>CM025978.1:6549166-7845000 GCA_014839755.1 Sylvia borin | reverse complement strand
GCTTTCCCAAAGCAATTCTGTATCCTCCCACAAAAATCTCCTCTGCTGATCCTTCTCCTGTTCTGTTAGGCTGCACCAAAGATCCTTAGCCTCTGTGGTAATGGTTAGGGAGGCAATTGGTCGAGTCACCTGAAGAAGGCACTTTGCATCAGAGCTCTTTTCCCAGCTTTTCTGAAGATGTTCCAGGTGAATAAAGAATAAAACAGCTCTTTCTCCATGCCTCTGTTGCCATCTAAATAAGATGGTGATACTAGCAGTAGGGTGCCATGAGAGTTGAATTAATTAATTAGCAAATACTGTGAGGTCTTCTGATGAAATTCACTGCATCAGCACAAAGTCATTTAATCTGTATTACATACTGAGATCCCAGTAGCAGGACCACCCCAAATGCACGGGAAAACTAAACAAAAAAGAGGAGCAGCCAAACTTTCTGAGCACTGTGTCAAATAGTTTATGCCTCTGGAAAACAGGGTTTTGTTGAAGCATTTGTCCTTGAACTTCACTGTTCAAGAGTGTGAGGCAGCTGAAATGGCTCACACTGGGACAGACACAACCCACTGGAGTGCTCTTAGAGCTGAGTTTGACACACTGGTTCTGTTCTGCAGTGTTGAGTGTGCTTCTCCCAGCCTCATCTCCCTCAGCCTTTCCTCATCCCTGTCCCATATTTGACATGGATGTGGGAATATTCACTGAGATATTCACAGCTTGATCCAAAACTCAGTCAGATAGTACAAAAGCTTCCTCGGAACAACCAAAGTTATAAATGGCATGGGCAGCAGAGCTGTTGGATTTTCAGCACCTCTTTTGCTTTTTTCTTTAACTGTTGATTTAGTTGAGAGGGTCTGTCTGCGACATTCTTGCCCTGCAGCTCTTTTCTCCCGAGTCTCTGTCCACTGTAGGAATAGTATGAAATCAGAAGAAGGGCATAGGAGAGGAGGGAGGTGCAGCACTAGAAGCAGCTTGCACGTTTTACAGGTAACATTATCTTTTATTGGCATCCTAAAAAGAATGTCAGGCACTAGAGTGGAGGATTTTTTTTTTTTTTTTTAATTTCTGCTTCACTGCTATTCCATTGCAAGATTTTTATCACATCTGTGATGCCAGGAGAGGCAGGCAGTGCTCAGTGACAGAACTGGCCATTCACAAGATTTCTGGAGACCTTTTGCCACATCCTCTGGAACAAACTGTGAAGACCTCAACATAATTTCTGTTCTAAAACTGGAAATACTCTGAGACTGAACAAGGCTCAGGCTTTTCCAACTGACTCTGTAGTCAAAAGGTGCTCCCTGCTAGTCAGCCACACCTACCAAGAGATATCTCCCATTGCTTTACAAACTGAAACAAGTTCTGCAGTAGTTTACCAAGACTGATATTTTTAGGAGTCATCCAGGCCATGGAGTGTAACTGCTATCTCTAAAAGTCAGTATAGACATTTCTATTGATGTCTGGGTCAGCAGGAACATTTTCAGTGGCCAAGCATTGCTGTCTGAAATTATTTCTCAGAGTCTAGGCAACTCTACTCCCTGACACATTTCATGTGAGTTGACATTGCTTCTCTTTTTCACAGCAGCTCAGTTCACTCTGGTCAAAGTTTATGGTAAGATAAGACCTTTTAGACCAGCAGCATAAACTCTTGTACCAGTAGACTGGCCTTAGAGTATGTCTCCTCTTTCCTTCCAACCATCTGATTTTCCTTATGCCTTCCTTGCAGTGGGCAATAAAAATACAAAAATGCAATCACTGCCTTTGCCAAACCCACTGTAGAGTGGGCAAGTCTGTTCTCCAAGGACAGTTGTACTGTTGCCACAGAAAGCAGGGGTGAGAAAGTCTACTGGGCTTTGGATGGCTTGGATAGTTTCAGTTGTGAAAAACAGTGGAGAAAACACTGCATTGTGACTTACAGAAAAAACACTGATGATGGGATACCATCGTCTCAGCTTCTCAGGACACCAAGGACAGGTTAAAATCTGGCCTTAGAGCCCCTGTGGCTTTGGAGTGCTGTGTGTGCCAGAGCAGGAACAAGTGAGTGGCTGACACTCCAGTGACTACCACCCACCTCCAAGCAAACCTGTGCTGTGAACACTCCAGAAGCAGATTTTTACTCTGTGATCCCTCTGCAGCAGCTGCGGGGAGCCAGCACCTGAGGTTTCTGGGTGTGTATGAAGGCGACTGGAAGTGGGCTGTGAGTTTTCATCCTGAGCTTTGCCGTTGCTATCAGACCCTGCAAAGTCCTTTCCTCTCTTTGCAGAATGCAGCAGAAAGAAGCAGTTGAGCACCTGATCTCTCTGTCCTCAACTCTTCCCTTTCACATGGAGCCATGCAATAAGTGCTCATGTAACCCCCAAGCAAAGTGCAATGGCATGAGAAAGCAGCTTTGCAATAGCCATAGTAGCACCGCACACCTTTCAAATTCCAGTATGGTGGAACAGTGACTGCAGGTAGAAAGGCAGCCAGGGAACTCTCACACTCACCTTTTACTTTTGCCACTCTTCAGACAAACCTTGAGCAGACCATCAATTGCAGGAAGCCAGCACTGTGCTGCCCAAACTTACTCCCACCTCAGAGATGATCCTAGCAGGACATCAACCCCTACATTTCTCCTCCTTGTTGCAGTTTGAGAACTGTGATCATACACTGATTTCTTTCATAGATTTCTTCTGCCCAAATGAAACTATTTTTACTAGCTGACAGGAAATTTTTACTAAATGCCACCAAAATTCACAAAGTACTGAATTTTGGGCCTTGTGGCCATAGGTAAAATATAGAGTAAGTGAATTGATTTCATTGCATTTACCCAGAGGATTTAAATCAGAATTAAACAAACAAACAAACAAACAAAAAAAAAAAAAAGTCAAGAGTTCATCATGGGTGTTATCCACTTTTTTGGAATTAAGCTGAGCAAATTCCAGATCAGATACCAAGTGGCATACCTGCTTCTGCACTACAAGGAAATGCATAGCCAGCTATAAGCCTACCTTCCACCAAACTTCCCCTCTTTGTAAAGATGTTTTCCCTATCAAGGAGGGACATTGTATACAATGTAATGATTACAGCAGTATCTAGGAAACTGAATTTCTGATTTCCTCATTCCACTGTGCCGCTGGTTTACTGCATGGTCCTAAGAAGAACACTTTCACATTCTTTATCTCTGTTAATATACATGTGAAATAATATTGTGCTTCATATAAGATTTTGTCTTCAAAACATAAAACACATTCATGTGCCTCAGTACAGTGACTGAGATAAGCAGTAATGATAGGAAGTTACCACTGCCTACCTCTGTGTGAGGTGAGCTGGTGGAATCGAGGTGTCTGAGCTGCTGAACGCTTGTACCTCAAGCTGAAATCAGTGTATAGTCATGGTGTCAAATATAGGGAATAAGGTCACTGATTTTGCACACTGCACTTTGAGGTACATGCACAGAAGGAAGAAGAAGAGCAGATAGCATTATTGTCAGCCTTGCCAGAGACATAAGCAGGTTCCAGCTGAGCAGAATGTTCAGCTGACATTGAAAGTTGTAGGGAAGGATGTTTGTTTCAGTTGGTTCTGGCATAAAAAAGGACACAGTGGGTAGCCATATCCCATCTTTGAGAGTTTAGGTGAGTTGTTCTGAATCTCCTCCTCGGCTTTGAGACTTTACATGGTCACAAGCTGGATGTGTGGTATAGTTTATGGAGGATCGTACCCCTAGTGTGTGCAAAGTGCATAAATGTGGCTGGTCACAGAACCAGAAGTACCTGAGAGAACAGCCACACAAAGTGCCCTAGTGTCATATAATGGGATTCGTTGCAGTAATAACCCTGCAAAGTCCTGCTCTGGATAGGAATCTGAGCACAGTTAGTGAGTCTCCTCAGACAGGTATGCACCCCATTCTGGAAACATTGTTAGGATCTGTTGCTGATCCAGACTGCCTAGAAAGCTGAATCAGAAGGGATGGGAAACAGCAGAAATCAGTTTTTTTTCCTTGTGGTGTTTTTTGTTTGTTTGTTTGTTTGTTTTGGTGGGGTTTTTTTTTTTTGTTTTTTTTTTTGTTTTTTTTGTTTTGTTTTGTTTGTTTTTTTTTTTGTTTTTTTGTTTTGGGTTTGGTTTGGTTTCTGGGGGGGGCGGGGTGGTGTAGGTTTTGTTTGTTTGTGGAGTTGTTTGGTTTTGGTTTTGGTTTTGTTTAGGTAGTCTTATTTTAACTACATAAATTCATATGATTATATTCTGATGATCTAAACACTGTGGGTCTGCAACAAATACTGGAATTCCTTTCCAAAATAAATCCCAACAATGATAGCATTGAGAGGCTTGATCTTTCTTCTGCAGTTGTCATACTGTGTTTGCATTTTTGCTTTGTGTGTGTGTGCACAAATGAGAGTGCCATTTCAGTGCAGAAAAATGTGTAGAAATGTGAATGGGGGCAAGTGTCTGTACATAAGAACATGGACAGGAGGCTCTCTGTGTGTGTGCATGTGTGTGTGTAAAAGGACACATGCATGTCTACAAACTTCTGTTTATGTGGGAGTATATATGTGTGCAAATGTGTACATGTATGTAATTTTGTGCTTGTGTGGGAGAGAGGAAGGGAAAACATGGCAAAGTCATTTGAACCTGTTTGAAGGTCGGGTCTCCCCAAGGTTATCTGCTATTTTTCCCTTGAATCTGTAAAGTAATGGTATTCACACTCACTACTTGAGAAGTGTTTCTTTTTATAGCTCTTCCAGATGACAAATAATGCCTGTTTTTTAAGTCCTTTTTAAGTCATTGTTCCCTGGATGCAGATACCATGTTTGGGTGCAGGAGGGGAACAGAGCACAGAGCTATTTCCCCTTTCTGTCTGCAGGGATCTTTACTGGTACTAGTGAAATTCCAGTCAGAATCATCCAAGGGGCTGCAAACTCACAACGTATGAGCTAATAAAACACCCTCTCCTTCAGGCCACATGACACAGTGAGAGAGAAGCATACACCCACCACAGTCCACTGCAAGCTGTGACAGTCTGAGGTATGGAAACTGTACAATCCAGATGAAATCAGTGGTAGACTTCACAAAAAAAGCACCTCCAAGTCGACCTGTTGAGAATAAACTGAACTTAGACTTGGTGAGTGGACAGGTGTCTGGATCAGAGCTGCCCCTTGTTGGGGGCTAAGGTTGAATAAATTTTGCCCTAGGGTTTAAATATTTTGGGCATTGTTACCCTCTGCGGGCACTGTGGATATGTGAGCAGCACACACAGCTTTCTCCACTTCCCAGAGAGGTGCAACCAGCCTGATTCCCACCAGGCTTCCCAGCAGACCAATACAGAGCTGCAGGCATTTGATGATACAGTTCTCTCACCACAGATTCAACCCATGCTCTTTTAAAACTAGCATCCTTTTCCTTGCCTTTCCTAAGTGTTTTGGTTATTGTCTCTCTGGTAGCAGCAACAGCTGTCCTGTGGCCAGAAGCTGTTCAGTGCTGTATTGAGCACAGGAGTAGAGTGGGAAACAGCATTTAATGCTGCTTCGCCTAGAGATGGACAACTTGTGCATTCCATGGAGCACTCCCCACAGCTTTTTCTGCTGGTCAGACCCACCACAAGGTGTGCTAGAAGGTGTGACTAGTGGCTATGACAGGAATTTTCTGGAATATAACCAGAATGAGTCTCTCAGGATTCAGGTAAAGCTCAGGAGAAATGTTTTTTTGGGAAAAATAGCGAGCACATTGGAAACACAGAGAACAGAAAGGGGACAGAAAGATTCAAGAAGTAATCCAGCAAAGGACAGGGAGAAAGCTTGGTTGAATGGATAAATGGGCCGTGAGCAGGAAACGATATCTGACTTAATGTCTTAGTCAGACAGAAAAATTAGATGGTGTAAACCGATCCTTCCTGCAAGGGGTGCTGAACTTTTTTGGTGACTTTAGAAGGCCATGTTTACAGTAACTCCATCTCGTGACCATGCTATAAAGGCAGGCTCTTTGGGCAGGGAGGAAGGAGCATTTAATGAACACACACACACACACCTGCCTCCATGGGCAACCTGGCCTTGTACTTACTGGGCTTTTTTTTCATTATAAGATTGTACTTTGCTTTTTAACATAGAAATATAAAATATGCATGCATATGGCTTATCAAAGATGATAACATTCACAGGTAAGGGAACATAAGTCCACTTTATAGCAATAAATTATCCTCCCCACCCTTCTGGACTGATTAGCAGCTGTGTCTCACCAAAGCTTTCTAGAGTTTTCCTTTTAATTTTTTTTACCTGAATTGTTTTCTCCATTTTAGCTACACTCATATGGGTATTTTTATGGAAGTGCCTACAAGGATTCCTGACTGTTGTTCCCACTGAGCCCCTGAAGTTACAAAGTCAGTTTTGAGATGCCTGCCCTAAGTGTTGATTATCAGAGAGTATAATTTTAATAACAAGAGGCAAAGTTTGCACTAGATTTCCATTCTCCTACAGGAAGTTACCCCAGTTTGATTCTGGTTTGCACATTCATTGATTAAGTGTGCTTTAAGTCTTAGGGAGACTGAGGTTAAACATTTAAGGCTCTTCAACTAAAGTTAGGATATAAAAATCTGGCTATATGTCTGCTGGGCACACTTTGATATGCACTATTATATAGCCTGGTTTATCATATAAGCCATTGAAAGCAATAAACTATTTCGGTCCACAGAAAAGCAGTGTCTCCAATAGCACCAAATCAAATTTATTAGTATAAGGGTATGATTCAAGTCAAACTTTAGTTTAATTGGTAACCAGCAAACTTGCTACGGTAATTATCAGTGCAGTTCCAGAGTAAAATTTGCCTAGTTGAACCATGCTGGTATTTATGTTGGTTCAGACAAATGTATTTTACTTTGCCATTTCAACTGCTCAGGAGTATGGTCAGGTCCTGTGTCTCATGTGGGGAGAGGGGAACAATGAGCTGTAATAATTCAGCCACTTGAGATAATCTGTACATATCCTTAGTGTACTGGCAAGCTCCAAACCTTTTCTACACATTTTCATGACATTATTATCTACTTTTTCAAGTACATGAATCAACTGTGGACACTCAGATTACTCCATAATGATCCCAGAGAGAAAGAAACACTTTAATAACAGAGAATAGGTGTAGTTTGCATAGAACCAAAATTCATAGTTTTCCCCTAAATACACTGAAGGGATTATCTGGGTTTGTGAATCATGATTCAGATCTTAAGAATGTGAGATACACCCCCGAAAGCAGATGGTTCAACAGTTACTCAAAACTCTTTGATACCACTTGGGACCTTTCCAGTACTTCTGGTTAAGCAAGTGCTTAGCTACTCCTCTACTCTGTGGCTGCCATGTGCAGTAGAGCCAAGGGATGTATAAAGACATCAGACACTTCCCACTTTAAATACCCTGCTGACTTTGGCAATATAAATGGCCCAGTCTTTTTACATCCAAAGGCTATTCCTTGATTCCATTGGTCAAGTTTTGTATAAATTCAATTTTAGCACCTTCCCTGATATCTGAATTTGAGCAAGAACTTTTGGGCTTGAGACCATTCCTGAGTTGCCTACAGTAGTGGCTTCAGCATGCAGAAGGAGCTAGACTGAGCTGTGGTTATCAAGGACCTGCTTTCAGCTTCTCCCAGGACTGAGTGCATCACATGGAGACCACATGGAAGCAGGTCCTTGGGTGTGCTGGGTGTGTCTGCTTCTTGGAACAAGCTCTGCACTCACACACAGTGGTGCAGTGACCTTTGTATTTCCATGTGTCTCAGGTACAGCATATTTGTGATGTTGGAGCAGGAAGGAGAGCTACCTGGAACCAGACCAAAGCAGAGACAAGCAAAGTCTGCCCAGATCTGAGCATCCTGAGAGTGCACCGCGGTGGCTGCTCTTTGCACAGCATTCCCAGGTGGAGCTGGGACTTGGAGTTGGGTGGAGTTTCCCCCCAAACTCATAAAGAATCTGTAGCTCCGCATACCAGTCAGCCTGGGATCCAGTACTATTATCTCTGCTTTCTTATTTCCTGGTGCTCTCAGATGTGTCTTTCACAAGGAAATTGAACTTTTAATGCCAATACAGCGAGATTACACTGTCAGACTTGGGTGGCATAAATGTGTGGCAAAGTCAGAAGTCTGGATCTGGGAACTGAGAGTGGGAGGGTGGGACATGAGCTTTTGTGAAGGATCATTTTATGAAGGTGAGGAGGTTCTGCTGGTATTGGTAGCATACTAGAGGACAAATGTTCCTTCCCTTTGATCTGTAGCCTGCTTCACCCTGTAGGATTTTCACAAGAGGATTTATCAGCCTGTATGTTTGTTAAAGTGAAGCCAGAAAGGGAAAATAGTCCCTTCAGTCTTTGCTAGTGGAAATTGCTCTGTGTGAAAACCCAGAGCACAATGAGAAATAAATAAATTGAAACCCAGAGCTGAGAAATAAACAATCCCAGTGGGAATAGTGTGATCACAGGAAAATAAGAACAATAAATTGCCCTTCTCTGAGGTTTCAGGGCTCTTAAAAAACATCAAATAATTCTCATAGCTCCTTCCGAATATAGCAGCAGTGATCTTCTCCCCTCTGCCCCTCCCTCCAATTTTACAGATTAGCATGTTGAGGTACAGTGACAAAACAGTTGAAGTGGCAGTTGCAGTGTTTAGTACATACGTACATCTCAGAGTTTTAGAGATACCTGAGTAGCCTGATATCAGAAGAGTATGGCTCTATTAGTACAGTGATCTGTCTGGTGTAATTTTCCACTGCTTGCTGTACTTACTCAGCAGTAGCTTAGGTATCTTTAACCAGCATTGTACTGTGCAGTGTCGTCATATTCTGTAATCCAATTCATTTATTCCTAGGACCAGTGTGATATTCTCTCTGACCTCTTTAAATCATGGACTGAAGAATTGCCCCAGCCTCTGCTCTAGTCTGAGCGAATCAACCCGGATGGGACCTGGCCATATTTTCATCTCTTCTCGTTCAAGGTGTAGATTCATTTTTCTAGAGAAAATGTTCCAGGTTCATTCTCTAATCCAGCCTCAGAGTGATACTTCTTGGCTTTGCTATGCTACGTAAACGCAAGCAAGGCCTGTTTTTCATGAAAGTTCAGAACACGTGAAAAATCTTCTGAAGAAAAGAGAGAAGAGATGCCATCAGCTAAAGGGAAAGGGAAGGCAGGTCCTCCTGTCCCTGGAGCCTCTAGGGGTTCACTATGACTGCAGAGAAATGGGCTGAGAGGTGCATGAACCAGGCAGCAAGGAGAGCACACCTTAAAGGTAGCATTGCCAAAAAGCATGTCTGGTCTGGACTTCACATGTGCATAAAGGGCACTGGCTTTAACCAGGTTACAAATAGAGTCTTTCTCTTTCTGAAGTGCAGGTTTTACTGTTGAGACAAGTGTGTGCCGTGGTTGCAGGAGGTGGCTATGAGCTCCTCAGAGGGCAATGGTTTGTAAGCAAACTAGCCATAAATATATCAGCCAGTGGATTAGTAAGTGGTGTGGGTGGGTGTAGGACATGTGCATACATACACATACAGACATGCATACACATGCATTTCTGTCTCTGCCAAGCTTTAAGTGGTATCATTGAAACAAACGGCCAGATGAGTTAGGATCTTTGGGTGAAAGTGTGTATGTTTGAAAATATGGCAATAACAACATTTCCTTTGAACAGACCACTGTGAAAAGATACCATTGCATTGCAGAGGCTCACCAAAGAGCATCTTCAATCAATCTGTGTACTGAATCTGGTGAAACAAGTCTGCAAACGGAATTTGTTGGTGAACTGATGGTAATGACATTGCAGCTGAAGGCAGCTTGCAGACTTGAGGCTAAACTCAAAACTTTGAAGCAGATTTACTTCCCATTACTGCTGCAAAGCCCCCTTCACTCTGAGTTGGTTTCACACTGCTCTGAGAAGAGGGAGGTAAATTTGGAAACAGAAGGATAAAGTGTGTTGGATAAAAATCAGCATTTTAGGATCTCTCATTACTTACGAACTGTGGTTTTCATTTTTTTGAACACAGATTGTAAAGAAATGCTGTTCTCATAGAAAAAAAAATCTCATATTTCAAAGGGAGAGGAAGACCCTGGGTGTACTACAGAAGAGTAGCATGCAAAGATGTGATGCACAGATACAATACTTAAAGAAAAAAGCAGCGAGCGTCTATGGGCTTGATTCAAATGCCTACTCAAACTGATTAGAGTCCTTCCCCAGACTTCAATGGGATCAGGCCCCTGATATTTCATAAACACAGATATATATTTAAAATTATTTAAGAAAGTTAAGATGATAGAGAGATTGTCAACTTACAGCAGAGGTGGTTAGATAGTGTAATACCCTCCCCCTAAGAGATGCTACATCAAGATGATCAGGGAATTATGTGCATAAAATAAATCCTCAGGCTTCAAGATAAGAACACACTGCAGTTTTTTGCCATATGGTTCAGACTAAAATTTCTTGCTAGCCCAGCTCAGATTCTCTTCCTTCTCCTTCCTGATATGTTCCAGCTGAGCTCAGCTATTCCTGGGCTGGTTCTAAGCATATTAAGAAAAATCTATGTCAGTGCCCACTGTATTTTATTTTTTGTAACCTGAGCTACACAGGCAACCAAACCCTTGTGCTGCTTGCTGTTACACTCTTCTGGTGTCCCTGTGTCCCTGTCAGCAGCTAGGGTCTGCCCATGTGCAGTCAGGAGCAGACAAGGAACTTCACTCTTCAAAAGAAGAGGGACCTCACTTCTCACTCAGCAAAAGCTGAGCCTCAGCACAACTGTGCTCACACCGGAGTCAGTCAGAGCTTTGTTGTATGGGAGATTTAATATTGACTTCAGCAGAACATTGGAAAAATCTCACAGGAAATAGCTGATTAGAGAAAAGTAGGAGTTTAGGTCAAAGTGAAGAGATATCTTCTCATTCCATTGGGATAGATGATTTTGATCAATTTTTTTGCAGAGGCCAGTGTGGCGTGTCTCTGTTTTACATGAGTGAGGGAGAATGAGGCAAGGGCAGGGGTGCAGGAAGGGAAAGAGAAAGCAGTTAATTTGACTGAATAAAGATAAAAGAATGCAAGCACCACCGAGTTTGCTGTTTATCTGGACATTGTGTAATGTTGCAGAATCAGATGTGGCACTCTGGCTTTTGCACAGAAATGCCCAGGGAGAAATACAGCCTTACTACTATGAATAATGATTTTTTTAGAGGAGACTTCCTGATCTCTTCTCCTCCCCACAAGGTATCCACTTTGCAAGCAAATTTGTGGCACTCTGAGCTTTCTAAATAAGAGAAATTTTTCTTTGATCTGAGGAATTAATTTCTGTTTCCACCCCACTGCAGGGCAAAAAAAGGGCATGGAAATGCCTGGGTGCCTTAGCATCCTTTCAGGGGAGAGTATGGGTGTTTGGCAGAGGCAAGAGGCCAGACAGTCCAAATACATCCAAAGTTAACTCAATCCTTTTTGTTTGGGATGGAGGTCTTTCATTTAGAAACAAAGGAGGGAGGAGAAAGCCGCAGAGGTTACAAGGAAGAGCAAAGCCCTGGGATTGTAGAAGGTCTGTGAGGTCCCGCCAGGTCTGGATTGATTAGTATTCAGTATTTATAATATCTCCATAATGGTAAAACAAAAGAAAACAAGCCCAGAGAATGCATTTTTAATCATCAATCACTGCTCTTTGTTTGTCATGAATGAGCAGCGAGGGGAAATAGTCTCCCATAATCACCTCCCTTCACATCTCCTGCCACACAGGCCTCGCTGGGTGTGCTAAAAGGGAAATAAATAAACAAGCAGCAGATCTCAAAATAAATCCCAGAGACATGGGTGCTACGTGGGTTATCAGACCCACACGCAGGGGTCTTGTTGAGGATACAAAGTGAGGGAAGGACATTTACAAAGCATAAAAACAAAGGCAAAGCATGCTACAGCATTAGATGCGAGAAAAGGAGGATTGGAGTTACAGAGGGGCAGCAGGTGAAGGAGATCAGAGAATGATCAGTGGTGGAATAGTGAGCAAAAGCGTATCAGAATAGGGACTTCTCATGGGAAATACGATATTAGGATGGAAAGCTTGAAAAGCATCAATTCTAAAAGAATTTTAGCCTTTTCAGTATCTGAGGATCATATAATTTTACGATTTCCACGTGAAGAAATTATTTTTCTCAAGGATAACATTTGTGCTGGAAAAAAAATTATAGAAAAGCCCATTGTTTCTATTAGGAGCCCCCAAAACCACGTCTTATCAGGGACAGCACTATGCCGAACTTCTCCAATGGGATCCCTGCTTTGATCTGGCAGCAGTTCTCAGAGGGCCTTTATTGTAGTCCCAAATGCCTCTCGAGAGGAAGGGAAACATTATAATTCTCCCTTAATAAGTGAGATAACAGGCTTCTGGGAGGGTAAGGCCCAAATTTTCTAAAGCATGGCTGGTGACTCCACACCCACTTGGTGCGTTCAAATGAGTGTTCCCAGTGTGACAGGAGTCTGGAGCCATCAGATCAGCCAGTAAGGAACAGACACGCTACATCTGAATCCTATTGAAAAATAATAAAAAGGTAATGACTTTGTCATTACTGGACATGGGTTTGTCTGTTGGCAAGGGGGGAGGAAGGGGAGGTTTTCTGCATTCGAGCTATAAATAATGTTTCCCATTATCCTGCAGTTCTCCTGCATTCCTTACACAGCCCTTGGTTTGCCTCCATCTCACTGGGCCAGTGCAAAACTCCCACACCATCCTGCCAGGCTGGCAAGCACTGCTAGAAAAGGGAGAGGGCCGAGGGGTCCCTGTGTCTGTGTCCCAGTGCCAGTGTGACCTGCAGAGAGAATGAGCAAGAGATAATCAAGTCACCTCCTCTCACCCAGGACATAGGTGCAGGTGACCAAATGGAAGGGGCTCAGTTTCAGAAAAGCCCATAAATAAATGTTTCCCGATGGAAGTGTTCTGAGATACCCGGGAGAGGGAGTGTGGAAGGGTCATGGTCTTGTAATTAACTCAGCTCTGGGTACTAACAGCATCTCCTTGAGCAATTGGCACTCAGTTGCAAACCCTGACTTTGAAGAATTTTAGACCATTTATTAAAAGGCCAAACTAAATTGCACTAGCTTGGTCTTTAACCAAATTCAGGGCCAATATTTGCACTATTTAGTAGTTGGAGACACTCAAAATTGCACATCTCAGTTCAGCAGGTGAGGTTTACTAGTGAAGTGCTGAAGGGAGGGATCTCAAGGACTGCTGTGACTTCGGACCTGTCAGGAAAATTGCAGCATTTAAACTAAAGGTGTGTTCTTAAATCAATAGCCCAAAATGTAGATGCCTACAAGGATATTTTTAAAACTGCCTTTACATAACTAGCTTGATATAATTAAGAACTGATTTAAGCTCAAACAAAATAACTCAATCTTGCACCCAAATTGAAGTCCCCACACTGAGAATTGCATCTGCTGAACTAAATTAGTCAGAAAATCAGGGCAACTTTATGCTGTAAACAGACTTAGAGCTGTGGAGGATATTCCAGTTCTGTGTCCAGCTCTGCCACTGATTCACTGTGTCCCTAGGCAAGACTCTTAAGTTTTCCATCCATAAACTGTAATAAAATCTATGTAGGTGCCAGGTGATGTAGTGCCTAATTAATTAGTAAATTAATATAATGAACTCTAACTTGAAGGTCTGTATCAGCACAAATGAATTGTTAATATAAGTTTTTATTATTTATTGCTATTTAGTTGATTATTTTCTAACACAGACAGACAATTACAAACATACTTCACACTTGAATTCCTGTTTTATTCTTGTTGTCGATTATTTATTATTGTTTCCTCCTGTATTTATTTGTTACCTTTAGTAGTCTCTCTTAGGACTAAGCCCCAAACCAGTGGATGTTACCCAAACACATGGAACAGTGAAGTCACTGGGAAATTTTGGGGCAGAACTAAGTTTAAATGCAGGATGTTTCTTGTTAAGTGTCAAGTCTTTTGGTTGAACCTTTATATATATATAATTGAGGCAAATAAGACAGGTAAGAACAGATTCTGAGCATGGTAAACTCTTGTACGCACTCATTTATACCAACCAAAAGTTATTATCAGTCTGTAGGCCTTTAATTAGGTCCACAAGGTTTCAATATTCATATAACATACTTGCATACTGATATTAATTATATGTATTTCTAAGCAAAGACGTTTCAAAATGCAGAGCCTGATCTACTTCAATATAAATAATTCTTGCCCCAGTACTGCCAGCACAGGGGATTTGGAGCAGGGTACAATCGGGATTTAACCAATTTCTTGTTCTGAAATGGGTGCATGCAAAGAAATAAGTGTCTGTGACAAAAAGGCACTGGGCAAACAATGACCACATGATACTCCTTGATTACTTGTGCCATTCCAATGATAAAATATGGAAGTGGATAATATTGCACTTGCAACTGAAAAAATGGCTCCTCCTCCTCCTCTGCAATTACTTTTAATTTTCCATTATGAAACTAAGTAAATACACAGGCTTTTTATAGTGCATGTCTGAGTGATTTCTTCATTCTTCCAGTGAGTTGTGAAGCAGGATCAGAGGTCCTGGACAGCACCCTGGTCTGCACTGGGTTTGGAAAATGTCACTCCTGATGCCTGATGGCTCTTGGGTAGTGCACATGGGGTAGGTGACTGGTTCAGTCCAGTTTTGGTACTTTGGTCAGTTTAGACCTCTTCATTTATTAGAGATTAAGTGCCTCTTTGAGGAACTAACGTGGCATGTGGCATGTCACCTGCTCTGAGTGGGCGGGAACAAGGCATCTCAGCCTGAGCATTACCGTGACCCTCAGAGCTACAGGAACTACCTCTGCAGTCCTTCCTCCGCCCTTCTACTGAAAGCAGGGTGAGCTGAGGACAAAGTTAGAACCCTCAGCATGTATTTCTCTGCTTATGGCGTTTTAATCCATGCCCTTCTCATGTTGTTTTAGCATAATTTTTCTTGTGTGAGTAGTTTTTAAGGGTACATAGTTTTCTCAGGCTGCACTTGCACAGCATAGCCAGATGGAGTGTTCTGGGGTATATGCTGGGTGTGAATAAAATATATTAACCTCTACTCTGCAGAAAAGACACAGCCATTATGCTTGACCAACAGCTGTCCTGTCATCAGTCTGAATATTGTGTTCACTTCTGTGCTGAATGGCTTGTATTACCTCCTCATGCTCACATCTCATTGCTGCCCAGCAGCTCACAAGGGGATTTGACAGACACCACATTCTGCATGTCTACACAGCTGCACCCACCCCACTCCACAGTGGAAATGAGGGCTTTAAGGGCTCTGAGCAAAAGCAAGGCAACTTCTATGAAGTTAGGCTTAAGAGACAAATTTCTGGGTTTAACCAAGAGTTGTGGACAGCAGATGACCTAATAACGAGTTTGGATGCTACTATTGCTAATTACTGAATGAGAAATAGCATAACACATGTCCTGCAACTTCAGTCCATGGAAATTCATTTGAAATATGTAGCTCAATAGAGCCAATGTCTTATGGGTACTAAGCTTGCAGGATGTCCTCTCCCCAAGGGCAGCGACTAATGGCATCACTACATGCTATGGTAAGCTAAAGAAAGGCTGGAAAGAGACAAAACCTCTTTCGAGATGAGAACTGAAGATGGGAACCATAACTGTGTAAGGTCTCACGGGTTTAGTAAATGCCAGCAAAGAAAACCATAAGAGGAAAGGAAATGAAAGTAATGTCCAAGATTCCTTTTGGATTTTTTCCACTGTATGCTTGAAACAGAAAAGAGCAAAACTGAGAGACATTTTCCTTAGACGTCTTTGGTTAAGGATCTTCAATCCCAACAAGAGACATGATTTGGTTCAAGTTGAATCCTGAGCAGTGGGCAAGGAACCCCCATAGGCAATAACAAAATTGAATCTGTACTGAAGGATTCTGGCTTACCAGATACATCTCAGTCAGCTTCTGTTTGAGGTCTATTGGTGAATTTTCCAGTGCTGTTAAACCATATCATGAGCCTGTTGAGAAAGTAAATTGCATTTTAGAGGAAATCTAAATGAAATTGGGTATGTTCAGAATTAGCAAAAGGCTTTTGAGATCGCCCTGCTGATGGCCATATTGCTCCACTGATGGCCATATTGCTCCTTCCTTTGTGTTTCAGACCCACTTTTCTGACAGATGCAGATGCCAGCACTTTTGGTTTGGGGGCAGTATTGACACAAGAACACAAAGGACTTGTGAGGGTGGTGCCTTATTACAACATTAAATTAGCTGGAGAGAAATTACTGCACCACTTAAAAGGAACCCCTGCAATGGTTAAATCTATAGAACATTTTCATCCACTGTTCAACACAGAAGTAAAATTGCTTTGGGTTGATGACAGAAAGATGCTGCATAAATAGTTAAGTATGCATCATTTGCAATTTGCTAAATTATTTTCTTTTTATCTAGAATGGGCCATGTAAGGTGTCATTACCTTGTGTTCTAGCTGGCTGAGGAGCTGCACATTCTGGGGCTCATATAGTGAACATCAGAGGGCTGAATGGGCTTTGAGTGAGCTGTGGTCTGGAAGGAGACTCAAAGCTGTCAGAGGCACAGCTCATACAGTATCTGAGCCTCTCACCACATGCAGGGGAGCATAGGCAGAAGAGATCTGTGGTGATAAACAGGACCACCTCAAAAACACTTAACCAAGTGCTCCTCCTAACTAGGCCAGCTCCACAGCACTTCAAAATTAGAAAACTTCCAAACAGAAGGAAGACCATTCAGTCTGTATTCAACACACTAGATGAGAGAAATGCAAAAACATCAACAAGAGAAAATAGTAAGTAAATGCAATTAAAAGTAACGATGCAGGTTTAATTAAAGGGCCCTATTCTCCCAACCCTTCATTCTTCAGGGATGCCTCATAAGCAAGAATTCATCGCTTGGGAGCTGCTCTCTTTTACTTTCATGAGAAGAAGTTGGGACATTTACTTTCAGAAACACACGGGTTTTAACCTGGCAGTGTCTCTCCAGCATATCAAATTCAAGAAGTTTGCTGGTTGTATTTTTGGCAGTTTATAATTACTTGCCACAATTGCTATAACAGTCTCACACAGTCATATTTACTTTAATAATCCCATTTTCATGCCTTTTTTTCCTATTTTCTTACTGTGAACAGGTAAAAATAAATAACTACAGAATGAAAAATTCCAAACAATATACAAATATACAAAACCTCAGATTTTTCAAAAACACTGGCATATTTAAACATTATTCCCATAAAATATGTCTCTGCACTATAAGCTTGGCCTGGTTAGTAGAAATCTAGTCTTTACAGGGACCTAAATATTTAACTCAATTGATGTATATTGCTAAACTTGACTGCTCAAAACTTATGAGTCAGACTCCACTCCTCCCTGAACTGCCAAATCACAGGATTTTCATAAAAGCCATTAAAAATTTATTTCTTTGGAAGTTTTGTATTTGTTCTCTGGCTCCCGAGGCTTTTGACAGCACTAGGCCACATTTCCAAGTGTCCTTGTGTAAATGCAAGTGCTAGAAACAAGTCATTCCAGGAGCTGGGGATCAAAAGAGAACACCAAATATTGGAAGACTCACAATAAAAGCTCAAGACCTGGCAGTAGTCCCACAAACGCTCAGTGTGTATGTGAGTCACTTTTACTCACATGAGTAGTCACATCAAAATCAGAGGAATTAGTCTATTATTATTAATTATTATTATTTGTGTGTAGCAATAGCACACAGGAGTTGTGGTTATGGAGCTGGGCCACATTGTGCAAGGCACTGACAAATCCAGAGCAAAACCATGGTTTCTGCCCCAAAGAGCTGATGGTGTAAACACCAGACAAGAGACAACAGGTGGAGACAGACACAGACAAGGAAGCGCATGGGAAGAGCAAGACGCTCCTGCAAGGGCTTCTGTGTGGGTGTGCTGATGTGGAGCTCCCTGCTGCCAATGAGCAAAGTTATCCAACAGTGTACAGGTTTGCCTAGCTTCGGCCTAGGGCCCAAATCCTGCAAGCCCTGCAATGGAGGCAGATCCATCCCACAGACCTACTGTCTGGGCAGGCAGGCAGGCAGCTGTACCTCCAAACCCCAGTGCTGAGTGCACGATGCCAGTGAGCCCAGGCTCTTGGCTCCAGGGGAGGCAACCAGGGGATGAAGGAAAAGGGTCTCTGTGGGTGTTTCTAAGGAATTGCCGCCACAAAATGTGCACAAGCAACTGTAATGTATACTCAGTGTCTCAGTGAAATGGAAGGTGGAGCTGGGCAAAGTAGTTTAACACAGAAATGTGATGCCTGCCTGCTGGAAATTCAGGTGCATGACAACTCTTGTCTCTGATCCTGCAACAACATCTCCCAAAACCAGCCCAATCTACAATGTTGCTCATAAGCTTGCACATTTGCTCCTTGGCATTTTCTCTAGGATCCAGATCCACAAAAGTTAGTCCTGTGTGCAACTGCCAGCAAAGCCAGCACAGCCAAACTGAGAAATAGTACCGTTGTAGATCTGAGACAACAGTTAGTTCTAAACTTAGAGTAGAAATCCAGACGAAGAACATTAGCAAAAGAAAAGTACAGAAGTTTAGAAGTTTCTAAAACAGCAACTGAACATCATGCCTAGGAAAAGCAGCAGGAGAATAAAGCGGTACACGCAACCTAGTTATTTGTCATCTCCATGGAGTTTAGTCTTAGGGAACTAAGGTGAACAAGGGTCAGCAGGCTGCAAAATAGAAAATTTTATAAAATTTACAGTGGTTCTCTGGGAAGGAGAACGGATGGAGAAGAGGAACCGCTGGAGCGGGAACAGGGTAGGGGACAAGCAGCTGCCCTCGCGGCCCGGGAAATGGGGACACTTTCTCGCCTTTTCCCATGCCAGGGGTGGGTAATCCGGTCCGGGTTTTGCAGGCGCCTCTTCCTTTACTGCCTGCCCTGCCTGCCTGGAGACCGAGTCCGCTCCGTGCCCGCTCCCTCCCGCCGCTCCCCCCTTCCCCACCCCGGGCGGGCCGGGGCGGGCGGCGGCGGGCTCCAGGCCGGGTTTTGCGCGACGCCCGCCCTCCTGTTAGAAATAGGAAAATTCAATAATCAAAGCAAAGGGGAGCGCGAGGAGGAAAAATCCGGGATCAGGGCAAGTTTGATGGCGCATGCGCGCTGCTGCCTCCATCCCAAACACACACACATTTCCCTTGACTTGGAAAGTCAACCAAAGCAGCCCCAAGTGCAGGTAAGCCCGTCCGCTCCTGCCCGGCCCCGGCCCCGCCGCCGGCAGCCCCGGGGCCGGGTCGCTGCGCGGGCGGGCGGCGCTGCCCGGCAGGTGGGCAGCGCTCCGCGCTCCGAGCCGCTTCCCGTGGGGCAGCGCCCACCTCCGCGGGCAGCCTGTGCGGGCACTGGCCGACAGCGGGGGCAGCGGCGGCCGCCCGGCCCCGCGGGAGTAGGGAGGTGCCGTGGCGGCAGGGGGGCCGGCGGCGGCGGGGTAGCGCCGTGCCCGCTCGGCGGCGGAGCCGCGGCCGCGGCGGCGCCCGTCAATTCTCAAGACTTTGGCAGGAGCCCGGGCAGGGGACGGGGGAACACGTGCTCCCGCTCCGCGCCGAGGGCAGGTAACCGCAGCCCCGCGGCGCCGCACCACCCGAGGGTCTCGGCGAGGCACCGAGAGGTGGGAGGGGAAAGGCGCCAGCAAAGTTGGGCGAGCGGCAGCTGGAGCGCTCCGCGGACAGGGCCGGGTGCGGTGGGGTGAGCCGTGCCGGGGAACTTTCTGTAAAGTGGCCGGGCCGGGGCCGGCAGCACTTCTCCCGGCGCCCGCAGCGGCACGGCCGCAGCCCCCCGGCAGGGTCGCAATGGGCAGGGGCCGCGGTGGCCGGGAGCGCGGGTCGGGGCAGTCGGTGCCCGGCCCCCCGGGCGAAGCAGCAGGTTATTTTTACCCGGTGGTATTTGCAGAATGTGCAGCTGATTTGCCATCCGGAGCCAGGAAGTTTCCCCCTTCCGCCTCCTTCCCTTTTCCCCCTTTCCCCGTGCGCGGCGGGGCAGTGGCGGGCGGGGGACGGCAGACCGGGGTGGCGGCGGGTGGGGGGCACTGGCCGGGATTCCCGGGGGAGCGGCTGCCCACGCTGGAGGCTCTGGGGACGGGGAACAGGTGTCCGAGCCATCACTCATAAGCCGGGCCGGTGGGGGGGCCCGGACGGGGAAGGCGAGGAGCGGTGCCGTGCTGCGGCCCCGAGAGCCGCCGGCCGCGGAGCAGCGGTCCTGGGGAGCAGAGGAGGAGCGAGGGGCAGCCGGGGCGCAGAGCAGAGGCGGGCTCGGCGGCGGCCCGGGGCGGCGAGCGAGCTGTCAAGAGGCTCGGTCGGGCGCGGGACTTTGGCGCTGCCGCTTGCCGTGGGGCCGGCGCCGTGAGCGCCTGGCCGTGCAGCGGGCAACTTGTGCGGCAAACTTTGAGGGGTGGGCTGCGGCCGGAGGCTGCTCCGAATCACGGCAGGTTTCAACGATCGACTCGAGACCTCCTGCTCTTTCGGGTCGGAAAGGTGAAACTTCTCAGGAGCTGCACATCCACCTTCTGTGTGCCCCCTCCTGTCCGCGCTGCACTGCACAGCGCGTCCTGGCAGCTTGCTCCCTGGAAGAGTAGCTGTCTCTCCCAAAAGTTCATTGATGAATTTATTTCCTCTATTGATTTGCTGACTGTCAGCGTGGTATAATTTCTTGCGAATGTTTCCGACTTCTCCTTTCAAAAGTCCTGCCTGCTTCCCATCTACCTTTTATCTGTGAGTCGCTGCCACCTTGTTAGCTACCCTAAAGGTGGTTTGGAAGAGTTTATGGGAGAATATTGTTGAACTTCAGTAATCAAGTTTCCAGATCTTATGCCTCCTGTTTAATTTATTAGACTAGTTATTTATTCTGTTGATGATAATCTGTTGCTGGTTTCTATGGAGATGTTAAACTGATCTCTTTCAGAAATCAAACTCCATATGCACTAAAACGTTTAAAGGAGCAGCGTCCCCTTTTGTTTTCAGACTTTGTACCTTTTCAGTGCTTTTACTGGGCTCCTGTATATTTTATATATTAAACCCTGAAGTTGAAGCTTTGTGCAAGACAGAACTTATTATGGCTAACAGAAAGTCAGGGCTTTGATCCTTTTTTTTTTTTTTTTTTGCATCATCATTTAAAACAGATCATTTTTCCCCCCTCATCACACAAGATAGCAGAACCCTTTCAAGATCAAAGTGTCCAGCTAAAAACTATTGTAAAAACAAAACAAAACAAAAAAACAACAGAACAACAACAACAAAACCACCAGAAAGAGACAGTTAAATTAGGGGGATGTTTCCTTAATCTGCTTATTTTGTTCTAAAGATTTTTTTTTCTTTGTAAACACAACAACAGAAACTTGTGGCAACTATATTGTTATTTTTATACCTTCCAAGTCTTTTTAAAGTTAAAATAAGTTCAAAGTCAAATATCTCCAAAGATAAAGTGCTTGTTAGGGTGGTTTTATTACTTGGTTTCTAAATGTGGAAGGTCAGAATCCAGAAAGCTACTGCATTAGAGAAGGTTTTAATAGTCTTTGTCTCATCTTAATGAGAGAGCAATCTAAAAAACATTTTCCCTGCAACGTTTATAAATTATTTCAAAGAAGTATCTCAGCATATAACTCAGTTTTCATTATTTCTTAACTTATCCATTGCATTATTACATGTGATTCAGTGTGATACACTTAAGAACTAAGGTAATTGAGGTGAGAGAATTTTTTTTTCTTAAAATTTGAGAAGTCCTGGTGAGCTGGTGTGTTGTTTAGGTTGATGCACAGTGCACACCAATTGTGGGTTGTTGCTCTTTTTTAGAGAAAAGTTCAAAGATTTGCAAAAAATATACTACCAACACAATGCATGTTTAACACAGTTAAAAAAAACCCTTGTTGTACTTTCTTTTAGTGTATCTTCAAAATGTTTCCACTCCCTAAATCAGTGATGTTTTTCCTCTTGGTATGCTTCTATACTGACCCTAAAAATAAGAGAAGAATCCTAGAGGAAATAGTGTGTGTAACCCTTACAACTCATGTATGTTTGTGTGTGTATATACATTTGTATTTCGCGCATATATATATATATATATATATATATGCGCATAGCTACACATATACGGAAAACGCCAAGTGGTTTATGATCTGTCCATATTAGACTTAAATATTTTTTCTGTTTAAATTTTTTTTTTTTTTTTTTTTTTTTTTTTTTTTTTGTGTGTGTGTGTGTGTGTGTGTGTGTGTGTATGTGTGTGTGTGCAATTTGATGTGTGGGAGATAATTTAAAAATTTTTGTAAGTATTCTGTTTATTTGTTTGATTTGAATTGTAAACAGAATTGACTCTGACAAGTAAAAAGAGGAGGGGAAAAAAAGGAAACACTATGGCTTTAAACTCAGGAGTTTGCATATTCTCCTTGTATCTTTCCCCTTTGCTAATTATTGTGTTGTTTTCAGAGCAAATATGTCATATCCATGGCGACCAGGCAGGTTTATTGTCTTTCAGAAGCAATAGCTCACATAAGTAATTAATGACTTCTTTTTTTTTCCTCTGGCTTAGGTTAAACAGATCATTCAAGGAAAGTCATATCTCTCTCTCCCTCTCTCTCTTTTTTTTTTAGCCCAGTGACATAAGAACATGAGTTAGAACAAGAAAATACTTTAACCAAGAAGTCAACAGCTTATTTTTCCTAATTTCTTTTTAAAAGATCTAAGTGTCAGCTTTCCACACACATGACACTGTCGTTCCTGCAGTTTTAGAGCAAAGCCTTTGTACAGGGAAAAGCCAGTGAAAGCTGGAGTTAAGTTGGTGTTGTACAGCTGAGCAAAGTGTCTCTGGGTATGTATGGTGGGATGTTATTCTTGCTTAGGGGTTTTGCTGTGTACTGGGAAAAAAAACGTTTCCTCACTTTTCCCCCTCCCTCCAATTCTATCTGTATTAAAATCAATGTTAAAATAAAGGTGTGTTTTTCTATCTTGCAGATTGTAATTCAAACAGTTTCCAGGAAAGAATTAGTAATTCATTTTTATATACAGCATATATACACACATGCTTGAGCTCCACCCAAAACAATCAAGCTAGCTGGAAAAAAAACCTTATTTCCTTTTTCTTTTCAAGCCCAAGCAAACTTGCACAGTAACTTTCAAAAGCTTAGTAAAAATAGTCCCCCCATTTTGCAAGGAGTTTGCTGCAGGTATGAATCTTGTTCTTTCCCTTTCCAACTCTGTTTCTTCCTATTAAAGCTGAATTTCCTATCTGTCCGAGCCAGGGGCTGGTTATCCACTATGATTTACTGAGGTGATGGTTGCCCCCTCCCACACTCCCTCCAGCACCTTCAACTCTGTTTTGTTTTTGTTCATTTCATTTTCAGAAGGATTTATACACAGTCCAGCTATATAAATTCCTTGGGAGATAAAAGCGCCACATACTTCCATAAACAAAAGCTTTTACTTGCATCCTGTCTTCCTTTTTTTTCTTAAAGTTAAAAGGAAAAAACCCTAAAAACAAAACCCCAAGCCATCTGATTGAAGCAGGTATCATAAATGCATGCTGGTAATGATTCTGTGTTCCACAATGCCGATACTTTAACTTTTAAAATATGTTTCCTTTCTGGTTTGTAACATTAATCAAAGAGCCGCTTCCTTCCAAATTTCCACAGACTGGGGCTAATTAGAACCACTCGAATCATATTTTGTAAATTCCATGTGAATGTTACTTTAGGTTTCAAGATTGCAAGTGCTTCAGGTTTAGTCTGGCTAGGCACTCTTAAGGTTATTTTTATTAATGTTTCTGTCTCCCAAACCAATTCAGGGTTTCTCTCCATTTACCCCAAATAGATTTGTGGGTTCACACACGGGTGTGTCGGAAATAGATGTTATAAGTAGGAAAAAGAAAAGCCGAGAAGGAGAGAGATTTTGCAGTGTAGTTCCAAAGAGCAACAGAGAGCCTCTTAAGTATTGTGAAGCTGAGGATTCAACAGACTTGATAATTGAGCCCTTTTAGCCTGATGTCTGTATCAGAAAAACAAGAGTCTAGCAGAGGGAGACAAAGAATAAAAGCAAATACTGGGCAGGAGGAAGCTGAGGAGATGATTGAATATTGTACAGTTCAGGATATGTATAGATCAGTATTATGATGTTCCCTTAGGCTCAGTTTTTTCCCTCTGGCGAAACGTAGCTGGTTTAAAGGTGGCTTCGGGAGAACCTGATGTTTCCAGTGCAACCGAGAGTCTGGCATTGCTGCGGCTTGTGCAGATGCAACTTGGAGAGACTTCTCTTGGAATTTGTGTTCATGTTTCCTTCTTTCTTTTTGTTTTTGAAGGAGTGACTAGTGATTTTTTATTTTTTTTTTAATATTTATGGGAAATTGAATTGCTAGAAGTTGGGAGTTTTCAGATTGTCATTATCAGGCTGTGCTAAAGGGATTTGAATTGAACCACTTTGAGCATCTGACAGGGTGACTGTTCCCATGCTCTGTTGTAACATTTCTCTCCCATGCATTTGTTGTACCTAAATAGGATATCTAATAATTAGGGGACAGTTGGCTCGCACAGAAATCTCAAAGTTAACTTGCTTTTGGTGTATAAGGCTGCAGCTTCAAAGAAGAGCAAGGGCGCATCATAAATTTTGCTAAAATTAATCAACCGTTTAAGAGCTCCACATTAACGAGGTTTTCCAGGCAAGCAGCTTTCTTCTCTTCTTCTTTTTCATTCAAAGTCTGAGGTTGGCCGGGGAAGGGGGAGAGGGGGGGGACACCTTAAGTAATAAGAGGAAAGAAATGGAATTTGAGGAGAAATAATAAAAACAAAAAAGGCTGGATTTGTAGAATATAAATCCTCATGTGTCCTTGATCCATATTGTCAGGATCTTTTTTTTTTTTTGGTCGGATTTGTCCTGTGTGCCTTTGACGGAAAAGGCACGTAGAGAGAGAGAGAGGGAGAGAGAGAGAGCGCGACAGAGGGGGAGAGAGAGACGTGTCACTGCTTTGGAGCTCATTATCATTCTTAATAAGTCTTAAGGAATAAAGAGGAGCATTGAGTGTAAATGCTGGGTAATCCTAACACTCCTCAAGGTGAGAGGAGTCTCGAGGACACAGAGAAAGAGAGTGAGGAGGAGGGGGTACTGTGGGAGCAGGAGAGGATGTGGATGAAAGTGGTATTTAGGGAAGTGGGCGCAGGTTAGTAGGGCTTGTGCCTCTGCGACGCTTTGGGTCCACGGGCCTGTGCTGAGGCAAGTTGTCTCCAAGTTTGCATCCCAGAGATCTCCCAAGTTTGCACCCGAGCAGCCCAGCTGGACCTTGGGGCTGAAATGTTGGCCTGAAATTGTGACGTTCTGTGCTGGAGGTCAGTTTGAGAAAGGAGTCGGCTGTGCACCCTCCTCGGCCCGGCTCAGCCCGGCGGGAGCGGCGTCCCAGGGCTGGTGCTTTGCCGTGCCTCCGCTTTGGCGCCTGCTTCCTCGGCTCGGGCTCGCTTCTCAACCGGTGCACCCTGTCTTTTGCTCCTTTCCGCGTCGGTCAGCTTGGATGTCTCAAGTCCTCTTTGCCTGCATTTCCTGAAGCATCTCCCTGCGCGGCTCGGACACTAGGTGGCTTAAAGCACAGGCTCGGCTCTGCTGTGCTGGCAGCTGCCAGCGTTCATTCACTCTTTCTGGTGGGCTCCCTTATTCAAACTTCAGGCTGACAGCAAAACATGGAGACGCCTTTGAATCCGTTGTGGATTCAGAGATCGCACGACCTCTTCAGCAGTGTGTTTGCAGTCGCGTTCAGGGATTTGAGCCCTTGGAGAAGGAAGAAAGAGGACACTGATGAAATGAATTCAGAGGCTGGGCTTCTTACTTTGATGATAAGGAGTCAGGAACCTGCTAGTGTTGCTGAGTCCTTCCCTCTCTAGGCCGATTTCACCATACCCATTCTAAAGGGTGTGTGTGTGTTCCTGCTGGAAAAAAACATTTCAGGGTTGGCATCGCCCTTTTTACTGTGCTGATGTGTAATGGAAGATGCTGAGCTTTCAGTGATGCCCACTGGCCCTTCTTTCTGGTCTCTTATCTCAACTCCAGTTGCAGGCAGAAGGGATTGCTGTAATTGGGAATTTGCCTAATGCATCCAAAGCCTAAAGAAGGGGAGTGGAATAGTACTCGAATATTTTTTTTCCCTCCTGCAGTTTGTGTTCTTTCTCTGAATCAGCCGCTAGCTTCTGACTGAAGTAGCAGCTTTACCTTTTTTAAAGTTATTCCAAATACCTTGGAGCAGGTAGGAAGGAGTTGTGGATGCTGAGTTTTGATCAGTTGGCGGAAGCCAAGCGCAGTGATGTTGAAGTCTTGTTAAATGGTGTTTTTTCTGAGTCCAGGTGCTTGGCATCAAGGTAAAGTATTACATTGGTAATATTATTAGGTATTAAGTTATTAGTAGTGGAACTGTGGAGCTTGCCTGTACTTGACAGAGAAGTGCTAAGGAACTGTATTAGGCCTGAATTCATCCTGGTTTCTCTGGTAGTGTCCTTCCAGCATGCCTCAGCCCTGATCTGGAGGGAGCAGGAGAAAACTTGAATGCAGTTTTGGCGCATCATCTGTCTTTTGAACACTTTCCTGAGACAGCTAATGAATTGTAGCAAGGAGGCTCCATTTCTTGCACGGAGAGATCTGCCTGCAACCCCTCTCACTGACTCTGTCCAATGGCTGTTGATGAGGTGTCAGCTAATACCTTTCACGCCTGATTGAGTTGGTCTAGAATAGGACCCGGAGATAGAAGAGTCTGTGCTCACAGGGTGAGCTCTAGAGCCATCCAGCTGCCAAGGCCTCGTGCGTAATAACTGCTGTAGGAAAAGGCATAGCAGAACTGTCAGTTGTTTGGGGCCTTTGAGGGCCTTTGGCTCCTTGCCTGCCATGGCATTTTGAGGTAGTTTTCTCTCCAGAAGGTACCCTATTTTTGTTCTGCCACCAGTGATGCTGTTTTGAAACAACATTGGAAACAATTCCCAGATTCTAAGCCATAGGGCTTGTCATTTCAATGACAATACAACAAGTCACCTCAGAGTTGGTCTCTGAGGCTGCTCCTGATCCTTCTGTGTGTGAAGTCAGCTGGCAAGGTTGATCGCAGTTCTGGCAGGGCAGCGCAGCATCATACACACCATCATCCATGAGACTTGGGAAGGAAGGAGGTAGATAAACTCTACAGGTTTTTCATGGAGTTTTTTGTTTTGGATGCTATCTTTTGAAAGAACAGTGGGAGCTGGAAAACTTAAGAGAGAGAATCTCTTGATGGTCTGTTTGGAGCTGGGAAGAGGGGTCTTGTTTCAGCTGTCTATTAAAATGTGTTGTGTGATGCTTGGGAGGGGCCCGAGAAACAAGTGCTGAGAGTGTGACCCAAGCACAAGTTTGCCTGCTGGGCTTGGAGAAAAGTTGACTAAAAAGTGTGTCCTAAAAATACGAGATAGGCTGGTTCTCATCCCTGCTTGTATTTGAAGGTGGGGGCGGCAGTGGGCTTTCAGTTATGAGCCAGTTCTTTTCTTTCCTGATTTTGCTTCTGCTTCCAATAGCAAAAGTACTGGGGCATTCTATTCCTAAGCAGTATGAACTTCCAGCCCTACACTTTTCCCAGTGTGGATAGGCAGAGCTTTCTAAACAAGAAGATGAGAATGTGCCTGGCATAAATGCGTACTGAGCTATGTGATCGCAGACTGTGGCCTGGAGGTATCTCCCTGCTGCCCCACTCAGCCCATCCCAATGCCAGGAGGAGTGAGGGCTGCACAGAATTACGCTTGCCCGTGTGGTGCATTATGAAGCTGGCAGAGCAGCTGGGAGGCTGGCAAACAGCTCCCAGCCTGGCTGCCTCCCCATGGGAGCCGTGTCTGCAGAACATCCTCTCCAGAGGGCTGCTGGTGATGAGCCCCTCCCTCTACCACTGCCTCAGGCTGGTCCAACTTTATACGAGGGGAGCAGTGTCCTTTCACACTAGTGAGCCAGCAGAATCTCTCCCAGGGGTTATTGTAACCTCTCAGAAGCGATTTGCAAACAGGCATTCAGAGATAAAGTCTTGCTGCCGTGCTCAGGGCCGGTAGGGCAGATAAGAAATGCGGCAGGTTTATGAAAGGGAAGGTGTATGAAATGCAGCCTGCATCTCCCATTTCACTGCACTATGCCAAAACACACAGTTTCTTATTTCAGTCACTGTGATCTTTCAAGGAGGTTAATTTCCATGACGAACTCTGGGCCACGTGCATGGAGGATTTATCTAATTAGACTGACACTTTTCTTTTTTAAAAAAGAAAATTAAGCTGCACCTTGGAGGACTTAAGTATTTTAAACTGTGGGAGCAGCACTAGGTAGTGTGATCCCTGCTCACAGAGCAGAGAGAGGGGAAATTTTCCCTTTTCCAGTCTCCTGTTTAAGACTTCACCAAAGGTCCCCATTTACCTAGTTTTCTTACTTGGTGGCTGGGTGCTAAAGAGTATTTTATCCTGCCTGAGTCCCTAAAGCCTCAGCTGGCTCTTTAACTCATGTAAACTATTGGTGTACCGGGCTGTTACGTATTCAGGATGGAGCAGAGGGTAAAGGAGAGACCTACTTATGCTCCTTAGCCATGTCCTAGAAACAATGCATCTTCCCAGGACAGTGAATGATGTGCCTGCAGCCATGTAATGACTGAGGTAGGTGTACATCCCTCTCACCATGCCTTGCCACCTCATGCTCCTGAATCTGTGTGTGTTGTGGAAGCTGGTGTGACTGTCCTTGTCTTGCCTGTGGTCACAAAGAATAGTGAGTCCCAGGAGGACCCCGTAGCCCTTCATCCAGCCTTGTTGCAGTCAGATCATATTTGGACTTCCTGCTAAAAATGCCTTTGAGACAAGAACTGGGACCAGGACCATGCTGTAATGAAAGTAGAGGATCTTAGGTCGAGGCAGTTACATGCAGGCAAGTCCCATGCTTCCCTCGGACTGGATGTCTTTCACACTTGTGGGCACAGGGGGTGATGCTGGTTTTGTTCCCATCAGAGGGCTCCTGGAGTCCCGTTCACACTCTCTGCCTGCTGCTTTCTCATTATTTGGCAGCTCCTTGTGTTTCTGTGTGTGAATCCAGGTTCACATCACTTCAGGTCTGGTACTGCTCCAGCTGTTTATCCTTGTAAAGGAGATGGAAGGAACATCTTCTCAGGGCACCATATTTACTGCACTAAACTCAGACAACTCAGACCACATTTTCTTGCAGCCCAGGTTGGAGCAGAGTAGCATCTGGGGGGAGGGAAGTGTCCACACAAAAGGGGCAGCATAAGAGTAGCCTTATGAACTCTGGTGATAATACATTGAATCCTGTGGAGCTGTTCATGGTGCACGACTGCACACTGTGAGAAAAATACAGCAGCCTCAATCCAAGGAGATGGTCACTGGGCAGTCCCCAGCTGATACACTGAGGAATCTTCAGTGGATTGAACCCAAGATTTAATTTTAATTTGTGTTTGATGAGTAAAAGAACAAAAATAGATATTTTCTTTTCTACCCCGCCCCCCCCAAGCAAAAGAAAAAGAGAAAGAAAAATAATAAACCTACTAGACAATCAGAGGGCTAACCAACAGGAGCTTTGTTGGCTGGGGAGAGATCGTTCTGGCTTGGTCAGCCATCCCTAACAAGTTACGGGTTGTATAAACTCCCAGCTTACAGCTGTAAATTTACTCAATTTTGAATACAGCCACAAGCTGGCTCAGCAGGATCTGAAACTGTCTGCTCCAGTAATCCTGCTATGTTCGAAGTTCACATTTGGGGGGGCCCAGCTTTAGACAAATGGAACTGTGGAGGGCCTGATGGTGGACTGCATCCCACATAGCTCTAGATTGAAAGGAACCTCCCCAGTATGAACCATGGTGTTAATTTTTCTGTTCTGGCTTTTAGCTTCCTTGCCTTGGATGAATGCCTCTTGGTCTCCATAGCTGCAGGTCCACTGCCCCTATGCCTTTTTTGTCCCTCACCTTGAGACAGGGAACTTGGTCCAGGGTAGATTCCCTTGCACAGAGTTTGCACTGCCTGGAACAGCAGTGCCATGTCTGCTGGATGCTGTAGTAGATGGGCAGGATTTGGTCCATACACAGTCCTGGGCCCTTCCTGCAGTGTCTACTCAGTCCTTGCTGAGTTGGAGTCAGTTGGTATTTGCTTGAGTGACTGAGAGCAAAAGGAGAGTTCTGACTTCAGGGTTTGTTGCTGCAGAAGTAACTCATCTCTCTGATAACCTGTAATGTTGCAACATTGGATATTCCTAGATAGCTGAATTTTTGGTGTATACTTGTGGCACTGGATCCTGCCGCAAACAGCAGCATGTTACTTATATTGAAAGAGAATTTAGCCCAGTCACACAGTTAACTTTGGCCACATATTCAGAAATTGGACAGTTTACAGCAGTGTAGAGAAAGAGGAACATGTGCACCTCAGCCCACCTGTCCTCTTATTGCTGACTACATTTCCTCATTAGAAATGAGGAAATGTAGTCAGCAATAATGGGGGAGCGTCTTGTCTTGGAATGAGACATCAAGTATTGTCATGTTATTCTCACTGACACTTTGGTCTTCAGCAAAAGTGATGTGATATTTTCTGCTACCTGTTATGGGTTTGGAAGGTAGAGATGGCTTGAGGGATGACCAACCCCAGACCTCAACAGGCATCTGGCAGCCTCTGCCCTGGGGTGCTGCCTGGGTCTCCGAACCAACTCATGTCCATCTTCACTGAAGCAGAATGGTGACAGCAGAGGTTATGGGGATAATGTGATTCCAAATATAGCAAGTATTCACTCCTGAATTCAACTCCCTACAAATAAATAAAAAGGAGTAGTTGCAAGTAAAAGATCCAGGAGAGGTTTCCTCTCCTGTCTTCCTTGTCTCCCCTGTGGAGTTGTGCTGGCTCTGGCTCCCAAAGGGTTAAGGTGACTCATGCCCCTCTCACCAGATACACTGGTAGGAACGATTCATCCCAGCCACTAATTGGTGGTGTTTGCTCTGCACTTTCTCACTCTGGTTTTGATGAAAACATTTAACCAGGAGCTTAGTGTGTGGAGGCTCCCAGCTGACAGCACTGTGCTGGCTTTACCAAGTTGTCCTTGCTGTGTGTAAATTCAGCAGCTGGGCTTAGAGGTGGCAGGGGAGAGCAAACATGCCTAGCATTACAGCTTCTGGCCCCTTGGTTCCACTCTTCAGAATGCTCTTCCCTATGGGAATCTTTGGGCTCCAGGCGCATATCTGCTGCAGTCTGCAGGTGCCTTCCTGTACCTAGACAGCCGTTGGCATTGGAAGCCAGTTCAGAGCTTTGGGACAAGGCTGCAGAGGTGGGAAGAGTGATCCTGATAGGTTTCGTAGGGCCTGGTCTTACCTGAGAGCAGGGGTATGACTTGGAGCTTGGGAGGTCTGTTCCCAAGACCATCTGGCTGCAATCCCAGGGGATTCTCTCCCAGCAAGCAGGCTCTGACAGGCCTTGTGCCACAGAGTGGTAAAGCTACTGGTTCTGTTACGTGGAGATGGGCTAATCATTCTTTCCTATGCCACTTGGAAGCTTGTGCAGGACTTCCCTAACACAGGCTTTGACTGGAGTTGTTTCAGGTAATAACCTGCCCTTCTAAGGGGCTTCACATGAAGAAGTCTGAGATGGCTTTAATTTTTGCCATGCAAGTGGTAGAGAAGTTTCCATGTCCTTCTGGAGTCAGTCTTGAGAGTGGGCATGTCCAAGCTCCTCGGTTCCTGCATCACAGGACCTGTAGGCAGCAGCAGAAACCGAAACATTCCCCAGGGGACAATACCAGTTTATCTGTGTTGCTGCTGGAAAATGCATTCAAATTTGTGCCCAAACAGGAGATTGTTACATGCCAGAAATTCATCTGAGCCCATCAGGGCTGCCACTGCTCTGATATTTCTTTACTTTTTTCTCCTTATCTCTGGTGATCTACCCTATGAACAACAAAACAAATCCAGATGGGAAAATTTATAAACCAGAAAATCTGGATTCCCTGTTCCTGGAAAAGCATGATCCCTTGTTCTCAGCCGCCTCCATGTGTCATGGGGTCTGCCATGAAGAGATGCCAGAACTGTTGCAAGAGGCCAGGCCTGTGTCTGCCTTAAGGAAATGGAGCAGCAACGTAACGCCCTGCGTGAGTGTGGGTTTCCAAAGGAGATGCGTTGCTCTGGGGGAGCAGGATTTGCCCTCATGATAGTTGTTCAACAAAGGCATTTGTTCTCTTTCTGTCCATTTCAGGATCTTGCTCCACATCACTGCTGAACTGATTATACCTGTTGAGGGAAATTTTCTGCCTCTTCCCTCTCCCTGACTATTGATAGTCTGGAACTGAATACATATGTCTCATTAAACACAAAAAGAGCCAGGCCAGGCCCCCACTGCACAATGTGCTGCCTGTTATCAGCCTGGAGAAAGGGAGCAAACAGGTGTAGGATAACAGCGCAACTGAGAGAGACCAAAGTGCATCATAAAATAAACAAACAGCCCATGCTCCAGCTCCCCCAAATGCACCATGTAGTTCCAAGGGTCTGCAGTGCGCTTTAGAACGAGTGAGCAAGTACCCACTTGGGGCACCGTTTAATTTGCAGCCAGAAATGGGTTGATGATTTTCTGCATTGTAGGGGTGTTTGGAAGCCCCGTGCCCTTTCTGTTGTGCTTGGGGCTGCAGGAGCAATGGGAACTCTCTGCCTCCAGAGCTTACAGTGGTCGGGAAAGAGCTCCTGTCTCCAGAGCCTACAGAATTGACCAGCTGTGGGTCTGACTTGGGTCATGAAATCGAAACCGTAGGCCTGGATGAAGAACTAAAGAAGGCATCTGAGTGTTCCCTTATCATAAGTAAAGGGCTGTAACTTTTTACCATGACCTTCACAACCTTTACTGTTTTCAGGGAAGAGTGCAATGTCTGTAGTGTGACAGTCTTTCCTCCTAAGATTTCTTTGGTGAGGATATTTGTACCAGGATTTTATTTAGTTTCTTTGCACCTCTTTGTGCTCTGTGAATCTTCTGTTGCCCGTTGTGCTTTGGGGCTCAGAGAGCTTGCAGTGGTGCTGCTGGCGTTTTTGTTGCATTTAGTGAAGCAGTGGCTTGGCTTACTCTACCCCAGCAGCAGCCAGCGCTTTAGTGACTCAGCCCCTGGAATTATGCTTACCCAACAATACCTTTTGTCCTTTGCCCAAAACTTCTGGCCAAGAAAAGGGAAAAAGGAGGAGGGAGAAAAGAAAGAAAAGATAAAATTCTGCATTTAGTTGTCCTTTCATCACAGGTGGTGCCAGTTGGTTTTTGCTTTATTTGTACAGGGTGGGGAAAAGAGAAAAAAAAAAACAAGGTGGAACTCGGACAAGGCCCAGGAAATGTTTGAACCTGACAACAAACTTTCTTTGTTCAGGGGAGCAGGGGAAAGAGAACAGAAAAAAGGGACAGAAGACCAGCTGAAACCAACCTTAGCCCTGTGCTCTTGGGCAGGTTTCTTTTCCTTACTCTTTATTGTTTGGGGTCTTTTGTATTGCTTGGTGTCTTGTGATAATTGTATTTGCATAAAGGCTTTTGTGTACTGCCTTCTAGAAGATGGACAGATGAAAGGTTTCCTGGGGACACATTTGTTATTTGGATGGGGAGGATTTGTCAGTTGTTCTGTCATTTATCTATCTACCATTATCTATCATTTATTCATGCTTTGCATGATCCTTCTCCTCCAGCCATGAAGATCAAGATGGTTAAAGGGAAAGCATGAAGGACCATGCTTCTCAGGAGGAGAGACAGATGAGCAATTTAGGGGCTAGGCAGACAAATCTTGATTAAAATGCAGAAACCAGAGGGTTTTGTTGAGGAGAAAATGAAGAGAACCATAAGGCCAGCTCATAGGGATACTGCCTAGAAGACACCTGAGTACCACCAAGTGCTACAACACAGATCACCTTTTTTTCAGCTTGGCACAAAATCTCTTGGTGAATCATCTTGCAATGTTACTCTTCAAAAAGAAAAATTGAGAGTTGTGAGATAGCTGCCCAAGGGGCACTGGAAATTAGAATAATCTGCTGCTGTGTGAGACAAAATGGATTTTGGTGAGGTTGGGTTTCAGCAGGGCCATTACAGCCAGTTCACTGGTGCATACTGTAGGTATGATCAGGACTATGCAGCAGTCTTGGAACTTGGTTGGAGCATGTAGAAGTGTTTTCCCACCCAAACAGGTGATGACAGCTCTCTCTGTCATCAGTCAGGCACCTGGCAGTCCACATGTGTTACAGCTGGCCTAGGCTGGGGTGACACTCAAGGGATCTGTTTCTCTCAGGAGATGCTCCTCCCTAGGAGGCTGCCTGGTGCCTTCCCAAATTGCCCTGTATTCTTAGCTGTTGATTCTGTGCGGTGTTGTAGTGGTCTGGTAATGCTGGAGTGGCTGGATAGCGAGGGGACTGGGATGAAAGGCCATTCACTCCTTTCTTGCCCATTTTAGAAATATGTTACACAATGCTCAGTTAATCTCTGTTATCTCATTTGTGTATCACAAAACATTGTGTCAAAATGAGTGAGCAAAGGATACAGGATATCACCTGTATTGCAGATGCTGGCCATGCTCTCCAAAGAAAGGTTAGATCTTTTGACTTTGCTTAAAGTGGGTATGGGTCCCACTTCAAGTACACAAAAAGGAAGAAAGAGGATCCAAGAATGAAAGTCTCTCTCTGGAGCTGGACTGATGAGGGACTTTGCTGCGGTGTCCTGTGGAAGCCTTTCCATTCTTTTGATAATGGCCAAATCACTGTCATGCCTACTATATTAAAGTATCAAGAGATGCTGTCAATTAAAAACTTGCCCTGATGCTGGGGACGTGGATTCCTTGGATTGTATTAGTAGGAATATGGGCCTTTCTTTCCAGTGCAGGTTCCCTCTGAGTTTCATCAGACTACCCTGGAGCTGCTCATTTCCTGACTTTACGTCTAAGCCTGGGCTGCAGGACACAATCCCAGTTAACTTGAGAACAGAGTCTGAATTCAGCGAGCCCTAGGTGAAAGCTGGAATACTTACACTACAAAATAGACTATTCCAGTTCTACACCAAGAGCAGCTGCATTCTGACTCTGGTCCTCGGTCTTTGCCTTAGTTATCTATACAGTGGAGATAATAAAACTTGCCTGCAACATGGCTTGTAACTGAGAATTAAGGAGCAGTTTCCAGAGCCAGACTGAAGGCAGCTGTAGAACACAGGCTGTATTTTTGGTGCTAGTGTATTTGTCTGGAGTCTAGAAATTAGGGCCCAAGTGAGACTTAGAAAGGCAGGTGAACACACTTGCTGTGTTTTCTCTCCAGAGACGTTCCAGGGAAACTTGCCCAGGGGTCTCGAGGGAAGAGGCTGGTACTGGGGTGCTGGCAGCAGAAGCAGTAGTGGCGAGTGAGCAGCTTTTCTGCCGTCCATTCCAAGTACAGGAGGGACTGTGGGGAATGATTTCAAAGCCACCACTATGGAGATTAAGGGGATGAGAATGTAAATCTCAAGTAAAAAGGTAATTGAATGTAATAGCAAACACTGCTCGGTCTATGTTAATTTTAGCTCTTCCCCTGGATACAAGGCGCTGTATTAGTGTTTTATTACCATTTTGTTTGCACTAATAAAATAGTAAAATTTATTTCAAGGAAGTTGAAGGATGGTTTTACAATGCAAATTTGAAGAAATTGGACTTTTCATTTACGCCACTGCTATTTTAAACCCTGAAGGGTGTAAATTAGCCTTCTGTGCCTGGGTGAAATCCACTGCTTCCACAAGCAGGGGGAGGATTTGATGTGGGGGAGAAGAGAACAAAACCAAATCATCTGAATATTTCAGAGAGACAGAGATATCTGATGAGGAGAGAGAAAAAATGTGACTGCCTGTGCCCGCTGAGTGGAAGGGCTGGAGGAGAGTTGGAAGAGCTGATGAGAAGCAGGTTTATGCTGGTGGGCAGCTGCTATGAGCATCAGGAAAGGGCAGAACGGGGCATGGAGGTTCCAGTGGACATGGTGTGCCCTGCCCTGTGCTGCCTATGTGGTTCCTCCTGGTAAATGAGGTGCAGAAGCTGGGGCTCAGCTGATTACCAAATACTGTCAATGACAGACGATTCCTAGAAGTGGGAAAGCCTAGGGCAGGTTTTGCCTTCTGGCCCAGGGGACCCACTCTTCCCATGTTGCCTGTACTTTCCTCTTGCTTTGCTGCCTTCATCTTCCTGCCATAGCCTGGCCCATCTGGCTGCCAGGCACTGCCTGGCTCTGATTCCCCACTGAGTCACAGTGCTGCCAGGGAAGGTGCCTACAGCCCAAGAGGCTGGTTCAGTGACCTCCTCCTTCACCCAGAACTCCTCTGTGGCATGAAATAGAAAGGGATGGGCTGGTTATCTGGTCCCTTTCACCTTCATAAAGTTGTTTATAGCAGTGCTGTTCTCATGTGTTCTCTCACACTTTTTTGCCAGTTCTTGGCCTTGACATAAATGATGCTGTAAAGGCTAAGCCACAGAATAAGGTCCAAAGAGCTTTTCTTGGTTCCAAAGGTCCACTGAGCTGGCCAAATATCTCCTGGAGGGAGTAGAAGCATCTAGACACAGCAGCTTTCTTGGACTTATCCTGAGTTTGTGCAACAAATCTGGAAATCTTGTGGTCTGAAAACCTTAATTCTCCTTGTGCAGAGGAAGGTGTGGAACAGGAGTTGTAACATCCCAGTTTTCAAGTCCCAGAGGTTCCATTCCCTTCCTGGGGAAGGCTTTGAGTTACTGTTTTCTAATCATGTTCATGTTGCATATACCTCAGTCTTCACACAATACTAATGTTGAAAGGAGCCATGCTGAGATTCTCCTGTATGGGAGAATTAAGATATTTTTTCTTAATCTTGAGTGAAATTGTACGTTTGTTCATTGTCCTGAGATGCTTGTTTGAAGCAAGTCTTTGTATTGTATTATGTACCTCCCCAAACCACATCAGGCTTTTTACAGTGATAGAGGTACTGACTTGGGTATGAAGCCCTCAGAGGAACCCTTTTCCTTATGCTCTCCAGCAGACTGATGGGCACCTCAAACACCACTTGTTTCTAGGCAGTTTCTCTCCAGCTGTATTAGCGATTTTGCTGCTAGCCCACTCAGACTGTTGTGGCCTGCTGCTTCTGTGGGATGTAATTTTTCAGGTACCCGTTTGGTGTCTGGCCTCCTAGTCTAGCTGTTGCCCTGCATTCTTGGCCAAGTGGTACTGAGTGAACTGGAGAAGAAAAACCTGCTCCAGTGATCTGATTTTGCAGAAAGGTAGATCTCCCAGCCCTCCTTTGGACTACGAATATCGTCTGTTAATTTTATCCTCAGGAGGCCTTTCAGGACAGAAGCCACTGTTTACCCCATGCGAAGGGCTTTGGACTTGTTACTATTTATGGTCAGGATAGCAGCAAATCTGCTGGGAAAATTGAGGCCAGGCTCCAGGTCTTTGTCCATACAGCTATGCCACCTCTTCTGGTGTCTGGGCATTAAAGAAAGCTTTCAAAAGTTTAACCCTCTTGCAGGTTCAGCTCACAGCACAGTGACCAGCCATGTGTGGTATCAGGCAGCCCTCTTAAGCTCCCTGCCCTGCTTCTTTGGTGGGTGTAGCAGAGGCTGAGCCAAGACCAAGGGCGTTACCAAAGAAAGCGAAGACTTATTTTTGGCATTGAAATGGTTTCCTATTCTAGGCGAGTCTGGGGAGCAGCATGGTTGTGTACCCAAGGATTTAAACAGTGCATTAAGCTAAGGGGTTACACTCCAGGTGGATTTCAATCAAAAACTATAATTACATCAAATAGCAAACGGAAATGGAAAAAGGGGATTACTGACTCGACCCTGAATGCTGTTGGCTGCTGAACCTGCTCCATTATTTACACCCCCTCTATTGCCTGAGGTGGGGTGTGTATGTGTGTAGGCAGTAAGGCCCCTCCTCCTTTTTCCATTTCCTTCATGCATCTGATGAAGTCAGTCAGTGCTTGGAGGAAGACTGGAATTTGCATGACTTGGATTTGGGACTTTGCAGGGCAGGTTTGTTCTCCCTGGGCAGCTCTTCCTGGCTCCAGGCAGGAAGAACTGCTCAGCTCAGGCAGTCGTGGGAACCCCCAGGCCTACAAGCTTTCTCTCTTTTTATGTTTTGCTATCAGACCAGTGTTTGGGACTCAAAACTGCTCATCCTCAAGGCAACTGAAAAGCTCCAGACTGCAAACAGGAAGTTCTTTCTAACCTAGAGAGCTGGTAGTGTTTAAAACTGCCCCTGAGGTAGTAGAACTGTCCTGTGCCTGTGTTCAGACTCTGAAAGAGTCTGTCTTGTTTGGTACGACCAAGCCAGCACTACCTAGCTAGAGAATTTACCGCACACCTGCACTCACAGTTCAGGCTCCCAGGTTTGCTCTCTGGTTCCAGCTGCTTCCTGCAGTACTTCAAAATACTTTGTGGATTCCAGTTTGTCACTTCTGCTTCTGGCACCGCTGCAGCTGTCACCTGCCTTCTGGTCTTTGTCTGCCCCGTTTCATTTGTCCTGTTCTCCCAGTTCTTCCTTGTGTCTCCCTTCTTGTTATCGACAGGTTGTGTCTCTACACGTCTGTTGGACACCTGAGTTTGGGTGTAGTGTGTGTGTAGTGTGCAGTGAGTGTGCTGAGATGGCTGGAACTGTTTACCAGACAGGGAGGATAAGGAATGCAATCCCCCACTGCCTTCCCAAGCCTGCTTTCTCAGGTGATTTTCCAGATGTCTAATCCCAGGTTTCATAGCCCAGCCCAGCTCCTGTTTGATGGGATCTCTTTTCCTCTGCTCATTCTAAATGGGTGAGATGTTGTGCTGAAATTAAGTCTTCATTTACGCTATGCAAGAGCCTTGCTCGGGGCTGTGCTGTTACAGCATCTGATACACCTTTGCCAAATGTGTTGCCCCTTTTTCATCTGTGGCACATTCAGAGCTGGAGGATGTAATATGGTGCATAGAAGAGACCATAGTCGTGGTCGATTTACACATGGCTTGAGAAGCCCTGGAAAAGAACAGTACTTTTTTCCTGCTCTGGACAGTGGCAAATCCATACATCCAAAGAGTGAGACTTTGCCAGTGCTGGCTGCACTTTTCATGGCAGTGACCTCACCTTATTGTGAACACTTGGGAAGGAAAGGTGCTTTGTAAATATAAGAAATTATTCTTTTCTTATAGACAGATGTTTGATTTTGTAATACAATACCGTGACCTGAAAAACCTCCCAAAATGTATCCAGATGTAGATTTCCCTGAAAATAATTAAAATACAGTAAGGAAACTCCATTCAAAACTGAAATCCCTTTTGGCAGGTAAGAGAAAGAGTAATGTTACCGTTTAGACCAAACTCTTCTTTGTTACATAAACAGGGAAAAAAATTCTTCAAGACAAAAGTATGACCCAAGACACTTTTCCAATTCTTTTTTTTCTTCAGCATTTAGCTGACTTTAAATTTATTTTGCACTTCCTCTGCAATATTTAGAGTCCAGATATAGTGGTCTAGGGGAAAACCAAACCCTTAAACAAACTGATTATCTCTATGTTCAAAAGAGTTGCAGTGGGAAAAATACATGGTGACAGGTAAATTCTTACGTGAAACATTCTAGAATTTATCTTGATTTTTAGGTTTGCTTTGTTACACACTCTAGAAGATAGAAAACTCCTACGAGGAAAAATGTTATAAGAGACACAGGAAAGCTGGACTTGTCCTACTTTGTGCAAGCTTAAATTTACTCCTCACTGTTTAAGGTCCTGTTTCAGCAGTCATGAATGGGCTGGAGCCAGTGGAACTCCCTAGTTCGGGGTCTTAATGGCTTTTATGATCCGACTGTGATGCTTCTGCTGCTTCCTTTTTGCCTTTCCTAACTATGTTTTGGAAATCACAGCCCATTTCTGTTCACTTGTCCTTGTTTAAACCCCAGTTACCTTCCGTCAAATTATATGATCTAAGGAGATGCTAAATAAAAGGTTTGGTTTTAAAGGGATATCATTTGCAGGTGTGGAAATACGCGAACAGAGGGTGAGGTTGAAGGAGAGGAACAGCATGTCGAGATTCAGGCACCTATTGTGGAGAGGTGTTTGACACTTACACTGTAGCTGAAGCCTTCCCAGGCTGAAGGTACTGAGACATTTGGAAGACTCGGGTCTGTACGTTTTATAAGGCAAACGTGTGTGGACATTTCAAGTTGTCGTAACATTCTCTGTTTCTCCTGCTTGCATGAGATCTCGTGTTACAGCACCAAGGGTCCTGCTGGTTTCGAGGGGCTGGCTCAGCACAGCAGCTGGTTGCAGGGAGGGCGTTAAACCCCCCACAAGAGCAGAGCTCCTGGCAGCAGGCATCTCACCTCGGGGAAGCGGTCTTCATGGGTTATGAGTTTTATCAGCAGTCCATCCTTTTCATCACAGAGAAGGAGGAGAGGAGAGAAATTCCATTTGGCTCTGCTGATTCAGTGGAGTAAAGAGGTGGAATTCATCAGGAAAAAATTGTTTACGGCACAGCTTTAGCCAGAGGATCTTCCATTTTAATCTCTTGCCTTTTTTTGATAGATTGTGTGAAAGACAAAGCAAGCACTAGGGGCTGCTTGGTGTTTTTGTTTTTATGTTTTCATTAAAGTTTAATTGTGTGACTTGTGTGATGTAACTTCTGGAAATGCCTGTTGCAGTTGGTGGCAAAATGATTTTTGATTTGTTGTGTTTGAATCAGGTGCAGGAGTGTTAAACCTCAAAGAGGTTTTCAGACATGCATGTGTAGAAAAAATATATTTATCTATAGGATAGCTTTTGATTAATGAAAGAAAAGAACTGGAACTGCTGTGAGAGAAGAATCTCCTTTATTTGAAAGCTCTTCTGCTCCATCAGTAGAACAGAGAGTAAGGGTCTTTAAAATTAGTATAACTATAATTTATATCCACCATAAGGACGCTCTTTGCCTCCTGATCAGTAATGGAGCCTTAAATATAAATGGATCCTTACCTTGCAAACACTCAAATATTTTCTTTACTCACATGAGGTGTCAAAGGAAAGATTTCTATAAGGAAAATGAGGCATTTGCATAAGTACCCACAGCATCAAACAACAGAGAATTTGTATTGCATAAACAACAACCACCACATTAAAATCATACTGCTTTAATAGTTTAGAAAAAATATAACAAAAACATTGAAACTGTAATAGATGTTGCTCTGTGTATCGGTATCGATTTCATAATTTGTGTTGCCTTAATCTTGGGTGGGTGAAGATTAAGAATCTCCACGTAGAGTTATGTGTGTGCAATAAGTGGGAACATAGTAAGCAGCTTTCCTTTGCCTGGAGATGATTTAGGGCAGAGTATTTTCTCAATAAAATCTGGGGTTTAGAAAAACAAAATAGGATCTATATGAATAAAAATCTTGAAAGGAAAATATCCAATAAATGATGAACTGGAGGAGAAAGCACTTACTTTAAACAAGTTTTCCAAACTTCGTGCTATTGACATGAGAGCAAAGTGACTTCCACGTGCACATGTGAAACATCTTTTTCACACTGTCCAACACATCAATTTGCAAAGGAAATTTGGAGAATAAGTGCTGAAAAGGATGAGAAGGTAGAAGGTAGAAGTTTTGTTCGTGTTCTGTAATCTAGAGCTTTTTATGTATAAAGCATTTATACCTGTTTAATTTGAGGTGTAGTAGTTAAACTGATAGGCTGCACTGAAACAGCTTTTTTGGCTCAGTTCAAATTAATTGTTAAGAACCTTATTTTTATGTGGATTTTGTAGAAAAGAGCTCTGTATTAAACCATTACAAGTTTTTATGAGGTCTCTTCTTATATGCATTTTTAGAAACCCGTGTTTTTGAAATACTGTTAATCAAGGATGGAAAAAATAATAGAAGGAAATCCACTCTGTAGAGCATTTTTGAATGAAAGTTAACATGTTCATAAAATGGTGATAAAAAAATTAGTAATGGTCACTTTCAGCTTTGGTTTCTTTGAAACAGAGCTGAGCTTCATCAAAGTAAAAAGCAGTTCTTTCAGGCTTGGAGAAAGGAGTCTTACCTAAAACTTTCCCAGCAAATGGTAGGGCTGAACTGCTTTTGCCTAGAAAGAAGTAGGACTTCCTTGCTTCCCATTGGGTTTCTGCTTAATGGTGAGAACTCATTTTCCCAGAAACTGCACCCAGAACTTATGGCTGCTTCCTGATCCAGGTAAGTACTGGTTACTAAAAAGACATGCACTTTTTTCCTCTAGTTATCATCCCTGAAAAATTCCCTCTATATTAATTTCTTCTTAGCTGCTCTGGTTTTTTAGCAGATTTTTTTCAGATTTTGTGCTGTACATACTTTGTACATTTGCTTTGTCTTTAGGTAGTTTGTTCCAGTATGTAAATGACTATCCAGCCAGTGCAGGGCAGGCAGGTCTAGAGCTGGACTCTGTGCTACTTTACAGGGCATCTGAACTCATGAGTCTGTGTGTGTGTTGTTGGGGTGGTACACTCAAACTGTCTTGCTATTTCAGGAGGCAGAAAACTGTTTCTTTTCTTGCTGGTCGTTCTTTCAGTGAGTCTTTCTCTGAACCAGTTAGTAACCGAAGCTGGTCCTGGGTTGATCCCCTGCTAAGCAGCTTCCCTGTTGTAGGGTGTCATCTTTAAAAATAATAACAAATTAACCTCTCTCAGAAAATGCTTATCATTAAGAGGAAATAGCAGTTCCCCTTACACTGAGAAGTTTGTTTAGCAAAAAAGGGAATAATCTACTGGTTAGAGCACAGACAGAAATCTTGTAGTTTTGACTAAATTGCTTTTTGAGTTTGGTCTGGTCACTTTAACTCCTTGTTTTCTCACCTTCACTGTGAAGAATTCCCCTGTCACATGCCATGCAGTAAAGCTGGAATTTTGACTGGGCAGCAAATACATCTGCATATATGGGGATTTTATGTCAGCAGTCAGAGGATGTCTGTGAGTTCCCCTGTACTTGCTCATTTTTTTTCACTGAAATAACTTTGGCTTTTAGAACTAGCAAAAGCAATTAGTTCAGTCCAGGGACCAACAGGTGGAAACTTGTAATTTTAAAAAATGGATTTGGTTGTGGAGATCTCTGGAGCTTTGTATTAGGGTGGAACATCACTGCTGCAAGTGATATCGGAGGGCATTTGGTTTGTTATGTGCTCCGAGAACACCAGGGCTGGCTCAGCTCTGGGCTCCTTGTGCCATTGGTCTGAGGGCAGAAAGCTCTGTTGCACATCACTTGAGCACAAGCATATGGGTGAAATGGACCTATAATGCATAATTGTAACAAGTAACTAGAATACTGCCTATGCACTTCCAAAATTGGCTGGGTTAATAAAACGTGCTGATTGCTCCCTGAGGATATCAAGGGACTGGATGATATTAGTAAGGGTCACCAGTTCAAATCTGGGTCAAGTTAGCAATGACAGCAAAAGCCATGTTACAGCTCTGCATGCTTTTCTGTAAGTTCTCACAGGCAGGTATCTCTATCACTGCTGTATTGGCCACTGGACTAAAAAAGGAGGATGGCTCTGTGTGGTGCTGACAGACATGGCAGTGCTTTCCCAGTTGTGCTTGGGATTTCAGCCCCCTTTCCAGTGTAAGTTTAAAGCATGAAGCTTCTTATCCATGTTCTCTGGATTCACAGTCCTTATATCTCACATTTTGCAAGTCTGTCACCTCATTTATGTTGTGGAAACAACAGTTAATTTTATTATTGTGTTTTTGTTTTAAAACAAAGATGGTTGATTGCCAAGTTTCCATGAAAAAGGAAAGGTGGGAATATTTTGCTGTTGTTCTTGCTACTGCTGGTTGTGGGGATTCAGTCTGTACATCCAGAACAGAGGGCATTTCTGTCTTGGGAGGTAAAATATTATCAATATACTTACACAGTGGTACTGCATCATGATTAAAGTAATGTCTTGAGTAGTAACAAACTACAAGATTCCTACCTTCACCTCTAGGTGAGCAGAGGTTTCCTGGATTTGCAGCTTATGCCTCCAGGTTGATGCTGTGCAGGGGTCTAGTAAGGGTGTCAGTACGCTCGTACGTGTCGGAAATTGGTGGTTTCTGGCTAGACTCTCTGCAATATCCTGCCCCTTGAAGACACGTGGGAGGCTGAACAACATGACATGCTGAGAAGGAGGGCAGCTTCTGGTCAGGCACTTGTATTTTTGCTGCCTTAGCTGCTGTTATAAATTCCTCACTCTGGCCTTTCACTTCTGATATTTTTCCCTTGGCCAAATCAAAGATGGTTTTGTTACCTCCGGCTCCCTGCAGATGCGGCAGCTTCAGGCAATGAAATATGCTCCAGCCTTTAAAGGGAGGACAGAGAACCTGCTGCTGGGAATCTGAGATGGAGGAGAGTTCCGGGAACAGGACCAAGGCTTTTGCCTTCGTTCAGCCCTGGCTGCATCCATGTGCATGTGCGAAACCAACAAGGCTGCTAGTTGTGTGCCAGGAGGATAGATCAAGGTGCTCTGGAGTTCTGTAGGATTTATGGTGTGGATTGAAAAACACACAGCAGTGTGTGTAGGTGGCACTGAGACATGATTGCCTCTCCTTGCCACTCCCCACTTGGGCAAGCAAGGTCAGCATGGCTCCTAAATTAATACTATTAATTACTATTCTATAATAAAGCAGATAGATTTGGGAGCAGATCTAGTATTCGTGCCTAAAAAGAAAAAAGGGAAGTAGCTGAGTTTGTCGGAGCTTCCCCTGGAACTAGAAATGGAGGAGTACAGTCCTAGTGACTGGACATGGATTTTTATGGTAGCTGAATGTGAGAATGTGCTTTAGGTTTCTCTCCTTGTTTTTCCAGTGGTGCTTTCGGATTCCTGTTTTCAAACCTTTCAAAAGCATGAATGCATCTGTAGGACTGAGACCCAGATGATAGTGCACAGGAGGGAGAAGAGATGAGTGTTTCGCTGGAGTAATGCTATGGAGTATGCGCCTGTGCTTGCTAATATTCAGTCTGGAATTGGACAGTACTGAGATTACCATGATCCCTCATTTGCAACTGTGTGGCTGCTCATAAAACAAGAAGCCCAAAAGTGCTTCTTTGGTGTTTATTGACAGTGATGGGAGCCCAGAAAGGCTGCAGTGCAGCACAGCAGGCTCTCAAATCAGGCAGTTCTTGGGGGAATCCCTCTTCTCTCCCCATTAGTGACTGCCCTCATGTTTGGGAAAAGAGGAGCATAAGGCCCACCTTGACTGAGAGGCAGTGCCAGGGATTATGGCATTACTGTGAAGGGTTGAAGGAATTCTTCATATCCTGCTACATGATCCTTGTGGACCTGGTAGAGGGTCACAGGACTTGTTTGAGAGCTGAGAATATGAGGGATGGCCTGGAGGCTCCCTCGGGCAACTGGGTCAGGGCCCTTTGCACTCTGTGGGAAACTCCCTTACCCGCTTATGTACATCTCCAGCTGTGGATCCAGCGGCAGCTGTTTGAAGTTGGAGAAAAGGGTAGAAGTTTATCCTGGAGGGCCGGCCCCTGTCAGCAGCCTTGGGTGCATGGAGAGGGGAATCTGGCCAGTAAGCAGGTGAATGCACACAGAAATGATGCTGGAAGCCAGGGCTAGTCCTGCTGATGTGGCCCTTTCTCCTGCAGCGGATCATAAAATATGGCTCAAATTTTCATTACGGCCTCTATTGATTATCTTTTGGGACAGATGAATTATAGGGAACATTAAATTTAAAAAAAAAAAAAGGAAATATTTGAATGAGTTTGGGAGGTCGATGCCAGAAAGGCTGACGCACCAAGCCTTACTGGCATTTTCCTGCTTTGTGGATCTGCTGGGCCCTTCCCATGGTCCCCCTTGGGGGAAACTGCCCAGGGAGCTCCCCTTGTTCCTTTCAGCTGCCTTTGGGGAACAGCAGGCTCTGCAGTCACCATGGGCTAGGCCAAGGGGCAGCCCAGAGGTGCAGACAGTGGCTGGAAGACTTGAGTGCTCTTCCGGAGTCCTCTCCCATGCCACAAGTTCTGTCTTCTCTGGGAGGTCACCCCGAGGACCTTCCAGTAATTCACAGACACAGTAATTCACAAGTGTCTGTCTCACATCTACTTTGGGATTCTTGAACTAAAGGGGAGAATGAGGGGCTGGGAAGTAACCAGGGAATGAATGGGAAAAAGCCTGGGCATTGCATTTGGTGACACTTTTGGATCTGGTGTAATTATGAAGAACAGTGAATCATAGAAGTAGTGATGGGCTTTGCTAGGTTTCCCTCCTTCCCTGCACCAAGGGTCATTGCCCTCATCTCTCCTGTGCTGATGGGTCAGTACTCCTCTCTGCAGGGCTCATGGAGCATGGGGGGTTTTGTTGAAGGGGTTTGTGGTCAGAGATCTTTGACTTCATGTAAGAGAAGTGTCAGGATTGAATCATTCCACTCTTAGTGTGGCACGCTGAAGTCAAGCCAGCCAAAGAAACTTCTGACTTCTCACCTGACTCTGGCCAGCTCTGATTTTGAGGATGATCCTTGAACTTTGTTACAGTGGATTTTCTGCACCCTTCAGTTTTTCCAGGTTGTACCATATGCCACACAGTGCTCTGTCCAGGAGTTGGCTTGGTAAAGCTCTGTCCTCGGCTTACTTCCCTGCCTGTATTCCATGAGAGTGGATGAAATCCTGTAACCTGAAATGCCGTCACCACGCTTGCAGCAGCTGGCACTGGGGAATAATGGATGTTACCCCTTTGAAAAGAACCGCAGTTCAGAGCACTCTTCCGTTTCCCAGTGGTAGCAGGAGAGTTCTGGAGCAGACACACAGGGGCTCTGTGGCTGTAAAATCCCTTCTATGCGCTTTGTTCCTGGATTGTTTTCTGTCAGTCAGGCCAGCATCCAGTGCTCCTGAGGAATTCTCTGTTTTCTTTTCTAAGACTGAGAAGAATGCAGCCAGGGTCCGTCTCCAGCCACCCACAAGACAAACATCCCCCTCCCAAATGCTTATCTCTGTCTGGACACGGGGTCCTGCATGGCACAGTCCTCATACCCTACTGCTGCAAAGAAATCTGGGGGGACACGTCCCCTCACCATCTGCTGCCTGCCACCACCACTGACTGCTCTCCTGCAGGTCAGATCGAGCACCTAAAGCACGGTCTCTGCTTTTGGGATATTTTCTATGGCTGCAGGGGTGCCCTTTTTTCACCCCGGGTCAAACAGCCATTTGGGTGAATTTTGCCAATGCACTCTGTATGTGCTGCTGGGCAGCACTGCCTCTGCCAGAGCCCCTGCCGCCCTGGAGGAGAGCAAGTGCTCCAGGTATGCTTGGAACACCTTGTGCATTAACTGGCATGTCTGTGTGACCTGTGAGATAAACCAGCTGTACTAAGGTGTGAACATCCCCCTCTTTGTGGGAGATTTTGGTGCTGAATGCCGAATGCACAGTTGCGTGTGTTTGTTTCACTTCCTTGCAGATCCCTGCTGATTTCACAAGACATCCACCAAGCTTTGGCTTCACCTGGGCAAATGCAAAAGGTGGTGGTTTCCATGGTTCCACAGCCTCACTCGGGCGACACACCCTTTTTGTGTAAGCTGGCTCCCTGGAGTCAATTGTTTTTTTGGCAAACAGCTTCATAAACTCCTCCAACAATTAAACTGGAAAGAAAAAAATAACCAAACCAAACACAACAAAACCCAAGCATTACAGAGTGAGACTGCAAACAGGTTGGAGCAATTCCCCCAGCAGCAGCTCTATCCCCACCATATCTGTCCCCTCAAGCCCCTGGAGGCAGGCAGGGGAGCTGCCCCAGCTGCACTTGATGGACTTCATTTGGGAGGTGCCTGGGCTGCCCCAACTCACCAAGCTGCAGTGAGCTAACAAACATGAAGGAAAAGGTCATGTTATTAACTTTTATTTTTTTTTAAAGCTGCAAACATCCCTCTCTCTGGGAGGGGAAGCTGCACAGATGCCAGCTCAGATTAATTTAAATATTTACCAATCCCTTTTTTTTTTTTAATTGTGTGTTTGTGTTCTGTTTGTGTCCCATAAAATACCTGGTGTTTTGGGCGTACCCCGTTTGCAGGGTGCATGAGATCACACTGAAAAAATGCAGTGAAAAACATTTTCATGCCACGACACATCAAATAGGTTTTTGAATTAAGATGAAGATTTTTTCCCTCGCTTTTTATCTCTGAAGTTTAGGTGAAAGGGTCTTCTTTTTCTGTTTCTTTTTAAAATACTTTTGCTTAACTGGGAAGAAAAAGTGTCACGGAAATCCTTTAAAAGTTACTTTTGCTTTATCTCACCGTGTCAAACATCAAAGGCAGCTGTTTTTGCTGGTCAGAGCCCCCATTAATGTGTGTTTCTGTGCTGTTGGCTGGACGGTTGTGTGTTCCAGCAGGTAGGCAGTGGGCAGGGGAGAAATCCAGAGTGTGGAAGCCAGAGCCAGCTCTGAACTCCTGTGTGTGCGACAGTGGCTCGGCTCCATTCCCTGCCTGTCATTCCTGTCTGTCAGACTTGCTTTGGGCTGAGTGCTGTCTTTGCTGTTTGTGCAACCCTGGCACAGGAGTCTTGTCTTGTGCAGAGTGCTGGGCTTCTGCTGTAACACTCCCAGGTGAGTTTCCTGCTGAGATTTTTAGGGTAGTGACCCTTTGGTGAGTGTCTCAGCACCCCTGGTCACAGATGCTCATGGGTTTGTGTGCCCCAAGGGCTGAGCATGGCCAAGGACCCAGTCTGGGCACTGGCATCCTGTCCTCTTTGGTATGAGATTTTCTATATGGCTTCGGCCATAGAGACTTAATGCTTCCCTGGGAGAGAAGTTTTCTTTGTGGATTCAAGCAATGAAAGCACTACTGGCATTCACCCTACCTCCTTTTAATTGCTTTCCATGCCCATTGGGTCATAATCTGATCCCATCTACATCTGGGAAAGTACAGAGCTGTTCTGTGGAAAAATGGAGCATCTCCAAACAGAATACTACTGCTGGGATCAGGATCTGGCCACCTCCTCTCTAGTGAGCCAGGCTGGGTTTGGCCCAAAGCATGAGTCTTCTGCAGGGGCTTTTGGTTTTACTGCACCTGTAAAGGATCCCAGCTCTAGCCTCCCCACTGTGAACAACAGGTCTGGAACCTCTGGGTCAGGAGAGACTTGGGGGTGAGGGGCTGGAGGTGGCTTACGCCCATGTAAGCTCATGGATTACTGGGAAGCTGGCACACAAGCCAGGTGTCAGTGCTGGGACACTGGGCACAGCTGCTTTGTTAAAAGCCTCAAGACTGTCACTGGGGCAGAGAAGGATATTTGTATGTGTATTTCTGTGCAAGGGGGATTTGGCACTGCTGGAATGTGAATCCTGTATTCTGCTCTGCTGTGGGAAAGGAAAAAAGAAGGGGAAGAATCAGGGTGGATGTGCAGGGAGGGCAACAGTTGGCTTGCCATTAGCCAGAATTTGAAATTGGACCTGTTACTTTTGAGGAATGTAGGGCAGTGGAGGAGAGATGTTACGTGCATGTGAACACAGCTCTTGCCTCTGTGTCCTAGGAAAATGCCAGAGCGCAGGATGGCAAGGAGCAGTACTTACCCACAGCTTCAACTCCACTACTGCACTCTTTGATCACTTACTACTTTGCTATTCCTTCTTCTTCTTGCTGTAATTGTTACAAAATCTCTGTGCTTTGGGAGGGGTCCAGGACTCCAGGGCCCAATTGCATCTGCCCTGATTCAGAAAGTGGGTCATGCTGCTTGGTCTGGGAAGAAGATACTCATCTTGCTTAGCATGATATTTATTAGGAGATAGAGAAGGGAATGCAACCATGCTGTTGCCTAGAAAATTGCTCTGGGGGGATAGCAAAGGACTTGTGAGGGCAGAGCATGTAAAGTTCTTGCACATCCAGTGCCTGCTGCAGATTTGCCACATTCCCTGTGCCTATATTACCTGCTTCCCTCACATTGAGATGTGGTAAGGATGGCAGGACAGCACTGGAACTGGGGATAAGGAAGGGATTTGTAGCTGCTAATTCAGCAGCTGCCAGACAGTGATGGGCTCTTTACATATCTTGGAGCAGAGACTGGTGAGAGTAAAGAGAGGGGAAGACAGTATCTAGTTTTCTCCATAAAGATGTGCTGTTTCACAGTTACCCTAAACTGGTTGAGGTTTGCTGCTGGACAAATGACCAGCACCCTCTCCAAATACTTGGCAAGGTATGACACAGTGCCCTGTAAAGGCAGGAACTCTCCTGCAAAGAGCCAACAGAAAGCCTTGATCCAAAGCCCAGAGTAATTTACTCTGTGCTATATCTATCTCTCATTAAGCAACAGAGAGAAGGAAACTCAGTACACAAAGCAGATGATGATGGGTCCAGCATTGCTGCAGCAGGGTCTCACAGCAGGGACTGCCTGACTTGGGGCAGGGAGGGTGGAGGGGTGGAGGGGAGGTAGGAAAGCACAGCTGATCCTGCCAGGCTGGCTGGGCCTGTGCTGCTGCTTGCTGTGAAATCACCCTCAGGATTATCCAAAGGAAGAACTGGCAACTTGAGTAACTTGGAGGGCCGGATCCTCAACTCATTTAAATTGGCATGACTTCACTAAAGCCACCGAAACTGCACTGATTTTACACCAGGTGAGCATCTGGTGCAGAATCTGCTGAAAGAATAAGACAAAGAAGGCATGAAACAGAGGTTTGGTAGAGTCCACTTACAAGCCTGGGGACTCTTGGGCTGCCCTGAGTGGAGGGTGGGTTAGCACATCATTTCCAAATGTCTTGGACAGCTTAGAAGGGCTCTGAATTCTTGTGGAAATGGAGGATGCCAAAGCACTGCTCCCTTGGGAGGGAGGTGTACCCATCTCTTTGCCTGTACCTTGGAGCACGTGTTGTCAGCGATCTGTGACAGTGTCACCCTGCCAGTGTTTCCTGCTCATGGTGTTTTAGTGGCAGTGTGATGAGAGGAGTCAGAGACACTGACACCTGTTGACCTGGCCTGTTATGGACCCTAGGCACATTCTCATGGGTGCTCTAAAGCTGACACACCTTGTACATTCAATATCACTTGTATCTCTTGCAGCATGTAATGCCACTGACAAAGGCTGACCAGCAGCTGTGGCTTCAGCCTCACACCACTGCCACCACAAGTTTTAATTTTGCCAGGCCTGGTAGATGATGGGAGGAAAGTTCTCACTTCATGTCCTAAATCATGCTCCATTGGGCAGTGTTAAGCACATGCATACAGAAATTGTTGGTTCCTGGTGTGGTAGGGCAATTGTTTTCCCAGCTCTGCACCTTGTTCTTAGGTGGGGGTGTTACGGCATGTACACAAGAAGGTATGCTGTCACATGTTTTTAGAGGTTGTTTGCTGAAACACCATGCTCTTGGGACCTGTCGGGATGCACAGAATTCCCTCCACGCACTCACGTCCGGGGTGGATCTGAACAGAGTTTTAGCAACTCCCATTGAAGCAGCTCAGGGCCGGAAGTGAAGAAGGGATAAAATATCCAGCTGAAACTCCTGTAGGATGTAATTACCTGAGCTGGAAGCTGGCCAGGACAGCAGGCATTGTGCATCATCTGCTGGTGGTACCAGAAGCACCCAGCATTACAGGAAAGGTGTTCGGGACCGAGGAGTGATGTTAGCTCCCGGGAGGCTGCCTCTGTGGGCATTCAGCATAACACCTTTTGAAGTCACTTGGTGTTTGTTTCCATGGCTGTTCTGTGCAGGTAGCATGGTGCCTATAAAATGCTCTTGGGAAGCTACAGCCCATGGATGGATAGCCTTATTCTGACACTCATTCAAATGCTCCTTTTTGATTTAAAAGAGGAAAAAACCTTGAACAACAACAACAACAACAACAACAAAAAAAAAAAAAAAAAAAAAAAAAAAAAAAAAAAAAAAAAAAAAGCAAAACAAAAAAGCCCATCCCAACAACAGAACAATCAAACAAAACAAAAACCAAAACAAACAAAAACAACAAAAAACAAAACAACAAAAAACAAAACAACAAAAAACCCACAAACACACACACACACACACAAAAACAAAACAAAACAAACAAACAAACAAAAAAAAAAAAAAAACCCAAAGGAAACTGACTTCCCAAAAATTACACTAAGCTAATATTGGAGGCCTGGCACAAATCCATCCCTGCCAGGAAACTCAGAATTAACCAGTGCACTCCCATGGCTGCTAGGAAGGGCTTTATTCCAGCAGGACAGGCCAAAGCTTTCAGACTTGGAGACTTGGGGTGAAAGTCCTTAATGTGTCTCTGAAGCGCAGCAGAAGGTGTTTTTGTGCACCTCCATGCGTGCCAAACCCCTTCTCCCCCAGCCCAGCATTAAATGCAGGGCCAGCTTTGTTCTTTGGGAGAGGGTTAACAGCAAGTTAACAAGTGACACCAGCACCTGACTCGGGCTCCTTCCCCAGGACTTTTCCCCATGGGCTATGTGTTGGTGGAGTAGAGATAGAGCAATGCAGCAGGGACCTGCAGGCTGCTGCTGAGGATGCTGGGGAATTTACAGCCTAGCCCAGGTTGCAAGCGAGGACAAAGTTGACTCTTCATTCTCACTTGCACATGGCACAGCATCCCGTAACTCAGTGTGACTGACAGCCTTAGTTCAGCTCAGGAAGAAGGGAAGGGAGGAGAGCCGGGTCAGGGCAGGGGGCAGCGTTGGGGCTGTGTGAGCAGCTGGCCCCGAGCGGGTCACAGGAAGAGCCTCCCAGCAGAAATTGCAGCTGGAGTGGCAAGTCAGAGGCAGCCTGAGCTGGCAGAGTGGGATGGAAGGAGACTGGCAAAATACCTGCTGCCTGCTGCTTGTCTTGGGCTGATGCTATCAGTGCTGAATGTTTGTGATGGCTCTTTTCACTCATCAGTTTTGGAAAAGCATGGAATGGGCTCCTGTACCTACAGCTGTGGAGGCTGGCACTGAGAGTGTGTCAAAGGGCCAGCCAAGCCTCTGCTGTCCCCAGCTGTCCTGAGTTGCCAACTTGCCTTTGCCATGAATTTTCACAGCTTTGGGGTACTGCAGACAGCAGATCTCATGACAGAGCAATGATAGTATCTCATTTCAGAGGCTGGGGGAGGTCGGGATGTGTTAAGGCTGAAAATATTTACAGGTTTTGAAGTTGAAACACAAACAGGAAAAGCCCTTTAAAAAGTGAGTGTAGTGGATATTCAAAACAGGGATTGCCATGGAAACGCCACAATATTTGCTTAAATTGACACAAAGGTTGCTGGTTGCAGGGTTCTGAGTTCTTTGGCTCCATTTTCTTTGGCCCGACACCTATCACAAGTTGATCTCAACAACCCTCTTTTGTTTTGCTTCTTTTATTTTTGTCTGATGGAAATTAAAAAAAAAAAAAAAAACACCAACAACAGAACCCTCCAGTCTACAAATCCCACCTCATAGAAGAGCCTGAAGTGTCAGAGCTTCTGACAAAGGTTGGAGCTAAGACATTTTATAATTTTGGAAGTAAGGTAAAAGTTCTTTTATTTTAATCTATGCATTCATTCATTTCTTTCAATGCAGCAGTAGAAGGGAATTGTCTTAACTGTCTAGGGAGAGCAGGGGGAAGGGTGAAACCTGTTGCAGAGGTAGTAGTATGCACTCAAGGAGCACAGGACTTTTGCAGTCAGCTCTTGGACCAGAATTTGAGAGGTTTAGCTGTAGTTCCCAGTTCTGCTTCAGATCTGCCAAGTGAGCTTTGACAAGTCCCTTAATTACTGTGGGCCTCACTAAACTGCAAAAATTAATTCTCCTTTGTCTCATCTGGTTGTAATTGTAACATTTTTGGGCATGAGATTTGATGTGGAGGTGGACAAGGAGTTTGTGCTGCTGGATTCCCCCCAAAGGAGGGATGGCAGCACAGGATCACATGGGCAGGAATGCTCAGCTGGCTACAGGGAGAAGCTCTTTGCTCTAAGTGGCTTAGTACTATAGGCTGCTTCTGCCACTGATTGACCTGGATTTTTTTCTGGAGAAAGTTGGAGTGTGTGGCCCACCAAAAAGTCACCTGGGTGGTTTGTACCTTGGCTTTTGAGTTGCTAGTACCACACATGGCAGACAAGGAGATGGGGATGCAGTGTGTTCAGCAGGGTATGAAATGCCTTGCCTTGCTGGCCTGTTGTGTGTGACCAAGGGCTCAGGTCTGTGGGTGGCTGCAGCGTTTGAGGCTGGCGTCACTGCTTGTGCTCGTGATTCACCTGAGCTTCGGTACTGCTCAGTAGGAAATACTCATTTCCTTTTGAAACTCTCCTCAGGGAAAAGAGACTTCACCAAGTGAAGGGAGGCCATCTAATTCACACTGTCTTCACCTGAGACCACCTCCAAAACAAAGAACCTGACTTCACTCCTGGCTTTGTACACTGGAATGGACCTTGAAGCCTGTGACTTCTCAATGCAAGGTACTAGCTTTTGTTCTGTGATCAAACTGCTCTGGACTGGAGTGAGTGATTTTAGCTCTCCAGAGCCTTCATTCCAGTTCCTGGGTAATTGCTAGCCTATGAAGTTTGAAAGAGCAGTGGGAAGTCAGTGGCTTAGGTGGTAAATGCATGGTGGGATGTTGGTTTGGCTTGGGCTGGCTTACAAGTAGAACTGGGTTTACCCCTGCTGTCACTGCCCACCTCTGTACAGACACCCAGCTGACAGAAGAGTGCTGGTTTGAGCAGCTCTTTCTCTTCACCTCCTTCTTCGTAATGAGCTGCTGTGCAGCATTAAGAGTTGGCTAAGTAGTACGCATGGGAGTCCCCTGGGTAAGTATTGTGTGGGACAGTTTCTGATTTACTTGTTTCACAGAAGGAGTTTGAGGATGTCTGTGGTCACGGTGGGTAACTCAGAGTGGTTGTGAGGGGGTGGGACTCTGTGTTTCTGAAAGCTGTTTTACTTTCTTCTCTGCTTGGCTGCCGTCACAGCTTCTCTGCAAAGAAAGGTATGACACAACAGTGGGATAATATATTTCTTCTCAACATGCTGGTGATTTGGGAGGTACCTGGTGGCACTGCCGTACTGCTGCAGGTGGAAGGGGCTGAGGATTCTCGCTGTGTCTGGCCTTTGCATGACATCGCATATGCTCTCTAGGACAGAGAGGTATTGTCAGGGGCTATCTCCATACTGTGCTGACATCATTAAATGCTGATGATGCCTGAAAGAAGATCAGCAACTGAGGTGCCTGAGGGGATTCTGTTATCATCATCATCATGTTCCTCTATTTTTTGCTGCTATGCCATAAATGATACCTGGGCAAAGCAATGTGTCCAAAGGTGTTGTGAGTCACAGGTGCAGCTGAGACCTGAACTGGAAGGGTCTAGGTGGAGGGACTGTATTCGCTCAGCAAGAGGGGAGATGAGAAAAGTCACAAAGCTCAGATGTTGGTCTGGGGCTCCAGCTATCCCTCTACGTTGCTGACTGTGTGTGTGACACAGAGGAATTTACTCATATTCTGAGTGCCCTAGCCCTCCCTGAAAGAGTAACAACCATGATACTCTAAGGCTCAGCAGGTCTTAATTCTTGCCATGTGTTCAAAGCCTACAGACCTGAGTGCTTTCAGTAAGTCTGCCAGAAAGAGTGTGCTTCAGGATGGGATAGGGGTGAACTGTGCCTTCCCACACCTTCCTAATGCTGAATCACCTCCAGGGTCTTGCATGCTTTATTTGGAAAGCCTGGTTTTGAACTATTAATGTGGTGAACTCTGACCTTTATCCCTGTGTGAGCTGATCTGGTGCTTGTGCCCCCTTTTAGAGCAATGCCTCCCCAAGCCCCCAGAGGCAAGAGAGCTTCCCAAATAGGAGCTCTGCCTGAGGGAATAAGGTAAAGGAACATGAAGAGCCTTAAGGTTTTACCAAATAAGACAAATACTCTCAGGTTTGACTGCAGCAGGTGTATTTTCCACCGAACACCTTTATGTGCCTCTCTAGAGAGGTCCAACATCCAGGGGGAAAAACTCTGCTGAGGAAGCTGCCGCATAGGTTCTGGGTCCTTTTTCCATCACAAGGAGCTTTTCCTGTGACCCCTGTCACAGGTTTCTGCTTGTGTAGCTCCTGATACTGAAAACCCTGCATTGTCCATCTGACCTGGACCTGGGATGAGCAGAACCTCTGAAACAAGAAGGTAAGAGGAGAAGACTGATATGTCAGGAATTCTTTAAGTGCTGAAGTGATCCTTGAGGTTCAGGTTCTTGCAGATCAGTTATCCTTTTCCACGTTTGTCTCCTCCCAGTACCTACTGTGTGCATTGCTGAGTGTCCTTCAGGGGCTGCATCCTGAGGGACAGTAGCTCATTAGAGACATTAGAAATATTTCCCTGGACTCCAACTGTTTTCTGAGGTCTCCCTAGTTCTACTAACATCACTGCAGTGAAGGAGATGCATTTAGCCTTTCAGTCATGTGGCTCTGTGATTTCTTGTGCTCTGGACTAGAAATCCCTGTGTTCCAGTCTTCAGCCCTAGAGCGAGTTGTATGGCTTCTACTTTCAAAACAAGCTCAATTTACTTTGGGTTACAGAGGCTGTTTGCACATTCTCCAGAGCCCATCCCTAGGCTGTGATTGCTTTTTCACTGTTTATAAGCACAAGCTGGCTATTTAGGCCTAGAGCTATAAGGGTTGGAGGGAGTTTTCTTGTTCAGTTGATGAAGATAGGTTTTTATGTGGGGGGAAAAAAAGCTTTAAAAAGTGTAGGAGAGGGATTAGAAATATCTGCTCTGTCTGTGTTTAAATTTGCAAAATATTCCCCCATATAAATCCTAAAGTAAAGCTAAATCTAGGGGTTAGCCTGGACTGATGGTGTTATTTTTGCAAGGTTCCTTGGGATTTACCGCATGGGCACAGCTGCAGCAGGAATGAGATGGGAAAACTGCCTTCCGCAGAAGTGCAGCCGGGCCAGCTCAGCCAGCCCTGACGGCTCAGATCCTGAGCTGTGCTGGGGAATATGAAACAGCCTTGCAAAATCATTGTGGAAATTTACACACCTGTGTATGAAATGACTTGCCTACCTTTGCCAGGAGGAGTTTAACTTGCCCATTAAAATACACATCTATTTATGTATTACATGTTCTGTAAGAGAAATTTTTCCCAGGCAGTTACAAAACTCAGTCTAGACTGTAAAGTGTGGCATCTGGTGGTAACATGCCATATACATATATCTGAATACAGTATCTCCTGTATCACCCTACTTGGGAGTTAATAGCACATATCTGGATTACAGGGAGGCCTTTCCGTTTGCAGCACACTATCTTTGGATAAACGCTTGGCCTGGTTCCTGCCAGCACTGGTCTGAATGGGGTTTCCTGCTTGCTTCCATCCAGGTACAGCCAGGCAGGCATTTTCATGCTGCTTGTCCTGACCCGTGGCCCCACAGTTCAGGTAGGCTGGAGGCAACAGTTCCCAGGCGGAGCTCTTCCGGCAGGGCTGAGTAGAGGGGAGGGAAGATGTTAAAAGCCTGTCTGGGTAAGAACAGGGTTGTCACATCCATCTGCTCAGGCCCTGACGAGCAGCTGATCCATATTGTTAACATATTGCCTGCCATATGGGCTAGCTCAGCTCTCCAGGAACGCTTGGGAGACCTGACCTCTAGTGTGACAAGATGTGAGCATGAAGGACGGGTTGACAACAGCCCTTGGGTCTTGGAGTGTGAAACCATGTTTCAGCCACTTCCGCTGCCTTCCCCTGCACTTATTTCCGTGCTGTCTCTGCCTGCCTCACTCCCTCTCTTCTGTCTCTCTGAGGGTTTTTCCCCTCCCTCCTCTGTTTTCTGCATCCCTAGTCTGCGCTAGATCAATGACCTTCACTCATAACCAGACTGGACAGTTCTGACTCCCTCCCCCGGGCCTTCGATCAGATGTTTATTTGGCGGCTGTGGAGAGCTGAATGGGGGGAAGTCAAAGGAGGGAAAAGAGGATCATGTGCTTGGCAGGCCTTATAGCTGTCCTTACTGTATCTGGTCTAGGAATGGGACTGAAGAACTGATCCACTAAGGTCCTTAGCACCTCCTGCTCACTTGGATAACAGCGAACGCTCATATAACCTTTTGATGGAGGGTGAAGTCCACCAATGAGGTCTAAGCAGGTTGAAAGGTTTCAGATGTTCAGGGAAGGGCCTTGATGCCAGAGTTCAAGGAGCAGCTCTTGATGGGCATGGAATGAGTCAGTTTCAAAATAAAGGTAAGGGCAGCCCAAAGCCCTTCCAGAATCCCTGCAGTGCCCAGCAGCTGGTGATTTTACACCTACTCATGAGGGCGAATAGTTGTTTGAGGGGCGAAAGCTGAAGAGATGTTCTGGCAGTGAGGAAGCTGGCTGAGCAGGATCCCTCTCAGTGCCAAAAAAAGCCTGTGGTGCAGTTAGGTGTGAGCACAGATGTGGATATGTGGAGCAGCTTAGCCCTAAAGAAGCCTAGGGCTTCAGTGGGGGCTGGCAGTTGCCTGGGTCATGGTCAGGGTGGTGACCAGCCTGCCCCAAAAACTCAGATGGATAAAGGGATGTTCAGTACTGGAGATGGGACTGGGCCAGGTCTTCATGGGTGCAGACCTTGCTTTCCCTGTCACCTTCAGTCATTCTTTTGAATTCGTGATGTCCTCAGTCTCGCGGCACCACTGCTTATGAAATTGGCTGTCTCCTTTGTAAGGCTTCTGTCTTCACACTCGAAATTTATAGAGGTTAAATCCCGGTGCTAGGGAAGCAAGCACTAGTTTTACTGTAAACTTCAGTGGCATTGGGATTTCAGCCTTAGCTCCTCGGAAGGGGATTAGGATGTTTCCCAATATTTTTTACCCATCAGCTCTGTCAGACATGCAGGCATGACTCATTTGTCTTTTAGTGTCTCAAAGTAAGGGTTGTCTTTTTTTTAAATGCCAATCCTGTGAAAATCATTATCCTCCAAAAAGCTGAGATTTTGCCTTGCTCTTTGTAAAGGTTTTAGACCAGTTTAGATGATTTCAGTTCTCTCCTTCCCCATATACCTGCAATTGCACTGATCTTCAATAGTGTTTATTTGTAGAGAGGAGCCCACTGAAATATTGCAAAATAAAACACAGTGATGAGTTGTGGTTTATTTACTCAAGCTTCACTGATGTAATAAACCTGATTTTATGCTAATAATGACTCAAGCAGAGTTGGGAGGAGAAGCCAGACCTCCTGATTTCTTTAACCATCCAACAGTATTTCTTCCCATCTTTAGATCTAACAGCAGTTCTCTGAGCTGGGATACAGGTAGTAGTTCTGTGGCACCCTGATGAAATAGCTAGCTGAAAAAATAATAATAGTGCTTTGCAAGTTTGCAGGGTTCCATTAACATTTAGGAGCACATTCAGCTCAGGTGGGCATGGTATATACAGCGTCCGTCTGTCCGTCAGGCAGCTCTCCAGCCAGCAGGGACGCTGGCCTGCAGAGTTCCTCAGGGAAAACCAGTTCAAAAGCACTTGGAGCAATCAGTGCTAAGTATGCACATGAGTGTTCGAGGGAAATGCATGTTCAAAATGTAGATTGTAGAAATCTGTTGATAAAACCAAAAAATTCAAAAAATGAACAAATAGTGTAAAGTCAGTGGTAGGTGTTCTCTGATGTCTTCTGCTGGGGGCTCATTCCAGAGCTGGTGCTCAGCCCATGGTCAGTGCTGGAGGTGAGGCTTATCTCACTACTTGAGCTGAATACGGAAAGGCTGTTTTAGCATATTGCCTCTGACAAATTATGTGGTAATGCTGAGGCTCTTTTTTGCTATTACTGCAGTTATATATTAACTACTAAGAGCTACAGGTAAGCCATCTGCTGATGTACCAGAGCTGCATTTCTCGTCAGCAAAACTATCCTGATTTTTTTGCCAGGGCAGTTTACGGTCTGTCCCAGTGTCTTTCTTATGATTCTTGCTGAGTTTGTCTAAGCTGTATGTTGATAGAACATGCAAGAGAAAAGGGGAGAGGACAAACTAAGGTGAGTTTGAAAGTAAAATGAACAAACAATATTGCTAGCCTTGTCCTTCCAGAAGTCAAAAGCTACTCCCCTCCTCCCTGCAATTATAAGACTTAATAATACCAAGGTTTCTATGGTTCAGCATGCACACAGATCACATTTCAGGTTGCTGTGCCCTGAAAGTGGGAGAACAGAAGGAGCAAAGGGAGGGATAGCACTGTACACACACTATTGTACTAAACAAAAATCTTATGTAACTTGCAAGATCTCAGACTTTAAGGAAAACATGAAGATTTACAAGGTTGACAAGAGTTGTCACATAGGAGCAATTTCTACTTGGTTACCATGTCCCTGAAGTATGCTGACCTACAGAAAAGCCTACTCAGGAACCTGGTTGCCATCCTCCCTTGTCAGGACTAGTTGCAACAGGAGCTGAAGCCAGTTGCCCCAAAAGCCAGGAATGATTTTTTTGGTAGATTTGTTTTACCTGGGGCTATCTGGCAGTGGAACAGTGCAGATCCTACCTGAGCTGGTCACACATGGTATGGGGCAAAGGGGGTTTGTCCTCTCTAGATCCACATTTGAGGAACTAGGAATTGGACGTCCTTGATCTCTGACACAGGAATATAGGGAGGAGAGCTGCTCAGCATCTTTTGCTGTAGCAGCACGGCCCAGGGCTCTGGCTTTCCCCTCAAGAGGCTCCTTCCTTTGCCCATGAGATTTTTGTATCCCTGGCTTTCCCAGCCCAGAGGGAGCTGCTGGACCATGAGGGGTGTTTCCCCCACCTGTCCCTGACTTGCTAGCACTCCTAACCTGTGGGAGAGTAGCCGGGGGAAAAGAACAGCTATTCTTTCCTGGAAATGGATATCCAGGCAGAGCCTGAACAAGGAACAGGGACCATTTCACGAGCTTTTGGGGAGCACTGAGCTCTCAGACTTTTGGTCCAAATTTTGAAAATCCTCACAAAGTTCGTCTAGCAGAGTTGGCCTCTCTTTTCTCAGCTGCAGCGAAAGGTGAAGGTGCTTCCCAGGACCTCACCAAGTCAGTCACCTGCTAACTTCTGTCCTTGCTCTTTGAACCCTGCCGCACTAGCTGTCATCCCATTATTCTCTTCTGACGGCTTCTTCCTCATTCCCCTGTGCCACTTTTTATGGGTTCGTCAGAAAGGAAGGGAGATTTTTCTTCTCCTTGTTTGCTTCACACCATTACTCCCATCTGTTCATCCAGGCTCTTAGTTCCTTTGTTTTTCAGAGTTGTGTGGATTTGGGTGCAATTTATGCTCTCTGGGATGGTCTTCTGGACAGTGCTGGTGTGGGAAGGAGGTCTGGTTCACAGGCCAGCACCAGGTGTGGGGGAAATGTGCATCTTCAAATTAATCAAAATTTTCTCCTCCAGAAATGCTAATGGGGGAAAAGCAATTAAAGCAGCCTGTTTTTTATTAAGTAATCTGTGTTAAGAGCTTGTAATGAAGTTTAGTGCCGTTGTGATTCGATATTTCAGCTTCATCGGTTTGAGTCAAAACAATCCAAAGTGGGAAGGGAGCAAGGAGGTGAGCTGCTCCCCAGCATCTGTAGTGCTGATTCTTGTTCAAGCTCGTTCTTGCAGATTTCCAGTGTAATGCATAGGAGACCACTCACTTTTTATCCTGCCCAGGATGAGAAAGGGAGCTTTAATATCTGCCACACAAACTGGATGGCTTCTTGTTTAAAATACCTGTTCTCAACGTGAGGATGGCTGCAGCCCCTTGGAACAGACTTTGCCTCATTTTGGGGGTAGTACAAACACCAAAGTTTGGTGTTCCATAGGGAGGAATGAGAGGACAAGGGACAGCAAAAGCAAGGCGACACTGAGGAGCAGTGAGACCCTCCTGCTGAGTGCTGCATACCTCTGAACAGGTTCATAAACCTTTTCTAATATCTGGAAAAGTTTTAGCTGCCACAGGGTGAGGATGGGGATGATACCTGCCATTCCTGTCCTCTGTACCTCCGGGCCTGTGCTCGCTCCACTCTGAGCAGCACGGCCCTGTTACCAGGGTGACAAACTGCTGGGGGCTGTGAGCAGCTGTGGAAACAGCCCATCTCCTTTTTCTCTCTTTCCCCCCACTCCCAGAGAAGGCAGAGGAAAAAAGGGACAAAGTCCCTTTAAAGAACTACATGCCAAGCCTCTGCCGTCCTGTTTTATCTGAAGTCCAACCGCATGTTGTTCCAGGGCCGATCCGCTTTAGCTAATTAATAATCTGACAGGAGCCACCCAAGGGATTAGCTGCTGAGACGAGTTAGACCAAACCCCCAGCAAATGAGCCCCACGCTCCCTGGGGACTCAGAGGTGACTTTGGGGGGCAGGGGGTTGCACCACATGCAGAAGGGTGTCAGAGCCCTGAAGGGGATTTATGGCATCTGGGAGGGTGAACGGGGAGGTGAGGGGTTGCAATTTATGAGATGTAAACTAATAAATCAGTTAGTTGAAGAGGGGAAAGGGGGAAGCACCAAATTAAAAGATAACGTCTTAAAGGAACAGTGTAAATTAATGGTGCTCCCTGTGGCAGGGGACACTAGGCGAGTTCCCAGTGCAGACCAGTTGTAGCTTCCTCTGCCCTGGCTACCTGGGAGAGAGGAAGAGAGAGACTGCAAAGCAGAAGAAAAAGGGTGTTGATGGGGATTGGGAGGAAGAGAGATGCATCTTTTGCAGTTTATGCAAACAGTTGATGGTTTGGCTTTTGTGGCAGAGGCCACCTCTTTTGATCACAGAACACAGGGGCTGTGGTGCCCCTGGCCTGGGAGAGGTAGGTGGGTAAGGGGGCTTGGTCATCCTCTGCACTTATTGTCCCATTCAATTAGGCTTTCTGTCGGGGAACACTTTGTTTCCCTACTTCTTAAATGGGATTAGTGGAGAGGGTTAACTTGGAGCAAGAACAAATTACTATTAGGAATGCTGTCTCAAGACAATCTGATACATTTTTTTCTCCAAATTTCCTCTTCACTGAGTCTTCAGGTGATTGTGAGGTTTGGAGTTTGCTCCTGAAGAAAGTGCTTGGTTTTGTTCTGGAGCCTTGTAGAGGTCTGGAACTTCCTGGTGGTGAAGGTCCATTTCAGATTTTTTTCTGATTTCAGGAGCTGTTTTTCTTGCCAGGCAGGGCAGTGGCCTTGGCTACAGGATTTCCCCTGCCTCTTCCACTGCCCAGGCCCAAAACTGGTTTGTCTTTCTATAGCAGTCCCTTCGGGTGCCTTGAAACCTCTCCTGCCCACAGTTCTTTCTGAGAGTGTACCCAGGCCTCAGCTCTCTCTAGGGGCTGCTGTAATGCAAATGGTAATGCAAGATGGGATTTCCAAAAGCCGCCTTAGGGGGATTTGTAATCCCTGCCCCATGACGGTGCTAGACACAAGCTAATGGAGAGGGGCCTGTGTGAGCCCTCTCTACAGAGCCAGGGCAAACCTCTGAGTCCTTGCCAAAGGCCAAGCTTTTGGCATTGTTCCTTGCAAGGGCAGGAGGCTCCTTTATTTCCTCCAACCCCACCTAGCCTGCAGCAGACCCAGGGCAGCACAGGCCTGGGGAGTGAGGCTGTGCGGGTGGCTGTCCCAGAAGCCAGGTGAGTTCCTCCTGCCCCACCGGCCCCATGGCCCCACCACACCTCACCCCACCCCATGGCCTGGAACCAGCCCAAGGCCCTGTGTCCAGTCTGGCATGAGCCACAAGCAGCCCTGAGGTGGTCACTGTGAGCACCTCTTTGCTATTGGGATCATGTGGTTGTTGCCCCAGGGGAGCATAGCACAGAGCCTGCAGATTGCTCTTCCAGTGGGGACACTGCATTAAGCCAACAAAACTCATCTGACTACTTTGACATATTTCCATCTAGAGAGCTACCTTGCAGCTTGCAGTGCCCCCACACAGACATGTTGAGCTCAGGTGGCTTCTTGTGATCTCAAAAGGTAGAGAGTGGAGAGGAGCAGTCCTGTGCTGTTTGGAAGCTGAAGGAAGCTGAACTGTGACTGTGAGAGACCTTCCTGGGGGGCACTACCTTGGGCCTGGGCTGCCAGAGTGGTCTAAAAATTTCCTGCCTGTACCATCCCATCCCATTCCTCATCCTGCTGTACTTGGGCAGTCACATTGTGGGAGCATGTGGGGGAGCTCTTTGGAGACTGGGCTGGCAGTCAGACTCTCATATACACAGCCATGGTTTGGCCTCTCTCCTGCAAAGCTGCCAGTAGCCCACACTGCTCCTGACCAACATCATTAGCGCGGGTATTTATATTTCATTAACAACATTAAACCAAAATGGCATTAAAAGCAACACCAGTGATAAATAGCTTATTAATAAACAGGGAATGGGCTATACCAAGCACAGATTCAATCCCTTCCTAAATATGTCTCTACCACTAAAACCAGCCTTTTAACTCCTGCTAATCTGGAGAAATGTGAAGGATGTTTTGGGGGTGGATGGTACTCAGAGGGTGGGGGCACACAGTGTCACATAGTTTGGTTCTTCGTAAGGCAGCTGACTGGGCTGGGAAGATGTCGATTTCTCAAAGTGCTGTTGTATTTCCATTGTTGTGTGGGACTCATTCGGTTGTGTTTCTAGTGTAATTTTGATGGTATTAAAACAGCAGTACTATAGAAATCATGAAACAGAAAAAAAGCAGAGACCAAAGATTCAAGTGAGTGTCAGCCTTTGATTTTAGTGTCCTCACCTCTGTTTCCCCTACACTCTTTCACACACCTCTTCCAGCTTGAACAGGACCATCCACAACAGCCACCAGGACAAAATCTCTTGCTTGCACCAGACCCAGTCTCTTCCAGTGATGTCTGAGGATAGCCAGCCCTGTCCTCATTACTCTCTGTGTGTTTATTCTAGGGATTAAGAATGTTAAAAATGTGGCTTTTCTTGTAAGCTTGTCAACCAGCTTATTATTTTTATTTTCTCTTTTGGTTTGCCCCCAACTCATTATTTTGCAAAATTACTTCCTATGCTTCTGTCCCACCCTAAGTACAAAGGCTCTTTTCTTGTTCTTCCTGCTCCCTCCTTCCACAGTAAATTAATTAACCCAGAAACTTGGATGAATCTGGAGTTGAAGGCCCCCCTCAAACCACCTCTAGGTTTCTCAGTGAGGTTCCCCTCTCCATACACCTCTTGGGCACTTTTCTAGTGGGGAGGACAAGGTATAGGGCTTTGCCTTGCTTCATCATGGTCCTGCCATGCAGCGCAAACTGCTTCCTCCTTTGCATCTTGTGTCCAGCTCTGGCCCCTCCGTTTAGGGTGGACGTTGAGACGCTTGAGCTCGTCCACAGGATGCCACAAGGCTGGTGAGGAGCTTGGAGCACAAACCCTGTGAGGAACGGCTGAGGGAGCTGGGGTTGTTCAGCCTGGAGAAAAGGAGACTCAGAGGTGACCTTATCGCTCCCTACAACTCCCTGAAAGGTGGCTGTAGCCAGTGGGAGTTGCTCTCTTCCTTCAGGCAGCAACTGACAGAACAAAAGGACAGTCTTAAGGGTTTCCCTTAAGCTGCTCCAAGGGAAATACTAGTTGGATATTAGCAAGAAGTTTTTTACTGAAAGAGTGATAAAGTACTGTAATCTGTAGTCGTCTGTCTGGGGAGGTGGTGGATTCACCATCCCTGGATGTGTTTAAGAAAAGACTAGAAGTGGGACTCAGTGCCATGGTTTAGTTTAGTTGAGATGTTAGGGCATGGGTTCAACTCGATCTTCAAGGTCTCTTCCTACCTAGTGATTCTGTGATCCAGACACACTCCCCTGCTCCCAGGGCATTTGGGTTCCCCCCCTCCCCACATGCAGTGTGTGCTCAGTAGCATGTGCACCCTCCATCCCAGGCATGTTATCTCTAGAGGCAGCAGGGCAGCATCAGCATCAAGTCCTGAGCATGTTCCTGTACTGTACTGCCTGTGTAGGCATGCCTCAGTGCAGCTTCCGAAGACTGGGCAGCTCTTGAGTTAGTCATGCTCATCTGTGTTGTTCTGCTTGAATGTACCTTACTGGCTTAGGCCACAGCATTTTCAGGTTTTAGAGAGTAACTTTGTGGTCTCCCTGCTTTGGACTGATATACTGACCTTTCAGCTTGCAACATCCAAAGGCTTTTTGTGGAGAATGAGCCCTCTTTTCCCAGCCTAATCATGTCTGAGTTGGCCTCAAATGTAATTTTCTGCACTTCTATTCTAAGTACAGTGGTAGTCCTGAATGTAGGATTTGAGGTGCAGCTGGCATCTTTCTGCTTCCTCCTCTCCTCATCCTTAGGTCCTTCTGGGACAGGCCAGGCACAGGTTGGGTGGGGAGCACAAAAAGATTGCAAAGCTGGCTGGAGTCACCTCCATGACCTGTGCCTTCCATACGATGGAGAGCAACCAGAACCAGAACACAAGACAGGGTGTTTTATCATTTGTTGGCATGCCAGCATGGGTAGTATCATTGGGTCACGTGTCTCCTGGTTAGCTGAACTGTGAAGAGTGTGCCCTGGCAGAGGCATGTAAGAGAGGAAGCTCATCAGAACCTGCCTGTTCCCACTGAGCTGATTGTCACAGGGGCTGTCCCTTAACTGACATGACCACTAAGATAGTCAGATATTCAGAGCAGGGAGGGGAGGGGAAGAGAAGGGAAAGAAACTAGGCATCAAGATAATCATGATTTCCCCAGAGCCATAAAGGGAACTCAGAGGATGATATCCAGCAGCATCTCTTCATCTCACTCTTGACACAGCATCGAGGATAAATATGAGGTGCCTGATGCTGCTGACCTTCTTGGTTCCAGCCCTGATCCTGGAGCATCCTTTCCTGCTGGGAACTTGAGAGAGCAGGGTCAGGGTCAGGAGGGAGAATTGGCTGTACTCAAACCTCTTCTTCTAGGGGCTTGGATAGACTCAGAGAGTGGGAGATAGGGCATGGGAGTTGGCCGTAGCACTGAATGAACATCTTGAGTGTGGATGGATGACACGGAGAGAACACAGGAACCTGGGATCTGCTTAACTGTAGGCAATAGAGATTCCTACAGCCAGCAGAAAGGGGGATGGATCGGTCAGAAATGCCCTGCACAATTAGTAATCATGAGTTGGCAAGGGGAGGGTTTCTGAGCCTTTGAGCATTTCACCCTGAAGCCATTCCTGGAAATAACCTTTGAGGAAACTTTATTAAACTGTCCTGTCCATTGGGAAGACCACCCCTGCCCAGTGACAGCTGGTGCCAGTAAGGCTGCTTAGGACTGAAGGTGACAAAAGTGGCCTCTCCCTTAGTCTTTCTCTATTATTGTGCTTCCTTTTCAATCTTTTGGAAGCATCTCTGTTACACATGAATTACTGTCACCTGCCAGATCTTGGGCTTTCTCTCCCCTGAATAACCAAACAAAGATATGATGTCTTGAACCCTGCTTTTCACTATGGAGAATAGTCCCTGTGTAAGGGACTCTTGGGTGGAAGGAAGCATAAGCTTCCCCCATCTGTTGAGGCATATGTTTCATAGGAAATTGTTATGTGCTCCTGGGAGGACACTCTCTGCCACTTTGGAAGGTTGTTGTGGAAGCTGTCTCACATCAGATCTGTGGGCTAAGGGAGCCATGTCCTATTTCATACACTGACAGTATGAGAAACAAGCAAACCTGAACTGGTGCTCTGTGTCCAAACGGTGGCTTCCCACAGGGCATGGAGCCATGCTGAGGGGGAAGCTGATCCATACCTGGCTCCCAAACTACTGCTATTAGTGCCCACCCCAGCAATTCTGCAAACTCCATAAGCTGCGTGTTCCATTGCAGCTCTCTCTGTGGAGTGTCTTCCCTTGGAAGGAATTTTAATCAAACTTGACTGAGGAGTGCTGAAAAACATGAGGAAGTAATTACAAATATGAATTTACAGCCTCCTGGAGTACCTCCCTCCTTCTCTCTCTTTGCATAACGCCTGTGTTTACCCTGTTTCCTACCGTTACCAGTCTCATTTCTCAAGCTCTCCTCCACTTCACTACCTCTGTCCAAACCCCATGTGTCAGATTTGTGACCCTCAGTGCTGCCTCAGAGAGAAGCACAGAGGTACAGCCACCTCTGGGAAAGATTGTGGCCCTCACTTTTTACTGTGAGGCAATAATAAGCCAGCAGGAGGACAGTCCCAGGAGGAAGTTGCAGGTTCCCTGAAGGAAATTGGCTGGAACAGCCTCTCTGATTGTCTGCGATTTCCCAGCTAGATAGGCCCCAGGAGAGGGGGTAGGCTGGAGCAGGGTGGAATCAGCCTGGAAATCAGGATGGGCTGGATGCTTCCTCCATAAGGTGTTATTTTCTCATGTGTGCTGTTCTTGAGAGTCTTACTTTCTTTTTATTTATTTTCATGCATACAGTCATTATTCTGGGAAGGCTCTTAGCTTGGCTGACTGCAGGATCCCTAACCAGTGCCTAGGGCTGGTCACATATTCCAGTGCCATTCACAGGTTATGTAGTGGCATTGTTGGCTCTTGCTCCCAAATTCCAGGTTGTGTCCTTTAGCTCCACGTGAGCATAGAGTGAGTCTGTGTTGTCTATATGGAACGGAGAGCTTTCATTCCAGAGACTGCGAGCCTTTCGCAGAAGGCAGAGTGAGGAGAATTGTGTGGGTGAGACGCCAAGCCCAGTCCAGTTGCCTTGGGCAGGAATTAAGGGGCAAGGTGTGAACTGTGTGTGGGGGTAGCAGAAGAGGTAAACCACTCAGTCACTCCTTCTCTCATCTTCACTTTGCTTTCTTCTTAAAGCAGTAGAAGAAATGGCTGGTAAGTTACTGGGTGCTTGGAATTTTGGAATGCCATGTGACTGTTCAGACAGTTGCCAGCCTGTGTAGGGTTTAGGAAGAAATGTGAAGTTTTGGTGGAATTTAGAAAAAATGGGTAAATTTGTATGGATGATCCTTTACTTCCAACCTGTAGCTGCTGCCTTTTTTTTTTTTTTTTTTTCTCTTTTTTTGGAGAGAGACGGAGTTATGCCCTCGGGGTAATTGATTTTACTTGGCCCTAAGGGGGCTAGAGAACCAGCTGTCCCAATGCAAATAGGGGAGGGCATTCCCTGCCTTTCTGGAAGGGGCAGGCACTGGTGCAGGGTTGAACAGAAGGCTCTGGAACGCCTGGCCTTACTAGATGTGTGATTCACATCTGAGTTTGACTGGCTGGGACTCTCATATTCTGGACAGTCAAAATAAACCAACCCCAAATGCTTTTTCCAAATCTGCTATGAAAGAGGCTGCTACCATGGCCCTACATTGGGCTGCTTGGTGATGAAGGAGAGAAGGGGGAGTAGCATAAGTACTCCCTTGGGATCCCCTCTTACACTCTCATTTTCCTGTAACCACTTTCATTTTTTTGGCTAATTAAAGACTCTGAGCAGTCTTCTGCCTGTGGGGTTTCTTTTATTTGGTTCCTCAGCAATTAACTTTTTTACTGAACAAAGTTTTGATTGAGCTGGGGCCCATGTCTTGGTTTTAAATTTCTCCATAGCCCTGTGAATCCATGCCCTTTCCTATCCCATCCATGGCTCAGCGCCACCTTCTCTTCCATCACTGATAATTTTTTCCAATGCTGCCCTCTGCCTCTGTGCTTTCTCCTCCACTTCATTCTCACCAAGCCCCTTGTTCTGCAGAGAAAAGGAGCCAGAAGTCTTTTTGCCCCATCTTCAGTGGGCCAGGAACCCTGTGTGTTCCAAACTGCAGAGGCTTCCCTCTGTTCAGAGGTTTTCCCATGACATAGTCCCAATGGGATGGGAAGAACCTGAACTGCAAGACCAGCCTGTCTGTAAGCAGCTGTGCCTGTTCTGCTCTGGTGTCTCAGGGTTTTTGTGGGCTCAGTTCCCTCCTTGCCTGGCGCCTAAGCCCTTTGACCCAGCCCATTTGTCCCTTTCCTCATATTGAGAAGGCCATGGGCTCCTGGGTTCCCTTCGTGGTCCATGGGGCTTTCCAGGTGGGAGGCTGCCCACATGCCAGAATCACCTGGCCCAGAACTCACCTGCAGTGGGACTTTGCAGTGCCTCTGTGTTATCTGAAAACCCATGCTCTGCTCTTAGGGCTGGTACATGTCCTCACCTTCCAGGGATTCCACTTCGGATGACCAAGGTCATAAACCTGCACACTCAACTGGAGGCACTGGCCTCCTGTCTCAAAGGGCCAGATCTTTTGTACCATGAGCTCTTTGCTGACACTCTTGACACAGCTAAAAGCACATCATGTACCTCACTCTGCACCAGCTCCTTCATCACCCCCCGCCATGCAGTGAAAAAGTGGCCTTCTCCCACTCGGCTTGGAAACTCTTTGCCCAGCTGTTTTGGAGCCCTGTAACCCCCTTAGGCCCTGCCAGGATAACAAGTATTGGATGTATTTGTTGTTTTGAGGATTGGTGCTTTTTTGTTGTTGTTGTTTTCCCCGAGAGCCGTTTCCTTTACTGTTATGCGGTGGTGTAGGCAGCTGTCCCTTTCAATAAGGAGTGTCAGCACAAAGTACCGCCCCATCCTCGGGCTGGTTTCACCCTCCCTCGCCCCCCCAGCCCATTCCCTGTGGTGAGTGTGCCCACGCCAGGCAGGCATGCACGAGCTTTGGCTTGCTGGGGGAGCGCACCTGCAGCACCTGCACACACATGCCAGTGCTGGCGGCTGTGCCGGCACTGCCGTGCATGCTCCCCTTGGCACCAGCCAGGCTGTGGGGGTGTGTGCCCCTGCGCTTCCCATCCACCCACCCATCCATCCATCCACCCACCCATCCATCCACCCATCCACCCATCCACCCATGCATCCTCTCCCATGCATCCTGTCTGTGCACACACATACACACATAGTCGTGTGCCTGCAGCATGCTGCACCAGGCACTTCCACCCTGCACATCCAGCAGCATGCAGGGATCTGTATAAGCTTTGTTTTAAAAGGGAAAATATTTGGCTCAAAAAGAGAAAAAAAAAAAAAAGGCAAATGAAACACAAAGCCTCCAACCTACCCTGTGTGCATATACCAAACTTTCTGTCATCTGTAGAAAATACCCAACCTCATGCCCAAATCCTGGAGGTCTGAGACAGTTGGAGTGCAGGAGGGAGAGAAACCGTGGTTTCCAAGGACTGATTAGATGGCATGCCAAGTGTATTAAATTTTGCAGACATTTTAACAGCAATATGCTAGATAGTTGGGTGTCCCCTGAGGCTGCTGGATTTTTTATATCCTTCACAGAAGGTCAAAGCCCTCTTCTGCCTGCCTCCCTCCCTCTCTCTGCTGTCTCTCTTTCATTCCTCGTCCTTTTCTCTCTGTGTCACCATCCCTCACTCTCTCTCTCTTACTTTTTTGGTGCACTTTCTCCTTCTCTTTTGCTCTGTGCATATAAAGTAAAAGATCATTCATTTGTGAGTAGCCCCATGAGTGGAAATTTGCACTCCCTGTGGTCTCCTCACACAGAGATGGGTATGCTGGGGCTTTCCCCTCTCTTTTCTGCACTTTGTTTTGGGGAAAATATGTTTTCCTCCGATCACTCCCCAAACATCAGTGCTCTCCCGACTCTTGCCTGCCCCTTTTTTTTTTTTTTTTTTTTTTTTTTTTTTTTTTTTTTTTTTTTAGCAAAAGAGGAGAAAAAAAAGGGCAGGAAAAGAATCCATCTGGCATATGAATAATTGAAATGGCTCAACTCTGTTCCTGTTGCTGTTGTTTGCTCTCAGTTCTTCCTCCCCCGCCCCAACCATAGCATCCCCCCCGGGATATGGGAGTTGGAGGTAAGGATGTATTGATTCCCTTGAGGGAGGTGATAAGGGGGGTCAGCGTGCAGCTCATACCATTCCTCCAGAGCTCTGTCCTGAGGACAGTGTGTGGTTTGAGGGGCACAGGGGATGTGAGGCTTGCCTTTCCCTGTGTCCATGTGAGGCCTGACCTGGTTGGCCCCAGGAGTTATTCCCAAGGCAGCTCCCAACAATAGCCGATGGTGCCATCAGCCTTTCTGCCAGTCTCAGGCTGCCACAGCGTGCCCCTCCAAAGTGGTGACAGATTTTGCTCTCCTCACAGCCTCTTCCTCTCTGCCTGCTCGCTCCAGTGCCTCAGAGTCTTCCTGTGTGATCCCCACTCCATGGCAGAGCTGAGCACGATGGGGACCTGCTGTGCCAGCCCACCCCGCAGTGTTCTGCAGCTCTCTCCAGCTGCTCTGCGTAGCCAGTGCCTTCCCGTGGGTCAGAGCAGGGACCCCAGTGCTGATCCCTCTCCCACAGCTCTAGGATAGAGCTGCTGGCAGTGCTGTAAGTTTACACTTCCCTCTCATCCTGCTCCCTGTTGAGCACTCTGAGTGAGGTTTTAGAACATGTTGTAGAAGTCTTAAAAATAGAATCCCTCTTTCCAGCTTAGGTTCTCCAGTGTGTGCTCAGGTTCTCCAGCTTAGCCCCAAAATGCTGGACCTGCTGCCTTTTCTGTTCCCAAGTGCTTGAGCCAGCTGGGGTACCCATGTGCCTGGCAGCCAGGGTGCAGCTTTTGCTGTCTCTTTAAAACCATTCAGAGTAAAACCAAAGAACTTTAGGGCATTAATTCTGGATGAAGATGACTCTCCAGATGACAGCTTGATCCATATCCTTCCCCACAAGGCAGCTTCCATTTTCCTCCTTCCTATTGCCTCCTGCCCACTCTCTCCTTCTCCTCTGTCTGTCTGTCTGTCTCATTTTGTCTGCTCCTTAGAAGGGAAAAGCTGACATAAGGTGTTGAACCTTTAAATATACACACTGAGCTCCTTTTTTCTGTAGTTAGTGGGCTGCCTCTGATGAGTTGTATGTTTTGAAGCAGGTATTTGCTGTGTGTATTTGTGTATACTTGGCAGGCATTGGGTGTGCGTGGTGTGTTCTTGAGGGATGTTTGTGTATTGTTGGGGAGGAGTTTATATTTAGGCTCTTTTTTTGTGGTTTGGGTAGGTAATGTATGTATGAATGAGATGTGTATGTTTATCAAGCTGTTTGTGTGCGCTTTTATTTTGGCTTAGTGTTTGTTGTGTGGGCACTACCTCTATAGTGTGTAGATAGAATGTATGTTGATTTGTGTATGTTTTTCCTTATGTGAGGCTAGTGGAGGAGTTTGGGCTTGAGTCATAAGGATTTTGTGTGTTTTAGGATACACACTCTTTGTATTACATATGAGTTTTGTATGTAGTGTTTGTGATGTTTGCTAATTTTGTTAATTCTGGTCTTTGGAGGGATGGGCTTTGGTGAGTCTTGAGTGTGTTTGGAATGTGTTTTTCATGACTGTGCATTTGCAAAATTACAAGAACAACACTGAAAAGATGTTAGAAAAGTGATCAAGGAAAATAGCCCGCTGGAATATTCAGAGGTGCAAAAGTCTCATTAGTAACATTACTGGAGTGGGAAGTGTTCAGGGCCAGGGAAATTCCTACTGACTGGGAGAGAATTTTTTTTTAATCTTTCTTTAAAAAAAGACAGGAAAAATCAAAAAAAGGAAAAATACTTCAGATGGCATTCAAATCAGGTTCATCATATATATGTAGATACATAGGTCTTTTTTTAAAAAGACTCCTACACATGATCTAAAAGTTGCATGTAAAATATTTGGTAACCCAACACTTGGTACAAATAATTAGATATTTAGATCTAATGAAACTGGTTTGATGGGGAAATCACTTTCTCCTGTGCAGATTTCCATTTGAAGGCAAGTTTCGGTCCTTGTGTTTGTTTTTTCTGACAGTAAAACATAGGGTTTGGCACCGACAAAAGATATTCCCTGTAAATATCTAAATATCTGTTCTCTGCCATAAACATTGAGAGATGTGCCCAATCATGTCAGAGGAGCCTATTTATGCACTTTGTGCTTTCATGTTACCTGTAGTGCACTTTGTGGGGAGGAGAAATGCAGCAAACTCTAAGTCAAGAGGGTGATTGCTGTCCCTGGGCAAAGCAGCCACGTCCGTCGCCCAGGCTGTGCCACAGAGGCTGGGTGACAGCTCTGGGGCAGACCCCAGTCAGAAAGCCCCTTGCCAAGGGCAGCCAGAGGCCCTGGGCAAACACCAAAGGTGGGCAGAGAGCTGGAGATGCGCCGAGGGTTGGCAGCCTCAGCACAAGGTGCATCTGGCCCCATGCGAGGCAGATTGTCAGCTGCTCCACTCCGTCTCTTGGAGCCAGGGGGTCCCTGGTCATCTTGTTGCCATCCAGGTTAGATACAGAAATCCCTTCTACTTGTGCCACCAGGTGTGTGGCCACCTTGGCATGGGTGCGGGGCTGGCCGCAGGGCCCCTGACAGTAGCACGGGCATTCAGCTGGCACAGGGACTGCTGAAGCCAACAGAATGATTTTTCCTGGTTTCATCCAGGAAGAAGTGTTGTCATGCACCAAATTACCTGTTCTGCCCATTGACCATTGTTAACACAGTTTTCACTTGGAAGTGCTGTGCTCTAAGCATTTTGAAGGGCGTTCAGCAAGGAGATGTAGGGTGGGCTCTCTCTGCAAGGATGGGATTCTCATCCATGCCCAGGCTGTGTAAATCCTTAACTAACAGTACCATTTTCCTGGGGGGAGGCTTTGATCTTGATTTACTTGAATGTTGCTGCAAAAGGAGCCTGGCCCATTGCCTTGTGGAGGAGGTAAAATTACCACAGATAAACCCCAGTCAGCAGAGTGGAGTCTGTCTGCTTTTGTTCTCTGCTTAGGCCTTGTGGCACTGGGTGTGCAGTGCTGGGGCAAGGGGCCATGCAGCAGGTACCGCTGGGTGAGGAGTAATTTCCTGCTTCTCGATTAAAATGTATGTATAAATATGTGTAAAGTTGCTTTGAGTTAAATGGAGGCAACCATTCAGATTTTACACAGTTTTGAGTGTTAAATTTTAAAATAAAATGAAATTACAGTGGTAGGTGACAATGTGGTAAAAGTAGAAAGTTTTCATTTAGAAAACAACCAAATTAAATACTCAAAGTAAAATGATGTTTCCTTCTGTACAAGAACAACTAACTATACAGAATTACTTTGGATTTGTGAAAAGTTTGATTGTTCCTTCATTAACATCTTTCATCACAAAAAGTTTTGGTAAAAATTGTGCTTTTGCTTGAGTGGAAAGATTTGTATTTAAAATACTTTAAACAATATGAGTCACATATTTATTTCCCTGTAGAGTTTCACAGCATTGCTAACATAATCTAGCATTGCATCTGTTGGGTTTTGGAGGGTTTTGTTCACTGAACTAAGCTAAGCAGATTTTGAACAGGCTAGAAAGGCTGATGTTGGGTTGGAGACTTCTCTGGGAACGGGAGGCTGGGAGCTCCTGTGGCAATTGTGTCAGTTATTAGTGCTATCGCAACCCCTCTAACCATCAGGCTTTAGTTCCAGCTCACGGTCAGGATGCCTCCCTCCCACAGAGCCAGGACGCGTGTGCATTGCTCCCAGGATGATGTGTGGTTTTTTTCCACACCTGCCCCTCCAAAAAGTGAGAGTAACCTAACAAACAGTATAACATCTTTACGGATGTGATGGGCTTGCTTCCACACTGGGCTTATACTGAGGTGTGGGGGAGACTTGGAGTGAGAACCGCATAGCTGAACTATCAGTTTTAATAGCTTCTTTTAAAAAATAGAAGAAATTAATTCACAGTCTTCCCAGAAGAACAAGATCATAGTAATTGGCACCTGGAAATGTCAGTCAGATTTCCCCTCCTTGTCTCCAGCACTTCGATGGTGTATTTGCTGCTGGATGTGACTTAAACAAAAAGTTAAAAAATTAAAAAAATAAATAAAATAAATTTTAAAAAGCCTTTCCTTCATGCATATGGAGTTTTTGGGGGAAAAAAAAAAGGTATTTTAATGCTTTCTATTAAATTGGGACTAAAAGTGGTGTCTTAATTTGCATTCATTAGCATATTTGCATATAGATCACTGAAATGGTGGAAGAGGAGAAGAGCCTATAAATGAAAATGCTTTTAAAGGCACAGGCCTCCTTTTATTTATTTTCAGTCACTCTCCCCTTTGCAAACCTCCTCTTGACCAGTAGCTGAATGGTGTTTGCCGTGTGGAGTGGGAGGCAGACAGAAAGTAAGGCTGTTGGGACGCAAGCAAGGGATTCGTGGTGGAGAGGTTGAGGTTTGGGCGCCTGTGACCATCTCCAAGTGCCAAGGACAGTCTGTGGTGAGGCAGCTGCGGTGAGGCACAGAGCAGGGTCTGCTGCCAAACCCTCCACTTGTATTTTAACATGGACCAGTGACCTCCTGCTTGTGCCTCTCTTGAGGAGAGCAGTGTGCCAGGCTGCTGTTTGGGAGAGTAAAGGCTTGAGCCATGCACGTCCGGTGGCTTGTTAAAGAGTTGGTGTGGCTCCTCAGTCAGACACGAAAGATGCACTCATGATTCAGAACTGTTTCCTGGAAATTTGTCACTTGGGCTTTAATTTCTTTGCTCTGCTTTCACACACCTTCCCATACATTCTTTCCTGTGGAAAGATCTCTTTTCCCAGCCTAAATCAGGCAGAAAGCTTTTATAAACTTCCTCAGGCTTTGCACTGATTTGCTTGTAGTCAGTTATAATAATAATAGGAACAATTACTCTTTTAAAATGAATTTCCCAGTTGTGTTTCCTTATGATGCAAGGCACTTCCACACTACAGTTTTTGTCTTACAGGATGTGCTGCCTGGCTGTTAGAAAAAGTAGTTTGAGTGGCTCACAGTGTTTTGTACCAGACTGAAAATGTTTGTAAGCTGTGCTATAGATGGACCAACTAGTTTGAGATAAAGACTGTAATGAAGACAGATTAATCAATAATGAGAAGGACTCCTTCCTATGGAGTTGAAAACTGGGGTGGAAAGGAGGACTAGAAACATTCCATAAGGAGTGATGGGCCCAAGGTGTGTCACAAGGGCAGAAATTGAGTGTAGAACTTTTCCCAAGACAGAGATGCAATGGGGACAGATTGAATGTTCAAATCCAATTCTCAAATTCTCTTTCAGGAGAAATTAAGACAGTCTGCCAAGATAAAAATGGGAATTCATGCCACAGTTTACACTGACCCAGGCTGTTCTTAGCAGCTGTGGTTTGATCCTGGCTACAAAGCCACTTAATAAGCTTCTAGGCCGTGTCTCAGGAGGTAATTGGGCTGGGCAGCAGTATGCCAGGGCGCCCTGTTTGGCTCAGAGGGCTGTGGGGGCAGAGCTCTCCTCCTTCCAGAGTTTCCCTCCTGGGAACTGTCTGGATGTGCTCACCCTCTCTCCCACCCACATACACACATGTATCACATGCAACACATGTTGCATGTGATAGACAGTGGGATGATTGGGTTAAACCGGAGTGGGGGAACTGGACAGCCAAAGGATCAAGTGTATTTGGTCCGTCCTGGTGCCCAGTGCTGACATTCAGGCCTTGGCTTTGGCTTAGCTGGGGAAGGGAACAAGAAATCGGTGTGAAAGTACCCAGGAGTGCCTGTGACCCAGGTGGGGCTCTGTGGTGTCCCCACTGCTGCTCCCACCTCCTGCTGAGACAATCCTACCCTACAGCTGGAAAGGTGGGGATGACTGTGAGCTCTCTGAGGTGTCCCTTAGGCTCGAGGTAGCCTCACCATCCCAGCATTTGAGGCTCGGGAGTAAGGGGAGGGTGAGCAGGAGAGGCTCCCCACAACAGAGCAGGTGCCTGCTGGCCGTGGGTGCCGTTCCCTGGCCTGCATGGATGTGAATGGGGTTGGCACAGGGAGGGCTGGGGGCCGGGGGAGCTGGTGCTCCACCGCTAATGAAAATCGGAAACCGATTGAACAGCACAAGGTGCCCAGGCAGCAGGTTGTGGAAATGAGGAAGGGAAAGAGCGGGGAGGGGGGTGGTGTGTGCCTAATGGAAGCTTCTGCGAAGCGGATGTCGTATTGATTGCTGTGTGTCTATATTTATATATTATCAAGTATATAAACTTCAGCAGATGTATGGCGCATAGATAAATAAAATGCATGCTGAAAAATTAATGAAATGTACATGCAAATCCACCACCATCGATCACGCTGGCTGCCAGAACCAGAGGGGTATTTTACTTTTAGGCTTTTTGCTTCCTTTCTTTCATATGGTCTCCCTCCTTCCCCTCTAGAAAAAAAACCCCAAACAGCAAATTCCCCTACATGAGAAATTCCTCATACACGCCTGGATGAAATGTAGCAGGATTTTGTGAGGATCTCAGTAGTTTGTCTGAGGGCTGTCCGTGAGCTGTTGTGGACAGAAGGCAAGGCAGTGTGCAGGTGAGGAGCTGGAAATCGACAGGGTACTTGGGAGGTGGCAGAGTGGTATTACACCACGAGCACATGGTCTGTATAAGGGCAAAGAAGTCAGGGCAGGTGCAGGCTAAGTGAAAAACATTTTTAAAGTGGAAGGGAACTGCTAATTTAGGGAAGTCACACAAGAGCCTTATACCTCCAGTCACTCCTGTGGTGGTGGCTCCAGGAGGGTTGTTACAGGCAAATTTAGTGGGGATGGGCAAACAAACCTGCAGCGTGAAGTTTCGGGCTGAGAGTAGCCTGTGGGAGCTTTGTCACTGGATTCTGCAAGAGTGGCACAGTGAGAAAGGTTTCTGGATGCATTTTCTTCAGGGATGGTAGATGTCTGAGGAGTTAAACGTGGAAATGTCTCTTTGTGTTGGGGACTGCACCAAGTCCTGCAGGGCTGTGGGAGGCCTTGTTGGCTTGCAGAGCTGGGAGAGCAGCTCACCTGGCTCCTCCCGGTGTTAATCCTCATCTGCCTGTGCTGCAAGTATATTTTGTTTGCCTTTTGCAAACTTTCTCTTAAGCTCTTCCTCAATCTGCTCACAAAGCAGAAAGCAAAGGACTATGTATGCTTGGAGGGTTTGACTCCCTTGCATCCTTTCCTGACAAGTATGTCCCCTCTTTCCTGGAGTGGACACCACATCCCCTCTCCTCCCCAGTGCTGTGCTGCAACTGTACAAAGGTGCCCAGTGCCCCTCATCACCCAGCCTGAAAGCAGAAGCCAGGGCCCAAGAGTAACGCCAAGCTCTTGAACATCATCCCCTGCTCGGGGCAGGGCTGGTTGGCAGCCCGGCAGCAAAATTGTTATATGCTCCCTGCAATGGACTGTGACTATTGCCTGTGAGCCCCTGGAAGCCAAGAGAAGACCATCTGTGGGAGGAGTGGCTGGAGCTCCTGCAGGCACCCAGCTCCCAGGGCTGCCGGGCCTCACGGGGCATGGGCGGAGCGGGTATTTTTAGCCACTTTCTGTAGCTGCTGTTTGTTGTTAGCTGGGTCCCACTGTGAGTGGCAATGCTCCACACTCGCCAAGGGTCACCAGGAGTTTAATAGAGCAGCCACAGAGCTCCGTGGTGGTGCAGCTGGTGACTGACTACCAGCTTTCTTGCAGTCTCTGCCATACCCATCCTGCTGCCCCAGAGCAGAGCTGTTCCCTCCCACCTGCACCAGAGTCTTGTACTGGCAGGGCATGGGACCGGTGTCTGGGCACGAGGGGGCTTTGCTCTGCTGTTTTGGGATGTCTGAACTGCAGCTGGGCACTAGAGCTCTCCTTTACCCACTGTTATTTCTTAGCAGTATCACATGCTTTCTCTTACTCCCTTTAGCCCCTGATTTCAGCACTTGGTTTGACCTGCTTTTCAGGATGTGCTCCAAACAGAAACTGCAGGTGAGAATGCATCAGAGATTGCCTTCCTCTGCCTGTCCAGTGTCAGGTCAGGCTGTGCCACTCCTCCAGGCAGAAACTCTGCCAGGAATGGATTTCCTCAGTTTGGCAGACCGCATTTCATGTTGCTGCTGTGAACCAGGCAAGAAATTAGAGGTTAGGGATGTGTTAAGAGCCTGAGCAGCTGCAGTGCGACTCCAGAGGTGTAAGATGGCATGTGGTGACCTGCACTAAGGGGGCAGGGCTGGCCTCAAGGCTTCTTCGCTGGGCACAAAGATCCCAAGCAGTGCTGGTGAGAGCCAGCCCCTGATTTGTCCCGTGGAGAGGGCAGGGAGGTGCTGAAGGCAGGCAGCAGGCAGCCCACGCAGCGCTCGGTTTCCCCCGGCTCCAAGCCGCAGTGCCGGGGTGGGCTGGAGCTGCAGCTCCTCGCACTGCATGGGCCTGGCTCCTCTCCCCACTTCCTCCAGAAGCCACGAGGGGAAACTAAGGGAGAGTTCAGATGACAATTAAAAAGCCAAAGAAAACCCCACAGAAGATGAGCATCAAGGCAGTGCGTTTTTTTTCTTTGACACTTTCTAATTCCCCCCCTACTCTGTCTTCCTCACAGTGTTTCCAGGAGACTCTCTCGTCGGCTCAGAAAGCTGCGTAGGCCCATGGCGGCTCAACCTTTCCCTCTCCCTGAGCCCCGGTCTAATCAACCCCTATAATTTATGCAGAAAATATGATTTATATTTAATTTCACCACACTTGCATTGTTAATTTGAGATGTAATTAACCCGTCGCTATGACAACTAATTTCGTGATGCCGTAAATTACCGCCGTCTTTTCATCAAAATTCAGTTACTTTGGCTCCTGTGTGCAATGTACTGATGCAATTAGGTTGCTAAGGGCAACCCAAAAGTGTTCAATTTCTTTTGTGTATCTGCAGTGGGGTAGAAGCTCTCGTGTGTTATCCCAAAGTCCTGTTTTCTTTGGTAAAGAGCAGGGCAGACAAGACCATGGAGGAATGTGTGTGAGGGAGGTGGAGCGGAAGAGTGTCCTGTGCTGGGGTTTCCCTGTGTGAGCCTCTCCACCTCTCCATGTGTTTATTTTTCTAATTGTTTTAAAAGAGCCGGGCTCCTGGTCACGCATGACCCTGTTTGTCTTAAGCCAGCGCTTTCTGTCTTCTCCCTTCCCCTCTCCCAGGCTTTCCTCCTTGATGGTTTGGGGACAAACTAGGCAATGAGGGAAGGCTTTCACTGCTGCTTTGGTCCTAAACGCCAGCAACACGGCTCAGTCCTTCCCTAAGTTTGTGTCCCTCTGAATTTGTGTGTGTGTGTGTGCAGAGAGAACTTGTTTATATAGATCTCCCCCCGCTTCTTTATTTAAAACAAAAACCCTCTGTGTTGCTTTTGTCACGTTAATTCCCATTTTGCCAACACCAGGGGCCCAGGCAGACGAGTTACCAAGGAACACAAAATTTTAATTAGTGTATTTTAATCATTCAGGCTTTCCGAGCTAATCCACATACCCTAGAGAATTCCCGAGATGCAGCACTGCTCTGCTTTACCATTTATTGTTGAGTCTATTATAATTACTGTTAGCAGGTGGGGACTGGGAGATGTTTATTATGAGTTTTTCATCTTTAGTATAATTACCGAAAAAAACAAAATAAAAAGATGTTGGTGCATTTTGTTTTCCTAGAGGATTTTTTTTTGAGGGGGATATTTTTCCCATTCCTTGCAGGCAGGTGCTCACCAATTACTGCCTTTTTCTCTGTTTTAATTTATTTTGTTGATCAGTGACTCACCTTTACTTTTTCAGGATGGAAGTAGAAGCCAGTGGCTCCTGGATAGAGTGACTTTACCTAATTTAGGGCAAGAGATTAAGCTGGGACAGAACTAGACATGCTCAGGATTCCAGCCACTGCGGGGGCATGGAGTGTGCTAAGGAGGAACATCTCCATTTGAGAGTTTGTTTGCATTTTGCTGCTTTGGTGCCGTTTCTTAAGTTGTAGTTTCATGAGGATGATCGATATAAGTCATGAGCAGGTAGGAGAATGTGCCTATGTGCAGGTATAATGCCCAGGTGCCACTGCTGTACGTGCAGAAGTGTATGTGGGCATCTTTGAATGTATTTCTGAAGGATTCAGTGACAGGCACAGGGATATGCACAACCCTTCCATGAGCAGAGCATGGTGAGGTGCTAAATCTTTGGTGCTTAGGGAGTTTCCAGTGTGAAGAAGGAAGGAGGGTGATTCCCTGAGCTGTGAAGTAAAGTGCTTTCATCAGGTGAGCTTTTTATTCATTCTGGCCACTGCAGAAAAAACTAAAATTGCCTTTTGAAGCCAAACTTTCTGTGTGGTCCTTGTAACAATATTCTGGCCTCTTCTTTTGCAGCTGTAGCTTATACCAGGGTGAGGAGTGTCTGTGCCTGTACTCCAAGACCAGCTTCTTGGCGGGCAGGTACCTTCTCCTGGTACAAATGCCTGGGAAAGGAGTGAGAGTGTATGCACAGGCTGCAGGCAGTACTGTTCCCTCCTCTCTCTTGTGGCCTGATGAGAGTTGGGAAAGGTGAGTCAGTCTGATGGCATTAGTTCCCCATTGTGTGCCATGACATTAGGTAACATTTTTTATTTTATAATCTATGGAGTTCTCCAGGGATTCAGAGTCTCATATTCCTACACAAAACCCCTTTAGAGAGGTTGCATTTCAGCTGCTTCCATCTCTACCTGGTGACTTCTGCCTTGTTTGATGTCTGCTCCCATGTCATTTGAGGAATCAGTTTGTTTCAGGCTATCCAAAAGCTGATGGGGCCCCCCTATGCCTCTGTTGCGCTGGATCCAAGGGTTGAAGTCTGGACTAAGAAAGCTTAATTTAGAGCTCAGAGGGTTTTAAAAGCTAGGTGTGTTTTTAAGCCTCTCTTTATCCATATCGAAGTCTGCAGTTAGGAATCCCCTAACCAAATTTCCATGTTCAGCGAGTTCTCTGGGAAAATGCCATGCTAATTCTGGACAGCTCTCATCAGGGACACCCCAAATCTGTAACTGTGTGTTCATTGCCTCTTCCCACCTTACAGCTGAATCAGAGAAATGAGCCCTTTCTCTGTCTTACATTTAAAAGGCTGAGTGTAAACATTTTTTTTTCTCCTTGATGACAATTTTCAAGTTTTCCTGGAAAATTCCACATCTCTGCACGAGGCCAAGGCTCTGGCTGGGGTGAGACCAAGCAGGATTAATTAATAAAGCTCAGTGGCTTACACAGGAACTCTGTAATATAATTATAGCTTCTGTAAGAAAAGGCCCTGGAGTCGAAGAGAGAGAGAATTTGATGGGGTTGGGAAGAGTATTCTTTGAGCCCCCATGCCCCTGGCTCGTCCTTCCCCTTACTTTTAAGTTCAGGACTTTCTGTGCCCCCAAGTGCCCTGAGCTTCTGAATGTGTCTTTTGGTCTTTGCTGCTGGTTCTTCATGCTGCCAGCTTGCCCCCTGAAACTGCTCCTAGGCTCTTCCAATTGAGAGGGGCATGTGCTTCCAAGTTCAAACCTGCTGGCTTTGGAGGTCCGTGTATCTTCTGGATTTGGCACAGCCCTGTCAGAGTCTGGCTGTCAGCAGGGACAGCTCCTAGGAGGTGTGGGGATATGCTTTTCTTACCTCTTACTTCTCCATTTTTTCCCTTCCAACTCTTTGTCTTCTTCCTGCTACAAAGAGGAAAACTCTTTGTATCTCCTCCCACACCCTCCTGCGTCCTCCCCAGATGCTGCCATCCTGCTCTACTGGGCAACACCAGCTCTGGGTGAGACAAGTGCCTGGAGTGAGATCCATTGAAACATCCAGGCCAGCTGGGGACAGATCCATCCCCAGGGAGACAGTGCTGTGAGCCCAGAGCTGCAGGAGGAGGCTTTTCTTCTGATTTCTCCAAACTTTCCCACCCTGGCTGCGGCTCTACAAAGAGGCCCTGGCCCTGTGCATGGGGCCTTCCGCATGAAGGGGTCTCGCCAGCTCCTCTTTATTGAGTCTTCAAGCGCTGGCAGGACACTCCATTAAAAAGCCATTTGCTTTTGTGTCCCCAGGCCCCCAGCCGGCTCCCGCTCATGTGACACTGGCCACAGTTGTAAAACAACAACACAAATAGTTGCCAACTACTGAGGTTTTTTTCAAACCAGAGTCGTCATAGCAACTTTCCCCAGTCAATCACTGGTGAGGCAGCCTGCCAAGGGGTGCTCTGAGTGGCAGGGCAGCCCCGCTCCAGAGGAGCCCTGAGCAGGGAACTCTCAGGGATCCTTGTCACCAAGACTCATCAGCCTGCTTCCTACGTTAGTGAAATGCAGACGCCTTCACTGTGCAGAGCTGGCACAGGAACAGAAGACATCCAGTCCTCCATCCCACAACTTCCCTGAGCTTGGATCCAGGCTCCAGGGTCCCTGTTCCTGCTGGCAGAGTGCCATAGGGAGAATCCCTTGGCACCAGGCATCATGCCAGAGGGGGCATCCAAAGCTCCCCCCAGTTTGGCACAGCGCCAGGGGGCATCTGAATTGCCCCCCCCTCCCAGCCCATGCATGGCATGTTGTCACGGGGCATCTGAGTCCCTCTGCCCATGGCACCGTGCCAGTGGATCAGAACGTGGCACACTGTCCTTGCAAGTGGCTCCATGCCAGGTCTGATCAGCAGTATCAACCACTGTTGTGTCTTGCAGGATGTAGGACCAGGAACTGACTTGGCACTTCTTTAAACTCCTGCGTTTGCAGGAGGCTGCATGAATCCCACAGGTTTTTGCACAAACAAGGGAGGTGGCACAGCTGGAAAGAGACAGCAGTGTTTAGCAAGGGAGCTGTAAGTCACAACTTTGTGGTGGCATATGGTTAGAGAAGCAGGATGGACCCCCCACCATGGTGCAGGGTCCAGATGCCACTGGGAGCAAGCAAAGAGAGCATCTCCTCTGTTCCTCCCGTCCCATCTCTTCTGGCCTTTGGAGAACCTCAGTGCTTTTGAGCTGTTATGGCTCCGCTTTTATGACTTTGTTGGCTTTTCTTGTATGTCCTGAACACTTCACGAGTCTTGTGAGCCACTGTCCTAGACTTAGCCCAGAGCCTGTAACTGGGCAGTGCAGGCAGCCAGTCTTGGCTGGACTGCTCTCACCTGTGCAGGTATGCTCCAAAAGATGGTACTTGCTGTCACGCTGTCCCATGGCAGGGTTTCTAAGAGAGCAGACCTCAAGCTGCCATTGTTGTCGTCACATCTCTCTACTTGAGGCTCCCTGGCTGCCTTGAGTGACTCCTGGAGGAGAGGAATGTTAAAAATCCGCTCTTGTAGTAAGTTGGCACTATATCCAGCCACCGTCTGCTCTGTGCCAGAGCTTAGTAAAATGTTGGCGAGGACTGCAGCTCTGTACTCAGGCCCCCCCTTCCCCTTTTGTCTCAGTTGGTTTGGCAATTGCATGGTGGTAACACAGCTCAGGGTGGCACAGGAGCTTTGCTACCCATATGCAGCTGGAAAGTGAAAAGGGATTTCCAGGCAGAGCAAATGATAAAGGGAAATGGAATGTGAGGGTCTGTGGCAGCAAGCCAGGGGCATGCCAGGCGTTTTGCTAACCCTGGCACATTCACTGTGGCTGGGGAGATGCTGAGGATGGATGTGCCCCATCCCGCGGCTGGAGAAGGTGCCAGGGTGTGTTGCTCCACAGGTGGCCGGATCCCTTGGCTGCTGCTGAAGCTGGGATCTGAGGGGGCTCACAAAGGCAAGCAAGGAACTGCTAGGCTCTGTGCAAATCCTGATTGCTGGCACTCCAGTTACAAGCATAGTAACTGTTGGCTGGGGCAGGGAGGAGGGATGCCGGTTCCTTCACTTTGTTGCTTTGCATCTTCATCACTTTGTCTCAGTTCTCTCATTCATTTGTTCTTAATTATTTGTTAATTTCCTTCCCTTCTTCCTCAATTTGTTCTCTCAGTCATCTGCTCTCTCATTTGCTTTTTCTTTCTTCTGTTGCTGTTGTTTGCCACCTAATTTCCTTCTTTCATTCCTGTCACTCTTGGTTGTCCTCTCATTCCTTCTGCTTTTTTCTCTTCTTCCCTCTCACCTCCCCTATTTTCACTATCTGTGGCTTTTTTCTGGTGTTATTTCTAGTCCCAAGTGAGTTGCTTTCCTTCAGAGACACATCGTTATTCCACACAGAGCTCCTCAAGCTGCTGCCCTTCGTGCTGCCCTTGGCAGGTGTCCCTTACCTTCGGGCTTTAAACTTTGAGGGTGGCCCAAGTGTGAGAACTCGTCATGGAGCTGACACTGAGAAGGGAAGGAGAGAACCACACTCACATCCTGCCCTGAGCAGAGGTTTGAGGCCAGGGAATGGCAGTAGCTGGCCCTGCTCCACGCCCTTCTGGGTGCTGTGCTGGATGTGGCCCTAGCAGACGAGGGATGAGGAGGTGGCAGAGCCAGGTTTGTTACCTACACCTGGGCAATGTGCATCTACACAGGGGCGTGGGAGGCCCTGGCTGCCGGGGTGGGCCTTGGCCGTGGGCACACCTGCACACGCCACTGTGCTCATCCATGCTGGTGCTGAAGTGCGAGCAACTGCCTCCAGCCCGCCTCCAGTGCCGCTTCCCTTCGCCCGCCCTCCTCCGAGCAGATTCCCCGGGCTGCGGAGCGCCGAGCCGCAGGTTGGCTCCCCACGCACCTGCCTGCGCGTGCTGACGCCCGTGCGGAGGTGTGTGCCCGCGGCCTGCCCGTGGGCCCGGCTGCGCCCTGTCCTCCAGCGGCTCCCACACGCCATTACCGTCCTTGGCACACATGCTGGGAAGGCACATGCCTGTGCACATCTGCACTCACATGTCACCGGCATACACACCACTCCAACATGCAGCCGGGCGGCCTCCCCTGTGCACAGGCTGCCATGTGCTTTCCCATGCGCTCGGCTCACATGCTGCCATGCAGTAAATTATCTCCCGCCCTGCAACCCGCCGCCCCCTCCCCAAAACCCAGGCCAGCTAAAGTGCTGTAACATAGTAGCTGCCTGAACTTCGATTCAAAGGTTAATATCAAAATCTGGAGCGGATTACCTAAAAATTACTTACAACACCATTAAAATTCTGAACTCTTTTTGTTGTGGCTGTAAATTAATTTAAAATGTCAGTTTTTTTGAGAAATCCAATAAGAAATTGAGCCAACGGAGCAATCTGTAAACTGTCTGGCACAGAGGAAAGTGTGTCTTTTCAATCGACAAGAAAAAATATGGGGCTTAACTGGAACCATATGGCAGCGCACTTGAGAGAAATCTGCTGAAGAGGAGGGAGGGGAGGGGGAACCCAAGCAGGCAGGAGCAGCGGGAGAGCTGGCGGCTTGTGTGGGAGAGGAGCTGAGGCTGCCCGGTGCGGGGACCGGGGAGACAGGTGCATGGGGAGGACAGGCCCTAAGAAAGACGGACAGCTCTCGCCTCTGCAGAGACCCGCACGCCGAGGCAGCCCAGCCGGAAGGTAGCGGAGCTGTTCCCCAGGTCCCTGCAGGCATGTCTTGGTGTGAAGGGGCATTGTACCTGGCAGCCGGGCTCTGTGAGCTGGATAGGGGACACAGAAGGGCTGAGCAGTCAGGACAAGTGGGAAATGAGGTGTTTAAGTGGGTTTTCTGTGGTGTCTGTGCCCCTTGCTGGCCCACAAGCATCCTGCCACCCAGTTCCTTCAGCAGTCTCCCAGCATAGCACCTCTACTGGTTGTCCCCCTTGCCAGGAAGTATGGATGGCATGGATGAGGGGTGGCTTCTTAGCTCCAACCCACTGGGAGGGTGGTGGGGAAGGGCTGCCACTCCATATCCCCTGCCCCAGCCCCCTTTGCTTTGGCTCAGATCCTCCCAGCATTCCTTGAGCTGGTGAGAAACCCAGCTTCCCCTCTGTGTCTCCTGCCTGCCGACATGTGTTACCCATTAGGCCTTAATTTCAGAAGATTTACAACACATTAAGTAATTTGTAGGTTATTTCAACTTTAATCTGCTGAAGTCGAGAAAATCAAAATTAAATTCAAAACACACGGATCTTCAAAGTACTGGGATTGGGGATGGGAGGGGGTTGTTTACCAGCCCTTGCTTGTCTCTTTTCCAGTGTCTCTGCCACAGTGTCTTGCCCCCACCGCAGTGCTGCCCTTCCCACCACCTTTTCTGGTAGCAGGGGTGATAAGGGCCATGGAAGTGAGTTTCAGGAATCTCCTAGTTCTGGATGAAGGGTGTCAGTGATCACAGAATGAGGCCTTTTGGAAGTCCTCAAACTGATTCACCCCTTCCATGGCACAAGAGGGAATGCCTTGGTCCTGACAGTTTCTTTTCTGTCTGTGACCACATCTGTCATGAGCTTGAGTGGCAGATGCACAAACGTTCCCTGGGCTCTGAAGCCAAAGACATTACCTCTCTGTACCTCGCTTTCCTGTGCTGGGAAGAGCACCATGCCTTTTGAGAGTGGGTTTGCTGAAGTTGTCAGGCATTTAGATGCTGTGGAAAGGGAGGCTGTCAGCCCAAAGGAGCTAAAACAGAGGTGGGGACCTGGGGACAACTGCTGTGACAGGCTTTCCTGCTCCTCTTCTACATTTACTGGCCAAGGGCATTTGTGCTGCTCTGTCCCTCTTCCTGTACTCCTCTTATATTCAGCAAGTATTCCTCCTGCTGAAAAGGGTCTTGGTCCCCTTCACCTATTCTTCTTCTTCCATCTGCAGGTAAGATCACAGGAACCCTGTCCATGTTGTGGATCTGTGGCTGGAGAATCCTTGTGGGATTTATCCAACATTTCCATGAGTCTCCTACCCATAACAGGATCAGATCATTGACAGCTTTCAGAATGGGTCTGAAACTAGTCTAATCATTCCTTTTAGTGATTAGAGAAGCCAGAGCTGAGATCTTCCTTAAACTCTTGGAGTGGGATAATAAACTACTAGAATCACAGAACTGGGAATGTTTTCTGATGAACAGAGGCTGTTAAGGCGTTATCTTGGGGCTCAGGAGATCTAAGATTTGTCTCAGCTCTCTACTATGCCAAGTTTTGTGTTGATCTAAAACAAATCTCTTACTCAATTTGTGCCTCAGTTCCCTGCCTGTGTAGTTGAAATAACGCTCTTGAAGTAAAGTTGATAGGAAAGATATGTTGGGTGCCAAACTGCTGTACTGAAGGGCTGGGCCTGGTGTGGCTCCTGGAGTGGAATCCCCAGGTGGTCTCAGTGCCACAGTTCCCCCATGTGTGCAGGGAAAAAAATGACTTTTTTTCTCTCCCTGGACTCTGATGAATGGAAAGTGTATGTGTCACAGCTCTGCTATTTCGCACTGATCTCTCCACCCACATCCCAGACGGTTTCCGGGTTCCCAGCCCACCAAATCCCTCAGGCATCTCTTCAGGGGCCCTTTCCTCTTCCAGTTGAGTGCTGCCTTATCCCAGAGCTGGGTGGCGGGCTGCAGCAGACATCCCATTTGGGAGCAATCCAGAACTGCTGAAAGGCTGAGTGTGCTGACGAGTTGGTTTTTGTGCGTCCCTGCATTGCAAGGGTGCACAGCCCAGAGCTGACTTTGTTGTCTTGACTGTCTGTGAGCCAGATCCCCTGGAAGTTTGCTTTATCAGGAAATGTGTCATTGAATTGCACTTAGGGAGACAAGCACTTTTGAGGGTGATGTCCCCAGTTCTGCTCTAACAAGGAATCTGAACATGCAGGAAGCATGTTACACTTCATCTGCATCTGTAGGTTTCCTGCTTCAGGCCTGAATACCTGGCTCTGTCCATTTCATATTCTTGCCTGTGCTGGGAAATTTTTATCAGTACCATCACAGATTTGTATTTTCTCTGAGATTATACTTCACACGCCTTACACAGCTGCTCTGACCTGTTTAAAGGGGGTGGATGCGGATACAGATGTGGTGTGTGACTGTGTTTTGTACAGACCACTGGGCAGCCATCAGAGTAGTAACTTACAGTCCCTTTTGATCTGGGTTGGTTTTAAACCAGATGTCAAAGCACGTATGCTGTAAAGCAGAAATTGTTTCTCTAGTCTCTGCAGAGTTCGTCTCCTGGGTCTTCTCCTTGCAAGGAGGAAAGGAAAGGATTTGTGTAGAACAGTTTTCTGCTAGCCCTTATGAAAAGTCTTGTGTAAAAAAGGTTAAAATTTATTTTGATATGTATTAGCTGGTCAAGCTAAACCCTGGAGAGCCTCTCAGATTCACATGAAAGGTACAACCTATGTTACCCATGCAAAGCATGTCTCTGTTGAACTAGATGCCACAACTGGTGACTTCATTTAAGACACAGATTTCACTTCAGTTTTAATGGTATCAGGAATCTGCTGTCTTTCTTAGTGCTGACCTATCCTAACACCCTGAAAGTTAAATCAAATGCTTCTACGCATTGCTCTCTCAGCTACAAGTGGTGGTGATAACTTTTGCTACTTTTTTCTGGGGAGTTTGGCAGTTAGTCTGGATTATGGGGCTGAGATGTGCTTCTGTACTAGCCAGCCCTATCAGCTTTCTCCCAGCCCCTGCTCATGACCGTGTAGGCTGATGTGCTGAGTTGATGAAGGTTTAGAGAAAATTTAAGGATTCTGTGTTGGAAAGTGTTATCGTGGAACATGAGCAAACACCCTGACAGCCATGATGGCATTTAATTCAGGTCTAGTGCCCTTAATCCTCTTGTAATGATCAGCAAAAGTTCAGACTTTATGCAAAGTGAAGGAGCATTAATTGCCCTTTTCAAGCAAAGGGGAAATCAAGTCACAGGAAAAGTTACATGAATAATTTTCAGGTGTTCATGAGCCTTTGGCAGAGCAGGGAGTGGTGCTTGAGCACCCACCTCTCAATCCTGTGCTCTTAACTTCTAGATCAAACGTTCCCAGACTTTTTCCAGTGGATGAGAGGCAGCTGAATAGAGAGTTGGCCTGATTGATGCCCTTTCTGTACATAATCACAGAATCTCCCTGTGGCAATTCCAGCAATTGCTTACGTGGGAGGTAATGGCAGGAAAATACTCTTGGTAGGATTTGTATGTGCTTTGTGTTTGCCTAAACCTGATCTCCTTGAAGTCCTGGAAGTTTGACTCAACACTTCAGTGCCAGCAGAATTGACCCTAGTGCTGGGCAGTTTTGCAGACTTGTGTCTTCTCAGTTGCTTTGAAAGCTGGTGGGGAGCTGAGGAAATGAGGAGGAGCCATCCACAGAAGTCACCTTTCTGTCAGGTGATATTCCAGGGCAGGTATCAAACACCAGCAGCTGGGAACCTCTGCTTTTAACCCTTCAGCCTTTGGGATATGTCCTCTCTTGTGTCCTTAAGCATCTTAGACTCTAAAATATGGTAATCTTTGGGTCTTCTGCTCACCAAAGGATGCAAGGCAGAGAGAGGTGCATGTTTTCCCCCAGGGACAGCACTGCCCATACAGTGTCAGGTGAGCAGCACAGCTTGGCAGCCTCCTGCCTCTGCCGTGGGCTTTGACCAAGTCTAAGGTCTCACAGTTCACATGGGTTAAACCAGCTGGCCACAGTGTGAACAGCACAGACGCTGGTACAGGCTGGCTGCCCAGGGCACCATTCAGCTTCTCTGGAAGGTTTTGCTGCCAGAGCTGCTCAACCAGAAGTACTCAAGAAAACTGCAGTGTAGATACAACCTTGGTGACTTGCTGTGCCCTTTTCTGCCCTCTCCCTCTCACTGTCCTCTGTGCCTTATGCTCAGGTGGACAAAGAGATAGTGCATGCTCTAAACAGTCTTTTGCTTAGTTTGGCCAAGACTGAGATAGGTCATTTGTCCAGTTCAATATCCAGGGGCACATGGAAAAATTTGGGTGTCTGAAAGTCTGAGGGTGTTTGGTTCAGTGTGTTTGGACCAAAACCACATCCTGACTGAACCGCTAAGTTCAAATGAGTTATGGAAGTGGAGAACGTGATCCAGGAATGCTGACCAGGATGGTGATGACGAGATCCCAGTTCAGTACATCTCATATGGGCACTTCTTGAAACTTCAAGGTAGTGCAATGCTTCCTAAGCACTGTTTCTAATAGTGCAAAGAGAACAAGAGAAGACCGACACTGGTAACTCCTAAGGCTTTTGGAGGATAACAGAATATCTTGCCCAGAAAGCACAAAAGGGGTCATGAAAATCTGCTTCCAAGTATCTCTGCTGGTTGGGCTGGGGAGGGAGGCAAGCTGGAGGGGCTTGACATACAGCAGGAAGGAGGCCTCGGCTCATCCGAGCATGCCAGGCAGGTAGCTGGTTGCCCTGTTTCTCCTTGGTGTCTGCTAGTCTCCGAGTCCTGGTTCACAGCTCCCTGCAAGCCAGGGATGGAGGAGATCCTATGAAAATGATGATATGTGACAATCAGTCACAGCAATTAGTGTTTTGGTTAACAGGCCTTTTTTGTTTTCTCTCACCCAGACAGAATGTCACAAATAAATCCTCGCCTGCATTTGCATATTAATTGGATCGGAGACGTCAAGCATCTTTCATTAAAGAAAATGATCTGCATATTTGGAGACATAAAATAGTTATTTTGATGGGTTTTTTTCATAAGATCAGGGGGTGGGGGAGGAAGGTGATGGGAGCAGTGGAAATTGAGGTAGAGTGAAGGCAGAGAAAGCAGCTTTTGTGGTTAACCCCTTGTGGCCCAGAACTAGCTGATGCCCAAAGCAAAAATAATAATAATAATAATAATATTAAAAATAAATAAATGCTGGTTCTCAGAGCAGCTTGTAGAGCACTGCACCATTCTCTCCATAGCTTTGTGCTTGAGGCCACAGGGAGGCTAGGTAGCCACAAATGCACTTCCAAAACATCTTCCCCTGTCTATTCTGTCCAGCCACAGAGCTGGGTTGTTACAGGGCCCTCCATGTCATCTCCCTTTCCTGATGGCACCTTGGCCATCCTGATGGTTGCTTTCTCTCAGGCTGTGCCAGTATCAGGCCTTTCAGATGGCAGGGCTGCAGGATCTATGTGCAGTGGCTGGCCTGCATGCCTGAAGCAAGCAGTGACAATGGGAGAGAGTGACCATGTCGTGAGGGAGCACCCTGGTCACAAGGGAAGGAGATTCTTATGCTCAGGTCCTGCTTCCATTACTCCCAGCTTAGGTGAGGGAGCTGCCAGAGGGCTGGGATATGTTCATTCCACAGCTGTGACCTTCTCCTTCTCTCTTTCTACGGTCTCTTCTGATTCGTGGCAGGAATAAAACTTTCCCCAGTTCAAGTTAGTGGTGGTGTACACGGTCAATAGGAGAGTCCCCTCTTTAACGCCTGGATTTCTACCCCTACACTAGCTTTTGATACTTTTGGCAGCAGCCTGGAGCAGGATGTAAGGAACTTGACCCTCTACTTTGGAAACTGACTGGGGAATTTCTGTAGGCAGCATGCAGTGGCTTGAGATGGATTTCAGCTAGGACACTGAGGTTAACACTGCAGTGGTTCCAAGGGTACATTCACATGAATGTAAATGATCATGTTATGGCAGATCAGCAAGTTGCTGCTTGTTAGCTGTGCTGCTGTGGGATTCTGAGAACACTGCTTGCCTGTTGCAAATTCTAGGTGAAGTGTATTTGCTTGAAAATGATGCAGACATGGATTGAGGGACTGGCTTCTCCTTTGCAAGTTTCCACAGCATTGGTGAGTGCCTTTGTCCACCTGCTCATGTAGAAGACACCCTCCCTTGAGCCCAGTCCTGTCCTTTCCAGGCAGTCTGATGATGTGCACCAAGATCTCACTAACTCATTTCACTGAGGTGTCCCTAAAGACAAGTTGCTCCAAACCAGCAGGTGTGGCAGCAGCTTTGGTTTTGCTGGTTTCCAATCCCTTCATCTTCACAGCTGCCCTCAGGAGTCTCAGCTGAGCATTGCAGAGGAACACAATCTTGGGATTCCCTGCCCAGTGCTGAGGATGACAGGAGCTGGCACCCTCATCGAGGCACAGCAGAAAGTGTCCTCTGGCCCCAGGATGCTTGGAGAGGAGCCCATGGAGAGCTCCCTGCCATTTCTGAAAGGTGGTTTGCGTGGCACAGCTCTAGCTCCTCACAGGAATGCTTCCTGGGACTGGGTCAGGGAAAAGGTGGAGAGAGCCGGGCACATTTGCAATCATGGCACATCACCTATGTCATGCTGTGCTTTATTCTACTTTTAAGAGCTCATCCAAGTCAGAAGGACCCCTGAGGACATCTCCTGGGGTCAGTTTTCAGGATTTTCCATTTTTGTGCTTTAGAAAACAGGGAATTTGGTTCAGAAAGCCCATCTGCCTTTTGGGCAGAGCATGATGCTCACCTTGGTACAGCCTGGCATGAGCAGATCGCTCTGAGGCCATGTTTTCCTGGAGGAGTTTCCTCATGTGCCAAACACAACTTGGTCTTGAAGCTGAGAGTAAGGACAAAGCAGAGACTCTGGTTAGACAAGTACTCCAGAGCTGTCAGTAATGGAGTGTGGGGGCTGCTGGGGTAGGTTTAAGGAAATCAGCTGGGAATAAATGAGAGATAAATTGCCTTATCAAAGTGCAAGGAGCAGATCTCTCTGGGCCTCTGAAATCGCTGCCAGAAGGTGGGGAAGGTAGTGCAACTCAGAGCATGTGAGTGCTGGTTTGGGGACCTAGCTTTTTTTCTTGGCTTTGCTATGACCCATTTAACCTTAAACAAGTCATCAAGAGATGAAATCACCTTTCTCAGCCTCGATTTCCCTTTGCCTGCCTCTGATATTTTAGCCCAACTGCCTCAGGCTGTCTCATCCTCAGAAATCACCTGGTGCACAGGGGGTCAGGCATAATGGAGCAGCCATAAAGAAGGGTGCAAGGTTGCCTTTCCTCTGTGCTTGGAATCTCTGCAGGAAAGGCTTTGACACATGATAAAATCTTCGGGGCACTCTTAAGTAGGAAGATTCAGCTCCTGGCTCCAGAGAGCTGTGTCCTAGATGAAGGGACTGTGTTTCACACCCCTATACTGCCTCATTTTGCCAGAAAGGCCTGTAATTAGCCATGATTCCTCTCTTTACCCCACACATCAAGGCATGTTGCTGCGTTTTTTTCAGAATCCTGATCCTAGGAAGCCATCAATATCCTGGAAACTTTATCACACACACTCGAAATAACCCAGAAGGCTGCCAGCCCCATATTAGGGAATGAATCCCCGTCAGAAAGTAAAGTGGATGCAAAATTTATTGACAGGCTACTGTGATTGCAGGCAATTTGTGACCCAACCCCTTCCTTTACCTCCACCCCTCCCCATGAACAGCAACCCAAAAACCCCCTTCAGTCCTCCAACCTTTATATTTAGCATGTCTGGGTCCCTTGTCTCAGTTCCCAACATTTGCAGCATGCTCAGGAGCCTTCCCAGGGGAACAAAATACAACTGCAGGCAAGGAGGTCAGCACAGTGTCCTCCCTGTCTGCCCCACATCCAGTCCTCTCCATCTCCTGTAGCTCAATACAAACAGAATAAAAAAAACCCAAAACCAACAAAATCGTAACACTATCTAGCCTAAAAGTTCTTTTCTTGAGCCCAAATTGTGGCAGAGGTTTGCTGTCCTCATTGCTCCAGTGCAAGGCAGGATGAGTTGGTGGTTGGAGCAGGAGGCGTATGGGAATGAGCTCCTCGTTGGCTCTGCTAAGGACAGGACATGTTAATCTTTAATGACTAAGTTTCCCCATTTGTAAATCTCTACCATCACTGCAGCCCCCAAAGGCCTTTCCTGTCTGCTGGTGAATTTCCTGGAGAGGTTCACGGAGCATCTGTAGTTTCTGTTGGGAGTGTAAAATTCTACTTGAAGCAGGGATTTGGGATACTTGCTTGTGACTTTTAACAAAAGGATTTGTTTATGAATTTTGTTCTGCTCTTCCTTATGAGGAAGGATAGGCACTCAGGAATATCATCCGTGAGGTAGCATGGGCTTAGGCGTGAGTTGCTGTAGAGATGTGAAATGTCACTGTACTATATATGTATTAGGATCTAGAGAAAAGAGGGGAAGTGTAGGATGCGCATTAGCAGTTGAACTGCACACGGAAATTTTTCCCTTGCAGTTCTCATGGGAGGCAGGTATCTCTCAGGCTTGTGCTGTACCAAAGCACAGAAAGGTTCAGTGTCAGACTATGGCCACCAAGGAATCAGAGGCTCATCTGTGAGGAAAGGATTGGTTTGGGGAGAACTGCATCTCTCCAAGCAGGACTTTATAGTAGAAGAGGGTTTGGTGGTTTGTGGCACATTCAGCTCAGTGGACGGGAGCTAGATTGTCTCTTCGGCACCTGCTGTCCTTTAGCAGTTGGACGGCACCATCAGTCATATCCAGAAACCATCAGGAAATGATTCCAAATCAATTATAATTGCTCTTCACCTACTTCCTGTATAAATCACTGATGTTTCACTGCAGATGCCAGTGAAACAGAGGAGCAGGAGTCTCTTCTCTCGACTTTCTGCCTGTATCTCAGGCCCACCCACTGAGTTTCTTGGGATGGCCCTGCCATTCTGAGAAACAGCCAGTGATTGGGATTTAAAAGCATTGGCACGTTTTATTGCCTCTGGAACCTAGAGACGGATGGGAGGAGCATACTGTGTGCTCTTCATGTCTCTGTGATCCATGGGCAGGTGGGGGAGAAGGGCTTCGAGACAGAGCCCACACTTCCAGCATTCAACTGATGGCAGAGGTTTTATGCAGAGGCAATGGAAGCAGAGATCTCATTAATGCTGGATTAGGTCCTAAAACAGCCTTTCCCAATGGGATCCTGGGTGGAGTTTACCAGACAGGCGTTCTCACTTCCTTATTCATTCTTTTTCTCCTTCCTCTCCTTGTTTCTTCTCCTTCATCTCTTCCAGGCTTGTTTGTGTGTTTATCAAGGAGAGGAACTTGGTTTTCAGAGCTGGATTTGAAGCCGAGTAAAAGACCTGCTAAGGCAGGCGGCATCTAATGCTGTTTGATTTTTATGGTATCAAAACATTATGAACTCTTCTTTTGAAACCTCAGCAGTGTGTAAGATGGAATGAAACACCTTTGGGGAAGGGAAGGTCAGAGACTGAAATATCGTTTTGGAGAAGGGAAGAAAGCCAGCCTGGAAAGGCGAGATGCACGCAGACTGTGGAGAGGGAAGAAGAGTGGGGTGAGGGTGGTGAGGAGGGATGCCAGGAGGCCAAGGCTGGGCACAGGGCGGGATTGCGTGCGGCCGTGGAGCGGTGCCAGCGCGGATCCTGTTTGGCCGGAGCGGCGAGGAGGCACAGGGCCGTGGGTGTGCGGGCCCGCGGAGCTCAGGCGGGAGGGAGCGCGCCGGGGCGGGCGCGGGCGGGCGGCTGCAGCACCTTCCAGGCGGATGATTATTTTATGGAGTCCTCAGAAGTCCAAAGTTATGTGTGTTTGTTAAGCGCCGTAACGCTGAGTTTATTTAATGTGGTTTTAACTGCTGCATGCTTTTATAAATCAAAATAATTAAAAATAATAAATTTGAAGGTTAAACAACAGCCTGTGCTGTGGCAGAGAGAATGTCTCTGGGCTGTGTTTGCGGGGAGGGAAACAGGGGTTCCCAACGGCTGCCTGCACCGCTGTCACATCACCTGGGGGCTGCGGGCAGGTTTCAGGCTGGTGTCGCAGGGAAAACACAGTGCCAAAGTCCAGGCTGTGGCACAGCCATATCCCTTCACACCCTGTCAAGGCCATCATGAGGGAAAGCACATCCAAGCAGCAATGGCAGCCCCAGCTGTGTCCTCCTGACAGCCAAAGATCGCTGGTTCTTTTCCTCTTCTTGTAGTTTTAAAGCACCTACAGACACTTGGGTTTACTGTACTCCTCATAGGATTTTCCGACTATCGGTATTCTTGTTGTTGCAGGGCATTTCTATTGATGCCACATCTCAGCCTGCATTATTTAAACAGAGCTATTGAATCTGTCGCAGTATTCAGGACAGCCTGACAGAACCCAGCCTCCCTCTTTAAAGGTTAAAGAGGCCAAGTCCCCTCACAACATGGGCTCGAGGCTTGGGAAACACAGGGCTCCAAACACCTACCTCCCTCGACACACACTCCCTTTCATTTTAGCTCAGAAAGGTTACCCTGAGGCGCCAGGGACTGGGAAGTGGAGGGTGCTGGAGAGTGTGTGTGTCTCTTTAAATGCTCTTTGTGTCAGTGTGATAAGGAATTTGATGGCTTTATCAGAAATACCAAAGCTTTATTTAGCAGGGTGAGGCGAGCGCCACTCGGCTCCTCACAATCTGCTGATAAATTGGGGGAAAAAAAAAGAAAGAAAGAGGCAGCGGGGAGAGGAAAGTCTAAACTTTCCTTTATTGCATTTGGGCATGGACCAGCTTTCGGGGAACATGGAGCGGGACGCATTCCATGCCCAACCACAGCCACTCTGGATGGTGAGGCCAGGTGTATCTTAGTGTCCTTACTCGAGACCAGAGCACTTGTAAAGCACAGAAGCAGCTTGGGTTTATTCCATTTTCTCTTCTGCTGTCTCCACTGTTCACCTGGTTGTATTTCTTGCATTATCCCTTCTCTTCTCATGTCCTTAGTTTGCTGGATAGGTCTTCTTCTCTTTTACCTCCACCCATGGTACTCAAGCATTTTTGGGCAGTATCTGGGCTATACTACAGGCCTTTGGATATAAAGGCCTCACTATTCTTTCCCCATCCCTCAGACTGTGGATTTCAACAAGAGGTTTGAGTTTAGCTGTTTCCTGAGTCTTGTCTCCCTTACCTGGAGTTTCCCTGCCAGGTTATGTGAGTGGGAGGCACAGCAGTAAGGTGAGAAAGCAGAGATGTCTCATGGGATCATTAGGCATGGTATGGAGGTGAATTCTGCAAAGTATTCCTTCTGGACCATAGAACTGGCAGGGAGCTGGAATGGGAAACTCTCCCAGATCAGGTTTTGTCCCAGCCTGCATTACTAATCCAGCTGCAAGAGGACAGGCTGACATTTGAGGGGCACAGCCACCCTCGGATCTTTGCAGTCCTCCCAGTATCCCACTGGGCTGTGAGAGGATGTTTGTCAGTGCTCACTCACATTCTCCTACTGATGGGAATCAGAGAGGGACTAGACCTGGTTGTGAGCTGGTTTGGGTGCGATGCTGCTCTCCCACAGCAGAGATACAGGATCTGATTTATCTCTTGCAGACCCCCTGTATCATGGGGACCTCCTGCAGTGTGGGCAAAGCCGAGTCACAGAAATCTTCCCTCAATGCACTGCTGATGGGTTTGGGGAAGGCAGTGCTGAGTGAGGAGCCTGGGATCACAACCCCATCCTGCCTGCACTGTGTAATGCTATCACTGCTTTCCTTCCAAATAGGCCAAACATCAATTTGGTACTTAAATCACAGAACTGGGAGTCAAATCTCCTGGTCTCCAGCCACAGCTCTTACACCAACTCCCCCAAGGAAATCTGCTGCCTCCTCTTTGCCTCTGTGGAAGCAGTCCATGCACATGAGCAGAGCAGCACCTGGGTTTGCAGCAGAGCAAGGAGTGTACAGGGTTTTCCAAAGGATGCTCATTGCCATGGCTCCATCAAGGTTGGAGGAGTTGTGCTGCCTTACTGAAACAAACCTGGCCCCATGGTTGTGCAGCTGTCTGAGATCTGGGTTGGGAGGTGCTCAAGACAGACCCAATATTTCTGCTGATCTGCATTTATCATTAACATATGACATCTATTATATATCATTGCCATGTTTTGTTGTTCATCGCGTGCCTGCATGCAGGCCACACACATTGTGACAGCTTTCATCCCTTCTTGATCTCATGCCTCCACACCTTTTCTTTCCATCTTTGTGTTCATTCTTACTCCTCCTGTTTCCTTTCTCTCTTTCGTTTGATTTTTCCTTTCTCCTCGGCTTGCACGCATGCACACAGACAAACACATCCACATACAAAGCCCTTTCACAGTTGGATCATCTGTTCTTGGCTCTCGCCCACATCTCTTTTTGATGTGGTTTCTGGGGGGTTTGGGCCAAGTCCCCCATTTCTCTCTCTGACATCAGGAAGCCTGCTGCAGCCTCTGATTCCAGCCAGATCTGGTTAACTCTCTTAGGAAACGTTGCCACCTACCAGAGTATGACTAGTGCTCTAAGCCTGGCCGGAAAGGAGAAAGAGGGCTTGATCTGTGCTGAGTTAAAGCCTGATGTTCTGGACAGTTACTCATGATTTACACTGATTTGCATGAGCACAGAACAAGGTTCTGAGCTCATGCAGCATGGAGTGTCTGGAGGCACTGACTGTGGACCTGCTCCTTTAGAAGATGTCTCCCTTATTTGGGTTGTGTGGTTGCTTTCCCTCTGCAAAGCTGGCTGCATAGGAGCAGTCCCCTGAGCTCCAGGCAGGGCTCTGCCTCTCAGCTCCCCTTTTGGGGCTTCTTGGAAGGATTAAAACCACATTTTCTCTTGACCTCAACCTGAGACACCTTGTGGCTTTTTTGAAGCCCTGTCTGGTGCAATGCTGTCCCTCTAGCAGGGAGGACAATCTCTTCACTTGAGCACCATGTCAGAGAGAACCGTCCATGGTCCTCGGGAAATGCAGCTGTCAGTCCCACAGACAATTCCTCCTCCGGCAGGCAGCATAAAGGTTGTGAGAGGGTGAGTAGACAGGTTTAAAAAGGATTAGCAGCAACTGGGTCTAAATGACCCCTCTTCTCTGGAAGGCTTCAAAGATCCACGGTCACTTTTGGGAAGCCGGGCTTTCCTGAGTGCTCCCTGTGTGATGTCTCTGTGCGGCCGCGGAGTGGCTGCATCGCAGCTGGCTGAGCTCCGAAGTGCGGTGGAGGCCCCTGGGGGCTGCTGAGAACAGTTGAGCTTTTAGCACAGAGCGGGTGGATGGGACAAAGGGACACAGGCAGGGACACAGCCCGCTCCTCTCAACATCCTTATCATAAACTCCTGCCCAAGCTGCCCTCGTGGCTCGTCTCAAATCCTGTTAAGTCAGCAGCAAAACTTTCACCAGCCTTGGTAAAGAGCAAACATTTTCAGTGAAGTCAGTTCCAGGGCCTGGGATGGGGTTAGGAGGGAAATACCTGATCGACAGTTTGCTTTAATAGAATTGGGAAGGAGGTGAGAGTAGATTGCTTTGGGCATGGGTAATGGGGCATGGAGACCTCACTGACTCAGCCAGCACTGTGAACTCTGTCCTGGTCACTCAAGCTGTGGCTGCTTGTCCTCTTGTCTGAAATGAGTCCATCATCTCAGCCTGCAACCTAGCAGGCTCATGTCCCCTGCCACAAGGCATCTTTCCATGTGGCACTAACTGGCCACACCAACCAGGAGCTGGGGCCAGAGGGGCTGTGGAGCCTGCACCCATTGGCTTTTCTTGAAGCTCAGTGATGAGATGGGGACAGTTTGCCCCATGGCTGCCCACACAGCCCACACACAAACTTTGCATTTCCTGATGATCCTGTGCTAAATTTGTTTCTTTCTAAAAGGAAAATTTGTATAGAATAGGCTAAAAGGCCTCAGGCTGCCCCAGTGTGGGCCTGGGGTTCTGGGATAGCACAGCTCCTCCCTGAAGCTGGCTAATAGAAATCAGTCCTGATTAGGATTAGTCCAGCCAGCACTGAGCTGGCAGGCTGATAATCTAATAAAAATTCCCAGGATTGGTTTACTCTGGGGAGGATTTGTGCTGGACACGGGAGGAGCAGGATTAGCCCAGCTGTGTTAGGGAAGGGAGGGCAGCCCAGGGTGGGCCGGGAGGCTGCTGAGAGGGTAGGGGGAGCAAGATGGACAGCAAGAGTAAGTGGAAGTGACAGGGTCAGACCGGGCCTTTGTCCTACAGCCTGATTAGAGAGTCTGCCCCCAGTTTCTTACACTTTGGGATGTTGTCGGACAAACTGGAGCTTAAATCTGTCAGAGCGCAGTAGAGATTGGAGTTGACATCCAGGAACATATTCCTTGCTGTGCAGAAATCCAGCCCTGCTGGGAAAATGTGAAATGCCCACCCCAACCCCCTCTGAGCTGGAGGAGATGAGCTCAACTTCTTCCTTTAGCTGTGTTGAGTGGTTGAGGCTGAGAGCAGAGAGGCTTGTCCAGAAGCCAGGATCTGCCATGAGTGATCTGTGTTGCGTTCCATACTGGTGTCTCCAGCTTTCAGTCCCTGATGGAGAGGAAGTCCTGAAAACAAGGCTGATCTCCAGTTGAAATCACTAGGCTTTGTTGCATATGGTGGCAAAGGCACCCACCATATGTGAGTGAGAACTCGGCAGGAAATCTTTGTTCCTCCACAGAATCTTAGGGTGGCCACTAAAGCTCCTTAGTATGCAGGGAGGTGGTCTGAAGCTGCAGGCAGTGACTCTTCAGACTGGGGCTGCCAAGGACCTCTTGGGCTGCTGTTGCTGAAGAAGACCCTTAATAGGGGAGGCAGAGCAGGAAGGTGATTTTTGGGCAGTGGTAGCCAGGCCCCAGCTGCGCAGGCAGTGAGGAACAAGCTTTGCAGTGTTGTTGGTTTTTTGGCAGCCCTGTGAGGGCTCCATGCCCCATGCTGGGTTGCCTGGGGAGCTGCTGGTGTGTCTGGTGCAGCACAAAGGCATGGGGAGCTCCCTCAGCCCCTCATCTGGCTGCTCTGATGTGAGCAGAGGGCACCTAGGCAGCCTTTTTGCTGCAGGAATTCTCAGCCTGTAGTGCCTGGAATGACACTGAAAAACAGAAGTATCCCAGAAATGTGTGTGCCCATTTCCCTCATTTTAAATCAAGAGTATATGGGAGAAGAACAAACTCTCAAAGTTTTCACCTTGATGTTGCACAAGATGATCTGTGGATTATTTCAGATGTAATCTTGCAGAACCTAAAGGCTGACAGCCTGCTCTGGCTGCCTCAGCCTTTTAATGCTCCCTAGGTAAGTAGCCTAGAAAGTAGCCCCACAATCTTCTGAATTCTTCCTTTAACTCTCCCTGTTACTCCATTCTCCTCACCTTCAACTCATCTAGACTGATTCTTCTGCTCCTTGCTTGGGAATTCCATCACGAAATCACAGACTCTCTAAATGTGTCTTATCACTGTGGGTACACTGCAGAGAGAGACCCTTTGGAGCATGGAGGGGGGAGTCCTGCCAGGAGCAGAACCAGAACAGCCACTTCAGATGTTCCTGGACACAAGGCAGGAGTTGTATAGGATGCAAAACCCCTCACTGAGCCAGAACTTCACAGAGAAATTCCCTTGGACCTACGGAGGGTGCAGATTTTGTGAGAGGGTTTTTGTTCTTTCAGCTATCTGCTGCTCCTGTGGATGGGCTGGAGCATTTCCCAGCTGAGTGAATCTGTCTGTGGACCAGCATCCTAAAAGCTCTGGGGTCAGGTGGTTGTTTCGGACACCCTCCCCTTCAGCTACCAACCTTGTCCCCCACAAAAGGTAAAAAAAAAGAAAAAGCCCCTAAGATGAAACCAGGATAACTAAATAACAGGAGCTGTGTCCTCTCCAGGCTCGGGTAGCTGCATATATGATTGTCATCTTGATGAAATCCCCCTGGATGTAATGAGCTGATTTTCTGCTGTTAATATTGCATCTGCTGATGAAGGATTCGTTAGGATAATGGAACGAAGCTAAAATATAAATGACTCGCTGTCAAGAAGCAGCTTTTGCTAGTGTTCTCCTGACAGTTCCTCGGCCATGGCTAGGGAGTTTTGTGTACTCTGCACATGTTTGCAAGGTGTGTGTGATTATTGGGTCCTGCATGTACAGGGACACATGGATGTCAGGGTATGTTCCCTAAGAGCCCACTGCCTGGGTGCCCAGAGCCCTCTGGCGCACCATGGGCACTGGCAGGGTTCTCTGTGCCAGAGGGGACCAAATGTTGCTGCCTCAGAGAGCAGCAGCCAGGGAAAGTTGCTCCATTGCTGGGCTGAGGCTGCCGGAAGAGGTGCTGGAAAAGTATCTGTGCCTTCAGTCCAGGTCATTTTCGGATCCAGCATGTTCCTTTTCTCTTCCAGTTGAATTGCAAAAGTTGCTGTGTTTTCTTTCTGAACAAGAGAAATCAGTTTAAGCACATTATAAAGTGAAACAGATATTTGCTCACCAACTTTTGCAAATGCAGAGCATTATTTTCATTGGAAAATGCAAAAAAGATCTTGATAAAAGTGGTTGTCATACTGCTGAGCAGTAATCCAACATCTGGACAGAAAATGTCAAAGTTCCACTGTTGGTTTGGAGAGATGGGGTCGGTTTTCCTTGCAAAAAGTAGAAAAGAAACAGCTCTGTCAGTGAGGGGATTTTAACTTCAATGCAGTTTTGCACACATGACCCCAGCACTAGTTTATCACCCCATCTCAGGGCTATGCACACATCTGAGCAGGTGTCAAATCATTGTTATCAGACCTGGAGGGGGGAAACTTCTACAAAATACCTTTAAAGAATACCTTTTCAAGTATCTTTAGTATTTTTGGCTTTTTGTAAATTTTGTAAAAACATTAATCAAAAATCTGAAATTGCCAACCTTTTCTTTTACCCTGTGTCTGAAGGCATTTGGTGTTTTCCCTTCAAGTCCATAGACACATGTCTAGTTACTGGGCCCATGAGAATCTCAGCTTTCACAGGTTTTTAGGGGGATTTTTTTTTAGTTTTTAATCACATTTCTTTCTCTTCTTATTACCAAGGGAAAAAAAAATGAATGCAAACATGAACCATAATGGCTCAAAAATGAAATTAAAAGACCTTGTTTTCCATTATGATTTTTCAAATCCCACTTTTCAGCCAGTAATTTCAGGGATCAGAGCAGTAATTTTAGGGGTTTTTTTCATAGCAGTTTTTCTGGAAGTGTTAGGTGGTGGTGTCCAGTCCCTCTAACTGGCACATCTTTGTGATGTGAATGTTTGAACAAAGCCTGGCCTGGCACTATTTTTGGGGAGTTCCTCTAACTGTTCACACTCCTCTAGTGAAGGACATCGGTGGTTTAATTGAATCATTCTTTACAAAAGATTGTGAATATCAGTGATGGAGGAGGGTGGAGCCACATGAATATGATGCTGGAAATTTTGCATTGAAATGTACTTGATGGAAAACAGCCTTCTGACCAAGAGAAATTCAGAATGTGTGGGGATGAACATATATGTAGTGCTTTGTCAGTCTTTTTGTGAAAACATTTATTTGCTTTTCTTCATGATAAAGACTACATGAAAGAAAAATTTCAACTAAAAACTTATTTTACCCAAGGTATTTGTCAGAAAAAAGAAAAACCTTTTCTGTCCAGCATTCTATCAGAATTCGACTTGTGCAAATATAAGGAAATAAGTGAGATGTAGTGGCCTCCCTGGATACCAAATGCAAGGGACAAGGAAACCCAGACATCTCCTTGTCCCTGTCCCACTGAATTCCTAGAGACAACTCTGCCAGGACTGATATACCAGAAGAGGCAGAACAGGGACATTTTCTAGGGGATGACAGTTACTCCCAATGGGAAAGTGGTATGGAAAAAGTGGAAAACCTTTTGTGCTTCTGCACTTTATATTGAACAAGCTTTAAAGTCCCGAACTCACAGAGGAAGAAGCTGGTGAACAGTTTGCAGTTTCTTTGCTACCTCTTGGCGAGAGTAACACAGCCAGTCCCAGGAAACTGCAAGTTGTGAGCTGGGCTCCAAAAATGTGAGATCGTCCTGGAGGTTTGGAGATGGAGTAGGGAAATGCCGAAGGATATGACATTCTTGGACTTGCATTCTGAGACCTTCAGACTCTCTGGGCTTTTTCTCTGCAGAATTAGCCTTGGCGAGGTGGAGAAGGTGGGCAGGGAGGTCTGACCAGAATCCGCCCCTCTTGGCATCTCTGAGGCTTTTTATACCAGTTGCTTAAGGGCAAAGAGCCAGATCCTGAGCCAGCACTGGTGTCAGCAGGGCCTTCGTGATTCACACACACTCAGGCTCTCCTCCCAGTGTCAGGGAAACTCTTTTGAGGAATTTGATTGCAAATTCAAGCATGGCTTGGCTGGGACAGAGTGTCTGTGTTATGGGAGGGACTTCTTGGCTCTGGGGCTTGTTGTCGTTTGGCAGGCTCAGCCTATAGCAACCAGCCTGGGGGGATAGCACAGGCTTCTCGAATGCTCCACTTCGGCTTTTCCTCCATTCCCACTCTTCTCCAGGTACCTCCAGGGCCTAGCCGGCCCTGTCACCTCTTCCCACCTACCAGGTCTCTTGGGCCATCACTTGGAGCATTTCTGTGTGCATGTTTCTGTGTGTCACACTTACTTTTTTTCTAGGGTCCCCTGCTTCATCATTATCTTAATCAGTGTTGTGTTAAGTTTCATGCTTCCTTTGACCTTTATTTTTGGCCTGGTTATGCTGTTTATATGCCTCTGACACTTGTCCCCTGGTGCTATTGCCAGGGAAACTCTCAGCACTGAGGCCTTTCCCTTTCCCCCCACCCCCTTGTCCCTTTCTATTTAAATTTTTTCTTTCCTTTTTTTTTTTTTTTTTCTTTTTTTTTTTTAACATGGTTTTCCTAAAAAGTTTTTTAATCAATCAAATTTGAGGCAGAAAATAGGCTTGGTCACGCCTGGTCCTTGGGTCGTGTGACACTCACTCAGGGTCCTGACAGCTCCTCAAAGGGGGCACCCGGGACGAGGAGGGGGGCCAGCAGCGCGTTTCCCCAGGAAAGAGCCCGTTTCCATGGCACTGCCCCCACCTCTCCGCCATCCGCCAGCCCGACGTGGGCCCGAGGCTCTTCAAAAGGGGCGTTGGGAAGCGTGCGTGTGTGCGGGGCCGGGAACAAAACGGCGGCGCGGCGGCGGCGGGGGCTGCGCCGACAGCTGCCGGGGTTCTCTGCCACCGCAGCTTGTGGGCAGCCAGCGGGAGCGACGGCCGCGGAGCCAGGGCCCCAGCCGAATCTGCATAATCAGGGCCTTTTCATAAATGCCTCATTTTTCATCCCCATCTAAGACATTTGCTCAGAGAGAGCCGGTAGCCCTGGCGTGGAGAGACAGCGCCCAGCGCTTCGCAGGCCCGGTGCACACCCCTGGCTCTGGCCTCCTCGTTCGCTCTGCGCCCCTACACCCTCGTCCTCCTCTGCCCTGTGTCTGCAGGCACGCAGGTGCCCACTCCTCCGTCAAATGCAGCTGGCTACGGCAGGGCCCTGCGGGGCCCGGGATGGAGGGAGTGTGGAGCCAGCTTTGTGGCTGTGTAGTGCTGGCTCCCACCTTGGCTCAGCATGTGCCACAGCTCCTGGGCACTGTCGGTTTTTCCTTGGGTCCTCCCTGATTCCCTCACCTTTGCCTCTCCCCACCCTGCCCCATAAAACCGCTTGCTCTTCTGCCGACTGCATCCAAGGCTCTTGCAGATGGGATTTTAAAACCCTTTTCTTCCCCTGCAACTCCTTTCTCAAGCTTTCTTCTCTCACTCTTCTCCCTACTGTCCTTCTTTTCCCCACACCCTTTCCAGTTCTTCATTTGTACAGGGTCTTTTTCTTTCTCTCTTTTTTATAATTAATGATTAGCTTTAATTGGTTTGCTTAGGCAGCCTGACAGCAAATTAGCAGGAGCCAGCCCAGGGCTGCTGAATGCCAAGTTTGGGGACTGCTGTGCTTTACAGATGCCGTGGGGGGAGATGAACTCCTTGGGATCCCCACTTCGCACTCCGCTTTAGCTCTACTGGGCTGTGCTGTGAGCTGGGGGTCTGGGACTTTCCCGGGTCCTCGATGCCATCTGTGCTGGGAAGCTGGGACTGGCAGTGTGTGCTGTGCCTGGTCCTCTGTCCCTTGCCTGGCTCCAGCACTCCCAAGGTGTCCAATGGGCGCTGAGCTGCACGGTTACCTCTGGAATGGTCTGTGTCCCTTTCCTACTGTCCAGTGCTGGTTTTTCTCCTCCTTTTTGCATGATCACCTTTATTGAGCTGGGCTCTGCTCAACAGGTTAGAGCAGAGGGGACAGGGCGAGAGGCAGGGCAGGTTCTCCCAGGGAGCTCTGTACCGAGGGGACTCTGCAGCACAGTGAAAGCAGGCGGCTCTACCCAGTGCTAAAGGCAGGTAATGGGGACAGGGTGGGGAGAGAAGGGGGGCTTTGCTCTTTTCCTCCTTTGCAGTGATTTTCCTTTGCTTTGCTTTTCTTTTCTTTGCCTTTTTTATAGCTCCCATTTTTCTTTTTTATGAGAGAGAAACTGCAGGGTTCTCCCAGGGCTGGGAAGAGCACTTGGTCCCAGGCTGCTCCCAGCCAGATGGAGGGGAAAAGAAGGGGGGCAGTGGGCCCATAATCCTGGGAGGAGAGTTTTCCTGGTTAAAGAGGATTGGGGATACAGTCTAGGACATTTCAGCATGTTGTTTTAGGAAGAAGGGGCAGACCGTGACCTATTTGGGAGGCTTGTGAATTTTCAGCACAAAACTTTGCTGGGAGCACTGGCAGCTGTGTAGCCTTACAACTGGGGATGGAGTTGGTTTGTGCTGCACTGCTGGTGTTGCCTTGTAATAGCAGCCAAAAAAGGGAGAAAAGGGAAATAAGAAATTTCCCTCTCCTTCAGCCCAGGCCTTTTCAGCTGAACGGTCCAAGATTGGCAGGAAATGATAGCTGAGTGAGACTGCTCAACTGAATCTATAGAGCAGCCAAAATATTCCAATCCCTCTGCAAAACCAGGAAGGTTTGTTGGGCTGGCGACAGCAGGGTATGTTTCTTGTCCCCAGGAATTCTGGACTCTCTCAGTTGTCCTTCCTTCAGGTGTTAAATGGGTGATTTGCCCATACTGGACACCAGTCCAACCCTCCAACTGAGTGTTAATATCTACATATGCCTTTTTATGGAATCCAGAGCACATATAGAAGTGAAATCAGAGAGATGTGGTGTCTTCCTGGGATTTCTGTCATGGAGGAACAGCCTTTTTGTCAGTCACAGAGGTCCCTGCTGCATTCCAGATTCATGAAAGATGGAAGCCAGCACAAACACGTCTGCTCTTAGATCTGCGTGTTGTTCAGCTGTGAGTGTACTGGCAAACACCATGCTGTGCTACCTTGCTGCAGCCTGGCCTCTTTCCCAAAGACTGGTACGATTATAGCTCACTCAGGTGACAACACTGATAATGCATGTAGTGACTAGAGCCGGCAGAGCTCCTGTGGGGCTCAGAGGCTTCAGTCACAGAGCTCCCTCCTCTGCTCCTGCCCCTGCCCTGCCCAGGACATATGGCTATACACTCCCTCACAGCTCTCGTGTCCCTCCCCAGTCCTGACGACACTCTCAGAGTCCCTCACATTGCTTCGTCCAAGTGTTTTGGACCTTAGTTGAGCTTTGGGCCTCTGCAGAGTAAGGCTAGGGGATGAGTCTTCCTGTCCTGAGGGAAGAAGGATGAGGAGAAGTGTGGTAAAATTATTTGCTAGAAAAGTCATTGAGACCTTGCAGCCCATTTCACTTTTAGGTGATCATGGTTTATTCCCACAGCGGATGTCTCTGCAGTACCAGAAGATATATTTGATTTGTGGCAAAACTTCCATATTCTGTGCACTTGGATAGTCTTCTTTTCTTTTTCACACCCCATACCTTCTTAGGTGGTGTTTTAAGACCCTTTTCACTTTCCTGTTTGTGTCTCACTGCCCTTCAGTGAACCAGAAGGGGCTCAGGGAGGTGGCCACACGCTGAAAACCCTTGTGTGACAAAAGGGCTGGGACAGATCCAGCTGGTCATGACCTAGGCTGTGTCATCTGTCTGTCAGTCCTGTGCTGACCTGTGTCTAGGACTAAATCTACTCAGGTGTTTTTTGCCAGGTAATGCTTGGTCCAGGACGGGCAGGGACTATACACCCAAATCCTGTAGCCAGAGCCGTAGCTACAAGTGAGGCACTCCTGGTACTCATCAGAGCTTGGGGATGGGCAGTGCTGGGGTGGCTGGATTCCCACTTGTAGGGCTGAGTGCCGAGGGCTCGGCCTCTGCTTGCTTTGCAGTCTGTCAGATTTATTGCTGTTACTATACTGATCAGGACCTTTTCAAAACTTGGTAGTGCCACTGGAGTGTCAGGCACTGCACAAAGTTGAAGGAAGGCATGACTGCCTCTCCAGGAGAGTGGACATCCCTCTCCCTACCGTCAGAGCTGTCTCTTCCCTTCTGATTTTAGCAGTGTGGGTGCCAGGAATCACCCCCTCCCTTTGCAGTTCAGGGGTGCCGTGATAAATCATGTAGTTCTTGAAAAGCAGCTGAGGGGCACCAGCTATTTCACTATAGAGCTGCAGGGGGGAAACTGAGGCATGGAGTTGAAGGTGCCTGAAGATGTCCTCAAAGCTCATGAAGTGACCCACTGAGGGATTTTCCCACCTGGGCTCCAAGGTTCTCAACATAACCCATCATTGCAAAGGAAACAAGGGGAGCACATGATGCCGCCTGTCCTGCCCTGCCATGCCTTTGGCTTGTCTCTCTGCCCTTCCTTTCCTCTTCTTGCTCTGGCATTCGCTGCTCCCTGCACATGCCCTGACTGCTGCCTGGACAGCCTGAGCTGGCTCCTTTAAGGCAGGCACGCCGGGGGATTGCACGCAGTGCCAGCCTTCACTGTGAGTGCCTCTCGCGCTTCCCCCTTGGAAAGTTTCCTGCCCAATTGTTATGTGCGATCCGATCTGAAAGTTGCTCTCTAAGCTTCTTGTCACATTTTGACTTAATGAAGTGCAACTGGAGTGGGAATTGGGGTTCATCACGCCAGTCTCACTGCGCTCCCTTGTTGTCAGAAAACAGGGGCGGTTGGGGACCGTAATGCAACGCTGCAAGTCGTTATCATTCCGGTCAGTCTGTTTAACACAAAATTAAACAAAGAACTAATTAGTGCCTCATGAATTAATAAATGCGCAGTTGCCGGGTAGGAAGGGGAGGAAGGAAAAAAGGTTGTTGAAGGAAAGATACTGAAAAAGTCGAATTAGGATGTTGTGTCAAGGGGAAAAAAAAACTGAGTCCACTTTGGCGAAGTTTGGATCCATTGGTTTCCTTGGAATAAGCTCCCCTCCTCCTCCTGCATCCTGCATGTCTGCTCTGGAGCAGTGATGAACGGCAGGCACAGGGAACAGGCAGTCTTTCAGTGCTTCTTCTGGGGGGCTTACAAGAAAGATGGGAATAAACTTTTTAGCAAGGGCTGTAGTGATTGGGCAAGGGGTGATGGTTTTAAACTAAAAGAGTCACAATTTAACCTAGATATAAAGAAGAAAATTGTTATGGTGAGGGTAGTGAGACCCTGGCACAGGTTGCTCAGAGAAGCTGTGGCTGCAGCATCCCTGGAAGTGTTCAAGGCCAGGCTGGATGGAGCTTGGAGCAACCTGGTTTAGTGTAAGGTTTCCCTGGCTATGGCAGGGGAGTTGACCTGTATGACCTTTAAAGGTCTCTTCCAACCCAAACCATTATAGGACTTCATGATTTTCCAATTATGTTCTCTAGAAGCTGGATCTGGGGTCCAGTAGCCAAATACAAATACTTACCCAAAGCAGATGTGGGAGCTAAAAGGCGTGAGGTAGAACCCCATCACTGGAAAGGAGGAAGACTTCAAAGACCTTCATGGTGAGCAAGTCTCCTCTCTTTGTCTGAAGGCTTTTTTTCCTGGGGAAGCCACAATTGACACAGTAACAGTGTGTAATCTCAGATTAACCATGTCCCAGCAGCCCTGCCCCTGCTCCCTGGCCCTCTGGCCCCCTTCCCACCCCGAGCGGCGCCGTGCCTGCAGTGGGGCTGGGCAGGAGGGCCCTTCCCACAGGTGCTGTGCCGTGCCATGCTGCCAGTGAGCGGGCTGGGCTCTGGCACATTGTCAGGCAGGGAAGCAGAGCTGGGGGAGGGAAGAGTCCATCCTTAAGAGGACATGTCAAGTACAATTAGCGTTATCTGTCTAAATATGTACTGGGAACACAGAATACAAGAGGAGGCCTGGCTGGCTTTAATGGAGACATATGCAAGGTCATATTGCCTCATACAATCCCCCAATCTGATTTGGGGATTACACATTCTAAGTAAATTGGCGTTATTCCTCTTGCATCATTGATAAGCTGCGGCCAAAAGAAGAAGAGTAAAAAAAAAAACAATTAAAAACCCAATCCCAAGAATTGATCGTGCACAGGGGTTAGGGAGTGAAGGCAGGAAGGCAGAGAGTTACAGGCAGAGAGCTCGGGAAAGAGGGAGAGAACAAAAGATAGGGAGAGAAAAAACAGCGTGATAGAGTGGCAGAGAAAGCAGTGGAAAGAGCAAGGAAGAAAGGAAGAACAAAGGGCAAAAAAACTGTGGAAGAAGGGATGCCAAAAGGACCAAGGGTGCCAGGGTAGGAAAAGCACCTCAAATCAGGGTGCTGTTACTCCAGCCATGCCCTCTGCCTTTTTGGCATCAGGATTTGAGTGGGAAAGGAAGGAGCCAGGCTAGTTATGCATTTTCTTCACCCGAGGGGTTGCGTCCTCCTGTCCATCCATCCATCTGGGATATCTCACCAGCTCCTTCCTGCTCTGGGTCCCAGCCAACACGTGGCATCTATCTTTGGCAGTGGCAGAGTATAAGTGACAGGAGAAGGCTGTCCACATGCACAGAGCACCAGGGCCCTGGAACACATGGGTGAGCCATGGCAGCAGCATAGGGTCTCCTGCATCCCTCTCACTTTAGTCCTACAAGGGACTCAAGAGGGTCTCAGAAGGGCTGAGTCACTGCACACGCTGCTGTAGCTGGAGAAGGGACCATGCAGGGAGCCAGCGTATGGCATGGACAGCTGAGGGCCCTGGATTCAACCACGGGCATGACCTCGGGGCAGTTTGTCATTCTGCTGCCACCCTGGGCAGTTGTGAGAGCTGTTTTGGCAAGGCTGCAAAACAGGGGCTACAGGAATGGGTCAGGCACCCTTGCCACTGCGCATGAAGCCACCTTGTGCTCCTGGCCACCTCCCAGCTCTGGGAGAGGGAAGTCTCTGTCTGGCTGCAGAGCATTCCTCCCCCACCCCTGAGCTCTTCTCCCACCCTGCCTGCGCAGAATAACCCCCTCCAGAAGTCTCATGGCACGGCTTTTATGCTCTGTCACATTTTTGGAACATATGGTTTTAAATAATTCAATTTACTTTTCATGTATTTTGCTGTGACTTTTTTTTCCCCTGTCCCTTTTCTCCTTCTTCTTCACTCACTGCATTCTCCTGGGTGGAAAATGCACAGATGAGTGGATAAGGGGGTTCAGTGACATGGAACCCAGGCCTGCACCCCGTCATCTTGTGCCCCACAAGGTGTGCAAGGGAGGCCTCACCATTAGCACACAGGTGAACTTCTGGGGAAGAGGAGTCAATAGAGGAAATACAAAGATTGGGAAGGAAAAATCTGGCATGGAGCAGAAGGCAACCTTAGATGTCTGGGCAAAGTATGGAGCAGACCAGCCAAAGTCTGTCTGGTACCTGGGGAGCAGGATTCAGGCCAGTAATAGCTGCTCTCCATGTGAAATTATTCCCAACCCTCATTAGAAACCTCCTGCACAGAGAAGTGCCGTGGGGTGCATGGCCAGGAGGAGGAAAGTATTTTGTTCTCTTGTGGAGTGTGAATGTCCCATGCTGGACTATGTTCTTACTCAGCTTTTGTGAGCCTTCCTCTTACTCATGTGTGCCCTATGTGTTAACTGGATCCTTTCTTTTCTCACTCCAGAATGAAGTGAATTTAGAGCTAAAAGCGAGGCAGGAAACGAGGCCTTGAAATCTCCGAAAGGTAGGAGAGACTTCAGACTGCAATGGGTATGTCACTATGCCCTCCTGGGTTCTCTTTTCCTCTGTGTGTCTCTCACACTTACAGCCTGCTCACTGTGGCCATGTCTGCACTAGAACTTCTGGAGCTGGGCTGTTGTCACTCATGAAGAGAAATGGAAACAGAAGAAGGTGAAGTGCAGACATGGCATTTGTGTGTCCTAATCCTGTCTTTGTCTTTGTACAGCAGTTGTTCTGGGCACCTGGTTTTGTCACTGAGGGTTTTCCTCAATATCTTCTCTGCTGCCTCTATCTTTAGAGCTAAAAATGTGTGTAAAGGATTTTGGTGAAAGGGAACTGCTTTATGTTCATCCATGTGTGCTGGGGGAGATGATATAAGGTCCTTTCACTGAATAAGATACCGTCTTCATCTACTGTGAAGTTTTGCTGAGCTCAGTTCACATAATTCAGATGGTGATGTGCATGTTCTCCTCCTCTTCTGGCACATTTTTATCTATTCAGATGCAGAACCATGGTGGTAGTGTGGAAGCATTTCTGTGCCTCCAGCAGAATCGGGGCTTTCCTGGGTTTTCTCTTTACCTAGACCCTCATGGTCTGTCTTAGAAGAAAAAAACCCAGCTTCACAGTCTCCTAGAGCTGAATGGACACTTAGTCTGTGCCTGGTAAGAGTTAGAGGTCTAGAGCTCAGGGAAATGGAAGATAATACTGCCTCTTAAATGCCTTAACTCCATATGCTTGGTAAGACATTCCCTATGCCACCTCAGATAATGGTTACTGAGAAGTCCCTGCCATGCTGAGGCAGTTGGGGCTGTCCCTAGGTCCTCTTCCTGACCCCAGGAGGACCATGAAGTTCCTTGTGTGTCACCTGAAGAGTTCCCACTCTCTCCCCACGTCTCTGCTCTGTACCCCCTGCATCACCAACCACATCTGGCCTCTCGCATTGCTCTCCTCCATCCCCAGGCACCAAGACAGGTCTGAGGGCAGGAAAGGCCATGGGGAGGGTGGGAAATGCTCTGCCCTGTGAGACATTACACAGAGGTGCCAGGAGCACTCACTGCAGTGTGTGCACTCAGAACATCCCTGCAGCAGTGGGGACCCCCAATGCCCAGTTTTGGGGAGCTCATGGGCTGAGTACGAGCAGCATCTGAGGGGCCCAGGCTGGCTGGGGTGGGAGGGGGCCCCAGGCTGGGCTGGCCAATGTCAGAGGTGACCGGTGGAAGGCCAGTGTTATGTAAATACTGCTGCTGTAACATGGCAGGCCTGAATGGTCCTATGCATCCATCCATCATTGCTGGGGAACAGAAGCCTCCCTTGGAGCACGGGGGGCCAGCAGTGTGGGGCATGCAGACACAGGCAGCATGTGCCCTACTCATAAACTGTTTGTTTTCTTTTTGTCTCTCTCGTTTCGGGGCACCCCACAGAGAGCAACTCTCTGTTCTGTCCTTGCAACCTCTCCTCCAACCTTCCCCCCACCACTTCAGGCCTTCCTTTTCCTCCCTTCTTTCCCTGGCCCTTAAAAAATGGAGGGGAAAAAAAGGGGGGAAAAAAAGTCCCCAGTTCACATTGCGGCTTCTTTCTCTGACTTCAAAGGCTCCTCATCATTGTTTGGGATCGGCAGGCAGTGGCCCTGAAAACGTGATCACAGCCGGGCACAGTGTAGGTCACCACTGAGCGCCATGCTCCAAGTGCTGAAAGGAACAGGCAGATTCTTCCCTTTTCATGCTTCACAACCCTGGTTACAGCACTCTGCCTCGCCCGCGTGCTCCTCGCTGCATGGCTATTCTTGCTCTTTTCTCCTCCTTTTCCTCCCGCCCTCCCTCTCTCTGTTTCTCTCAGGTCCCTCATTTCTCCATTCGTTTGCTTTCATCCTGCCCCTCTCTGTGCCCAGCATCACACACTTCTCACACTTTCTTCTCTTCTTTCCATTACTTTTCTTTCTCACTTTCTCCTGCCTGGCACTGCTGCCACTTCTCTCTGTTATATGAATCACTGTTTTATTTCTCCCTTTTCCCTCTTCTAAAGGTCAGGTTGGAGGTTGATTTCCTCAAGCTCCCTGTTCCTGTTTAGTAGCAGCCTTCCTCTGACATTTGCCCATATTTCTGTCTTTGCCTGTGATATCTCACTTGCTGCTCCCAAAACTACAGCAGTTCTGTTTTTTCTGGATTAGCCTAGACAGCCGACAGCCCTCCCTGCAAAGGTGTGAGCCCACTGCTTTCATATGCAGTGGGTTTATCCCCCAAAATTTAGCCTGGCCTCACATGGGGAGGTAGCACACAGTGCCTGCTATCAGTGTCAGCTTCCAAACTTGTGCTTTGGCTTTGCTGGTTAACCTGAGGAGTGAGCAGGTAGGGTTAGTTTTGTAGATGAATTTGGAAAGCCAGGCACTGACTTTATATATATCACAGGGAAATATTTAAATTTTGTAGGTCTAATGTGGAACATGATACTGATGGTAGAGCTGAGGGCAGAGTTAGATAGGGATAAGGCAGAGGAAAACAGGCCCAACAGTTTAATGGGCATCCCAGAACACTTGCTCAGTGGATTTCCATGAGGAAACAACACTGTGTTGTGCTGAAGCTTGGGCATGTTTGGCAGCACAGTGAGCCACAGCCAGATGGCAACTCCCTGCCTGCAGAACATCCCCCAGTTATATCTGGAGCTTCATTTTTCTGCAGGGGAAGAGCCCGGGACTCTGCGCCCCTCCAGCACCCATCCGAGGAACAAGTACCCTCTCTCCACCCCCGGAAGGGGAGATCATGGTGTTTGTGCCTCTAGTGATTTGTGAGGTTGTTTTAATGCCGAGGAGCCCACCAGGACTTGTCTCTTGCTAAATAGGCATATTAAGGGACATTGCAGCAGGGGTTATAGAGTAATAATTTGTTCTAATGAGCTGGTGTCACGTTCTCCCTGGCTGAGCTGTGCCTGAGCAGGAGCCGTGGTAGGAAGGGGCTGTGCTCGCTGACCTGTCAGCCCAGGTTAATGAAGTACCACTCTGCTCGGGGGTCAGAGAGCAGGAGTTCAGCCAGTCAGCAGCAGCTCAGGGGCCCGGAGGGGAAGGATGGGGCTCTTCCCTGAGCTGAATGCCCCGGGGAAGGTCTGTGCCATGCTGAACGGAGCAGCAGGATGTACGTTATGGCACTGGGATTTCCATACTGTGCTGGTGGCTTGAGTGCCACAGCAGCCTTATCAAACTGTCTGCAGGCAGGAGTGAAGCTGCCACAGCTGAGTGCTGGCTGAGGCTTGTCCTCTGGCCTTGCAGGAGAGCCCAGGTTGACACGCTGGGAAGAAGGCTGGAAAAGTAACAGGGCACTTATGTTACACATGCTTACAGACATGAGGGGATGGGTGCAGAGAAGTGGCCAGTGGTGATGACCAGTGTGTAGCTAGGAAGTCTGCAGAGAGACAGTACTAATCCTTACCCTTGTGTGCAGAGTGTATGAGTAGCTAGGAGTTCTCTTTGTCCTTCCTCTTTCTCTTTCTCCTCCCTTGATACTCCCCCATGGCTTAATGAGATCCTTTGCCTTGCAAACCTAATCAGTTTCTTTCATGTCTTCTGGGTACCTGGGCAGGAAAGACACAGGAACTTTTGCCAGTCCCCCAGCGACCACCCTTAGGAAGCAGGTTGGTGACAGGACGACCTGGGTAGCTGCAGTTTGAGCAGGGCTCCACATTCTGCAAGAGACGGCAGAAAAAGCCACAAATAGGGAATCCTGGTCCAGCTGCTGCCTTGGGGACCCATGGCCTGCCTTGCTTCTGTGAATGACACAACCCCACCCATGCTGGGGTGGGATGGTGCCCTTGGCCACACCAGCACCCTGAGGTCTACAGCACAAGTCCTGTATATCATCTTCCTCCTTCTTTTCCTCCCACTCTTTGCTCCCCCCCTGCTTCTCTTTGCTTTTCCCTGTCTCCATCTCTCTCTCCCTTTCATCTACTCAGAAGGCTTTACTCTACTTCCTTGTCACCCTAATTGATTGCATTAACCTTTCAGCGTATTGGATTTCCCCAGCACCGTGCAGAGAGCACTGTGCAATATGCTTATAATCCAGGCTGTAATGGACAGGGAGCAGTCAACGAGCCCCTGCTCCAACAGGTTCTGCTGACAACTTCTTCCGAGGGAGGGGGAGTGAAGCAGGGGGACCTGGGGCATGGCTGTCCTGCAGCCCTTGCAGACCTGGCCTCAGTGTTCCCCCCTGAGTGGGCTTGTGTTAGCTTGTGAGACTGGAGGCCTTGGAAAAGGATCCAGCTTCTGAAGCAGGGAGGAGATGTTATATTTGACCTACTACTGTATTACTGTAATTTTTCCTAGTGTTTGAGCACCGTTATTCCCTGTCTGCTTGGTCTACAGTTTTCTTCCATCTGTTCAATACTAAATAAATGTTCACTTTACGTTTAGGCACTTGTTGCTAGTGGCAGGATGAGAAAACAGTATCATGGAATCTTACTGTTCTCACATCATGCTTGCCTCTGCCTTTTCCTTTAGGATGAGGATACAAGGGAGATGGGTACTTTTACTCAAATTTCTAAGAAAAGCATAGGAATACTGTGTTGATGAGAAAGACAAGCACGAAGGTGCAGAGAAATCAGGAGACAGAAGCCCTGAATTGGCTTCTCAGGCTTGGTCTTGGATAAATCCTTTCACTCTCTGGTGAAAGTGATTTCACTTTCATTTTCACTCAGTATGTTGGAGGTGTTGTTTTGGTGCTGCAGTCTGCAGGAGGGCTGGGGAAGATGGAGGGCAGTTATTGCTACTGCCTGGGCAAGGGATGAGAAAGTGGCTGCAGACAGGCAGTGAAGCTACACAGCCAAGTGTAACTTCTCACACTGCCTGTGAGGTAGGAAATAAACCCGCAAGATCAGTGGCAGGAGCATTTGAGCCTGTGAAAGGCCTGGCAGACTGCTGGTGATCAGGGCAGAGCCAAGAGATGTTTTGGCATCCTTTATTTTCAAGGACTGGCATGATGGATCTGCCATAGAGTCCTGGCCACGGTGCCCCCTTTATAGTCTCCTTGCCATAGGCTCAGTTCAGCACAATCCTTTGAGCACTAAGTTGAGTTTTGCTTAATCCAAAATCATTTAAGCAAATATTTAGGAGTTCCGTTTGACGTGGACCATAGGATGAGACCTAGACTCTTGTGAGGCCCTTTTATAGTTCTCCTTTTCAAACAGCATTTAGCACAAGATGGTTCTTCATTTATGGTTACAGCTCTCAGTGTAAAACACAACAATAGTGGAAGGGTTGCTGATCACTTTATAGGTCTTTAGTTCAAGTTACTTCATCTTGTTAAAAGCAGTTACTCTGAAGGTATTCACTCTCCCAAGGGGATGTTTAGAGCTGGCCTTTAGAAACTTGGCAAGTTCCTGAGCACACCAAGAGGAGGGGACAGGGCTGTAATGTGCAAGGTAAAGGTAAATCCTCACTTTCTCCAGGAAGGAACAGGAAATTACAGGAGTCAGAGGGAGGAAAAACTTTATTCCAAGCGATCATTCCAAAAAGTGGGAGGCTTCTTATGAGCCAGAAGGTAGTTAGGGTAGGGACTTTATTTTTAGGTTAAATAGAAAAGAACTAGGAGCAGGAAGCAAAGGATGAGAAATCTCAAACAAGCTAGAGAGAAAGCGTGAGGGAGAGCAGCACCTCCTAAATGGAAGGGTAAACAGGCACTCCGAGGCATTAACTTAATTGATTGTTCTGCAACAGGCTGAACGCTGTGTTACTCTGTCACCGTGGCAACAACCCAAAAAAATTGTCAGCCTGTTTGGATGAAGTGAAGCGAAACATTCTCTAATTTGCGGTGATCCGGGTGTTTGTTTTCCTTCCGAAGAGGCGGGGGCTCTATTGATCTATTGTTTGCACAGAGCTTTTTTTTTTTTTTTTTTTCATGGTGATACGGGGAAAGCAGAAGCCCTGGGGTGTGCTCCCGGGGCAGGTGAGGCAGCAGGGGTGTCTCTGCTGTCTTTCCACAGATCGGCCTTTGCAGGGTGGCCATGCAAAGCCAGCAGACGCTCCAGTGGTAGGAACCATCCCGCAGAAGCTGGAGGACAGGGTAAAGTGTTTGGGTGTGAAGAATTTGTGGCAAAAGCCTTTAGCTGTGATAAACTTGTGCTAGGGCTACTGCTTTGGTCTATCCCATTCTTGCCCCTTTGGGCTCTTGCAGTTCACAGAATCATAGAACCATAGAGTGATGGAATATCCTGAGCTGGAAGGGATCCACATGGGATCATCAAATCCAGCTCTTGGCTTTGCCCTGGACAACCCGAGAAGTCACACCAGTTCCGTCTGTATTGCAGTCTCTGGTGTTAGGTGGAGTCAGCGACAACCGCCTTAGGGACAAGAGCAGCTCTGTCCCCCTACCAGCTCCCTTTCCAGATCCATGCCATTCCACGTTATGTGTGCAGACCTGTGTCTGTGCACAGCCTGTGCTTGTGGGAATGTATCGTTGAACACTTGGGGGAGTGACAGGAATCGTATTTATCCTTATCCCACGGCTGCGGGAACATAATGAAGTCCCAGCTTTGAGTTCTTTGTTACAGCAGAGATGAAATCCCTGGGCCAAAGGAGGAGGGATTTTGTCTCCTAGGATATGGGGTCAGTCTGTTCCACGGGGCTGTGTGGGATGGGAGATGGGGATGGCCACAGTGGGATGGGTGACTTGCTGCAGGCACAGCTTGGGGCAGAGCCAGGGGAGCCACACAGATGGGAAGAGGTACCACAAGTTGTACAGCGGCTTGTGCACCTCGTCAGCAGTGTCTGGCCCTGCACAGCCCTGGGGGCCAAGCAGGAGCTCTTGGGGATGCCACTCGCTGTCAGCACATGCTTGGTTTCAGAGTGAAATGTCGCTGCAGCAGTTGCTTCAGCTGTGAATTGATTGTTCAGTCAGAATGGGAAAGTCCAGGGGACTAGGGAGCAAGCCCACAAGGCCAGGAGTGAGCAGCAAAGCCTTGTGCCAAAGACATGATGCCAGGAGATGGGGGCTGTGGCACGGGAGGGGAAGGCTGTCAAAGAGGTGCCTTAGAGGTCTGCGGTGGGGGGAACAGGCAACAGAGGCTCAGAGCCAGTGGGAGCATGAGTGGCAGAAGTGGTTCTGAGCCAGCAAAGTAGAGTTGAGTTTCCTCGTGACTGCGGATCAGTAGGAGGGACAGGCTTGACCTTGCTTGTGCTTGGCCCTGCAGAGTGGTTTCATTCTCCTGTTTGGGGTTTTCTGCACTCTGGCGGCCTTTGGGCACCCTGGGGGCAATCCCATGTTTCCCATACAAGCTGATCATCCTCATTACTCCTCGGCAGTGCCCCAGCCCATGCACAACTAGTCCAGCTGCTGTACAAGGGCTGTCTAGTCGATCCCTAAGATTTCAGGGAGAGCTGTGGAATATGTTGGTGCCAACTGCTAGAGAGTGCTACTTTGTGGGGTATGCAGGGAAAAAACCCCACCATATATTCCTGTGCTCTTCCTGCCTTCCCTCTCAGATCCTTTCTCAGTTGTCCTAGGGGCTTTTCCTCTTCTGTTTGCACTGGTTTGCTTTATCATCCTTTCCCCCTTCTGTCTCTATCTTATCTTCTCCTCCATTTCACTCTCTCCATCAAGTTTTTAACTCTTCTGCTCTGTTCCTCTTTTTCACAGTGTACATGTGGGTTGGGGATAAGTGACTGTGGCTGGCAGGTGAGCAGTGTTCTGAGGCACTGTGTCACACTAGGGCATCTGCCCCAGTGCTCCTGGTGGATGTGTGTGAGTGGGCTCACCATGGGCATGGGAGAGAGGAGTTCTGCATGTCTCTTGGGAGAAAGCTGAGCTGCCAGTGCAAGTTTGGTGGTTATCAGTGTCAGGCGAAGCTAAATAACCCTGTAACTGGTATGAAGGTGAATTCACGGTCTAGTGAGCACTGAAAATATGAAAGGCTCTGAGACAGGCAGAATGTGGAGAGGGGCATACAGCTCGCCCATGGCTCAGGGAGTGGCGTGTTGCTGGAGCAGTGCAAGGACATGTGCTGATGCTGTCCACATCATCAGCCATGCCAAACTGCCTTTTGGGGGGCTGGACAGAACAGGAGGGGTGCTCAGGACTACAGGTTCAGAGGCAAATGAGACATGCACACAATTATCTGGCAAGAACACCCTTAGAGTATGTCTGTGGGCAGCCACATCTAACTGCACAGTCCTGTACACATGTGGCCAAGTGCCCACACAGTGCCACAAGGCCATGCACATCCATGTGCACAGATGTGCGGACAGCCATACCCACGCAGGCAGGTAGACATTTCTGCATGTCGTCCTGTGTGGAGATGCTTCCACAGCTCCATAAACATGGGGTCACAGGCACACCCAAGCTGCCGAGGCAGTGCTTTGCTGCCTGTGTCAGCTCGCAGTCATGCCAAATTCCTTTTTGGTGTAACTACACTCCAGTCAGGCAGCACAGACGGATTTATCCCAGCATATCTTGGATGTCTGTGTGGTTACCTGCTCTGAGCAGGAGGAGACTTGTGGGAAATCTATTCTCCTTCCAGCTGGGAGAGGCTAATGCCTTGGAGAACCAGAAGATGTGCAGAGAGGAAACCCCCTTCAGCTCTTCACCTGGAGCTGGTAATCTCCTTGCACCAAATCCCTGGAACAGAGGAATTGCATTTGAAGCCCAGCCAGTGGTGATTTAGTGTTAGACATTTGCAAAGAAGACTTTGATTAATTCGTAGTAAAATCAAGTAGCACTTGGGTGCCAGCACCACATTCCAGGGTGAGACAGCGACCAAGGTGCACGCTGGGCAGGCTGCCAGGTGCCTGAGCAATCCCCGCGGAGGTGGCAGCGCCATTCAACCCACAGCCTCTCCCTGCTTGGGCTTCTTAATTATTAATTTATTTTTCTCCCTTCCTTGGCAAAAAAATACTATTTGGTAACGACCTCAAATTGCAAAATGCTGATGATTTGGAGAATGTGTCACAGAAGCTCCAGGGTGATAAAGGGGAGACGAATCCCAGCCAACAATCCGGCTCAGCCAGTTTGCCTATTTATTAAAGAAAAAGCCCAGATCATTAACTTTTTTGTTGTTGTTCTGTTTGCGGGCAACTCCCTGCTGGTAACTTTCGGGTGCCCAGTAAATTAAATCAAGTATCGGCCTGGTTCTGGGCAACCTGAACTTCTATTTAGAGCTGTGAGAAAACTGGCTTCGTTTATGTTTGCACGTGAATAAACCCTTTAGGGTACCATGCAAAAGTGCTCTCTGGCATAAACACAGTGTCAGAAAATCCTTACTCTTGCTGCCTCATGGAGGGTCAGATATTGTAACTGGAGAGCTGAGCTTCTCTTCTCCTCCCACTGCTTGTTCACACGGTTAATTGCCCCTCGACACCTCACTGTGCCATGCTGGTCCCCAGAGAAGCAGGGCTGGAAGAGAGCATCTGTAGGCACAGGCTTTGTTGGTTTCCCCATTTGCCTGCTTGGTTTAGTTGTTGAATAAAGAACAGTTTAGGGATAGGCTTGCTTGCCTGGTGCTTCTGTGAACTCCAAGAGTTCCCTGTGCTATCAGGAAAGGGTGATTACATCCCCCTCCTCTGGAACATCCCACGTGTTTGCTGAAGTAGTGCTTCAAGCTAAATCAGTTTGCTGAGGGCTCCAGCTTCCCTTAATTCAGTGTCAGGACCAGGCTTGCATGGCCATTATTCAAGAAGTTTTATCAGAAGCACAAAGCTAGCATCTGCCCTTCTGCTTCCCTCTGGGCATCACCAGCTCTCCTGCCCTGGCTTTGGCACACGGAGACTCGAGGGACTGCCTCACCAAGCCCATTTGCAGGCAAAACTCGTTCCAGCTCCTAGAGAGTCTCGACTGTTTCACTAGCTGCGGGAGCACGGTGGCTTGTCACTAGTGCCTGGCACAGCAGCTCAGAAAACCTGCCAGAACCGAGGAGCTTGTGTGGGAAAAGGGAGCAAAGACACTGCTCTGATTGCTAGCTTCTCCCCTTCCCTCTTCCAACCCAGCTCAGCTAAACCAGGACTGGATTTTAAGTTTTAATCTCAGCTGATATCCACATACTTTCTCCCAGAGGTAGCCACCTTCTTCCCTAGGCCTTGCTTATGTCCCTCTACACTCATTTCTCTGGTGAAGCCTGCCCAGAACCATGTTCATGTGGATGCTGATGGGAGAAGAAGGGTATTTTTCAAGGTTTCTGCTGGGTTTTTTTCTTCTGAAATATAAGGATGTGCAATTTTTTTAGTTTCAATTTAGCATTGGAGAATTTTATAATTTAGTAATTAAAATCTCTGATAGGCTTTAGAAATTGCAGCTAATTGAATTTAATGGGAAGATGATTTTCAGTTTTATTTGATTACCCGGACCCCTGGCATTGGTATTTATGGGAAAAAAATGGGAAATGTGCTGTGTGGGCTAAGATGGCATAATTGAATTAGGGCTAATCGGATTTCTTCGTCATGAATTTCACTATAATTTTCCTATAATTTTCCATTAGATATCTAGTTTACAAATATTCACAAAGAAATGAAGCTCTTTCGGAATGGAGATTGCTGGCTAACAGGATTACAGGGACGATAGCTCGGCACTGCCAGTCCGGGCTCCTTCAGTAATGCAATCGCTGCGTCTGCCTCACACTTACCGCCCGCCGCTGCTGCCGCACCCCGGCCCTGGGCCAGGGCTCCCGAGGGGCCGCGGCCGTGTTCCGCCGGGGCTCTGCAGCCTCTGCCCGGGCTGCCGCTGCGCCCCTGGGCACACGGCTCCTGTGCCGCACACGGCTCCTGCGCCGCACACGGGTCCTGGTCCTGCGCCCGCACGCAGGTGTCCTGTGCCCGCACACGGCTCCTGTGCCGCACACGGGTGTCCTGTGCCGCACACGGGTCCTGGTCCTGCGCCCGCACGCAGGTGTCCTGTGCCCGCACACGGGTCCTGTGCCCGCACACAGGTGTCCTGTGCCCGCACACGGGTCCTGTGCCCGCACACGGGTCCTGTGCCCGCACACGGGTCCTGGTCCTGTGCCCGCACACAGGTGTCCTGTGCCCGCACACAGGTGTCCTGTGCCCGCACACGGGTCCTGGTCCTGTGCCCGCACACAGGTGTCCTGTGCCCGCACACGGGTCCTGTGCCGCACACGGGTCCTGTGCCCGCACACGGCTCCTGTGCCCGCACACGGCTCCTGTGCCGCACACGGGTGTCCTGTGCCCGCACACGGGTCCTGTGCCCGCACACGGCTCCTGTGCCCGCACACGGCTCCTGTGCCGCACACGGGTGTCCTGTGCCCGCACACGGCTCCTGTGCCCGCACACGGCTCCTGTGCCCGCACACGGCTCCTGTGCCGCACACGGGTGTCCTGTGCCTGCACACGGGTCCTGTGCCCGCACACGGCTCCTGTGCCCGCACACGGGTCCTGGTCCTGTGCCCGCACACGGGTCCTGTGCCGCACACAGGTCCCCGCGGGCGCGTTCCCCGCGTCACTCAGAGCCGCTGGCACGTCCCCCGTGTCAGCAGCTGGAAGCTCAGGCCGCCCCGCTGCACAAGCAGGGCCAGCCCACGCGGATACACGCGGATTGCGTCTCGGGCAGCTCTCGCAATGCGCCCACCACCAGGCTTGCGTATGAGGGGACTCTGTCTTCCCTCCCTGTGCTCTGGTGAGGATCCTGCTGCCACATCCAGGTGAGGAAGAGCAGTCAGTCCCCGCTGTGTGCAGTCCTGGGTCTACTGCCCATTTCTTACCTCCTCTATCATCTCTTCTCATTGTCACTTCTAACGAATGAGTGACTTCTTCATTGGGGACAGTCTCTGACACTGCTCTGTACCTGCCTCAGTGCTCCACATGGGAGCAGGGGTGACATGGCCTCTGCCTGTGATGGGGCAGGTAGAACAGAGCAAACAATGTGCTGGGTTCCCTCTGCCTTCCCTCCTTTCTGCTTTTGCCCCTGCCCAAGCCACATAAAATCCAGAGTGAATTTATGGAGACCTGCCCTGCTCCACAGTGTCAGAGTCCCGTAAAATCCAGCCTGTCTCTTGACCTGCCCCATCTCTGTTACTTGCTGGGCTGCATGTTGGGCGCCTTTACTGATCTGCCCAGCCCATGTCAGGACAGAGTTGCTGGGGGAGCAAGTCATTGCCCTCTAGAGTAAGCAGGGTGGCAACTCGTCTCTAGCCACTGCCCCTTGACATCTCCTTGCCATTAGGCCTTCCACATGTGTCCAGAGCAGGACAGTCTCTGCTAAAACATCCGTGACAATCCAGCCCTGTCCTGGGTGCTGCAGGACCACTCACAGGGCTTCCTGTGTTTGTGCATTTACATGTGACTTTGTGTGTGTGCACGTGGCATGTGCTCAAGTTTTCGTTTGCATCCAAGCATGTCTCTGCAGGAACACAAGCTGGCTTGCAGATCCTTTAGACAGAAATCACTATTTTGTTTTGCGCATGCCCCATGCAGGAATAGGTCTTGCCCAGTCTGGGACCCATCCTTGGGCAGCAGTTTCCCATCCCAGCTGCCTGCTTTGCCAAGCCCGGGCTCAGGTGCTTTGTGGGGTTCAGGATGGTTCAGGGTGCTATTTGCTGGTTTTGCAGGCAGAGCACCTGCTTCTGAGTGCCAGGTACCTTCCCTATTCGACCTGCTGCCTGGATAGGACTATGCCCTTACCTCCTCACCCTGAAATCCCCAGGCTGCACTTTTAATTGCTGCACTAAATTGTAACTAATTGTTAGTGCATTCAAACCCCTGCCACTCCTTTCCCCCAAGTCTTCCTGGGCCCCTGTGGAGCACATGCCGTGTATGTTCAGTGCTGTATTGCCCGTTCCCAGTACAGTCATTCCCTCTGGGCAGTGGTCAAGAGATGAGCAGCATTGGCTTCCAGCAGATGCTGGAAGCTATGGAGTGCCTGGAAAAGCAGTAGTCACATGGTGGGGACCTGGTGTCAAACTGTTTGAGTAAGGCCAAAGGAACAGTAAATGTCAGAGCCCAGCAGAGCCCACCCCAGCACGATGAGACTTAGCATAGCTGCTTTGGCAAGGGGTTCTGGGAGCCATGTGCCAATAATGTGATTGAAACTGAATTGAGAAGAAAGGAGGGAAAGAGAAGGAAAGGGAAAGAAAGTATGGATTGTCTGCTCCTGCCGCCCAGGCCCCGAGGCCTCTGGGCACCTCCCTTGACGAAACAGAAATCAAACAAAATTACAGAAATAGGGCAAGAGCATTTGCCTAATAGACTCCCCAAGCAGGAGCAGGAGGAGGGGCACAGCACTGCCAGATCTCCAACCTGCAATCTGAGAGCCAGCGCCCTGATCCCACATGAATCCAGAGCGCAGTCCCAGGCCCCCAGGCCAGCTCCAGCTAAGGAGGGAGAAACTGCCAAGAAAATGGGCTAAGCATAAAAAACAAAGGTAGAAGAGACACAAAAAAGGGGGATGTCCCACATCTCAGTGTGACTCACCCCCTGTTCAGCCCTGGCACACTGTCTGCGGGGAAAGCATTAAACTGTAATAATAATAAATTAATCATCCTTCCCCCTCCCATTGCACTTTTCATCTGTGGATCTCTGAGCACCTGGCAAACATTAATTACCAAGAGCTCCTGATGCCCCTGGGAGGGTGGAAGGGACACAGAGAGATCTCTTCATCTGCCACGGAAGGGCAGACATGGTGGGAGTGGACAGGGCGGCCCTTGCCATCGCACAGAAGCACAGTTCAGAGCAGGGTGAGGGGTGCTGCCTTCCCTCGAGTGCTCCTGGGGAACAGGGGGTCCAGGAGCCTCTTCATACCGTGGTCAGAAGCAGCTTTTCCTCAGAGTGGATCCATAGCCTGGAGGGACAAGGGAAGGAAGGGAGATGCTACCCTCATGGGGGGCACAGGAGCAGAAAGCTTCAGAACCCTTGAGAGAGGAAAGAACCAACTTTCCTTGGGTAAGAGGCAAAGGAGGGAGTATGGGGAAATAAAACCTGATCCTGTGACAGGAGATCGCTGAGATAGGAAATCAGGCCTTGCCATTGCGTCAGCTGTAGGGCGTGGATTTCACCTGAAAAAACACCTTGGCAAGTTGTTCCTGCAAGGAGGAGTGGGAGGGACAGTGGGAAATCTGTGGAGGGGATCCTCCAGGTGTGTTTAGGTTGTGTATGTGGGTTCATGTGTGTCATGGTGTATGGATATGTGTATATTTGAATGTCAGTGAGCACAGAGTATAATTTTCTTTGTGGAGGGCATATGCGCGTTGCATGTGCCTGCTGGAATGGAAGGGTTGGGGAACATTTGTATACTGATGTGTGAACGTGCTCAGCTTGGTGCACATAGAAGAACAGGTATGTTCAGAGGGTCTGTGGGGCTGTGTATGTGTAGTGACATATCTGTGTTAGAAAGTGTGCTCCTCTTTGTGAGGAGTTGGAGATATAGCTGGGGTCCACTGTCTTAGGGAACAGTGGTGGTAAGCAGAACTCCCACTCCTTAAATATTAAGTTCACAGGAGAAGCAAAAGGGAAGACATCTAACATCAAGTGCAGTGAACTTAGGGGACCTGTCAGCAAACTCAAACCTGGAAGGAAGTGTTGAGTCCAAACTGAGCTATTACAGAGCCTGCACAAACAATTCTAGTTCTGTTCATTACTTCTCAGGGTGGGATATTCCTTGGCAGGTGCTGTAGTGCCTGATTCAGGTGTAGGGACCAGGGCAGGCTCTGCTGAGGGTTATGGTTGATGTTGGCTGGGCTGGTGCCTGCGCTGGGGCCAAGTGAAGGCAACATTTTAAAGGCAGCACTGGGTGACAGTGCTGATCAGAGCTGATGATGTGGTTAGAAACCAGTGATCGAGGAAGTCCAGACAATGCTGATAAAGCAGGAGCTTGACTGCATCAGTGGGAAGGTGAGTCCCATACAGAGCTCTGTTCAGGACTGCTGCTTGGCTGGGCAGCCCCCAGGCAGGGCACACTTGCCTCCTGCCTGCCACTGCTGTCCCCACGTGCTTCCTGGCTTGGAAGGTCCCTGGGTGACTGTGTTTCACTAGACTTTGTTTAGATTTTTTTCTGAGAGAAGCCAGAATATTTGTGGTTTCCACAAATGACTCCCCTCTCCTCTTCCCTCTCCCTGCCCTCTGGCCTGCTTCGCTGCCTGTGCGTTTTTGCCCATGCAAATGCAGCACTACTGAGGTGATGAGCTACAGTTTGTGTTGCGTCTCTGGGCTCAGGACACTATCTGGGTGCAGCACATCCTGGTGCATGCAGCCAAACACACCTGGACTCCTTCCAGCCCTGTGACTAACCTGTCCGGCCACTTCTGGCAAGTCACTTCCCTCACTAGTGCCTCAGTTTCCCCATCCCTAGTGGGGTAATGATGCTGGCCTCCTTTGGGAAGCACATTAAGTTCTGCTTATTAAAAGGATTTTAAAGCTGGTAAGTCCATGGGCAGCTCCGTGTGAGCCTCGGTGAAGAGCCCAGCTCTGCCAAAATCCTGGAGCCAAACGTGGTGTGTTCACAAAAACAGCCTACAACCTGCTCAAAATACCTATTTAATCAGGTAAATAATCTGCTCGCTTGTTTTAAAGAAAGAGGCTTATATCTGTGTTTACCCAACACACCTCTCAGAACCTCCCTCGCATTCTTTGCTACTTAGAAAAATAAAGCCACAAAAAATGAGGAAATTCACTGCAAAAGGGCCCCCTTCCCCACGCCTCCCGTGGGCCCGGCGTTCAGGGGTCGAGCGGCGTGATCTTCCTGAGGGCCACTGGGCAAGATGCGTCCAGGGTTGTGACACCCGCAGGTGGCGGCCACCAGTGCCCCGAGGGCCCCAGTCCTCCTCGGTGCGCGCTCCCTACGGCACGGCCGAGCGCGGACCCGCGTGGGACGGCGGTGCCGAGGCAACCCGCCGTGCCCCTGCCCGCGGGTCCCGCCGTGCCCGGCACCCGGGGCCCCGCTGCCGCTCGTCCGGGCCCCTACGCCCCCGCTCCATCCATCCCCTCGCGGTTCGTCCCCGCCGCTCCGGGGCCTCCGGAGGAGCCAGCGCCGCGGCCGCGGGCCGGGTGGCGGCGACGGCCGGCAGCGATGGCAGCGGGGCACGGCGGCGGGCGGCCCTGCGTGCGGGGCGGCCCCGCGCTCCTTCCCCGCCGTGCTGGGACCGCCGCGGGGTGCGCCCGAGGTGACCCCGCCGCCGCTGCCCCCCGACCCGGCCCGACCCGACCCGGCCCGGCCCCGCACCTGCCCCCGCGGCCGGCCCGGCCCGGCCCGGCCCGACCCGGCCCGGCCCCGCACCTGCCCCCGCGGCCGGCCCGGCCCGGCCCGACCCGGCCCGGCCCCGCACCTGCCCCCGCGGCCGGCCCGGCCCGACCCGGCCCGACCCCGCACCTGCCCCCGCGGCCGGCCCGGCGAGGGGCGGATCCGCCGGCCGCCTGTCACCGCCCCCCGCGGCGGCGCGCCCGCCCCCGGCCCCGCTGCCAAAGTGACTCGGGGAGGACCGGCACGGCAATGACATCAGTGCTTTAAACAACTTGTTATTCGGGAGCAATCAGCTGCAATTAGGTATTAATTAAGTATTATGAAAGTTGATTATTTAAGTGAATTCGGCTTTCGTCTCTCCGACTATGGTAAGTACAGCACAATTGTCTTTTTCCTGCCCCCAGCCCCCCGCCCGCCTCTCGGCGGAGCCCCCAGTCGGGCGGCCGCTGGTGCCGGTGCCCCCGCGCCGGGCGGTGCGAAGCGCAGCGCTGTCCGCTCCTCCGCGCTCCGGGCGCTCGGCGGCCGCGGGGCCGGCGCTGCGGGCAGCGCAGTCTCTCGGACGCCGGGCTGCCGCCGCACCGAAACTTTTGTTGGCGGGTGCGCGGTGCGGAGCTGCGGGCCGGGCGGTGCGGTGCGGTGCGGCGGGGGGCTTGCCGCCTCTTTCGCTTTGCTTCTTTCACTTGTTTTACGGAAGTTGCTCCCGCGCCCGCCGCAGCCTCGGCCCCGCTCTCCCGGCCCCGCCGAGGTGAACCGGGGGCTCTGCTCCCTCCGCCGGTCCTTCCCGGCAGCTCGGCCCCCGCGGGCCGGGGCAGCGGGGCGAGGAGCGGGCTGGTCGTGAGAGGATGCGGAGGGGAAGTTTATGGGGGTTTTGAAATGATTCTGCCTTTGTATTTGTTGTAAGTTTGTGTGGGTTGTTTTCTCTTTCATTTTTTCCCCCTCCTGAGCTCTGGCGTGTCGGTGGTAAAGGTTGCTTGTCAGGTTCCTGTACTGCCTAAATGAAAAGGAATTTAATTTATTTGGGACAAGGCAGTGTCAGATGAAGAGGCTGCTTATTACATTTAATGAGTTGTTTTTTGGTTTTGTTTTTTTTTTTTTTTTTTTTTTCATCCTGGGCATATCTGGGATGGGTTTGTTTTTGTCCTTCCATGTGAGGTGTCTGAGACCTCCCCCACCCCTTCCCATCAAGCAGGGAGGAGGAAAGGTGGCCAGGCTGGGGCAATGTTTTGGTTTTAGATTACAGGCCCTAGTATTGGGGTTGGGTGTGTTTTTGATTGTAGCTTTTTGTGGCTTGTCCACTGGTTTTTGATCAGGTGTCAGGATGGAGAGTAGGTTCTGGCCTGATGCTGGGTTGGGCTGGTGGCCTTGCTGGGAGTGATGATGGACAGGTCTCTCTCAGGCTAGAGTGTGATTGCTACCAGGAGCTGCGGGGCTCAAAGAGTTGGTGGGTTTTCCAGTTCTTGGGCCATCTGGATCAGCGTCTCATTTAGATTTGACAAAATGTGCAGATTCAAAGTTTAGTAGGAATCAATCCCTTGGGTGATGTTACCTTCATCAGGGACCAGGTCCCACCACCGTGGCCCCATACTGGCTAACACAGCTATACCTGCTCCTCCAAAATGGTGTAAAGCATTCTTTGCCATTTTAAAAACCAAATGGCAGCAATGAGCCAAACAGGCCTGTGCTGGCGATGTGCCATGGTCCGGGTAATTACTGCCAGAGTGTATGTGTGTGTGTGTTGTTTTTTTTTAATAAGGAGTAAGATGGTAATAAACTGGTTGATGATTGACTGGGCCTGAACTATGTACTCTGATATTGTGAGTGAGAGGATAATTTTGTCGTCGTTTATTCCATTTATTTACTTATTTCTACCATTGATACCAGGAACTGAGTGGCTCCAGAGCCACTTCCACCTGCGAGCGCGACGTGCCGGCTCTGCTTGGGTCCGGCCGTGGGCGTGCGGCTGCCTCCCTTCTAGATCAAGAGGCTGGGATGCTGCGTGGGCAGCCCAGGAGTTAAGGATGTGGTGAAACTGCGGGAGGGCAAATGCTTTAAAGAGCAATAAACAGTGACTTAGGCCGATCTCCATCTCGAGGAGCTGTGGCAGCCTCCCGGCCGTCCCGGGCCGCGGTGCCCCGGGCGGGCAGGGCTGTGCCCCGGGCGGGCAGGGCTGTGCCCCGGGCGGGCAGGGCTGTGCCCCGGCCCTGCAGTGCCCTCTGCCGGCTGGAGCCCTGCCCGCTGCCCCGTGGGGTTCCCCCGGCTGGGGGCTGCCCAGACGACGCCTCCGCCTCCCCAAAAAAGGGACCCTCCTCCGCCTCGGAAGTGTCGTGGCTGCTCAGCCTTGCCACCGCTGCGCCCAAGTAACACGTGGGTTTAGGTCTGCAGTGTGGGAACCTGGGGCTGCAGGAAGCCATGGAAATGAGGATCGGGGAGATCTCTTTAAGTCAGCATTACGGTCTGTGTGTGGGTGAACCCGTCTTGTCATGATCTTGGGGCAAAGACCTGCCCCATAATCACCACCTCTAACCCTTATCTACTTGGGCCAGCTTATCTCCCTCAGTTGCTGCCTCTTGAATTCTCTCCAAGCCCTCAGGCAGTGACTCTCCAGAGGCAGTGCCCGAGGGCTGCTCATACGAGCTGCCAGCTGGCAGAGGCAAGTCCAGAGGGGTTTCTTTCCCAGAGGGACTCGGTACGTGGGGTCTGACAGTCTGCTCTTGCTGAGGGCTTTCTCAGCTCAGTCAATCCTTGCATGGACCTTCTAGGGCCAGAAATGTTAGTAATGGTTAAGGACTGAAAAGAATTTGTAGACTGAATCCATCTGCCCAGGAATGTGGCTAGATGTTCCCTACAATGTGACTTTCTGCCAGTCTGGTTTTAAATACCTTGATTGACTGGATAGTTGTCATTTCCTTTGGGAAACTGTTCCCCAGCCTAGTTATCCTTGGTATGAGATTAAAGGAACTGACCTCAGAATGAGGACCAAGGCACCTATGGTAAATGGGCGGAGGAATACCCAGTTTCCCACTTGAAGGGTCATTTTGTGTCATTGTCAAATCACTGCTGTTGTTTGAAATACCCAGTTGATAGAAACACCTTCTTTGGGCTGGTGACAGCTTTTTTGTTTGGTTGCTTTTTGACCAGATTTTTTGGAAGGCATTGGCTCAGTCAGGGTTGGTGTCATTCCTGAGCTCATGCTCTACAAAAAGTTGCCAGGCAGTTGGTTTGAGTATTCCTGTCCCTTTCTAGTAGTTCTCTGAGATACTTGTTGGGTGGAAAGCATTCAAATGGCTTAAACCTACTCAGTGAAGACTGTTCCTTGGGAGAAGGGTTTAGCAGGGCAGGAATTAACCTTTCCATGCTGGACTACACAGTGCCCAGCTATTACTTGGAGAACATGCTTCAAAGCTGTCTAAAGTCCGTAGGAATGTGTCTACTGCTTTGGCACTATAGAGAGATTACCCACAGAAAGACCAGAAAGTTGGCCTCTGACATAAACTCCTGTTTCCTCACCTGTACTCTGTCTACTGGGTCTTACAAGTCCTTCTAAACCAGGTCTGCCACTGACAGAGTGGGGTCTGCTGATGTGTGCGGGTACTGCACCGTTCCACTCTGAGACACAGAGTCCCAGAGGGGAAGAAGCAACTTGTACTGAAACTGGCAGGGAATGGTACAGATATCTCGACTGGAGGGGACCAGATATTTGATGTGTGGTTTCCATATCATGAGTTTCTCTTTCTGTTTTCCTGAACTATTTATGCTCCTACCCAGAGTCCTTTTTCCTGCGATTGAAAAGTACTATCTGAGTTGGAATTTATCTCAGGGTTTTGCCTACACAGCCTTTTCTGTCCCACTTCTTGCACTTGGCTGTCCTCACAGCGAGAGCCTCTGTGGCCACTGTGACTCTCCCTCTGACATCCAGTCACACCCCATGGCTGCTGTGCAGCCTACAGTTTAGGTGCCCTCTGAAAAGTTGGTTGAAAGTGGAAAGTAATGAAAAATCCTGTAGTAGGTGAAGATAACCATTGCCTGTGCTGCATCTCCCATCTCCACCTGGGCTCCTTCCTCCCTCCCAGGGTTCGAAGACTCAGCCGTTCCCAAGGTTTGGAGAGCTCAGGTGCCACCCAGGCTCAGCGCCCAGAAGTGCTGACACTGCAGAGGCCGTGCTAGCCGATCCAGCTGAGGTTGGGGAGAACCAACGTCCTCGTCCTCAGCTGCACTTTGCAAAGCGAAGAGGGGGCAGAGGAGGCTTGGCTGGAAGCAGGGGAGGGGCAGAACCTCCAGCCAAAAGTCCCACGCGGCACCGTCTCCTCCCCTCCGGTTCAATGCGGACTGGATCAATTTGGACGTCTTCAGCAATAAAAAATGCCGATGTCGTCCTAATTCACTAGGCCCCGAGATGACAGCAAATTTACATTTTTTAATTAAACTAGCAGCCAGTTTTTATGAGAGGGGGCTGGGTTATGCAAATCAAATGGTTGTGTACGAAAGATTAGGAGAGTTTGGGAATAAATTCCACAAATGCTAATAAAAAAAAGGAGAGAAAATGAGAGGGGGGAGAGAGAGGGACATTGTTCCATTAGCCCCTTTTAGGCTGATTTCCCTAGGGAGAAAGCTATGGGGGGTGAGAGATGGAGGCAGCTTTCAAAGACAGGTAAAATCCGTTTTGAGGATGGAGAGCCCCTTGGACCAGGTGCTCCCTGTTTCCTCTCCAAGGGCTTGCAGGGGAGATGGAGGCAGAAATTGGTGACACAAGAAAAACTTGAAGGTTTTTAATCCCCATTCCTGCTTGACCAGTGACTTACAAGCTGGTACAGCAGCTGGGACTGACTTGAGGATGTAGAACGTGCACAGTGCTCAGGTGCTGGAGGGGCACAGGTAGGTGAAGAGCTGGGCCAGGTCACCGTGGTGCTGCAAGAGGGTGGATGTGACAGGGTGACAGGGCAGTCCCTGGATGGGCAAAGCCCAGGGGCTATGCAAAGTTTCTCCAGATAAGGCCCATCTTGGGGCTGACAGATGGTCACAAAGCAGGGCTACAGCTGGGATTGGTACCCTGAGGCTTCGTCTCCTTTGTGCAGCTCTTGTGGGTGGGCTCCTGGTCCCTGGCAGGAGCTGCTGGTTGGAACAGGCAGTAGCGGTGATCACAGGTGAGGGTCTAGACTTCTGTTCCATGTAAGCATAGGCTTTATCTGCAGAGCAGAGTGTGTTTTGGAGAGGGATGGTGATGCTTTTCCCTCACCCAAACTGTGGAGCCCCTTGTTGCCCACCCATAGAGCTCTCAGAGGCTGACTCCAGCTGTCAACATCTCTTTCCAGTGCGTTAACCTGGCACCAGTCTTCATCTCTTTCTCAAGGGACTTTCCATCTTTCTTCATGTGGTGATTTCAGAATATAAAAGTTGGTCAAGTCCCTTCAGGAAGAAATAGTTACAGTGAACAAAATGCATGCGTTTCAATCATGTAAAATATGTTCTTGTATAAGTTTCCCAAAGAATTCCAAGTTCTTGTTGCATTTGGGAGTTAGGTGTGGTGGCTGGGTACCAAAGCAATTGTTTGCTCTGCTATGGAGAAACAAAACCAGAAAATTTCTGGAGGCTGGGAAACTGCTTAAAGCTTCCAGTCCTAAGGCAGTTTCATGCTTGGAATAAAAGCTGAACAACCCATGTAGGTTGGCAAGAGAAAGCAAAGGGTGGAGAACAGGAGATACAAGGGAAAAGGATGGGAAGACTAAGGTCACTGGGTGCATTTTATGACAATCCCCTGAGGATTTGGTGCCTCACTAGGGAGCTTTGCCACCCATTCCTGGTTTTGGGGTGTGAAATGATGATTCACCAACATGCTCATGTTTTGCTTTGGAGAGGTGGCATTTTAGCAGAGCCTCTCTTGTGAAATCAGTGAAAACACCAGGCTCTGGTGGCACTTTTCTGAAGGTGTTCCCCACACCCAACACCTACATCCCCATCACCCTGTCCTGAACATGCACGTCTGCCCCAGACACTCACCCACCTCCACGCTCCCGGACATGCACGTGTTGGTGGTGTACTGAACTTCATGTTCCCCAGCTTGCTCTTCACAAGACATTGCCATGATGAACACTGTGGTTCTGTGCACTTGCATCATCATTGCCATGAGTGAATCTTTTTTGACAGCAAGAGAAGAGGAGTATGGTCTGTGCCCTGTGTGTTGGGTGTCTCTGTGCTCCCACAGCTCTGCAGTGAAACCCCCACTGTTCTGCTGGGCTGAACGTTGGCCTTGGTGTCGCGGCTTGGTCCACAGCCTCAGACAGGGGGATTTTTGTAACACGAGTTTCTGAGCTGAACTAGGGCCAAGTTCAACCTAAATCTAACAAAGAGCTCCAGAACAGGTCTGTGAGACGTGGCAGAGTCTGAGGATTTGGTGTAGGATGAATAACTCCTAATCTATAAAGTCGGCATAATCATACTCCCCTGTGCAGCCCAGAGCCAGGGCTGGGTGCTCAGGGATGGAGATAAGAATGAGGCCTGGCTGCTGTCCATGGATGGGTGCGGGGGTCGGGCAGGAGCACTCCTCCCTCCGGCCGGGGCGGGGTGCCAGGTGTGGGAGAGCAGAGCCCGCGCCCGCCTGCCCCGGGCACCTCTGGCATCCCAAAGGTGGATCCAGGGTGGGTTGTCACGGACCTGCAAGGGGGCCTCTGCAGGACCTGGGCTGGGAGGGGAAGAGCTCCAGCTAGGCTGTTCTGTTGGAATGGCGCAGTAGTGTCAGCCCTGCTCACAGAACTGGATGGGCCAGGGTAGAGTAGAGGAAGCACCAGGAACTTTCAGCTTCCATACATGGGAAACAGTCAAAAGCCAGGTAGCAACACCAGCTTTTGTCTGGTATTTCCAGAAAAACCCGGCAGGACCTGGCATCCCAGGGCATAATTTATTATGGAAAAATAAAATAATAAAGTACCAATCCCTTTGAGGCCTGAGTCATAGAAGCATCTTCTCATTAAAGCAGCTCCACCTCTCTGCCTGGTGTTTGCCAGCTCCATGCCTGTATGAATCCACTCCCTGAGCTGCCTCACCCAGGGCAGCCCTCCTCCTCCTCCTCCTCCTCCTGCTGCCTGTGCTTCCCCAGCACACCTATCCTCCAGCACCCCCTTCCCCTGTGTGGAGGAGTTCCACATCTCAAGCCAGCTTCTCCCCAGACCCCCCACCTTTAGGACAGGTGGGTGTTTTGTTGGTGTGTGTTGTAGACAAATGTCTTCATCTTTTCACCCTCCCACCTCCCACCCCTGTGCTATCAAGTTCTCTGGGCATGGGCCTGGCTCCCACATACCCTTCTCCTGGCCATGTGGTGTGAAGGTGTGTGTGGTATCTTTCCGTGGCTTGAAGCTCTCTTCCAAGTGGCCCTCTGCAAGCAGAAAGAGGAGAGGAAGCTGCTCCTGGAGTAATTACCATCTGCATGTCCCGAAGGCAGGCAGCAGATGTTAGCAGAGGAGGACAGGATTGGAAGAGGGTGAGGGAACAGAGGCTAGGGAAAGGAGGTCTGATTTTTCTTCTCAATTGCAAATGAATATTCTTAACTGAAACTCAGTAGGACAAGAATTCAAGTTCTGCAGAGTTGATCCATGCACTTGGAAACTTGAGGGGAAAGCTCCTTTGCTTGCTCTTGCTGTGTTTTCTGTCACTCATTCCGCTTTTCTCAGCCTTTTTTTTATGCTGCACTGTTTAACTTTTCTTACTAAATAGCTTTCCTTTATGTCCTCCTTCCTTTCCATATTCCCACAGACCTGTCACTCTTTGTCACTCTCCTGGACTTCCATTCTGTCTTTGATTCTGTCTTGCTTTCCCTTTCCTTCCCCCCTCCCTTCCATTGTCTTACTCTATTTTTCATTTTCCCATTTATCTGTGGGCTGATATTCAGATGAGCAAACTTCTTCCAGTTAAAGGAGGTCATGAATATTAGGATTTTTCTATCAAACAATGAAATATGGCTCAAATTACCCTAAAGAATAGGGCCCTTTTCATAAACCACCTGCTGTTTTTTTTGAAAGAAAGCACAACCACTCGCCTGTGTGCTCCAAGCAGTTGTCTCACATCTTTACCTCGCCAGACTTTGCTGTTCCAATTTCTTCTGCTGAATTTGTTGCTCTTGGTGGAGTAAGTCTGCTCTTCCCAGACTGCCAGCACCCAATGAGTCTAGGTTTGGACAGGTTGGAACAGGATGGGGATTCTGGCAAGATTCTCGCTACTTTAAATGTTGGTTTGTGATTGTACTTTTTTGATTGTGGTGTGCATATTTTAGGGTTTTATTTTTGTTTTCAACAAACAACATTCTGGTCTGAAAGTCATTTGGTCTGAACCTCTGAGCTCGACTGAGGGATCTCATTCAGATGTTAGCACCCAGTGGGGCATGGAAACACATGGACCCCCCCACCTTCTCCTTGCCCGGCTGGTGTGGACCAACCATCACTCCCTGGCATGGGGAGGCTGTGGTGGAGACAACCTGCTCGGGCCTGGACACCAACCCAGGCTGTGGTCATTTCCTCCTGGCTCTCATGGTCCTGTCCCTTTCCTCCCAGCAACATGGCTTCAGAGAAGGACCTCTGAGCACAGTGGCTGCAGCTGGCTCTGGGAGAGCCAAGTCTGTGCTGCACGAGATCCTCCATTCCTTGTGGTCCTGGCCATGCTCAACTGGATAGTGCTGTGCCTTTGCCAGGGCAGCACCAGTACAGCTTGGGGATGTGGAGAGTGGTGGAGCTGTGCCCCAGGGCCTGGAGAGCTGCAAGCAGAAGAGCCTCTATGCTCCCTTGGGAGTTGCCACGAGGCAGGCATGGGTAATGCCAGAGACAGGGACAACAGAGGATACCAGCTTGTCTCAGACTTGTGTTCTGTTTTCAGTCCAGCCTATTTATACTCTTCATAGTTGCTATTTTTTCCCCAGTTACATGAATGTGTCTTGTCCTCACTGTCTTCCATATTCCCTCAGCAAACCTTTTTTTGCGTGTCTTTGCTGGGAAGCTCAAAGCACCATTCCTCCTGGGCAGAGACCACACTTCTCTGAGGATGCACCTCTCACTGGTGTGCTCGCTCCAGGAGCCTGGTCCAGCCCTTCCACCCTCTCCCACCTGCATTTCCCTGGACAGAAACTGCACACACAGCCTGGGCTGTGTGAACACGGAGTTTGTTTTGCCAGGGTGACCTGTTTAATCATCTCATTTTCTGGTGGCCGTTTATTCCTCGTTTCCACGGTTACAGCCCCATTAAGAGGAGAAGCAATAAGGCAGCGAGTCAAACAGGTAATAAAAACATTAAAGCCATGTGCGCATTGGGAGGGAGGGAGGGCAAGCAGCACTCAGTGAGACGAGACGGGCCGTGCCAGGGAGACAGAAGGGTCACAGGAGCCTGTGCACAGTGTGGTGACACCCAGCTCAGTGCCCAGCCTCTGCAGGGGCCTGGCAGCCAACAAAGTGTCCCACAGCATCCTACCCTGCTCTGTTGGAGTGTGCTGACACTCAGGACAATGTCACTGTCACCAGTGTGCTGCTTTCCCCATTGCTGTGCTGCTAAGGCAGAGTTGCAAGTGGAGAAAAGCACTCAAAATTAGAGTGTACTTTTTCTGTGTTTTCTTTCAGGGCTGTGAGTGTCTGGCAAAATTCATAACTTTCTGTTTAGTTCTGGTGATCCTGGTGGACCCAAATATTTATCCCTGTAACAGCCCCACCGTGGCACTTGCCAAGGTACCTGCTCTTGCTGGTGTCAGCTGTGCTGCTCCCCTGCAGAGCCGTGGCTCTGTACAGTTCCTGAAGTAGAACTGACTGTTCCACATGCTACACTGAGGTATTCCCAGCCAGCTACCTGGGCTGGCACAAGCTGGAGTACTGTGACACTGGTTTGAGGCTTTCCTAGGTAGAAATGCCTGTTTATGGAAGGCCATGTTTCTGCAGCCTCCAGGAGAAGGTCAGATGCCATGGAAACAGGATGGCCAGGTATCTGCTCCACAGCAGAGCAGAGGGCTGGGGAGTGGGTGGGAGCTGCTCACCTGGGAGCAGTGGGGGATGCCTTCGGGCCATAGGTAGAAATGAGGGGACAGCTGTGGAGGGCAGGCAACACCGCTGGCAATTGGCTCTTTCCTGCTAGGAGGAATCTGCAGATTTCTGGCTTTTCATTGTGAGCTCCTAAAAGGAAAGTAGCAAAATGAAGAAACTTAAAGCAGCAACTCTGGAGTGAGGAGGAGGCAGAGCCCTGGTGTCTCAAGAGAAAAAAGACAACTGTTTTCAGCTGACTTCGCTCCAGGCAGTGGTCCTCAGGGAACCCCTCAGGGCTCTTGGAAGGTGGGAGCCTTTTGATACTATATGCTGGTTATTCCAAAACTGACTTGGCAAGCAAGGAGATGGGGGACTCTCTTCCTTTGGGAAATTTTAGGCTAGATATACTCCTGGGTGTAAAACCATGACCTGATTGGCAAAAGCCAGCCAAGTTACTTTTCTCTATGATTTCTCAGTTGCCATGGAGGCCAAGCAGCATCGGATCTTAGATGATGAGATGTTAGGTTTGAGGTTGCAGGTCACTGCCACGAAGGAGCAGGCGCCCATGGGCTGAGAGGGTTCTCACCCGTGAATAAGAGTGAGTTTCACTATGGCTGAAAAGAGGTTATATTTAACAGTTCCACTCATATAGGTGGCATAGCACTGACAGCAAAACAGAAATATTCAGGAAAGCAAACTATAAAGGAGAGCAAGAAAATAGTCACAGAACTGCAGTGAAATGGGGTGCTTTACCTGCTAGCTCTCTGTGTTGAGAGAGTCTGCCCTGTCACAGCCCCATTTTGCCCTGGTGGGATTTTTTTATTTATTTCTGACATTGTTTTGGGTTTTACAGTTTCTTTTCTCCAGACTTTATCAGAAAGCATATTTGTGGTGAGAGCCTGTGAAAGGACCTGGCTTGCTGAGTAAATGTTCAACGTGGAAATGAGCTGCATGACCTTGAGTGGGGGGAGAGGGAGGAAAGCTGACAGAAATTCATAAAAAGCTGAAAAAGAAAAGAACAAGGAGAAGGGAGGGGACAGGAAAAAAGATAAAAGGCCTGGCCAGACTGGAAGAAGTCACACAAGAGAGGAATAATGGTCTTTCTTGTTACAGCAGTGACTGGACCTGTCATATTAGGCTCTTTTAAAGAGCCCAATTCTAAGTTGTGCTGAGCACTGACACTTTGAAAAATAGGCCCTTTTAAGGTGACTCAAGTTGGGCAACAAAAGTCAGTAGTCACTTAAGATGATCTTGGCCTGTGTTCAGAAGGGTGAATTTTATCCTTGGCGAAAGGCCAGTGGGAGGCCTTTCTGTGTTCTGTTCCCGTTCCCAGAATAGGACTTGGGGTGGCTCCTGGAGCTTGTGCTGGTCCTTTGGGGCAGGGGCAGAACCCACTCTTCTCAGGTTTTGGGCTGAGCCCTCCCTGTGCGGGAGGCAGTGGTCACTGGCTGGGCTCATGTGTCAGCCCAGTTGTCTTTGGGCACAGAAACTGGGCTTGGATTTAATTGTGGAATTTTGGGGGGGGCTATGGGTCTCTGGAGAAGGAGCTGGATGCTGCAAAGCCTGCACTGAGGTGCAGGAGCAGACAGGAGCAGCCATGCAGGAGATTTCCCAACCATCCTTGGAGTTCCTCTAGTGTGTGAGATTGAGATGGAGACACTTGATTTTGAAAACTAAGGAGGATGTCAGTCAGAAAAGACCAACAAAACACTGTTGCAAGGAAGAAAGTTTGAGTGGAAACACCCTGCTATCACTACCAGAGACCAAGGTGTGAGGTCCAAGCAGGCTTTGGAGCTTTGCTTTCCAGAACTGGCTGGTTTGGGCTTGATGTTTTTGCTTCAGTCCCACATCTAGTCCTGGAGGATCTAAACTGGATTTTAAAATTGTGTTGTAGGGATTGGAGAGAGATTGAGCACCAAGTTTCTGCTGGTTCATATTCCTCTAGCATGTCCCTGGCATCTGGATGACACCAGCTGCGGGAAGCCCCTCAGTCCTTCAGTCCTGCAGTCCTTGGCTCTGGTGCCATTTCCATGGAGGAATCTGGGCACCAAGGACCTGGCACCCAGAAGTTGGGGGGCTGGGGCAGAAACCCTTTTGCTCTTCAGGGAACCAATGGCTTCTGCTACTTTATTTGTTGTTTGAATGCATGAGAAAAGTGTAAATGCGCATAGGCTCCCCTTACAGCTTATTGTAAACTCTTTGACTCCCCAAATTCTCTTCATTTTCAAGAGGGGAAGTCTGACTTCAGTGGCATCAGCACTTCCAAACCACTACACACTGGCATAAGCAGTTCAGAGTGTGGGGCAAGGATTGTGCTGGAGCAGAGCTCTCATTTGTGTTGAAACAGGGCTGATCACCATTCTTTGGTTAAACCTGAATAGCTGCACTAATGGTCCTCATATACACATCTTTAAATTTTAATTCGTTTAGGTGGGGGCTTGATTTCTTTCCATAAGCTTGAAAACTGTAGAGTAAGATTTTCATCTTCACTACTGGTATGGGAGAGCTCAACTATATGGAAGGGAGCATTTTTTTATTTCTTTCCAGTTGGAGCGTGTGAAATAGTAAGGAAAAGTCTTGTCTAGTGATGACCTCAAAATAATTTCTCTAGCAGTGCAATGTGATGTCAGACAGACAATATGTGTCTGGGTGGGAAGTGCAGACAGTGGGGGCACGAGTGCCTGACACAGGGGAAAACCATCAGCTTTGGGAGGAACTGGAACAAAGTCACCAGCACGGATGCCAGAGCAAGGAACTGTTAACTGTACATCTAATAGCTTTGGATGTTTGCTTTTATGTGACAGTTGCTGCTCAAGCAAACAGATTGGAGAATTCCAGACTTGCGTGGATTTCAGGGATTTTGTTTATATGTGTTCAGCACGGGACGTGAGTGGGATGGGAGCACAGGGGTTGTTTCAGCGGGAGAAGGGCCCTCTACCCTGCTCCTCCCTGCCCCTGTGCATCTTCATTTTAGGAGCTGAGTCTTCTCCCTGTCTCTTACTCTTCCCTGAAGTCACTGTCCCTCCAAACTTACCTCACTCACCTGCTCCCTGTGCTCCCAATGTCATCCCACACTCCAGGAGCATCCTCTGTCCTGCTCTTCTGCCCCCTGATGTGTCCTCCTGCAGAAGCCCTGCCCTGTACTGAAAGCCCCATCTGGAAGTCAAACAACCATGCCTGGAGTGCTGGCCCTGCCCGGCCTCCCCTGCCCAGCTTGGGGTGCAGCTGAAACTGTCCTGTGAGAACTGCAAGGCAGAGGCACATTTTCACAGTTTATTCTCCGAAAGGAGAGCCTGCAAGGGGTGAGGGGCAGACTCCTTGCAGCGAAGGTGTTAACAAATAGCAGGTGATTAAACATGACAAGCAGTGACATTTCTGTGTGGGGTTCTCAGTACCAGCAATGCCAAGAATGAAGCTATAAACCCTGACATTTTGTGTTATGCACTGAGGTTTTTAATAGACATCTTTCTCTCCCTCACCCCTGTTTGTTTCTTTTATTCCTCTATTCTCTTCTGTCCTCTTCTCCCTTTCCTCTCTCTTCCTGATCCTCATCCTGGCTCTGTCCCATCCCAAGTGCCCCCCCCTCCATCTCCCATCCCTCCCTTCCCACTCTTATCTTTGCTCTCTTGCTTCACTAGACTCATTTGTTCAATGTCCTTCACTTTAGCTTTTGTTTCTCTCTTCCTCCCTATTTTCTTGTTACACTTTTCCAAGATTTTTTGCTTTTCATGGCATCATTCGCCCTTCCTTACTCTTCTCTTCCTTGCTCTTAGCTGCGGTGTGTGCCATATGCACACGCTGGCAGTGTCTCACACATATGCACTCCCACACTTTATTGCACACACACTGCCACTTCCCGCACACTTCCCTGCTCCCCCCACGCTCCCGCTCTCTCCTGCGCTGTCTCTCACATACGCTCGCACTTGCTCTTTTCTTTCTGTGCTTCCCCTCTCCTGCTCTTCTTTGTCTTTGTTACTCCCTTCTGCTGTCATCCTCCCTCTGTCTGTTCTTTTCCACTCTCTCCCCTTCTCCCTCCCTTTCCTTTCTCTTTTTGGGGTCTGATGTAATACTCTAACCATGGGCAGCCAGGCCAGTTGCTTGTCAGGGAGCAGGTGTCCCACCCCTGAGTGATGTTTTTGTTAATAACATTTTTGCCCTGACTCAGAAGCCGTCATTTTGGAGATTGGTTGGTGGGGTTTTTTTAAGGACAGGAGCTGAGGAGGCTGAGCTTTTGGGAACAGTTGTTGGGTTTGTACTAAAAGGACGGCAACAGTTGTTCTGCTGAGCAAGAGACGTTGGAACAACTGCAGATTCTCTCTTCACACACACCCCCCCCCCCCTCATCTATCCAAAGGGCATTTGGAGGTGACACCCAGTGCACCGTCCCCCTTGCAGCCAGCTCTAATTGGAGCTGACGAGCTGCCACTCCTTCTTGGCTTTGGAAGTGGGGCACTTCTGCCTCTGGAGTTGGCCTTACCCAGCCCTCTCTAGCATTTCCTCCTCTTCTGTCTTCTCCTGGTGGTGTTATGGGCACAAAATTAGCAAAACGCCAGAGTGACCAAAGCAGTCAAACACAGGGCTCTCCTCCAGCAGGTCACCGGGGCCCAGCTACATGACCTGATCTCAGCAGCAGGAGCAGCCTGAGCTGGAGATGCCTCATGATTCCTTGGTGTCTCTCCAGGAAAGAAAGGGGTCTCTCCAGGCACAGAAGGATAAAAGGGGTAAATGGCAGTCATCAGCTCCCTGATCCATGACCTGCCTGGCTCAATGTGTCTTACCAGGCTGTGATCCCTTTCATGCAGAGGCTGAGAGGCAGGGCATGATGCTTACCACTAGGCAGGATGGAAATAGCGTGGGCAGGCCCATCAGAGCCCGTCCTCTCTGCTGAATCAGCCATCCTATTGCCACCAAGGCCAAGACCTGCCCACCTGGCTGGCCCCAGTGAGAGTCACACTGCAGAAGTCATCCCAAAGTGCCTCCTGGGGACTCAAGGCATCTCTGGAGGCTCTTTGAGTGGCACAGCGATTCCTTCTCACACGGCTGCAGAATCTCTCCTTCTCCCCAGGTCCCTGGGGAGGATCTCTAGGGAGCTCCTGGAGGATTGCCAGGCACAGACTGTGTTGTGCATCAGGGATGTACCAGCCCATCGCTACAGCTGACACCTCTGCACTGAGGGCACCCAGGGTGGGCAAGAGGCTCTTGCCTCTGTCCTGGGTGGGGCTGGGGCAGCTCCTATGGGCAGGAGGTCCCCAGGTCCCCAGTGTAAAGGGCTCAGCAGGTATTTGAAATGAATTCAAATAAACTGCCACTTCAGTCCCAGTATTTCCTCTTCCTTGACTCTACCCTCATTCGAAAAATCAAAATACTTCCCTATAAAGAACTGCCTTCTCATAAAAGGGCCTCTCCCTCCCTGTTTGCCCAGGTTTTATTGATCAAGCACCACAGACGGTGGCTGCAGCTTCAGTTGCCAAGTAGGGCAGATCGATAGAGACTCAGGATGGGATTTTTGGCAGCTGGAACATATATTTGTTCCTCCTTCCGCCCCACCATCCCTCTGGGAAGTGGTTGGTGTCACAGTGGAAGCAGGTGGAGCAAAGCTTCATCCTCCTGCTTGCCACTCACCTTGTCATCTGTCCTCTGTGCTGCAGCCCTGGGACCAGAGGCCTCTGCAGGAGGATCTGTGAGGCTGCAGAGAATGTGAGGCATGTGTGGAGACAGAGTAATCCCACCCTGTGCTGGCTCCCCTGACCCCTCTCTGCCACTTACCTTTTGCAATGGCCAAGTTCACCCTTCTGTATACTGGGGCAATCCCATGGGTCATTTCAGGCTCTCCAAAAGCAGCATTTGGCCTTTATTGTTTGCCCAGTCTCTTTATTCAACTAGTGTTTTTTCCCTGCCTGGATCCAAAGTAACTCCCCTCTGCCCTTCCCTGCTGTGGCCATCAGTGCTGTCGTCATCTTTCCCCCCTTTGGCCATGGTCTTGGGACAGTGCTTCCCCTCTCAGAGCTGTCCCAGGCTGCCCTGTCTCTGTGGGACCAAAAGCCGTGGGCTGGTCTTCAGCATGAATTGGGGGAACAAAACGCAGAGGGAAGCGCTGGGGAGGAGAAGGATGCTGTATAGACTTGCCTTGCTCCCTCCTGTCCTAAGAGCAGTTAGCTCTGCCATAGGATGTCCTTAACCCTTGCTAGCTCTCCTGGCTGCCCAACCTCTGGCAGGTGCTGAGCGCCGCTCACAGAGAAGTTAATGAAATGAGTATTTTGGGGAGGGGAGGAGGGAGGCTCTGTACTGCACCCTGGGGCCCTGGGTTTATTAATGGTGACCTGCCATTAAAGACTAAAGTGCTAACCTGGTCATATTTAGCAGCTTTCAGTAGTATCCCAGTGGTCTCTGCCTGCAATATCAACTCCTGCTTTCCCCTGCAGCCCCAGCTCAGCAGGAGCTGACTCCAGAGTTTCTCTGCTACAATGAGTCTGGTGGGCAGCACTAAGAAGTCTCTGTGCTGCTGCTGCCAGACAGATTTCCACCTCCTCCTGCTGCTTCATGCAGCTTCCCCCTCTTACTGCCAGGTCTTGGCCAGGCAGCGCTTGGAAAAGAGGACCAAGTCCTGGCATCTTTATGATCTCCTTTATACAGACAGAGCCTGGGGGTCACTAGGAGAGAGAGATGTGCCAGCATGAAGCTCAGAGGGTTTGGCCATGAAGAAAAGGCATACTCCAGCTCTGCAGAGCATTTCCACTGAGCTCTCCAAGAAGGCAGTGGCAAATTATCCCTCTGAGGTGGCAGGCTGGGAAGCGAGGCAGCAGCTCTGCCAGACCTGATTAAAACAGGACTCGAGGCTAACAGCTTCAGGTCGGAGCAGGAGGGCTGCTCCCACTGCTGCTGTCCCTCTTGCTCCAATCTAAGAGGGATGTGGAAAACCCAGGCTTGGGGGGATGTCCCCTAGGGAATATCAGCAGTTGGATATTGCAGTGACAGGCACTTTAGAAAGATGCTGGGAGCTGCTGCTGCTTCTGCTGGTCCAGGCAGGGATCAGTGTTAGCAGAAGAAAAAAAAAAAAGCCCCAGAGTTTCCTTGAAGCGAATTCTGCTCTCGATGCTTCCCCAGAAGCAAGATCCTGCTGTGCTCCGTGTGCCAACTGAGATTATTGCTTTCCCTGATCACTTCTTCCTGGATTAAAAACTCGGCACAGAGTATTTTGCAGTGTGTTATTGCAGGATACACTAGAATCTCAACATGGTGCAGACTCTGGCAGAGACACCAGGGAATCATGAGGCATCTCCAGCTCAGGCTGCTCCTGCTGCTGAGATCAGGAGGCAGGGGTGCACCTGCCCCCTCACACTTCTATTTGGCCTGAGGTGAGGGCACAAAGAGCGAGGCTGTAGGGATTTTCCTCTCTCCAGAGAGCCCCGTAAGCCACAGATCCCGTGTCCTCGCAGCCCTGCCCTTCATGTGGGCATGTTTGTCAGTGTGGGCTGCAGGCCATTCCCCAGCAGAGCCAGCGAGGGCAGGGGCTCGCTGTTCCAGCACTGAGCTCCAGCCCTCGCGGCCTCCCAGCAGGACGAGTGCCGGTTTGGCAGCCAGGCTGGGGGCAATCCTCGCTCTCTCCTTTGGCTCTGTGCCCCAGCTGATCTGCAGCCAGGTTTTGCTGTAATCCCTACATCCTGTTGCAGGTCCTTAATCAGCTGGAGCCAGCCTGGAAAAAAAAAACCCAAACCCCAAACTGTTGCAGCTAAAGCTCCCCACTGCCAGGTGGTGGGGAGGGGTGGGCAGCAGCCTTCCCGGGCACCAGGTGGGAGACTGGAGGGGCTGGGAGAGATTACAGTTTCCTTGGTAGGGATGGAAGCAGAGAAAAGGGTGTTTGTTCCTGCTGGGGGTCTCTGCAGGACCCATTCGTGCAGTTCCTCTGAAGAGTGGATGGGTCTGGGTTTGAGGCATTGATTGCCCCTGTTCTCTCACTGCCAGCTCAGCTATGGACACTGCGCCTTCAGCCCTCACTGGGCAGGCTTGGAAACTCTCTGGGTTGTTGTTGAGTTGGTTTTTTTCCCATTTAATGCATAGAATAACACTGATGGGTCTGAACAGCTCCAGCCAGGCGACGAGAGGAAAGAATAACAAGCTCCTGAATGTCAGGCAAAATTATGGGCCATTGCTATTTAGGGTGAGTCTGGTGGATTTAGGGCCTCTCTGTTCTATTGTCCTGGCTGCTCGGAGCATTGGAGCAGGCGAGACACAAGTCGGGAATTTTACTGCAGAGCGTGTTCAGGGGAAGGCTGGTTCTGAGCGTTTCCGGAGTGGGGGGAGAGGGGACTGCTTCTGTTGGAAAGCTGGTGAGGTGTGATACTGGAGGCTGGAAGTCCTGGTCAGGTGGTTATCCAGCAGAGAACCGAGCCCCTTTGCATCCTGGTTTCTGTCAGGATTCAGCTCCAGATGTTCATCACACTCCCCAAGCCTGTGTGGGGTTGGTCTCCATCCGTCAGACCTGGGCCGACTGGCTGCTGTGTCCCTTGGCAGACCCTGCTGGTCCTCACTGCCTCTCAAGAGCACATGGCTCCTTGTCTTCTATTGTGAAGCATTCAGGAATGTAGTTCATATGAAAAATAGTGCCCATATGTGTGTGGTGAATGGGGATTAGGGATTTTGGTGGCATTTCTTGGATTGCTTTTGGCTGGCACTGGTGATGTAACCAAGGCTGGCACTGCACTCATGTTGCCAGGTGTTAGGGGAAGGGCCCAGCTGAACAGCATAAGCATAGAAGAACACAGAAGGGATGAAGAAAGTGTTATACAGTGTGATAGAAGTGGGTTGTCCATGGGAAAGTGAAGTCTTCACAAGTCCTGAACAGGGCGTACCCTAAGCTTCCAGATTTTGGCAAATACATTCTGTCCCATGCCAGGGTGGGGAGGAGTGGCGGAGAGCAAGAAAGCCATTCAAGCCTGGCTGTCTGCATAGGTGTGAGGCTCAGCAGGGTGAATTCTTTGCTTCTTTGGGGCTCTTTTTATTTGACCGGATTAAAAAGCCTATTTGAGTTTCTTAAACCATTTAATCTAAAATCCCTAGGTAGATGCGCCATTGGATTCAGTTTTAAGCTTATAAACAAAATAGGTCTGTGTTTGTCTCTTCTTCATTTCGTTCTAAAGAAGAAGGGTTTGACCTGTCCTCCCTGGAGCTGGGGGGAGTTGAGCTTCTGGTGCCTATGAATCCCCATGAGCTTTCCAAAGGGTGGGGAAGTGCAGAGACTGGGCTGCTGGTGTGACCTTCCTGCAGCTCCAGGTTAAATGCACATGTTGCATGGGCAGGTCCTGCCAGGAGGGAGCAGGGGCCAGGCTCCACTGCCTGGTCCCCGGGGCTCAGTGCCTGAAGAGAACTGGGTGTAGGAAAAATTCCAGTAGAACCATTGCTCTGTAATTAGTTTGAGTATGTGGAAAAGGAGACCATAGAAGATGGGAGAAAATGGGAGGAAAGCATGGAATGGTCTGGATAATTCCACTTCCTGTAGTCCTTTGAGAGGAACTGGTTCTCCTCTGGTCCCAGAGTGTCCAGCTCCTTCCAGGGTTTCCTCCTGCATCCACCCTCTCCCCCCAGTCTCCTTGTCCCCTCTAAAGAGCATGCAGCTTATTGCTGCCACTCCCTCTTCAGAGGGAGTTCCACTGTCCCCAAAATGGGGCAGTTCAGGATTTGTTTGCCAGAGAGAGGCGCTAGTGATGCCTGTGGCAGCTGCAGGAATGTCACAGGTCTGTGGCCCACTGTGCCAGATGCTCTGAGGGAAGGTACTGAACCCACAGCAGGCAGCAGTAAGATGATCTGCTCCTTTGTCCCCTCAAAGTGCTTTCCACGTGTCCACCGAGATCTTCACAAGTCAGTGATGCCTGCACACGTGTGGGGTGACAGTGCTCAAACCAACTGTAGTGGGAGCAGTGTCCCTTCCAGATCCTGGCCCCACTGCTGGGAGCACAGCAGAAGCTCTGGGCCATCCAGCTCCTCATACCGCCATGGAAAATCTCATTCCAGCACAGCCATAAAAGGGCCAGGAGGGCAGGCTGTCCTCCTCATCTCTTGTGGTCTTGCTGTGAGTAGAGAGGTCTCCCATGTGCAGGGCTCTCAAGGAGATGCTCTGTGTAAGGGGAAGGTGGGAACAGGACTGTATCCTTCCCGCCTTCCTTCTCCCAAGGAACTGAAGACAGACAGAGGGACGGGCATCTGTCCGATAGCAGCTAGAATAGGAGGGAGCCCTGTTGGCTTTGCCGAGGGAGCCTCTTTCTATATGGAAATGAAGAATTTAGGCTAATGGAGCTCAACCATCTCTAATTTTGCGATGGCAGGAGGATTTTGATTGAAAGTAATTAAGCAAGCTAGCTGTAAAATTAATTAAAGCAAAAGGGGGGGATTTTTTTATTGGATTGGATAGCGATATAGCGGCTGTCAAATGGGGGACGGATGGGGGTGACCTGAATTCTCTGCCCTCCCTCCTCCCACTCGGGACGTTTATGTCACTTTAATCTCCTTACAGCGGCTGGTGTGCATTTGTTTGAAATAATCAAGGAAATATGGTCAGAAATTGTCAGCTTTCAGATCTAATTTACCTGACAGCCCTGCGCAGACCAGTAAGCCTCTGTGTGTGTGTGTGTGTGTGTGGTGCATGTGACTGTGTGGTCATGGAGGACTCCTTGTCTCCCTTCTCCCCTGTTTTTGTTCATTCTGTCTTCTCTTGATTCTTAGCAAAAATACTTCTGACATATCTGGGGCCACCCAGCACCTTGCAGGAAAAAGAAATAAGTTTGACAATTTTCCTGCGGTCCCTTCTCCACCCCCACCTTCCCATCACTATCTCCTCCCAACCTGCTGCCTCATCCTTGCACCATAACCAGCTTTAGGGTTTAGGCAATATAGGATTAGGGGAGGTGGCTGTAATTCTTTATTCCAGATGGCTGGCAACTGCTAAACCCACTGTCACAAGCAACGAGTTATAAAAATACTTAAATTAGGCCCTTTGTTTCAGCCCATGTCCCTGCCAAGCAGCTATCCTGGTGTCCTGCCGGGAGCTCAGCTTGCACAGAACAGGTGGGGGACTCTGAGTCCAGACTGTAATGATGCTGGGGAGAGGCTTCTCCGGACTCACACCTACCTGGATTCCCTTGCTCAGCTCCATCTGCTTCTTTTTGCCTTTAGCTCTTAAAGAGAGATCTGCAACAAGAAGGAGCTGGGCATGAGTTGCTGTGTGCTCACTTAGCAGGTGAACATCCCAGGCCAGGGACATACAAAGGCTGCAATTCCTACCCACATTCTTGACAGAAATCTCGGGCTTACCCCTGGACCTAACCCTGCAAGAACCTGATGATCTGAGCTCAGTGTACTGGAAATGGGGGAAGAAGGGCAGCTACTGTAGGACCAATGTTTCCTCAGAGCTGCCCTTGTGCCTCACATCTGTCTTGCTAGGTTGGCTCTTAGGGTTATTATTTACTATTTACTATTCATTAAGCACCAGGAGAGTTTGGGGTTTTGTTTGTTTTGTTTGGGTTTCCATATAGAGGCCTTTGCTGAGGCAGACTCTGGTGCCAAGACCTCTGGCGCTTTTACAATTACAGCCCATGATCCTACTGTATTGTTTATGTAATGACTCTCAGTCCCGAGGGATTCTGCAGCCTTTCTTAGACCAGAGCACCCAGCACCTGGCAGGGAGAGTGCAGGGCAAGTGCTGGACCCTGCTGCCAAGGAAAATCTCTGGGCTCTGTGTCCCAGGGGATCATTAATATGTAGAGGGCTCAGGCTGGACCTGCTACAAGGATCCACATGCAAGGAGTAGATTAAGCTGCTTCAGAAGGAACAGATGATTCATCCCTGCCTGCTCTCTGGCCACTGGGTCTCTTAGTAGCTCAGACCTGCTGTTCTGGCTGTTTGGTGTCTGCAGCCCACCAGTCTGTCTCTCATACAGGGAGCTGAGTTGACTGGTCCTTGTGGGCCAGCTGATGTGATCAGTTCCTTAATGTCACAGAGCACCCCAAACTATCCCAGCACAGGGACAGAAACTTCTAGTTGTTAAGCAGGTGGGTGGTAGGCTCCACACCAGCTCTGTAACCTGCAGGACATGGGTAGGACTGGTCATAACCTGCTGTATGGGACTGTGGTGAGGTAGGTGATGAGCTCATCACCATGATTCTTGGGTTTAATTCCAGCTTTGCCACTGATTTGCTTTGTATCTGTAGCCATGTGAATGCATAGTTTTGTGCCAGTGCTTCCTCATCAGTATAATGGGTATAATTAGGCTTCCCTGATTGAAGATGGCGCTGAACACTGAGTGTGCTGGCAGACTGTTTGCTTTCGTATAAAAGTCCCTTCCAAAAAAAGGAGATAAGAGCAGATTTTAGGGTGCTGGTTCCCATATCATATTGCAGACATATGTAGCTTAAGGTCTCTTACAATACCCAACCCTTTCCTTGTGGGACAAGTTTGCTCTGAAGACTTGGCTTCCCCTAAACCTCACAGGTCAGTTAGGTTAAGACTAAGTGCTTCTAAGTACTGTCTCTTGTATTCAGCAACATACAGAATGTGGCACTGCTGATCTTCTGTGTTAATTACAAATATAACAGAATGTAACATGAAGAATAGTCTAAATAATTTCATGGCCTGTTAACCAAAAGAGAGCTTAAGTTCTGGGGCATGGACCAGGCTACCCCTGATAATGGTATCTGAACTCAGTGGTGTCTGGAGGAAGGGTCATACTATGCTGGCTGCTCTGGTTTCCCACTGTAGATTGCAAGACCAGATGATTAAGAGTGCATTAGATAATCTTCTAACATAACATTCCCTACAGGCAGTTACTGGCATTGCTGTAGAGACATCCTGAACGACGTGTTGGAAAAGGAAGTGCACAGGACAGTCTTTCTGCATTGTGAACATGTTTGAGACCCCCATGCAAAGCTGTGCTCTGTTCTGACTCCAAGTCTCCTCAGACATGGCCGAGGAAAATGCACGTGAGTGCTGACCTGGGGGCACCTTCTGTTGTTCTATTTGCACCTTCTTGTACTTGTTCAACACCTCTCCCTTCTCAAGCACTGCCACTCTCACTGCAAATGAGTCTGGAGACCTTGACTCCAGCACAGCCAGGAGTTGAGAAACATCCCATAGTTGGGTGAATGGGATGAAAAGTTCAGATATGGGTGGCGTTTCTTTTTCTCTCAGTTTAGTGTGAGTGGCAGTGGAGAGGCATAAGCTCCTGTCTGTCACTGATGTGGTGTCAGCTGGGAAATGATTCTCCTGAGCCAAGCAGAGTGACATGAGCATAAGATCAGTCAGAGAGGGATCAAGCCCAGCAAGTCAGGAAGAGCTGAGGCCCTGGGCTGAGTGTCTGGAGATGAGCTGCCCATCCTCAGTCGCTGGGGAGGAGAGTCCTCCAGAAAGGGACTGGCAACTAACAGATAGAGCTAAAGGGACTGGAGTTCAGCTAACATCAGTTCAGAGAATGGGAATGTGCAGAGAGATCTCAGGGGTGAGTCAGGAAGACAGACACCTGTACCTGCCTTTCCTGTGAACTGCTGACCCTGACAACATCCTGCTCCAGTGCTGAATCCTGGCTGCTGTTCCTGTACCACCAGCTTGCTTGGGGCAGCAAAAAGAAGAGAAAAACCAGAGCCAGCAGCTCAGCTGATCAGGGATTTCAGGTAGAAGTTGCCCTGCCTGACTTGCAGTAGATTCAGGGGCTTACTTTGGAAACTCTCACTAGGGCAAGTCGGAACAACCAGTGGCACCTAATTTCCCAGGGGGGGAGAAAAGCCACAGAGGAAAAAAAAAAGTTGCAATAGAAGTTTGGGGATAAGAGGACATAGCGTTGCTGGCCAAACAAGGCTGTGAATGGAGATGTATCTCCCACATCCCATTTACCACCCCGGCAGTGGGACCCAAGGACCCCACGAGGATTCAGGAAGGCTTCTGTGAAGACATCCTGAGCAGGGAAGGGGATGCTGAATGCAACAAGGCCGCAAGGGAGGGATGGAGAGCTGTGTGCCACACAGTTCAGCTGCTGAAACTGTTTTAGCCCAGTTAAAACACAGGTGTAAAGTAAAAGGGCATCACTGTGTCTTCAACTCAACCTCCCCCTTCTGCCTTGCTTCCATTTCATGTCCTCCCTGGAGCTCCATGCAAGTTTATGAATTTACACCCAAATGTAGTAGGATCACCAGGGCTGAAAGGGTTTTAGTTTCATTAATTCTGGACCCTGACATGCCAGCCCTCCACCCTGGCACTCGTTTGCAGGGCTGTCATGGCTGATGCAGGCTTCCTCATGGCTTAATAAACCAGCACCTTGGAAGCCTGGGCTGAATTCACAACATCATAGAAGTGTTTAGGTCAGAAGAAACCTTTAAGGTCATCAGATCCAACCATTACCCTGGCACTGCCAAGCCCACCTCACAAAGGGAAGTTTCCTCCGAGCAGTGTGAGCAGGCATGCTGGGTCCCAGTGTCCTCATTTGGGTGACCTGTGCTGGTGCAATACTGAGACTTCTGGGGACATCTCCTGAGGTTTCCTCCTCTGCACCCCAGCAGAGGGAAGGGAGGCTGTGGGCTGGCTGGGGGAGCTGGTGATGGATGTCTCCCTGTGTGTCCTCACAGCAGTGGGGCAGTCCCCAGGTCAGGTCAGGTCCATGCTGCTCCCCAGGCAGACCAGGAGCCAAGTTGTAGATTTGGGAGAGGTTCACAGCAGCACTCCCTGAGTTCCCTCTGCACAGAAGATACACCCTCACGGAGCTGTCTTTTTATTTGCAAACTGAGCAGTTGTACTGGAAGAGATTTAGCAAACATGGGACTTCACAATGCTGTGTGTACTGAGTCACACATCAGGGCTGGAGCCAGCTAGCGCTGTGAGCTACTGAGGCAAACATTTGAGAATAGCTACAATAGGCACCAAAAATATCTTCAGATGTGATCTTTCTGAGTTGCTGCACGTTAGGTAATCGGGAGGGCTGACAACCTAAGCTTCAACTCTACCCACATTCTCTAGAGCTCATCCTGAGCAAGCCAAGCTACTGGGAATAGGAACAAAACAGAGGAAAAAGCAGGTTTTCTCCTGTAAAGGGAGCTCTGATTAGCCAACTTCACATGGGTTGGGAAAGTTCTGGCTCTGGCAAGGCTCTAGGGATTGACTCTGTGATGCTGGCCCTGGCTGCATTTCAGGAGGGAATGACCCCAGAAGTTACACTATGCTGTTGGATCTGCAGTTCACACCTGCACAGGGCCAGGGCAGGATCAGTCCCTACAAGACATCTTCTGTCTGTTTTTAAAGTTCCCAGGTAAGGGACCTGGTTTTGGAGTTTCCCATAGAAAGTCTCTCTATTTGCAAGGTTTTTCTCTGCGATTGCTCTTTCCTCTCTACTACTCTTTTAAAATAAAAGAGCCACTTCCCCAAAACCCAGCTCTGGCTTCTCAGACGTGATTCAGCAGATTTTTGGGGGCTTGTCCAGACCATCTCAGCAGAATGGGAGAACAGGCAGCGATAGTTCTTGATGATGTCTGATGCTGTCTGATGGACTGGTGGTGACCCCTGGATCTGATCAGCCTCCTGCCAGGTGCCCCTTTGGCATCATTTCCCCTGTCCCCCAAACCCTTTCCTTGGATCCTGCTGCTCCCTACACCCTCGTGCTGGGGCTGGTACCTTGGCCTTGCCGTGGCCTCTTCCTGCCTTACAGCACACAATCTCTCCCACTGGTTTTGCAGCCGTTTTTTCTGCCAGCGCAGGGCACTGAAAAGTGCTGGCACTGCCAAAAACCCTGTGTGCACTACGACTCCCCAAACATCCCTTTATTTTTATTGTTCTGTTAATTACTGTTTAAACTTTAATAAGTCACTTCGTCAGGAGGGGGGACCTGCAGTGAGGTTTCTGTGCAAACACTGGGCCCGGCGGTGACTCTAGTGTAACATAACCCTTTATACAATGTGGGAATGTTTAGACTGTAACAGAAACTTGTTATTTTAATGACAGTTAAAGGGGAAAAAAAGAAAGGAGCGAATGAAAAAGGGAAGCAAGTTTGTTGGGGAAATGGCTCATCTCAATCTCTCTGTCTGGCCTCTTTTCTCTTGGCTTTAATGATATGTGGATGAGGAGGCTTTATGGCTTCAGTTGAGGCAAGTCTTGTTCCCAGAGATGCCCTATACAAGGCAGTATGTGATCCCTTCAGTTCTGCAGGGTGAGGCCAACAGCAGAGAGATGCTGATGGAAGCAGCATGGCTTGATTTTGCTCAGACACAGCAGCAGATGCCTAAAGCCAATTTGAGCTCAGTCTAATTATTCTGACCCACACGAGAGACTTTCCCCTTCTATTCAGAGCTTCTTCCACTGGTTAAGTTTTTAAGTAGCTGTGCTGACACAGATGCTGGCATGTCATACATAGGAGGGTCCAACATCCCACGGAAAAAAATGGACCTTGAAACAAGAAGATGATGTTTCATTTTGACGAGTCAAAATGAGGAATCATGGAGACCTGAGAGGGTGAGAGCCTGGCTCACATGCTTGGCAGTGGGAGAACAGAGAATTCACAGGCATCCTTGATTTTGGACTGTGACTTCTGACATCTGCATTGCTTTGAGGTGGAGAGTGACTGTGCAGTGGCTGCTGTCCCCGCACCACAGCACTGAAGTCACCTCTAGGTTTGGCTTGGCTATATTTAGCTCTCACTATAGACAAGACCATATAGAGTGATATATATGATCTGAAAACCTTCAACTCCTGCTGACCTCTGCTGCTACAGCGAAATCCCCCAAATCTGTACAGTCTGAGCGAGGATTGATGTGAGACCAGGAGAAGGGAGAGCTCCCATGTTTTCCCTGACAGAATTCCACGTTTCCCCTCCTCAGCCCAGCTTCTTCTGCCAGACCTGGCTGTTGGGCCCACAGAGAATGAGGGCAGAGAGGTGTAAAGAGGGTATGGGGATGCAGACTGGGACACAAGAGCTTTAGCAGGAGATGCTAGGAAGAAGGGTGGAATGGTGCTGGGAACTTGAGGAAAGAAGATGGGAGAAGAAGAGCGCCCTAAGGCCAGGGCTAGCAGCTGGTATGGGAAGTGGGGCACAAAGGGCAAAACTTCAGAGGGGAGGAGAGTTTAGAAGGGAGTGGGGTGTAAGGAGCAGTTTGCTGGGAGAAAGAACCAGGTGCCAGCTCATTCCCAGGAGTCCAGTTCCTCTGTGCAGGGCCCCTCTCTCCTCTTTGTTAAGTTTCTGGCCAGAACAGGGGCATGGGGGACTTATACTCCGTAAAGCTTTTTGGTGAGGGTGAGTGTAGGGTGGAGTGGGAGGGGATGAAATCATCGGCCTCTGGGGAGTGTGTGTTTTCCCAAGTGGGTGAGCATGCAGGGAGCAGGCCAAAACAGTTCATGCTTTCCTCACCCGCTGCTGGGGTTGTGATTGTTATTGATTGGGTTTGCTGTTCTCGGCACTTTGTGTTTTTCCAGCTGAGCATTGGCTGCCCCTGGAATTTTTTTTTCCCTCTGCTTTAGTTCAAATACCCACAAACATGGCAGATGGGGTGGGTGTATGCCCATCTCAGTGCCAGCCAGTACTGCAGGGGCTGAGCCTGCACTGGGGCTGCAGAGGGCTGAGGGAGTGAAGGGGTCTGTGAAAGGTACCAGCAATGACAGCAGACCTGCTGTCAGTAGGATTAAATTCATAGGTCTATATTATCTTTGCATGTATGTCATACAAAAAGGTAAAGAAATCTGCTCTTGTATGAAAACCACTGTCAGGTCTTCATGTTGGAGCAAATAGTAGGGACATGCACAGGGATTGCCACTCTTGGGCATGTATAATGTGTAGCTGGCTTAGGGTGCATAAACTTCAACCTCAAAGCTAAAGGGCCAAGAGAATGCTAGCTGGAGAGATAGTTTTGCTTCATTTCCAACAAATGGTCATGACTTTCAGACCCCAGCAAGCCCCTCATGTTGGGCTGTTCTCCCTCCAGCCGTGTGCTCGTGTCCATCTTCTGCAGAGCTGTGTGTGCTTCTGGGGCCAGTGGCAGGAGCCGTCCCTTTAGGAATGGTATTTTCCAGGTTCCTGTGTGAGGCCAAACATGTCCCAGCTGCAAAAATAACTAGTCTGTATATCCTGTGGAAACAGGAGCAGCAGCGACACATCTGTCTGGTCTGGGCAGAGCTGGCTTGTAACTAATGCCCCAAAGGGCATCAGGAGGCTGCAAGCTCCTTGTCAGTGTGCAGAAACCCAAAATAAAGACCTCTGGGGAGGACCAGCCCCTTGGAGGATGAAGCTCTGCAGTAGGCAGAGCAACAGATCCCTCTGAGCCTCTTGCAGGACCAGTGTGCTCCAGCAAGACATGAATATTGACTGACTCCCCTGGCCCAGCTCGGGGTGTGCAGGCTGCTGGCGTGGCCGGGTGCACGCATCCCCCAGGGCAGCCCCAGCCTCCTTCTGCTCCCTCCTGCCTCCCCCGTGGCCAGAGGGGTCACTTTGGTTGGAGAGCACAAGCAGAGCTCAAGGATAGAGCCCCCTGGACGGAGCCAAGGAGCCACCGAGTAAAAACGCTGAGGTTTCCTTTTCTGTACAGCGCGTTTCCCTAAATTGCCTTTGACTGTGTGCATCGCTAATGAAAGTTTATGCCCTTGTTAGAAGGACAGGCAGGTCCATTCCAGTTAGGGCTGGGTCTATCCTTCTGCCAACTGCCCTCCCCAGCATACACACACACACACTCTCACTCACTTGCTCTCCCTGGTGAATAAGTGAGGCTGTTAAAAAAAAAAAAAAAGAAAAAAAAAAGAGAGGGGAAAAAAGAGGAGGGGAAAAAAAATTTCCATATTTGTGTAAGTTGCTTTAAAAGCATTTTATCATGTCATAAAAAAAAAGGAAAGTACTCTCGGAAATTGATCCTGCACAAGAGCCCATTGGACAGAAGGACGTTGGGATGTTAATGGCTATTTTGCTCCAGGGTGGCTTATTAAAAAATTTATACATAAATGCTTAAAATTGCATAAATTATTTAAAAAAAAAACATAGTAAGCAATTTGCAATCCCCATCTACTTTTCCTCTTTTTCTTTCCATCGTCGTTCTTTTCTTCCATTCTTTTCTACAAAAAGAAAATATTCTTTCCCACTTCTATTACCCTTGTCCCCTCCCTGTCTGAAAATGTGATGTGTCCAAAATTGTACATGTCTGTGGGTAAAATAAATACAGTTTTAAATGGTACCTGCCACTGACCAGAAGAGCTATCTGTGAGGGGGAAAAGGAGAAAAAAAAAAAAAAAAGAAGAAGGGGAGAAGAAAAAAGAAAAGAAAGAAAGAAGTTTGGATATGATGAGTGTTTCTCGCAGGCGTGGAATGTCACCCACATATCCTGGAGATTGTACTGGGGAGGTTTATGATGGTTTCCCATTGATTTGTTTCCCCGACGCAGCTGCCGACCTCTATTGAGGGACAAACATAATCAGCACTGACGCAAATTAGATGGTTATTCGTTTTGAAAATTGACAGAAAAACAATAAAAAAGATGAAATGCTCCCAAATCAATAGATATAATGAAATTCAAATAATCCGAGAGATGAGGTCTCCATGGCAACTGATAATGTGGAAAAGAAAACAATTTAATAAAGGACAGACACACTTTGAAAACAGATTGGGCAAAGGGAAGGCGGGGGGGCGAGGGAGCAAGGGGGGCTGTGGGTTGGGTGGTGGTGGGAGGGGGCAGCGGGAGGAGGTGGTGGTGGGGAGCCAGAGCCACTGCCTCTCCGCTTGGTTAGCAGTGCTGTAGTGAAGGATCACTGTCCATCCCAAGGACGCTTGCCATAATTAAGAGAGGCTTTCGGTCCAGAAAGTGCAGATTCAGGTTTTAATACACAAAATTATTTCAGGAGCACTGAATCGGAAAGTCGTTTGTTATGACCTTCCTGAGAGGCCTGGAGCAGGGCATGTTGGAGGCGCGGCGGCTGAGCCAGCTGAGTTATGGCATATTTGTGTTTTTATAGTGCGGAGGGGAGGGGGAAGGGGGGAAGAAGGTTAAACAGTATTTACAGCTCAGTTGTTTTCAGAAAGGAAAGAGAAATAGAGTTCATGAAAAGATGCGAGTGGAAGAGAGAGAGGGAGAGGGAGAGATCCCCTGCCCGGCACACACTCTGCTGGGACGTCAGCTCCAGTGAGACATTCCCCGGTGCTCTGTTTGCCTTAAGGTGTGAGCTGCAGATGGGCTGGGGCTGCAGAGGGGCTCTTTGGCGGGGTGGGGAGTGTGTCTGTCCCTGCTGCAAGTCTGGCTGCAGGGTCCAGCTGGGAGTCCACTGTCCTCTCACTCCAAGCTGCAGAACAAACTGCATCTGGCGTGCGGGCTCGTGCTGAGCGTGTGCATGGTGTGAGTGCCCGCGGGTGCTCTGCTCACACTGCCCTGTGCTGGCTGCACGTGTGGCTGCTCGTGGGCTCTGCCTGGGTGCTGCTGGGCTCCGTGGGGTGCTGCCTGCGTGTGCGGGGCCGAGCGGCGCCAGGTGTGTGCGGGGTGCAGGTGCTGGCTCTGTATGTCCAGATGTGTATGTGCAGATGTGACACCTGTACGGTCCCAGCTACACCGGCTGGTGTGCCTTAGCGTGTGCATACAGTTGTGTTTGTGAGCAGGGTCATGTGTGCCTCTGCATGTGATAGTGTACCTGCACGACCACGTTTCTATGCACGTGTGCATTCCCGCGGATGGGTGATTGCAGTCAGTGATAGCACAGGCACATGGACGGGCTCACGAGGACATGGGAGATAAGAAGATGAGCCCTAATGACCAGAAGGAAGAGCAAGAAAAGGCAAGACACGGAATTAGAGTGGTGCGAGCACTGGGAAGCACGGGGTGAGTGCCCACATGGCCTAGCCATGGGGTTGCTCTCCCGTGCCGCTCTGACAGGACTGCTGAGTGAACAACTCAGGCATGACCCACTGCTTTCACACCAGAGCTCTTTCTCCCCTGGCCTGATCATTCCTTCCAAGAGGATGGAAGCATTTGTCCTAACCACACTGCACAATATTTGCAGGTCGCAGACATCTTCAGGGATCCAAGATCCCTTGAGCTCCCAGTGCTGTGTGTAATGGGTACCTGCTCTGGATTCACAAAGCAGTTCAGCCCCACTTGGGGATCACAGAAACCTCTAAGGGCACTGAGTACCCTCTTTGCACACCCAACCCAGAGCAGTTACCTGCTCACATACAACTCAGGCAACAGCCAGGGGCTGTGGAGGGGACATAACATGAGCTGGAAGGCTGAGATGCTCTGGTTTACTCTTTGTATGCAGCCCTTGCTGAGGTTTCACTCACCTCCTGCAGGGTGACACACTGATTCACTTTGCAGGACCTTGAAAGACCACAATAATGAACTTTCTCTGGCCCTGCATTTTTTAGTGATGCAACAAGCATTCACGCTCCCAACTCCTGTTTAGCTCCCGACTTCCCACTGCAGTTAATTAGCAGTCTGCATTCTTTGTTGGGTCTGAGCTTAATAGTGCTGAAAGGGATTGCAAATTGCTCTTAAACTGCCGACCAACTACCGAAGGGTCAGAGGGACCCTATTTTAGGAGCTGCCTCACTTAACCCCTGCCCTCAGTTAGGGATGAGCCCAGCATGACACCAGGGAGCTGCTGTCCACTGACTTGGTTCATGGTGGTTTTGGGTTCTCTGTAAAATCACTCATTAAAGGCAGTCACCAAGAGGAACTGATGAAACTTTGAGCAATTCCCTTCTGAATCTATCCTTTATGGGATCTGTTGTCTCTCTCTGGTCTTTTTTGTTTCCCCAGTGTCAGGTATTTTCTTCCAAGTCTGTTTCCCTCTTGATCTCTCCTCCATGTTTCCCTGCACCCCTTGCCTTGACTCCCCCAGCCTTTGGAGAGGGATCTATGCAGTGTTTCCAAAAGGCTCATGTCTTGGACTCATCTTCATTCCTTGGGAGCTGGCTCCCACATGAGGCAGCAGGCTTTGCTCCAGAGGCTTTCCCAGCCCTCTGCTTCCACCACCCCTTCCCTCCCTCTCTGCATCCACTGTGTCCTCCTGGCACAGCACTCCAGCCGTGCTTCTGTGCTGTGGAGAAGTGAAGTTAGGCACTGTGTTTGCATTTAGCTGCCCTGACAACATGCCTGGCTTCACAGGGAGTTTTCTGTGGGCCACAGGGAGCCTGCAGGGACCTGAAGGTGATGAGCTATTACTCCTCACTCTTTCTTTCACATCTTTTTCCCCTTGGTTTTCTTCACAGTCTGTGGGGAGATTGATGGCAGGATTGTGATGTAGATGTTAGCAGTTCTGCTTGATTTATAGAGTTACTTAGGCTGAGTGAGGCTACTTATGCTCCTCTGGATAGTAAACCTTTTAACCAGACTAAAAAATTAATAACAAATAAATAAGGAAGAGAAACTGGATCAGAAAAGCTGATCCTTTTGGCTTTATGTTATCTGAAAGAAAGATGGTGAGGACAGAAAGTTCCCAGGGAGCTGCTGCTCAGCCTGGGGAGCCCAAGACCCTGCTCACTGCGTTGGGTTGGAGCACTGAGAGCAGGTTTTCATAGGAAGGAAACAGCTGAAATGTCTTATCAAAGATCCTGCGTTGACAAATGAACTAGGAAGTTTGCTGCAGGACACAAGGGACTTTTGAGCTTCAATCTGCCCTCTATCAATGCTTTTCCTCTGCTGTTATTCGATTTGCAATAGTACCTAAATTTGCAAAGGCACTGGGCTCATTAAGCTGAGCAAGAAATCCTTTCCCAATGGGTGATCCATGAAGGGGAGCCTGCATGATGTCCTTTGCCCAAAGAGAAGGAACAGTAGCAGAGTGGGGAGCAGAATCAGAATTCCTGACTCTGTTCCCCACTTTTTTCCCCCTCCTCTTTACACTGGACTCCTTTTGTTAATTTGTAGAAGCTTCGTGTTGTTACTTGTATGCAGAAAGGCATTCTTTTTCTTGTCCTTTGGAGGTTCCAGGACACATGAGTGCCGAGCAAGGCAAAGGGAAGGGCAGGGACGAGGGGCTTTGCCTCGGCACTTGGGTGAGAAGCAGACCCTTAGTGGCTCTCCCAGTGAGGAAGCTGGGGGTAGGCGAGATCAAAGCTCACTTAGAGTAATTTTTGAGCTCTGCCTAGGAAAAGGTTCAGACGTGCGTTACTAAAGAGCTGTGAGGAAGGATTAGTCCTATCTTTGCTCAGAGTTGAAGCACTTTCCTCACCAGCTGTGCCAAATGCCTGTGAAGAGCTGGTGGAACAGGTCAGCAGTAGGTGAAAAAGGAGTGTCGGGGTGGGGGGAGGCTGTCACCCTCGAGCCATCGAGGGGACAGGTGAGGAGGGACCTGCGGCAGATGCGGGGAGGCAGCGCAGCGCTGAGAATGTGGAGGTGTCCATCCTGCTCTGCTGCCTGCCAGCCAGCTCGGCTCTTCAGCAGGGACTCTGCAGACTCTGGAGGACTTTTTGAGTTGCAGCCCATTGCACCATTGCAGCAGGAGCGGCTGTGCTAGGGCCAGCTCACTCCTAGTGTGAGGTCTGCACTGCCTTTCTCTCCCTGGCCAGTGATATATGGCATAAATTAGGCCTCTGAAGGGGGATACTGCATCCTTAAGAAGAAATATGTCCTCATTTTTCTTAAACACCGTTTGCACTGAGTGAAATGTTTAGAAGGGACGCTGAGGGATAACTTTATTTCTTACTAGGGAGTTCAGAGCCGTTCAGTTAAACCCATAAAACACTGGGAGTAGGGAAGCTGACAGCCTGCCCGTGCATTAGAAAAGCCATTACTCATCTAGGCGAAGTTCACCCCATGCTGGAGCCTTGTGTTACCAATGGGGTGGTCCAGGGGAAAACATGGGATCATCTCCCTTGGCCATCTAAGGGGTCAGTAGGATGATCAGAGGTGAAAAAGACTCTGTAACAATCCAGCACAGTGACATAGAGTGCTGATACAGAGACCCCAAAGCGCTTGGGGAAGGCTCACTGGGTGGGTAATTGTCCTCATTCCCCCTCCCCTGCATGGGGAAACTAAGACACAGAAAGCTGGGGAGACTGACGGTTGCACTGTGGTTGGAAGCCAGGCTGGAACCCAGCATTTCTGGCTCTTAATCCCCAGCCTGAATCACCAAAACCAAAATCCATTCCAGAGGCAAGGAGTAAAAGTCAGGAGGCCTGACCTCCTGTTCTGTTTCTGGCACAAAGCTGTGCTCCCAAGTGGAGTAGAGAGTCCTGATTCCATCTTCATTGCACTTTCAGCCCTTTCTTCCCAGTGAGATTTAGAAAACCTCCTGGAAGACGAAGGCAAGGTCTTGTAGGTAATAGTAATGGGAATTCTTGTCTTGGATGGTGGTTGGTGCTGCGGTGGGCTGCATTACAGGTGGGGGTGTGCGAGCTCATGCTCCTAGGCACCTGGCCAGTGCAGGCTGCCATCATTCTCCCAGTAAGTGGCTGTTCCAGAGGACAGGGCCACCCAGGGCACCCAGAGTTGTGGCAGACAAGGCATCGGCCACCAGGGGGGTGGTGACTTTCTCTTTGATATTTTATTTTTGGAGGCTTGACACCAAAAGATTTAATATTTGTTTGAAATGAGAAACAGTTCTCGAGTGAATTTGGAGAGCCTGGGAATTAATGTCAGACCCCCCTCCCCTCCCTAAACATCCCTCCTCCCCGTCAACTGAGTCCCCCCCTTTCAATTTCTGAAGCTTGCTGATTTGAATATTTATAAATATCAGTAAATTATTTATTGTAGCAATCTGCTGTGCCATTTCACCAATCGCCGTTAACACTTTAGGGCTTGCTCTTCAGGAGGATGCGACTGGAGGAGACGGGCACCTGGGGGCTGGGAGCAGGCACTGGGGAGGGGGTCCTGCTGGCTTGTGTGCAGTGCCAGGAGGGGATCTCTGTGTGGGCAGCACTGGAAGGGTCGAGATGTTTGCAGTAGAGGATGGGGACCTGTGTCCAGTAGCAGGGGACACTGGAGAGGACATGGCTAAAAAGGAAGGCTTTTGTGTTGGCAGGGGAGGGCAGCGAGGGGGTGGCCTAAGGGGGTGGGCTGTCTGTGCCCTGTGGCATGCAGCGACCTGGCCCTGACTTACAGCTCAGCGCTCATCACTCTTCACTTGTAGTGTCTGTTCCCCTGAGGAGGAAAATTCCTCTCTCTTTCTCCTGTCCCATTCCCTGCCTTCAGAAGTGCACTCCTGCACAGAAAATACACACTGCTCAGAGATGCTGTAGCTGTTTTCTGCTTGGGTAAAGGAGGGGCTCCCTGTGTTCATAAGCTCTTCTCCCAGAGACGCCCTGTCTGCAGCACGGGGGCAGCCAAACGGCCAGGTGAGAAACAGGAGCAGCCCAACTGGCTGGCAGCCCCAGTGCAGGGCACCAGCACCTCCAGAGCCCATGGCTTCCCCTGCTCTCAGGTGTCCTGTCGCTCACTGCCCGGTGCCCACTGCTGTGCACTGGCACCAGCACTGGCACCAGCAAATTGCAGCTGAACTCTGCAGCTGAGAAGGTTGAGCAAAGGGAAGCAGATGGGCTTGCTGAAGGGAACTGACACTGCTCTCTGTCCCTTTGGGCCAGGGTCGAACCAGGCAACCTGGGAGCTGCAGATAGGGAGAAAAGTAGCCCCTTGTGGGTCTGTAAATGCCAGTGTGAGAGGCAGGAGAAAGTCAAGCAGTGAGGACCTCAGGCAGACTGTGCTCTGGCAGGTGCTGGCGGTGGGGACCAGAGCAGAGTCCCCAGCCTCTCCTCTCTGGTTTATGGATGGGGGGTTGTGGGGAGAGCCCTCCTGGCTGTGGGAAAGCAGGGAGTGAAGCTGGCAGCTCTTGGGTAAGGACACCCTGGCTGCTCACTTCGTTTCTCCTCCCACGTCTTTGATTCTCCTTCTCCTGCCTGCCCAGTGCTGAGCTGGAGGCTGTCACGTCTGACTCTCACACCGAGGGCTTTCCCCAGCTCCTTGCAGACACGCACAGGCAGGATCCATGCTTCCAGGGCAGAGGAGGTTGTTAAAGAGCCTTTGTGAACTCCCCAAGGTCAGCCAGAACAGACAGCATCCACTAATCCAAGGTCATTTCCTGGGCTAAAAGCAATAAAATGTTTTATTGATAAACTGAAGAGGGGAGAATACGCACTAAATCCACTCTCAGACATTGTGGGCCATGCCTGGGATGTTCTGCCTTTGCCCTGGCCCTGCCTGGGAAAATACACAGGTCTTCGTGCTGGTGGAAAGCTGTTTTCTGGTAGGGGCTGAGCATTTGGCTGCCTTCCCTGCCTCCTCCTAGCATGTAGCCGGGCAGTGCCAGGGCACTGCTCCTTAGAAGCATGTTCCCAATGCTCCAGTGGCCTTCTGCTGTGAAGGTTTGGCTCCATTTTAGGGACTGCAGCTCAAGCGTGAAGAGGCTCCAGTGTGCAGCATCCTCACCTCCTACCCCCCAGCAAGCAGTGCTGCCCTCCCTGTTTGGGGCTGCTGGGCAAACTGGAGTCTCTCCAGTCAAGTTTGCACCACAGTGGTTAAAAAGGAAAAGGACTGTGCATGCATGTCAGCTCTCTTTTCTTCCCCCTCCCCGCCCCAAATAATGCCGTTAATAATTAATCGAATGAGAGCTTGCAGCTCCTGGAAAGCTGGCACTGGGACCTCCCTCCTGAACGGAGCTGCTCAGCTGGGCTTAAAACTCTTCAATAGGAATATGAAAGCTCCATCTGTTCGCCGTACCCGGCCCTCTGAAGTGACAAGGCTGTCCCTCCCCAGGCAGCAAACCTGTCCCCCCGGAACGGGCCCTGCTGCCCCAGGGGCAGGGGTCTGCCCTGCGCCCTGCCCCTTCCCGCAGCACAGCTCCTGCTGTCACCCTCCACCCGTCCCAGCGGGCTCATCCAGCCCCCATAGGCGCTTTTCTCCCGGCTGGGAGCCTTCCTCCCCTCTGCCAGGGTGCGTTTTCATTAACCTCAAGCTGAAGGCAGGCTTGGGCTCTCTCCTACTCTCCCTGCAAAGCCGGACTTATCTTTGTAGCGGTTTGCCCCTTGGCTGGGATGGCCCGTTTCTGTCCAGGCTGCAGATCCCACCGCGTGTCCCCCACAGCCCGTTTTGTCCCTCGGGGCAGGCAGGGCTGACCGTGCCCGGCTTTGCAGCGCCCCGCCGGGGGCTAATGGCTGAGACGGCGCTGTCTGGGGGCTGCACGGGGCCAGAGTGGGCTCGGGGTGCGGGGGACGCCCGGGCTCGGGGTGCGGGGGGCACCCGGGCTCGGGGTGCGGGGGACGCCCGGGCACGGTGAAGGGGGACAGCCGGGCTGAGGGGGCAGCCGCCCGGGCTGAGGGGGCAGCAGGTGGGCTGAGGGGGCAGCAGGTGGGCTGAGGGGGCAGCAGCCTGGGCTGAGGGGACAGCCACCCGGGCTGAGGGGACAGCGAAATGGCCAGGTGAGCTCTGTCCACCTCTCTGCCAGCCCCGGCTGCACCTTGCCTTCACAGGGAGGATTGCCGTCAGCGTGCTGCGGCGATGGGCACGGAGGGGGAAGAGCCCGTGTCTCCTCGAAGGGTGTGGAGAGGGGCAAAGAGGAGTAAACTCCCGGTGGCATTGTTTTCGGAGGAAGTGCTCAGTGTAAATAGAGCTTGTGGGAAGAGTTTGTCCCGGGCAGAGATGAAAAGTCCGTGTGACAGGCTCAGGTTATAAATGGCTTCCTTAGATTGATGTGAAATCAAAACATTTCTATTTAGACGAAGAAAATGAAGGGGGATGTTTACTTAGCCTGGAATCTTTAAACAGTGATTTGGGGTGGGGAGCTCGGCCTGGGGGGAGGGTGCCTCTGCCTGGCTTCGGGGATCTGGCAGTCCCGACCTTGGGCAGATCCAAAGACCCCTCATCCAGCAGCTCAGCTTCTCTCCCTCTGCCCGAGAGAATGAAACACAGGTGCTCTGGTCTCCTCCAACCTAAGGGTCATATTCAGCATTTCTCTATAAGAAGGGTTTCCCTCCTGCTCACAGACTTGATAGCCTAAAAGAGGGGAACAGGAATATTGATAGAGGTAATGTCCCTCCCATTCCATAGACAAGGAAGTAAGGGAATGGAAAGATAAAATGATGCATCCAGACGTGGAGAGAGGTGGTTGCAAGGCTGGCATGAGAAGCTGGAAGTTCTAATTTCCAGCTGTTTTGGAATAGATGGGATGTAGATGTGCAAGAGCCCTGGTATTTCAGAGCAACTCCCATTCCCCGAAGGTCTCTGGGAAGGTTAGTTTTATAGATCAGGGAAGTGGTACGTTTTCAGAACTTGCTTTATTTTTAGCTTAAACTTTAGGAAAAGATTCTCAAAATGTTAAAGAAAAAAATATCCCAGACACAAGAAGGGAAAGGAAAGATGCCAAGGGGTAAGGCAGGAGCTGGGGGGCAGAAGCTGGGGAGGTAGAGGGGCAAAGCCAGGGTGTGTGAGATGGAAGGAGGCAGAGCAGAAATGGAAGATAAGTTGCAGGCTGCCTGGAATTGCTGCATACGCAGCAAGTGCAGCCTCAGGAACGTCTGTTCCTCTTTTCCTTTGAATAAATATTTATATATTCATTTGCCAGCTGGTGCACACACTTGGCTGCTCACCTCCAGACCAGAATAATGGGATCTGCCCTCCTGGCAGAAAGGGGTAGGGCAGTGAGGATTTGGGCTGCCGAATGTCTGCCTCCCAGTTATCTCCAGCTGCGAGCGGTGCTGATCTCACCAGTTAAGTAGGGCTGGCTATCGTGAGAACATAGACAGGGAATCTCCAGGCAGTGTTTGGGAGAGAGGCTGGTGATTCCATGCTGACCCAGTTCCCTGGCCCCGGGCAGGCACCGCATGGAGGCTCTGTCCTAGCCACCTGCAGCCAGCAGAGTTCTCCTGGCCCTTGGCCTGAGCCCACAGGCACGAGCTGTAGGTGTCCTGGCCAGGCTCCACTTGGAGCTCACAGCAGCCTCCTGAGATTCCCTTGGTGATACCAGCTGGGTATGGAATCGGCCTTCACTTTGTGCCCTAAATAGTGGGAATGCAATTGGAAGGGAAGGTGGGTGCCGGCAAATAGAGACTTGCAGCTTTATAGGCATCTGCCTGTGCCCATCTGTATGTGCGAGGGCTGCAGGCTTGTGTTGGGGAACGTGTGAAAAAGGAATGCGTGGGGGAAGGCGCAGGAATGCATTTTGGGGAGATGGGACTTCTTAACCTGTGCATGTAGGACTGTGTTTACGGAGTGTGCCAGCACATACACACCGCTCTTTGAACAGCTGTAATTTCAGGATGGGGAGGTACGTGTTTGGGAGCATCGTGTGCTTTCCCTTGGTGAAAGCATGATTGCACGTAGGTGTTAGTGCCAGGGGGTGCGTTTGGAAAGTGGAGGAGTACATTTTGCCTCCCTTTGTGTGGGGGGCTGATATATTTGTCGGGGGGTTATTTTTCTTGCAGTCCTTGACAGGGAAGCGTGTCTGAAGCTGTCAGGAGTTTACGCTAAGCAGCCACTCTCTGGCTGTTGGACAGCAGGTCTAAAGTTTCAGTCTGTTTGTGTTGGGCTGTCATGTTATGGGATTAGGGGCTGTCACGGTGGCTTCTGGGTGCATTGTAGGGGGTCTGATTAATCTCACTGTGCTTCTGTGGAGCAGCACCTCTGTGCTGGTGACAGGGAGGTGTGGGCTGAGCTGCCACAAGGGACTCCTGTGTGGTAGAGGAACCCGTTCTCATCATTTGAGGTCTGGAGACATGTTTTGTTTGCTCTACATGTGAGCGGCACCTCTTTCAGCACAACATAAAATTTTGGAGGGACCTCTTACCTCCAGCAATATGCCCACAGTAACTCTTGTGGCATGTGTGACCAGTAAGTGTTTTATTGAATGCTCTTCCTGAACCCTGGAATGCAGGGCAGGGTCTGCCTTGGCTCTGCTCTGGGGAAAGAGCCAGGCTGTGTGCCCATTGCAGCCTTCCATCCTTTAACCCTGCTTAGTGTGGGCATCTCTCAGAAATAGAGAAATGAGACAATGCAGCTGCTTTAGAATAATTATTTTGCTTTTATTTGGGATTGAACCTTCTTAATTGTTGGTGCAATACTAATGCAAGTGACTGATAGAGACCATTTAGATCAAGATTCTCTATGACCTTGAAGTTAAGACCTTACCTTCTTCCTCTCTCCCCCCACCTTCTCTCACCCCTCCTTTACTAGCTGTCACATATGAATAAACTACATTAAAATAACAAACTCACACTAATTAGCTGATTGTGCTGGGAAGTATGAGAGCAGAATTTCCTGTGTGCGACAGCAAGCAGGCAAAGGGGCCTGATCAGCCAGTACCAGCCCACAGCAGTTTTCTCCATACTACTGTGACACACCAGTCTAGTTCTGGTGCTCCAGAACACACACTTTGCCCGGGCTCCTGTCCTCCATACTGGTTCTTTTAGGTGCATACTGGTTCTCTTCTCTGAGACTATGCACAAACTCTTCTAGGTGAATTCCTCACTGTCCATAGGGTTAGGCTTGGGAGGCTGTTGTCCTTGCTAGTGATGCTTGGGTGCAGTCCCTGGCTGGTGTGGTTTTGGCACCCACTACATCTGGGATAGAGCTGGGGACCTAAAGCAAGTGGTGCTGCAGTTTGAAAGAGAGGGCAATCTGGGCTTTTAACAAACTTCTGCCTCAGCCAGGAGCAAAGGTCGGTGCCATGCTCAACTGCCTGAGATGTTTGGGGCCTTTCAAGCCCAGGTCTGTCCCAGCACAAAGAAGTGCCTCTTTCTTGATGGCCAGTGGCATATTTTGGTCCCAGCAGGTTCAGAGGATGCTTTTCACCAAGCTCTTCTGGCTAAGCTTCCACTCAGAGTTTAGGAAGCACACAGTAGCTCCACCTTTCCAAGGCTGGGACTGGCCATGCCTGAAAGCCCATTGGGTTGGCACCATCCTTTTGCTATTTGGGTTCAAGTTGTCTGATCCCACTAATGCCCTTCCTTGCTTCTTTCTCCTCTCTCTTCCCAGCTGAAAGAACTATATGCACTGACGCAGCCTCAGGAAAACCCGCGATGGCTGCCAAGCGCAAAGGCGGCCTGAAGCTAAATGCCATCTGTGCCAAGCTGAGCCGCCAGGTTGTCTTCGACCACGGGGGAGCTGAGCAGGCACGTGCGGACAAGGGCCCACAGCAGGAGAGCAGCAACAAGGACCTGCCCCAGCCCGGGACCAAGGAGCTGGGGACAGAGTTTTCAGATGGACTCAGCCGTGTGCAGAAGATCGAGGAGGACAAAAGGAGGGAGGTGATCGAGAAATGGGTGAACGGGGAGTACAATGAGGAGCCCTTGCTGGGGAGAGCAGAGGGCAAGGAATGTAAGGGCACCGAGAGCACAGAGGTGCCCCCCGAAGGGGTTTACATGGTGCAGCCCAAGGGCTGCAGCGATGAGGAAGATAACGGGGACGAGGCAGACGCTCTGAGGGGCTCGCAGGATGGCAACTTCTTGGATGACAGGGATTCAGATGGGCCAGCGAAGGACGATGCCTACCGGTCCTCCAGTGGCGAACCAGGCTCCAAGCTGGGGGCAGGAACCACCTCAGGTAATCCCTCTGTCTCCTCCATTTCCTGACACAGGGCAGCTGCAGGGTTACATTTTCTGTGTCCATGCCAGGTCCTGCAGCACCTGGCACCCAAGGGGAAGAGTTAGAACCCTGATCCCCTTGCAGAAACCTGTCATCTTGCTCTTGGGACCATATGGAGTTTGCCTCTGGCTTAGCCTCCCCTTCCCAAGAAGGGTGTTGTGAAGGTGAACATGGCTGGATAGGCCTTTCCAGACCACAAATCCCTCCACACTCCTTCACACCACTCAGATGGCCATAGCGGGTTTCCTGCTCTTGTATTCCCGCGAAAGCGAAGAGAAGCAGAGATTTGTCTTGTAACAAATCCCAGGTGGATCCTGCACGGTGTCCACACACAGGCTGGGTTATCTAACCACACTCATGGCCACACATGGCATCTTGATTAGTGGTTGCTGACGGTGGAGGCCCCAGAATGAGCTGGGAGAGGGCCAGGAACAGTGGCAGGGCTGCCTCTTCCATGGCTCCTGAGGCAGAGCCCCAAGCTGCAGCCCCGTGGGGGAACCGAGCACGGCCCGGGGCAGGTGGCCCCACCTGTGGGACAGGACAGGACAGGACAGGACAGGACAGGACAGGACAGGACAGGACAGGAGCACTCAGGGGATGAAGGGTCTGGAAGGAATGGCCAGAGGTGTTCCTCCAGGGACTGGGCCAGGTGAGGGGAGCCTGCAGGAGGCTGAACTGAGCCAGGGCAAGGCTGGGGTGGTTCCCAGAGGGCCCCTACAGAGCCACCCGACACTGAACGTCGTGGTCCCTTCTTGCTGCTTCATGGTCCCTTGGCCCGGGCGGAGGGGCTGAGGTGACACCCGTGTCACGGTGCTGCCTCCCCTTATGGGCAGCCCAGTCCTTGAGCTTTGCCCACCCTGAGCTCAGGATCGAGCTGGTGGAAATGCTGCTCCCAAACCTCAGTTTACCTCCCTGTCTTGTGCGTTCTTCCTCCTGCTGTGTATTTCCTATTTTCAGATTGCTTTTGCTTTATTTTTGTGGTTCATTCAAAAGCTGAGTTCAACAAGAGATGCTGGGGAAAGCCTCAGATGACTTCCTTGCTCCCTTTCTGATAGCCAGGTGTCCCCCCAGATTGATTCAAGGGGGTGTATGAGTGCTAAGCCTTGATAAAAGCTTTGGGTGAATTGAATTCTCTCCATTAGGGCAGAGCAGCTCCCTCCCCATTTGTCTCTCAGCCGGGCTGAATCTGTAATTGAAAGATCTTCTCCTAATCTGCTCCACCTGCATGCACCCCTCCCCTGATCTCAGCACTTTGTGAATCCATCAAACTTTCCTCCTTTTGTGTGCGCGCATGTTTTCCTCCTCCTGTTAATAATGCAGCTGAAACTCATCTCCGTCTGTCCGTTCCCCTTCTGGAGAGGCACATTCTCTAGTCTTCACGAGTTCAGTGGCAGCGCACATAATTATGCATATAAGATATAAACAGAGCTGTTTAATTATCCTTCGCCACATCAGTGACAGAGTAATTAACAAACATTGCAAGATCAATGAGGGAAAGTGTGACCTTCAGTTTCCTTTGATAGGAAAGCCCTTGTCGTTCCCAGACACAAGGTGATTGTGCCTGGACTCTGGTTTAGTTTGTTTTAATTCACACCACCCCACCATTTGCAGCTTTTATTTGCTATGAAAACTAAAAGGAGGGGAACTTAAATGTAAAAAAAATGTTACCAAACTAGGGAAAATGAAAGGAAGCTGAGGTTCCTCACTGGGGGAAGAGATTTGAGTAAAATACCTTTGCAGGGCTATATTGTCAAAGGATTATGCAAAAATGGGTAACTGTTCAGGAAGAGGGGGGCTGAAGCTTTATTTATGTCTCTAAGGCAGGTAATGGCACATGAGGGGTCCAGTTTACATATAGAACCACGTGGGATTTGACTTGCAAACAGACGTGCTGCTGCCTCTTGAGCGTCTGCTTCAAGAACCTTGTTATAAATGTCATTTGCAACATTTCCCTGAAAGCACAAGAAACATCCCTTGCTTTGGAAAGGACAAAATTATTTTCCTTTACTTTTTCTGTCAGTGTTCAGGAAATGAATTTTCAGCTGTTCATCACCAAGTCTTCAAGACCTGGTGTTACTGGGTGTGAGCTAAATTTATTCCACTGAGATCTGGAACTTCCTCTGTCAAAAAGGAGGGACCTTTTTTTTGGAGCTGGGGGGGTCGCACGAGTCTGGTAAAAGGAGAGGAATACAGCTCTGCCCTCCCAGTCAAAGTGGCTTTGGTTGAGTCATCACAGAAACCTTGATTTGAAGATTCTGAGCACCAGTTGCTCCCTATAAGAACAGAGGGTACAGAGCTGACAGTGCTGAGCAGTGTTTCAAACAGAGCCCATACGTGCATCAGCTGGAAACTTGTGTGAAAAGCAGGAGCCACACAGAAAAGCAAATCCTACATCTAACAGGCTTTGTTGGTCAGTGGGAAAAGTGATCCAAATAATAAGGGGCTGAGAAGGGTTCCTGTGTCCCAGGATCCTGCTGTGTACACACACTGTCCACTGTCTGGGGATTCAGCTAGTGCCCATGTCTTGACCAATACCTGTTGTGGTCTGTTGCCAAACCTGGCCACCTTTGTGTCCTTCCAGGCTCACAGGAAGGCTTGTTGTGTGTTGTGTTCACAGAGACTCGCTCAGTGCTATTCAAGCCTCATGCTTTTAAAGAAGATGGAGTTTCTTTTTGAGCCTCCCCTTGGGAGAACAAGACTAATGGTCGGTGCTCAGTCTTGCCCTGTGTGCCTCCTCCCTGGTCCACCTGGGAAACACATTCAGGAATTACAGAGCTGCTGTCTGTCAGGAGATGGGTGTCAGAAACTGATCTGGACGTGCAGATATGTTTCTTCATTCATTCAGGCACCCTCTCTTGCCCACTGAGCGGCCCATGCTTCTCTGTGCACATTTATATATAGCAATGAGATTTCTCAGTGTAGTCTCTGACACAGATCCCTTTCCACAGTCGCTCACTGACGCACACATAGTCTGGCAGATTTTCCTACACATGTTCTTCACTTTGTCTGTTACATAGTGGGCTAAAGCAGTCAGTAGGAGCTTCCCCCTGTACTTTTGGATCTGCCTTTCTTTTCTTAGCTTCTTGGCTAAGTCTGTTGGAATATTCACTGGCCCTGTTTTCAACCAGGAGAGTTTTCTCTTTCTAATTTCCTGGGGCAACTCCACTTGGGAGAGCATACATGCCAAGTGCCAGTTTCTTGCTCATCATCCTGTGTCCCCCAAGTCTACGTATTTTCCCTTTCAAGCGGAATAAAGGACAGAGCCCTGGCTGGGATGTCCCATCCCCCAGTATCCAGACCTTGCACTCCATTTGGGCTGTTTTGCTTTTCCTTCCATATATAGTGTGCTGCTGCAGGCTATTTTTAGCGCCTTTTTTGCTAGCTTCGGATCCTTTGTGATATGATAGCTGCTCTGAGACACACAGATCTCTGCTCTTTGGCAATGCCCACAAATGGAGAGCAGCGGCGAGGGGAGAGGGAGCCCTTTATTATCACACAGGAAAGGAGAGGAAAATGCGGTGCAGGGAAGGGGGAGGAAAACACAGGCATAATGCTTCCTGTGGCTTCCAGGATTCCTCACAGGGAGTGTTTCCCAGCTGTTGTCCTGCTTCATTTTTGTCTGTTTATGGATATGAGCAGGGTTTTCTCTCAAATAGGTAATATCGATTACCTCTTCACCATTGTCTGAAAGCGTCTATGAAGTGAGGTGGTGGAGTCTAATACAGTCCTTCTGGTGAGCCAGCTCTCTTCTGTAGGCTGCCTCCACTGGGGGAGCCTCCATGTTAGGTGCCTGGGCAATTAAATGCAGGTTGTCTTAACTTCAGGGCATGTGTTGGGCTTCTTGGGCTGGTGCTGGATGAGTAGAGCTGCACTTCTTGGCAGTGAGCAGTGGGAACTGGCCAGAGCTTCATCTCAAATGTGAGTGAGGAAAGACTGAGCAACACCAGCAAAGCTGTTGATCAGAGAGGGTGTTGTGATCATCTGGAACCACGGATTAAATCCATAACAGTGAAAACTGAAACTCAGACCTCACAAAGCTCAAAAGAAGTTCTGAACCACCCCCCACCCTTTTCTATTGGCTTGGATTTTGCATCTAACTGTTTACACCAGTTGAGGTGTAGCCACATGGTACCAAAGATGGGCCATATTGGCTTTCAGGGCAGTGGTTAAAGCTAGCAAAAACGACATTTAATAGTTTAATTTCGTATCACATCTTCAGTGTGGTATTCTTTTTCCCCTTGCAGCTTGACACAGGCTGGCTAGAGTTTTTCTGTGCAGTGCTTGGAAATCAGGGCATTGTGAGGGAAGCTGGGGGTTGTTTTACAAGTCCAAAAAGAAAGGAAAAGCAGAACAGGTAAAGAAGATTTAACAGAAACAGGAAGTTGTTAGACCCAGTAGGGATTTCATGGGTTCATTCTCTTCTGTTGTGTCATAGAGTTACGCTGAAATGGAAGAGGGGAAGAGAAAAAAAAAAAAAAAAAAAAGAGGTGAAGAGGAGAACTGCTTTAAAGCAGAATGATTTTTTTTTTTAATATGCTGTGTATGAAAGATAAAGTTGTCCTTCAGACAAGTCCTGTTACTAGACCCAGTGGGGAATGGCTCTGCATTTAACATCCTCTAAGTTTAATACCAACCCATGAGGTTGTGCTATGCCCTGACACTGCAGGGGCATTGCGACCCCTTCTGTGCCTAACAGGGTGTTTATTCTGGATTCAGGCATCCCAGATCCCATGCAGAATGCTGGGCTTAAGTGCCCAGAACTGGAAGGTCATTTTGGGCTAAAGCAGATCCCAGCAGGTGTGGCTTTGTCCTTTGCCTTGCAGGCTCCAGGCATGCTCTTCACCCAGAACCTTCCCCCAGAACCACGTACACAGGGAACCAGCATAGCAGCACTTCTGCTGCACTTAAACAGCTATTCCAGGCAATCCTGGAGCAGGAATGTGACCTTCATGGTCTTGCCCATTTAGTGCCCGTCACAGGCAGTCTTTTCCTCCGTAGAGTCCTGTGAAAACTGATTTGTGGGAGCTGATGGCTATTGAACTTGGGCTGTGCTCATTGACAGGCTCTCGTGTGCACAGAAATGCTCTTGTGTACGTGCCTGCCTGTGCAAGTGGCCTCCCTGGCTGTCAGATTCCCCACATCTTAGGGATCTTTGGGATCTACTGGCCTCTTCTGTGGCAGCATCTTGGAGCCTTCTTTTTCCACTGTGTTTCAAGGCAGTATTGCTTTGTTGTGAGCAGGACCTCATGCCCAGAACTTCCCTTCTGCTGCCAGTGTAGCTCCCTGTGCTGGCTGCCTGGGAAGGAGTGTGCTTGCCCATTAGAGCCGGAGCAAGTGTTGAGTAAAGATGACGAGGGAGGTTTGAAGGACTGCTGCACACAGTAAATCTTTGCTCTGCAGGAGAAGGCAAGAGGGAGAGGAGGAGGAGCGCTGTGTCAGACTGAAGCCTAAATGAGGCCAAGCCAGCGCATCAGAGCAGTCTTTTTTTCTTCCTTTACACTGATATTGGGTGACCTCCAGATGTGTGTTGTTCCTGGTGGCCTGTGAAACTGCCTGAGGGAGTAGGGGAGGGAAGAAGAGAGGGAGAGACCCAAGGAAGGACAGCTTTTGCTCATTCTTCCTTCCTGTAATCAGGCTCCCTTAGACTAACCCCTTCCTGCCTCTTCCCCAGCCCATGCTCCAGAGTACTGGCTTTCTCCCCCTCCCTGGAGCCCACATCAGGACAACAGCTTTCTCTCCTCAGTCTAAATCCCGATGGAGAGAAGGCCCTTCCTTACCTATTTTGCACCTGTGCGGACTTTCCCCTTTCCTGGTGTTACTGGAAGCTGTTCCTGGCTGCTTGAGAGGCTGCCTGTAGGTTTCCATGGCATTCACTGGACTGTGGCCCTTTTCCACATGGCAAGTAGTAACTATCCAGTTGTAGGGATTGAGAGAGAAGAGAGCAACCTGAGTGAACCCTTACAAAATTGACAGGGAAGGGAAGCACTGCAGCAGTGCTGGGGAGCTGTCCTGTCCTTGTCTTTCCTTCTCTTTTCTGCTCTTCCTCTGCCTTGATTCATCTCCATCTCTGCTGCTTCCCACCTCTGTGCACTGTTCTATTCTGCCCTCCTCCTGCTCCACTCTATACATTGCCTTGCCCATCTCCCTTATCCATTTCACACCATGCTGACCTGCCTGCTCTCAGCCCTGCTTGCTCTTCACCAGCACACACGGCATTTTCACATGGGTTTTCCCCCTTACACATGCTGCCATCTATCCTCTGTGCACCTCCTTCCATACACAAACACACACAAGGACAGATCTGTACAAACCTCGGCATATTGGCATTGGTCTCACTTCCAGTAAAATTACTTTTTCTTCATATTAGGCCAAGGCAAGAGTGCAGAGACATTTATGAAACTTTGTTTAATGTACTGAAAAGCCATCGGCTAGAACATTTAGGAAATTGATTTTCCTGGCATTGATGAACTCTTTTTATTTTACCCCAGTATTAATTACTTTTTTTTTTTTAAACAAATTAATTTAAGAGTCATAAAACCTAACAAGTGAGCCAAACGTCAGTAGATCATGTTCCCCTCTCCCCTTCCTCCCCCCCTCCCTGCTACTAGTGCTGGTATGGGAGGAGAAGAAAAATCAGAGCCTTGTGTGACTCTCTCCTCTGGTTTCACTGCAGGGGAAGCTTCATCACTGCGGGATTACGCCGCCACCACCATGAATGAGTTCCTGGGCATGTTTGGCTACGACGACCAGAACATGCGGGATGAGCTGGCCCGCAAGATCAGCTTCGACAAGCTGCACACTGCTACCTCAGAGGCCACTGCCACTGCTGCCCCCCTCCCCGGAGAAGATGCCATGAGCAAACGAGCCCGCTTCTCCAAGTACGAGGAGTACATCCGCAAGCTGAAAGCTGGAGAACAGCTCTCGTGGCCCATGCACTTGGCCAAATCTGAGGAGCTGGGCTCCAAGCTGGGCAAAGAGCCGTCCTCAGTGCTGGCACAGCCCATTCGGGTGCCGGGTCCAGACACCTCCATGCTGACGGAGACCAAAGCCACTATCCTGCCACTGCCCTCTCCCAGCAGCTCCCAGATGCAGGGCCTGATGTCACGGGCCTCCAAATACGACTTCTTCATTCAAAAGCTGAAGACGGGTGAGAGCATCAGGCCACAAAATGGCAACACTTACAAGAAGGCCTCCAAGTATGACCTAGAAAACGTCAAGTACCTGCACCTGTTCAAGCCTGGGGAAGGAAGCCCAGATATGGGAGGAGCCATCGCCTTCAAGACAGGCAAGGTAGGCCGGCCTTCCAAGTATGACGTGAGGAACATTCAGAAGCTTACTCCAGTAAAAGCTCCAGTCCCCAGCCTGGCCCCTGCCTCCCTCACCAGTACCCCCAGCAGCACTCCCATGGCCGGGCCGGAGCAGTCCATCTCATTGCCATTCAACACTCCTGAGTACCTGAAATCAACTTTCTCCAAGACAGATTCCATCACAACTGGAACAGTCTCTACAGTAAAGTAAGTGTACTCCCACTTCTCTTATCTAAGTGCTAGTGGGGGATCATCCCTAAGTGTGTGTGGTTCAGTGAGCAATCCCAAGTTCTTGCACTGTTAAATACTGCATTGTTCATGGGATGGTTCTCTCTGCTCTCTGTCAAAGTGTCTGTTCCTCTTTTACACCTTACATTTCTATTTATCTCGTTTGCACTAAGGCTCTGACCTGCCATCAGCAGTCATAGCCACGAATCTGGAGTCCAATAGCTCCTGAGTTCATATGTTAAAATGAAAGAGGAGGGAACATGGTGCTCTCAGCACTCTTAATGTCAAGGTTGGAACTACTTAATTTTCTTCTCCCTCTGGTTTCCCAGGCATCTGGATGTGTCTGTAGGAGAACCTGATTCTTGTTTCCATTAACTCAAAGGCATGACTGCTGACTTTACTGGGGTGTTTTTGTTTGTCCCAGAACTCAGAAGACATTTTGGTGCCTAATTCCCATCAATTTCCATAGGAGTTAGGCATATACCTACTTCTGTGGGGCCAGGCCTGTGTCTTCTCAATTTGCTTACACAAATAGAGGTGATTCAATTACCCCTCAGACTGGGCAAACTCATTAGCCCAATTACCACTAATAACCTCCTGCACATACATTGCCAGCAGTCTCTGCAGTGGTGCCATTCACTGAATGGAGGTATCTGAAGGCCTTGCCAAACCTTGGATTGCTTTTTAATGTGACTTCCAGAGGTGGGAGCTGTAGAAGAGATAAATACGTGTGTCAGGCTGCAGCAGGGAGGAAGGGAGAGACTTCTCTACTTTCTTGTCATAGTTTGGGTTTACTTGTTTCTCACTGTGAACCTGGGTCTGTTGTGAGCTGTGAATCCCACGGGGTCATTTGTAGTAAGTCCAGGGCCTTCTGTCCTGCTCTCTGTGCCATCACACACACCCTACTGCTTGTTCCTCTGAGGAGGAAAAAGGCCGTTTTGTGTTTGGCATGTGGATGGAGGAGACCTTGGGCTTACCTGAATGCTCTTTGCAGTCCCAGCAAAGTCTGCATCACCCTGTTTCCCCATGTGGAAGGCAGAGCTACATAATACCTGTCTTCCATGTGAAATTGTTGTTTATCAAATGCCTGCAGACAGATGGGGAGCTCCACGGTAAAAGTGTGTGGGAAAGGACAGAGGATTATGAACATCTCCTCAGGATGCTCAGGGTCTGCTCAGGGTGAACCTGTACAGGCTACAAATGACAGGCAGAGACTCCTATTATGTAAAAACATAATGTTGTAAATATTCCTGTAGATCAGTGCCCTGCTGTGATGGGGCACTTGGTCCAAGACTCTGTGCCTGAAGTGTCTTGAGAGCACTCAGCTGCCTGGGGTTCAGTCACCATCCCGGAAGCTGTGCCTGAAGGCACAAGCAAGACAAGCAAGCCTCTTATCTGCTGTTGTGTTGCACTGGGATCCCAGTTTGTTTTTCCTTTCTCTTGCTCATTTCCTGCCCCTTGCCACATGTGGGTTTGCCAGCACCATGGTCATCCTTCCTCTGGCCACAGAACTTCTTCAGCCAGGGCATCATGATGGGGCTGCAGCTGGAATGAAGGTGACCAGGGCCTTCAGCCTGGCACTTGCCATGTCCTGATCCCACACTGCAGTACAGAATGGGCTCAGGTCCCTTCTCCAGGCCACTCACTAGATACAGGCTTCCCAGATAAAAGACAGCAGCCCGTTAATTGTGCTGGTGAAGAAAGTGCTGACTGTGGTATCTGGGCCATGGCTTCCCATTCCCAGTCCCCACTGCATTCAGGAACCTGGCAGGAATTACCCTTTACTCTCACACATCTGTACATACACCCTTGCCATGGGTTTAAACTCTCTTAGATCCAGTGCCATTAACCTGCCCTGAACTCATCTACCTTCAAGTGAACTCTGTGTGGAAGTGTCCTTGTTTAAACCAGGGTGCAGAGCTGCAGGGAGGAGGAGGGGAGGTTGGGCACAGGCAAAGCACAAAGAAGGTGGTGTCCAGCCTATCTGGAGGTCCACTAAGGTGGCCCTATCTCTTGGGCAGCTGGAGTCTGGCCCTGCATCTCATTTTCCCTCTTCCTGAAATCATTAAGGATGTAGTTTTTTTTCTGCTTCCTAATGATGTAAAATAATCCTGGCTTATGTGACAGTTGGGGTGGTTTTCTTTTTGATTAAAATACATAATCTGTCTGTTAGAGTTTTGGGGTATCTGTGAAACATTTGAAGCCCCATCCAGGTGCTGGGGCCACTGTTCCAATGCTGGTCATAGAGCAGCTGCTGGCCACAGGGAAATGGGCAATAGCTCTCAGTGTGGCGGGCAGTGAGACTCTTGCTAGCCAGAGGCAAAGCTTCTATGCCCACAAGGGCAGCACTGCCAGGTGCCTCAGAGAGGTGTTTGCATGTGGCCATCACTTTTTTGTATAGGCATTTTTTCTGTAGAAACAGCTTTTTGTGGTTGATCTTCTCAGTTTCTCCAACAAACTGCTGAGTCCTGCAAAGAGGGAGCATACAGGAAGGGTGGTAGGCAGCCTGTGTGTTTCCCTGGGAGAAGAAGGTACAGGATTTGAAGGGTTTGAAGGGGATGGAAATTTAAACTTATGGATGTCTTTGCTGGCACCCTTCCCTGGGCCCTCTCTCCTGATCTGTCAGCCATGTGTGAGAGAAACAAGGAATTTCAGCTGTGCCCTGTTCCTGCTAACCAGCTCTGCCCTGCGTGTCTCTCACTAGGAATGGATTACCCACTGACAAACCAGCCGTCAGCGAAGACGTAAATATTTACCAGAAGTATATTGCCAGGTAGGCAAAACTTTTGACTTTGCTGGGGAGAGGGCTGGGAGTAAGAAGGTGGAGTGGTGATGGGAGAGACAAGGTCTTGTCTGGATCAAGTGTTTAAACCAGACATTGGCACTTGCATTTCCCTTGGCATCTGTACTTGCTCTGTCCCCCTGCTTGGGAGAGCAGTAGCTGTGAGAGGTATACAGTCATGCCAAGAGCATGCTTAGCTCCCTGGAGCTGTTAAACTTTGTGACAAATAGTGGAAAACTGCTTCACTGAAGAAGCCCAGGATTTAAATGGGAGTTCTGCCTCTTGGCTGTTGTTCTTTCCCTCCACCGCCTTTTTCCCCTACCGTGTCCAGTGTCTGCAGGAGGCAAGCAGAGAACATCTGAGCTCTGAGAATCTAGGCTGGAGAGATTAATAAGTGACTTGAATTCAGGGAGCTCTTGGCATCAAGATGGGATTTTTATCGTAGAAAATATTTGCAGCTCATTTGTCTGAGAAACCCTCACTGAATCAGGTGCAGAGCAGGACACCTTATCACAGCTGTGGGCGTGCTTAGGTCAGGACAGTGATGCTGAGACAAAGCCCGGGGCTGTAGTGGTGGGACAGAGTGAGTAATGCCACCAGAGCCAGAGGGACAGAGGAGATGATTGCATAACACCTGCCAGGTGTAGAGCTCATGATATCAAGGGTCCATCAGGCTTTGCCCCCAGCCGGTTAAATCCTCCATCAGTGATGTGAGAAAGCTCTCAACAAAAGCCCCTTGTGTGCAGACAGACACGAGGCAGAGAAGGAAGCAAACACTTCTCTCCAGGGAAAAACTGGAGGGTTTGCTCCCACCAGCACTTGGGCACTTACTAATGAAAGGGGAAGGGAAGTGTGTACTGTGCTTTCCCACCATACCAGAGCCCACAGAGGGTCTCCATGTGGGAGACAGTCAGCTGCTAGAAAAGTGAAGGGAACATTTTGGCAGGGAAAAAGAGTGGGAACAGCACTCTCCCAGCTTGAGAGTGGAACAAGAAGTGACTTAATTTCCTCCCTCTTGCCCGAATCCCAGATGTAGGAGAAGGGGGCACAAAACCCCATGGGAAGAGAAGACAGTTGTGCCACCACAGGCAGCTCCTCAAGCAGCAATGCCCCAATGCATGTGGGAATTCACTGCCCCGGGGGACAGTACTGCAGTAGAGTATAGAGAGAATAGGAAGGAAAGCAGAGGTTTAAACGTCTCTTTGCATGGGGCAGAAGGGGCAGCATCTTTTTATTTCTGAGATTGGAGGAATTGCAGGGATTGCAGTGGAAGAGGAGGTGGCACCCTTCTGTCCCCCATTCGACTCTCAAGTAGAGAACTGTAAACAGTTCAGCCACATCCACTGCTTGTGGAGCTCTGCAAGCCCCTTCCCCTGGGTCAGGCAGGTAGCTGAGAGAGGATTGTGAGCTACCTCAGGGACACCACATCCTGCTTAAAAGGCTCCGCAAGCCACCCGTTGGCAGCACAGCCACTTCCCTTCAATTTACACACATTTAAAAAAACAGTTTAAAGCCGTAAAATCAAGGGGTGGGGGGAGAAGAGACACAACACTCTTATGTCTGTACTGCATAATTAGCTTAATGAGTTTGCCAAAGCCACTGCCAAAAGCTGCCCAGGGATAATCCATTCTCTCACACAACAAAACAAAACCTCTTACTTAGCTAGTTTGGGTTGGGTTGTTTTTCCCCCTCCTCCTCCCTGTATATTTATAATTTAAAAAAAAAAAGACCACAGAAAAAATTATTATTATTATTATTAGTGCCTCAGCAGATGGTGCTTCTGGCAGCACTTGCTTAAATATTTATTTCTGTGTGGGTTTCCTCCCCCCTTGTAATTGGGGTGGGTTTTTTTTTTTCTTCTTTCACATCATCGTTACAGAGTAATGACTCTGTAAACACTCTCTAAGCATGCTGACTTCTTTATTTATTATTTTTATTATTATTTATCAACTCTCGCCAGATCAAGACTTTCTGGCAAAAAAAAATAATAAAGTGAGCCGATTAATGTAAAGGAAGAGGGAGTGGGTTGTTCTTGTGCAATTGAGTCCATGTGTCTGTATTGACAACTTAGGAGTTGGGATTTGTGTATCAGTGTGAGGAGCTGGTCTGTGGGTTTTCTTGTTTCAGGTGTGTTTGTGTTTGTGTCTGTTCATGTGCATGGAAGTTGTGGGTACGTTCATGTAAATTCAGGGAGTGTTGATGTACTGTGGAGTCTGTGCATGTAAATGTGCGCGTGTGTATGTGTGTAAGTGTGTGGTGTGTAAGCTTTCCTGTTATGAAAAACCTAAACAGATGCTGTGCTTTAAAAATTAATAGCTTTGAACTGTTTCAAGTGTCAGAAGAAACACAGGATAATATAACCCTTTAGGAGCCCAACCTTCCACACTGAAGGAGCGGAATTTCCCCTTTGTGCTGAGTTTGCCACTTCCCTCCTTTCCCGAGCACACAGCTTGGTGGAACACTTGTCTCTCCCTTCCTGTGCTGTAGACACTACACACACCTTTCCATGGCACATGGAAAGGAGGGTAGGAGTTGGAACTGCTGGAGTGCTTGTTTAGCCATTGTTTTTAAAACTGAGCCTGTGTGTTATTCCTGCTAGGATGCTTCAAATAGCTCATCTCCCAGCGTCAAATCTCGTTGTTGTCTGGCCCTGCTTTTACTCCAGCTGGTATCTCTGGTCATTTTGCACCCTCATTTTTGATAATAATTTGAACTGCTTTGTATTTGTCAGCAAGGTCTGTATTATCCTCTCTCTGCCTGGCCTGCAGCACACAGTTCTCCAGCCCTGCACAGCCCTTTGCTCTTTTTTCCCCATCACATCAGTGGAATAGAGAGGAAGCTTCCCACAGGGCACTTTCTTTCCTTGAAGAGCTGCTGATGGTGCTGCTGATGTAAAGCCCTGGACTGGCAGAACCAGTTGATTATGTGTGCTGTGGAGCCACATGTCCCTGGTCAGTGCCACGGTGGCTCTGGCAGCTGCCCTGGACAAGCCTAGCAGTTGAGCAGGAATCTCTTCCTCTGCTCTCAGTTCCACACCTTTGTTTGTGCAGCCAGCCCTGCTGTTTGCCTTGTGGTTTGTTTCTTCTCTGCTGCTGCTGTTTGTTCCAGTTTCTCAATCACCTGTTCTGACGTGATCCTGATTTCCTGCAGTATTTCTTCTCCTTCCCCAGGGAAAGGCATGTCTGCTCCTGGCATCTGTCCCTGTCTCCCTTTGTGAATGCTGAGGCAAAGAAGTCATTTAATTTTTTAGCAATGTCTATCTTTTCTGTCAATTAAGTCCCCTTTCCATCTCTTAGAGCCCCTGCTGTCTCTGCAGTTGACCTCCTCTTCCTTACTGTGCTTCAGAAATGGCTTATTTAGTATTGCCTTTCATCCAGACTCTTTCTGTGCTGTAGCCTCATGTTACCTCACCTTACGATGATCCATAATCTTCCCTGCTCCTGCCCCATTCCTCGATTGCCCCAGGACACCCTCACTCCTCTCATTTTCCTTTTGTATCTGTTGCCCTTCCTAAATTCTTTTCCATGCCCTTTATCATATGCACTCCTGCTGTGTTTAGCGCTTAAGTGACGTGAGGAACCTTTGAGGAACCTTTGAGCAGATGGTACTTTATCTTTGAATGTTTCCCCTCTGAGTCCCCTTCTCTCCACTGCTTTTCCCTTTCAAGCTTTTCTAGGGTCCTGTAGAATATACACGAGGGAGTTCATTGCACGGATTACCCCATTACTGGATCATCCCCTTGTGCCAATTCTTGGTGTGTCTGTCAGTCAATAAATTCTGCTACTGACTGTATGTAGATATTGCACAGCATTTCTGTCTTTCTGGTCTTTTTTGCCACCCTGTATGTCAGGAGTTTCCAACTTTGCTGCCTGCAGCTTTTCTGATATCATACTAGATGGGCTTATACTTAAAATTTAGAATCCATATTTGTCCAACATTTACGTGTCTCCTTCTGTCATGGGAGGTTTCTGAACCTTGCTGGTGTGGTATCTAAACTCTGTTCTAGAATTGTGTGGTGTTTACTTCTAGGAACCCTCCTTCCTTATGCCTCCCCAAGTAAACAGCTTAGATAACAGAGATGAATTTCAAGGGGAAAGACAGATTAGGGATGTACAGAACCTGAGTGATCCGGCTCAAGAAGTGCCTTTAAATAGTGACAAATAAGCAAGGAAAGGTGCAAGGGTCACCATCCTTGGAGGGGATAAAGGAGGTGGGGTTTAATGCCATAAACATGTGACATGAAAGCAGGAACAGGACTCAGTTTATTTGTACCTTGCTTCCAGGCACTGCTGCCAGGACAGTGGTTTATTGTCTCTCCCTCTCTCCTGTTTGCAGGTTCTCTGGCAGCCAGCACTGTGGACACATACACTGCGCCTACCAGTACAGGGAGCATTACCACTGCCTGGACCCCGAGTGCAACTACCAGGTAGAGCAGTGCTCAAAGCAGCACCACGGCTACCCAGACATATGGGGGAGTGTGCATCCCCTGTGCCTTCCACCCACAGGCACACTCATGCCTTTTCACTTTGCTGCTCTGAAATAGGACAGGATATATTCTGAACTTAACAGAACTTTATTTTGCTCCCATTTCACTTAATCTAGTACTATTTAACCAAACTCAGACTGCTACAGTGAGGAGCCGAATATAGATCAGCTCAAGTCAGTGGGAACTACTCCACATTTATATCAGTGAAACACCAAGAGCATAATTTGTGCTGTGTTACAAACTGTGCCTGAAACTAGGGAATGCTGATCTGTTAGTCTGTCTCTTTCCCTCCTGCTGCCCAAGTGACTTGGTAGCAGCAGGATCTGCAACAAAACACCCAGTGAGAGCGGCAGCAGTGTGGGATTTGTGGGGAAGGCGCTGGGGCAGGAGCCATGCTGTAATTGCTGGGAGAATTGCCAGGGTGTGCACGTCAGGCCAGCAGCTCACGTGCTGTGTTTGTTTACCCTGAGCCCAGGTCCCGGATTTGACACTGGCATTTCTGTGGTCAGGCTGATGCCCGAGTGGGAATCCCAGAGTTTGCCTCTGCCGTGCACCAGACACGACTTCAGCCCTGCCCTGGGAGACCTCTGGGTCTCACGGGGATGAGTCTGACCACAGCAGAGGAAGTTGATATGGAGCTGCTGGGCTTGGCTGTGGGTTTCTATTGATCAAAGGAGAGTTTCCCTCCAGGATGCACGTACTGGTCCTTCAAGCCCAAGCATCGAGTAATCAAGATGAGTCTATCCCAACTGTGACACAGATATCCCTGCACCAGAAAGAGAGAAATGCAAAGGATGGAAAAACAGAAAAACCTATTATTATGATTGGCCTCATGATTATTTCCTAAGGAGTCTGGAAGCTGTTTGCAAAGGAGCTGTCTGGTCTCGCAGGGAATAAGGATTTAGGCTGCTTTTTAAAATGCAAATTATTTTATGGCTGAGATATATTTTAGAATAAGTAACGCTTTGTAATAAGTGGGCACAAATTAACAATGATTGGCAATAGCAATCCTGTATGTACGCCCTGGGAAATCATAGCTCCAGCCTCCAAGGGATTTCTGTTGAAATCTATAGCCATATATTCCCGTGCCAATACCAACGAGATTGATCAGGATTGATATTATAGGAGGAAAGAGTGGAAGTGATAATCATTTGTTTCCTATGAGGCAGACTAGAAAAGTTGTTAAACATTAGAATACAGGCCTTTTCAATTACTGCTCAAAATAAATGGATATTGATTTCTTTTTAAAAAAATCAGATTTACTTTCTCACCTTCAGTGGTAAATATTGATGTCTGTGGGAAATAGAAATAAAAAGCTTCATTTTAAAGGCACTTAGCCTGCTCTGACAATGGGGTACCCCTTCATTGCTTCAAGCAGGTAGAAATTGAAAAGGATATTCTGTTCATACAGATTTAGCTCTGAGCTCTATTTTTCTGTAGAAAAACATCTTCTTCTGTGACTTGAAGAAAGTCTTGTGTCTCTGTTTTCCTAATAAAACCATCCTACCTTTTAGGGGACACGAGAGACTTAGAATGGGAAGACAGTGTAAAAGAGCAAAGGGGTTTTCCTGATTTCTAGTCCGACATGAATGTGGCAGCCAGTGTCTTGCTAACCACTACACTGAGTGACTTGGAAGCTTGGCTTACTTGCTTGTAGGCTGTTCAGTTCACTGGTTTGCTTTCTAACTATAGCACTTCTTGAGATAGTAGCAGCTAAAATTATGGTAGAAGAACTGCAATCTTAAAGCTGCAGGGAGCAGATTCTGGGCATCACCCCAGTGTCATGTTTACTCTAGAACTTTTCATGTGTATTTACTTTCCCTTTACCAAGAAGATACATGCACAGAATTCCTCTTTAATCTGGTTCTCTCGGGGTGATTACTGCCAAGCTTTCAACTCCTGGTCCCATAAGTTTATTAACAGCAACAAAAGACACCCACCCTGCCCCCAGGATTACTCACCCACCGGCATCATGTGTGTCTCACTGTGTGTCTCTGTATCTCTGCAGAGATTCACTAGTAAACAGGACGTGATCCGGCATTACAACATGCACAAGAAGCGTGATAACTCCCTGCAGCATGGCTTCATGCGCTTCAGCCCCCTGGACGACTGCAGCGTGTACTACCACGGCTGCCACCTCAACGGGAAGAGCACTCACTACCACTGCATGCAGGTAGGGCAGCGTGGGGACACCGGGGCAGCTCCTCTCCGGGCCTCTGGGAGGATTCAGCCCTTGTCAGAGAGCACGGGGCTGTCCTGAGGCAGAGGGGGACGGTCATAGCCTGTCTTGCACACTTGTGATTCAGGAGCCTCATTGACAACTCTGTGCCTTGTCCTCACTGCAGCTGTCCTGCCAGGCGTTGGGAATGGCAAAGGGAAGCCCCGTTCTCAGTTTTTAGAAGCCTTGTCCATGCAGTGAGGCAAAGCAGGTCTCAGAGTTTTCTCATAGTCTTGGACTTGTTCGAGCAAGTCCCATTCTCCAAGACTCAGGGAGTTATTTAATGCCACTGCACTGTCTCTGCTCAAAACGGATGTGTCCCTCCCTTGAAACCAGACTTTCTTGTGGCACATCTGCCCTTTAGCACTGGGTTAATTTCCTCCATATTAAATTTCCAGAGTAATTAAACCTTAATGTCACATATCTGCACTTAACACCCCTGGTTCTCCATGTCCTTTGCCAGTGGCACTTGTGTGTGGTGTAGGCTGAGAGCCGTGTTTATGGGGCAGCCAAGCTTCAGCAGCAGTGTAACCAGAGCTGGAGCTGCTGCACAGATGTCACTGTGATGCCTTCACTCTTTTAGACATGGACACACCACACTGTTTGGGTCTTATCCTGATCATTCCTCAGGTTCAATGGTTTGACATGTACTTGTTGTAGTAGAATTGTGGCCTAAACCATTGCTCTGAGAATGTGCTGCAGTTACAAGTAGAGTGATCAGACAATCCTTGGTGACAGATTTTCTGGTCTGAAAAGTCAGGCTCGCTTCCTGACCTGTCCCAGCAGTTTAAGACCCCAGTTAAAGTCACAAGGCCTTAATCACATGCTTAAATGCTTTGCTAGGATAGACTTCAGTATGTGTTTAACTTGAAGTCAGGTAAGCTTTCTGAAGTCAATGGGGCTTAAGCACATACTTAAATGTTAGGCATGCACTCAAGTTCTGTCCTCAATAGGGGCCGGTTGAAGCATGTGCTTACAGCATTTGATAAATTGGAAATTTCATGTGTCTTTCTCTTGAGGACATTTTCTGTTACGCCTCCATAATGTTGATTATTCAGTTTCTTCAGTTGAGCAGAGTGGGATTTGTTTGATTTTTTTTTGGAGTAGGAGGAGTGTTTCACAGCTTTAAGTCACTCCAAGTTGAAATAGAGACCCTGGCTTGCACATCTATATATGGCTAATTCCATCTTGTGCCCACTGTCCTCCTGTAAAGTAATGCCCATGTAAGCAGTGTCTTACAGGAAAGGTGTCAGAATATAAACTCTGAATTAAAGAAAATACTGCTTAAATAGCAGAATTTGTGCCATCCATCACATGGGTTTTTTTTTTCTTTATGTCCATAATTGGTGTGGATAAAATTCAGTTAGCTGTTTATATAAACTGACATTTTTTTAGGCTTTCGCACCAAGAGCTGCATTGCAAATTATTCCTAAGGACGCTTTTGTTTAATTCTTTTTTTTAATGCCATGCAGGGCCTGTCTTTTTTCAAGGTGTCAGTGTGGAGAGGCTCTTCTATATTGGAAATAGCTGGAGATCCTTTTTATTTTTTTCTCTGGGTATTTGTCATGGGTTTTGTTATTGCCTGTTTGAATCAACCTGGGCTGAACTAAGGGGTGGTGTTTTCCTTCTCTTCATTTCTGAGATGGTGCAGGCATTGGCACATGTTGTGCTAGAAGAAAAGAAAAAAAATTCTCCCTCAGCAGGGCTGAGGACGTTTTCAGATTCCAGTGGGTTTTTACTCAATATGGCAAAGTTGCCCCGCTTTACCCAGAGGAAAGCAGGTTTTCAGCATTCCGTCCTTGTCACAGCATTCCCATTCGCTGCACAAGTTTAAAATTATTGAAGTGGGAGTCTTGAACAGTGACAGGGAAAAAAAAGTCACCAGTTTGCTAAAACCAGCTGAACATGGGCTTTAAGATTTGCTAGAATGAAACCGTTTATTACAAGCTCAAAATACTGGTTGGCCTCATGTTGCACCAGCATGCCTTACCTCCCAGAAGGACTAAAGTAAATCACTTATTCCCACTCAATTTTGTATTCCCCAAATAGATGAATTCCTACTTTGTTCTGTGTCAGTCCAAGATAACAAAAAGCAACAGCATCAGTTAGCGTTCTGTTCTCTTTAGGAGCAGGAACCCTACTAACTGCTTCCCCAAGCAGGCATGATTATCTGGAGCTGGTGTTTTATCCCTCTAGTCCTCCCTTTTTTCCTTACCGTTTCATGCCCAGAGCTGGTTTGGGTTTGGTTTTTTGTTTTTTTTTTTTTTTTTCACAACTGCTCCATGCTCTATCAGTCTTTAGATTGGGAATTAAAGTGATGACTTAATACCCCTAGGAGAAGCACACAAATGGAACTATTAAATGTACGTGTGCTGCTCATGTATTTATTGCTGCTGGTAATAATGTCAGGCTGTTAAACTGCTGTGCTGATGACTCCTCTTTGGGCCCGGGGTAGGTGGGTTGTAACAAGGTCTATACAAGCACCTCTGATGTGATGACCCATGAGAACTTTCACAAGAAGAACACGCAGCTCATCAACGACGGGTTCCAGCGGTTCCGTGCCACGGAGGACTGTGGCACTGTGGAATGCCAGTTCTACGGGCAGAAAACCACTCACTTCCACTGCAGGTGAGGCAGCAGGGAAGGGGAGGAGTCCTGCCTCAGAGCTGTGTGGTCTGTTTGTCTCCTGCCAAGTCATAATTTCAGGAGTATGCACAGGGACTTGATTTGCCCTGCTGTGACCTTCTCAGTACTGCTTCTGGGAGAACTTGTATACCAGAGCAGATGTGATTTCCAGGACTATGCCACAGACCACTCTGAAGGCAGGAGTATGATCTGAGGAGAGGATACCCACTAGAAAATAGAGCCTAGAATTATTTGGGAAAGAGACCACAGCGCTCTTCAGAGTGCAACTGAAGTAGGCCATTAATACACTGCTAATGGCACTTCCATGATAGGGTTCTCTGCAGCCAGCTCATCCCTTTTGGGGCCAGACTTAGCCTTCTGTACACCACTGCTCTTCTGTTGATTGCTTATGTTTTCAGGAAGAGTAGGAAAGCACAGTTTGTACCTTAGTCCCCTTTACCTGCTGTTTTGTTGGAATTTTTAGTGGAGGGAGCCTGCATTCCCATGTTCCTGTGGCAGTTCTGCAGTGGAGTGAGTTTCCCAGCTCTCCCACATGGCAGCATATCTGCTTGCCTGGGTGTCCCAGGTTAACCCACAGACAACCCCTCAGCCCCTCTGCAGCTGGGGCAGTTGTCTCATTTCAGCCCCAGTCCTTGTCCTAGAGGGAGGCAGGAGACAGCTCTGCCTACACAGCCAACCACCCTCTCCTCGATGCCCTTGCAGGAGACCTGGGTGTACATTCACCTTCAAGAACAAGTGTGACATTGAGAAGCACAAGAGCTACCACATCAAAGATGATGCCTATGCCAAGGATGGCTTCAAGAAGTTCTACAAGTATGAGGAATGCAAGTATGAGGGCTGTGTCTACAGCAAGGCTACCAACCACTTCCACTGCATCAGGGCAGGCTGTGGTTTCACCTTCACCTCCACCAGCCAGATGACATCCCATAAACGCAAACACGAGCGCCGGCACATCCGGAGCTCAGGGGTGCTGGGCCTGCCTGCCTCACTCCTGGGCTCCAAGGATAACGAGCAAGAGGAGTCCAGCAATGATGACCTTATTGACTTCTCAGCCATGAGCTCCAAGAACTCCAGCCTGAGTGCCTCCCCGACCAGTCAGCAGTCTTCCGTTTCTCTCATCGTCCCAGCTGCACCCTCCTCTGCGGCTGAGCTTGCTTCCTCACAGGCCACCAAGTCTGCCAACAGCATGACACCAGCCACAAAGATCTCTGGCCTGCTTTCCCAGGCTCTTCCCAGCAATATACCCTTGGCCCTGGCACTCTCCAATTCAGCACTTCCTGCAACAGCTGGATCCTTCTTCCCCATCATCCCCAGTCGGGTCTCTACACCACTTCCTGCCAGCTCGGCTAATCTGATGACAGCTGGTTCTTCTAGCACCAATCCAGCATCATCTGCTCCTACAGATTCCTCATCCCAGGCAGTTTCAGCATCTGGGGAGCCAGTGGCCACTTCTTCACCTGCTCCAGCAGCCTCTATAATGGAAAGGATCTCTGCTAGTAAGGGATTAATCTCTCCTATGATGGCCAGGCTGGCGGCAGCTGCACTCAAGCCCTCTGTAGCACTTGAAGCAGGTGAGTTACTTCATCAGTTGTGACAGTTAGTGGTGGGAGGCAGAGCAGGGCCTGATGACTTGGAGGAGAGTGAATGAGAAGCCACCCAGTTGTCTATAGGACTGCAGCTGGGGAGGAGGTAGAAAGAGAAAATAAATGGGAGAATGAATTTGGTTGTGTCTCATTAACCCTTGAGGAAGGCAGTCTTGGCAAGGTTTCCTGTGGAGCCTGGCTATGCCTACATGGCCAGAAGAGGGGCAAGAAACATCTTTGCCCATGAAGGAAGTAGGTTCTTAGCAGAGCTGAAGTGTTGCCATGTGTAATTTGCTATAGGCTGAAAAGAGAGAGGCACTGTGTTGAAAATAGAAATGAAGAAAAAAACCCCTTGGCCAGTACTTGGAGGCTCTACTGGGACTGTAGCTATTGAGCTCTACTGAGCTTTAGCTGGGCCCAGTGTTTCTGGTCCTGTAGCCCATAGCCAGTTGTTTCCCTGATCTGGGGGGCTGTTCTGTGCTTCAGCTTTGTTGTCCCAGCTGTGGGTTTGGGGATAGTGTTGGTACAGTCCACAAACGAGACCTTTTTGGTCAGTTCTTGCAAGCTGTGCTCCCCTCTCCCTGCGCTGCCTGCGGGGTAAGGGATGGGGAAGGGGAATTGCCCTGGGGCAGTGCAGAGCTCTCCCTGCTGCCGCCCACCCCTGGGGTGGGTCGTGGCTGCATCCCCGACAGATGGATGTGGGCTCCCGTGAGAGCACGGGGAACCTGCCCCGGCTGCTGAAGAGGCTCAGCTCGTGGTGGGCAGCGAGGGGCAGTGCAGGGGAGGCTGTGGCCGGCAGCTGGGCTGTGACAGGCTCTGTCCCGGGCTGGGGCAGGCTCTGTCCCGGGCTGTGACAGGCTCTGTCCCGGGCTGGGGCAGGCTCTGTCCCGGGCTGGGGCAGGCTCCGTCCCGGGCTGTGACAGGCTCTGTCCCGGGCTGGGGCAGGCTCCGTCCCGGGCTGGGGCAGGCTCTGTCCCGGGCTGTGGGAGGCTCTGTCCCGGGCTGTGACAGGCTCTGTCCCGGGCTGTGACAGGCTCTGTCCCGGGCTGTGACAGGCTCCGTCCCGGGCTGTGACAGGCTCTGTCCCGGGCTGTGACAGGCTCCGTCCCGGGCTGTGACAGGCTCCGTCCCGGGCTGGGGCAGGTTCTGTCCCGGGCTGTGACAGGCTCCGTCCCGGGCTGGGGGACGCCCGCAGCCGTCGGCCCCGGAGCGCTTCGGATGGCCCCGTGTCCCCAGGAGCAAACGGGGGAGTGCAAGGAAGTGATCTGATTAAAGAGGGAGGGGATCCTTCACATACTTTTAAAATTGTTCTTTGAAAAATTGTTTCCTAAAGCAGAGAAAGGTCATTGAGGGAACTATTTTCCTTTATTTTTTAATAAAATGCCACTTGCAGTCTGAGAAGCGGCTCGCCGTCAGCTGTACTGCCGGAGGGTAAATTAATATTTTAGTCACTTGGGGATTGTGGAAGAAAGCTCTGCAGACATGTTTCTGTCAGCAACTTTTTTCCCCTTCCTTTTTTCTTCGCTGTTTTTTCCTAATTTTTTTTTTTCCTTCAATTTGTTCTCCTCCTTTCCTCCTGTTTCCGCCCTGCTCTTTCCCTCTCTTCCCTTCATTTGAATTTTCTCCCACGGGCTCGGCGCTAGGCCTCGTTCCTCGCCGAGGAGCGGCTCCCCGGCGCTGTGCAGGGCGGTGGCAGGGGAGGTGGCGCGGTGCGGAGCGGCCCCGGCGCTGTCACCTCCGATGTCCCGCCGGGGAGATGCTGCTGCCGTGCCGGGCCCGCGCTGTCGCTACGGCAACGCTGCCATTGGGGACGAGGAAGGGGGCTTGACTAGCAGTCGAAAGCTGCCACATTGCCTCAGCATTAACAGAGTCTTTAATAAACGCTTAAGAGGCAGCCCCGCAAATTAGTTATGACAGTTTGTGCAGAGAATCAAGTCTCCCCCACGCTCCTTCCGCCCTTCTCTTTTAAAGGGCCCATAGCCTGGACAACTTTGACATAATTTTGCAATAATTATCACTTGAAGAATTTCCACGCTGGAGTGGACGTCAGAACCCATCATGTCAAGTTGGCAATAAACGCTGACCAGCAATCCCAGTACTTCCCTCCCCCCTCACTTTTTCTTTGCTTTTTCCACTTAGGCACTGATGCCCATGATTTAACTTACTTATTTGCCGTTGTAACCTCATTTTAGACCCGTGCTTTTAATGTATTTTTTGCGCTTAATTTCGCTGTATTTCTTGAGCAGGGAATGGACAACCAGCACCTCCTGGACGGTTCAATCCAGTCCAGGTGAAGCAGGAACCTGCAGAGGCCATGGGACCGTCATCTGCCGCCAGTCAGGACCCCTTGCAGGAGCACAGCTTGGACTTGAGTGTCAAGGACCACGGGTGAGACATGTGTGCACGCAGGCACACTTCCAGCATCAGGCTTTGGGAACTTTTCATACCTGTAATTCAAGAGGACACAGCATGTTGGTGAAAGGCAGCTTCATAGTGGTTGAGTGGGACACCCCAAAACTGGAGGCAGGCAGGCTCACTCTGCTATGTTTTTTGGGCTCACAGGCACCTGGACTCTTCGACAAAAGCTTCACTTCTTGTGCTCCCTTCTGAAAATAGAGCCACTGGCAAAGCTGTTTTCACTTAGTCTGTTGTCATCAATTGGTGATGGACGCTGCCCCAGTGCCACACCTCAGCACACTCTTAGCAGCATTTGCACTGCTGGAGTCTGTTGAATCAGGGCTAAGGGAAGCACATTCCAGAGAATCTGGACACAGAAAACAGCTGGGTGTCAGGGTCTGGCATAGGCTGCTCTACAGTTACGGTGATGGTTGTGCAGATGTGAATGCACCTATCTCAAAGCATGTGTCCCACTTGCCCAGGATCTCTGCTGAGAACAGGAGTGTTTGGGGATTGTGCTGTGTGGAAAAAATGCAGAGGAACTGATCCAGGGGATAAGTGAGCTCCACTTTGACCTTCATATCCATTCCTGTCCATACCTTATTTAAACAACTGTCCCTTTGGGAGTCCAGCACCTGGAGCAAGTGCAGAGATCCTAAGGCTGCCTTTCAGTGCAGGACTGGGCCTTGCCTTCCTTACTGCCCAGGGAACCCCTGTCCCTGGCAGTATGAGCCTTCATCAACATCCCCCCTGCTTCTGTGGTATTTTTGTGATATTTCTGAAAGTTCTAATGGGATGAAAGGGTAAAACCTGGGGGAGGTCATGAGTTAACAAATGAAGTGTGATGGAGTGGACACTCTGGGAAAAGGTCTGGGCCATTTAGTAGTTGAAGGAACTAAATTCTGCAGACCTGAGACCCTCTTTCTGTCCCACTTGGCTAGCACAAGTAAGCGAGTTTGGCCTGCCCAAGGGAGGGTTGGCATCATTCTTTTCCTCTGGATGTAGTAGGTGAGGAGTGAGGCAGCTTGAAAGGAGAAGGATTAATCTCAGGGCTCACAGTCCCTGTGCACATCTTAACTAAACCCTGTTGGTTTGTGTGTTTCAGTAATGAATCAAATGGCCACACAGTCTCGGCAAATTCATCTCTTTTATCCTCGCTTATGAATAAGGTAAGAGCCATCCATCAAACGCCTTTCATTCCCCCCACCAAGAGAAATTAAAGCTGCGATAGCGGGGAAGGGGGGGAAGAGATGTGTTTGTTTTTTAATGTTTTGCCTCTAATAAGATGAGTTTGTACCATTTAAATTTTGAGACCATTTTTCATCGGGTATAATTTCAGAGCCACTGCTTACGAATTAATTTAATGAACTGGCTGAAGAAATATATTGCCGCCTCTGACACCTTTTTTTTCCCATCCTTTCTAGACAGAGGCTCCAAAAGGTTTCTTTTCTTTTCCTTTTCTTTTATTTTCCTTTTCTTTTATTTTTCTTTTCTTTTGCTTTTCTTTGCTTTTCTTTTCTGGTTTCTGGTTGTTGATTTTCTTTTTTTGGGAAGGGGTTGGTTTGGGTTTGGTTGGTTTGGGGGTGTTTTGGGTTTTGTTTTTTGTTTTCAGAACCTGGCAACTTCTTTCTCACTTTCCTTTTATAGGTACTCATTTTGTTTACTTACTTAAAAACATTTTCTTTCATTTGGGGAGGGAGAGAATAATCTGTTTTTATGAAAGAGAAGAAAAAGTTAGAAGTTTTGAAACAAAATCATCAGTTTTTGTCTTTCTGGTATGAGTAATGGTATCTAACAGAGTCCCCTTTACAGTGTTCTAGAATATTTATTTTAGATAATGCGCAGTTTCTTTTTCCTTACTTTTTTGTTAAATTATATATAATTTCAAATGTATATTTCTCTTTCACATGATAAATTCTACTGTACCAAGATGAATTTTGTGGCTGTATACAACTGCAGTAGAGATCAGGGCACCCTTTGAGCCATGCTTTAATATTCTGCTATGTGATAGGTTTTATAGGCATAACTACTGCCGTCCCCTTGGCTCTGGGTGTTACATGCATCAGGGCCTCAAGAGAGGGCAAAGTGACTTTGCCTTTTAATCTCCCACCTCCTTTCTTTCTTTCTTATCACTGTTTTTCCTTGTGTTGTTTAATTTCTGCATTTATCCTTATGTCACTTTTCCCTTCCATTCACTCTCTGTTACACTGGGGTTTTGATTTTCTCTTTTAAACTTAATTTCTGATTTGTTCCTTTGTATTGTCCCTTTAGTGTTTCCAAATATGCAGGTCTTTCTTTAGTGAGCAAATTAATTTAGTTACCCTGCTCTCTGGGGTCATGGGTCATTCTGAAGGTCTCAGATTAGGGAAATTCTCTTTCAATGGAGACTTCACCTGAAAATCTCCAGGATAATATGTGATTTAAGTGTATGTTTAGAAAAAAGCATTTATTTGAATGCAGCCTGACAAAAGGTTCTTTAAGTTGTGCAGAGCAAATGTAGCACAGGTGCGCACTGGGAGTCAGGTTAAAGGACTGGGATTAACCAATGAGATAAAGCAGCAAGGAGTAGAACCCACTGTGTGTGTGATTGATGGAACCAATTCCAAGGCTAAAGATTGCAGAGTCAAGTTCAGTCTGCTCAGGAAGACATCACACTTGCTTCTTCCTCCTGCTGCACACAATTTCTGTCCATGGGGGAATCCTTCATTGTTTTTCTAGGAAAAAGAGCCCTTTACAGAACTGGAATTACCAGTGGAAACACATGACCTGAATTTCTGACTCCAGCCATAAAGAGTTGCAATCTCCACACAGCAGCAGGGGCTTTACCTTCAGGGGGCATTAAGAGAGCCTCAGATAACCAGGATTCCTGTTGCCTATTGCAGTTTATTTAGGGGGCTGTCAGGCTTAATTAACTGATATTTATAAAGGGCTTCTAGACCCTCAAGTGGGTGGAGTTTCCTGTGCAAGTATTGGGCCCAATCCTGCATTTTACTCATGCTGCGAAATTTGCTGTTGTTACTGGAGGTAACTGAGAGCACAACAGAGCAAGAGTGAGTCTGGGAAATTGTGCATTTATTCTCAAAGAAAATTTTTTCTCTAGGCAGGCTTGAGCAACTTCATTTTTCTGTCCTACACTTCATACAGCTGGACCTCTAAACCTTCTCTGTATAGATTCTATTTGAAGCCTTTCATGCAATGCAGATTGACTCCAAGTCCTGCTTCGTGGAGGATGTGTCCATTTAGCACAGAAAAGTGACATGATTTTATTATTGAAGTTAATAAGAATTTTCCAGGAACTTGAGACAGATTTTTTCACCACTTGAGTGAGATTTTCATCCTTCTACCCTCACAGTTTAGTCACTTTAAAGGAGACATCCTTGTGGCTGGGATAAGATGACTAGACTAGAGTAGAATAAACTAGAGTTTGCCAGTTCTATCACCAGCAATTTGTAGCAGCTACACAGGGCTATTCCTGTTGGAACCCACACACCTTTTCCATAGTCAAATAGGAGATGTCTCTCTTCACCTCAGTTTCCTCCTGGATAAAGGCAGACATGATGCTTCATTACTTTAACAACATCCATGAATAAATACTCAATGGGCACCTGAGTGCTTTATGCTGGTTGGGTGGAAAAAGCAGAAGAGTGAGGTGTTACTAACTTTTGCTGATGCAGTTGGAGTAGCCTGCACAGACTTTTTGTCTTCTCTTTTAGTCTTTGGAGACACTGCTCTCTGTGGGACAGTCCTGAGGGTGGCCCTGTCTGTGTCTGTGTGCTGGGCATGATGCAACGTCTGTGTTCTTGTTCCAGATGTCCAAGACCAGTGCCAGCCTTGGGAACCTGCTGAACATAAAGACAGAAGGCGAAGGCAGCCAGGCTGGGGCTGGGGAGCCAAGCCAGTACTTGGGCAAGGCAGTGAAGGCACTTGTCCAGGAGAAGCTGTCTGAGCCATGGAAGATGTACCTGCGCCGGTAAGGAGAGCATGGAACTGGGGATAGAGGAAAAGTGCTTCCTTTGCCAAGTGTCTGACTCACTGGCTCACCCTGAACCCAGAATTCTGTTGGATGTAAAGGCCTAATTCTGTCAGACACTGGTCACCTGGGGCACATTTAGCCCTTGGTTGGACCCACCTGCACCAGGTGTTAAATGGCTGGTGAGAAATACCTGCCCATGTGGAATTTTTTTGGAGAGGGATCTTGAGAACCAAATACAAGCACAGATCTTCATATAGTTCTGTTATCCTGGGCTTCACCTTGATCTCCTCCTTATGAGCCTGTTGTGCAAGCCCAGGGGTCCCAGTGCAGCTGTGCTCTTAGCACTGGACCTGTGTGAGACCATGGCCAGTTACTACACACAGGTTACTGGAGCCTTGACATGCTTCCTGTGGTGTTTCAACTGAAACAAAACAAGTTTTGGGGGTGTAGAGGCACAGGAATAAGGAAAAGGGTATGGGAGCTGGGGTGTTTTCTGCTGCTTTTGTTGTAGGAAAGGAGACTCAGCAAGAAAATGGAGCAGATACAGAACTCACCCACGTACAGACACATGCACACACATGCCCAGACAGACACGTGCTTTGTGCACACACAGATACACCCAGGCAGACACATAGGTTTGTGCTCTGACACAGAGAATCACCTACAAATGCCAGTGCATACTTCATAAATCACAGGCTTTAATGGAAAAGACTAGAAAATCTTCTAGTGAATCAGCCCCTGGCTGGTGTGAGACCCTTCCCTGCAGTCCATTTGCATTTTGTCCAGTCTGGTTGTGATTCTCCCAGGCAGTGTGCCTATTTTCTTGTCTCTGGGAGCATTATTCTACCACCTAGTCAGTGTCAATGTCACCACCTTTTCTATGACATGTGGCCTAAATTCCACTTTTTGTCGTTTTGTTGCAGCTCTGTTTATATCCCCTTGAACCACAGCAGATCATCCCTCTCTGCAGCTGGAGTTCAGCCCCTTCAGACAGTCCCAAACTTTCAGCATTCCATTTAACCATTTAACTTGCTTCCTTTGATCTGACTCTGGGTTAGTCCCTTCTGCCTGCGGGTTCTCTTGCTTTCGTGGTGTTCCCTAGATGGTGCAGAGTCATCCCCCTCCCGACAGAGCAAGCTTCTGCCCCCAAACAGACAGCTTACAATTTGTTTGTACCTGCACAGAGGAATGTATGGTGCCATGTTTATTATCCTCTGGGACACAGAATTGCTTTTCATGTTGTTTAGTGAGTCCTCCACGCCCAGGTGTACTTGTCTCTTTCCAAACATGATTCTCCTGTTCTGAACCTTCTCCCTTGTCTTGCCAAACCTCTCTGTGCTCTTTTTCTCCTCTTGCACTGGTGTTGCCACCTCCTCCCGGTTTAATATCTTTGTGAATTTCATAAACACACTGTTTACTCCTAGATTACTAATTAAGATGTTAAATAAACTCAGACTAACCCAAGTCCTCCTCTCAGCACTCACACCATGCCTCCTCCTCCCAGCTCAGTGTGATGCTGGTTGTCATCAGCCTTTGTTTATGGTCTCTCAGCCAGTTTCAAGCCATGCGGTGGCATTACGTCCAGGCCAATTGGAATTAATTCTAAGCATATGCAAGACAGAATCAAATGCTTTACTAAAATCCAAATATATTGCATCCCTTCATCCACTAATTTTGTAATTCTATCAAAAAAAGCAATTAAATTTGTCTGGCAAGATTTATTCTTTATAATCCTGATGCTGTTTATTGCTCATGGTTCCTTTATCCTCTAGATGTTTAATGATTTTCTCCTCCCTCTTAATATTTGTTCCATTACTTTACTGAAAGGAGAAGTTAAGGCCAGAGGTATGATAATTGCAAAAGATGACTTGTCTTTTTTTTCCCCTCGAAGAACCAGTACCTTGACTGTTTAATTTCTTTTGGTTTTTTTCCACTTATGTAGTACCTCCCACTTCCCTATGGCTTAAAAACCAGCAAATGGTAATGTAATCAGTTTGGGAGTTAATTTTCATTGCACTTCGGGACATACATCATCCAGACTGACTGATCTGTGCATTTTTATACTTTTCAAATGAGTCCATTTATCTGCCCTTCTAGAACATCTTCACTACATCCCAAATTCTCTGCTTTGTCTTTAGTTTTTTCATCCATAGCAAATTTTATAATGCAGCCATTTTTGATTCATCACCTCCCTTTTTTTGGCAGCCCTTCTTTCTAGGTTCAACACTTCTTGTCTCTGATAAAACAGCCCCTTCAGTTTGCAATAACGTGGTTTCTTCTCTCTTACCCCACAATTACTTTCCTTCCTCTTCTCCCTGCAAGTCATAACTGACAGCACATGTTGTATATCCATAGACCTTCCTTCTCCAGTACAAGTTTTTTCTCTTTCCTTTACCCTCCCATTGGTGAGAGGTCCCTCCTGGGACTGTACAGGCTGCTGTTTGTTTCTTGCTTTCCTGCTCATCAGAGCAAGTGTAGTTTGTTGTACCTTAATTATGCAAGATTCCCTTGTTAAGTTTCAAATCCTTCCTGCCAGTGTTTCTTACTTGTTTTCTTGATTCCCTGTGATTCTGGAGTTTCCTGAAATCACATGCATTTGTACTGCACTTACTAAATCCAGAGAGTCTCAGCAGTGGGCGAGCAGTGACACCACGCTGAGCTGGCCATTTGCTCCAAGATAACACAAGACATTTCCTGGGTAATGTGATGGGTTTTGCTCTGGGATTTGCATGGTGGGGTTGTTGTTCTGTACATCAGGGATGATGCTGTGCAGTATTTCTGCAGAACAGGCTGTAATTGCTGCTTAGATGATGGTTCATCTCTCCCATCTGGGAGAGACTCTCCTGTCCAGGGCAGGGGGTGGGTGGTTTCTGGATCTAGGTTCCCTGGAATGGATGCTGTTTGTGGGAATGCTAACAGAGTTGAAAAACACAGAAAAAAAATGTCCGTTCCAACTCCACCTCTCTCCTGGGGCCTTCCCTAAGATGTCTGCTTGTCTGTTTTGGCCAGGTTTGGCACCAAGGATTTCTGCGATGCCCAGTGTGACTTTCTCCACAAGGTGCATTTCCACTGTGTGGTGGAGGAATGTGGAGCCCTCTTCAGCACCCTGGATGGAGCCATCAAGCACGCCAAGTAAGCAGGAGGGCAGGAGGCCTGAGAAGCTTGAGGAGGCTCTGCAATGCACACTATGGCTCAAGACCACCCCAGGCTCCTTTTAAAGGGAATGAAATATCCAAGTAAAGACTGAGTAAGGCCTTCAGTGGCCATTCACATGCCTGGGCCTGAGGGGGTTATAGGGAAGGAGATGCTGCAAATTTTAAGACGTATCTGCTAGCACAGTTGGTCTCTCCTGTTTGATGGTTCCCTCTGGCTCACTGCAGGAAATTACTGGCCCCTGCCAACAGACCTGGGAAGCTGCCCCACAGCTGATATCAGTGACTGCAGTGATTCTGGGGTTTCTTTAATATGTTTACAGGCTCCTGCCATATTCTTGTTGATGTTTAATCAAATTACATGAAATTGCCAAGATTTTGTGTCTGAATTAGTGTCATGTTTTGCAGTTTTCACTTCCGAACTGAAGGTGGAACTGTGAAAAGCAACTCTGAGTCTCCCTTCTCAACTACTACTGAGAATAAGGCTTCACTGGCCCCTTCGTCACCATCTGCTGCTTCTGCCACCATGGCCAGTGCTCCTGCCCTTGACGTGCCCACTCCAAATCCAGCTGCAATGCCCTCTGCTCCCACACTACTTGCTTGGAAGCAGCTGGCTTCAACCATACCCCAGATGCCTCAGATCCCAGCAACAGTGCCTAACCTGGCAGCTTCACCTTTGGCCACGACTTCCCTGGAGAATGCTAAGCCTCAGGTCAAACCTGGATTTCTCCAGTTCCAGGAGAAGTAAGTTTTTGCTGCTGTTTGCCTCCGTCTGTCCTCCCCAGCCTTGCAGTCCCCTCTGTACCTCTCCTTGGAGCTGCAATGCTACACTTTGGTTCACCCAAAGTCTAGAAAGTACTCTGGGCTTGATCTCACAGAAAATGTAGTTCTGTAAAGTCTAGAAAACACTTTTAAGATTTTTGAGTGCATCTGAGAGTGCTTTTAGGCATGAGTTTAGAAGATAAATAACTTGGTGATCTATCACTGTTCCCTATTTTATCCCTTGTGAGAGCTGTGCAGGAATACAGAGATCTTTGCAGTGTGTTTGGCAGTGAAGGGTTGTTGGGCCAGAAATCCTTGGACTGAGTGAGGGGCAAAAGGTACCAACCCCATTTAGCTGATGAGAGGGGCAGTGCTGGTTTTGTCACATCAGGGGAATCCCTGGCATCCTGCAGTGGCCACGCCCAAGAGTTGTGTTCTCTTTGAACTTTAAATTGGAAAAGTGGCCCTCAAAGACTACAGAACCCACCATGCATTGCTGTGTTCTGATAATCCTAATCAAGAAAGTGCAGTAGCTGTATGGAATTGCAGTAATGTTGCCAGCTTCAATTTCCCTGAAGAGGAAGGTGGCTATGGGAAATCTGTGGGCCATGTTTGGAACAGAGGCTTCAGCTTGGGCTCCCCTTGAATTAAATCTTGGCAAAGAAACAAATGTGTGAAATGAGTGAAGGTGATGATTGGGTTTTGGATGTATTCCAGTGATCCCTGCTTGGCAACAGACTGCAAGTATGCCAACAAATTCCACTTCCACTGTCTCTTTGGGAACTGCAAGTATGTGTGCAAAACCTCTGGCAAAGCAGAATCCCACTGCCTGGACCACATCAACCCCAACAATAATCTGGTGAATGTGCGAGACCAGTTTGCTTACTACTCCCTGCAGTGTCTCTGCCCCAACCAGGTAAGAGCCATTCCAGAGCAGTGTTCTGGCAGGACTGGGGAGAAGGAGATGAAGGATGAGGTAGACTGATGCCCCAGCAAGAAGTGAGGCTATGTGTGGCTTTCTTGGCATTGCTACAGAACCATGGAAATCATAATTACGTGGTCTGGGAAAACACTGGTTTTTTATCAAATGGGAAATCATTGATGCTTTTGTGTGTCTTTGACTCAGGTGAGTGGACAAGGGAATGAAAATAATCTGAGAAGATGCAAAATGAAATAGAATAAAAATTTGTGGTGAATCTGTGATGAATCCAGGGAAAGAAATGAGTAAGGTTTGGGATATTTCAATGCAGAACAGTGTATTACAGAGTACATAACAGCACTGTGAAAAGACTCGAGAGGGAACAAGGTCCATGGCAGGTTGTAGAAGACAAAATGGGATCTGGAGTATCAGTGCAGGCCCCTCAGAAGGGACACCATTAGTGGCAGGCAGCTGAGAGTGCATTTGTTTGAGACGTGCCTAAAGCCTTGTGCTCCCCTCCAGCACTGTGAATTCCGGATGCGAGGGCATTACCACTGTCTGCGTCCTGGCTGCTACTTTGTCACTAACATCACCACCAAGCTGCCCTGGCACGTGAAAAAGCATGAGAAGGCAGAGAGAAGGGCAGCCAACGGCTTCAAGTATTTTACCAAGCGGGAAGAATGTGGCAGACTAGGTGAGTTTTGTTCTGCTCCTCGTGGTGTGTCCCATGTCCAGACCGAGAATGCCATAAGTTAGAACCTGCAGGTTATGCTTAAGAAGTATTTGGTCATTAAATCACTAAACAAGAAAGGCAACAAAACATAAATCAGTGCCTGGTCTGTCTGATTGAAGCATGTTTTTACAAATAGACCCAAGGTAAATAAATAGAAACTGTATTATAGAGAATTGTGCATATGAATTTGTCCGGGTGTACAGCTTCCTCTTTTTTCTTCTTTTTATCCAATTGTCAAAGTTTTTTGTTGTTGTTGGTTTTGTTGGGTTTTTTTTTTGGGGTGCATGTTTGTTTTTATACTTTGTAGTCTTTTAGACCTACTGCTTGTGTTGGGTGAAATTTAAGGGTGCTCTTAAGAGGATTTTTTTTCTTAACCAGTGCTAGTGTAGCATATTGAAAGTCAAATGGCAAATAAGGCCCAGTCTTCCCTATCACTCCTGTTTGGAACAAAGGCTGGAACCAAACAAGGCTCAGAATAACACCTCTGGGTGCTGGTCCTTCCCACTACAGGAAAACAGCCACAGTAGCCAGAGCAGAACTTTTCATCTTTGAATACATCAAGAATTTTTACCCAAATGGAAGTTTGTTTGTGGTAACCAGGGTAATGGGTGTCAGCACACCACAGCCAGTACCTCCCTAGGTCCTATTTACACCCGGCAGTAGGTTCAGCAGTTGCTGTTATTTACTCACCCTTAGTGTCTCAGGTGACAGCAGGGGCGAGACAAAGCAGGACAGTGATAGGTGACACCTGCCCACAGGAGTGCCCTGGCAACAGGCGAGCCCTCACCTGCCCTTTGTGTCGTGTTCCAGTCCTGCAGCACTCTTTGTTCCCGAGCACAGGGATGGGGAGGCTGGGCAGGGTGGGGAAAGTGGGACCCAAACAAACACACTCCTGGCCCGCAGATGAAACACTGGCTGTCAGCTCCACAGGAGCTGGGTGAGGCAGGAGCAGCGAGGCAGCTGCAGCCTTTGCATGTGTCAGCAGCCTTTGGGAGGGCTGGGGCATGCAGAGTATGTGCATCTGCCTCTAGGCTGGCCCTGCTGTGCAGGAGACACACTCTTAGGCAGCACCCTGCATTTGCCTGCAGAGATAGAGGCAGCCTGCTGGGATGGTGTTAGGTGTGTATGGTCTTACCAACATGTGGATTCATTTCTACATCTGTGTACATCCCTGGGGTTTATGTTCTGTATTTATAGATAGCAGGTGCAGAAAACACTGGCTTGTTTTGAGGGCTCTGAGTGTTTCTGAACACACATGAGAGATTTTTTTCAATGTATGTTTCTGTGTGTATAATTATATAAGTCTGTATGACTGGGCAGAGAGGGGTGAAACATAAATATATAAGTAAAGGTGGATGGATGTAGATAGATAAGTAAAAGTGAGCCTGTCTGTAGGTCTCTGCTTATGTGTATCTGAGAGTATGGCCAAGGGAGGATGGGAAGCAGCAGATCCTGATCACTGATGCACTGTTTGAACTATGACAAGCCATTGTTTATCAGCTCTGTGGCTGTTTGGGGTTGTCCTTTAATGATCTGTGCACGCCTGGCACACGTGGAGCAGAGCGTGTGAAGTGCTGTATGCCAGAGCCCATAAGAACTGCTTGTTGTTCAGTAGCTGCCCCTATTACACAACAGCTTTGGAGTGGCAGTAAACACTTCCTGGCTCATTCCTGTCTGACCAGAGCACACACACTGTCCAGAGCTGGAGCTGCTGTGAGACTGCTTTTCTGAGAGCACAGTTAGAGGGGAAAAAAAAAGAAAAAGAACTTTTCATTTCTAATCTAATTATGAGCATGTGTTTTGATTGTAGCTTCTATAATAGAGCTAAATGTCCTGGTTTTGTTCTTGTAAAAGAAAAGGCACTAGCTAAGACTGAAGAGCATTAGGCACTACTAGATGTAATGGCAATGTTCCTTCCTTTATAATGGCACAAAGAGCGATGGGACCAGGCTCAGGCTCATGTCTTGGATCTCTGCACCCTGTAATCCTCTCTTGAAGTTGCTCAGCAGGCTGTAGATTGTGGGTTTGAGTTTTTTTCATTCAAGACTGTTCCTGAGTAACTCATGACCACTGATGATGTTCAGTCCATCAGAAATCCACATGGACAGCAGCCCTGTCCTGTCCAGTCATCTCACCTCTGGTCCTGCTCCCTCTCAGTACCTTCATGTGCAACATAAAATGGTTTTGTGTCTGCAGGTTGCAAATACAACCAGGTGAACAGCCACTTCCACTGCATCCGAGAGGGCTGCCAGTTCTCCTTCCTGCTCAAGCACCAAATGACATCCCATGCCAGGAAGCACATGAGAAGGATGCTGGGGAAGAACTTTGATCGTGTTCCTACTCAGGTAAACTCCTTGTGCTGAAGCTGTAGGTCCACATGCAGTGTTGGCACTGACATGACTCAGGCACGGCTCCAGCATCTGACTGCAGCAGGACCTACACAGTGAGGGGCAATGCCAACATTAACACCTCCTCTTTGGGAACACATCAGAGTCCACACACCAGGATGCTGATGCCAAGATTAACACTCCCAGCTCCTGAGTGCAGCACAATTCACATACCAGGGTGCATGTGCCAGGTTTAATGCTCTCAGCTCCTTGTGCTGGAGGATTCCTGCTCCTGGCCCCAGTGCATGGTTTCCACTCACAAGCATGTGCCAGCTATCCCTCATGAACTGTGGCAGAGGGAGATAAATGTGCAGACAGATGGTTTTGGTCCTGATATCTTGCTTTTGGTATAAAAGTCCCCGTCTTGTTTTCCTGCTGCAGGTTATTGGCCACACTCCAAGAAATGAAAATCTCCCCCAGGTTGGCAGCATGGCACCCAGCCCAGCCTCATCAGGAACCCCAGCTTCCTTTCAGGGACCCCCAAGCATGATGGACACTGAAACAGAAGAATACATGGATTATACTGGCTGTAGCCCTGGGGGCATCTCCTCTGAATCTTCCAATATGGACCGCAGCTGCTCCAGCACTCCAGTGGGCAATGAAAGTACATCAGCAGGTAAGGGAGAAAGGTGTGTGTGAAATGAACCATCAGTTGCCTGCTCTCCTGGGAGATAAATTCATAAAAAGAGGCCAAGGGATAGTTGCACCTTAAAATACACACTGTGCCAACTTCAGTAGTGCCTCAGGCTAACCCAGCTCTCTCCAGCACCTGAGAGAAGAGGGCCATCAAAATATACACCTCGAGCATCCAGGAGCTAGCAGCATACCTTTTTCCTTCCATGAAGAGAGGTTTTTTATCCTGGGTCTTGGGGTTGGGTCTATTAAAAAAAAAAAAAGGAAAAAATAGAGCTGTGTGCCCCTTCTGTACTTGGCATTTCCTCTGGTACCTCTTGTATTTCCTCGAGCAGCATCCAAAGTCAGGCACTTTACTGTAGTGTTGAAGTACAACAGCAGATGTGACAGACACAGGGGATGAAACCTATCACATCTTCAGAAAGCAGCATCTAAAAGCAGTTCACTGAGCTCCCTTCCTCACCCAAAACCTCTTGTTCCACTTTGCCCAGTTGCACAGAGCAGACCCCCTTCATCCCCTCTTTTGGGAAGTAAGTTCCTGTCCTGTTTGCCAGGACTGTGCAGAGCCATCTCCCCCTGCCCTGCATTGCAGGGTCAGCTTGTCAGGAGTCAGATACCTGGTAGGAATTCTGCCATCATACAGTGATGACCAGGATCTCTCAGCTGTCCTTCCCAGGGTTGGTTAAGTGGGATATTCTGCATAGGCTGCCTCAGTTTGCTTTAATTCCATACACATTTTCCTGGTTTTCTTTCCCACCCCAGATAAAGGCCATCACAGTACAGTCACATTGTAGGAGCATTGCTGGCTCCTGGCATTGGCCCCACAACATGGTGGCACCTCCAGAGGGTTCTGGTGGGGCAGTGGCTGCTGCACTCTCTTCTGTGTCAGCAGTGGCCCCAGTGCTAGGAAATGCCTCCCACTGCTCTCCAGGGAGGGGGCAGCTGCACCCACCCCACGTGCTGGAGCACCCTCACAGCTGTAAACTGAAGCAGGCAGTAACCCTATAGATGAACAAGGACCAGAATGACCAAATGAATCCAGAATTCCTGTCTGAAAGCCTGTGTCTCTTCCCCTGTACCATAAAGCCACCTGACGTCCTGCAGAGACAACTCTCCTCTTCCTGGTGCTGTCAATTCCTCACCTTCTGTTTCTTCTCTGTTACAGTTCTGTTCCATACATTTGTGAATGTATTTTCCATTTTCATCATATTGCTTCTGCTCTTGGGTTCTCATTTCAGTTCTTTTGTTTCTTGTTTTGTTGTTTCTTTTTTGTGTGATTTTTTTTCTTTTTGGTTTGGTTTTGTTTTATTGTTTTTTTTTTCTTGTTTTTTTTTTTCTTTTTTTTTTCTGCCTTTTTTTTTTCTCTCCACATTCTCCAGGCTGCCTGGTTCCTTCTACTGCTACTGCTGCTGCCGATGATGCAACCCACACTGCACCACAACCTCCACCACCATCTCTGCCTCCATCTTTCTCCCAAGCCCTGCTTAGGTCTCCCCTCCCCAGCCTCCCCTATCTCTTCTCTCCATCTTGTCTCTCATACTCGTTGCTCAGTGCCACCCTGGGAGCCAGCAGAGGCATTGTCATGCCTGCCGCCAGCACCGCTGGGTTTGCGCCCATCGTTGCCACTCCACCTCCAGTAAAAAGTGACGTTCCCTTAGTGCAGGATGCAGCAGGTAACAACACTTCTTTGCTTTCTCTCCATGCCCTGTGCCCAGCTCCGTCCCCACTCACCCTGCCCATGTTTTTTCTCTGCACCTTTGAGGTCGGTAGAGCAGCAAAGGTCCCTCTGTGCCTTATATCAAATGTTTTCCATCCATGCCTGCTCCTTCTCCTTGCTGACACAGTAACCACAGCCAAGGGGAAACAAACCACAGCCCATCATTTACAGACATTTGGATGGATGACAGAGAGCAATTGCCACCAGTTCCTAACTATGAGAAAAACCTAACAAATCCACAGTTAAAATGCATTTTCAGTTTGCTCTGTGGCCACTTTGTTAACCTCAAAGTGGCCACAGAGCAAACTTTTGCTCATGTGGCATTAATGGGATTTAGACTTCTTGGTTAGATCTTCCAGGCCACCCAAGCCAGTGCCTGGCACAGTGTGCTGCACACATCTCAGCAGGTCAATGACTGATGAGGTCCCCAGGTTCTGTGATTCAACTGATCTTGCAAGCTTCATATGAAGCCACAAAGTTCAGGGGTACCTTCCCAGGAGGAGGAATGAAGTACAGGCAGTGTCACATGGTGATAGCAGCAAGACAGGTTGAGCTATTTCTCACACTCATTATTTATATCTGCTCTAATCAGCTGCAGAAAATACAGATAGATTTCGGTTTTAAGCTGCCACGATCCCATGTGTGACTAAGATCAGAGATGTCTCAGGCTGGATATTCTCATTCCATCTGGGAATGCCTTTTAGGGTGTGTCTCATTTTTGGCGTCCTTTCCCAACTCCTAGCTCTTTTCTAGTCAATTAAGGACATCTTTGTGCTTAAAGTTCACATTTATGTGGCTTCTGGCAGCCTACAAATGTCCCAGTCATTCTTCCTGCCAGTTTTAGTAATATGTAAATCTGAGGTCAGTGGTTGGGAGTATGGCTGGAGCACCAACTTCACAGGTTTCCAACTCCAGTTCATAGGTTTTTCTCAAGGGACTTGGCAGGAGAAGATCCTTGCCTTGTGCAAAGGAGTGTGTGCCAATTAACAAAATTCACAAGAAACTCTTGTCTCTGCTTCTCTTTTAACTGAATTGCATGCAGCCTGAAACATTTTAACCTTGTGCTGTGCTTCCTCTAATCAAATATTTTTAAGTGTCTTTTGTTTTTACCCTGGTATAGTTTGGTGGAAGCTGACAGTAGTAGAGGTTAAAGAAATAAGCTTATGGAAAACACTAACCATTGAGACTTGGTGGAGATCACATCCATTCAGGCTTGTAATCTTCCACAGGGTGCAGGGACTGAACGCTGGCAAAAGAGGAGAGTGCACCAAGGTGTCATCTCTCTTCATTATGCCCTTACTCCAAAACTTTGCCTGTATGAGAAAACAGAATTGGTTTTCAACTAAAGTTTTAAGCACATCTGTTTGAACTATTTTAAAAGCTGTGTAGATACAGTTTTAAACAGGTAAAATTTAAATTCCACTTATTTCCCATCCAGACCCTTTTCTCCAAGATGGGTTATTCCATATTCCTGTCCAAAGACAGACAACATGAGCATCTGTTAATTAATGCTGAGGAACTTGATGGTTTGAAAAAAAATTATTAGATTTAATTGACATTTTATTAAAAGGAGTTAATCTGGACAGCAGTGACTTGTCCAGGCACCGCTGCACTTACATGAGTTGGCTGGGAGTGAAGAACTGCATTTTACAATACCAGATGTTTAGGGGGGAGCAGAGAGTAAATTGGTCACAGATTCTGAAGTTAGGAGCCTGCCAATTTCAAATCTCCAGTGACAGAAAGTTATTCTTTCACTGGTAGCTGGTTAAATCAGCCTCAGCCTGCAGTTTCCACCGTGTCACTCAGATGGTCTCACCATGGATGACCTGAGCTGGTGTCCGGAGTCTGAGCACAGGAGCCATTGATTAACAAATGGTGCAGAAAAACCTTTTGTTCTTTGCTTATCCCACAAACTCCAGGGCCCAGCCATGTGAGAGAGGAGGTTCCTGCCACCACTGCCATTGGCTTGTGTGGGAGGTTTCCTTCAGTGGTCACCACCTTCTCCTGAAGGGCAGTCCCTGAGGGGTCATCACCTGTAATAGCCGTGCACTGCCAGAAGGGAAGTGATTCTGCACTGACTGTCCCTTCAGTGTCCCAGACAGGGATGTGGACTGCACTGTGTGTCACAACTTGTGCCTTTTTTAAGGAGATGGCAGTTTCAGCAGGAAGAGTCAAAAAACCCAGTATGTGTTAGTTGCAAGCTATAATTTCTAATTACACTCGCAGTTCTGCACCTGGTGAGAAATTCTTGCCTCCAACCTTGTCTGTGCTGCATGTTGATAGTGGAGATTGTGGGCTGATTCTGGAAACAGCAAGCAGAGAAGGAAGTAAGTTAATAGATACATTGAGGTCGAGTCCTTGATGTCAGTGTGATCCTAGGGGACATGAGCACTAGCCAGTTATGCTGGCCCTGTGAATCAAAGAGGAAGATAGATGAGGGTTCTTTATTTATACTAGGGGCATCGTGGAATTTTTGAGACCCATGGGAATGCTGCAGAACTGGTATTTTCTCTGAGTCCACTGGCTAGTGATGATGAGAATTAGCCCCATTGAACATCTGTCCATCTGTCTTTCTAAGTGCACTCATTGTGATATGTGGGCTCATTACAGTGAGGGATGTTGCAGTCTCCTGGCCAAAGTCCATCCTGTTTCTATAAATTCCACCCCCTCCCGTTGCAGTTTTAATCACGCATGGGATCTTCCTTCACTTCCTGCCTGTCCTTGGCAATTGTAGCGTGTTACAGGAGCCTGGATAGGGGAAAGCAGTGCACACGTACAAGCTTTTAACACACTGCAACTCTTTTTACCATCCCAGTGAACTACAGTAACACACCTCAGTCCTTGGACTGGAACAAGGCAGCTCCTCCTTAGTAAAGTCTGATCTGAGGAAAATGGGACTAGAGATTAATTAAGAAGCAAGAGAAACTGTGAAAGTAGCAAACCAGAGAAGCGACAGTTAACACTTGTACAAGATCAGGTTTGCCAGAGCAGCAACCAGAGAGCAGGCAGGAGATGCTGAAAGCTGAGGAAGTGATGTCCAGCAGGCAGCAGCTAGCCCATGGTCTGGAGATCAGGCTCCCTTAGAGCCCCAGGGACGAGCTGTGGGGTGGGAACAGTCGCAGCATTGTGTCTTGGCAAACACAGAGCTTGCCAGGACGGCTGGGAGATGGAGAGACCTGGCTGTCAGCAACACCGCTCTGCGCTTTCTCTCCTCAGGGAACACCATCACTATGCCAACTGCCTCGGGGGCCAAGAAGCGTTTCTGGATTATTGAGGACATGTCCCCGTTTGGCAAGCGCCGCAAGACCGCGTCCTCACGCAAGATGCTGGATGAAGGGATGATGCTGGAGGGATTTCGGCGCTATGACCTCTACGAGGACTGCAAGGACTCCAGCTGCCAGTTCTCCCTCAAGGTTACCCACTACCACTGCACACGGGAGAACTGTGGCTACAAGTTCTGCGGCCGTACCCACATGTACAAGCACGCCCAGCACCACGACCGTGTTGACAACCTAGTATTGGATGATTTCAAACGCTTCAAGTCTTCACTGAGTTGTAACTTCCCAGACTGTCAGTTCTCTGGCAACAGCACACACTTCCACTGTCTGCGCTGCGGCTTCCGCTGCACCGACAGCACCAAGGTGACAGCCCACCGCAAGCACCACGGCAAGCAGGACGTCATCAGCGCCGCCGGCTTCTGCCAGTTCAGCTCCAGCGTGGACTGCGAGGTGCCCGACTGCAAGTACAAACTCAAATGCTCCCACTTCCACTGCACCTACCCTGGCTGCAAGCACACGGTGGTGGGGATGTCACAGATGGACTCTCACAAGCGCAAACACGAGAAGCAGGAGCGAGGGGAGCTGCCTGCCATCTCTCCCGGCCCCGAGGGCCTTGCCCACTCCACTCTGGAGTATGATATCCAGAACTCTTCCATCAACCTGGACAGTTCCCTCAACCTCAGCACTGACAACAACAGCTCCCTGTTCTTCCTGCAGAACGCGGCCGGCGTGGGGCTCGGCGACTCCCTGGACCTCAGCAAGAAGCAGGTGGAGGTGGGCGAGGGCCCGTCCCCCGGCAGAGCCGCGGCCGCGCCGCAGGACACGGGCACGGCGGCACCCGGCGCTGCCGACGTGGAGGACGAGGACGACTCCTCCCAGGAGGATGAGGAGGACGACGAGGAGGAGATGAATGAAGAAGAAGAGGACGATGAAGAGGAGGATGACGATGATGATGATGAGGAGGATGAGGAGGAAGAAGACCTGAACACAGATTCTGAAGAATCGCTGCCAGACCCTGAAGGCCTGGCCACTAAAGAAGATGGAGAACCAGAGGAGGGTGCTTCTTCCACAGACCATGGCGATGCTTCCAGGCCACAAGGTGAGCCAGCCCTCACTCCAGCCCCAGCTCCTGCCCCTGCTCCAGCTCCAGCTGCTGCCTCAGCCTCCACTCCTGCTCCAGCAGCTTCTCCTTAATCCTACAGACAACAACGGCAGTGGTTTGGTTTTTCTCTGACACACAATTACTAAGAGGACCCCGTATGAGGTGAGAACAAAGATGGGGATGGCAAATGAAAAACGAACTCCGTGCCACAAATGAGAGAGAGGAAGGAAGGAAACCTCTGCTCCTCCCCAGGCCCCAGAAGAGATTGGTTCGCAGCAGGACTGGTGCTGCATCACTCCATTCATTCTACAGATCCCGGAACAAGGAGCAGGATGCAGCAGAAAATACCCTTTATCTGGGTAAAATATGAACCCTGAGGGTACCTGCCGCTTTTCCTTGCTCCCTGCACGGTGTGTGGGGCCTGTGCCCATCTGGGGACCCTTTTTTATGGGTGGGGCTCTATCCCCCCAGTTTTCTTTCTGGGTTTTATTTTTCTATGTTTTCAGTTGTACGATAATAATAATAATCTCCACTTCTTGGAGGGGGGTGGGTGGGAACAAGAGGTAATGAATTTTACAAATATATATTTGTGTGTGTGTCTCTCTATATATAATGTACACACACACACATATATAAAATTAAAGGAATTGGTGTCACAAAGACAAGTAGCTCAGCTTTTGCCAGTGGGAAGGAGGGGGTGAGGAGTGTGCTCTCTCTCTCTCCACCCTTCCCCCTTCTTTCTCCAGCATTAAATGGCATCAGACAGCCAGGGTGGGAGTGGGTATTTATTGTCACATAAATGAGGATGCATTAATGAATGAGCAGGGGTGGGAATGGGACACTCCTCTGTTCTTCCAGATCCTTTTTACTGTTAATGATAATAATTTTGAATGCTATTTATATTGTAAAACTTTCTCAGTCTACACTTTCTCTGTAGGACACCTCTCCTCATCCCTGCTGTTCTGACTGTAGGGATTTAGCTGAAGTAACCTGGGAAGAACAGAGCAGGCAGTTTAAAGGGTCTGTCACACTGGAGGACTGGGGTTATTCTGCCATCCAGTTCCATCTCATCCCAACTCCTAGGTGCTTCCTCTCTGCGGAGGGTGAGGCGTTTTCGTGGTGCTTCAGTATCCCCATCTCAGGAGGCTGTGAGCTGCCCCTGCCCGTGGTGCAGCCCAGGGAGCACCAAGCTGGCACAGGAGCGTCCTGGTCACCCAAAGAGCCTTGAGAAAGGGCCCTGCTCTGCCCCAGGCAGTCAGACCAGGACAGGCCCCGTCCCCAGGGCTGCTCCCAGCCCCGTGCTGCCGACAGGCCAGCCTGTGATGGACACAGCTCTCAGGTGACTCAGCTCCGGGGAGGGGACAGCAGGACCTGGCTGTGGCAGGCACAGAGCCTGGGGAGGTGCCCCCTGAGAACTGCTGCAGGGCTGGGCACCCTTGGCCAGGTCGGGCTGAGGGCTTGGGCACTGCATCAGCAATTGCAACTGCACTGTGCTGGGACCTGCCAGCTCCAGCAGCTCAGGCTTTCCCCTGCTCCCAAGCTCTTCCCTGCTCTTTTCCTGGCCTGGTCTGGGAGCACACACACTACAGGACACTGTCTCGGACTCTGGCAGGAGCGACAGTAGCTGTTTGACCCCAAATCTTTGCCTGAGCCTGAAAGGGCTTGTCTACACACACCAGGGCACCAGAAGGACTTGTATGAATTAATTGTGATAGTTATTTTGGTGCCGGTTTTAAAATATACCAGATTAATCTGCGCTTTGTCCTTTTAAAAAAAATTCTTTTTTTTATACCATGCAGGCACCCTCTCCCCTCCTCAGCTCCATGAGCACTTCAGCTGTAAGGGTTCCCTTACAGGATTTGTTTTCACCCTGAACAGATAAAGGCCTCATGAAGTTTAGGTTGCTAATTTTTTTGTTTTTTGTTATTTCCCTAAGGAACTGGTGCAGATCAGGTCTGATTTATAAACAAGCAGCTCAGCTGTGTAAATGTGGGGACAGAATGTTCAGCTAATGTTTCAAAAGGAAAGGAAAAAAAAAAGTTGTACAGTATTTTTCCTGTAAAGGTTATTACTATATATAGAACAAAAGAGAAACCACCAATGCCAAGGGGTGGAGAGGGAGGTGTCACCTGCCTTCTGGATAGCCCTTACATATGGTTAATTTTGTGCAATTTTTTTTCTCCTTTTTTTCTCTCTCTTTTTTTTCCCTTTTTTTTTTTTTTTTTTTTTTTTTTTTTTCCCTCTCTTTCAATGTAGTGTATGTTTGTAGGGGTGGCAGGGGAGGGGGGGCCTTAATGCTGTGGTTTGAGGCTGACTTCACACTCCCAGCACTGACCGGACCTGCACGATTCCGAACTCTAACTTGAATTTTGTAGAGATGAATCAAATGAAAACAAATGAAATATTATCACTAGTTTGTAGTTTATTTAATTCTTTGGAGTTCTTTTCCTCTATCAGCTATTTGTGTGGCTTTTATTTTTATAGGGATTTTTTTTTGTTGTTTGTTTTTGTTTTGTTTGGTATATCCCCTGCCCTCAGCTGTGTGTTTCCTAGCACAACCCCATTCTTGAATAGGATGAAGCTCATGTTCCTGGGGCAGAATGATGGAATGATGCCCTGGAACTTCTCAAAATGGGATGGGGCAAAAAGATTTTACTTTACTAGCATTTGCTGCAGGTTCTGTACTTGTACATTTTCCCTGTGTTCAGCTACTTAGATAGTATGGTGATGGGCTCCAGGAGGAATCCTTAGGTTAACACAGGCACATCTTGCAAAGCAGATGTGACTATTTTGTACCGCCAAAATCAACAGGATCTCTGTCAGTGACTGTGGGAGCAGGACCAGGCCCTCCTGGGAGCATGTCCTGCCCGGGCACACGGAGCTGGTGCCAGGGGTGACCAGAGGGTTTCCTTGGGCCACCCTGTCCCTGCTCCCGGGAACCTGCACTGGCACACAGTGCTTGGCCTCTCCCCGTCACATCTGCCCAGGCTCCGCGGCCCGAGTCACTGCACAAGGGTGGGGAAAGCAGAAGTGTGTGGAGGGGCTGAGAGCTGTCCAGTGGCTCTGGCAGTGCTGGACAGGGTCCCCCATCCCAGGAGCCGGGTGGGGCCCCGTGTCACTCGTCCCGTGGGGCTGAGGTGCCACAAGGGCCCATGTTTATCTATGCACACCATTTTCTCCCCCCAGGCATCCTACTTCTCCCTAACATCTCAGCCCTTCTCCCAGACTTCTGTCACCTCTTCTCCAGGAGCTGGCGCAGGGAATGAGAGTTCTTTCCCAGAGGTGACCCCTGAGCAGGGCCTGGCCCCCAGAGTGGGTCAGGTGGCCTGGCAGGACAGTGGCCACCCGGCCAGCCTGACCCCGTCCTTCTCCCAGTCCTGTTCCTGTAACTCTTACACTGTCTCTCTTTGCAACAACAACAAAAGAAAGTTGAACCCGACTTTTTATTCTGCCATGTTCAGGCTTTAATTCAGCAAAACCCTTAAGCAGATGACTCTGAGTGGGCCCAGGTTTAAGCCCGAGCTTAAGTGCTTTTCTGAACAAGGGCCTCAACAGCCCAACGACCCCATCAGAGCAGGTGGCTTGTCATTCCAGGCTCTCCTATCAAATGGGACTGGCTAAAGAATGACCAGAGAAAGAGGGAGATTCAACTGGTTCTATAAGGAGGGGAAAGAGGGGAGAGGAAATGGAACTATTTTGTCCAAAACAAGATAAAAACCAAACGAAATAAACCTTGAGATGGACCCTCCTGATTCTGCTACCATTCACTGCTGAAGAGCGCAAAAAAAAAAACAAAAAAAAAAACCACAAAAAACCAAAAAAAAAAAAAAAAAAAAAAAAAACACCACCCTATTGACTAGATTGTTCATTCTAGCCACAAACTCAACTGGATTAAAGTCTGCGTGGAAGGAATTTTGTAAAGAAAAAAAAATTTCAAAAAAAATTTCCAATGTAGCAAAAAAAAAAAAAAACCTTTAAAAAACAAAAATAAAAAAAAGACAATGACGGAGGATTCTAGCCTTTTGTAATATCCATATTGCACACTAGGACTATAAGCCATTGCTAGCTCATTTTGAATTTTAAATGTGTAATTTTATTTTGTTTTGTTGTTGTTTTTTTTCTTTCCATGGGGGAGGGGGGGAAATAAATGCTTGAACCACCAATGCTCTTTTTAATGTTTTATAAATATGTATGTGTATATATATAAATATAAAAATAATATGTATGCACATATATATGTGTGTGTGTATATATCTATATGTATATACATATATATAGATATATAGATATATATATAGGTTTTGAGACAAAAATGCAGAAAGTGAAAAAAAACACCCTAAACAGGATGGTGTGCTCTGATTTACTTGAATCTGGTCTCTTCAGCACCTGCGTTATTAAGAACTGAATATTTTTCCACTTGAATTTAGTGCTATTAGAAATTTAATATATGTGTTTTATTTATTTGATTTTTTTTTTTTTTTGCATGACTGATGCAAGGTTTGACATTTTCACTCAATAAAAACTGGAAAAAAAACCCCAAAGTTTTAAGTGATCAAGTTGTCTTCTTGCTTGAGGAGGTGCTTTATGTTTGTTTGGGGTGGTTGGAAACCCCAGAAGCCCTGGAGCAGTCACTGCTGCAGCTCCAGTTCTCCAGCGGGAGGTGGAGAAGGAATGGAATTCCCTCTGCAGGGACTCTGGTGGGAAGGTTTCCCAGCAGCCCTGAGGTTTTATCTGAGTTGCCATCAGGGCTCTTCACAGACATCATGAGAGCATGAGCTCATGCTCACAGTTCCACAGCTTGCTAAATGGGACATGGAATTAGAGATGTGACTGTTCACATTTTGACTTTTCCCTTCCTACCTTGGTCTCCAAGCCCTGGGCTGGGGTCTGTGGTGGAGCCATCAGGCTGTAACCCCCCCAGAGCTTTTTGGTGACACTCAAAGCTCCAAACCAACATGTCTTTGACTGTCAAACAAGAGATGAGCAAGAATGAAATGTCCTGTCGGCATGGAAGGGGTGAGGAGTGGAAAATCTGCTCATCCCCACTAAAATGCTGAAATCCGTTTTGACAGAACTTAGCAAGAACACAAAGCTGCATGCCAGGCATCCAAGAGCCAGCATTCTTACCTGGCTGCTCTGTGGCTTTCTCCTGCTGCAGGAACCTGTGCACACCATGCAGTGATGCTGTCAGGGATGAGGATGTCCAGGCAGGAGGGTGTCCTGTGAGCTCAGTGTCCTTGGGACAGCTACTCCAGCAGCCAGGAGGGCTGACTGTAAAGGAACCATAAACTGGCTAAAAAACAACATTCCATACAGCCAGTCCCCCCTGTCTCCTGCCCAGGACTCAATCCTGACCTGGGCACTGCCACACTGGAGATGGGTCTAGCACAGGCTCTCATCACCAGCATTCCTGCAGAGTAGGACAGGCACGAGGTACTATTTTTTATGAGGAAGTAAGCAAGTTACTTTGGGGGATAAAAGAACAAGGGCATGTCCACAGCACTTCAGTGTGCTCTGAAGTGGTTGCTTTGCCAGTCCCAACACGTCCCTGAGTACTCACCCTCTGTGGCAGGTCATTGCTCCCGTCCCTAGTCCCGCCGTAGCCAGACATTATTGTGCTGCCTCGGGGGACCCTCACTTCCTCCACCCTGCCCAAAGCTGTCCTGTCACCAGTGAGGCCACAGCACTGCCATGGACAGCACAGACCCAGTGCCCTCCTGGCTGGTGCCCTGCCAGCAGCAGGGGTTTGTCTGTGCACACATTCCCACACTGCCCTGGCATCGGGTGCTGCTCGTCTGCTGAAGTGCATGTCCAAATGTTCTTGTTTCCCCCTGCCCCAACCACGTGGAAGCAGCTGGGTCTTTGTGCCTCTCTGCCACTGTCACAGAACCCAGGAGCAGCAAAGCAGCGCCTGCCAAGCCTGATGCATTGGAAGCAGCTGCCTCCTTATGAGCAGAGAGGATTAGACTCCTCTCTTTCAAAGCCCCCTCGTTGCTCTGCTGCAGCTCCCAGCCATCCTGTTTTCAGATGTCATTATCTGAACATGTTCCTAATCCAACCTTGGAGCCCAGGGGTTTGTTCTCACTGGAGCTCTGCCCACAGCACATGCAATATTTAAATGGCCTTGTTTCCAGGTGGGGACAGGGGACATGCACAACATAGTTCATTGCTGGAAAGCTTTTGCTGAAACTTGCCTTTTCTCAGTGGGACTCTGACTGGACTTCATAAAGGAGTGACTCTCTCACATAAACGCTGTGATAGAAGCTGCAAATTGAACAAATCAAAGTCTCACTATTGCATTTGTTCCACACCAGTGCAGTCTTGCACCCACAGCCCTGCAACCACAGCCCTGCAACCACTGCCCTGCACCTGGTGAGCCCTGGGAAGCAGCAGACACCAGGCAAGATCTCTTCTAATGTCAAGACAAAAACTGGGCAGTTGCTGCTGCTATTGTACTTTGATACCTCAAGCATATCACTGTAACAGCCTTTGAGTCCTCTGTGGCAGACACTGTCACATGGAAATCCAGCACTCAGGCTCCAGCCCTCGCCTTTTGGGTCTCTGCTGTCTTGAACAGATTCTACCAGTACCTGAAAGCTGACAAAACCTACAACTCCTACCTACAAAAACCGATTCCTACCAAATGGGTGAGGGCAAATAGGGGAAAAAAAGCACTGAACACTTATAGGTACAGGAGGTGCTGGGAGGGATGACAAATTCTTTATGGCAGCCCTGGGGCAAGAAGGGGGCTCACTGGAGGCCCTGAGACACTTCCTCCCTCACAAGGGCCAGGCACTGCTCAGAAGATGGGAACATGGTCCATCCTGCAGGGCCCTGCCCGTGACGTGCCCCAGGCCCATCCTCGCTGAGGAAGGGTGGCCAACAGAGGCGGCTTCCCTTCTTCCTTTTGCTCTTTTTTGGCAGGAAAACTCTTAAACAAACAAATGGAGAAACACTGAGGATTTAAGTAAACAGCTGAAGATTAATCTGACAGGCAGACAGAGCTGTTCCCTGCCCCCTTCCCTCCCTTCCCACAGGGCAGTGGCCAACCAGCAGCCCCTGCCCCGAGCCCCACAGACCCTCCCTGGGCTCCCAGGACACGGCCAGGCTAAATGCTCTGCCTAAACGCCAGAGCCCTGCGATGGGCACACTGAACTGGGCACAGCTCAGACACCTGGTCTGTGGCCAGAGCCAGCCAGCCTCGGAGGGCAGCAAGTGCCTTCGTTCAGTGGCCAGGCACTTTCCCTGCAGCCCACGCCCGGGGAGGAGGCAGCTGTGCCCACAGGACAGCAGGGCTGCAGCTCACCCTCCCTGCTGCCCCAGGTCACTCACCCTCTGTGCAGGGTGCCCCCACATCCCCTGCACACAGCACGAGGGGGGCACCCACTGCCAGGGGAACCCACCACGCTTCCCCCTTTTCCCATATTTCACACAGATTAGCAGGTTCTGCCTGCAGGCATTTAGAGCTGGGGGGGGGGAAGGAGGCAAGAAAGAGAGGCAGTAGTGGGATATTCCAATTCCAGGCTGCACCAGGCTTGTTCTGGCAAACAGAAGAGCCTGTGAAGCAAGTGGGAGTCCCCAAGTTCTATCTCACAGCCAAAACCTGCTGCTGCTGCCAGGGAATGCTGATATTACTGTAAAAAAGCAGGTAGGTAAGCAGGCAAACAGGCACATAGAGATGGGACCTGCTGCTGGCAGTGAAGGGGGAAGAAAGCAAGGAATAAATCATCTATACAGGAAAGCTGCAGCATTTAGCACCAGTCCTTAGTGCATGCACAAAGTTGAAACTGTTTAAATAAAGCAAATCTGCTCAAAGAGATGGAAGAATGTCCACCTCAGAATTTGCTCTGGTTTAATTAAATCAGTTAAAGAAATTAATTTTAGACAGGTGTTACTCTAGCTGAGCACTCACAAAACCTCAGCAGTAGCTACAGAAGCAGAGGTATAAAGTTGGAAGCAGTCTGTGAAGTGTTGGAAAGGAAAGAGCATGAGGAGACAGACATGATGGAAGGTGAAAGGCAGACACAAGCAGGATGCTGCACAGAACAGCCTTGCCAAGCAAAGGGACACAGGACACAGGCAGAGCAGCCTGGCAAAGTGACAGAAAGAGAAAGAAAAATAGGCAACAAACAGGCCGGTTGTACATCTCAATCCTCTGAATCAACCCTACCCAGCCATTCACCTTCTCACACAGGAGACACAGTCCCAAAGAAAAGCAAGTATTTTACCTAAACCAATGAAAAATACAGTGTCACCCTCCTAGTCCTCTTCAGGCTGTTCTTGCAGCCAGCATCATAAAATATCTCTCATTATTTGCACAAACATAGAAGAAACAGAATCAAATCCTGAAGGATGAATTCCTTCAGCAGATGCAGAAAAGAAGGGCTTGGTACAAAAACAGGGTGTTGTTCCAGGAGGCTCCATACTGTAAGTAATCCCTGAACAGTCCTTGCAAAGCATTTGGGGAGATTTTTAGCCTGAAAGACACTTTACAGAAATAAATTGTAATTGAGTTTTAATAATCTTCCCCTTTTCAGAAAGGGCCTGACAGATGCTGCCTAGTGCTCACTTCTGCCCCATTTCAAATATTTTTACCTTATTTGGATGAAATATATTATTTTTCTAAAGAAAGGAGGTTGGGTTGGTTTTTTTTTTTTTTTTTCCAAAGAGATGGTTTTCCCTTCGTCCAGCTGGTGCCTTTATTAGGTTAGTGCTTGCTCCCTTTTGGGGATGGGATTGTTTTTTTCCCTGATCTGGGACAGACCATGCCAGCCCCTCAATCTAAAAGTGTGCAGCTTGTACTGCACAGCAAGTGGAGAAGTCAAGCCCTGATCTCCATCTTCCCTTTTCCCTGATACCCAAAACTCACCCTAAGTACATTTCCATTTTTATATTCTTTTTAAGAGTGTAAGAAGTGATGAGTGCCACCCTTTAACCAGCATAATACGTGGACACAGCTCCAACAAAGGTGCCTCTCCAGGGACTCCTGGTGAAGCAGCATAGGCTGGGGATAAGACAATAAAAGGGAAAATGAAGAAGGCTAGAAGCTCTTTCCTGTACCCTTAGGTAAATAATTTCCCTTGTCTCACTTTCCAGCACCCCTTTATTTATGTTTCTAATCCCAGGAGATCAAGCCTCTCTTTTGCTTTGCACTTGCATAGCACCCAGTGGTATGAGAGGGCTGGAAAACTCACAGCTCACACTCATCATGAGTTTTTGGTGTGCAGGTTCACCAATCACAAACAATTTCTGCTGAACACTAAGCACCACCACACAGAAAAGACCTTCCAAAGCTTCCTGTGTCAAAGCCCTAGGCAAACACTTAGATCTCCACAGCCTGCTGCTGAAGGGTTTAATCAAGCATGGAGACCTTGACTTTAACAAAACAGGTTTGCAACGAAATGCTGCTCTGGACCTGCTGCCTGAGCCTTTGTTTTCCCCAGGCACAGCACTGCCCCAGCACAGGAAAAGCAAGGAGTCTCTGCTCCTGCAGCAAGTTCTGCAAATGCCAGCACTGGAGCAGACACCACCTGGGCTTTTCCACGCTCCAACACACACCGCACTGTTTTCCACCTGCACACATCAGGATGGACCTTCCTGCAAACCTTCCTCCCCTCTACCAAAACAAAATTAAGAGAGAACAGTTATAAAAGAGTGCTTACTTGCCAGAAGAACTCGAGCTGCAGCCAGGACAAGGCAGCTCCAAGTGTGTGTCTCAGAGCAGGCTGAGGTGCTGGGCAGCTGTTACTCACACCTGCACAGCCTCAGGGCCAGTGGCCACAGCTGGGTGGGGACCACAAAAGGGCTGGGGCTCCAGGGCACAGAGTTCAGGGGCTGGGGGTTGTACAAGCTGCAGGACCTTGCACATCTGGTTCCCAAAGGTGGCTTCCTCAGCAACTTGTCTGTGTCACAGCTCTGTGTCTATCAGCCAGTATTTACCACCATCATGTGTGAAATCCACTTTCAAGTAAAATTTTTAAAATTACTCTTCCTGCTTTTGACAAAGATGCACACAGCACCTATTTGGCACATCTGAGGGTAAGGGAGGTTGGAGGGAGATAATCAGGAAACATCTCTCTTAACCCTTTCTCCCTTTTGAGTTGTCAGCCCACATTTCTCCTGCAGCTATTGAAAAGGGAGTTTTTATATTCTCCAGTTACTGGGAAGTATCAGTCTGATATTGTTTCCACTAGGAGAAAGCACAGGGTCACAGGAGTTGACTGAAATGTGTCCAGATTACACTGTCCAGAGGAAGCTCCCTTCACCTGTTTTTGATATGCTATGAAGGACCCACAGAAACCATGTTAGGAACCAAGTGAACTCAACCCCCTGGTGTGTTGTTCTTCCTGTGTAAAACAGAGTAAAAATAGAGTACCCAGTAAAACAGCACTAGAATAAGCCAGGGAACTGCTGCTGCTGTCTCATTCTGCAGATAAGATGTTCTCTACCTGGTCAATTTCAGTTAATAGGATGCCATTGTCAGTGCCAACAGGCCAGTGGAGCAAGCATTTCACAGGGCAGCTGAACTAAGAAGTTTGTTTCTAGCAAAAAAGAAAAAGAAAAAAATTCCAAGTTAGTAGTCAGGCTACCAGGACCAAAATCCTCTTCCTGCAACAGTTGCTATGCTGGAAAGAGAAGGAACACAACACAGAGGAATAGAACTTGATTCATGACTGTACCTGCAGGTTAGAAGGTCTGGCTTCTTCCAAATTCTCTGCTGGTAGGTTGGATCTCTTCAACAAAATACACAAACACCCCATCAATGGCCAGAGGCACAAAGTTAAATGTTTTAAGCAACAATGGCCTTGATGGGGTTTTGTGGGATTCATCAGGTTGGAGAAAGAAAAAACTTTAGAATTGGCACAATATACAGAAAATCTAGAGAACTGGTAGGGTAGTAAGAAAGAAAAATGAATGGACAGAAAAGCACAGCTAAAGAAAACTGCCTTTTCTCTGCACCAGAAATCCTGAGGTAAATGAATTGAACAGTGGCAACATGGAGGAAAAGGGGAGAAAAATCAACCCGCAGGGATGCTTGTACTATAAACCCTGTAAGTCACTCTGTAAGGCACATACCTCAGCAACATATTTTCCACATTTCACCAACTGCTGTTGTCCAGGCACTTTCTATTTTCAAAACCTTCTATGTATATAAAATGTATACAGGCAGGACAATACTTTTTCATCACATCCCTGTGTTGTTGCGTTTTCTTTTCACAAGGACTCTTGGCCTGGAGAAATTAAAAGTGTCATCTCTTAAGAAAAGCCTTTCTTTTTAAACACTTTCAAATTTGCCCTCTTTTAGCTAAACGTGACGTTCTTTGTGAACGTTAAACAGTGGAGAGAGAGACTGAGAGGGAGAGAGAGACACACACACACACTCACTCCTGGGGAAGATATTCGTCCATTTAAGGCATGAGAAATCATCACATTCAGCAGCAGGTCTAAATACAGTAATATGAAGGTCCCTTTCACTCCCCCGAGCAGGAAAATGTCACTGTGTACCAGACACCCAAATACTTGGGAATCAAGTAAATCCCTCATTTTTAAGAAGGGAGCCAAATCCTTCTGCTGAACAATGATGGATCTGTAGTGGCTACAATTTCCTTGCTGCACACCATCTCCTTCGGTGGCTCCTGGACTGGGATGGCAGGGTCAGAGCAGTCATGGGATCCAGCACAGCATTCCCTCCTGGAGATAAGACCCAGGGGCCATGGGATAACTCACAGCTCCCTTCAGCACCTCCTGCTGCTGGTGGAAGGAGCAGGACGCAGCACTATTCCGCACCCTGCAGAGCCTCCTGCTGGGAGCACAGGCACAGAATGGCTGCACTGCCCTCGCTGGGGGCACACCCACCCAGCCTCTGCACCATCGGGGACAACACAGCGTTCCCAGGCTCTCAGAGCTATTTGCAGTGTACCTCACACTGCACTTGCACCACTGCCTCCTGATGACAGTGCCTAGGACTGGGCAGTCAGAAAACCAACCACAAATGCCCCTTGGAAAACATTTTGAAAGGACCAGATTTCTGTAACCATCCCTTTCCCCTCCCCTGACCACCCTACATGCATATTTCTCCCAAAAATAAGAGCCACAGTAACCCAGTAATAGCCTGGTGTTAAATAGTGGTAACTCATATTTATTACAATTATATACAATCATATTTTATATTTGAAATCTATACATGATCACACAGACGAGCACACTTGCTTGGTGAGGACAGTGGGACTCAGTTGTTACAAGAATTGCTCTGCTAAGATGCTCTGGTGCAGTGAATAGTATCATTGGACACCACCATTTTACCAGCTGCAAACACAATGCTGCAAATGAGAGGTTTAAAATTCACTGGTTTGTGTACGGCCCAACAGGGCAAAGAACAAGGCTGGACTGGGCAAGAAGGGCCAGTGGTTAAACCTCAGAACTGGAGCTGTTCTCTCTGCTGGAGAGACTGCTTTGCTGAAGCAGGTGCCTGTCACTGGAGAGGTACCATTTATGATCATTTTTCTTCTCATTTAGGGAGGAAAAAAAAGGCTAAAAACCATTGCAAATATTCAGAATTAATCAACTATTTCAGCATCTGATTTCACCCCGTTCATTTATTTATTCATTCAGGGCAGCTGTAAATGAAATACAAGATGTCAAAAAGTGATGTGATCTCCTCGCCTTTGGAGGACAAAGGGTAATAACTGGGATGAGTGGAGTCAAGTTCTTCTAAAGCCTTTTACTGGGGAGCAACCATCAATGAAGCCACTTGTTCCCATGGATTTTACTGTGGCCATGACACCTGGACTTGGTGCCTACCAACAGGCCACTCTGATGAATGTAAGCATGCGGGGTGGAAACAGCATTCTTTGGACCCCACAGAAATTTAGTGTTTTCACATGCTAGGTAGTTTCAGCAACTTGAGGCTTGGCATAAGGTTTGGAAGAGCCAAGACTGAAATGGTTTTTTCTTTTTTTTTTATTTCTCCTTTTTTTTTTCTTTTTTTTTTCTTTTTTGCAACACAGTATCAAGTAGTCTGAGAAATAAAACAGGGTTATTTTGGGAAGCAGAACTGGTTTGGGCCTTATGTGGGATTAAAGGCTTGTGAAATCAAAGAGCTCAGGACAGACTGGTTTCTGAAATTGGATAGAAGGGCTCTAGGATGCAGCAAGAGGCCAACTGCTTCTGTAAGAGGGTGTAGCTGTGGTGCATGGTAAGGCCATCGGTCTGCCAGCCTAGCAGTGACCCCAGCTCACAGGAAGAAGGGCTGGGAGGGGAGAAGAAGCCACTGCCAGACTACAAAGCCCTGTAGTGAAACAGGGTAATCATGTTGTTCACTGAGCAATCACAACCTTGCTCAAGGTCAATCAAGGGAGAATCACTGCAGGGAATGGTAGCTTTTCCCTCCACAAAATGGGAGAGGCACTGGGGACAGTGCAGCAGGCTGGGGAAGATGTGCAGCAGCAGCAGCAGCAGCAGCCAGGGTGTCTTAGTCAATCTCGTTCTCATTGCTGGCCCCCTCAGGTCTTCGTAGCTTTTCCACCTGCTCATTGATCTGACCATCCCCTCCTCGGCGGTCCTCAGTCTGGACACCCAGACATTCCTCCTCATCCACATGGCTAACATCATCATCCTCATCGTCCTCTTCCTCCTCATCATTCCTCTTGGTGTCCCGTTTCTCCTCCTCCCCCTGCACCTCCATGCGCACCTGGCCCGTGACGTCGATGACGGCCTTGCTGCTCTCCTCCGTGCTGAGCAGGTGGCAGCTGGCCTTGGAGCCCTCGGGGCTGTGGCTCTCCTTCACTGGGGATGATGTGGTGGACTCGTTGCTGACTGGGGAGATGTCACTGCTGCTGTTGTGGTTGGCAACAACGGGGTTGGAGGGTGAGCTTGGCTTCACTGGGATCTGCCATGACGGGATCTTAGGAGCTGAAGGGGAGGGAGGGAACTGCCTCCTTGGGGAGGACAAGAGGGAAAGAAAAGGAAAGAAAGGGGCTTTATTGTAAGTACTGAAGGGTTTCAGCAAGACTGAAACTGCAAGCCTCTTTGCCATAAATGAGCAAAACCAAGGCCACTTCACTTCTCCAGAGAGATTCTCGAAGTGCTTTACAAGCACTCAGCAATTGAGCCTGTACACAAGGAAAATATCCCAGCTGGGCAGTCTGAAGCACTAAAATGATCTGATTTGGCCAATTTTAAAAAGTAAGCTAGCACTTAGGAATACTGCCTGTGAAAAGACATGGGTGTCCCTTTATAAGACAATCACTAATTAATTGGTACAGAGAATTCCCACTGGAGCAAGAAGTCAGACAGACACTCCAAGTGCCTGAGCCAGGGAATTTCACCACCTGGCTCTCACCTCCCTGTGATACACCACTCCTGCATTCTGGCTCATTGCAATCCAGAGCCTTTCTCCCAGTCCCAGCATGCACTTTACATGTTTGGGCCAGGCCCTGGCTGCCACAAACTGGTTCAGCTCCTCTGACTTGAATGGAGTCATACCAGCTGGAAAGCTGCTCCCGAGTCCTTCCCAGGTGGATTTTAAGGATATGATACTATCAGGCTAATGCCCAGTACTAACAGGAGATTCCAAGTGCCAAACAGGACAAATTCAAGTGCAAGGGGAGCACTGGTGCCCTCAGAGAGCCATCCATCATGAAGGGCAAAACACAAAAGCATGTCTGAGGTAGCACTCCCATGCATCCTTGCCTGTATATGTGAAAAGTTGGGAGTATGAAGAGGTGTCAGATGAAGGTCTGCAAAGGCTGTGTGCCAGGGGGTGCTCGTGCCCCTCAGGGGAGCTGGCAAGTGCCACAAACAAGAGCAGAGGAAAGCTGGCAGCCTGCACCGAGTGTCACACTCAGCATTGCCTTCCCTGAGCCTGAAGAGGGAACAGGAACTGCTCTCACCTCCCCTGCTGCTGCTGCCACCAGCAGCCACTGCAGAGCTGGGCTGAGCTCACCCCATCCTCTGTGAGTGCTCTGCTCTGGCACGATTCTTTTCAGCTGGCTATGCCCTGACCATGATCAAGGCAGCTGAACTCCACCCAGAAGTGACTTTCTAAAACAGAATACAGGTGCAGATGCAGTCAACTCCTCTAACTAAGTGAGAGGCATCCTGACTGTGGGGGAAGTGCAAACAAAAAGGAGAAATCTTATCAATTCCCTAAAGCACTCTGTGATTTAAGGCCAGTTTGAAAAGCATTTTGAGACCTGCAAACAGAAAGTGATAGTGGAGTGCAAAATGGCAGTATTAAAATAGCAGTAACAGGATATAGAGGTAGTTCCTGTTGGAAATGCCTTTCCTCTCCACGACTGAGGGAATCCCAGAAAGCAGCACTTTCCCTACAACAGTCTGCTGACATATTGCATCCATACCGGTTCAGGAGAAGGCCCTTCAAGGAGTAGATCTCTGATTTCAATTCATTAATATTCTGCGACTCCAGAATCCAATTGGTGGAAGTTGTGGCCTAGAATGTGAAAAACAAGACAGAGAGATCAATGTCTGAACTGGAAGATAGTTCACAATGTCACCTTCTCTCATGTTGTTCTGCTCCCATCCGGGTATTTCGAGTCCTGTGGATAAAATACATAAACTCTATCACTTAAAATCTCTCAGATCTGAGCAAAACAACTTCCACACTAAGAAATACTTGAACAGATCCCCACGATGACCAGAAATAATAATTGTCTCAAGGTGCCAAAACTGTTCAATATTTGCTTTGTGTTTGGGAGACTAATTAATCTTGTCTCCAATCCCATGCACAAACCATTGCTAAAGCATCTCAAGGGGTTATTTCTTTTTTCAGGAGGCCAGCACTTGTGAGAATTCAGGCACAGCTGGGCCCACACTGGATGTTTTTCACCAACATATCAGACAGAGAACAATGCACAGAGAGATAAACCAAACCATTTGGCACTGACCTATGAATGATTTCTAGAGAAGAACTAGAACTAGGATCCTGAACAGGTCCTTTACTCCTTCCTGTGACAGAACTTAGCTGAGGCAATTTGAATAGTATATATTAACAACTGTTTTAAAACCATTTGCTCATTTCTCCTAAATTATGAAAGAAAGAATCCATTATCCGCACTCTGCGGCATTTAGACGTGGGCTGATAAATACACACTTGAAAGTTGCAAAAATTGTCCCTACTTGATCTGAAGAATTAGATCTATGCCTGAGTTACCAGGTCGTATCTCCAGAAGCAGCTGGCACTCTCTTGGATATTTCAAGGCAATGAATGCACTTTTGTGGGGAAAGATGATAAGTAACTCATGGAAGCCTGGTACAGCTGCTGTCAGAATTGCATCACAATTGCCATGGGATATCAGGCAGAAATTAGAGTAAGTAACTGAGGATAACATGCTGCAAACAATACTTTTGGCATTCTTTCTTTTAACCCTTTTGGGAACTTGAGAAATGGGAGTTTTCTAAACACAGACCATGGTCTATGGTTATCCCATCCTTTTGCTCCAGTAATTCCTGTTGCCATAAGACCAAAGACTACTCATGCCTGGCACTCCCCACAGCAAATTCTGCTAAAAGCCATTAGGAACAAAAACATTGGTGAGTATCACTGCAGAGACGCTTCTAATAAATTCCTCACCAAAGGAAGCCAGAACTGGAATAACACAAAACTCCTCCTCAACAGTTCCCACTAGATGTAACCAGAATTTACTCTTAAACAGACTTGAGCTGCTGCAGAGTGACCCTGCAGCCAGCACTGCTCACAGCGACTTCTGGGCTTCAAACCCAATGGGCTGGGAGAGGCTCAGGCTGTAGTAGCTGTGTTTTACACAGATGAGTTCCCTCAGGATTCACACTCCCAGCCCTCAGACAGCAAGAATCCAGGAGCCACTGTTCTGGCTTTCTAAGACCTTGAAAGCTACAGCAGCACATTAACAAGGGAGTGATTTCCACTCACTGGCCTGCAAAGGACTCAAATTTCCAAAACACATATGGTGCCAGATGCCTAGGATTTAGAAATAAAATCTGACATCTGGGGCTTTTTAGCCAGTCTCTTTAAAAACAGTTGTAGAAAATTCAAGCCTTGAATTTTTATGTAGGTTTTTTAATTACTTAAAGTCCCTCTTTTTAATTTTTTACAGCATGCCAGTAGGAGTTTGAAAAGCAGATATAAAAACTTACATTACAGCTGAGAAAACACAGCTTTTATTCTTTGGTTTGTGGGGTTGCCCAAGTTTTTCTTTGTACACATGAGGTTTAGATATCATAACAATGTGTGCTACCATTTCAGTGCAGGGGGTAGAGAGGGGGGAAGGAAAACTTCTTCAAGATTCTCTAAACCACCAAGACTTATGGCCTTTTTCCTTCTTAAAGCTCAACATGTGTTCTTAATCTTAACACTTAAGACCTGAAAACAGTTTTCCAATTTCCGGCCTGGCTCCAGGCCACTGTCAGGCCACAGTTCCCAAGGAAAATTGCAGCACAGTGCTGTGACCATAAAGTGCCTTTCCTGGCTGCGTTTACAGCTGTGCCACTGAGGGATTCCTCCTGCACAGGGGGTACAGTCAGCTGTGCCCACTGGTCACACACCATCAAAGGGTGTGCATGAGACTGAGGTGTGCTAAGGGGAGAAGACAATGTTCCTGCTACAGGTGAAGGGCTGTGACACGGCCTGAAGGGGGTCACAGGAAAATCTCCCTCTACACAGAACACCACGAGATAACTGAGAGCAATCTTGGCCTTCAACAATCCAAGTCCGTGAGTCAAAGGAAGACTTCATCTCCATGTGACTGCTTCACATTCACCCTGCCTCACACATCACCAGCTCCTGGCTGACAGGATGCTTGGGCCAATGGCTGCAAAGTACTTTGAAATAAAGCACTAATTCTCACTGTCAGAAAGAAAATCAATTTTGGTTAAAAGTGGTTACTTTATTTACATATGTAACCACACAAACTAACTGATGAACAGAATTGATGGTTTTATTGCCAAGGTCAAGTCAAGAGTCAAGGGGGAACGAGTCACTGTGTGTCATTAACAGGGTTGTAATGAGGCCACCTGTTACACTCAGCTGACTAAAATCATTGAAACAAGAACCTATATACTAAGAATGTTTGGCCATTACCTGGATCTGAACAAGTGACTTAAATACAGTCTTTCATGTGTATGCTTGGCTGAACAGGATGTACAGAGTAAAGGAGAAATACAAACGTGTAAAATTACATATCATAAACACAAAAAATTCTCTGCACAACTAGCTTTGCCTCTTTTGGTCAGTGAACTAACTCCACAATCATTTCATCTCAAATGCAGCACAAGATACAGAGCTGAGAACAGGCCTGAGGCCTCAGACACAGGAGCTTCATCTAAAACTACACAGCAAAAAAAAAAAAATCCTCTCTGAAATCAGACCTATTTCAGAGAGTACCCAACTCATATCCAGTGCTCTAACCACACCACCCATGAAGAAGTCAGATGCAAAGAAACTGGAGATATGGCAGAGCTGATAGCTGGGTTGTGAACACAATAGGTGCCTTCCATGTGCCCACAAAAGAAGCCATGCATGCTCCAAAACTGATGATGCTCTAAAGGTGAAGAGTTGGAAGTTGGTACCTTAGAAGCAGCCAGTTCTTGGGTGAGCTCTTGGATTTTCTGTTGCTGCTGGATTAGCAGCTCCTGGACAGCTGCTAAGGTTGTCTGTAACTGAGTCACTGTAAGGGAAAAAGCAGAAGAGTTAAACTAAGATCCATCCACAGATACACACTCACCCACGCCTTCCCTGCTGTCTAGCTACAAAGATGCCTCTATTCCTACTATATTTAATTTATCTATGCCCGCCTGCTCACTTTAATCCATATGATTTATTTGCACTATGGGTAATCTACCTGCACTGCATCTAACCTCCAGTATTTCTAGTTTATCTTTCCATTGTATAGATGTCTATAGCCCACAGTATATCCGTCCAAAACCTCTCCCTTTTAATTATATTGGTTTATGATTTGTTCATCTCCCTGAACTTACACAATGTTTGTATCATTTATCTATCTCGGTGCTCTTGCAGGCAAACACTGGGGCTAGCTCCAGTCTGGGAAGAGGCTGCCCTCAGGGCTGACCTAAGGGTATCATGAGAAATGAAAGATTTTCCTCTTTTCCTCTCACCCTTCAATGAAAAGTCTAATTAGCATCCTCCTATTCTCAATCTACCAGCTCCTTCAATCCCAACATCTTTAATAAACTTACTACTGAAAATCAGGTTTTTACATTCCAATTGAATATACTTCACACTTTTCCCCTTTTATTTCAAGAGAGCATCCTGCATTCCCCTTTGACACTCTAGCAAACACTAAAAACTTCTGCTGGACTGCAACTTCAGCTGTAGAACTTTTTCTACTTTGGCACTTTATCCAAAACTTCCAGGGAGAAAACAAGCTGATAAAATAAATAAATTTAAAAACTCTCTTGGTGTGACAGGTAACAGCTAATCCAGACTATCATTAGGACATCAGGTAATGAACACACACCCTATAGAGTCAATAACATAGAAGGTGGCTAAGGTCAGGGAGGCACAGTAATTACAGACTTTCCTGACCCTTCCTCGGATTTTCAGATGGAAGGTGGGGAGAAACCACCAAAAAAAAAAAGCCCCTGAAAACATCAGAGAAGCAGAAATTAAAAATGAACTTTACAGCCCTCCGAAAGGCTGTCATTTTATTCCCCTTATTAATATTCTGAGGTTGGGAGCCTTTCCGTAAAAACATAATTAATTGAGGCCGTGCCGACAGTAAACAAGCAATTTCAAATTAAACCGAAATGACGGCGGCTTCATTTGCAAATGTGAACAGATTCTCAGAGCAGATAAATGAAGTCACCACATAAAGTGAAGATGGAGGGAAAGAAAAGGGTGGGGGTCTTGGCAGAATGGAGGGCACATGGAGAAAAGCTTTGAGGGGTGAATTGATGGAGTCATTAATCTTTACCTGTCTGTGTCACACTGCCACTCATCTCAGAAATGTTTGACTCAATCCTCTGAAGTTGTTTCCTGTCTTCTTTGCCTCCCATGATGAGAGGGACCAGGTACTTCTGCATGGAGCACAGAAACTTTTTCAGGAAACAGGGATGTGCAAAGCACTGTCTCTAATCTACCAGAAACATCCTCAAATCTCACCCCCCAAATCCCAGTCTTTATCACGGAGCCAGTGATCATTTATCCACACATCTGGCTGAGAAAAGGAATTCCCTCATTTTTAAAAGAAGTTTAACTAAAAGAAGTTGCAGAAGAGGAGTTTTGTGGTTACATCTGTTGTGGTGCTGAAAACCAGCTCCTAAGTCTGGACACAGTCACAAAATCTGCCTCATTCCATCCTTGCAGAGGGTGCACTGGATATAATAGGTCACAACTCTCCTCCAGCTACCATGGAACCTCCTGGAGCCTCATCCTAGGAATGTTACATGCTTCAACAAGAGCATACACAATGGAAATCACCTTATTTCTAGTTTGAGATCCATAGCTAAAAACTAGTTTTGTTTGCCTGCCACTTTTTGACTCTGCATATTCATGTAAAGTGTTACATTTCTCAAATATACCAACGGCAGTGCCAGTGAGAACAGAGATGCTTCACCAGCTTGGAACCAACATGATCATTTGGACACAAGCAGTGTAATATGTTTGTCTCAGAGTACAGAGTAGAAGGGACATATTACCTTGTAGAGCTGGTGAAATCCAAAGGCAATTCCTGCCATTATGATAGCCAAAGCCCCATAATCTCGCCATCTGGAGCCAGGGGGACCTAAAGGTGGGAATCAAGAAATAATCACAGTCAGAACTGCAGGTGACAATATTATTGTACATCCATTTTATCGAAGAAAAGAGTAATGATTAGCACACAGTGTGCAGGCCTTTCGCTGAGCACATTTAAACATCTGGTCAGACCTCTGGCATTGACTCTGGCCTTGTAGTACCACAGGGAGAAAAATCACAGCAGCAATTAAAGAGGGTCCATCAAGCTGTTTTGCCCTACTCTTTCCTTGTAGAAGGCACTCTGAACCAGGTAACTCTCTCTGGGGCTGGCACTAGCTAAGGTTTACTCCTTACCTGAATACCTATTGTTCTCCACTATCATAATTTTTGAAAATGGGAACAGAGCCAGAGATTCAGAAGAGTGCAGGAGAAAGAAAAGAAGGGAGTGTTTTAAGAAAGAAGAGAAATCTATCAGGGCAATAAATGGATTTATGAAAACTGTGTCAGCAATTATGGACCATTTCAACGAGGAAGGATCCAGTGTCTTTCAAGCTTAAATTACAAATAGGGACCAAAGCACACCTAAAGAGCAGAGAGAAAATACGCAATTAAATATCTACAGAGAGAGGTAAAGAAGTAGATAAAAGCTTGAGATATTCAACAGACAATTGTGCACAGAAGCTCAGAGGCTCCACAGAGGAAAGCAAAGATATGGTATGCCTTGCTCCTTCAGCAGAATCAGAAGATAACTGTAGTTTTCCACCATCCTTATCCTGTCACCTCCCTCGCAGTTCCCTGAACGAACCTTGTACTGCCCCCGGTTTTCTTTCATATGAGGAGGATGCAGAATGATCTGCCTAAAGTTCAATGGCAGGATGTGGGCAGAACTGACAAGATGGGAGACTGGTGTGGTCTCCAAATCTACATGTGACTACAATGTCTCATAAATGCATTATGTTCTCCAAAGTCTCCATTTAGGAGACTGAACTGGCTGAAATGGGTGGCCTCTGGTCTCCTTTCTGCTTTGCTCCCCTATTGCCATTTTGGTTGTTGCTGAATTCCTCTACAGGCATTTCATTCCAAAAGTCACCCCTAATCCCAGCATTTAGGGTCTAGAGTATTTGGGTCTGACCCCCAAATACTGGCACTCAGAGCTTCTTGCTGCATTTTAGGACACAGCTCCTGAAATCATCCTCTGGCTAGAAATCTGAACAAATTAAGGCATCTCTGTCAGAACTGGTGAATAGTGTCACCAGGAGTATTTTGGGTTGCTGCAGTTGCAGTTTTGGAGCTTAGGCACATGATCAAATTATCATAACTTTTTAACTTAATGAGTTAACACACGTCAGCTAAGCTGCAGTAACTGGCTGTGTACATGTCAGGATTTAAAATGATCTCTCACTAATCTTGCTGTGAACCCCAGCCATCTATCCCACTTCCCCCTGTGCTGTGCCCCCACTGTCACTTCTGGTACCTGAAGTCTCTTGGTTGTCCAGTTCTCTCTCCTGAACTTCTGACTAAAAATATCCTTCTATGACAACACAATTTGTTCCAGGCTGAGCTGCTGTTGTACAGAATTAATTACCTCAAGGGTCTGTGAATCCTGCCCATGGCTGTCCTTGGTGGGCTGTCCCAAACTCCCTCCCAGCTCCACTGACCTCCGAGCAGGAAGGAGACACACCTGTAGGAATCCATCTGCTTTGCCCTTTCACCTCGCTCATCTCTCTCTCCATTCCTATAATGCTTGAGCTAAGAACATTTTATTGCCCCCTGGTTTTCATTATTAATGAAAAGGGACCAGAATGATCTTTCCTAAAGTTCAGAGAGTCTATAAAGACAAGAAGCTGAAATGCCATTTTACTCATTTTAGAGATGTGTGAAATCTGTCTTGTGACAAAAAAAAAAAAAAAAAAAGAAAAAAAGGAAAAAAAAAAAAAAAGTGAGGGGAGTGGAGAGAAGAACTGAGCAAGTGAGGTACATAGTAAAAGCTCTGCACTGACCACAGCAACTTGACAATGTTACAAAGAATGTCACAGCTCTGCCTAAAATCCACACTTAACCTTTCTTTTTCTCTGCAATTCTCTAAAGTGTGAAGAGAGGCTTCGGAGTTTCTCCGTTTTAAGCTCCGTGCTCACACCAACTGTTTGCATATCCTCAATTTCTCCACTTGTAAATCAAACAAAACTCAGATAAAATGAAAAAGCACTGACAGCCCAGTTACTTTAGGCACTGCAGAAGTAACAAACCATTCTACTAAGAGACCTTCAAAATTCAAATGGAAGGGACACAGACATTTTCTCAAGGCATAAAACTGTGGTTTTGCTAAGTATATTTAATTTCCCCATTATATTTAATGCAGTCACTGTAAATTGCATTTCCAGAATAAACACTCACTATTTTTAAGATCCCCATTCACCTAAGAATTAACTTTTCTAACAGCAAGTAATTAGGCCTTGTGCATCCAACTTAAGGCCAGCTTCAGTAGCATCCACATTTAAAACTGTAGAAACTGATGCTGGAACAGGTGATTTTCCAGAAGTAAACAGTGAATCCATGGAAAGGTGTTGGGGAAAAAAAAAAAAAATTTGGATTCTAGTTACCATTTTTAACTGTAAGAGGAAACAGCCTGTATTCTACAGACTTCCACATAATGAAGACAAAAGAATAAGAAAACAAGATCCAAATGGCAAGAAAAAAATTACTGGACCTGATTTTTAAGCAGGTGTAAAACCCTCATTAATGGAGCCCATAAATACCATGGGGAACAACACACACAATACCTGGATGATAAGCATGCAGCTTTGCACACCTTGCTCAGAAACTCCCCTGAGTTTGCTTATAATTATATGGGTTAGAAAGGTAAAAAAAAAAAAATCAATCCAACCAAAAAACCCCAACAAATTAATCATTTAAATATTTAAAGTCAGATTTTTGTCCTCACTGCTGGATTAGTGTATTTCATAACACCAGCCCTGTTTTTTTACTGGGGGTTCATTTTAGAGCATGTTTAAACTAGTCAGATTGAGTGATGCTTCCAGCAACTAATCGCATGTCAAATAAAAGATATTTTATGTAATAAATTACTGCTACAAGTAATTCAAATGTCATTTATCAGTTTTATTATCAGTCAGGCAAAGTCTTGTTTCTCTATATTAATCAAATTCAAGCTTTCTTTAAGCTTTTTTTTTTAAGCAGTTTTGACACCTCTTGGCAAAAGTACAAACTGGAGGAAGGAATTACTCCTCCAGAACAAGAGGAGAAGTAGTAGAGATGGTATTGACCTAAAATACTAGGAATTTATTTATTGTCTCTTCCCCAAAAAAGTTTTTATACTCTCTCTTTCAACCAAACCTAGAAGGGGTTGAGCACACAAGACTTATGGTACTCTGATGGCTTACAAGTGTGCTTTTGTCTTGTTAACTCTTCAAAAATTAGGAAATACGTATACAAATTACAGGTATTTCCAATAAAACATCAGAACATTAAGTTCAATTGCACAAAAGGAAGTATTTAAGTGGTATGAATTTAAGAAATAAAACAAACTCTGGTGGCAACAGCAGGAGATCAAGGAAGCAAATTCAAAAGGGGTACCCTGGATTTATTGCTGTGACTCACAGGAGTGGGCACCTTACCCTGGCATTACTGGCAACATCATCAGCTTGGCTCTTGTTTCATTCCTGCTGAACAAATGCTTGAGATAGTTCTGAACCATCCTGAATTTCTGTACTTGTAACCCACAGTTCTAATGTAATTTTTAAACATGAAGCAGCAACACCTTGTGGGAAGAGGGTGCAGAGAGAAATAAGATTTCTTAAAACACAAGCCTCTGTTTTCAGCACAAAACCCTCCTCACTTTGTGTTTTGTGTAGAGGTGTCAGAACTACTAAAAAAAAAACTTGAAAAGAACCAAAAGTATCAAAGATAAGGTGGTTCACAGTCTTGAAGACCTAAGATGTTGCTTCACCAGAAACTCAGTGTCCTCTTTGGGGGAAGGCAAATATGAGCTCTTCAACATGTGCTGTTCCCATCGCCAAGTCAGTGTACAGACTGAGCAGCCTCTCTCTCTCCCTAGTCATTTAGATATTCTTTCAAACTTCAAATCTTGCAGCCTTCCAGCTCAGTGGCACAACCACTCTGTGAGATGATAAGCATAACAGATAGACAGGAAAAGCAGTACCTATCTTACTCTGCCCATGGCAGCCCCTGACGAGACTGTGAAAGACAAACTGACCGAGTAAACTGTCACAGGAAAAGTGGCCTGAAGCACATTTGGACCAATTCAGAAGTATTCATTACAGGATTAGCATCCAACTGATGAAATACAGCAAACGACACACCTTGAGAGAACTAAGCCACTGCATAGTCTCATCCAACAGGCCTAGAAAAATTCACACATTCCTTTTGCAGTTCTGATACCATGGAAAGCAATTGATAGGAAGACAACAACAATGGATCCATCATTAACACCCACCAGGACTACACTAGTCAAGAACTAGAATAGGGCAGAGATGAGAACTAATCAAAACAATTATTTTGTCAAATGAATACCAAGTATGTCCAGCTATTTATTCTTTTTATGCATCCATTTAGAGGTGAAGCTTAAACAGAAGGTCTACGGAAAATGGCTAGACTGGGGAGGAACAACACCTAATGAACTCATTGTCACCCCTTCCCCAGTTTTGGGGGCTGCTGAAAAGGACCGCCTCACTGGGAAAAGTTTTGGATTCAAACTATTTAAAAAGCACCAACCAGATCACAAAGCTACAGCAGAAGCTTACAATCACAACCCCTGTGAAGGCTTTTATTTGGTGGTATTTTTAGTCACCTTTGATTTCCAAGCACTACAGAATCATATTTTCAAAATTCTCTTTCAAGCTGTTACTAGGAACATTCTGATGTTAAAATTTTAGTTAAAATTCTTACCTAGCAAGAAGAAAAGGGGAGTTGCTTCTTTGAGGAAACCCGAAATAGCAAAAGGAAAACAGCCAGGGAGTGATAAAGCTGCCAGGGTTAACAGTGATGACAGTGTCTCCCAGGCTGAACTGCATGCTTCTTCCCTGCTCTACTCATACTAGTGGAACACTGAAATAAGGGAAGATAACTCTTCCAGTACTGGGTTGTGGAAAGAGTTATCTGAATGACAATGGACAGCACCAAGAGGTGGATCTGGCCCTGTTTCTACAGCCAGAGAGCAGATTTTGCTTTCCTGGCATTTTCTGTGGACTACAGCAGACAGGAATTAGCCCAGGAGGCAGAATTTAGCACTAGAGCTCACCAGCACAGACAATACAACAGCCAGAAATATTCCAGTCCTGAGCCCAACAGAATCACAAAAGTTTTTCGTCTCAAACTGTGCCAAACCAGAGCAGCTAAAAACTCAGAAAGCAAGTCTAGTATTGTCTCCAGCAATAGCAAACCTGTGCCATAAACTAATAAACACAGCTCTAAGTGGAGTGTTACATCAGTCAATATCTGCCATAGAACTGTTTAAGAGCTGCAACAAAATCCTATTTTTTATACTTGGCAGGTAAGTGAAGTGATTTTCAAACTACCAGACACACATGTGAGCTGAACAGCTTCTTTTGATGGATTTTTAATGGTGTGTATTTTCGTTTTTATTGTTTGGAGCTTAGATACTTTTTTGCGAGGTTTGTTTTAAAATGCAAATATATATGTAAATTTTGAGTCTACACAGATTATGTTGGGACTCTAAAATTTCTTTGAGAGTGTATTTTGTACACAAAAATCACACAATCACATCCACATAGTCTACACAGAATTTCTGCTGTCACACCTCAGATTATTTAAGATCAAAGAGAAAAGTTTTCCAAGTTTTAGAAGGGAATACTGAGCCCTGTGTTGACAAAATGCTTTTCTGACATCCTTACAGTGTGTCAGAATCTAATCTGCATTGACTATCCACCTTCAGGTCAAGAGGTGCCACAGGCTGGTATGGATGAGATTTGTTTGTAGACAGTGATCATTTGTATCTCATTTTCCTTGTGTAACAGGATCTTGTCACAGGCATCAACAACCACAAAGTGCATTCAAAGTAACATTTCGTGTCCGACTCGGACAAGAAGTGTCATCAGCTGCACTGAAATGCAGGATGCCACACGGGACTCTGTGAGCCCTCTGCAGGAATGACAGCAGGAAGGAACTGGGAGCAGGTACTTTTCCAAGGGGCACTTACTGTACAGCACGGGCTGAGGAGGCTGGGCTGGCACTGGGAGTGAGGCAGGAGCTGGGGACTGGGGCTCCTCCGCGCTCGTGCCCGACTGCTGGAAGGCCAGGTCGATTTCTTCATCTGTCAGGCCTGGGGGAGCACAGGAAATGAAATCAGTTTAGCACCTTTACCCACTTTATGCACACATAATTAAATTCTCAAGCCAGGCAGAACCCTTTCAAGCTGCAAAGAATTTTGGCACTGACTTGAGCAGTAATGCCTCCCCAATTTTGGATTCACTGGAATGTCTCCCTCTCTCTTTCTCTGTTGCAATTTAACCTTAAGCGACAGAATATTAGCCTCAACGCTGCTTCCAAATGTGGCTCATTCAATTTCCTTAATTTATCCTTGAGTTTATTGCTGCTTTTGAAGTAGCTTTCTATTGCAATTCTCCATTCTTCCCCCGAAAAAAAGATACCATCAACTGCAAATGTGGCTCATTTTAATCTGTAATGGTGTAAAAAAAAAAAAGAGGGGAAAAAACTAACAATAATGCATGAAAACAGACAGGGAAACAAAAAACTAATTATTGGGTTAGACGACTAATTAGTCTAGATCGTTTCCGAAGACGGGAATAATTTGCTTTATTTTATGACAAATGCAGAAATAAAAAGAAAAAAAAAATCGGGACTGACTGTGATTAGTATGAATGGGACACAGAATGTAAGGAGGAAATAAAACTATAACAAAACAGATCAAAACAAGGCCAAGCCCAACTTTCAGCTGAGCGTTGCCCTGGCCCATTGGTGCATGATTAGAGTGCCCCAGGGCAGTCTGGTTTTCATTTCACACAGAGCTGGAGTAACACTGCACACATGGGATGTTGCTGCAGTGACTCCTGCCATCAGGAAACATCAGGATGACCATCTGTAATTGGCCACAACATATGGAAGGAATTTGGCCAACAAGGGGGAAAAGAAAAGCAGCTAAAGGATTCTCAATGACCAGCATCTCTGAAGAAGGAAGCACAGCTGGATTATTTTTTCCAACAGGAGAAAACATCCTCTAGAAAAAGAATTTAGTAGTCAGATGGCAACCATGAAGTGGGAGCTGGACAGCTGTGTATCATTTGTTGTGCCTCTCTGCTGCACAGAAGCACATAAAACCCCAGTGTCCCTGCTAGGAGGAACACGTGAAGGGAATGAGGAGCTTTCACCATACATCCAGCGAATGCCAAAACACTCCGAAAGGCAGGAAGTGACAATATGGATTTAAGGAAAGATCTAGAAGGTAAGAGGCAGACCACTTGATTCTCACATGACTTGTGTAGGGACTGAGTACAGTGAGGAAAATGTATGAACAGGACAGCACTGGGAAAATAATTTCTCTCCATCACCCCCACTCAAGAGCCAATAAAGCATTGCTGGGAGATGAAATTCCTGAACTTAATACTTTTTAAAAAATAGCTTTTTAATACTACAGAGAGATGCAATATAGAAAATGGTCAGGCCACTGGGCATATTAGCTAAATTGCCAGAAATCTTTCCAGGATCTTTAACTTCACTGCATACTGAGGGGTCTGGACAGAATAATCTGCAGCACAAACAATATTGCCAGAATACACAAGTCTGCCTCAGAACTGTTATTTAATATCATAAGCACTAACACAGTGCTTGTGGTATTCAGAAAGCTTTATAACTATTAACAGATCTCTCTATTCCTGTGAGCGTGTGAGAAACTGTGAGTTCCTGTGAGACACTATTCATCTGCTCCACCAAGCATTTCAGAGAAGTTCGGCGATTTCTCTAACAAAATTTTGTCATTGTCAGAAACAGTATCAGAAATGGAAAGTTCCTGATCTTTGGTCCTGCAATCTGACAGAATCACCCTGTGACTTGTATCTGATGTGTGGCTCAAATATTAAAACCAAAACCACACATAACAGTACAGAACAAGACTTGCAGTGAGAGTAATAAAAGGCAGACAAACACAACTCCGCGTATTGCTCTACTCACAAAAGCAGCATCTACAGTGTCTGAGACACGTTAAAGGGCAAAGTCCAATCAGAAAGAAATGGTTTTGACCAGCTACCAATTAACCAATGTAGAACCCATAAACAGATGCCAACACTGGAGATCACCAGCAATTATTGGATTTCATAAAGATGGAGACAACATTAGTTGCTGGCTGCAAATGTAGCATTTTGTTCTAATTCCATGCAAATCTGGTAATATTTAACACTTAGAAACACCAAAAGTAATGGAGGATCTTCATTCTGAAAAAAGGGAAGAAAACAATGTCTGTTGTTTCATAACCATACCATATTCTCATCCTGTTTGAAAAAAAAGCTAAAATCTTTTACAAATAAATGGCACCTCTAGGATTATCCTGATTTTGCCAACTAGGGACAAGTATCACTGCTCCCATTTAAACTCTGCTGTGCTGTGAAGAAGCTGATGTGAATGACAGAATCATGGGAAGCCTTTCACATTGCAATTCCTGGTTTGAGTAGTACAAATTAGAATTATTACTACTTCCCTGGACTATTCTGCTGCCTTGTGGTCTTGGCCATGGTACTAGTGGCAATAAATAGAAGAACATCACAACTACATCCCTTCTTAATTATCAGAGGAGAAGACTGGGTTTGCCTGGAAAACCTCTTCACTCATCTGGACGAGATGCTTTTAAAGTCTTGTGATCTTGGCCTCAAGATCAAGGGAGTCCTGGAGCTGATTCCTTAAGCACATATACGGAGTAAGTCTACATGGTGGACACTCAGTAATGTCATCTCTACACCCAGAAATGCACCTGTCTTCCTGTTAGTCATTTCTCACACCCAGTAACAAAACTGGACAAGATATTCAAAGGCTCTCCTCAGGCAATTATAGCCAACTCATCACATTCCCCTTTGAAATGATTTTTTTTTCAAATTCACCACCTATGTATGCACATAGGTGTATGAATTTTCCATGCCCAAATTATTCAACTTGGATCTATTCATTACATATAAAAGTGCGAATTTCTAAACCATATCTAAGTGTCATCTGTTCCAGTATCTCATCTTGCTTTATTTTATCACAGTCCTATCACTGCACTACATGAAGAAGTATCCATGTTCATTCATTGTTCTAATCCAGCAGGAAATTGGCAACCCAAAAATAATACCACTGCCCTTGGATGCAAAAGCAGTGTCACAAAAACTGGAGCTTTGTGTCTAGTATAGCTCTCAAACAGGTATCTCAAGAAAATCACCTCAGCTGAACAATGGAATTGCTCTAAATCCACTTTCCAACACTTTGGAAAACAAACATTTTTGTTGTTCTGCGGCTGCAGTAAGATCAAGTCCATGCAGAATGCAAAAGGTTAAAAGGAACAATAAAGGAAACTGCCAATTGTAAGTGAATTATATTTGGCTTTGAAAGCTGAGCCACGGCTATATTATAAAAGGCATCTCTTTGCGTTGTTTACCATCACCCTGACTAATGCAGACCTTTTTTTTGTTTTAAATAATCTCATGCAAATTAGACACACACTTCCTTCCAGTTGATTGCTATCTGCAAGGAATAATCTAACCGCAGAGGGTACTGAGCAAGGACTGAGCTGAGAAGGATGCACGGAAACTGTCTTCAGAGCCCCACAGAATGCAAACCTGCTCCCTTCCCCCAACCATCCCTCTCATTCCTCTACAGCACCACAGCCACTGCAAAGAATTACTCATAATTTTCACAAAGCTTTAAAAATTCCTTTTCAGGCTTCAGGGTGTTGATTTGAATAATCCAGCACCCATGATTGTTTTGCACTCAAAGGCTCTTGCTGACCCTCTTTTTTGATTGTCACTGCTGCCACTCAATTTGCAGGCACCACTCAGCCTCTGTAAATTGTAGTCAAACAGAAACAGAGCAAGTCAGAGAATGAAATGGGTCGTCACAAGCATCTCTTGGTGCCTGCACCTCGGGAGCTGTACAAAGAACTCTTTTGGACAGGAACTTTTAAGACTTGACTGTCTGTTTATGTCCCTTTATAATATCTCTTACTATTTAAGGACCTCGTGTACATCCAAATACTGTTCCCCTTATGACCACTCTGAAGTAGAGGAGTACTTCAGTACTGCAGTAGAGAACTGTTACCCATATTTCACAGATGAGGAAGAGGTTGGACATAGGGACATGAGAAGTGCTCCCAGGTCAGAACTGAACCTCTGGCAGACAGAAAATAGAACTCAGGAGATGTGCACTTTACCTATTTTCTGTCAAAACAAAGTAGCAATAATTGCAATGTAAAACCCTTCCACGAATTAAACTAGATGAGCCACTGCCTTTTCTTTTTCTGACACAGGCTCTGACATATTAGTGACAGCACTTTTTCCATCCTATGCACCGAAAATATATTTCTCTTCATTATGTTCCTCCTTATATTGCTCAGTCCAGTAATTCACACAAAATTTTCACAACCTGAAGGCTGTATCAGTTTGGGGGACACATTTCTGTTTAGGTGAAATTCAGAATTCTGCCACGATAAGGAAAGGTGGTGGAAAAACTTCAGTTTCTTTGTGGGTTTCCAAAGCCAGCTTTCTTACCACTGCAGGAGACCACCCTGAAGCAAGCCCCCTCCCAGCCTTCGGCAGGGACAAAAGGCAGGAGAGGGTGTGGGGCAGAGTGTGGCAGCTGCTGGGTTTTTCCCACACACTGCCTATTGAGGAGAAAACAAAGTGGGACAGGACAACTTGTTTAGCTACGACAAACTACGTGACCACCTGAAGTTCGTGCCAGGTATCACATGACTAAAAGGAAGATCTGCTGGTCGGCACCCTGCAATGACATTACACTTCTGTTCCTGGAAGCCACTGAGTCAACTCTGCTCAGAAAGAACATGGCCACATTTTAAAAGAATCATCATAAAATCCTTCTGGGATCTGATCCAGACTAATGATTCCACCTGTTCAGTCAGTTACGTGCAGTGCTGGGTGACTGTTATCAAATCTGTCTGCTGCGTCCTACTCTGTGCTTAGCTGAATGTATTTCAAAAAGGTCAAAAAGGCAAAGTCTCCTGATCCATTTTCTTTCACACATGGTCATTCCTGAGGCTGAGCCCAACCCAACATTTGAATAAAACTTAAGGTTTCAGAAACATCACTCTGATTTTTTTCCCTGGATTTACACTGAGACACTGCATTTCAATGTAAACATCCTGTTACTGCACTTCCAGCTCAAACTTTACTAAAGGAACCCACACATCAAAAGGACATGCACTGGTCTCAACTGTCAGGCTGAAAAATGCAGAAATAAAAGTAATTTGAAAAGTTGCTGAAAGGGCTTTGAATTCTTACAGCTCTATTCATCTACGAGACTGTTAATTATGCAAGTGCAATCTTTCAGAAACATGATACACTTTAACCCATCAGGGTGACTAAGCAGCAATCAGAACTGATAAGGGTGCTCTAACCTCAGCTGCACAGCACTAAAACAAGGAAGGAAAATCAGACTAACAGAACAATGCTAGGAATTATACAATGAGCCAGCCAGGAATGAAAAGGTTAAAATAAAAAGTATTTTGGCATAACAAGTATAAATAAATAAATAAATGCAGCAGCAGTTTCTCTTCCTAGCCAAGCTTTTTGGAGTCTATAATAAAATGAAGTGTAATGGAGGAGAGGAGGGCAATGTCAGAGGGTGAGGGTTTGGGAGAGAGGTTGTTAAGTATCTCCCTCTCCTCAGCTGTGTTTACTCCATTTACAGGATCCCGGGTGATTGATAGACAGACAAAAGAAAAGCAAGCAGATAGTAACCCCCCTCTGGGAGCACCAGCAAAGGGGATAACTCCTGACATCATCTAGAGCCCCAAACTCTCCTTAGGCACTTGTAATTAAAAAGACAGAGCAAGATATGCAAACCAGAGAAAAAGTAAAAGAGGATTTTTTTTATTATTTATTATTAACATTTTGTTGGAACAGTAGAGTGCAATAAGGACTCTCAGAGCCGTTAAAAGTCGTCGGGTGACCTGCAGACCCCTATTTCCCAGAGCCTTGTATAAAATTGAATTTTTTAAACATAAATTACACGTAATGACGACACTGTAAAAACTAACAGTAATGGAAAGCTGTGCTGTATTTCATTAGCCTGTATTATTCCGTGCCACCTGATCCAGCCGGGCCTTGTTTATGAGTTAGTGTGTTAGCAGATGCCGATGGAAGCATTTGCTTCGACCTTGCTCTTCTCATTGGGGCATGAAATTACGACGGCAGCACCTTGATATTACAGCCATAAATACAGTAAACTGCAAATTTAAGCCAACGGCTCCTATTGTCTCTGAACATAAAGCTGATCGGTATTTATTTAAAAGGAGAACGAAAAAAAATATTATATATCACCTTGTTTATGGGTCCAGTGTCCCCCCTTCCCCTAATCTGCCTTATTCACTTGGTTAAATACTAAACAAACAAACTAAATCCTCTCTATTTTCTACTGATTAAATATTCTTATGAAATGAGTATTGTCTTCAGAAAACTGGATCAAAGTATTTTCACTCTGAATAAGGAAGGGCAAGTGACTTGCTTAGCATGTCTTGGAATGGAAGAAACAGAACAAGTACTGCAACTTTTCTTCTCAGTTTTATATATATGAGAAGTTCAAAATGGAAAATTAGAAAGGTGCTTCTGGTAACTCATTCACATTTGTGTGTAACATGTACACATATGAATAAGAAACATGTCTTCTTCCAGTTTTCTATTTAAAAATATCTCCTATGTTAATACTATTCCGAAACAAGGAGGATAAAGACAGAAAAGAAACTCCAGTGAGGTTAATGGGAGGGGAAGAAAACCATGGGATTCCTGCTCTGAGGCAGCAAAGAGCAGGGAGAATGCTCACTCTCCTATGGGCATTTTGGGTAAATACCCAGTAAAATTTATCAGAGGGGAAAAAATCAAACACAAAGGCAAAAGGACATTGTAATATCACAAAGCATACCACAGCATAAATCACAGCATTATAAGTCAGTTCAAAATGCATTTCACTGGTAGTTTCAAGGCAGGGAAAATACAGTTTCACTTGCAGCAAGAGAGGTCAGGTCTTCCTCTTCTAATGTAAAGTAAGCTCCTTGCTTATATGAAGTATGTAATCTCTGCTCCATATAAGAAAGAAAGAAAGAAAGAGACACCCTTAGTAAAAACTCCCAATACTAAGCTATACATATGAGGGGTCAAGACACTATGAGGAGAATTCAAGGAACAACATGCAGGAGGAAAATAAGACTCATGCTCAGGATTCTGCAATGCCCAAGTCCCAGTAGATGGAGTGCTATCACAGCCTCAACAGGATTTGGACACCCCTTTTTTGAATTAATCTACAACAACAAATCTTCTGGCAGCAGACAGCATAATTCAACAGGCATAATTTTTGCTCCACAAATAGTTCAAAACAGAGGAAAAAATGAGATAGCAACATGACTCTAAATCAGGCAAGACAGGTCCAGAAATCCTCACCAACCTGAATTACAGAACCAAAAGTTTTGTTACAAAGTCCATTTACATTCCTACACAACAAGTATATGCAAATCACAGAATAAATTCAAACTTGGGTACCTTCTTCTGAAGACCTGTCTATTACAGAATCATTCTCAGACCACCATGGTCAGCAAAGAAGACAGAAGAAACAAGTTTTCTATAACATACATAAAAATCTCTCCTCAAAGTGGAAGGAGATTTTATTTTCCCATCATCTGTGATGGTGATGTTTTTATTTTTAGGTCTCTTGCCTCCAGCTTTTCCTTTCTATTACCACAGGAGCATAAGCACAGTAGCTGATGGAAAGCCTCCTCTGAATGGACAGTGGTGAGTCTCTCCACTTGTCTGCTGCGTGGCTACAGCTGGAGACACCTCATGAGGGACTAACCTGGAAGCCAGGGCTGCCACAAGGAACACAGTTTAGCCAGTTCATGATGTGAGAACACTACATAAGAACGAAAACCTCTGCATATTTGAAATTATTTCAAATTAATATCTACTTGGGGTTTGAAGGCTTTGAAGACCATGCCAGGATACCAGTTCTAAGGTAGTTTGTCAGGAATAGTACATAACCAAGGCTCTGACATTTGTTTCAAAGAAAAGGAAGTCCTTAGAGAGCAAAAAATCCAGCTAATGGAAGGGACACTACTCCAGTAACCATAGTGCTGTCATGACTCGTTACCACAACTGACAACCTCCCTAGAAATAAGACCAGGCATTCAGAGAAAACAAATATTAGGTACACTAAACGAGTATGTTTCCAAGCACATCCAACCTGTGACCTGTAAATTCTTGCTGCTATTCCTGCAGAGAAACAAGTCTCACAATGATGGCTCCTGATCCCCATAACTTGTATCACAATAATCCTCAGAGACCCCAGAAGGCATTCACTGGGCAGGGATGGGGCCAGGCACTGTGCAGACACAGCAGGCAGTCAGGCCCAAGGCATCCATCAATGTGTGTGAAGGAAAGACAGGCTGCAAAGGAAAACCCTGCAGCAGAAACGAAGTAACTCGCTCAGACTACATCAGGCCTATGCAATTTCCTATTAAATTGGGAACTACAACCTAAAACATTCTGTAAGGGTGAAAATATATTAATTTCTTCTACATGCTCATTTCCAAAAGCAGGACAATTTGGTATGTGGCCCTTAAGAAACCCATGCACTACCATAGCTTATAAAGCTTACCATATATTTTAATAGCAGTGACAGAAAACATTTGTGCTTCAGATCCATTTATTTTGTGTGAACAAAATGTATTTTGTTAAGCAGCTTCTTGAGCAATAGTAACAAAATTTTTAGCCTTTGGCTACTCTTTGATCTGTGATATTATCTATAGGAGCATCCAAAGAGAAAGCCAGAGGTGGTCTTATATTCAAGTAAGGTAAAACACTGGCAATACAGGAGGTTTGGTTTTGATCTACCTTTGGAACACCAATTTTAAATTGTATTTCCAACAACTTGAACCAGCATGTCACAAGAATTCCAGCACTGATCCAGAAGGAGCTGGCCAGGGGGGATTTGCAGTCCACCAGACATTTGTACCAGCAGTGAGGGATGCCCTGGCAGGCCCTTCTGTGGCAGGGGTGAACACGGGCTGTGTGTGGCCTGGCCTCAGAGCCGGCCCTGATGTGGGACTCCGGGTCAGTCACTGCCCATCTGGGATCACTGGGCTGGGCTGCCTGGACTTTCCAGAACCTGCTGCTCTTTCTGCCCAACCCAGCATTCAAAAGAAAGGCATCTTGTAAATAACAACAATTCAAGCCATTATATGAAATTCTTTAACCAGATTTTTCAGAATATCTGAAGGATGACTTAGTTTTATGTACAAGAATGGGGAAAACTGGGTCCTGATGCACCACTTCCATTTCCTTGCAGTACTCTGGAATTACTGATTGCCCCAAACACAGCAACAAGAGCACCTGGCTCTTTTCTGCCTCAGACAGAACCACTCAGAGCAGCCTCTGCAGACCAAGGTGAACTGCAATGCGAAGAGCAACTCGCCTCAATGCTATTTATTTCCTCTTTACTTTGAACTTTAGGAAGGAACAAAACAAACCCATTTGTACAGACTTATCACAGGAAAAATCATATAAAGCGTCTATAAATGAAATTAGAGTGTTTGAAGAACATACAATGAAGCACTGAACACACAGTGTGACAGGGCACACTGGACACTCCCTCTGTCAGGAAGTTGCTATGGGGGGCATGGAGAACTCGTAGTTACAGCTGCATGTTTTAATAAAATGTAAAAATACATGGAAGTGTATACAGAAAAACATAAATGGAAATGTACATATGAAATGTAAAGAAACCAGCACTGGGTGAGGAACCTTTTTCTGACAGGTATTTTCTCACAACCTTGTAGTGATCTCAGCTCCTCTAACCCAATTTCTATAAACTGGAATCAGTGTTAGACACCTGTGAGTCACGTAACATCACACTAAGAAGATAAGTCGAATTAAGAAAATTACATCTAAATGTTACATATTTGATTATTATGGTACAAATGTTTCAGGTAAATCTGGTCTGCACTTCTCTTAGAAAGACAGAGATGCTATACACTATTATAAAAAGACATATCAGCAAGAATTCATAACAGATTATAAATCACCCTCATTCCTTGTTATTCTGTTTTTGAGAAATTTTTTACATGCCATTAAAATATTGTTTGCTGAATGTTACTAGAAAGGTAGCCACCTGTAAAATTAAAGGCTGATGCTGCTAGTAACAGTGTTGAAATGCCTTCTGTTTAAAAGACAAACCTACTTTGTAATTTTTAACACAAGTATATAAATATTTCTCCACCCACCCTATACAATTTTGTGGGTTACATCACATCCATTTAGACAACAACCATCTATGTCATCACACAGGATGTTAATCTTGGGTGGGGAAGAAAGAAACAATAGTAAATTAACTTTTAAGAAATCAAGATTAGACATTTAAGCAGGGTCCTTCATGATGAAAGAAAAACAAAGACAAAAAACATTAGGGGACAAGTCAACAAAATAGAAGAAGTTTCAAAAGACAATTTTTCATCTTTTGGTTTGTTTATTGCTTTTTTTCTCCCCTTGTGGCTTCCACAGAGCCTCTTCAGGGCTCTGGAGAAAATTAAAGAGCCTGGATTAAACGCCCAAAGGACGACTAATGCTAACAATACTAAAAATAATGAGGTTAAGTGGTGTAAAAACTATGGTGACCACACACAGAGAACTGGAGTGGTAAGGTAGAAAAGGAGTTTCATCATTGCTCCCTGGGGACATACACAGAACATACTAACTGCTTCTAGTTCTCTGGGGTTCCGATTACCATGCCAAACACACCTCCAGAGTTTCCTTATTAGTATAATAAAAAGCCTCCACACATTTGTGTTTTATTCCCAGCCTTGCTACTGACCTTGTGTAGGCCATTTAACCTCCATCTGCCTCAGTTTCTAGGTCTGTGAAAGAGCAATAATACTACACAGTATCTCTTCTAAAACATTTCAGAGGAGCACAATCATCATGTGCAAAGACTGACAGGTTTGAGAATTTATACATGCCTTATATGCACTTGAGTTAGGTAAGGCATTTGCAACAAATAATTTATTCAAATACCGTATTTATAATTTTTTTTTTTAGATCATCTATGGAAATAGTTTCAGATTTCTAACTCTCATCAAGGACTCAAATTCATGCATTGCTTTGACTGGGTGCTAAAATACATGGCATTTTTCTGGTCTCCATTTAACCAAGTTCTGCCCTGAAAATCCAGTCACTGAGGTTGAATATTCAATAAGGAAATAAATATCTATATATTTAACACCGTCTGTTTTCTTCTAAAGCCTCACAAAAACTCCAGCCCAGGAGTTAAAATAGGAGTGGCTATACAGAATTCACACAGAAACTGGAGTGAACATTAAAAAACATTTATGGCCATGTTCCTGCAATATAACACAAGTCAGATCAGTTGGGGAGGCAGCTGAAGCAGTTCAAAGTACGAGGATAGCTCTTGGAGTTCCTGGGAGAGGAAATATTCCCTAAACAAAGGAATCACCGTACAAATAAAAGGGGAGTGAATAAAAATGGGAATATCTTCCCTTCTGAGCACTACCTAAGACTGTGTCCCCACTCTGGGATGGCAGAAGGTGGAGGCCCATCACTGTTCAGGTGTGCCCAAAGGGCTGTTCAGAGTCGAGGTCAGTGAGGAAGGGCCAAGTCTCCTGAGCAGACCCTGTGTCTGCACGTGGCGTTACAGTCTCAAAGCACAGGGATCATGCCAGGCACAGGTACAACACTGCAGGGGAAGCAGGGCACTGGTTGCTGTGCTGTTTAAGGGGCAGATCCCTGAGCAGCACCTTCATCCTTGGTGCCCAGGGATGCCACATGCCCCAGACTCCTGAGTGCCAGGTGCAGCCACCGCACACAACAACTTCACCCCTTACAGTCACCACAGGAGATAAAGCTCACAAAACTGCCTCTGGTTCTTTTCTTCCACTGTTTCCTCCCTGGTTTTCTTTCACTGCTACTGCTGTCTGTCTCAGATGGCCTGGCATGAAGAAAGCTCTCCTTTTATGATGAAATACGTGGGACCAGGTGAGGCCTGACTGCAGAGAACCAAACAAATGGCCAGGAGCAGCTTGTGCCCCTACTGACAGTGCACAGGCTGCCCAACACCATCTCAGCAGTCCCAGCTTTACCAGACACACACAAGCACTTGCGTTACCCGACACTAAACTCACACCTCGCAAACAAATTATTTAACTACTCTATCCCCCAAGGAAGACAGTGATCATTTCAAATGCAGCTCCCTGCTCGTCTCTCACATACACGCAACGGCCTGATAGGTTAAATGCTGCCATTTAATTACAGTAATGGAACCTGCTATTTTTTGGTTCCCTTGAATCCTCTCTCGCTCTCTTTTTTAAACACATACAGAGTCATCTTTTAAACATGTATTTTATATCCTGAGTTTAACAGCTGCATTCTCCTGGTTACTTGAAGAGCAGGAGTAATGATATTCTGATATTCTTCCCTGTACCTTCTGAGAAACAGTCTTTTAAACACTACATAAACAACACAGGCTGAGGGATGCTGTAAGAAGGGATCCAGGCTAACACTGCAGAGGCCAATCTGCCCCTTCATTTACTTAGATGGTTTGTGCTGATTTTATTGAATAAAACCAGCTTAATATCTTCCACCAACCCTCAAAGCAGCTGGGGCCAGAATGGTGGATAAAAATGAAAATGCTTTAAGTAATTTTACTGAAAATTCTATACATCAGTGCATCACACTGACAGTATGGCACAGTATGGTTGTATTTATACAACATTTTAGATCTATTGCTGGCAGTCAGAATTATCTCAGATCTAACTGTTAATGCATCTCTTCAGCGTCCCCACCTAAAATTCCTCTGTTTCCCACTAAAATGTGGAGTTTGCAAACTGTTTCGAGAATGTAAAGGTCTAATGAAGAAGAAAAACTGTAATCAGAAGTGCTTTAAATTAATCTTATAATCTTGCCATTTCATAAAGGGTGTCACAAGCTTAGTCAGCTAATATTTGTAGAGTACTTTGAAGATGCAAAGTGGCATAGAAGTATGGGATATAGATGTGTTAAATTCTTGAGCATGCTGCAAAATACCTTTTTCTCAAGTGAATTCAGGAAAGAGGGTGTAGGTGGCCAAAGCCCAGAGAGTTTTATGGTTAGTTATTATTGAAGGAGGGCAAGTAACACAGTACCAAGAGTAATACAACAGCTGTAAGTGGATTTTACATTTCGTATTGCACAGCAATTAGAAAAAACATCCAGAAGCAAAGTGTAGATACTTCCAAGTCAAAATAAATTTTTACCTAAGCTAAGGCCACTCCTAGAAAAATACCCACATTACACCTGTCCTCAGCTTTATTTGTCCTCTAAATGTGAAATGCTTATTTATTTGTTCCGTGGTAGCTGGCTCACAATCAGCCAGCCAGCCATGCAGGGATATTGCCCATCTTCATTCTCTGGTATGGATATCCACTGGTGCCTCTAAAGGATGGAATCTTAAAAGGTGAGGCAAGGCAGAGACAAAGACAAATTTAATTTTATCACTGTAAAAAGGGACATTTCCACATGGGCAGCAAGGACATGAATATCATGTGTATGCAGGGGTGGGGGGATTATAAACGCATTTTTGGCGAAATTCAATAAAGCTGATTCCACTGCATAAGGTCAGCAATTTACTTTTAAAAAATGATATGATTGCAACTTTTAATATAACCCATGTATTTGCTGCAAGATGCTCTAGAAGATTGTGTAATGTAACCACCTGACCTCTCCACAGGAGCAGAGATCACCCCATTTACCCTTTATTGTCTTGCTAAAAGCAATGCACATTTGCACGGTATGACAAAGTCAACAGCTTTTACTTCAGAGAGCCTCAGGTTTCATGAGAATGAATTCTCTGCTCTGCCCCTGGGAAAGTGGGATCACCTGGACTAGGCTCCAGGAGAAAGAATAGCAAGGAATGAACCAAAAACTAAATTAACCTCTTAGTTAAGGAAAGAATGATTGCACTCCAGACTAAAATTAAGAGGGAACAGCGTGCAGCAGAAAAGCAAACTGTAGGATTTCATGTTCACAGGAACTCGAGACAGATTGTTCTGTTTTAAACAGAACAGAAATGTTGTCTAAGAGATCCGAGAGAATTATCTCATACAGGAACTTATTTTATCTTTCCTAGCAGGAAAGTATCATTAGGTCTGAAATGGATTTCTGCACAGATTACCCTAACTTCACTCCTTGTTTTAGCCTCAAGAGGCAAGGCTGTCCCTTTAGACTTGGAATACCAGGTTCATTCTCAGAGCAGGTCAGAAGCTGAATTCGTTTACTGGCTCTGGGAAGACTGTGGGGAAACCCTGGGCTAGATGACCATGAAAAACAAATTCCTTCTGTCACAGAAATATTTTTATACAAACGTACATAGATTTCTTCAACCATCTCAAGGTGAATCTTTCTTCAAAGGTCAAAGCTGCAGGGCTGGATTAGGATTGCACGCAATCTCCCTGAGCCTTGACATTCTGACATTCTAAAGTTTGCAGCTTTCCCCTCCCATACACAGCTGATGGAAGTAAACTCTTAATTTCTCTGAAAGTGAGGATTTTACTGCAGTACCTTCAGAAATCACACACAGCAGCACCAAGAACTCTGAAACAAGCATATCAGAGCAGTTTATGAACATAGCTAACATAAATCTTACTGAGTCAATAAGCCAAAAGTGGTAATTAACCCCATTTTACAGATGGGCAAGCTGCAAACAAGAAATTTACCCAAAGCCAAGGAAGCAGTCATGTCTCAGATCTCCCACGCCTGCTCTTAGATGGCAACTACAGAAATTACTTTCTGTTGGACTTGGCATTTACTTTCACTCAAAAACATGATAAATAAATAATAATTTTATGAGTCAGACTTAGGGGATGGGTCTTTTTTGCCCATCACTAAGGCTAGCAATTTCAGGCCCTGGAATATACCGACTATTTTAGCATTATCTTCTAGGATAGACTTCAATTCACTCTACTGTAATCATATTGTTTTTTCAGTACTACCAGGAATGGAAACATTATTTTGTCAGTAAACAAGGCAGATATGACTCAAAATACACTCGATGAGCAATAGGAGTTAATTTTGCAAAGCCATTTTTAACGGCTCTTTTACATTACATAGTTACTGTCAGATAGCCAAGTGGAGAGACATCATTAAACCCATGACATTCCAATTATTTCTTAAAATTAAGCTTACAAACAGCATTTTGTAGCATGCACAACTTCCTAAGCATCAAACCGGTCTGTTCCAATTTATCAATAATTTTCAAGCCAAGAGAGGATTTGCTTCCTTTGTACACTGCATCACATGGGCAGTTTTGTCTACCCTGGTGTCAGGAGGTTTTCTGCCCACTCATAAATGACCAGTGACTGGGACAAGAGTCACAGACGAGCAATAAACTGATTTCTCCATGTGTATAGAGACTAAACAGACTAGTTTTTCCAAACTTCCTTTCAAATCTTGAGGAATGACAGTGAAGGGTTTCTTCAATATATTTTTCCCCAAGCCCTCACAACCCCAAAGAAGCACCCTATCTGATTCCCAGGATGTCCTAAGGCTGAGCAGTTTACCACATTTGGTTAGCACTACTGTACATCCTTGCCACCAAAGAAGCCAAGAAAATCTGTAAAGTTCATGACAAGTTCAGACATCACAAACAGTGGTAAAATTGATGGGGGAAAAGAGTTAGCATGATGAATAGTCTGGTACTGAACAGCAGGTGACAGATCTGCATACCAAAGAGTGGCAGGACAGGGAGACATCTCCTTCTCAGCAGATGGATAGAGATTCTCAATCATTTTCAGGAAGGAAAAAAGAAGACAACTAATAGAAAACACAGAAAGGTGAAACTAATTTCTGTATTACAAGCACATCTGTGATACTCCAGGAGTGGAAATCTGTACGTTGAATTATCAGCACTGGGCAAACACAGCAGAGTGCCACAAATGGATGTGATTTAGACAGGAACTGGTGTGAGTTTGTTAGCAATGACAGCTTTCATTCTCTCACTCTTCATTCTTAAGTTCCCTAATAAGCTCTTTGGGAGACAATCACGTTTTCCCATTCATGCAGGATTGTGTAGAGCCAAAGCTTGGATGGGAGGCACCTAAAGAACAAACTGGTTGCATGACAGGTGCAGGACATATTTTCTTTAACCTAGCAAAATATTATAAGGCACATTAGCTGTCTTGCAGTCATAAACAGAGGCCCAACCATCTTTACTAATTAAATATCCCACAGTGCTTTTCAAGAATCTTAGTAAATTTTTTACTCAGTAATTACATTCTCTATCCCTAAAGCTCCCTCTGTAAGATCACTTAGATAAAGTATTCTTCATTTCCTCTCCTAAAAATCACAAAGTGATCTTGAACAGCTGCTATCCTCTACCTCAGTGGTGGATGCTTTTTACGGGGAAGCACAGTGAGATCTAGATCACAGCATGATTCTGATAATGACAGATAACCCTATAAACACCATCGAACATGCTCCATGCACTAGCTGCAAAGCTTCCATAGTTAATGTGTGCTCCAAAATCCTGAAATGAAAAGCATCATGAAAATGCAGAATGTGCTGACTTCCATTCAACCTCTACAGTCACTCTCTAAGTCTACACAAGATATTAGACTTACTTTATGCTACTTGAACACCTGCTGCAAACTTTTTAAATAATCAAAAAGCACCTCCCTGCTTCTACCTATGCTAGTGAACTTTCTCTTGCTGTGTGTTGATTTGTACCAGAAGTTGAAAACACTAAGTATTGTTCTTTCAATAAAGTTTTCCTATCCGTATCTGAATTCCAGGTCTCGCTTGTAGCTTTGCAAGTGCAAGTGATGAGGTCTGTGCAGGCACTGGTGTGAGCAGCTAGAGACCAGGTTACCTGAGCTGCAAGTACAGAACAGAACAAGCCTCACTCACACAATCAGCTGGACAATTGTGCTGTGTCTGGCTGGGATAGAGCACCATTTTTTTAAGTAGCTCGTCTGGGGCTCTGTTGTGGTTTTGGGCCGAAAACAGTGAACAGATTGTACCTGTTCCCTTGGTCAGCTGGGGTCAGCTGACCCAACTCCTGGTGCACTTCAGCCTCCTTACTGCTGGGGTGAGAAGTGGGCAAGGCCTTGGCTCCACGTGTAAGCCCTGCCCAGACACAGCCAGAACATCTCTGTACTACCAACACTGTCAGCACAAATCTACTGTGTGCACAGCCCACACTAACCATTATGGCCCTTACTCCTTGTCCTCACCATCTCTCCAATCCATGTCCTGACATGAGTCTAATCCCACATCTGTGTATCAAACATGGTACTTTCTAGAAAAGCATAAGATTTGGAGAGCCAGAACAATTTGGCCTGAATAGGTATTTTGACACCATAGGTTACTAACTCTGTTTTTCCAGCTGAGTTGGCACTGAACTCTATTGGCTTGCATTGTATTTTCTTCTCAAGAAAAGCCTTTGCAAAAACTGTTTGAGCTTCACTGAGACATGTTAAAGAATTAATTACAAAGTAAAGCTGAAGGAGAAAATTAATTTTGGAAACACAAGAGGTTACTTTTCTTTTCCTCCCTTTTCTGGAAGTGGGGGAGGAAAGGCAGTTATTTTCATCTTCATGCTGGGGGCAGGAGCTGGGAGCTGTCCAGTCGATAACCTGGCCATCAGAACAAGGTTTGTAATTAAAAGGTCAGTGACCTGGAAAGCCGGGGCCTCACTCTCAGAGCTTCTCAGTAATGACGGCACTATTAAATTAAGACTGTTATGAAATCAATGCTAAAAAAGCTTTCATGGTAACGAGATTCCATTCAAGGACATGCAAACTGCCTCATGAAATGGACTTAAATTATAAAAAAAAAGAAGAGTAATAAAAGAGGGTTAAATTGAAATCTGCTGAAGAATTTGCTTTTTTTAAGCCCCCCAGTGGTGGGCTGTGCCCCCTTCCCTCAGGTCCTGAAGGTGATTCAGTTGGGTTTCTTCGATAAAGGGGAAAAGGCAGGTTCAACTTGCAAGAATGCAGGCTACAAAAAGAGGAAGAAAATTAAGTCAGTTTTCTACTGGAGATTATGTGGCTGACAGCATTTGTTTCTGTGGGATCAAGTACCTTTGAGCTCTGATTGGGAAGGGCATGTAGAATTAAATAATTTTTTCATCTCTTCAGAAATCACCGTAGTCTGGCATCTTGACACTGGAAAAATTTTCTGGAACACTGATGCACTGCAGAAAACCTTCTGAGTGGACATTTTCCCAACATAACTCAACAACTGTACATTAACTTGCTCTAATGCACCTCTGTTCTTCCATCACTATTATTTCTGAGCTCCTCATATGCTTTCATCAGTTCCCACAATCCCACTCTGGAAAGGCATTACTGTAGTCATTTTACAGATGAAGAGAATAAGCAACTAAGAAAACAGTTCTTCATTCAAGATGACACAACAAGTCTGTAACCTAGCAGTTTTTCCCTTCTCTGCCCCCAAAACCCAGCACCCTGAAACAGAGCTCCCCATGTATAGTGCATTTCCACCTCCTTTCTTTGTCTTGCCAGAACTTAAGAGATTCAGAGCACACAAAATTAACAAGCCACATGAGTTACCGGATGGGTAACTGAGCAGTGCAGGACATCTGAGGCACAACAGTTAAATGACAGACACATTTCCACAAGGGTTTAAGCCCCACATGCTGTCTAATTACTCCCAAGGCGCCGCTGATTCTGTGGCATGTCATCAGCAGAATCAGCGAGTTGGACAAAAAACAAACAGCATCTTTTTTTCCTTTCTTTTCTTTCAGATACTCTGAGGGGAAACAGCTGTTTTTCCCTTCATCTGAAGAAGTTCATGATAAAAAGGAGGAAATGTCATAAATTACACAAAATGCCAGTGTAAGCTTCAAAGAAAATGATAAATGATTCTAATAACTTCATGTTTCTCATTAATGCCTCTGTATATGGGAGTTTAAAAGTGCCTAAGACAACAGAGAAATCTCATCTGACTTTTGAAAGCCCTTTTACAAATCCAGGATACCCTCACTCTCCCAACTGTCATCAACACTATATCACCCCATGTGCCAGAGAGAGCAGTTCAGCACCCCCTGAACTGCACAGAACCAGGAACGTCTGATTTCAGCCTCTACAACTACTGTTTCACCAAACCCAGTCCAGCTGATAATCTTGCAGAAACTTTCCTTCCTCATCTCACTGAAATGTACTAACCCAAATCCAGTTCCTATACCAAAAGGAAATAAAACGTGATTGGCCTTTTTGAGGAAGGAGATGCTTTAGAAAAAGGAGAAAATACTGTAATTCTAGGCAGAACCACCACTGTGAGTCTCAGAAGTGAAATTTCTTAAGCCAAGTCAGGCTTGCAGGACCTTTTTCAACTGGCAGTGAGGACTTCTCTACCAGCCAGCCTCACTGTGGATAAACATTGCCACTGGGATGACAGGGACAGTACATCAGAGAACAGGGGGAGCAGCCTACCAAACCCTGCAGCCCCTCATCTACTCGGGGCTAAACCAGCCATGATGTGCTAAGAATGGACTCCATCTGCCAGACCACACTGGTCCCATGCCAGCACCCAACACAAGCCACATTCCATATGGACATAATTCCAGTGACTGCTGAGTACAGGCACTACTGGACCCTACTCCTTCCTATCTCCTATGGTTAAGTTTAGAAAAAAAAACAATTAGCACAGAGAGAAGGAGGGCTAATTAACAAACAGGAACAAACAATCAGTTCTACCAAACCATTTCTGCTCTTTAGTAATTATTAGCCAAGTAATTCATAACGAGTATTAGTCCGGCCACAGTTTCTCTGTGCCTCCATCTCCCCACCCTTCCTCTTCTCCCAGTCAGGGATTTATTAAAATTAAACAGATTAGATGGAGCTCCTGATACAAAAAACTGTTCAGCGAAGCCTGTGGTGGGGAAGTGCAGAGCAAACACCAGAGACATTTGTCTCTAAATTGCTCTAAATACCTTCTGCAAATGAAATTCTAACCCAGCTGTGTTGAGAGAGAAAATGAGGACTAACTGGTCATTGTCAGCACAGAAGAAGATCAGGCAGTTATAATATTGCACGATATACTGAGGGCTAAGGATCTCTCGGCAACAATAGATTTTGTATCAGGTTACCCCGGGTAATCAGCACAGCTTTTAGGCTCAGCTTTCCCTTGCTTCATTGCTTCGATGATAGAGTTGAAATCCCCAAGCTTTTATGATTAATTACTCCCCGTAGGTCCACATATTTCAAGGAAAAACTCATGGCGCACAGCGACCAACAGACTCCAAATTTTAATGTCATCCTGATGGCAGGGCAAGCAACATACCTCTGCGATTGGAATGTCCTCTTAACTGGCACTAGGACAAGCAGTGAGAGGATCACACTGAACTGCTTGTCATGACATCACTGCCAAAACACAAGGCTGCCATTCCCTTCTAGGTCCTCTGCTATTCAAGATGAGCAACATGGTGCATACACTTCAACTCTCCATCTCATGACTTCAGGTCTCAGGCATCTCAATAAGCAGTTCGCAACTCCAAACAGAAAATACCTATTTCAGAGGTTTCCCTGCTTTTCAAAGCTCAAGATTTTTAGCTCTAGAATTCTATGTACTTTCAAGTACTTATGACTTCAATGTATATGTGGGTCACTCTCCTCTGAAGTTTGGAATTTGCATTTTCAGTGTAATTTCAACACTTCACAGTGCTCCACAATGCTCGTAATTAACTTCAAGTTAAAACTGCTGTTATTCACATCTTGTGGTTAGCAATATGCTCCAAGGACTGTAGCAAAATATGGAGTGAACATCACCTGGAATGCACTGCAAGTTGTAGAATAAAAACTTTAGAAATAAAATAGGAACAAAATATAGTTCTACTATGAGTCAGAAAGTAAAATGAATTCTCTGTAGGCAATGACCAAAGTATGCTGCACCTCACTAAGATGATATAGGTTTTGTCAGGATCTGTTCTATCCCAGCTATAGAAAAGGGCTAAACTCAGTCAGTAGTTTACCATTTCAGCCTGAAAGTCAGGTTGACCCCAAGCCTGACCTTAACCTGACCTTGTTGACTTTTACCAGGTTCTTTGCCTCTCTCTAGCTGTCTTTGGAAACATTTGACCTTTTCACCCAGAGATTGGCCATTCTAAAGCCAGCATCAGTAAGGTTTGAGCTGACCAGCTAGTCCACAACTCCCAACTGTCCTCATTGCAGAAAAGATCTGATTACAGTTAACCCAGAAATTTCCCATGTGTCTTTTGTATTCTACAATTCCACATCTGGTGCAAATATTGCACTAATCAGTTGAGAAGAAAAGAGACTGATATTTCTTATAAACCTCAGATCTTCTTTTGAGACAGACTAATTGCTTTGTCCGTAACATCTAATATTCCACAGCAATACATTTTGACTTTACACTAATTCAAGGTCCCTCATTATCACTGAGATCACAACCTAAAGAGTTCGTACCTTTCTTCTTCAGGAATGCTCTTCTGGTTGCAAGAGGACTTTGGCGGACCCGTGGATTCTGTAAAAATTTCACTGCTGTCACAATCTGAGGAGGGGAGGAGGATTGGAGAAAAAGAAGAGAGAAAAGATCCAAGTTAGGTATGGTCAAATCCCTATTTTACATTAGGCACTGTGTACTGCAAGGTAAGACAACACATCCATCACACGGAGATGGTCTGGAGACACCAACTTTCAGAAATGGTTCAACAAGTACCAGAGCTTCTGGCTGAACTCTAAACAGACAGCACAGTTATGCGGTTTCAACCTAGAAATTTCTTGTTTAATTACTTTGGGAGCAGCTCTACCTGTACAAAAAATTCCTTTAAGATTATTAGGTATTTCTGTTACTTATATTGTGATCCTCTTACCTAAGTTGGCTCCTACAGTTAAAGCCAACCTTGAGTCAGTGCACGTGATCTGTAACAGTTGGCTTAATGTAAGAATGCTTCCTTTCTATCTGACTTAAAGCTCCCAGCAGATTCCGGGAGATTAGGGCCTTTTCTGCCATCATTCTAATTTATTGAAAGCAATAAATAAACCTCAGCTTCTCATGACTAGAGAAGAAGCGACTTCACATGTTTTGGATCACATAACAACAATCAAAAAAGTCACTTTGAATGACACAAATGGGTAGGCAAGTAGTTAAATTTATATTCCACACCAGCAAAAGTCACAGATGACTTTTGTCGACAAACTGACTTCTACATCCTTCTTTAAGGTGACAGAGCACCTAAAACAGAGCACCTACACAAGCAAAGGGTAAAGTCTGGGATAATATCCAATGGCATCAACAACAACAGCACTAGATTTTTACATTTCCATTTAGTGCCAGTGAAAGGTATTTGATTTTTTTTCTTTATATGGCAGTTCCATTTTCCACATAGTTCCCTATATTGTTATACATGTTATTACATGCTACTGCACCAGTGATTCCCTCCACTTTTATACAAAAACATCTGTTCTGATTGTGGCATCATGAGGAATAATGTGCTAACAGCACATCCACATGAACTAGTGGAAGAGATTGCTTCTCTTCTCTAGAGCTAAAATTAACCATCCTAATATGTTAGACTCACGTTATTCAGGTTTTTAAGAGTTTACCTTAAAATACAGTTTCTGGAATTCAGTTCCAAGAAGGTTTCCAAAACTTGGACAGCAGAAAAAGAAGGGAAACTACAGCACCACTCCTGAAATCACTAAGTTTCACTTTGTGTTTGAATCAAAGGCTTCAAATATGCATTTCTGGTCAGAGAGCAAAGTTCTGATGGGTTTAATGGCACTTTCAATGTACTCCTCAGTGCATTCCATCAATGTTTTTTTCTTTTAAATTGCATCTCTTATTTCTTTAAATACATTAATCAGGCTAGTGTAGGCAAAACGGATCCATTGGACAATGCAATAAACATGAATTATCATCTATCCAACATGCATAATGGCTTAAAAATACATAATAGCAGGTGTAGTTTAAATGATTAGTTATTACACCTGTGGTGGGTCTGATTCAATTGGGGAAAATCATCTTTAATAGGTTAAAAGGTTTAGATCACCAGGCTTCCCTTAAAGTGGCTGTAGAGAGGGTATGATGGAGTACGCTGTCATTACTAATTCATTTAAGAAAAACATGGGGGATACAGCAAAGAACAGCATAAACGAGCGAATCCAATTTAAACATCAGGTAAAGCAGAAAACACCTTTTAAAAAAGCATGATAAATGAATTTGGAAGAGAGATGAAATTGACATATTTATTTTAACGGGAATTTGACAAAGTCCCAGCACACTTCAAAGTTGGGAGGATAAAATGAATGGGGTATTTTTAATTCTTTTCATTTTCTTGTTTTCCTGCATTTTTTCTTTAAGTTACATTCAGTAATTTTGAACCACAAAACAGTAGAGCAAAACACCCCACATAAAGTACACTTTGGCTTCATTTATGTGCACTTGATCTGTCTCCAGCTGAAATGCAGGTGACAGGCAAATCGCAGATTTAAACTGTGCTGATATTGCTGTGCCAGATGCAGAAGTATAAAGCACCCAAACTAATAACCCTATGATAATATGCTGAATAAGAAAGATGCCCAAATGAGCAGACCGACAGACTTGTGAACATATCAAAGCCACTCTCCTTCTAACAATAATTACTTGTTTGTGTCTTCAGATACTCCTTAACACTCCCTCCCACATTTAGTGAGATAGACACCAACGGCCTACAGACTTGCAGTTCTGCAAGCTCTTAGATTTAATTACCGATTTTTAAGTATTACAGAACCGGTGAGAAATAAGCAGTATTTTTCATTGTGCTATTTCAATCACAACCATGTGAATATTTCCTTGATTCTAACCCTTTACTAAAGCTTATTTTTGCCTTATAAAAATGTAAACATTTCAGTAGTAAATTTCAGACCAAAATAAACTTCTATTTTATCTCTCCCCTGCATTACTTCCTCCATTATTCACGGCCCTTTAAATCTTAAAACAAAATGAAATTATAAGCAACAACAAACTCCATAAAAAGAATCCTGGACATGTATTCCTCCCTCCGGTAATCCCATGTTTCTCACACTGTGTTTGCATTTACCTCTGAACATTTGTTCCTATAGGCTGAGCCGAAATGTCTTCATTTTTATAATTAATCTTGTATACACGAGCAACTTATGAAGCAATTTTGGCCACGTCAAAATGCCAATATTTTCAGCAAACATACACAGGAATTTCCCTACCTTCTATGGATCATTTTCTTTGCACAAACAAGAGCAACTGCACTCCATAATTTAAACAAGAGAAAAAGGAGGAGGAAGATGAGAAGACTTGCAGTCCTGCATCCAGCCAAAAAAATCATGTGGCAAATAGCACTCTGACTCAGCTGCTAACATTGTTCCATACTATTTCTGTAGCATTTGTAACACTTCTCCAAATTTTTATGCTATTAGGACACTGCCAAATAATGAGCATTGTATCACTGTGTTGATTCTTGGATTGCCAGCGTGCACTGTCGAGCACACTGGCTTTCTCTAAGGGATCAGGTACACACTTGTATTAAAGAAAGAGAGTCTACCTGGCTTTTAAAAGCCAGACCGTCCTATAAACCCACTTTCCCAGCACCACCTCTCCTGCAGTGACAGGACCCACAGAGACATCTTTCTCACTGGGTGGAGATGGGTGGAATCCTGTAGCAGGTCTTGTCCTACAGTTTGATTTTCCAATTAAAAGATCAATGTCACTATTCATAGATTGTATTTGCAACGGGACAAATGACATAAATTCAGGCCAAATATTCTGCTTCAATGTCAAAGATATAAAATAAAGACAGGAACTTTATTGCAGAAGCTATGGGAGAGCAGAGGGCTGGCAAAATTCTGGGCCAAAGCACAGCACTTGGACAATAACTTAGCAGCCAAGGTCCTTCATTCCTAATTTCCCTCCCTTTTGTGTTAATGGGAAAGATAAAGACAGCCTTACTTCTTATTGTGCTCGAAGCAGCAGGGTTTCCAATAAAGCAATCTAAGCTACGTTATCAGTTGCTTGCATTAAAAAATAAACCATGAAATCTAAAATACTGTGGCAAATGCCTATTTTCTACCAACTTTAAAAAAAAAAAAAAAAAAAGCAGGAATGTAAAAGATCTTCACCAATAAAAGTTACACAGCATTTTGTTAAGAGAGTTCCACGTGGAAAACAGACTCAAAAGCCACCGGGAGCACAGCCTCTAATAGATTTCCTAATACTGGGAACCCTCTGTAGGTTATTACTAAACAGCATTTGTTGATAGACTGAGACTTTGAGATGACCTGTGATGTAAAGGCTGGGTCTGAATTATACGTTGCAAGGGATGGTATTTTGTCTTTCTGAGTGGATCTGTATCTGTTTAAAAGCAACACTTCTTTTCATTAAGCAGAGGCGGCCCAGGCCATGAACTATGCACAGACAGTTTACATTACATGTGCGGAAGCAATCAACACTGGCAATATACATGACGTATGTAAAAGAAGTTGGAATTAATTTTTTTCCAGTGTATTAAAAAATAATAATATGGCAGTATCAACAAACACTCAACCTATTTCAGCCAGAGCAGAAGGCCACAGCTATAGGGCAAATGGAACTGATCAATATATTAGCCTACAGCAACACCCCCTCAGTGTACGGCTGTATGTTTGCAAGGCTCGGAAGATTAAATTGTCTGTGAAAGGTTTCTGCACTCCTACTCTAAAGGAGATACCCAGAATCCTGTTAACAAGCATCAGGCTGAAGCCAACTTACGTTTTAACAAGGGCTGACTTAAAAGCCTGGCACAACAGTGAACAAGAAAACCCCCTGCAACAGAAATGCGGTGTTTTAGTAAGAAATCAGTGCCCTGCCAGGACTAACTTGACAAATATGGTTATCGGCGGCACACGGAAATAGTTGCAAAGCAGCTGTTAATCAGGGAAACACATCATAGAACGCTGATGCCAGCACTCGGGAAAAATGCAAGGGGCTAATTACGAAGCCGTATATCTCACTAAGGAGGCACCGCTCCCGCGTCCCGGCCGCGCTCCCGCCCGGCGGCGCCTGGGACAGCTCCGCTCCGCTCCAGGACAGCCGCGTCCCGCCCGGGGACCCCGCGACACTCGCCGTCCGCACTCCACAGCCGCCGTCCGTAAAGGGATTAACGGCGGGGCACTCGGGGCACTCGGCGGAACGCTGTAAAGCTCCTGTGGTTTCATTGAGATTTAAATGAAAACATACAGAACCCCAGGAACTATTTCGGTTGAGAGATAACCTAGAAGCCTACGAAGTTCGGCAGATCTCAAAGTTGGATGGAGAAAAGTTTAAAAATGCTGTAATAATAATGGCAAAGCCCTCATGTAAAACAGTGAAGGGAAAAAAATACGATTGAAAGCGAGATTCATAGGAGGCAGAAAAGCAAGATTAATGGGAACAAAGGCGAGGAAGAAACACACTTTGAGCTATATCTGAGATGAAGAACCTGGAACTACAGAATAGCAGACCAAAAAAAAAAAAAAAAAAAAAAAAAAAAAAGGCAAACAAACACACACACACAAAAAAAAAAAAAAGAAAAAAAGGAAAAAAGAAAATAAAAGAAAAAGGAAAAAGAAAAAGATAATACAAGACTAAAAAGGGAAAATCCTAGGTGCTCAGAACTTGGACTATGAGTGACACCCGAGGCACCCACATGAAGGGTGAGGAAACTGGTCCCGCCGTGTCCCTGTCATGGGCCCCGCTCAGCCTGGAAAACGAGGTTCAGGGGGGACCTATTTGCTCCCTACATCTCTCAGTCAGGAGGTTGTAAGCCAGGTGGGATTTAGGCTCTTCTCCCAGAAAACAAGCGACAGGACAAGAGAACATAGTCTTAAGCTGCATCTGGAGTGGTTCACGTTGGACACCAGAAGAATTTGTTCACAAGGTGATTCGACATTGGAAGGGGCCCAGGGAGGCGGTGGAGTTCCCGCGCCTGCAGGCGCTCAGGGAAAGCCGGGACGCGGCTCTTAGTGCTCTGGTCTGGCTGACAGGGCACTGCTAGGTCACAGGCTGCACTCCGTGGTCCCGGAGCTCCTTCCAGGCCGGCCCCGTGCGGGCGAGGCCCCGCGGCCCCCTGGGCTCCCTCACGGCCTCGGGGCTCCCTCACAGCTCCTCGGAGTCCCTCACGGCTCCCTGGAGCCCCTCACGGTCTCCGGGGCTCCCTCACGGCTCCCCGGGCTCCCTCACAGCTCCCCGGAGCCCCTCACGGCTCCCCGGGCCCCTCACGGCCTCCGGGGCTCCCTCATGGCCCCCGGAGTCCCTCACGGCCCCCGGAGTCCCTCACGGCCCCCGGAGCCCCTCACGGCCCCCGGAGCCCCTCACGGCCCCCGGAGCCCCTCACGGCTCTCCGGCCGCGCCGGCGGACCCCGCGCGCCCCCTGGCGGCGCAGCCGCCGCCCCGCTCTCGCCGTCAGAGCTCCAAATTAAGTGTTTTCACTCAGTGGAAATGAAATGTTTTGCAAGATGAAACAGAAAGAAAATTGAGGTTTTAGGTAATTACTAGTTGGCATTTACATATCACAGGCTGGTTCAACACCTATTCATTTTCCTCTTTTATTTTCAATTTTTTAAAATTGCTCATTAAAACGAACACATGACAGGAACGGGGGGAAAAATTGCTCTTCCTCTTTTTCCTGAGGACTACAAAATCCAGATCTACTTTAAATACATTTATCTATAATTATCACATACAAAAAAGCCTTACTTAATTTACATGAACAGGGTGACCAAAAAAAAAATTTAAAAAAAAAAATATATAAACGCCATAAAAAACCCCGATGCGAGCTGTCAGTGTGTTGTGCCTGCGGAGCGCGGGGCCAGGCTGGAGCGAGCAGCGATGGAGCAGCTGAGATCCCCGGTGTTGTGCCACCCCGCTCCATCCATCGCAGCCCGCAGCTCAGCTGGCACGGCGCTCCGGGCTGCCTTCCTCCCTCCAGCACACCTCCCCTCATCTCCTCCGCTATTCCCACTGCAAAGTGACTCCGCACAGGCCCCGCTTTCAACTTCTTTGTTCCAGGAGCTACTCCACACTTCCTCCAGCTGCTCCTGAAGGCGTGACCTTTCCACCTCCTTCATTCACACAGAATAAGCCTTTCCTCACATAACCTCACCACTTCCAGGGATCCTGCTCTGCAGCTCCAATCACACTTACAGCCTCTCAGCTCGGCGTATTCTCCACTCAGATTCCCTTTGTTCAAATAAATACATCTATTCCATGCAAAGCCCTTAATTTTCCTGCACCCCTCAGCTTTTTTTAAATTTTAACCTTGTGAAAGTCTCGTTTAACCCCACAACGCATTTTGGGACGCAATTTGTATTAAAAATGCTATACAAAATAAAGTTTTATTGTATCATATGTTAAGGACATAAAACATACCAGATAGAAGTGTACAGGAGTTGACATGATAGACTAATATATTTTAAGGTCTATTGTGTAAATATGTATTTAGGGAATTCTAAAGCATGGTATTATTGACCCAAGTCTCTCTTAAAACACGCTGATATATGGAGTAAAAACCCTTATGAAAAGTAGCAACATCATCTGCGTAGTAGTCACCTTTCAAAGTGAATTATCTGTCATCTTCAGTTTTTTATAATTCGATTGAGAACACAGCAGACATCTTGACAAAAATCCTGTCTTTTTTAGAGGAATAATATTCAACCTAAACTTACATGCATAAATCTAAAAAGAACTGGAAACTTTTACACGTACATTAAAAGAAACGTATAATAACTATTTTAATTTGCAGAGAAAATGTGCTAGATGTGTATTTTTTTCTTTCAGAAATACACCTTCAAATGAGACTTCATAATATCAGGCTTAACACAATAAAAACTGTTACAGGGAAGTGATAAATGCTGGAAAAACATCTTATAAGAAATATGAGCAGAAGAGCAAACTAAATGTATTAAACTGATAATGCAGCCATAATAAATTTAACCAGTGAGCAGCATGAACCTTTTTTCTAGAGTTCAAACATTTTAAATTTCATTGAAGAGAAATCGTCTCACTTTCGGAGGGAAAAATAAACTTTAAAAATCCCCTTTTTGTAGTTGTGCCTAAGCTGAAGTGGCAAGCTCCGTGTAATCCCCGGTAGCACCAAAGAAGGAATTGCAGCCAGAGGAGCAGGGTGGGGTGCAGGGGGATTTGGCCTGCCCTCCAACTGGCAGCGAAGGATTTGAAGTTCTGTTCACAGGAGAACGGCAGTGCTGAACGCCGGGACCCCCGAGGCTGAGGCGGGGACTAACTGGAGAGCTCTGCCTCCCGAGGGAAGGGAGCTGCTCCCTCCTCCTGGGAGAGCCGGGACAAGGTCACCAAACCCATCCCGCAGCACCTAACAGACACGCCAGACAGAAGGTCAAAGCTTAGGAAAGACAATCAGCTTCTTAGAACTTTCCACGACAGTACCTAATTTCCACAACTTGCTTCTCCCGTCTCACAGGAGGAAGCTTAGGGATCACTGGGGCTGTGGTGTAAAATTAATGCTGTTTGAGCTCAGTCACTCCAAAGGAATGTAGCAACCTAGTGTCCGAGATGCTCAGTCCAGCAGAACTGAGCCAGACCGGTCCCTGGCTCCACAACTGACAAAAATGTGTGATCGAGGTTCCAGGGGAGCAGCTGACAGCACCTCCAGCCCTCACCTTCCTCACTCCTCTATCCCTGTTGCTGCTACTGCAGAGCTCAAATACACCAGCTTTCAAAAGAAATCCCTTTTACCGTGCTCCCTTCACATCTGCAGAATGTAAAAACCGATGAAGCTGTAATTTATTACGTTTTCATTCTTTTAACTGCAGGGCAGACAGGGACTGCAGGGTGTTCATTGACATGTTAGGGAGCTGGAGAATGATGTCAGGATAGAAGTCTGTGTCACACCTAACAATTGGGCCTGAGTACTTGAAATCCCTACTGAATGGGAGACTCCAGAAGGCTGAATCAAGCAGAGATGCACCACAACAGGAGCACTGTTCACACTTAGTCAGATCCTTCTAATTCGACAGTCAAGGAACTGGACAAAATCTGTAATACAATGGTTTAGATTTAGTCCAAGAGGATTGAAAGTAGAACCCATCTGCAGAAGAAGCTATAAAGATGTTTTAGACTGAAAAGACTCAAATGACAAGAAAAAACAGCAAGTTACTATTCCTCAAATCTCCTATTTCAAGAATCCCAATTCACAGAATTTTTAAATCATAGGAATGTAGATTAGAGAATGAATGTTTTCCTTTCAGCAATAAAGCCCCAAACAATTAAGGCTGAAGTCAGGAGGCTAAGATGACATTAGGATAAAGAAGAACTAAATGACAGAATAAATAAAAGAGATACTGGAGGAAACTATCTGGATCACCAGAATCTAACAAACAAAAGGTTTCATGTTAAAAACATTAAAGAAGCTGGAAATTGTGACAGGTGCACAATAAATCATGCAAACCACAGCAGTTGGGAAGAAACAGCAAAAGGAGAAGGACTTAAAACACTGGAAGACCTTTTTGTAAATTTATTATTTTACTTAGAGCTCTTTGGGACCAGAATGGTCTTTTCCCTTTGCATTTGCACAGTGCCTGGTGCTGGTCTGCAACTGGCCTCCTCGACATTTATTACAACACAAATAATAATAAAGACTGAGCAGACCATGCACTTTGTTCCTGCTGTTAATTGCCCCATTAAGGGAAAAACGAAGTAAGGGGCAAGAAGCCTGATTGGCCAGAGCTGCCCCGTCTGTGGGGACTGCAAGTAGAATAATTTTACAGATTCAAAAGCAGCTGCGTCCCTTGTCTTTGTCCAGTTCTCAGCAGAACGGAGCTCACATCACTCAATTCCTCCTGCAAATCTAGCAACTTGCATGAGCAGCCTCAAAAGCAGCTGAGTTTCCTTGACAATTCTTAGGTTGCTTCCTCTAACAGAGGAACAGAGATGAAACATAGTAAAGTGGCAAACATGAGGAACATTTCCACGGTAGCTGTCCAGACCATAAATATTCTGCAAACAATGGGCTCACTTCATTTTCCCCTGAGGTCAATCTAGCATTGTTCATGGATGTTACATTCACTGCTTAAAGAAACAAAGCATATAAGTGTCAGGACAAATCCAGGATGCTGCTCAACCTATACAGCACTGTGTGCACCAAAAAACTGTGTGTACCAAAAAAATCCAGTGTACTGATCACCTACTCTTCCTTCTCAAAACACCTGAATAAGATCCCACCATCCTAAACTGAGCTAAAACACCCAAGAAAATTAGTTCTACAGAGAATTAAACTGATGCCTATGTGTTTGTCCCAAATTCCTACACAGAAATTTAGGTCCAAAACAGGAAGGCCTGAAAAATCAGAGACGGTTCAAAACAGCACTTCTGCTGGGTTTTATTTTTCCTAAACCTTGGCACAGCCAGCACATGTCAGGGACTATTATAATTATGCTCTTTATGTGCTGAAAAATTAATAAACAATTACTCACTTCAGGAAAAAAAAAGAAAGCAGCCATTTCCTTGACAAATGCTGCAGAAAGCATCAACAATCTCTCTGAAATCTGGGTCCACAGCAGGGAATTAACACCCAGGGAAGAACGGCCACTGCTGCAATAGACTGGAACGACTGGAAACCTGAGGCTGTAATGCAGGAGTCTGTACCTGATCCAAAGGAGCTACAAAGCATTTTTATACCTTTGTAACAGAAAAAAAAAAAAGTACATTCAGTCTTTTAATGCTGCTTTGCCTCAAGTACAGGCTGGTCAATCGATTTCTATCAAGCCACAAAGTCCAAAATTTGGCCTTTGAAATGCACTAGTTTCAGTCCCTCTAGGGCCAGGAAGGGCTTCTACACTCCCTTCGTGGCTGGAAAACCTCTGCTGTGGTAGGAAGTTGAGCTCACCTTCCCAGGAAACCATGAGAAAGATAAAAAATACACACCTTCCTGAACAAATGAATGAGACAGCAAACATCTGGGACCTTGATAAATTCTCACAGAAATTTATTTAGTCTATAAATTTTGACTAAAATCTGCCATTCAGTAAGTTCTTCCCTAAAATACTGGCAAGTACTATATTTACTTCCTTGAGAATCCATAGGGAACTCTGGCACACTTGCACTGAAAGGCTTCCAATATTCTTTAAAAAATTAAATAAGCTAAATAAATCCCACACATGCTTTTTTAAGCAGACCCACACTACACAGTCTTCTCCCCACCTTACATCAATGGTAACCCAATTCAAATGCCTTACAGCTCTGTCTGAGAACTAGTGGAGAGATCAACGCTTTTTATCTTAAGGATTATGGATCACTCCCTGGGTGACTAACACACCCAGCAGCCCATTAGAACCACCACAAAGGGCACCTGCTCCTCCTCCCACCCCTCTGACTTGAGAAAGCAGCATATAAAACTTCACCCCTTCACGCTGCAGTTCTTCGCCTGCCTTGTTTCATACTCTAAACACACCAAGATTTATTAGCCTTTACAGTAAAAACAAATAAAATGATGATGAAGTAAAAACACAGTGATGTAAGGGCTGCAGCTAGCACCGTTTATCTGTGGAAATCCAATTAGTGCTCAAGTGGCAGAGATACCTGGAAAAGTGCTCACAATCGAATCAAAAAAAGATACAAAAACATTAACCTGATGGCTAAAAACTCCACATTTAAACATTTAAAGTAATAAGAGTGCTTTTATTGAGTATTTTCTATATTTCATTAGGTTCCAAATTGACAAGGAACCCCAGAGATGCATTTCCTGGGCTTTTGGATCCTTAGACCAAATGCTTGACTTTGTTGTCAGCGTTGTAAAGCACAAAGAGTGTTTCTTGCTAAAACAGCAAACTTCTTTCTGCAGTAGAAACTACAGCAACAACTGCACATGCAGGAAATGCTGGAAAGCCTGTGAGGATATTCTCTGACCTGAGACACTCATTCTGTACTGACCACGATGGGAGCAGATACGCTGTTGTTGTTGTTTGAATTTTTTCTGCATGTAAGAATGTCTGCATTTATCTGTACAGCTCTACCAGAAACTCTTCTATAAAAGCCATCACCTGTGCCCCTTGGCTGGGAAAGGACCACACTGATGAGATGGATGGAAAAGACAGGTACCCACTGCACACCTTGACGGGCTCAGAAGAGGAGATGGGAACGGAATAAACAGATGAGTCGAGCCCCCAGCAGCAGGGCCCTCAGATTAGGTCTGATTACAAGACTTACAGAAAAAGCACAGAGCACAACGTCCCTGCTGTGCCCTCTGAATACTGTGCCTCTGCTGCTTTCTGCCAGCATTAAATTCACTTCCATTTATTAAAAGAGGAATCAAGAGAGAGTCACTGTCAATGAACAGAAGAGCAAACTTCTGAGTAACAAGCTCTCTAAAAGCACAGAAGAGAAGACAATAATATTTCACAATTTTGGGAACATCTAATAGAACCTTCCCCACAGGTTTGCTTATGGCAGAACATTGCACTTGCCCCCAGTACCCATTTCAGTGCACTGCTCTCAGGCTGTACAGAGGAGTTGAATATACACATCCAGAACAGACTGCATTAAATGCAAAACTAAATGCACTAAAATTCCATTCCAAGGTGAATTAACTAAGTTAAAAGAAGCAAACTCCCTTGAATCATACAGAAAATAGGTTTTAGTTTGCATTTTTCCATTTTTAAATGTCTGAAGGCTTTATCACCTTTGCAGGGATATTTCATGACAGATCACTATCAGGACTTTTACTTAATGCTGATCTTTAGCTTTCTTTCTTTGTAATATGAATCCATTCCTCAGAAATAAATTTAAAACTTAAGAATATCATATGAACAACTTGAGCTGTACTGGGTACCAGAAAAATAGTTATTTCCTGACTTTACTGTTTCTCTGAGCTGCCACTCCAACTCAAATGTTCTGGCCATATTTATGGTATTCCCTTTCTGCAGAGAATATTCATGAAATAGCTTTCACATGCCACAGAGTGCAACTTGTCTTTAGGGAGAAATTTCTACATCTCTTTAACTTTTGTGCTTGGTATATAGCAAATTAGAATTTGAACACTGAAATGTAAAATGTTTAACATAAAAAAATTGAAGGAAAAAAATCTTGTATCAACCAGATCCAACACAGCAACATTTAGATTCCCCTCCTCTCCATCCCCTGTAACCAACAGGGATGAGAACGGGGTGAAAATCAGTGGTGAGAGACCTCCTACTCTTGTCTGGAGTATAAAGAGTCCTGGTTTATTATTCTGCATTTGCATGTGGCAGCAAATGTGTAAATGTTTTAATAATACAAAAATCCCAATAGAGTGGAGGAGGAGGATATGAAATAAAGCAATACAAGGACATTTACTTTCTTGAGAGTGAGACAGAAAGGGAAAGAGAGAAGGAAGATGACACGATAAGGGACAAGGCAAGCTTTTCTGGGGTATATCTGGAAAAAGCTAAAAGAGAAATCATTAGGAAGCCCATAGTGCATCTACAGCGATACAGCGTGGATCAATTCATTTAACACTGCCCTGTACATTTACAGAAAAGTACTTTTGATATAATAAAGGCTCATAAACACACAGAAATTGGGTTAGACCTGTTTCAAATTCCTGCCAAACAATGGTTCAGAAAAATGAAGCTCTATTTTAATTAGCTCGACTCAAGAGTGATTTGATAACAGCAGATGCTGTCTGGATGCTTTCAGCTTGATGGGCTCCACATACATGAACTTAAGAGTGGCTTTGATGCAATTAGGTATCTCTCTCCCCTTCAACATGTGTTAAGCTGAACCAATGGCTTGTGTCTATTTAACATCTTGAACCAGAGGGATATTGACACTCTTCATCATTCTTCTCCAAAAGAGAGGAGCTGAAGTGAAGAGAAGCAGCTTATTTGGGGCTTACCCACAGTTCCAGCAACTTCAGGACACAGAGGAACAGGAACCAGTTCACTGCTCACCATGTAATATTAAGATCTTAACATTAGGTCTGTTTCTACCACAAACCACATTTCCTGGCACGTCATATTTACAGCCTTGGTTAGTCCCAGTCAGAAAACCTGCCCTGTCAATTGCTGCTTCAAATTATGTCATTTTCTGTAAAAACAAGAGGGATTCAGTAACAATTCCACAGATCCCTCGCAGTCGTGTATTCCCAGAGGATATTCCATAGACACACTGCTCCAGCAGAGTGGCTGCCATGCAGTCATGGCACTGCTCTCCCACCTACTGCCCACCACTTCCTTTTAGAGACAACTTCTATCCCTGATAATATCTGTGCATTGACATCTTAGAGACCCCTTTGCCTTTCTGAAGGGAGGTACCTACCTCGCTCTGCAGCCAGAAAGCACAGGCATTTGCTAAAGGACACATGCAACATAGGAGCTGCTTTAATGCATCAGGGACAAGGCTAATAGGAGGTCTTGATTTGTTAATTATCTGTCAGTTTGTCACAGCTGGGCTGCAAGGAGTGGGTGAGGGGGAATCTTTCTGCTTGGTTCTTTCTCTAAATGCTGAATTAGGCTGTCAAAACCTTCATCCCACCACAAGATGCTGTGAAAAGAAGAGCCAGACTATCCTTTTCTTCCTCCTTTTCCCAGCAGGATATGCTGCTTCAGATGTCCTACCCTCCCACCATGACTGCAGAAATGTATACTGCATATAGAAAATGACCTTCACACCATCACACCATGCCCCATTTAGTCAAGGGACATTAGCAGACCTGAGCAGGATAAATCAGAGAGGAAATCCCAGTGCCAGGGGAGCACACAGGAGGCATTTATTTCATAAGGAGCCCTAAAATTGCTACCTGCTTGAATCAGCAATTTCCAAGCAGGGTTTTGGAAGGCAGGCGGCCTGGCCCCTGTGAGAGCAGACTGATAGATGTATGTGGAGTAACAGAGATGAAAAGGTGGAGTGCTGTCAAGATTCCCTTTCTTCTTACATCTCTGCCCCATGTAATCCTCTAAGTAGGGGGAAAAGTTCAGGCTGTGAAATGGGATAATGTATAGAATACCCCCATGGAGACAAAGCTAAAAAAGCAGAAAGCAGGCTGTGATAGAGCAGTAGAATTTACCACAAATGCTTATACCTCCTAAGTCCAGCTAAACATGGCTGTTAAGCCCTGAGAGATCCAGGGAGATCCCCACCCACTCCTCTGCTTTCCCTGCAGGCCACGTCCAGAGCATCCCAGCACTCGAGTCCTTTCCTCAGCAGGATTATGAAAAATCCCCTGCAGGAGCTTCCCACATCCAAGAGACACACCCGTTCCTACCACCAGCGACGCTGCGCCCTTTCAGGTGTGGGAGGCTTGAGGTTTATTCCCTGTACACAGGGGCACTGCCTGTTCCAGGTGGGAAAACAGAGGGCATTCAGTTCTGCCTTGGTACAGGTGATAAGAGCTACAAACTCACCGGAACTGGGCAAAATCACCATGAACGTTCCCCATTTCAACATTTCAACAGTTAAAAAAAGGTGTCTTAAGTTAACATTTGTATATTTTACACTTAGGGCAGCCAAGGAGCACCTACGTATGGTCAGCACAAAAGTCAAATTCTCAGAAGTTTTCTTCTATGTAACATCTCCTACAGCTGGAAAACCTTGTGCTTTTCATCTTTTGATCTAAAACCCTTAGAACTAACATTTCATTTTCTAGTGCGATCCACCTATCACTATACAGCACACCAGCTAAAAGGACACAAGAAGACCTACAGCTTCCCTGACTGATCATTTAATCCTGAGCACTAAAACTAATGACACATTTTGCACAGACAGTCCTACCTTCCCCAGATGGGGTCTATTGAGAAATCCACTGGGGACAAAATAACTGTCTCTGTTTCATCAGGTGAAGTGAATAGATCCATTTCAGGCAATATTTTCAGAACTCAATTCCAGAAAATAAAATTTGCTAAAGCACGGCTTCTCAAAATGTATGCAAGCTTGAAGCCCTTTTTCACTCATTTATTGTGGTGGCTCATCCCACATTCTCAGCTGAGATGGCATCAAGTTCCTTCAGGAAAATAAGAGTTACTGAAGTAAATGCTACCTCTTCAAACTAGGAGGAACAGAGCACCAAATAGCAATTACAAGTAGAAAGCTGTTTACTGGTGAGTGACTTTGTGACTTCCTTTGAAGCCTTTGCATCCCTTTGGAGTTCTAACTTAAGTCTGAGAAATTCTGCTTTAAGGAACTTAACTATAAAGAGACATAGCAGCGGTGATGACAGTGTGGTGACACAGCATTGCTCCCCACCCTACACCTACGTAAGAGTTCAGGAGCAATTTCCCAGCAGGTCCTGGTGGCACCAGCCCCTGTGCCCCACAGTGATACAGGCTCCTGGGTGCAGGATGATGCTGGAGATAACAACCCAGCAGCATCGATAACACAGCCAATGCAGCAGTCAGCATTAATTATCCCAAACTACTATAGGGCAAGGCCTGTGTCTCTTAAAACATCTGTCTCTCAATCTTCTGGTCTTTAATAAAATCACCCTCCCAGCCATAGGGTGTAACTAGAATTGTACATACACATGTGCATGCAAAACCATAAATGCATAACGAGAGATTCAGGTCCTCATTAAAAAATGGAATAAATAAGAATTCACTAAGGAATTCTGCCCGGGTCTGATTTCCAGATCTGGTTTTACTGCATTCTTACCCACAGCCTGAAGAGCTCTGGGTGCCTCCCTAACCCTCTCCAGCTGCACCATCCTCTTCAAATTCAGACTTCTTGCACCTATAATTACTAGGTGCTCTGTGCCAGGCTCCTTTAATTAACCAACCCAACTCTTCCCCCTTTGGGATCAGACTAAGCTCTTTTTTATTAGATCCATCATTAGCTCCATCAGTATCTAGGCCTAAACACGATACCTTATACCACTCCACGAGTGGGGCTGTAGGGTGCAAATGACCTCCAAAGCACTTGCCTGCAGGAGAGGCAAGAGAAGCAAGGCTATGAACCCAGGAAAAGTGGCATGAGGGGTGGATACAACACCTTCCAAATTTAAGTACCTCAGCAAAAACGACACAGCTCAAAATCTTCAGGAAAATGCATTGTGTGAGGGGACCTTGGTGTTGCTGTTAGGTGCTTCTGCAGCGCTGAAGATGGTTCAAGTCAAAGAACAGAATGAATCCCCTTATTTGTCATTACTAACCCGATTCTCAGGGCTTCAAGAAAGAGCCAAGCATTCCTGGAGTGCACTGCTTCCCCAAGCCTCACTCTCTCCAAGTGACAGTCTTATCAACTTCCATCCTCTGAAGCTGTTCCACCTAATTTCTAGACAAACGGCAGCCCACACAGAAAAAACCCCAAAAGTCAAAGTGCAGCCTGGCCTTCTGTGGACCCTGGCTGTCCTGTATGGGAGGGCTCCTACACAAGGCAGGGGCAGAACAGGAGGTGGAAAGCCCAGGAGCTGGTAGTGCCCTGGGATTCCTTGGGACAGGCACAGCCTGACTTCCCCAGAGAGTTTTCTCAAGGAGAAGGGAGCCATCGATCTCGGGACACACAACTTCCAGGACCGTTCCTTATCTCAGAACAGCTTCTGCCACCAATTCCTGAATGCGCTTTAATGTTTAAATTATTAAATGCATTAATGTATTTACATTATTCAAGTCGTATGTGCATTTTTCTAAGATAATTTATGTATAAGAGCTTGAATGTCCATGACTGTTAATGTCTACAACCCTTCCTGTTCATTATTGATTCTGGAAGGGAAAAAAAAAAAAGGCAGTGTTTTAATGCCTTATTTTTAATGTATTAAGAGTCTGAATAAGTGCATTCTCTTTTTTCTTTTGTAATTTCATAATTTAAGTAGTGCATTTATTAAACTGACACAGTATGAATTGTGGTGAAGTCTGGCACAGGTCCATGCTGCCAACGCAGGCCAACCGACCATCACGCTACTCTGCAAATCAAGCATAAGCTCAGCTCCTCTCACTCCAGCTTCTACTCCCCACCTGAAATCAGAAGGGACGCAGACTATAAAGTCTTTTTTAAAAACATTTTCTTTGCTATTTACATGGCTCTTCTCTGTTATCTCCATTTTAAGTTGGTGAATTTTTTTATGTTACTGATGAACCGTTTGAATGCAAATCTGATTTTTCAATGAGTTTTGTCACACATACTACAGCTTAAAAATGTCTACAGTACCTTTTAATCTCTGTAGTTCCCAAGCTCTTAAGAAATCTAAACTGAATATAATTTTGCTGTTTCTACACCACGGTTGTCACATCATAAATCCAAAAATTAGCTCACAAGTTAATGCTCACAGGCAAATTACATACAGAAATCAGGTCATCTCCATTGCTGAACCACAGTCACTTCCAGAGCAGAATGCAGAGCTATTCAACAGTGGCTGCCCATCTTGTGTGGTATTTTGGGACACAAATGTTTTAAGAGGCAACAGAAACTGCAAAGAAAAAAGTCAGCTAACAAACAACAGAGCCACCTCCGCTCCCTCCACCCACACTTAAATGGTGTGTATGGACATGCACTTTATACATAAATTATGTGTAAATGCCTGGGATGTTTATGGCCAAAAGCACTACTTCCAAAGTCCAGTTTTTACTGCCACACAAATCCACTGCCAGCTGAGCCTACACAGAGCAACAGTGACACCCGATGGCTTTCAGCTTAACCTTGGGACACAATTCCCTGGGAGGAGAATCCGAGGGTTCCATTCCCTCTGCCGACGTGGTGGCCCCAACTCCAATCACCTATCAGAGAACTCATCAAGGAGCTGAGCTGCAGAGATAAAACTTGCTGTACGTAGGCACTGTATGTAATTAAGAGTGTGCATAAGTTTCACAGTACATTCTGCATAATTACAGCCCTGCTTGGCACCGCTGCCAGCGCGAGCATGAACACACACGCACACACATAATATATGCACAATATTGTGCATATGGACTTGGGAAAAGACAGGGAACAGTGAAAGTTGCTGGCTGTTGTTTTAAGAGCTGACTCTGCCATTTCTAAGGTTAAGTTTGTGTTTTTTTGCTACTCATTACCATTCTTTAACTGTTACAATTTATATCAGCATATAATGTTAAATAATTACAGGGAGCGGAGCTCACTCTAGCGAGGATATAAATGCGCTGTGGGATTCTACAGATTTAAACAAATAACACTCACAGCAGGGGGTGAGCAGATGAATTAGCATTAATATCCTGCCTGGGAGATCCCAGTGCAGTGTTATGGCTTAAATACAGATCTTTTCTGTAACAGTCAATATGACAGCTACTACCAATAGAGCCCAGCATATCCACCAGTCAATATACAGCTGCAGCTGAAAGAATGCCCTCGTAATAATCCATACAGCAGCCAGTTAAAATAAATAACTTCCCTTTAACAGTCTATATCACAGCCAACTGCATTAAAACCTTCCCTTTTAAGGTCTATACAATAGTGAGCTAAATGGAAAAACTGGCATCCTTCTTGGCAGCTTCAGAGGGAAGTCAGGCACCGAATGGGTGAGAGCCTGAACTCTCCTTTCATCCCCTGGGGTCGAGGGTGTCCCTCCGTGTCACGGTGGGGAATCCTGCTCTGCTGCTACCACAGCTTGCAGAGAGAGGACACTTTCAGCCTCCAAAGCCACCACTTCATTGTCTTCCACAAGCAAGTACATTTACTTTAACACAACAAAGACCAAAACCTATTTCTTTCCTGACAGGAATAAGGACTCACAGCACAGCTGGCCAGCAGTAGCCAGCACACAGATATGTGTTTCCTCAGACTAAAGGCAATGTGTTTTTTCTAGCACTTTTACCACTAGAGAGATATCCCATCTCAGCCTAAAAGCAGAACTCAAAACTCTCTGTTTTAAATCAGTAGCTCTTTTTCACTCTCTAACAAGAAGCAACAGGCTGAGGTAGGCTGAGAGTCTGCCTCCCTTGGACTAGAGCACAGCCCTTCATTGTGCAACAGCAATTGCAACAGACCGTAATATAAATCATGACAGACATGGTTACAAAGCACCCAAATCTGAGAACTGAACTGGAGGGAAACCCGTGGCCATGACAAATTCTGTCACAGGGCCACTTTTACACTCAGGGTCAGATCCTGTTCTCACATGGGTAGATTTTATCCTGGTACCTCTCTACTGGGAGGGAGAGGCTGTAAATTCACACTTCAAATTAACTGACCTGCAGAACAAACCTGCAGAACTTCAACAAATTACAACAATACTTCTTGAGGCAAATTAAGAAGCAAAACACCAAAAAAGGTCATAAAGCACTTAATACTGAGCTTAGAGTTTACAAACTACTGTACAAGCAGTAATAAATCTCTAGAAAATTAAATGTGTAGCTATTTTCGTATTTTCCATGCTGCTAGGAGATTTTACCAATAGAGAACTTTGGCACTAAAATACTACATTTGCTACCTTCCTTTAAATGAAAGGACATAGATGACAATTTTGTTAGAAGTAGAAATGATAAAGCAGGAATTGCATTTATTTCTTAAAACTCCGCAAATTTAAAACACCTGACTGCTTCCTTTTTAAGAAACCTGTCCCTTTGGGTATATATTAAAAAACAAACATAAACCAAGGGCCTACAATCCCACCAGATGTTTGGCACCTGGGGCCTTTTCAAGTAATTGATTAAGAAAGTTTGGGGTTTTTCAGGTAACAGGAAAAAATTGTGTCTAAAATGTTTCACATTTTCAGTGCTGTCATTCTACTTCAGATTTGAAGGGAAGACTGCAGCAACAAACTCATTCCAGCTTATAGCCTCCCAAATTAAAAATAAATACACACCACCCCTACTCCAGAAGTCATGGTTTGAAGCTTTGACCATATTTTGTAAAATGACAGTTATTAAAAACAACAAACATGCATCACTGTGAGTCATCTGGTTTCCAACTTCTGAGTCAAAAGGGGCTGATTCCACACAAACTGAAACCTGGCTCTCCGAGGACTCACATGTTTAACGATTTGTATCTCTGCACCACAGCTTCAGAACAGGATGTGGAAGAAAAGAATGAAAAGGAGGGAGAAAGGGGAGGGGAGGGGAAGAGAAAAAACACTTTTTACTGGTCCCAGTGTCACTGCAAATAAAGACCACGTCAAGATTTAAACCATAATAATGGAAAGGCTATAAGGTCCCTGCTATAATGTTTCCTCTGATATTCCCTTTCATAAATGTTCTCTTTATGCTGCATGCTTGGCAATAATACATGTAACGTTTGTGAGGCAGCCCCGCTGGGGAAGCTGCAGCATATGAAGCCTCACACAACACACATTAGAAGCCAAGCAGTTCATTTACCAGCTCCCCAACTTTCCTTAGCTCACTCATCATCTTCAGGAGAATGCAACAAACCTGAGGAGACAAGTCATATAAGGCAACCTCCAAACAGCTGGCAGCAGCTGTGTGTGTGCCAGTGCATGGACACGCAGCCGCCTCCTCCTCCAGTGAACACTCTCTGCATTGCCAGCTCCTGCCAGCACCAGAGCCCCTGAAGCCACCCACAGCCCTGCCCACGGGGACAGGGCCACCTCAGCTCCCTCTGGGCACACACGGGGGAGGATGCCTGCCCTGCAGGGAGGCAGCTCTGCCTTCCCTCAGCAGCCTGAGGCATCTTCCCCTGCCAGGGGAAGCCCGGACTCAGCACCAGCTCCATAAGAATTTAGACTGGAACCCCAGGGGCACCAGTACTGAATTTCCCAAGGGACCTGGCACCACTGCTCTGAGGCCTGCTGGGCGTTTGGCAGCTGACCACTGGACTGGAAACTAAGTCCATCTTCATGGAATTGTAGTAAGCTGGGGTGAGAAAAGGGTTTTCAAAACTCCAGTGTTGGGGAGTCAGGGGCAAGGCTCATCTCAGTCTTGTCTGTAATTCTCAATCACTGCACAGAAAGTATTTATATCCTGTTGGCAGCATGTGCAACCAATGCGACTCCCTGTGTCAGAGCTGTCAATTATGGGCTTGACTTATGAGGAAAGATTAAATGAGCTAAATATGTAGAGCTTGGCTACGGGACCAGGATGGGGGTGGGGGGAAGGAGAAATGATGTGATAACTGTCTGCAAACATCTGAAGGGTGCAGATGCTTAAGGAGGAAAGGAAACACTTAGGATGGCACACAAAACAAACAGAAGCGAGCTGGAAGACACAGGAAATTCTCACTGTATAGCTGGGAATCTCCACTCCAGCAAGATGTCCACTACCATTGAACTGTATCCCAGGGAACACATCATTGGGGCCATTCTGGTGCTTGACAAAACACCAGAACACTGACAGCAGAGGAGAATTCTGCTCTAACCAGAAGGTGAAACAAGGAATGTAAAGAAGTGGCGCATACTGTAGTGCCCCCTCTTGCTTCTCTCCAGCTGTAAAATCATTTTTCTAAAAAGCAATGCTTATTTTCTTTGTTGTTTTTCCACGCTGACACTTGTCATAATGTGTTGCAGGGTCACAGCTGGGAAGAGGGCATGGTTTGTACAATCTAACAGAGAGAGGTGCTGTGTAAATGTGCACACAAAACAAATAAAAATCTCCAAGACTGTTAGGCTGTTTGGAAGGATTTGCAATGTAAGTGACATATGGAGAAATACAAGAAATACAAAAAGCAGTGAAAATTCCTTCTAAAGCAGAATAGTCAGGGACTCCAAATCCAAGATTTATACCAACTCTCAACTTCCTAGTTTGACAAATCTTGGTTCTGAATGTGCTGGCATCAGAAGAATCTGAAGAATGTATTCCCGTGTGCTGTAGAGAGAGTTCTTTCAGGTTCTTGAATATTCTGCCTTTTGTGCCCCTGCTACCTGATTTTTAATGTGATGAACATATCTGAGGCACAACAAAGATGTCACAGATATTTTCAAATGGCATGATCTCCCAGGTAAAAGTAGGAGATGAAGACCAAGAAGAAAGGAGGAAGGCAAGAAATGAGGGAAGTTATCCCACGTAGGCAGCTATAATCTCAAATGGATCCCAGGCTGTCACTGGACTCTTTTTGATTGCAGGAACAATGCCAGGCAGTGCCTGGGCAAAAGGAGTCCAACTCTCCAGTGCTGTTAGAGGCAGGAGAGGAATTAAAAATCTCTAGCAACATTTTTCAGAGTAGGAATTTAATATTGTGGAGTCAAGAGGCACTCCAAAGAACAAGTTCCTGCAGAAAGTTATTTCAAGAAGCTAAAAAGGCAGTCAGTCACTCTGGTAAAGTTGTTCAGCTGGTCCCTCCTCTCAAGCACAGAGAACTGTGGGCAATTGCTGCCCTCTACAAGCTGCTGTGCACATAGCAAAGCTCCCACATCTGGAGCAGGAATGATGCCTTTATCCCACCTCGATCCCATACCCATTATCAGGGCAGGTTCTCTGCTGTGCCCCCATGCCAACAGCACACAGCACAGTGCTCCCAATCCTCCTGCCAGCTCACCAAAGCAGGACAAGAGCTGTAAAATATTTGTAGATGTAGCAGACCCTGAAGACATCAAAATTGCTTTTTTCAAGGGGAAAATATCAAGTATTAAGTATTTCCTAACTGTGTACCAGTGTGTTTTCCTAGTGTCTCAAAGCACTGTAAACTTGCATTTTACCTTCAGTGAGAGACCTGGGATCTCTGGAAGTCAAATCATACCTAACATTATAGAAGACTCTAACTCCCTGTACTTTAACTTCCTTGTCTGTTTGCAAAGATCAACTTGGGAGTATTACAACTATTTTAAAACTATTTTAAAAGTCTTCTGACCAGTGATGTTGGTTTGTCTGAAAAGCAAGTAGGAATTGCTTTCAGAGCTCTCCTCTGCACAAGTGCACAAAAAAGATTATGAACTACTACCTCATTCCCCTGTCAGTGACAAAGACTGTTCCTGTCCTGGTTGTGCTGCCTCATCCACCACTCTGAAGCGTCGTTTAACTGGCAGCTCTTGGGGACAGCCAGAGCCACCAGTATATCTTGTACAAGGTGATCTGGTCTTGAACCTGCTTTGGCCTGTGACTACTCCAAGTTTCTAGCTCTCATAAATTAATATATTAATTGTATTAAATAATATATCATTGATATATAATTATATTAATATATAATATTTACATACAATGCTTATATAAGTAATACAAGTTATATCCCAAACTATTACAGTCTACCCTCTTTTAAAATTGAGATTTAAAGGAATTCCAAACTTTTCCACTGACCTCAAATGGGCAGTTTAACCTGGTATGACAGTGTTTCTTTAACTAAGCCCACTGAGTCAATTTGCATCTGTGTGCTTGGCACACATTAATATATTTGTCTAAATCAAGAGAGTAAAAGGAATCGACAGATTAAGCGAGTGCACTTTGCATGAACAACGAAAGAAGTCGATGAACACCCAGAAGAAAGAGAGAAAACCAGGCAAAACCCAATAATCTTGAACTTCTCAGAAGGTCAAACACAAGAGAGCTCTGCTCAGTCAATCACAGAGCTCTCTCTGTGGCAAACCAAAGGTTATTGTACGTGGCAGTCACACACCTCTGGCTCCCTGCTCGTGGCCCAACACAGCCAAAGGCTGCCCAGGAACTGCCCTTCACAGCCTCTGGAATTATTGGCCAGCACTGGGCTGCCTCAGCAGCACCTGCACGACCTCCCCAGAGCAAGTGCAGCACCATCACAGGTGGAGCTGAGGGCTCTCCCTCTCCTGCTGCCAGCTGTAAATTATGACCTGACTAATGGTTCCCTGGGGCCTGTGAGTTAGCTGCCTGCTGACTGTCAGTAGGAACTGTCTGGAAATCCCCTCTGGATAGATTTACTTTCAGAGAATCAGTCGGTGTGCACCATCACTAGGAACAAACCCATTGGGGCAGATGGAAAATTGTGCAGTAAACAGGTCTAAATCTTGTCTTAAACAACAAAGGGTGGGAAAAATGGAAAACAGGAGTGTGATGGGGACTGTCCCTCCAGCACATCCCATCATCATTTCTGGGAAAAAAAGTTCTTCTTAAAAAAAACCAAACCCAGACAAAAAACACCATAATCTTCTATAACTCTAGACTAAGACCTCTCAAATGTAAAAGAAAGGATAAGGATATTAGAAGGTATCCTTTGCTAAAGAACGTGTTCCAGAAAACAATGTGATTTTCAGTGAAAATACCATTCTTGATTTCTTTTTAAACAGTGATTTCAGGCAAAGAAGAACTTAAAAAAATTCTCATGTATCTCATTTTCTGTAGGGTTTGACAGGGCAGAAAGAGCATCTACCCCTTCATAAGAAGAGGGACATGGATTCTCAATTTGCCCAATGATTTGTTTATAAAAAAGCAGGCTCTGAGTACTCGTAACTAAGATGAACCCCAACAAGCTCTCTCAAATCTTGTGACACAGATCTGTAGCCTCTGCTCATTCCCACTCATGGTTCTGTTCAAGTGATAAAGATAACAGTATTTGTTAGACTCAGTCTCCACCAACTTCTAATTACACCAGTTCAAGCTGAACGTAAAATCTCAATTGCAAAGCTCCTTTCTCAGAAACCTAAATGAAATTTTCTGTACTCACACTCTACTTGAATCTTAACAAAACAGATAAGGTGTAAAATGAGACAACAAACCAGAACGAATTTAATAATTCTACTGTCTGTCACTCACTGCAGTGTACCCTGTGATGTTTGCACAAAAAGGGGAGTTAAAAGTGTTCTGGCCATTATTCTGACCCTTAAATATTTGAAAATCAATTTAACAAAGGGTGGGGAAAAGCCACGAGAGCTCCAGCACATTCCAACAAACTCTACACTACTCGCTATAGAGGCAGCAGTAATTCTTGTTAACTTGTACCTTTCGACAGCCTTTAAAAAAGGAATAAAATGTCCACATTTCAGTGTTAACAGCTCTCATCTGCAGCAAGAAATAGAAAGAAACAGAACACGCTAAAAATAAAAGAAGAAAAATTAAATAATCTGCAAAAGAATCCAGATCCAGGAATTTTGTAACTCAGTGAGCAACCAAGAGAGTGTTTTACATTTACAACCAATACTTTCTTATTTACAACTAGGACTTCTTCCAGATACCAAGCAGCAGGTAGAGAATGAATTTTCTGCTTTGTGACAGAAAAAAACCCCAAACAAACAAGCAGCACGTGGAAAGGCCTTACTGACAATTCTCCTTCCTTAGGTTCTCCCCACAGCCAGGTTCCTGCTGGAGGATCTTCAGGCACAACCTTCAGAGCTGTAATTTAGGCTGCAGCAGACTGGGCAGAAAGCAAAGGCCAACAGCAAAAACATTCAAGCTCTGGAAAACACCTCAAAAGCTACAAGACTCTGCCAGCGAGAAACAGAACAAGCTAAATAGATGATTTAAACACATTCTGCAGAGATATCAGACCAAGGAAACAGATTCCTGGAGTAAAGGGGATTTTCTGCTGGTTTAACATCACTGAAAGAGAGTTTGTCCTCTGCAGTTACATCCTTTGCACACGCCAGGACTTTGCTTTGAGCGGCTGTAAAAAGACAAACCTATTCCAATTCCACAAGTGTTCAGAGGCTTATCAGAGGTGGCTGCTCCAAGCAGCAGGGGATGCAGCAGTGCTCACTGATAAGCTGGACTCAAGGAGAAGCTGATCCCGCGCTGCCCATGACAAACGTGGCTGTAAACAGCAGCGGAGCGAGATGCTGACACTCTGTGAACACAAGGTTACACTTCCCACTCTGGAGCTACACGGCAGATTTTAATGGGCCACGACCGACAGCCAGGGAAATGAGTGTCCCCTCTGCTGCAGAGTTATGGCTGTCCCCAGCCCTCCCACACACACAGCACTGTCACTGCTCTAACACACTGACCTGCTGCTGGGGATGGCTCCTCACCTGCCACAGGGGCTTCTAAGGACACTGGGCAACTCTAGGGACTAGTGCCATGGATGTGGAGTCCGTTAGCTCCAGTCTGGTGCCTCAAAATACCACAAGTGGGTGGGAGAAAGAGCAGTTTGGATCGTGACATGGGTTTGTAGGGCTGCATTCTGAAAGGCTCAGTAAGGCCATAAACCTTTGCAAGGCTCCCTGGAAGACCCAAATGCAGTGTACAATATGATGTGTCAGACTGTGTCTGCTACAGGATCCTGCAGGATGCTGAAGTCTTTGTGCAAACAGCCATAAGTCCTGGCTTCTCCTGGGCTGCTGTTGAAAGCAGCAGGCTGTAGGCAGGGTACAGAGTAGGCAGGGTACAGTGTTCCCTGCACGGGGCAAGGTGCTGCATTTAGCACCTTGCAGGATAGTGGCCACTAGAATCACAAATCCAACACAAAACCAGCTTGAGACTGTAACGATAACTGCTGATACAACAAAGGTGTTTTAATTCTATTGCTTTCTCATTCTTGCGTGCTGGTGTGACCCAAGCAAGTCTGTCTTTTGAAGCACTGAGTCCTTCCACCCACAAATGAAGTCAGAAAGGGTGAGGGGGTGCAGAGCAGAATTTGGTCATGAGATTCTTTCCTTCCTCTGCACTCTCCCACTGCTCACTACCAAATGTGAAGTCAGGACGGTTCCCCCAGCACACAGCCCCCCACGGAGCTGGATTTGTGCCAGGGCTCTCTGGTGTTTCCGTAAACACTTTTATGACACAGCCCCATGTGCCTGGAGCCTGCTTTATGGGCCAGGATCTCCTGCCTGTGTGGAAGGCAGTGCACGATCCTGGCCACAGGGAAGCCACAGCAGGATGGTGGAAGTCAGGTCATCTGGCTCACAGACCTGAGCTGCTCATTTAATAAGGCATCTACAGAGGAGCAGATGGAAGCAATAACGACTCCTAAACAAACGGGAACTCCTAAACAAATGTGACAAAGACCGTAGGAGTTTATTATTTTGAAAAAGTTAATGAAAGAATAAGAAGAAAACCTCCACTTTTCAGAGGACTCTAATTAGCTCACATGCTGCACTCACCATCATGAGAGCAGTTTACATTGGAGTTCTTTAAGTGTGTAAATAATTTTATGTCGTAAGAATATCCACCCAAACAGAAAGATATACAACTGCTATATGCTTCCTCTGAGCAATTCTGCAGTCACATATACAGTTAGAAATTAATTACATCTAAGGTAATGTTAGAATCTGCCTTGAGAAGGAACAAGCTGCTGACCAGCACAGGCTGTGATGATCTGCTGCCTGCCCTGACCTTTCTAAGGGAGGGACCAACTCCTCCAAAAACAACCTCCCAAATCCACCACAAAGCAAAGTAGTGTCAATAACAACTTCAGGTAATCTCATGTACAGGTGCCCGTGCAATTAAGGAATGGCACAATGTCACTGCAACAGAATTCACAAACAGCCCTTTCATGAGATGCATTATACTGACTTTTCTCAGTTCACAGCCTTTACTCACATCTCTCTTTTTTAAAAATCATCTCCTGGGTTCTCTAGGTCAGTCACTAGGTAAAAATACTTTGATGTGGCCAGTGCCACAAGTACTTGAGTCTTCTCCCTGCAAACAGCTATAATCAACAAATGAAAGCTGCAGAAGAAATTTGAGAGTTACATTTTTAGGATGAAAGCACAGGCTAAGAATTTTGTCAAGGTTTTGGCTGACTTATAGATGACTGAAGAGGAAGGAAGGAAAAAAACCCCAAGGCTGTAAAAAACCATATACTGCAGCTCCAGGAGTAGTGGCTCACTTCCCACTCTGCATCACCATAAAAGAGCAAACAAAACAGGGTTCTCTCAGTTATCCTCATACACAAAAAAATCCCAGGGCCCTTTCCAAAACATTGGATTACATGCACTGCCAGCTGACAAACATTTCTAAGCTCACTCTGAGTGCCTCTGAGTATAAAGACAGCTTGAATGAGGTCTCTGAGCAGCAGAGGGGGTTCTGTAAGAGTGCAGCACCAGGAATCTGTGGCACAGGGCTTGCTTCAGCCTGTTTCCTAAAGAGGCTCTGAAGAGGAGCAGGGCTCGGGCCAGGTGGCCCGGGTGACCCGTGTTAACCCACGGGAGCTTGTGGCCACCGATCAAAGTCAGAGGTGTGAACAGCACGGCCACCTGCGGCACTTCGCACCTCGTCCACAAGGCACCAGCTCCTCAGAAAAGCAAAACAAAGGCTGAAAAATGATGCGGCAAAGAGAGCAACAACAAGGTGTTATCAACAAGAGATCCTCTGCGGCTTCTGGAGGGACTTACCAGCGGCTCCCGGGACGCGGCGCTCTCAGTGGTAGGGCAGGAGCCGGGCTGTGAACAGAGAAAGAGCGAGGTCACATTGCCACCCGATGGACACCGCCACAAACACCATCTGGAGGCTCCTCTGCACAGTTCTAGGCAGGCACATTTGTCTGTGCTATCAGCAGCACTTTTGTGGAGGACTGAAGACAAAATTGTCAGAACTACGGAGAAAAGTAAATTTTAAATTTCCCCATTTCAAAGGAGGGAATGAACAGAATCCGCAGAACTGATTCTAGGGAGCCAGCAGTGAGAGCCAGAAGACTCCTGAAGAGGGCAGGAGAGTAGTGGCCACCCAAACACAACATTTTAAATACTTCTCCCATTCCCAGGATCCAGTAATGATTTACCTCAACCTCACAAGCTGTCAGCAGTACCAGGACCATCCCTGCTTCCCACACATAATTAAGAGATGAAGTTTTGTCCTCCAATTCTATTCCGCATTTTTATGCATATACCGAACATCTCAATATTTATTTCTCCCGTTTGAAAAATACACAAAAACAATATAGATAAAATAAGTATTTACCACAAGAGGGTGCCAGAAACTCAAATATACTACAGCTCCTCTGCTTCCAGACAAGGATGAGCACCAGGACCCAGCCAGACCTCACAGGTAGGCAGGGTTCCTCTGGGGTCACTTGCCATAACCTCTGGGTGGGAGGGAGGAAGGAAGGACCCACCACTGAATTCATATCCTCAGGAAATACCCAGAGCAAAGTATTTAGCATAAAAGAAACACTGACAGCCAAGACAAATCTGAAACTGGTTATCCTGTTCACAGGCTGCACCATTATCTTGCTCTTCTCTTTGTTATACTATTAAAAAAGAATAACAGAGAGACAGGATCTTTTCTTCTGCTTATTTTTAGTAAAGACATTGCTAAAGGCCCAAGGAACATGATTTCTAAACAAAACAAAGTATTTTAAAATCTGGTAGAAATATTTATGGCCTCTAGAACATAATTCTATCTACGTAAATGATTTCATTTGAGCTGCAGTACTCCCCTCTCCCCACACTGCTTGAGGCAACATATTAATTCATGAGAATGAGAAAATTAAACTAAGAAAAACAGATAATAAGCCATAAGACATCTGACACTCCCTTTTCAGCATCTAAATTAACTTGATTTGTAATAGAAAACATGATGGGGCCCAAACATAAACATGTTAAGTGAGGCAGTGCCACTACTCACAGCCTCATATTGAAAGCTTGGCAATAAATAAACATCACCAGCGGCAGAAAGCAAATATTTTTATTAAATTCTCTAAACGTTTAGAGTGCAATGGGGACAACTTGCTACAAGCATTGATAACAGTGTGAAAACTGCAATGGTTGTGTAAGAGGAGCAGTGTTTGCCTTCTGTGAGACTTGTTAAAATATTTTTATTGGTTTGTTTAATTCCAAAACTGTCCCCTTGAAAAGTCACTCGCTGTCCTATATATCCTTCAATCACATCCCCCTTTCCCAGGCAAAGCCACAGGACTCTCCCAAATTCCATCCAAGCTCCCAGAATCTGAGAGCACTGAACACTTCTCAGAGGTCTGAGACCTTAAAGATCATCTCATTCCAAGCCCCTGCCGTGGGCTGGGACACCTTCTACAAGACAGGGACAGCAGGAGCAGCCCCCACAGCCCCCGAGGGGAAGGAGGAGGCTCCTGTGGCACAGAGCAGCTCCTGGGGTGTGTCAGGGCTGAGGGTCAGTGAGTGCCCTGCCCTGGAGCTGGGCTGGAGCCTCCTGACCAGTGCCCTGCCCTGGAGCTGGAGGTCCCTCAGACACCTGACAAAGGGCAGACACCAAAAGGGGTGTAACTCCGTCTGGCCTGAGGATCCAGCACATGCAATGGGACAGAATTTGGCTCTTCATCTTTACCTTTAAAACCCAGAGCCTTCTCTGGCTACATTTAAGAGGCCTGTTAAAAAGCAAGACTTCCCTATTTCCAAACACTGAACCTTATTTTGAGGTAAAGCAACATCAATAAATGGGGTGGAGGCTTTAAGTGTGCAGTGGGAAAATACAATATCCAAACTCAAAGGAACCTGAATGTTCTTTAGGGGACCTCATTTGCCAATTAACCAGATTTCTGTCTCAGAAACTGCCAGCCCAACAGACTGCAAAGGTGCCTTTGGAGCAGTGACAGATTGTTCCAGGTTTCCTCATTCTGGAAGCATTCACTTGAAGTGTGAGGGATGGACTGTAATGCCTGCTCCTCAGACTGGGGCTGATGAAAACACCTGGATGATGCAAAGCTGCCCTGCCTCCTGTGGGTTTGGTAACTTGGTCTTTCACAACCCAGATCTGCGCTGGATACCCAAGAGTACTTTATCTAATTGATTTCTATTTCAGTTTAGTTCAATAGCCTCCCCAGTCCAAAATAAAGGCATCGACAGAGAGGTTCATGGTGAATTTGCCCACCTGGACAGATCTGAGTGACTGCACATAACATGTCACTGGCAGGCTGCTCTGTCTCCTTCCCACAGCTCACACAGCCAGACCTTTCCCCTCCTGCTGCTGCACTGGGACCTGGGGGCACTGAGAGGACTTCACCAAACCCCGCTGGCTCCACACACACTCAGGAAGGTGTCTGGGGTAGTGGTGAGATGAGAGAGCTCCAGGAGGTGACAGAATTTGAGGTGTGTTGGGCTTGCAGTGAAACACAAGTGGCTCTAGAGCATGGACAGGACAGTGTGAGTGAGAGGAAGCCTACAGTCTATACACCTACATCACACCTACACTACGGAATCCAGCTTGGAACAGGCCTTCAAGAAAATAAGAATGTATACTGTACAGAACTCCACCAAGCTTCTGTTTTTCCCTCTGACTGCCCCATTCATTTCATGTCCCAGTTAAAAAAAAAAAATCTTAAGCTTTCAGTGTTTCTTGAGCACTCACATCAGTGAACTTACATTTCTCTTTTGTTCTCCCATTCAGCTTTGCCCTTTCATGCTCTTGGCTCAAAGACCTCTTTCCGTCCATCGCACTTGCAAGGCAGAGACAATATTTTTGTCTAACTAGTCACAGAATCACAGAATATTCTGAGTTGGAAGGGACCCACAAGGATCATTGACTCCAACTCTTACCCCGCACAGGGCTCCACCGAGCTTTACAACCCAGCTGCACACTGTCTCCTTTCTCTCCGGCCGTGTTTGCATTTACTCTCCTATTCCAGTGCTTGATGAGTTTCATACACAAACCCTCCATGCCAACACGCCTGTGCCCTGGGCCCGGCCTGCACACCCTTCAGCCAGCCCCGCGCCGCCCCTGCCGGCACAGGGCACGGAGCGCAGGTGCAGCAGCAGCCCGCGGAGCCCGGCGGCGGCTCCGGAGCTCCCGGGGCCCCGGCGCGGCCCGACGCCCTCACCTGCCCCGGCTGCTCCGCTCTCTCCGCGGCCGCCATCTTCCCAGGCGCGGCTAATCCATCCCCGACCGCCCGCTGGAACGCCCCCGCCGCCGCGCCGCGCCGCAGGCACGGCGAGTCAAACGCCGGCGCAGCGATGCGTCTCTCGGGGCTCTCGGCGGTGCCGTGAGTGCCGGGTCTCAGCCGGGCCGGGCCGGGTTCATACATTCTGTTTGAACTGCAATAAGCACCGCCTTCCCCGCATGGAAAAGCCCCTTGGGGCACTGCCGGGAGTCTGTGGATGGCGGCGCGGCTGAAGCGGTGCGTGGTGCGGCGGCGGGACGGGCCGGAGCAGCACGGCGTGGCCGCGTCCTGCCTGCGGGAGCTGCGCGACAAAGGTGAGGCCGCGCTGGGACCCGCTGGGACCGACTGGGGACCCGCTGGAACCCTCTGGGACCCTCTGGAACCCTCTGTGGGACCCGCTGTGAGGCCCGCTGTCAGCCCTGGCTAATCGCAGCACTGTGAGGAGACAGGTCCTGGTCTCTAGCCTCAGTCACTGAGAGTTGCCTGTCCTTTATGCTGGGGGTAATAAAAGGGCAGTGCTGTGTCACTTTTATCGTTTTGTTAAGTATTTTTTTCTGTTCTGCAGCTTGTGGTGTCCTGGCTATTGACAAAGCCCGGGAACCCATCACCTTGGTACTGGCAGAAGATGGGACCATTGTGGATGATGAAGATTACTTCTTGTGTTTGCCATCTAACACCAAGTTTGTGGCACTGGCCAAGGATGAGAAGTGGTCCAGCAAAAGCTTAGGTATCCTGTGAGTGAGGAAGCATGGAAGGGGAGGTGGGTTTGGAATACATCTGGTGACATTAGGCAGTGTCAAGTGATCAGGAATGACCCATAAAACTGGTGACTCTTGTGTCAGACAGTGGAACATCCTGGCTCTCGGAGTCTGTGGATGAAGTGGACAGTGCTGCCGAGAAGTGGAAGCAACTGGCCAGGCAGCTGAAGGATGACCTGTCCAATATAATCCTGATGTCTGAAGAAGACCTCCAGGTACAGTGGGGAAACTGCCAGTCCCTGTCTTTGCATCTGCCCATCATCCATTTAACCCAGTAGAGAACAGACTCAGGAAACGAGCTCAGCCTTAATTCAGCTGCTGCTTTTGGCTCTTGGTGCCAAACTTCTCCTTGAAGGGAAACCTTTGAGTGTCCAAGGATACTCTTAATCCCCAACTATCCCTCACAGTGGGTTTTTCCAGTGCTGGCAGTGGGAGGGCAAAACGTCAAGATTTGGGCAAATGGCGGCTGAGGTGGGCTCATTCCCCAAGGCCAGACAGCCGTGTAACATGTCCAGAGGGGAGGCTGAGCAGCAGGCCGGGTCTGTCTGCTCCAGAGGGCTTGGAAGAATTGCTGTCACTTTCCAGAGCCGATTGATTCAAGTTTCTGACTGCTTAACACCTTGTCTGTGGTGAGGCATGGCAATAACTGTCCCTTCTTGTCCTCCCCAATGTGCAGCTTCCCAGGTGCCAGGCTACTGCCTTTCCTTTGAATATTTCCATGCACTGTGAAGAATTAGTGCTCTGCCATTAGTTTTCAAGATTTCTGTTAAAATTGCACATGATTCCACACCTTCATGGATGCCTTTTGGCTTTTAGTAAAAAATGCTGCCTGGTGGAGTGCCAGTACAGCCTCTCAGAACTCAGGGGACTTGCTATGACAAGAACCCTGTGGAACATGCTTGGTTTCAGGAGGGTTCATACATTCTGTTTGAACTGCAGTAAGTGCCATGAAATGAGTTACCCAGGAGCCCTCTCAATGTTTTAAGGTGCTTATTGATGTGCCACGCTCAGACCTGGCAGGAGAACTTGCCCAAAGTGAAACCAAAATCCAAGTGCTGCAGGACACCCTGCAGCAGGTGCTGGACAGACGGGAAGAAGAGCGTCAGTCAAGGCAGCTCCTGCAACTCTACCTAGAGGCCTTGAAAACTGAAGACAGTATCTTAAGCAAAGTTGCAGGTAGGGAGCATTTGTATGCTAGAGAGGGAGTTTTTCAACTCCTAGCTGAGTGGAATAAATAGAGTGAGTAATTTGGTCAGCTGCTGTTAAATGGGGTTGATGCAAGAGTAGGTGTAGTGTATGTAATGTAAGAATCCTCTGAGCAGAGAGCTCTCTCACTGCTGTGTCACATTTCTCACAAAGCTGAAAGCAGAATACTGGGAGAAAATCTTAGATCCTGTAGTCCTCCATAACATCATGGATTTCTTAAGTTCTAGGATGCACCTAGATTGGATGTATATTTTTTTTAATCTCACAACTGTCAAAGCAGTCCAGGCCACTTTTCCTGTCCTGTGTTCATCAGGGCTGTACTGATTCTGCTCCTTTTCAGAACCTGAGGCTGCACCGAGGAAGGAGATGGATGTGGTTGACACAGGTACCAGCAGCACAGATACTTCAGCCACAACAGCACTCAGCAGCCAGGTCCTTGCTGCTCTGAAAGAGAAACCTGCTCCAGAGCTCTGCTTGGACAGTCAGGATCTAGAGGTGGGTGAGAATGACACAACCATATTCTGGCAAATCTCTCCCTCTGAAAGAGAGGCTGTATTAGGGGAAGCTGTCCTTGCTTCTGGAGGCTCTGATTTGCTAGATCTGTATCAAAGTGCTGAAATTTAATTACTTTCTCTTCCTCACTAACACTACCCCTGGCTTGGAGCTCCTCTGTAACAGCCAGCTGAAAAGCCACAGAAGAATTTTGGGTTTGGGTTCTGACAAATCAGTTAGCTGTCCTACCAGCAAGATTTTTGGGGTTTTTTTGTATGCTTATGCATCTACCTATGTTTCTTTTATACATTCCAAATCAAAATAAAAACCTCCTTGTTTTGGAAAAAACTGTAAACATAGATTGGAAGGGAAAGTGTAGCTAAACTGTAACCATTTAGGAAGGTGTTCTTTCAAGCTGTGAACTTGCTACTCTTGCTTTTCCCTGCTGTAGAAACTAAATGACTGCTTTCTGCTCCTTTGAACGCTTGAACAGAGCCTCAGGCACTGAGGGCTGGCAAAGTACTGGAAATCCACTAGCCCACGGGAGGAAAGCTGGGAACATCCCCGGTTCCAAAGTGCCAGTAGTAAACTTTGGTGCCTGGTTGCTGCTGCTGTTGATGTCAGCAGAGGGTTAGTGGCCGGGCAGTCAGTAGGAAAGGCTGCTCACACTCTGTCTTGCTGCAGCTGGTGCTGAAGGAAGACGCAGCTGCCCTGGCCTCGGCTCTGGGATGGGACAAGCAGAAAGCTGCAGCTCTGCAGGAGGCCTGTGAGCAGGAGCTCTCCAAGCGCCTCAGACAAGTGCAGACCCTGCACTCCCTAAGGAGCACCTCCAAGGGCAAGAAAACGCTTCCCTGGGGGGACTGGCCCAGTGCAAAACGCAAAAAATAAGACTGCATTGCTGCCTGCAGCTTAGTTCTTGCTTTTGCATTAGAATCAGTACAAGCAAAGACACGTCCTGGGAACCATAGTTTGCTGGTCATACTGTGGTCTGGCTATAGAACAACTAAAATCTGATCATTGTCCTGAGGCTTAAACTCCTCTGGTGATTTGAATGGTGTAAGCAAAGGGATTTTGACTTTTTGCAGAATGCTGGAACAATGGTATTGCTAAGCACAGCACCTAAGCGTTCAGCTTTCAATCCCTGGTTGGTAGCCAGCAGCTTCCATCTGATAATGGAAGCTCCTGAAGCCCCAGGCAGTTTGTTCTCCCATCATTTTCAGTGTAAAAAGGAGGGAGGATCTCTGGAAGACACTCTGAGGCACAGTTAGTGATCAGGGCAGAGGGGTTAGCCAGCTGCTGCCTGGCTTTAAGCTCCAGCCTAGGACCTAGGAACTTGAATTCTCAGGCTGATTTAATCAGTTAAATTCATTTTTCTGTAAAGAACTCCTGCCTCTTGGATGCTGTGTAAAAACTATCATGTAAAACGCAGGAAAGGTGGAAATAATTGCTTTGTAAGGCTGTGTGACAGAAGACTTGCATTTGGCCTGCTGTGTTATTCTCCTAATCATTAGTGTAGCATCATGATGCTTTTGTATTAACTGGCTTATTTTTAAATTTGTTAGAGTCTTTTTTTCTAATATCAATAAAACCTTTTTATCTTACTGCTGGACTAGTTTTGATATTTCCACCAGAATGGGCTGTATAATGTATAATAAATACATTATTACCTTAAGGAGCAAGGATGAGGAAATTGAACACAGAAGTACTCTCTTTAACTTACCCAAAGTGTTTAGGCAAAATGTGTGTTTATCATGGTAAAGCTGGGTAAGGCTCTGCCAGCCTGGCAGAGGGATCCCTGCCTGCCCATGGTGCCACTGGAAAATGGGAATTACAGCAGTGCCACAGGTGTGAAATGACACAAAACACCTTTAACTGTCAAGACAACGAGCCAGAGATATGGCTTATTAAAAACAAAATTTTCAAAATGTCTGAGCAAAAATAGCAAAACTGGAAGCAAGGAAAAAGTCAGAGTTACTAGAGAAATAAAATAGCAGAATGAAGGCTATTATACAGACTGAGTTATGGTTCACTGAGAATGGTCTGTTTCAAAGTCTTTACTTAAAGTATCTTAATAACAGATACCTTTTGTGAGCAGTTAAGGCATTTTGGCTGTACACGTACTGAATTCTGATGGACTTCATTTCTGGAACAATAAAAATCTAATTGCATTCACCTGAAAACCTAAAGATTCATTACTGGAGCTAACCAGCAAGACGAATAGGCCAATTCTGGTTTCTCTAGGATAGTAAGAGAAAATAACCTGAAACATTACTCAAAAAATGAATCATGCCATGTTGGAATCTTCATTTTCAGTCACATCTGCTTCTTGATCCCCAGTTCTCTCTCCCTTAGCTGCACTGGACTTCTTTTTCTTCTTCTCCATGTTACTTGATGCAAGCTCTTCACTCTTCTGAGTGATATATTTTAGCTGGGAACAATAAGCTAATTAGTCTTCTACTGAGGAACTTCGTTCACTCACAAGACATTAGAAAGAATACCAAAGAGAAATTCACCAGGAAAATTCTTATTACAAGAAACATTACAGACTCCAAAAAACCCATTTACTTTGCCTTCTCAGGCAAGTTCCTGTTGTGTACTTCAAATCATATATAGAAGGAAAAAATCTCCTTACATAAAAGTAAAATTAGTATTAGAAGCATTTTTCATGGATCCACATAGACCTTGGACTACAAGGAAGAAACACAACATCACAGAAAAGCAAGGCTGATTCACGATGCTGTGTCTGCTTACTGCACTTTTAACCTTGGAACTTCAGCAGCCCTGGTGCAACGAGAGCACTGCTGCTTGAACTGCAATCAGATCTGTGTTACATCCCACCACAGTGAGGCAGAGTGGCATGAAGCAAAATAAGATGAAAATTTAAAAATTGCGGTTTGTGTCCATGTACCTCAGGAAGACAGTAAAATTGCTTATGGAACAGTCGCTTCACCATGTATAACCTTCAGTCAAATGCTTTTAGGAATTAACTGGTTTAAGAATACTGTGAGACAGAAAATACAGTGTATCTCACCAAAGAATTGCTTCTTCTAGACAAAAGCTTCACATCTTCTGTAGTGACTGTGGTTCGTTTTGCATGCCTGCATAAAACCAAAAAAATTCTCCTTAACATTTTTGCCAACACTGACCGAAAAAAGTGCTTTCAAGGAATTTCTATTTCATAACTTCAAAGACACTATTTAAGCAGCCAGCCAAGCGCTTTAAAGCTTGAATTACAAGACATGTTTTAAAGATTATCTAGGAGCTAACACTAAAAAAAGGAAAGCCTCTGTAACAATGCATACCTTGCAAACATTTCGAGGTCTTTTGCAAAGATTTCTAGAGAAAACACAAAGACGTCATACATTTTAAAGCACTGAGTGGGAAGAGATACACAACTTATCCAAGCCAGTTATAAGAAGTGACCATAGCTGGGTATTAGGTACCACTTGTACACAAGCAGGTGTATACATCTAAATGCTCATACATCTAAATGCTTTTTTCAGGTCCTAAAGTCTAACTAGTATGTCTTGTACTGAAAAAAAATATAATGCGAGAGAATGCCCCGGTGACGCTTAGTTCGGTGTTGTTATTTTTGAAGCCCAGCGATGGGCTTCGTGAATAGACATGGAACGCTGCGGTAACCCAGGTAATACGGGGCACCTCCAGGTAACCCAGGCGATCCCAGGTAAGGAACTCTGCGGTAACCCAGGCGATCCCAGGTAACCCAGCTGTACCGCACTGCCGGAAGGTGATCTCCGCGATGGCCGCGATGCTCTGTTTGCTGAACTGCACGTCCTTGTCCTCCTCCACCTCTCGGCACAGGCACCCGACGGTGTAGTGAACGGCCGCCTTCAGCCTCTGAGGGGAGCAAGGCAGGGGCCGGCGGTGACACACCGGCCTCGCCCCAGAGCCCGGCGGCCCCTCACGGCCTCGCCCCAGAGCCCCGAAGCCGAGGCGGCCCCTCACGGCCTCGCCCCAGAGCCCCGAAGCCGAGGCGGCCCCTCACGGCCTCGCCCCAGAGCCCCGAAGCCGAGGCGGCCCCTCACGGCCTCGGCCCCCCGTGCCCGGGTACCTGTGTGAGCATCTCCCGCTCCTGCCCGCCCGCCGCCATGGCCGCCCTCACGCCGCCCCGCCCCGCCGTTTCCCGCCGCCATTGGGCCCCGCCCCGGGCGGGCGCCGTGAGGGCCCGGGGCACCGTGAGGGGGTCCGGAGTGCCGTGAGGGGCCGTGAGGCACCGTGAGGGGCCGGGGGCACCGGGGGCACCGTGAGGGCGCCGTGAGGGGCCGGAGTGCCGTGAGGGGGCCGTGAGGCACCGTGAGGGGCCGGAGTGCCGTGAGGGGGCCCGGAGTGCCGTGAGACACCGTGAGGGGCCGGGGGCGCCGTGAGGGGGTCCGGAGTGCCGTGAGGGGCCGTGAGGGGGCCGTGAGCACCGTGAGGGGCCGGAGTGCCGTGAGGGGGCCGTGAGGCACCGTGAGACACCGTGAGGGGCCGGCGGCACCGGGGGCACCGTGAGGGCGCCGTGAGACACCGTGAGGCACCGTGAGACACTGTGAGAGGCCGGGGGCGCCGTGAGGGGGCCGGAGTGCCGGGAGACACCGTGAGGGGGCCCGTGAGGCACCCTGAGGGGCCGGGAGGACGCCGTGAGGACGCCGTGTCGCCGTGGGCCCAGGTCCGGCTGCGCCGAGGGCACCCGACGGTGAGTTACGTGTTACCTTACACAGGTATTCAGCTAGTGACGAAGTAGCTGTCTTAGCAAAAATGTACATGGCCAAAAATGAATATAAAAAATCAATGTGCGCAGCACGAAATTTAACGGATTCCGAGAAACAAAAAGGTTCAGACACCCAGGTGAGTTTTCAGAAGCCCTGAAGATGAGTGGCAGTAGCATTGCAGGGAGAGGATATAAAATAGAGCAAACTTTGCATGCTGCTGTGGCTATTTTTAATTGCTCCATGGGAAGAAGACGCAAAACATCAGGGAGATTTGGGGAGGAAAAGTGCAATCACACAGCACTACAAAGAGTTTATGCCATGGCTTAATACTGGGAACAACAGTTGGAGGGAGAATGGTGACAGGAATATATGAGTTTTGTTGTTTCTCCATGACCCACCCCACGCACCAAAAGCACAGAGCACTCAGTGTGCCAGACTGGGCAGCTGAATACCCAGGAATTAAATCTCTAAGGGCCAAGTTGTTGCCTGTTAGGAATAAACTATGGCAACAAAAGAAAGGCCTTTATCTGCCTGGAACCTTCCCTAAGTTCCTGTGCTGTCTGCCACTCTCCATCTCAGCAATTCCTGAATTGCAGGCATCTCTGTCTTGATCCCTACGATTTATGCACTACAATACTATAAACCTAACATCACTATAAATTGTATTAAATATGGTACACAAAGATTTTACCCAGTTTTGACCAGCACCAGTGGAAAGAAAACACCTCAACACATTTATAACTAAATTTATTTCATTTTCTTATATGATACATATATAGAGATATACATATATGTATGAAATATAGCCACAAGTTATTACAAAAGTGTCCAAACACAAGTTCTAGCTGAGTAGAGTAAAAAGTGATATTCTAGAAGAAATATCTGAGATCTACAGTATCTTGGCTCCAAGTGGAAGGATTTCCATTAGACATTGTAAGCAGAAGAGGACACGTTTCCTCCATGGCCTGTCCAGTTAGTGTGGATAAATGCCCCTGGCTTGGATAATAATTCATATGTATGTGCACCAAAGTAATCACGCTGAGCCTGGAATGAACACACAGACACACAAATGTCAGTATCATGAGAGTTCTAGAAGTTGCACCTACTGTTACCTAACAAGGAATAGTATAAGTAAGATTGGACTCCAATATTAAAACACTCAAAATTATTTTCTGATTATTAGCAAAACCACTGCTATGAAAAATTTACTAATATCTAAAATTTAAATGAAGAGTTCTGCAGAAATGCAACTGTAGGGTTTCTGCTTGGTACTAATCTAAACAACAAGCACTTCCATACATCCAAACATTCAAAGATACTTCTCTAAAACCATTTGGGTTCAAAGATATCATTACCCTTGGTTCACAGACGGGATACAAACACACACTGGGCACTGCCATAGCAGTATCTCTGGTGTTCTTTACCCAGCTGTCTCTAAGTGTTTTAGTGTCATGAATTTCAGGTACAACAGAAACATATTAGGCCACCTGCACTGTACACTGTGAGTGATTGGGACATATTGCCATTGAGACCTTTAAAGCAGTATTTAAACAAGAGCATGATGAGATTTCAGTACCTACCTGAATCAGGTTAGCTGGCAATATCTCATGCCTGTATCCATCATAAAAAGAAAGTGCTGTAGTGAAGCAGGGCATAGGGATTCCAATCTGCACTCCAGTACTGATCACACGGCGCCAGGACTCCTGGGAGAGAGGAAAAGGGGGGAAAAGGAAACTGATTAGTGTTGGGCAGTCAGGAAACTGATGGGTGCTTGCCCAGAGGTACCTGCAGGCACATGAACTACTCCAGTACAACTGTGTGCCCATTTCATGTTCTAGGAAATCTAATAACCAACTCTGAGCTAATACAGCAGAGGATGACTGATTTTACATAAACGAGGTGGATCCAAAATAATGGCAAGTAAGACATAGTTAACAGCAGGATGAGAACAGTTGAGACATGCAGCCAAACCACAGCCTCAGGCAAGGATGCTGTTCTTTCACATGAGCATGGCCAGAGCATCTCAAAAGTATGAACTCAGTGGGGAACAGGGAATGTTCTGAGCTCTGAGGCACTTCCAGGACCTCTCACCAGGCACAGAACAAAGCTTGCCCAGGGCCATAACAGGACTGCACTGATACTTCACACAGATGTGGATAATCCTCAGTTCAGCTGTTCATCTGGTCTAGTAATTTGCATGGAATAGTCACATCCAGTTACAAGAACTATTAATGATAATAGAGACTTCTTTTTTGGCCAGATGATGTGGTTTTAGTTCTGCCCATCAGCTCCATCCAGATCAGGACACAGGCCAAAAGAATGGGTGGGTCTGGAACTGTTGATCTGGGGCTACTGCAAACAGTGGTACTGGAACAGAGCTTTATGGTCTGCTCAGCTGAAATCCAACTGCACAGTAGGCACAGGACACAGGGCAGCAATGAGAATGTTCACTCAGGCCAGGCCTTTTTCCTCATATTACACTCCCTCTGGATTGCTGGATTTCTGCCTAAGGCTCTTCTGCAACAGTAAAATGGGAACCTTCAGTTTCCAATCATAGCTTGGTCAGTATCAAGGAGAACAACTGCGACAGTCCTGGCTATAAATTATTTGGTTTATGCTCTCCTTTTCTTGGAACTTACCTGACAGTTTTCTACAGCACTTTTAAAGAAATCATCCAACAGCAAATTCTGGAGCTCAGGGTTTCTATCAAAAGCATCTTTGATTTTTCCCAGGAACACACTAGGCAAAAGTTAAACAGGAATAAGTGCCACAGCTTCCAACAAAGGCCCGGAATCCAAAACTTACAGTGCCAGAACTTGACTCAGCCAGACTCAGGTTCCAAACATGACAAAGACCAAAACATTTTTTAGCAGTTAAGCCACCAGAATAGTGGGTTCATCTAGTAATGTTTGGTGTTGTCTGCAGCCTCTCAGAATCTTACCAGCAGAGTAACTCCATGCATTTTCCAAGGAAACCTGTAGGCTTGTCAGCCAAGCACCTCATAAACTAAACTGCCTGCTCTTCTCCCCTCAGCATCCAGGTTACCTCCCCATCTCAATTACCTTCTGATGATGCAGCCTCCCCTCCACATCAGTGCAATACCACCATAATTCAGTGTCCAGCCAAATTCTTTGGCTGCTTGTCTCAGCAGCATGAAGCCTTGAGCATATGAGATAATCTTGGAAGCATACAGGGCCTAAAACAAAAACAAAAAAAAAATCAAATTCACATTTCAGGAGAAGTTTTAGAAAGTTGAACAACACACTTCACAGTCTACATGCTCTGTTCAGCCCACATCTCAACAGGGACGAGTACAGAAGCAACATTCCAGTTATCTAAGAACCAAAATATCCTTTCTCATTGGAAAGTTTGGCTTCAACAGGGAGAGAACAAGAGATCAATACCCAGGCAAAGGCAGGAGTGTTGAGGGGTGGACAAGCCCCTGTGCATGAGTTATGACTCTGTGCCCCACGTACTTGTCTCTGCCCACTGTGGCATAGAGCTGAAATCCTTCTGGATCCTTCCCACCCTTCCTTTGTTTAGGAGTGGGTCACATTCTGCCTTGTGGACACCATGAGACAATGCACAGTGCTGAGAGCAGGACCCAGTTCCCATGAAGTGCAAACACAAGAGCTCCTGCCCAGGGTTCACAGCACCCCAAACCTGCTCTCACCCCACACAGGGACCCACCTTGCGGATGTCCTCCAGGAAGGCCTTCTTGTTCCCACTGAACTGAGTCATTTTGGGCCCTCCCAGCAGCTTACTGGCCTGCACTCTCTCATCCTTGAGGGAAGACAGGCACCGTGCAAACACAGCTTCACCTTTGGGTACAGCAGGAAAGAGGAGATCATTAGAAACCTGAGCATCACTGTTCCTGTCTGAGGTACTCCAGCACCACAGAACGTCCCTGAGCGATGAGCCATGTGCAAGTGAAACAACTGGTGCACAAATGAATTATTACAACAGCATTCCTGAGGGACAACACTGCTCCTCTGTAAACCATTGGCTAAGTATTGACTGATACAGCTTTCAAATGATAAAGAAAAACGCCACAAGTCATCCACATGAAAATTTATCCTAAGGAACATTTACCAGCTCTCAGTTTTGAGAATTTCCTTTAAAATCTTTCCTTGTCTGTCACAGACTGACAGTGGTGCACTGCAGTCTAGGGAACAAGGCTGAAGACTTCACCAAGTACTGTATCATGCTTTTAAGATGAAAAGCTGTTCCTTAACTGCCAGCTCACATTAACTGGATGTGCTTTGAAATACAGACATGCAAAACAAGGGCAATTAAAATCAAGAATAAATCAGCAGGTTAACTTATAAGATGAAATAAGATTTACAAATCTGGTGGGCCTCTAGCACTAGTATTCAGAAGTCCATAGGAAAGTTTTCTAACATCACTAAACAGGTTACTAAATATCATCTGTCAGGCTGGCTCTGTGAGTTCCTAATCCTGGTTTAAGTTGTACTTGTTTGTAATTGAAGACAGTACTGTAAAATAAGGAAGAAAAAAGTTTGCTTTTCAGGGTCTGATAGAAGGAGAAGAAGCAAGTCTTCTTACTGTCATTTTGTTCCACCCTTTAAGTGAGCTGTGATGTACAAAAAAAAACAAAACAAAACAAAACAAAAAAAAAAAACCACACCCCAAAATCAAGCCAACAACAATTTTTTAAAAAAGTGAGTCATGTTTTCACAAGACTCTGGATCCTCCCTACAGCAGGAGGACATATCATATGTAAATCAGAACAGCCTCATTTCCATTTCTGCAAAAACTTCCTTCTACAGTGGGGAGGAGCAGCATGGTAGGAAAACCAGGAAAAAAGCAGGAGTAGCATGACTCTGCTTTTACAGGCAGAAGTTTGAGTCATGCTCATGCAGTAAAACCACACAGCCACTGCCCTGAGAACAGCCACGTTTGCACAAGGACCATGGCACCCACTTCCCTGTCAGCATTACCTAACAATGCTCCTGGCACTGCAGAGCGCTGATCAGGGAGTGTCTCCTCCACCCTTGATCTTTGCAAGCACCCCAAACAGGAGGCTATCAGCAGTGCTAGCAAGGAACACTTTCAAGCCTAAAACTGAAAGACTACAGCTGCAGTAGAACATTAAAACCATTTAGAGAATCTGTTTTGCTGCTGGAATGCAGCCATGTTTCTTTGACAGCTACACTGCAGTTACTTTCTTTTAGCTACTGAATATAATGTTTCTTATCTTCAAGACTTGAGCAGCCAATGCTAAGGAGAAAGAGGTAGAGAAAGCATGGAAATGAAAGCATATCTGAGAGTAAAGAACCTGCTGACTCAACTTATTTACTCATTGGGAAGCCTGCTCTGGATCTGTGGTATTAGGGCACTCTAAATGTGTTGCAGATGTGTTACAGCTCCTCTGCATTACAACACTCTGAGCACAGCACTTAATACTGCCCTGTCACTGAGTCCTCTCAGCACTGCAGGGACACCACGGACACAGGTGTGACACAGGTGCCAGCATTTAAGGAACAGGGTGAAAACGAGCCCAGCAAAGAAAACCAGGAACAGCTGTCAGGGCAGAAAGGCTGGAAGAGCTACACCTACAAGAGCCTCTTCTGCCAGCCCAGCCCTGCTGTGGGCTCACTGGTGAGAATCTTTTCCCCTTACTGTGGTGTGGTATGTGGAGGTAGGAAAGATCAAAGACCAGTTACCGATGAGTGTGACCGGGACTCCGTATTCCAGGGCAGAAATGGCCGTCCACTTCCCTGTGCCTTTTTGCCCTGCACTGTCTCTGATCTTTGGGAGGAGGTATTTGCCATCACTGTCTTTGAATTTGAGAATATTGGCTGTGATTTCAATCAGGAAAGAGTCCAACTCTGTCTTATTCCACTCCTGAAATACCTGGAAAAGGAGAAAAAGGATATACATATTCATACAGACCCCAATTTGCTGTGTCTTTACTATATCTTTTAACTGATTAATGTATATATTTTGCCTGATTGATTATATTGCTCAGTGTTTCACTAGCTCTTTTCAGGCAAGGTAGTGCACATTTCTGTACCTGAAGGTGCTTCCTGGACAGAAATCAACTGTAGCATGGGAAGAGTTTTAGACCACTCCTGTAAGCATTCAGCTGTCCATGCTCCTACCTCATGTAAAGCTCAAGAACATTGTGCCCCACCCCTGTGCAGGAGGCATGTCAGAAAAATTCACTTCCTGTACATGCAGCAGCTTTCCCCAAGCCCAGCACCTCACCAGTGGCAGGCAGACAGCACGGCACAAAAAAGAGGAAAGACATTAAAAACTGCAACTCACCTTTGCCATTTCATCGTGCTCCATGCCCACCACATCTTTCATCAGGTGATAGGCCTCACAGATCAGCTGCATGTCTCCATACTCAATCCCATTGTGCACCATCTTCACAAAATGTCCAGCTCCTTCCTCTCCCACCTGTCCGGAAACACCCAAAAATCCCCTCAGCAACAGCATCATCACTACTTCCAGTGTTTAATACCTGCCCATGGCTTCCTTCTGCCTAAAGGAGGGAACCAAAGGCAGTGCTAACTGAAACCAGTGGGTCACAGGTCCATTCAGCTCACCCAGCACATGACCCAGCCACAAAACTTTGTCTTTCCATTGCATGGTGTGAGTTATCAGAGATGGTAGATTGGAAATGAACACAGCCAGAAAATCAGCCACTAATGGATGATTTTGTTGTGGACAAACATCCATGAGCTTTAGCCACCAAACTGCCTAAGCAGGGATCTAACCCCAAATTAGGGTCAGTATCAAACAACTATTTACCCAGTCACAACAAGGTTCCCCAGATCCCACTTTAGCAGCAATGCTTTGAAATATGGTCTTGATGTGGGGCCTGTGGGGAAAAAGAATACACCTTAGCAGACAGGTCGGGGACACAAACACCACAAGAGAAAACAAGTGAAATCTATCAGTATGATGCCTCCTTCTGTAACCTGCCAAAAGGCAGCCTGGGCTGAGGGCAGCTGGCAGATTGAGAACCCATCCACACAGCAATGTCAGTTAAATGTGTTTTTCCCAATTAAGACAGTTTGCAAGACATTGGGACAACCAAGTCATGCTTCCAACGCTGTATGGACAAGCGTAATGCACTTCAAGGAGCCCGAATATCCTCTCCATCTGAACAGAAGCTGTCCTTACATAGCTGTTCAAGGCAAAAGATGAACAGGCAGCAACTTACTGTTGTTGATGGCTTTGTGCCACCAAATGTGAACAAGCTGGTACAGGTATGAAACACTAATGCAAATGGACATGGACATAAGAGACACTAAAGCTCAGGTAAAGCCTGGACACACCTTTTCTGTCCACATGTATACAGAGAATGGCCAACCAGGGATAAAGTCTAATGTGAGCATTGATGTGCAGTCCTCTACTGAGACATGAGTACAAAACAGCACAGCAGCATGCAGAAACTTGCAAATCAATTGATGCATTCAATAGAAGTACAAACATGTACTGAAGCTCCTTTTATAACGTGTCACTACAGGGCCATTTGCTGCTGCCTGATTCATGGCTAGGAGCTTCCAAAGTGTGTACAGCCTCAGAAGAAAAAAATAAGAAATAGTACTTCTTTAAAATTCCCTTCTCCCTTCAGATGTCTGTAGGTCCTACTTTTGCCTGTGGATCCCTGGAAGAAAAGCCTGCCTTTGTTCCGCCTTACTTGAATGCTCAGCACTGCCCCATGACCCCAGCCAGGTTGAGAAATCTGGAGCCTTGAGGAAGTGAGATGGCAACATATCTTGTTCTCTCCACACCCACACCCTCCTCCTTCCCTCTCTCAGTGCACAATGTGAATCGTTGCAAGCCATTCTGAACAAGAAAATATAGTAGTTCATGCTTACCAGGCTTCCTTGGCTCCTCCTGGCATGAGAGAAGGTCCATATCTGGCACCCTCCTCCCCACCACTAACACCACTTCCCACAAACAGGATGCCCTTTGCCTGCAGCTCCTTACAACGCCTCTGGAACAAAGAGCAGAGCAGCACTGTTTGATTTTGTTCAATGCCAGAGCCTTACAAACAAAGGTTAGCAATTCAGATGTAAAATTAGGTTTTCAAGTCTGCTTTGGACTTGCTAGAAGCCAACTTTAAGCAAGCCTGTTCATACATCGAAGTGAGCATTAGGAAACTTCCTGTGGCTTTGATATGGATCCTTGCAAAAGCAACATGGTGAGAAAACAAGTCCTTAAAAGCACCAGATAGGCATGAGCAGCACTAAGGCCAGAAGAGGCTTGGAATTAAGTGTCAGGTGACACATGCTCTTTGTGAAGGTGTGGGGGAGGCAGATTAGGCCTAAGGTGGAGCTGCTGAATTCATTGCAGAGTAAAGGTGCAAGCACAGAAATTTTCTAAAGACCTTCACTCTTTAAAACATGTCGAAAAGATATTCTCTGATGGATCTGGGCAACTTCTATAAAAATATTCTTATAGGGCAGTCCTTAACTGCTTTTTAATAGGCTGCATGATCTAATTTTGCAGAAATAATTCAGTTTGGCTTTTCCTGAGCAGCAGGGTGATGGCATCTTATTGACTGACTATTCAGATGATCAGAAGTGGAAGACTTCTGTGTACTTTATTCATTCACTTTAGGTAGGAAACAGGCTTACCGTGGTGTCTCTATACTCAGAATTCCCACCATCAATTATGATGTCTCCAGTCTCCAACAATGGCACCTGTCAGAAATAAATCAGCATTTCAGTTTCTCCATACACTCAAAACCTCACTAATGATGAATAACTGAGAACTTCCAGAGGAAACTCCTCCAGAAGACAGCAAGCAGTGATAGGCAGAATGAATGTCTGCCTCACCAATTTATTGATGAAGTCATCAACTGCACTTCCAGCCTTCACCAACAAGATAATGCGTCGGGGCTTCTTCAGCGTGGAGACCATCTCCTCCAGGCTGTGAGCACCAATCACTTTGGTCCCCTTGGCCTCGTTAGCCAGGAAATCATCCACTTTGGAAACCGTCCTGTTGAAAGCACAAACCTGGGGGCATAAGAAAACAGGTTAATAAAGGCTGCCAATGGAACAGTTACTTTAGCTCAGACTACAAATTATACAAGCAAGGTTCAACATTGAGTGCTCTCCCACTTCCACCTTCCTGACAGGCACAGGGCAGGGATGCACCTGACCATGTCTTTGCAGGTGCCTCAGGAACCTGCGGTTAATGGTAAGGCCAAGGCAAACTTCAGGGAGAAGTCACGCCTAATTAACTATCAGGTGCCAGCTGAGCACATGCATGCACCGCTGTTCCCTGGAAACAGGACAAAGGCCAGCACAGGGTACATCTAAAAGGAGGAAATAACACCCATTAGATCATCACAAGAGTGGGAGAAAGCGCCCACGAAATGCTCAGCTCCAATCGCAAGTGCTACTGGTTACCCTTCCTAAACAATGTTTCCTCACTTACCACGAAGCCGTGGTCATTCATGTTCAAAATCAGGTTCTGACCCATCACGGCCAGTCCAATCAAAGCAATGTCGGCTCTGGAACGTTAAAGAACAAGAATGCCCAGTAAGTCACTAGCAGTGATGCAGCAGTAGCACCCATACCTCTGTCAGCCTGTCGTGCCCATGCCAGGGCAGCCCATCCCTTCCCAACAAACATGGAGTTCATTGTGCCAGCTGGTACTGCAGCAGACCACAGAACCGAGGCCGTGCGAAGTCACAGGGCAGAGCCCCCGCAGCCGACAGCGCATCAGGGCCTCCCGAGCCCGGGCTGCAGCCCCCGCGCAGCGCGGCCGTGCCGGGCCCCGCTCCCGGCCCGCTCTCACTGTGCCATGGCAGCGGCGTCCGGGGCCTCTCGGGGACCTCTCCAGAACTCTCCGGGACCTCCGGGCGCTCCCGCCTCTCCCGGCTCCTCGGGGCTCTGCGGGCCGGGCCTGCGGCGCGCCGGCTCCCCTCATTAGCCGCGGGCGCGGCGGGGCGGGGCCAAGCGCGCCCATTGGCTCTTCCGGAGAGCCACGCCCCCCGCCCATGGCCCGATGTCCCGGAAGCCACGCCCCCTTAAAGGGGCAGTGTCGCGCCGGGCCGGGCCGGGCTTCGCGCTGTCCCCGCGCTGTCCCCGCCGGGCTCTGACTCTTCCCCGCGAGGCCACAGGAGCCCCGAGCGGAGCGCCCGCCCGCGGAGGTCCGCCGGCTGTGCCTCTGTTCCCAGCGATACGCACCCCTAGGACCGCCGGGAACCGCGCAGTTTGTTATTTCGCTCCAATTATTATTAATTGGCTTCCACTCAGCCGCTGAACATCATCCCAGGCGGCAGTCAGCCCCTCAGGTATCACCGCTACCTGTTGGTGTGCCCAGGCAAAACCTGACAAAGCTGTCCCTCTGTCAGTACTGAGGCCACCTCAGGAGGACAAAGCCACGTCCGATGTATCGGCAACACACACACCCCTCTCGAGACCACAGTTTGTTAAATTCTAGAGAAATTATTTTCTAAACAAGATGACTGGCAGCATCTGGCCCATCAAGTTTTTGCTTCACTCCTTAATTCTGGGCACTAAGAGTGAATGAATCAGGAAGCAGTGACAGAGTGGCTTCCATGAGGTATTAACCTGGCAAAGGAGCCATCAGAAAAAGTTCATAGGTTACTCAAGTGCGTAACTGGAAAAAAATCCCCAGGGCATCAACCCCAGCAGCAAAGACGACAAACAGCTTGTCAGATACAGGACAGACACAGGACAACAGCCTGGTAAAGATATTTTGTCACCATGAGCTGGTTTCAAGTTCTAAGAGGTTTCTGAGCCATTTTGGTGGGACTGAAATGCTTTGGGGATTCTCTGTCCGTGGCTTTTAAAAGCTACAGACCAAGTCAGGAATGATTCACAGGGATCCTCTGACACATCTTTGTTCACCGAGTTCCCACTTTGCTGTTGTGTTTTGATGGTTTGATTTCACCCCTTTCCTCTCATTTCCAACCGTCACCCCCAGATAAGCGAGTCTGGCATTGCCAGCACTGTGACCAAGCCTAATTTATTTTTCAAGCAAAATAATCACTCGAAAGCATCCAAAAAGTATTTTGAAATGCTCTGCAGGATACCAGAGGGGAAAGGATGAGGACAAGCACGACCTCCATTCCCCTTCTTTCTCAAGAACAGCTGAGATTAATTTCTTTTCATGAAAGTATCAGCTTGTTCAGACATGTTTTAAAAACAAATAATCAACATAAGATCAAAGTAATTAAAATGACAGGAGCACACATTCTATCTGCTAATGCACTGGTTGTACCTTTATTGTTTCACCTCGTTCACTAACAATTCAGTGGTGCAAGGTTACCATACACAGTTAGATATCTGCATTGCACACCTAAGGCTATACAGCAAATGGATCAGAATTAGTACAAATACATGAACTATATTTACATTTTGTATACTCAAGCTCCAAATATCAGATATATTTACAAAATAAAATAAGAAAATGAAAACCTGAAATTAATGTACAGTGTTGCTGATACACTCCTTCGCTGGGATGAAATCAGTTTGCAAAGAGATTTGTTCAAGAAGGCCACTTATACAGCATTTACCTTGTATACCTTGTGTACAGAGAGATTAACAGGGACATGGGGACCGCAATTCCAAGGGATGTATTTCAGTGAACAGCATGTCTAATGTCCAAATTTGGGAGCCATAACCAACTGCACATGAAGTATGAACAAGCAAAGTGGAAAATTCAGACCTGATCCTGAGAAGTGCTGATCATTCAAGACTCCCTCTGCTTCCAGTCCCTGGTTTCCAGGCAAGCAGGAGGTAAATTCAGCACTGCTCAGAGGCAGCCCATTCACTTGGCAACATTAAGAATCGAAGACTTAGGAGCTCCACACCAGTTTTCTGAATACACAGCTGATCCCAGCAATTTAAATCCTGTTCCCAATAACATTGGACACAATCATCTGGTTAGCGTTGGACTAGTTTTGATTTCAAACACACAGAACACATAAATGGCCTTCTGAACAAAAGTCAGTCCTGTTCTTGAACAGCTGATGTTTTGAAACAAGGAAGCACGAAGTTAATAGATCCTGCTACAGACACTACAGCCAGAGCACAGACTGGGTTAGTAACTACAACGGGGAGATGCAACGCACACGTCAGACCCACTGGTAGGGACAGCCAGCACACCCTTCCTGAGCAGCAGCAGCTCAACAGCTGCACCTTCAGCACAACACCCACCAACTCAGGTGTGCAGGAGCACAGGCAGCTTAGTACCAGTGGGTGTTAGACCAAAGCTAATCCTCTTCCTTATCTAATGTGCAATTAATTACAGATGTATAAATATACAATACATTACACAAAATTAAATCCCTGTAAATTAGATAACAAGCAGCAAAAAGTAAAGTCTTTGCTTTGAAATACCATGCTAATCAGTAATAAAGATATTGACCAAAAGACCTTTTCTCAGCAGTCTAGAAATCATCCTCTCTGGAAATAGTACTCCCTTCTCTTCTGTATTCCCAGAATACAGGAACCTTCTCTAAAAAGGTACTTAAAGTGCATTTCTAAAATACAGTAAAAGAGGTTTAGCTTAATTTTAAAATACCCAGGAAGATCCAACATAATTTTCTAGGACAAAAAGAACAGTTTTCTGCTTCCTTTTGGCGAGGAACACAAAACCCCACATACAGCCCAGTGTGACACTCGCTCTCCCCAGGGAATGCCCACCAAGCTCCCTGCTCGTGCGTGTCCTCACGGGCTGGCAGGCCCACGGGATGCCTCATCCACAGAGGCTGAGTCCCCAGAGCTGTCTGACCCTGAGACTCCCCACACACTCAGCAGGTCACCAAAAACGGAGTGTCAGCAGAAGGCAACTTAGCATATTTTTCCTTCCTCATTCTGTTTCCAAAAATAAATTTCTAACATGTTGGGCTAAGCTTTGAAGTGAATGGAAATTCACTTTTTTGTTTGGTTGGTTGGTTGTTATCTCTTTAAAGAAAACTTGGATTGGTTTCAGTCCAGTTTTAAGTAGGGAAACCTAAATGTCTCCAAGCAGGCTTCGGTAATTGCAGAAAAACTTTGTCTGCCTTTTATGTCAGACCTGAAAACAGTAATGCCCATTGGAACTCCACACAACAAGGACCTGGTTTGTCACAGATTATGCAGCTTTAAGAGACGCCGATGCTTAAAACCAGACTTTTGCTCTTCTGATGACCCATTACCCACTCAGACCTCAAGTCACCAGAAGCTGCTTGGAGTTTTAAGATAGAAGAGTGACATCTATGCAACAACTGTAACACTTCAAGGTCTGTATAAAATAAGCATCTGTCTCTTCCTGCTTTTGAAGGAAGATGCCTTAACCATGATTTTGTGCAGTGCCTATATCCACTTGGTTCATTCTCTGGCTTATCCAAAGCAAAGACTTAGAAAACTAGTTTTCTTCTAGATAAAAAAAAGAAAGATAAAAGTTAAAATGCTCTCAGTGTGTCACAGCCTACCACCACCTCAATCACTCCGCCTCCTCAAACAGGTTCCACTGTCATAAACACTGGTGATGGCAGCAATAACTTAATGCTTAGAGTTAACCTGATTCTTGAGATCAGCTTAGCTGCAGTGTGAGGAGCCCTCCTGCAGGACAAGCAGTTTAATCCACACACTGGAAGTGCTTTATCATCATTGCATAACAAAGGAATATCATCACTGTATTAAGAGTCACACACAGTTAAACAAGACAAAAACAGAAGGAAAAAAACCCCAAAAAAAACCAGAACAAAAAACCCAAACCAACCCCATTCCTATCATGTTCCTGGGTCCCCAGGATGCTCCCTCACTCTAGCTTCCAGTTCTGAAATAAATCTGAGGACCACAGACAGCATGAGCACATGATTTAGCTTGAGAACTCCGTCAGGATATGTAAAGATATGTCCTAGCAAGTGTCAGCCTCCATCTCCCTGCTCCTTTGCCTTGCAGACTGTTTGTTAGAGGAGCTCTCATTATGCACTGTGCTGAACCATGGAACCCCACAGAGCCAAGCTCTTTGTGCACAGATTCCAGTCCCACGCAGGCACAGAGCTCCAGGCACGGCTGATGTGTGACCTGAACACAAATGAGCTTCCCCAGCTGGACTGGCCCTGAGGAGCCCACTGCAGGAGTGGGACAAACCCTCTCACCTCTGCCAGAGGCTGAGGCCTCCAGATGAAATCCCTTCACTTAGCCCAGGGGCACAGCCAGCCCCATCAGTGCCCCGGGTGCAGCAAGAAAGGATCACACAGCAGGAAAGGACACACACACATCCCCAACCTCCCTAACACCTGACTGAGGGAGAGGAGTTCACCAAAAGGAAATTCATTCTGCTCTTCTTTCTTGGGGCAAGGACCAAAGCTTTGGCCACAGGAAGAACTTACACTGCAGGTCAAGAACTGACACCACCCAGCTGATGTCCAAGAAGCCAATTATGACATTCCACTGACCAGGAGCAGAATCCACTTGCTCTATTCCCCAGGAAGGATTAACTCTGAATACAGGAGTTTAGCTGTATGAAAACTGCAGAAGGATAATTAGGAGACACTCAGCAGTTACTTCAAAAGGAATTGGAAGTGTCCTGCAGTCCCCTGGAGAACTGCAGGTGCTGGCCTGGGCAGTGTTCCATAGACCTTGGATGCTCCCATGGACAGGTGGGGTGACATGGGAACGTTACAGGTGAGGGATGCACAAACAGGCCCTTGGGAACAACACTGCAGAGCTGCTACCCTGACACGACCACGGGAGCCCTACACCTCTTCCCAGAGAGGTGAGAACTGTTCCTGCAGAACTTGGAAGAACTCAGGACTAAAAGTAGGAAGAGGGGATCTGCCCTCCATGGTGAGCCATGATTTTATCTCATCCTTCAGTCTGTGTTCTATTTCCCCCCATATCAGCAGTCTGCTCAGCTCAGTTCAGAGGCTGAGGAGTGGGTGTTGATGGAAACTCCTCTGGGAAAGGGTCAAACCCAAGTGCTCTTCACCTGCAACCCCTGCAGCAAGAGTTTAAAGGCAGATTGTTCTAGCCAGGCCCTCCTGGTTTGTTCCCTACCCTTTTCTAGCTCATGCCTTAGCCTGCTGGACCCTGGAAACCCAGAAACTTGCAAAGTCCAAAATCCAGTCTGTCCAGATAGATTTGTCCAATATCAGCTTTCAACAGAGTCTAACTCAGAGGCTGGATCCAGAAAGCCTGAGGAGCAATTGCAGTTCTGGCTGGGTAATGTCTCCACTAAACAATTTATCTTTCCCTGGCACTGGAACTTTGCCCTGAGGGAACCAATGACCACTGCCAAGTCACAAATTGAATGAAAACCCTGTAGCAGTCTAGACAGACAGTGGACAGTGGGACAGACACCAAAAGGTCAGCTGAAATGAGAAAACAATTGTTACAGGATTATTTTTTTTTTTCTTTTTAGAGTCGTGCATAATCACTTGGTTTTTTTGATTTTTTTTTTCTTTCTCTTTTTGTTTGGCCACATGCTACTAGTACAATGCTGGTACAGGTGAAAAGAAACAAGGTAGGGTTAGAATACCTAGAAAATGTGCTGAAGGAGTGGGGAAGGTGGGGGATGTTAAGCCACAGGATTACATACAAGAGAAACCGTCAAGAATCACAAAGAGAAAATGAGAGGTCACACTATCTATGGGAAGGTGAGTGGGGAGAACAGATGAGAACATTACATGGACTCAGTACTTCATCTGGCCCGTGCGTCTTCGAGCCAGCTTTGACCTGTACAAAACAAAAGTGAAAAAGTAGTTGGTGAATTCTGAAAGTTTATTTTTCCTCCCTCCCCAAAGTGTATCCACCTCTTTTCTTTTTTTAATCCTTTGGTACAGTCCCAGTTTACTCCATATGCTAAGAAAGTAAAATGTATCCAGGGCTGTAATGAGAAAGAATTCTCCCCTCTCTGCTCTGCTTCTTTAATGGGAGAAGGGATCATTTAGGGGCTGCACTGTTCAGAAATTATTTGGTGCTGTACAGTAACAGCTTCCTTTCTTGGATTTTAAGGTCTTTTGGGGTTTTTTGCTGAAGGGAAGAGCTACTGCATTGGAGTAAGATCTGTGCAGCAAGCAGGGGCTGTCTGTGATACTGGAAAGGCTGCCAGAGGGTTATAAAAAGGGAACTTAATTTCTGCTTTAGCTCATAATCAAGAAAAGGTGGTCCAGCACAGAGGAAGCACAAAACTTTATGAATTTGTAAAATGGCAATACAAGGAAACCATCTTGTGGTCTCCAAACGTGGCATCCCACACGTTTGAACTGGACACAGCTGTTCAGAACATCACAAGCCAAAACAACAGTAACAACAGTTCCTGAAATACAGGGCTGGCTTGTTTTCTGGTTGTTTGGGGGGTTTTTCCACCTACTCTCCTCCCTCCTCCAGTCCCCACATCTTGTCCAACTCCTCAGAACTAGGATCTGTGACCAGCCCATGTGCCTCCTGCTCTGAGCAGTCCCTCTGCAGCCCTGAGTGCCCATGAGGGGCCTCTTACCGAATTGTGCCTGCAAGGAGAGGGTTGAAGGCATATAACCAGTCGTTCATGTCCTTGTCATTGATGGCCTGCAGCAGGACTCCACGGTGCTTTGTGCACACTCCAAACGTGTTGGGAGTCTGCAACATGAAGGGCAACTTAAAATACAAAGTCTACAAGCACCCAGGCTGATGCATATTTCCTGTCTGAGAGAACCTGCTCCATCACATCCCTTTTTCATTTATCTCTCACTGGTGATTTCCACTAATTATTAGTCATTATGTTCTACAAAATAAAGTCTTCACTGCTGAGTGTGGGCTTCAAGAGCTGTTGAGATGGACCAGGAGAGTTCATTTGATTCCTTGCAGGATGTTTGTATGTGTTGTTTTGTGGGGTTTTGTTTTTAAAACAAACAAAACACAGAAGCCCCAAAAAAACCATACAAAGGAAGCTGGGAAAAGCCAGCATGCAGGGTGATGGTACCAACACATGCTCCTAAAAGCTAATCTGATGTGGGACAGCAGCCAGGGTCACTCTCTGCCACTACTGTGTCCAAAACCTGAACAAACTGGGAACTTTGTGAGCAGGATCCTCAATGTGCCCATGACTCAGATCCACTTTCCTCAGACCACAGATGACACACCTGATGGTACAGATGCACTGCTACTTGTAAGGTTCTTGCTTTATGGATAAATAAGCAACAGCTCTCAGACTGACCTTTACCATCGCCTGCTGATCCTCACTGTATTCCACCTGAGCTGTGGATAAGTTTATGACTCCTCTTTCTACAGGATCCTTGTCACTGTTGTAAATAAAAACATAGGGACGGCGAACCACCACAAAGTGCTTGGCCCAGGAGCTGGAGAGTGGCTCCTTGAAGTGGAGGTATCCTTTCTTTGATACCACAGAGCTGGAAAAAAAAAACCCCACATCAAAACAGAAATAGATTTTCCCCTGAGTATCCCTATTAACTATCCTTATTAACTACAAAACACTGTGTAAGACACTTGGCCCTTAATATGTTTTGTCTGCAACAGCATTCTGAAAAAGTTCTTCTAAAACAAGCTGAATTGTTCTTTCAACAGCTATGCAAAAGTCTGTCAGAAGGAAAGTCCCCAGAGATCTCTGCTTCAGTGAACTTCAGCCGTGGCTTGGTGATAACAAACCTCATATTTGAGTCACTGGAAGTCCTGTTCACTAAGTAGATGCAGGGAACAAATGCTGCAAAGATCAAACATCAACACAACCTTCCCTAAATCCATTACAGAGGACTCTACAGCTCTGCTATCACCTGTTAATTTTCCTTCTTCCAATGGGGCACAGAACCTACAAATCTCAGGAAGCCCTTGAGACAGGTCTCAGGAAGCCACGATCACACAATAATAAAAAACTTACCCTGGTCTGATTTCCTCAATATCAGGAACAAGGTTTAGGAACTCATTCTTTCCAGCTCTGGCAAGGTAGGAAGTTTCTACTGCAGGAATTATCTGAAACTGCTCCACCTCATGACAGGGACTGGAGGCACGAGAATTTGCTTCTGGTGTCCTTTAAAAAAATAGAGAAAAAGACGTAAATTGCAACAAAGCACCTGAATGTGAGAGTGGAATTTAAACTGCATCTACAGGCCAGCTTGAAGTTCCATCCTCCAGCCCAGATTTGTTGTGTGACATTGGAATCCCTCTGTATAATATTAAATGGCATTTTCCTTTGATATCTGTGGAATGAAACTTATAATAACCACTAGTAAGTTGTTTCACCACTACTTGTACCTTGTCTCTCCTGCTAAACGTAGTCACAACACAGACATACTTCCTACTGCTGTTTGATGCAAAATGTTCTACTTCCTCAGCACTCCTCCCTCAGGGATGTTAAATTGAGAAGGTACAAATTACATCTTTCACTACATAGTTATTCCCAATTTCATCAAAAATATCTTGTATGGATACAGCTGGGAAAGATAAACAGAGATTAACAGCCAAACTGGTTTATTCTGGGTCATTATTAGTAGATCTTTTCAACAGACCACTGAAAAAACTTGTGGACTTTGCACACTGTAGATGCACTGGTCACTGGAATGACAAGCATCTGACTGTTCCTCCAACACAAAGGGGAAAAATAAATACTTCAAAAGAACAAAACAGGGAAAAAGAATTGTGCAGAGTGACTGGAGAAGGCAAAGGGGCTGTACAGAGAAATATCTGAAAGAGGAAAAAAATCAGAAAACAGCCAAGAGATCTGTGAAGCACAGAAAGGTGATGTTTTCCTTTTAATACATTTCACTTACTTCTGATCAACTGAATTGCACCTGGACTCCACCAGAGAAGGGCAGGTGGATGAAGGGGTGAGGGTTGCACTGCTGAAGCTGGACACGGACGGGTCCCGTCCAATGGGAGAAATATCCGAGAGCTGCAGACACAGGGAGAAGAGCACAGGAACTGGGCTGCAGCTGATCACTGCTGGCTGAAAATGCTTTCAGCACAGGAGGCTCAGATAACTGAGAGGCTTTTTCATTCCCCATTCCCCTACTCAGTAGGCAGATTTTCACACAAACCACAAACTCATCTAGGGGCAGAAATACAGCAGCACTTATGCAGATACAGCTTGTTATTATCAATGTCCTACACTTCTGATTGTTCACACTCTGACTTCCTCAGGGGATACAACATCATCCAAGTTTGAAACTTGGTATCGTTCCCTTTGCCTACAGGTAGAATTTTTAAGAGCTGATTTATCCTTTCACAGAAGGAAAGTGAATGTAGGGAAAGACAGTAAGAATCTGCTGATAAACTGACCCACATGACCCACCAACATGCTGGTGCTGTACTGCAGATTGAGTGAATTACAATGAAATAGTACATGAAATTTTTACCTTACAATCACTGATGCTGTTGTACACCTGGTTGAATTCCCGATTGAAGGTATGAGTAAGAAGCTGCAGACACTAAAGAGAGAGGGGAGGAGAAACAAATGAGACACACAGAAGAATTTTGTATTTAGATTTTCAGAGAAATTTGAACAGAAGAGGTGATTTGCCAAGACACACTTGGCAGCTCATGAAAGAAAAATTCTAAACTGCTATGAAAAATCACAGAAGAGGGGAAAAATTGCTTCTCTTGATAAAATTAGAAGGTTTTTATAGAAACACTACCACAGGGGAATGAGACAGAGCCACAGCCCAAACCTCCCCAGCAGCACTGGCCGGTGAGAGTGGCTCATTTCACTGACGTAGATGTTCCAGTGAAGCTCTCCCAGCCCTGGATGTTCACAGCTACCTGAGACACTGGGGACTGAGCTCCAGTGCCCTGAGGCAGCCCCCTGCCAGCCCAGCAGGATGCGTGCCCTGTGCCATACCTTGGTGGCCAGCTCCTTCTCCCTGTCCACCAGGCTCTCGATGTCGGCAGAGTCGTAGCCGCTGCTCTCGCTGGGCGTCACCGCGCTCTCGAACGTCGTGGTGGACATCTGCGACGAGATGCTGGTGGAGGTGCTGAGGGTGCCACTGCTCAGGCTGGGAGACAACGAGTCACTCAGGGACTTGGGGATGCTGTCACCAAGCTTCTCACGGAGCAGAAGAAAATGTCGGGTTTTTTCCACCTAGTAAGAAAAGAAATCAGTATCGTCTGCTCCTGGAAGGTGCCGATTCTACACACACTGAGTTCTCAGGAATCCTTTACTATTCATAGCAGTAACTCTTCCCAGGGAAGAGAGTTTACAGTGGCACTAGAAATTGAATTTATCCTTGTTGAAGACACTGAGATTCTGAGCCAAAGACTCTACTCAGTAGCCAGCCACACAATTTGTATCTTCTCTGTCAGGAATTTATTTAAGTCTTGACTTTGATCTCTTTACTCACCTCATGCAGCAGCTCCAGTTTCTCCAGTTCCCACTGATGCTCTAGAATGAGGCTGTCACCCCTGGGCCTCCAACCTGCCAGGTTCTCTTCTCCCCTCACATATGCCACAGAAGTATCCAGGACTTTCCTCCTCCTCCTCTGCATTCCTGAGCAGTAAAAAACATGTGTTAAAACCATAGCCAGAGGGGTGTCACTAAGAAGCAATCAGCAATTTGCAAAAAAACAGCACTTCTGCTGTTTGGCTGGAAATACACAACACAAGGATTTCATTGCCTGCAAATACACAACCAAAGATATTTGATTTAGTCCAGCTTTCTTACTTCTTTCAGATATTTTCTATTGACCAAGATATAACACAAACTCCTGTTCAGTCTAATTCAACACAAGGACTTCAGTTTCTACATCTTAGAAGAAAAATTCACAGATACACCATGAACTACATTCCTTCCAAGAGGTGAAGGTGGCATCAGAAATCAGCAACATCTTCAAAAGAAAAAGCTCTACTGTTGCAAAACTCAGTCTCAGCTGTTAGTTATGAGCCATGGATTATGCCCTAAGACTCAGGTTCATGTGCTCAGTGTCCTGAGTTACCCATGTCAGAAAACATCAAGTCTGCAGTGAATCCTTGTTCACCAATAGTAAACACAAACCTGAGTCTAAAGTAAAAATCTGAGTAATTATTTTATGGAATAGCAACATTCCATTGCTCCTATGGAACACAGACTGCTTCTGATCAGGATAGGAATATTTACTCCATTCTGTCTGAGAAATTTTCTGCAGTATTTCACATTTATCACTGGAACACCCAGTCACTGCTCACCTGGACTTCCTGTGTCTGCCATTTTGCATAAGCTCAGTTCATAGATCCCAGTTACTCGATTGCTGTTCACAGGAAAGCAGAAGAAACAAAAACACACTATTTATTATCTTCAGAAATAAAGTGCTTCAGCTTTAGCTCAGTGGCTCCTAAAGCAGAATTTTAAGTGTAGCTGTAAGTTAGAACTACATCTCAATTCCACTCTTGTGCTAAACAGCCAGAACAGACTGCAAGATCCCCAAAAATGGCATTTCCTCCACGTTCCCCCCAACCCTGCACTGGACTTGGGGAGCACATGCTGCAGTAAATTCCAGGTCAGGATCAAGGTCATTTATGTGCAAGCTTGAAAAATGGATCCCTCTTCCCAACTCTGTCAGTCTGGAAAAGAGATCAGTAAAGTAAAGACAGAAGCCACCAGAGCTTCATTGACATAAATGCAAGAAAGAACGTTCAAAACCAGACTGCAAACCTATGGGTAGGTAGAGCTTCAAAGAAAACAATGAAGAAAACTCAACTATATCCTCTGAGAGAGAACACAGATAGTGACCAAACCCATCAATAGCAAGGCTGTAGGTGCACTCACGAGTCTGGGGATTTGGAGTAGCTGCTGCCAAAGAGGTTGCGCAGGGAGCGCGGAGGGGAGATCTTGGCATCTCGGGAGTAAAACACCATGCAAACATCCTTGGTGATCACAGCAGGCTGGATGCAGTGGTCAAGCTAAGAGGAACACCAGCAAGGAATGAATGGCTGCAGCCAACTGTGCCACATTACACTGCTGCCCTTAGTGGGACAGCTTTTGAAATGTGTTCTTGTTTGGGTCCTTGGTGAAGAGTTTTCATATGTGTATCTATGGAAAAGAACTGTCAAATTTCTTGATGCATCTCATGAGTGAAATGATTTTACTACACTACACAGCAGTGCCTGGCACACAAAACCAAGAGCTAAGCCACTGTTTGTAACACTGGTGCTTACATAGCAATGTTCACTGATTCCAGTGGATTTCCAGATATGAAGATAGATAAAACAAGGCACAAAAAGGTAAGACCACCTTGTGCTACAAGGCAGTAATACCTTGACATGAAGATGTCAACTGTGAGTAATTTTTTCCACCCTGCTCCCAGAAATGGAATAAATACTCTAACTGGCCTCAGGATTCAAATCACTTTTGAATCTGTCTCTCTGAGGTACTCTCTGTGTCCTGTCTGGAATAGTTTACAGCAGGAAGGCACTGATGTCTCACCTCCAGGTAGGCAGAAAGGGTCATGTAGATCTTCTCTCCATACGGTGTCACTCGATTGAGGAGGAGGGAGTTGTGCAAGGAACTATCCCAAACTGCCTCGAAACGGTAGAAGGTCCTGGGGAAAAGTGCAGTAAAAGGTGAACAGTGAGAGGGCTGCAGAGAACTCTTACTCCCTGAAAGCATCTCCTCCCTGACATCAGCCTCCAGTCCAAGATCGTTTACTTCTACCTCAAACAGTGTGGCATAAAGACCACTGCCTGTTATGGAGAAGACTCATCTAAAAGAGAGAAGAGGGAATGCAGAAAACAAATGCTGTCATAGCACTACAGGGAAGTCAGCACTAAACAATTGTTTCTAAACAGAGAAAATTGATTTCTACTGCTTCAGGTGCAATTCAGCTCAGCTGGATCTTGAAAGTGCATGGGAAGACTCATTTTTATAAGCAATACTTATTCTACACCACATTTTAGGACTTCTGTAAGACATCTCTTCAGCATGGGACAAGGAAAGAGAGGAGCTGAAAGCTCCCACAGGTCTGCCCCAGCAATCCAGAAGGCTCAAGTAAAACGTGAGAGACAGCATCACACACAGCACAGCTAAATCAGCACATCTAAATGCATCATTACACTCTCCCCTCTCTAGCAGGGGCCTGGGGAATTACATCATTACACTCTCCCCTCTCTCACAGGCAGCTCTGACTCCAGGAAGGTCCCTTTGGAAGGAACAGCTGCACCCCTGTTCAGGAACTCAGCACACCTTTCCACACTGCTAACAGAAACAGAAGGTATTCATTCTTCATCACCTCTACATTATTTCCCTCCCAAACCCTCTTGCCACTTTTATCCCACTTTGAGTCCAAATGATGTGGTACTAAAAGCTAGAAAGTGCTTCATGTGTATTATTTTTTAAAAATAAGATATCTCTAAAGAGTTTCTGTACTAATTCCCAACATGGAAAAACAGAAGATGAAACTAAAGACAGAGGACAAACAGCAGGGTGGGAGTAGAAGAAATAACAAAATACAAAGCAAAACATAAAGAAACATGAAACAGACTAAGAGCAGACAAAAAGTCTGATCTCAAATAGAGCTCCCAAGAATCCCCTTCCTCTGACACCAACCAAACAATTCCAGGCTAATCCATAAAGGCACCATGAGGTGCAGTCAAGTGAGAACTCTGCCAGATACTGTTTGCATTTGAAGAACCACATTTAGGAAACTACTTCTGAATATGTTGTGTCTACTAAAAATACAGAGAAACATAATCTAAAGGCCAAGTAGTTGGTAACTTTAAAAACACTGTGAAGCACTGCAAAGTAATAATCCTCACTTGAGTTAATTAGGCAAAGAGCACAATTGTCCTCTAAGCCTTTACACATCTGTGTTGAGTCCTTATGTTTTAAACTTTCATCATGACTTAGTTATGACAGCAAGCAATTTTTTAAACTTCTAGCAAATTCCAGATCTACTCTCAGAGTGGAAGAGAAAGCAGTAAAACCTGTCTGCTCACAGATGGAAAAACCACTGTAGCCCTGGCATCATCTCTGCACCATTTGCCAAACAAGATTTCTCCTCATGCAGAGAGAACACAGGTGTAAATGCTCCTCAGTGCAGAAATACTACCAGCCTCTGGAGTAAAATGATGTTTGGACAAACACCAAGATGAAGTCAAGCACAGCTCTGAGGCAGTTATTTGAGTGGATCTTGTTTAGCCAGGAAGGTAAATGTACACAGCTTTGCCTGTCCAAACCAGACCTTGCTACAGCAGTTATAGAGGGAGGTAAAAAACCAGAAGGGAGCAAACTCCTTTCAGCACAGGCAACTGCACATGGAGGAAAAGGGAGCACGGGACACACAAAGCATGGAACAGAGGAGAGACAGGTCAAAGGTGTAGTTAAAACTGATTCTACTTAGCATTAGTGAAAGGTGGTGAATTGGGAGCACTGAAGACTCTGTCTTCTCTTGTCCAAGAGCCAGAGCACAGAGAGCAGAGTGCAGTGCCCCAGACTGTGCTGGGCTGTGATCCCAGGGGAAGGAGGAACAGGAATCCACCCTGGGCACCTCCTGCATGTCTGCCTGCTCTGCCAGCTGCTAAACTAAGGGGTGGCAACCACCTGGTTAAATTTCAGGTGCAAACCCAGCCCCAGAACAGAGGCTGACTAGCAGCCACAGGGCAGCCACTGCTATTTGACTGGAGCAGTTCCAGTAACCTCATCGTTCAGTCCTTGGCTTGGTCCTTCAAACAAGCAACATACAGAGTCAGAGAGTCAGAAATTCCAAATTTAGTTCTTTGATACAGAACAAGGGAAGAAAATAGCAAGGGCTACAAAAGGGGTCTATATTTGATGGCACATCAAGTGAATCAGAAAGACTGAACAAAGGAAATTCTCCTACTCTCACATGTGAAGGAAAGTCCTTGAGTGAACTGTACCTGAATAACCCTCTGACACAGAGGAAGAGGAGGAGGAAGAGGAAGACTACTTCTTGAAGAGCTAAGAGGTATGCTAACAGAATTCAGTAAAAGCTGAGGGAGGTGGCAGCAATACAAAGGACATAAAGCATTCTATTTTCAAGACTCTTTATGCACAAAGGAAGCAAACAGAAAATACCTAGGCATATCCTTATCAAGAAAGAGCCTGTAAAAACATAGAAAGAGCTTCAGTTAGTGCAGCCAAAAGCAGAACAGAAAAGCAAGAGCTGAGAGGAACAGAACAAGCGGACTTGAAAAACAAAACAAAGTGAAAAAACCCCACAGAAAGCAGCAAACAAGTCTGCAGACAATGAGCAAACAGAAGACATATCCCTTAGGAGGGCCTCATTCCACCACACTGTCATGCACTCATCCCACAACTCAAACCCTGGCATTTTGGGATGAGATGGCCAACAGCTTCATCATACTCTCCTTCAACCCAGCTGCCCACCTTATAGAAAACTACAGAGATAGAGAAGAATTCATTGAAACAGAGCAGAAAGCACAGGGCTTTCCAACTGCAAATCCAGTAGTATGACAGGAAACCAGCAACAGTCTCCCTATTTTCCAGTTCTATTGATCTGTTCATTCAAACACACTAAAATACCCACTTGTCAGTGAAGATAATAACTGCCAACCCCTGCCCCTGCCTGCCTTTACACACACCAGGTGGCAGAGAGGCATTCTGCAGGGAGGAGCAGCTTCCCAAATCCACAGGTATTTCAAAGTCCAGGCCTCTAACAGAGAAGGAAGAGTCCAGTGCTTGGAAGGATCCTCATCCAGCATTCAGCAGGTGCAGCAGAGATGGACTGAAGCCTTCCTCCCCTCTGGAAACAGGCACTGAGAGCCCCATTCCAGGGATATTCCAGCAGCTGAACAGGGCAGGGAGCAGCCTGGTGACTGTGCTGTCAGAGCAGGGAGAGGCTGTGCCCCTCGGCCTCACTGCACGTGGCTGCAGACACTGAGGCAGAACACTGTGGAGTCTGAGTTTTACAGCAATAGGACACACAGAGCCAGGGCCCTGCTGCTGCCCTGCAGGGGCATGGAACTGGACTCGTCATACATCAGTGTAAATCCACAGATTAGGAAGCCGAATTCACACAGCATGGCTCTGGCTTAGATTGTCACCTGCTTGCTCCAGGAACAGCATGTGCACATCTACACATGTACCTCTAAAACCATCCTTGTACTTCAATGCTCTATTCCAGCACAAACCTTGGTGTCAGTGTAAAAGTTTTGGGTTAAATCCTGAGGCCCCCTTAAGCTGTTCCTGTCCATCTGCCCTTTGTGGTCCGTACACATGGAAACAAATTCAGATGCACTGTCAGCAACCCCTTCACATGGATCAACAGATTCCAGCATTAGCCAGAATTTGCAGTGATGTTCCTTCTCCACCTGTGTGTTCTGTGCCCATGGAATTCTACATTTAATAATTAGCTTTCCAAACATTCTGCCAATACATCAGAGGTCAAACAAATTTCAGATTCCTGCTGGAGTGCTCATTTCATTCACTTACCTGTTGGAGCTGTGAGAGGACTTCAGGTATTTTGCAGAGATAATATTCAAAGACAGAATGGCATCCACAGCAGCTTCATCCACCTCTGCTTTATTTCTTATACGCCCTAAAAAGGGGAGGAAGAGGAATCAATTAAAATTCAAACTACAACACAAAAGGAATTTGTTTTCCCAAATATCATTTTGGACTACATGATTGACAAGCAGCTGTAAGTGGTTGCAAAACTTGAATTTTTCCTCTGGATCTCTTTCAAAATCCTTCTCTTACAGGCAGTGCTCATCAAAATGACCGAATCTGATACAAAGAGAAATGACCAGTGATAGATTTTCCTCCTTACAGAGCAAGATGCAACACCACTGACTCACCGACCACCAGCTCCCGCACATCCTTCCAGTGCAGCTCACTGCCCTTCTCGTGGATGATGGTGACAGTGATCCTCCGCTGGATCCCCTGGCAGAGGTCAGAAACAAACACTGCTGAGGTGTCCACACACACACTATGGCTTCTTTGCACTTACACTGCAAAGGTCAACTAAATACTATCTTTTAAACCAGTCTGTAACCGAACAAGCACCTCTATGCTTCAGGGCCCTAAAATCCACTTCAAGGGGATGTTATATTCTCATATGTAAAAGAAATTAAATGCTTCCCCCTTCCTCACTCCACAGAGTAGGAAAAATATAATTTTAAACCTATAAATCATATTTAACTAGGATAATCTTTATAATTTGGCAAGAGACAAAATACTACTAAGGATTATAAGAGGCATTTAAGATGCACTGAGATTCAGTCACTTCATGGATTATGTGTCATAACCACAAGCAGTGAGAAAGAGCAAATGGAAGTTGAGTCCACATGATCCTTCTGTGTCCTAAGAGATGCTGGAGAAGGCACAAATCTATTCCAAAGGTTCCTGATTTTAAACAAACTTTCACCAGTGGGATGCCCACTGATAATCAACAGGAACAGCAGCACCCTGGGGACCAGGGAACCTCCTCAGACGCCAGCCCACAGCCTGGGAGATGTGAGTGTCACTGCACAGCTGTGTGGGAAAGGAGGTGCAGAGCCCCAGCAGCAGCCCCTCTCCCTGCAGAGGTGACACCTGCTGTCCCCAGCTCTCAGCAGTACCTGGTGCAGCAGAAAGGTCCCCTGGCAGGGCAGGCCCCCGGTGTGATCCACAATAGCAGGGATGTACCTGGGGGAGACAGGCAATCAGCAGGCAGGAAAGATGCACCAGCACAGCAGCTTCCTCTCCTTGTGGCAGCTGATGACACAGGAGTGTCCAAACGGGCCCCTCCTGGCATTACAGGATCAGGAGATGTGGGACTGTCACCCACTGTACTCCCTGTACTAATGGAAAACTGTGGAACTCACAACAGGGATAAGTACTGCCACCAGACTGGAGACCCCATCACTACAAACCAGCCAGGTCCCCACCATGGTGACTGCTAAACATCAACCTGGTCTGAACAGAACAAAGGAAAAAAACCCAGAATCTCATAAACCACCGTTCTAGAAACACACAGTATTAATACAGTAATATACTTACTCCCCTGTTGGCTCCAGTTCACTGATCTCAAACCACACAAGGAGGTCATACTTGCTCACACTCTGGCCCAAGCTGGGCTTGCTCATAGTATTCAGCTTTGTAGCTGGCACTTAAAAGAAAGAAAAGAAAGAAAGAAAGAAGAAGAGTGGTTTACAAACACTGAACAAGTAAAGCTTACTCAGGGCTCACAGGAACATGCCACCTCAGAGGTCCTACAGATTCTATGTACGTAGGCAGACCACAGCTTTTACCATGAAAATGATGCTGCTTACAGCAATCATTATTTCTCTAAGTGTTGTTTTTTAGATCGAGGTTACTAGAACACACAAAATTTTTGAAGTTAAATAATGGAACAACAGTGCATCCAAAGAGCCTGGAGAAATACACAGTCCCTCTAGATCCACAGAGAAGTTTCCTCAAATGTGCATCAGTTGCTTTATGGTTTAACAGTTTGTGATTTAGAATTGCTGAGGTCTGTTCATCTGCAGCATCACTCACCCATAAAGCACATTTCACCTTCCTCACACAAGAGGAAAAGAATAGGGCTTAAAACTTCAGTCTTCACTTCTTCATGCTACAAACTGCCAGACTCCTGCACCACTTGGTTAAGATGTTGTATATTTAAAAAGGCAGAACAAGATTTATTCCAGAGCCCTAATCCTGCCAAAGTGTTTTTCTGGGCTCCTTATCTCTTGGCATTAGTGAGTATTAACAGCCAATCCCCTCTAAGTCCTTTCATGGAGGAATAAACCATGTTAAAAAAATAATGAAAAGGCTTAAATTCTAGAAATAACCTAATACTCACACCTTTTAGTTACCATTACATGCCTTCTCTTATCTGCTCACTCATTACATTTTACTGTAATGTAAACAGGAACATTTTAAAAGCTTCATTCCTGTACAGTGGGATTTTTTCTAACTCTGATTTTCCATTTTTTCTCCTTCCACATACTAACCTCACTGCTTTTATTAAGCCAAATAATTTCTCTCCCTCCTGCCTCTCAAGCCCAAATCCTCCCTTGCTCAGGTGTTCTTTAGGTTCTCCCACCTTTACACCTCTGTATCCTTCAGCTTCTACCACGACTCAGTACCCCATGCACTGGAAGAATGCACCAGCCCCCAGTTAAAACAGGTCCTTCCTTACAGGTGTGCCTAGGTGCTCTCTCTTCAGATCTGTTTCCTTTCTGGGTAAAACAGCAGCTCTCTCCACGGGACAGATCTTACAGGGATCAGTTATTCACAGCACAGCTCCACCCTGAGGTAGCAAGCTTGAGGCTCATCATTTACCTTCCCATACATTGCTCAGGGTTGTGACTCTTCTATCCCATCATCTCATGCAGCTGCACATGAACTCACCACAGCCAGAGGAACTTCAAACACACAAGTCACTCAAGTTTATTGCTAAGCAGAGTGACTCAAGAGCATCAGAAACGATAAACAACAGAAAGACACATTTAATAAACATGAAAGCTTGGTTCTACATGTTCTCACAGACTTGCTCTGGTACAATTATTAACCAGCATGACTTTTTTTTGAGTTAAATAAACAGAATACAAATGGAAGTGAGGAACAGCACTGTTAGTGGCAGAAAAGGAAGATGAGTGAAAAGGGAAAGAATGTTTCCTCTATACCTGCCTGTGTTTCCATATGCATCTCTCATCCCAGTATCAGAAAACTCAATGCAGAACACAGAAAAATATAAGAGGTCTTGGAAATTCAGGGAACAGATGCAGTGACACCCAAAAATCTGTGACTCCCAACACTCTGGAGTCTCCAGATTGTCTCTATGGTTCTCTCTAAAAGAGCCCTAAATTTAGGCACAGCATCATCCTTCCATGAGCACAACCATGGCAGCTTCTGCTCCCAATCTACCACACGATGAGGAAAAAGGAGTTTCGAAGCACATTCTGCAACTAGTTCTACATCTATCACAGACCAGGTTTGGCTACTAACCATCTCGTTTAGGAGCCCGCTCACTCTGACAACTGGGAACAGGCAGAAAGAGAAAAGGTGGCAGCTGGTCAGCTCCATCCTGGAAAGCAGCCACAGCAGAGGAGGCCAGCACGTTGGCATGCTCCGAGAGCGTGTTCAGCACATGCACGTTTACATAGCCAGACATAAGGTACCTAATCAACTCAATTTTCCTCTCATGGTCTGCAGAGGGAATGGAACACACACAAAAAAAGGATGGTAGAAATATGCAGGTGAGAGAGAGAGAGAGGAGTAGGAAATTAAAGGTGAAATGGGAAAAAAATCACAAAAGAGTTCAGCATGCATTATTCCAATTAAACAAAGAAAACCAAGGATCATTTCAACAAGACTGACTCACTAAACAAGAATGTGAGAGAGCAAAAAAATGAAGCAATTAATGAATAAGCAAATTTCCAGTCAGTAAGTGCTCAGTAAACACAGGAAGAGCCATAGCCACATCTCATGGAGTATGGTCAACACCTCAGGAATGGAATTCTACCCCCTAATGAACCAAGCAGCACTTCCTGCACAGGAGGTTGAGAAGAAATAAAAATAGAACACATAAAGAGGGCAGAGAGCCAGCAGAGACATTCAATGCCCCTTGTACCACTCACTCCATTTACATTTTTCCATGCCCTGGATTCCTCAGGAACACACTACAAGCTCCATTTGCAGTAGCAGACCTGTGATGTACAGAATCAGAGAGCTGCTCTCACCTGGCTTTGACAGTGGCATGGGGGGAGGAAAGAATCTTCGGGAAGGCTGTGGAGGGCTACAGAGAAATGAACAGTTATCAATACAGAGGCGGTGAAATAGAGGAAATATACACAAATGCACACACATGCATCTTTGTATACACACACCTATCACTGTCTCTAAAAATATCCTCACAACTCTACAAGGACAGGTAAATATCCCCTGCCAGGAAAACAAGGGGGCTCAGCAGACTTTTCAGACTAACCTGAGCTCTTTTTCTATTCTAACTTAACCAGTCCTAGGAGCACTGCTGAGGTTTTCCCAGAGCTCCCAGGTCACTGCTGAAGCTCCCAGGACTCCCAGTGCAGTGCTCCAAGCAGCAGGGTGTTTGTAAGGTGGACTGGCAGAAGAGCTGCCCATGTTTGAGAGGACAGAACAATTCCATCAGGCACTACACTGGTACAGAGGCCTCTGCCAGCACTTCCACCTCCACCAGGAATTCTGCCTGTGAGGCTGCACAGCTTCAGGAGTACAAAAACTGCACCACCTGAGCACGATCCCCAAGTGCCTGTATGCCAGGCTAGTGACCAATACCTGTTGAGGTCCTGTCCTTGCAGGTGGAGAGGATGCTGCTGATAATGTCCAAAGACTTCAAAGACAATTGGCTTTGTTTTGATGTACTCCACAAACGATTCTGTCACTTCCACAGCAATCTAGTTCAAGAGTGAGGAAAGAAAATGAGACATTCAAAAAAATGAAATCTCCTTTAGGAGTCTGTATTTCTCCTACCACTTGTTGTCACTCACAGTAAAAGCAACTGCATTTGGTTTAGACATTAATTCTACTCCCCAAAAAAGGAGAAAATTAAAGCCTCAGTATCAGGCATTTCAAGCAGGAGAAGAGGAGGCTGTATGTAACCAAAGCATTACACAGTTCATAAAAATAGATATATCAGTTCATCTGAGATCATGAGCACTGCTATTCACACGTGTATTTTATTTCCTGAATTCTAGACTCTCTTCATCCTGGAAAGGAAACACAGAATTCAATGGCAGGAAATAGAGGTGAAAGAAGAGTTAAATTTGCCACAAAGAATCATTCTGTGTTTTGTTTTGTGATGAGGATTACATCGTTCACCCAATCACTCCCAGTACTGCCTTTTCCTAAAAAGGACCCCCACAACTGCCAGTGCTGACAGAGGAAGCTGCTGCTCATGGAAAGCTTTACTTACATTCTGAACATGGTAAAACCCAAGGGGAGTCCCTCGGCCGTTGTTTTTGAGAGGTTCTGTTGAGAAAGCTTCATCATGTCGATGTAAAAAGCTTAAAAAAAATCAACCAAAAATCAGCCACCACAGAATGGTTTAATGAAGATTGCTGTACTCTGAATCCAACCTGAAAGGATACACTAAAACCCTACAAGAAATGTATTCTGCTGGAACTTTAGAAGCAGTTGAGTGACAGCCTAAAGCTGGGAACACCACAGTCCTGTGGGACTGCAACTCCTGTACTTGTTTTATGTCTTTATTATTCCTTTTTATTCTCTTCCTTAAGAACCCAAGCCTAAGAGCACTTTCACTTGAGAAGTACTGATTTCCTCCAGGGTCATGCAGCTTTCATTCAAATGGTTGTATGTACAGTATAGTATTGAATTTTTCAAATTAGAAGTTAAAATCTCAAGATATCTATAAACTAGTAACTTATGAATCCACTTTGATTCCTAATTCCTTTCTCCAAAACTTTATTCCTTAACACCTGCAGACCAGGAACTCCTGACAAGGTGTTTTTCTCTGCTGTACAACACCTGCACCCATCTGAGAAGTTCTCAGGGTTCCACTGCCCACTGTTCTTTGCTCTCTCTATCAAACCATTAATTGCCTAATGCAAGTAAGGACAAATTCTTACTTGAACTGGCAGAAAATATCTGCATATTCAGGCAGGATGCCACTGGCCTGGAGCACTGTCACACGGAAGGTAAACACACTACCCAGCTTCAGGTGATCACCAATTTCCTCAGTGAATCCTTCCATAGTCATCTTTCCATCCAAAGTGGCTGACTTCAAGTCTTAGGGAGAAAAAAAAAAAACATTCCACATAAAATAATTTTTTTTCTCCTTTCTTTTCTTAAAATAGCTCTTCAGGAGACAGTTCAGTCCCATCATACTTTATTTTTTCCTTTTAAATCCAAATAATTTGCTGATAACCAAAAGATCCAAATACCTGGGAAGATTTTCAGCACTGTTCTGCAAATGACTGTGTCCAGGATCTCTCATGTTCAACCCACTGGTACCACCTCTCCCTAACCAGGATGTTCTGGAAGGACACTCCAAACTCCTTTCTGTGACTGACTGAAAGTGTCACGAAGTTCCCAGAAGTTCTCCAAAAGTACCACATATTTCCTGCTTACCCAGCTCATTCATTCTGCTGATCTCCTCTGGAGGAGTGGTAACCTCTGAATTCTGTCCTTGCCCTTCCACAATCCGTAACTCCTCCAGCGACAGCCCAGACCGAGTCATTGCAGCTGAAGACAAGTCACTCTGAAAAATGAAACAGTGGCTTGTGACAGACTCCTGCACTTTCTGGGCTTGCAATGCCCTTCCTTCCCTGCAGCACATGTTGTTTATTCAGAAGCACAAGATACTACACTCAAAGATCCCCAACTCAATTTGAAGAATTCTTACCTTATCAAAGTACTCATTGTCAAAGGAAATTTTAGCAGTCCCAGACTGTCGAATACCAGATCCATAATCTGGAGCTTCTTCATCAGCTAAAAAAACCACAGGGAAAAAAGGAGACAGATAAATAAATGATGAGGAGATGGCAGATCCCACAGAGTTATCCAAATGGAAATTTTCATTTTAATGGAACCCAAAATGCAAAGTAGAAAAGTCATCCAGTTACAAGTCAGAGTAAGTGCTGAAAAAGATCATGCCAGAAACCCATCCCTCAGGAACTCAGGTGTGGGAAAACAATACAAATCTGAAATTGCATTCTGAAAATACTTAACTCTGAAGAATTTCTAATGCAAACCAACTTTAGTACTAATTTTTATTATTTATTTAGTTCTGATTATTGTACTGGGGTAAACTAACATCTAAAATCCTGTAGCCATGAACTCAGCAGTAACACTTGCAAAGCTGCACCAGGACATGCTGAAGCCTGAAAGCTGGATCTGTCCATACAATCTGCTCATGTCACCTCCTCCTCTTCACAGAGAGCAACAACAGGGCCAGGTTAAACGCCAGGGTTTTTTGCCCAGTAAATGCCTACTCACAGGAGAAACCACAAGATTTGGTATGTGCTCCAAAGCCTTGCTCAGGGATCAAATAATGCCACGGCCCTTTTACAAGAGATGTTCCCAGTTCAGTTTCTATTAGCCATGGTGTATTCGGTTCATTTGGGTGGATAAATATTTATTTGGAACCAAACTAGACTTTTGTACACATTAAACCAGATTTTAATTCACTTGTTTTATTCCCTGTCAGAGGGATTCTGATCCATCCTCAGAGCCTCAGTCTCATTGTATGTTCCCACGGAGAGAGAAGCTTCCAGGGTTACCCCACCTAAACAAGCAAGAACTGCTGGCAGATGGCCACTGCTGGGAAGGGCAAATTCTGGGAAGGATCTGTGGATAAGGCACGGCCCTGCCAACCAGCCCAGCTCACACTGAGCCAGTCTGAAACATCAGCCACTGAGCAGGGACCTGCAGTTCACTCTGGCACACACACAATGGCACTCAGCACTGGCTGAGCCCCTCACACCCCATATAGCTACTCTTCTCTTCTGAAAAGAATTCCTGGTGATTAAACACTGTTTAAAGCTTCTTCTAACTCTCCACATTTTGAGTGAGGCAATGAAGGGGGAAACTGCTGCTGCTTTCTGTTCACATCATGCTGAAATCCATCAGTTCAGGAACTTCTTCATATGCCCTCCCCAGACAAGCACATTTCTGAGTATTATTTAAAGGGATAGTTTAAGCACAGCTAAAACTTGGTACATTTAACCTTAATGCAGGTCACCAAAACTGTCAAACCAGGTACCCTTCTCCACTGTTTATACTGGGTGCCAGAAAGAAAAAGCTTTGCTTTAGTTTTAGTTTTCAGACTTACAGACAGCAGTAAATTCTTCCACTGTCCTAAAAAGCAGCGTTGCATTAGTTACCAGGCATAAACTTCAGTGGTCAACATAATCATAATTCTAAAATCTTTTCATCAGTGGCATTATTTCAAGACTTATTCATGCTCAGCCCATATGGTGAAACAATGAACAAAATCATTTCAACAGCAACGGCGAGCAAATGTTCTTTGAACATGAAGGTTATGGAGGTTTGAGCACCAGAGGAAGGTTTGTTTGTCAGCTGGTGTCTGGAGGGGCAGGAGGTGTGCTCTCAGGTTTGAGTACAGGGGGAAGCTCTGTCTGTCAGCCCGTGCCTGCCTGGAGCAGCAGTGTCTCACCTGCTATGGCCTGCACAGCCACGCGCAGGAAGCCGCGCACGTCGCCCTTCTCGCTGACCACGGCCACCCTGTGGATCAGGGGCACTGGGTACAGGAGGTTGCTCAGGTACACGAATGCTCTGGTGACAGGAGAGAAACACAGCCAGCGTTAGGAACAGGGCTGCAAACCCCACTGCAGCTTTGCTGGGCTCCTGGGACAGTCAGAGCTCACACACTGCATCTCCTGGGCCTGCAGGAGGTCCTGGTCCATCCTGCCCACACAGGAGGTCCTGGTCCATCCTGCCCACACAGGAGGTCCCAGGTCCTGGTCCATCCTGCCCACACAGGAGGACCCAGAGCTGTGGCCAAGGCTCAGCCAGAGCCTGCTGGCCCAGGGCTGACAGGAATGATGACACACACAGCAGAGAGGGTGGCTGGATGGAGGGTGACTGGAGATGCACCACAGTTGTGAATGGAGCTGTTAGCAAGCTGATAGAACCTATCAGGGAGCTACTGATTATAAAGAATGAGGTCGTTGGAAAGGATAAATTACAAAGAAATTGATCTGCTATGCTCACACAGCCTCAATTTATTACTGAACATGTAAAACCACTCTTTTAAAAACAGACTGACTATTTTTCCTCTTCTGTATTCCTTTGATAACACTGTGTGCAGAATAATGAGAAACCCACAATAAACCCTAAGTCATCACTTAGGTTTCTGGGAAGATTCAGTGAATGTACAGTAAACAGTAGAAGACTGGCAGTCTTCACAGGTAAATCTCTTTAGGAGCATTTTCTCTCTTTCTTTGAAAAAGCAAAACATAACAAATAACACAAGACAGCAGTGCTCTAGAGCAACCACAGAGAAATTACAGTTTCCAAAAGAAAAGCAGCATTTAGGCCCCGTAGGGGATGATCCTGCCATATTCTAAGTTATATACAAGCAGGAACTGCTTTGGAGCAGTTAGGTTTAACTGCTTAACAACCAATTTAATTGTACAGGCTTTAATTAAAATTCAGACTAAAGTTATTAGGTTATTTTATGTTTCTGCAATGAATTGCAGTAGTTTTTAAAGCATCACACTTCCGTGGGATTAGCTTGAGCAAAACATTAAATGTTGAGAAGCTCAAGTCAGCTGAGAACAGCTCTCAGCAATGGAAAATCTGGAAGGTTTCATTTACTAAGTGAGCTGTTTCAGAGTTCAGAAGAGTGCTGAGAGGCACAGAAATCTAACCAATAGTTTTACCAGTCATTAAATTTAAAGCAATTAATTATGCAATTTTAATAAATTTATGTACATTAAATTATACTAAACAACAGCAATTTATTTAACTAATTTCCTCCTTACAGCTCTTTTTATCAGTCTTCAGTATTACGTATAATTAATTCCTGTTATGTACAGCTGTTATTGTTTAAAATTCCTAGGGAAAGTCCTGCCTGACCAAAGGGAAGTATTGCTCCTTGGGTTCACATGCCCCTTCCAAGGATGAATGAATTCTTTTGCAATGACAAGGAAGTCAAACAGGTGTCAGTCATGAACCAAGGACACAAAAATAATGCTACCAAAATAAAAGTGGTGACACAATGCAAGAGAGAAGAGGATGATTAATATGGCTATAAAAGTAGCACAACAAAAAAAAAATGAAGAAAACCATACAACAACAACGAAAAAACCAACTGTAACATAACACTTCACTAATATTAGGATTTAATTCCTTTTCAGTCTGCTTCAAAGTGAGGTAAACACTGATAACGCAGGGCAAGGCACAAGAGACTAAATTTCAAGTAACAAAGTGAGAAGGTAATTTTCTTTTCCTCTAACATTTTCCTTTTTAGCTTTGGACTTTCAGGGATGCTCATCTGAGAAATCAGCATCCAACCACAGAGGAAAACAGTCCCTGAAACTGGAATGGTTCCCTTGGACTGGATCTGGGATGGGACTCCCAAAGGTTCTGCACTCAACACAAAAAACACCAGTCTGAAAAGCACATTTCAAGGCAGGGAGAACAGACATTTCCCAACAGAACAGAATCCAAAGAGCCTTGCACTGATGTGCACAGAAGGAGTCTCACTAACTAAAAGAGTCAGGCATTGCAGAAGCCTTCTCCCTTCAAAGCCAAACTAATGGAAAGTGAAAGCATCATCTGCATGAAAAATAAAAAAATATGTTTATTTGCAGGGCAAAAGTTCTGAAGGTGCTGCTCAACATGTGACAGCCAAAGCACTCAGAGCTGGATTAACCACTACCATGTCAGACCATCCCAAGGAAAAAAATTATTTCTCTTCTTCTTCAATTTGCTTCCATCTCGTCACCTTGTTCAGTGGAATCCTTTTAACTTAGAAAAAGAAAAGCACATAATGCAAAAAAGTTTTAAGTTCCTGTTTGCTGATGAAAATGCTGCATCTCCTCTGTAGGGCAGAGAGCAACTGCACATGTGCTGCAGCAAAACACAGCTGGGTTATGCAGCACTACTGCTGCCAGTGCCATTCCAGCTGCTTCCTCGTGAGACACTGCCAAGTCAGGAGTGGATGAAACCTTAAGCCTCTCCTCCTCTCCCCACTCCCCACAGAGCCCCTCAGTGTCCCCCTGCACTTAGCCCAGCAGACTGAAAGAGGGGAGCTGGATTAGCAGAAAGATTGGTGAGGTAAAATGGCATACTCACAACAAAACTAGAAATTAAATTTAACAAACATGGTTTTTTAAAAAAACCGAAACAAAACCAACAGAACTCAGAACGATGGGAGATATTTTTAAAATAAACACATTAGGATTTAGATAGAATACCCCACAGTCCTCTCCCACCTCCCTTAAAAACAAAGCAAATGCTTGGTATGTCACACCATTAAACAGAATCAGCCCTGAAGAAACCCAGCATGCCAGAGGAGATGGCTAAAGGGACCAGCTCTTTTTCCTTCTCTTTCAGAGTTACAAACAAAAGACAGTCATAGCACAGAGAGAGAAAAGAAAGTAACTGTGATGGCCAGGGAGCTGGATAACCACATGATCCATTTCTCAGCCTCTTCTCCTTCATGACCTGCACTTGTTATTGCTGACAACCACCAAAATATCAGAAATTTCTTTATTTGTTCTTCACATCCCATAACATCTCGGCCAGTACACAGCTGGAAGTGATAAGGGATTCTGGTTCTGTTACAAATTGTTACCTTGTGCTCAGGATAATAGCTCTGTAGATGGGCACACCCTGGCACTTGTAAGGCTGTTCAAAAGCAGAATTCTCACACTGGAAGACACAGAGGACTCAAAATAGTTTCTGCTCAGTGGTGCTGGACAGTCTAACAGCCTCTGCTGACAGAATGGGCACAACAGAACAACAGGGATGGAAACAAGAGAAACCAACAACTGAGAAAGTCACTCAGCTCCAGCCTCATAACAGCAGCTAAGTTTCATCCCTCAACACAGTCACAGCTCTGCACATGCAGCTCACACACTGAGGCAGCAGTGCTGCAGCCTCACCGTCCTTCCAGACACAGCTCCCAGCTCCCCACACAACAGGGAATGGGAGGCAAGCTGTGTGACTGCCAGGAAGCACAAGTGTTTTCATTACACACTGTATTTGCTCAGCTTGTGCCGTGCTTCCTGAGGCACTGGTGAGTGAGCACCAAGAGCTCAGCTGTTTCCCAGGCCCCAGGGGCACAGGGAGCAGCCCTGGGCTCCAAGGAGCTGACAGCCAGCCCAAAGCAGCACACATGGCTTCCCCAAACTGCCTCCCCACCTGAGCCAGATGATCAGGGTTTGGAAACGTGGTACCATTGCACATAAGGGCACAGATTCAGAGATCTCAGAGGACTAAAGCAATTTCTTGCAACTTTAGTCATTTTTGTTTCAAAAACTGGATCAAGGAAGTTCCAAGTTTCACTACAGACAAAACCTGAGGTTAGACAAACACACTACCCTGAACTCAAAGCTTGATAAAACCCAGCAAACTCAATCTCTCTTTTTCATAAATTATGCAAACAAGTATCCTGCATTTGAGGAAACTGCATAAAGGCCCCACCATCCTGACCCTGAAGTCTTCCCTGCTTACACTCACAGAGAAGGATAAAGCCAAGCTCTGGTCCCTTTTCCTGTGTTCCTCCCTTCTGCTGCCCATGGAGCCTTTTTTCTGTACCACGCCTGTGGCAAGCACCTTAATGAGGACGTTGGCTTCCAGGGTAAGGAAGGAGGCACAAAAGCACCATTGGGGGAGTGGGACGCAGCAGAGAGAGGAGCCAAGCCACTAAACAAAAATGTTTCTGTTTCTTGTCATGAGAAACATGTGTTAGCAAGATTGTTACTGAAGAAACAGCTCAAAGAACTACATTTCTTTAATGTAACTTGCTGTCCTTAAGGGTCTACACCACAAACTGAGGTATGATAGTGCCTAATTCTATTCTGGAAAACTCAATAATATTCTAAAATACATCAAGCAAACTTGCTTCAGGAATTCAAACATAGTGCCTGGGGAAAGTGCTGATACACACAGGCAGTGAATTTCAATGCTGATGACCTTTCACAGTGTAATACTAGCTACAGAGAGTCAAGCATAATCTGAGAAGCCAAATCATCTCAGAGAACACTCTTCTCCTCATCCATTCTTCTTTCTGCTCATGCCATCTTTTTGTATGCATAGGATGTTAAACCTATGCATAGGTTTTCAAAAAAAAAAAAAAAAAAGAATTCTGGGTTTGGACTAAAGACTTCCACCATAGCCAGATTCCCTTCCATGGAAGAAAATAACACACCACAATTCTATTTTAATGACCCTGCAACGGCTAAATAGGGAATTCTAGAAATGTTTAAATACTGTACACAAACCCCCGTTCATTTCAAGCTGCAATAGTTATCTGCAGATAGATTGACTCACACTGTCACATCTAAGGGTCGTTTTCTCAATTACCACTGAGGTCCTCACGGCCCCAGACACAGGAATTTAACACTTAACTCTGAACTACACTCACTCATTCTCTGGCAATTCCAATTCACCGACACGGGTGTTTTGGCTAGACTGAGCATCTGTAGCAAAGGCAAAGCCATTGCACCTGCAGCAAGAGCTGGTCCCTTTTGGCCATCCTCAGAGTAACCTCACCAACCTTCCCACTAAAATGAACCAGGGGGATCTGTCGTAAAACGGGTCGCGCCCATCATTGAAGAGGTCTGATCCCTCCTCAGTGCCAACGTCGGAGCCAGTGTCATCCACAAAGGCCTCATCATCAAAGTCCTCCATCTCATCCTGCTGCTCATCTGCCAGTTCCGTGACGTCCGAGTCGGCCGTGGAGAAGGTGGGGGAGGGCGTGCGATCGGCCAGGCGCTCGTTGACGCAGCCGTGGAAAATGGGGGAGCTGCACATCAGCGAAGGGACAGGACAGCATTAACAGGGTCAGCACCTCAGAACACAGCCCTGGCCTCAGCACAGACAGCCCTGCCGCCAAACCGGAGCGAAGGGGCTGCCAACAGAGCCGGGAAAGGAGTGGCCTCCAACAGAGCAGGGAGCAAATGGAAAGGAAACAGAAATATGGCTGAGCCTATAGATCTTGACAGGACATCCATTTAACAGTTCTTATTTCCAACGCAGCAGTTCTGCAAATGAAAATATTGTAAAGGCGTGGCCGACAGCAGGAAATATTAAAGAATCCCCTCAGACACTTCCCTAAGGTATGACCAAACTATTTGAACCACACAGCTGAGAGACTTTGCACCACTTTTTCAGTATTCTTCATATCCTCAGAGCTCTGCTCCAGTGACTTTAGACAGAATTTAGCCGGTTATATTACTTTGAAATAAATTCATAACTTACTAAAGGTTCACTCAAAGCAGATTCTACTAGGTGACACGTGAACTGGCAACGTTCTAAGGAGCATTTTCTACTCCTAACTGTATGTGGAGTGTGCCCAGCCCCTGTCAGACAGCGGGCAGCTGCTGCAGAGGGCACAGGTGTGTTGAAGGTCCCCGTGTGGCCAGAGGGGCAGCGCAGCACAGGGACGGGCCGTACCTGCCCACGAGCTTGAACCAGTGGAAGCGGTCGTAGAAGGGGTCGCTGCCCGTCATGGAGCCCTCGGGCTCCTCCTGGCTGCCCGAGGCCACGTCCCCCGCCCGGTCGTACATCTCCCGCATCAGCTCCAGCCTCTGCCTGCGGGACACAGCACAGAACAGCTCAGGAGAGAGGGAGAGAGAGAACACAGCGTGAGGTGTTCACCCCACCGCCTTCACCTGCACCAAATCACACCCAGCAACACAGGAGGCTGTACCCTGACTCGGGTGCTTTGCTAATTCCCCAAAACATTAGAGATCCTGGGAAAAATTCGTCCAGCTCATCCCTCTAAGCACAAGGCAAGGTCACTGCAGAAGCTTACATAAATCTTGGATTTCAATTCACTTCTAAATATTTCTCTTGCACATCTAATTCTGGCATATTTTTTTGCTTCCTTTTTCACATCAGACCATGTTGCTGAGTAATTTCAGCAGTTCTTTGCATTCCACTCCAGAAATGTTGGCGTTTTGATTCAAAAGTTACTGATTCCATTATAGACTCTAATTAGTCATTTATTTTATTGAAGAAAACAAGTACTTTACACTGCAAGATCCTGTAAGTTATTAGTAGGAGAAAAGTTCTTCAGCCAGTATTTAGAGAATGGGGAAAAAAAGTCATTTACATGTCATGAAAATAATTCAGATTGCAGTCAGATTTTGTGACAGAAATTGTGTAGCTTAGAAACAGAATCTTTCTAGAAATAGATTTTTATCATAAATGATGCCCTATACTGCCAGGTTATATAATGCAGGTGGCAGTGAAAGGACTGAAAAAAGAAGGAATGCAGAGAGTTGAGCTATGATGAGTTCTCTTACATTCAAAAGATATAGTCTAACCTCAAAAATTACAAAAATTAGATGTGGAAGTAAGGTGAGAAGCTGGAGAAAAGTGCACTTGTTCCAACACTCTGGCAAGCTGGTATTTACAACATCCCACACTGCGTAGAAAGTTTGGGAGGACACGGAGCAACAACAGACACAGATAAGGAGCAGCAAGGGAGGAAGTTTCCGAGCGCAGGTTTTGGGCACAGGGAGCTGAGCTCTCTAACACTCTGGACATACTTGAGCTTTTCCAGGGCCCAGTAGTGCGTGGCTCCGTTCTTGAGGTCCTGCACCTCCACGGCCAGCACGGTGCGGGGGCTGTGCCGGCTGCGCTGGGCCTCTGCGGGCAGCAGCTCCGGCGGCAGCGGCGAGTACAGCGTGTCTGTCAGCAGCACGAACTGGAACTGCACCTGCAACCACACGGCACACAGCCTTTGGTGCCCAGCAGCCACGGGGTGGGCATCAGACAGCAGCCCCAGCCACTGACCCGCCCTTCTCTGAACCCGCTTACAGCCCAGAGTAATAACCAACAGACACAGCATTTTAGAGACTACAAGTAACTCAGAGCATTTGCAGCAGGATTATAAAATCAAAACTGATGGGACAGAAAATTCAAACAGCGGCTCTGCACCTTTTTCTTTAACTCTACACTGATTGCATTGGCTTCCTTCAGATACACTGCGTTTCCCCACAGCTGGTCCCTCAGGGAAGTGAACTGGTGGAATTTCCACTTCCTGAAAGCCCACTGGGCCAATTCATATTCATGGCGTGTCCAGGGCACTGGGAAGAGCAAAGAAAGAGAGAAATAAAACAATGTGGCTTCTCAAAACCATCCCATGCAGGATGCTATACTCCTGCTGACTGTGCCATCAAGTCCTCAGCACATTTTTTTGAAGAACAGAAAACAAAGCCCTGTGTTTTCATTATTTGTCGTGGAAGAACTGGACTCAAACTTCCCTGACATTAGCAGGGGAGATTAATGATCATGTAAATGAGATTTGGAACAGAGGAAAAAGTTATTTGGCAACTATTAAAGCCAAATGCTGAACGAGTGGAATGAGAGTAAGTATAATGGGAATAATGAATTATCACTGTCCAGAAATGGAGTTACACAGACATGTCACAGCATTCTAAGAATTCCTAGCAAGGAGGAAAGAGAAACTTCAAAATCAAAACAAGGAAACAAAGGCAACAGTGTTACTTTGTTTTAAGACATCTGAGCTCTGTTAGTGCCAAGAAGAGAGAGATTCCTTCAAGGCCACCAAATGAAAGCTTGGGGTAAAACTAATCTACTTTGTGCATCAGTTGTATTTGGAGATGTAAGTCTACTGTTCATGTGGAATGTATTCTATAAATGGGTATTTGGAATCTTGATGCTAAGAGGATTACAGATCAAGAACTTACAGTGCTTTGCAGCTTTCCAAAGCAAGTTTTCTATCTATTACAAGAGATAATACAACAGCTGTTCCTTTAGACTTGGCTATATCCAAATTATTTTCAGCTTCACACTCACCTTCCTCCTCCTCCTCCTCTTCCTCCTCTGTTGTTTCAGCTGCCAAGGACCGTGTCTCTACCTGCTTCTGGAGGGCCTGCAGTTTACTCTCATAGTCCTGTGGGGAGAGAGGAGACTCTGTGTAGGAGGACAGACAGGAGCCAAGGGAGCTCAGAGTGACAGGCACAGATCACAGGCACACAGACACTCCAGGAGGGCTCAGCTCACACACCACTGTGCACACAGCACATTTAGTGCACACACAGCCCAACACGATCAGGACAGAGGAGCTGCTTTCTAAAATCACCACATTTACATGTTCACAGTGTGGAGAAGACAGGAAGGGTTAGGATGTTCTTTTGGTGAGGTTTTTGCTAAAGACAGGAAGAGGAGGGTTTTGTTTGGAAGCTGCCTGCTGCTTTCAGAGAGGTAGGAGAGAGGCAGAAATAGAGAAAAATGCAAAAATAAATTTGAAAAGGGAGGATTATTCACCTTCATTTTCTCAAACAGGGATTAAGAGCACCATTAATTTGCCTTTTTATACAAAAGAAATTCATTTCACATATTAGTGGGGGAAGCACTTGGTTTTCAATCAGACTTTCACCATGGCACGTAGGCACCACGCCCTCACATGTGTATTTAATACATCTGAAGATAAAATCCCACCACTGCCCATAGCACAGAAGTTCATGCAGTGGCTTCCCCACGAGGAACACTTCAGCAACAGCTTCTGGTACAAGAGCATTTTCTTCCTGTTCAGACCTTATCGTGCCTTGAAATAAATGGTACTAAAACCTAATGAGTTTTTTATTATTTGCTGGTAAAACAAATACAAATTAGAACACAGTGCTCTTGGTCTCAAAACCTATCTTACTAGGATATTCTATATTTTTAAGACAAACCTTTGGCATATATTACACAAATTAAACTGGTTTCTCAAGATTTTTACACAAGAGTTACAACAACAATTCTCTAAAGAGTGTTGCTGAGTTCTTAAGGAGAATTCTTGAAGCCACTCATCTTGTATTCCAACCTTCTCTCTTCCACAGTTCCAAACCCTAAAATTCTTCTCCAATGCCCAGTTTGCAGTAACAGGTTCTTAGGTCCAAGAGCTACAGAATAAAAGCTTTACATTTTCTTCCCATCCCACTTAAACACCCCACCTAAAGAGCTGCACCACTTAACCACAACATGACTGTGGCAATTCAAACCAGCTTCAGTCAGAAAGGCTTTAGACTCTGTTTGGAAAGGAGCTACGCCTCCAGAACATTCCTTCAGGTTCAGAAGTAATATTTTCTGAAAATAGCACTAATAAATGGTAGCTGTGCCCTTAGTGCAGGATTTTGAGTATCAGGAATTCAATATCCCTGAGAGCAAAACTGAACTCATATGGCCTTCATATGATGACTGCATTCTAATTTCTAGTTACCTTTTGAATATTTTATTTGGCTAAAATACTCCTTCATTTGTTTCTGCTCCATTCACTGTAAGTTGGCTACTTACACAGGAAGTAACCTCAGCCCAGCAGCACTAACTACTGCAAAAAAACCCCCACATACCCTTTCTTTTGATATTCATTCTGAAATTCTTAAAGATTCACCAAAAATCTATTCTAGACTGCACGAGACTTCTCATGGAAGTATCAGATTTATCTGCCCTTCTGAAATGCCCAGCATAATCCTGATTTTTTTTTAACATAAAGGCACCTTTTTGGACCTATTTCTCCCACTCCATGCAGATAATGTTATTACATTTGGAACCAAGATAAAACTGGTCAGACGCAAAGTGACACAAATAAGCTTCTCTCACTTGCAAGGAACAGCAAAATAACTTCTTCTCCTGTAGTCTGACATCAATAACATCATTTTGAGCACCTAGATTGTAGCAATGGAGAGCTCTTCAGGCAGTGTTTGAATAGAATCTTTCCAGATTCTTTTGGAGAAACTGAAAAGTTGCAAAGGGAATGGGAGTGTCAGGGGAAACAAGAAAGAAAAAGACCCCAACCCAGCAACCAACCCACACCCCAGACACTCGGACCAGACAAAGCTTTTTCAGACCAGCCTGGAGCAGTTAAAGCAGAACCCTGCAGCACAACAACTGGGACGTGATGTCTGCCAAGGTACTGCCCTGTGCAACTCTCCCCTGTATTCGAGGTGCACAGAAAAGTCCATTTCTTTTGTTTTCAATGAGCAAATAAATGGAGAACAGCCAGCTCTGTGCTTTCTTCCAGAATTCAGATAAACAGCACACAGGATGGTACAATGGGACAGCACTGAAGACAGGAATGGTTTATAGCTCCTTGTGCTACAAAAAGCTCTGATTTTCTTTTAGACTGAATTTAAATAAGCTGTCTGAGATGGACACAAGTCTTCTCTGCTGCTTTCCACATAACAGCAGAAACACCAGGGTGGATGAACTTACAACACTCAGACTGAGGAACAATTAAAGAAACCTTTTTTAACTCTGCTGGAAAAAGCCCAACCCCAAGATAAAAAAATAAAAGCAGGACAGGCCCGCAGTCAATTTTCATTTCCATTTCACTGAGACAAGTCTGACACTTACAAGAGTATTTCGTAGTTTATTGAAAGAGCACTTGTTACAATACAAACCACTTCTGCTTTTCACAAGGCAGATACTTGCTCTTAAGACAATCCAAAACAATAGACAGATCTGAAAATCCCGTTTAATTCAAAGGCAGCTCACTGCTTTCTTTACAGTACAAATAGTTACACAGCATAGATTTCTCATGTGGCAGCTCCTGAAGAGATTTAATGGGAAGTATCCAAGAAAAATTTCAACATATAAAAAAGAAATTTCAACATATAAAGGACACAGTGAGGGAGATATTGAAACTGTGCTGAATGTACTGATAAAAATAGCATCCTCTAATTTGACAGATCCCTACATTCAGACTGCTTGGGGAAGGATGGAGTCAATCTGAGTGAGGAGCATTAGTGATGTGCATCTAACCCCAGTGAGTCCCACAGCCCCTTGAGCAGCCACCCCAAAGGCCCAGGTGGAGCCAAGCCAGCTGCCAAAGCACAGCACAGCAGCACTTGGCAAAAGAGCACTTCCACCACGGATGCCACGTTTCCATCACCCTAAAAGCCTTTTCACACAGACATCAACGGGAGCAGCTGTCTCACTGTTCATTAACTCCATTAACACAGGATTTGGAGTGAGTGGTGTGTATGTCTGAATAGTACAAGGAGACCCACAGTTCTCACCCTGCTTCCCTTATCAGATGAAGCACTGCACTGCAATTCATATCATACTCTTAAATATGCTCCTAAAGACCAGAAAAAAAGCTGCTTCCTGGAAGCAGACTGGACTCCATTCTGACACTGCCTGTCCTTTTTGTGTTTTGTCAGATCATACAGCACAAGGCAGGGCTGTTCTTCCAGTGCTGCACTGGAACCCTGGGGTAAGACAGACTGATGGCAACCTGCTGCTCACCAGCACCACCCAGGCATTTACAGAGAGTTCTTCTCTGAGTTTTAAGCTGAAGTAAGCTGGCACAAACATTTAGTGTTTAGCATTAAGGCATCAAGTAGCAGCAGTTTCAGTCTCCTGTCAGTACATGTAGTTCCATGGGCCTCAGAGTTACTCCATGCTCAATCACGTGGTGATTTCATACAGCAGCACAATCCTCAAAACACGGGCAGGAGCTGGAATCACTTTGGTCTCCTCCCACGACCCATCCCCTGAAGGCCAGCCCTGCCAGGCTCATGTGCTCCTACTGAGCTGGGAGCTTTTCCCAGGCATGCATCTTTACAGAGCCCAAGCTTTTTGGAGGATATATAAGAACTCATTAATGCTTGATAGGCACAAAACCCAAGTGCAATGCACTGCTAAAAGAGGATCCTAAAATAAAGACAACAGCAAAACATTACTGGCAGCCCAAAACTCATTCTGCAATTTAGACTCAAGCTCAAAGAAAGTATTGCTAACCTACAAGCCTTCTTTTCTTTAAGAATCAGGACATTTTTGGAAATCATGCTTTATTTCCTTTGTTCGAGTAGGCCAAAGCACGAGACAAATGCAAGTTACAAAGCCAGATGTGGACATAGAATTCAACCTGCCATAAAGCAAAACTCCCAAGTGATCAGAGCAGTTTGTTCTTTTAGGACTTGGAGGACTGACTCTGTATCTCCTGCAGCAGAGGCCACTACCCCATCAGTGAAACATATGCTGAGAATTAAGAATTGACACCTGATTAATTGATAGGAAAACGGCACATGTGTTGCAACAGCACCTACAACACACTCAGCTGAGGCAGGGGAAAAGTATGATAGGACAAAAAAAATATGGAAAAGAAGCTTAAGGCACTTGCCACTCATCTAGAGCTATGCTGAGCCACACACAGGTAACAATTGCCAGTAGGGCTTATATTTTATAAAAAAAATAAGCAACCTCAAGTAAATTCAGGATACTTGTGCAAAACAGCACAAATACACTCCAAAGTGGACCTACCTTACCAAATGTGGTAGGGTGGTCAATTTTGTGTTTAAAATTTTATTCAAGTTAAATTTAAAAGCAAAATAGGTCTTCAAATATTCCTTACAGTTAAGGCCACGGATTTTCAAAAGTAAGAGCAACTGTGTCTTGCACTTTTGGAAACTTGGAAAAAAACCCTGTATCATTAAGGCTGGGACCTCGAAGCCTATTCCTTAATCACTAGTTTTTCAGTAATTTGCTCGAAACAATCTGAAGCAGGAATTGCAACTTCTGTGTTACAGCAAATCACTGGCAAGCACAAACCCCTTCAGAGCAAAACAAACATGAAAGATTTTAACTCGCATTTTGAGTGTGGGGAGGAGAAAAACTAATTATTTCCTCCTCAAAGCAACCTTCTCCTTTATTAAATGAGTCTTGAATTCAAGTTTAATCCAAGACCAGAGGCACTAACATGAGGTATCACATTAAGATGAAACAGTTCAATTCTCCCATCTCACAGGAGAATTCAGCCAACACCAAGTAGTGACTTATAAATCTTCCTAAGAATAACTATTTCAAGAACATCTCCCAGACCCATGCCTGAGAAAGCTGAAAACATAAAAGAATTAGCTTTTTGAGTGCACCAGAGTGTTGAAAAATCCTAGTTCCTTTCCACAATCTCAGTATAATAATTAAAACCTATTATATTTAGAGATACAATGGGAATTAGAAAAAGCTTATTTGCAAATAATTGCTTCAGCATTATATATATATTCTGACATAAAATTCCATTCAGGCTGGTTTAACTGTCACAGCAATTTCATACCAATAATTATGAACTTAAGCAGAAGGAGAAGAGACTTCTACTCAGGGAGTATGACCCAATAGCTCTTCTTAATTTCTTTATAAAAAAGCAACACGTATCTTGTCAGCTGACAACTTTTGGTTTATAGATTATTATTACTATTAAAAATTGAGTTAAGAGTGGAAAATATTGTTCTGAAGAACCAGATACATTTATATACAGATGGTCAGTTTCCTTATTGCTAAGAAAAAGGTCACAAGAAACATTCAATGCTAGAAACTAAATTCCTCTCTTGATTGTCTACATAAAACACAGGAGGAAGGTAGCACTTGGTAAGTTCCAGACAATATTTTCAGCATTAGAAAAATACTTCAAGACACACACACACACAAAAAAAAAAAACTTGGTAAACTAGCTAGTGGGAAGTTTCCATCTCCCTCCCTCCAAGCGTTCTAGTCTATGGAAAGGGTTCTTACAATATTTCAGAGTACTCTCCCGAGGGGTGCTGTTAACGGCGCGGGCAGTCCCGTGCCAAGGGCAGTCCCGTGCCAAGGGCAGTCCCGTGCCAAGGGCCGGTACCGGGCGTTGGTGCCGGGCCCCTGGAGCCCTGCCCGGCCCCAGCCAAGGCCGAGGAGCCCGGGGAGGAGCCCAGAGCCCCCACCCGGCCTGCCCTCCCTGCTCATACTGTGGTTTCCCTGCCCGCTTTCAGGTTGGGGGCCGAGAACTGGCGCCTCATGCGCGGCGGCGTGCCCGGGGGCCCGTGGTGGCCGGGCCGCTCCGGGGCCTTGGCGCCGCTGTCCCCGGGCTGCCGCTGCTGGTGCCGCCTGTGCTGGGAGCCCTGCGGCTCCGCGGGGTGCAGCGCCTCCGAGGAGCCCGAGGCCTGGCGCCGCAGCCCCTTCTGCGAGCCGCTGCTCAGGGAGTTGCTCCTCCAGCGCGGGTGCTGCTGGCTGCAGGGCTGTGGGGTGCCCAGCTGCTGCCGGGCGATCTGGATGTTCTCGGCGCTCCTGGGAGGGCCACAAAGGCTCCACGGCTGCTGAGCATCTTTACAGGCGCCTTTGCCTTCCTTCTCTTTGCCTTCGTCTTTGTTCTTGTCGTCTTCTTTCGGGATTCTAACCTCAATGACTTCGTCCTCGGTGATAATGATGTGGGTGCCCGGGCTCCACGAGTTCCTGTGTTTGGGATTGCTTTTGAAAGGAAACCGGGGTTTGCGGTTTTCAGGTGGAATGAACCGGTGAGGCATGTTCTGTCGACGGAGCTGTTTGGCTATTTCCTGCTGCTGTAGATTTTTAAACCGAATCTGTTCTTGCCTCATCCACCGTAAACGCCCACGCCTGAATGCCGGATCGCCTGCCATCAGCTGAGACACACGCTCCTCCTTAGCAAGATCCTCATTCTCGCTTCTCTTCGCCTCGTCCGTGGGCTTCTTGTCCACATCCACCGCACTGGCAGAGTTTGGAGACTTAGCATTAGCCACAGTCGACTGAGCTTTGTCTATCAGGGGCAACACCTTCTCCATTTTTAGCATTTTATTTCTGAGAACTTTAATCTCTTCATCCTTCATGTTGTTCTGCTTCTTCACTTCTTGCAAAATATCTTCCAGTTTGTCTATGTGCACCTTTAGGTCATCCACATCGGTTATTCCTTTCCCATTAGCCATCACATCTTCAATCTTTTCATCTCCGACTCCCACTGTGTCCCAGACATCCCGAGCGACAGCTCGCCATGATTCGCGCTCATTGGGGTCCTTTTTCCCGTACATGGCACAAAGCTCTTTCATCTTAACAATGGCCAGAGCCTCAATCTCCTGCCTACTGTGCCTGAAGTCATTGAGTGCTACCTCATAGCATATCTCCTTCACAGCCTGAATCTTTAGGTCTGAGATGGTGACCCATTTGGAGTCCTTACTAAGGCGTCGGCGTTGGGGTATCTGGTACATTTTAATAGGTTCTCGTTTCTTCCCACTGCTGGGGAGGCCACACTTTTTTACAATGGTTTGGAGCTTGCTGGGGGGCAGCTTCTCTCTCAGGGAAGTGATCAGTCTCCAACTCTCCTCACACGATCTCTTGTCCGAATCATCCCCACTATCAGAGTCTGCATCCTTTGGAAAAACAAAAATCAAGAAGTGGCCCCAAAATAACCAAAATTAAAATTGTAAGAAAATGGAAAAGCTAAACAAGAAGTAGCAGGCAAAGAAAACTAAATCAAAAATCAAAATAGAACAAGTGATAAGGAGGTCCCTGAAGACCGAATGTTAGGGCATTAAAATGTATCTTCAAGAGTCATGGACTGTCAAAATTGGAGCTCTTCACTAAATAAAGATTATTTTATTATTATTTTTATTTAAGCCTTGTCATCTCAAAATAGCTGATAATCTGAACTCTTCCCTCCCAAACCCTTCCAAAATCTTTAAATAGACCAACTAAAACCAAGCTCCTGGTTTTAAATGTTAAAACCAAGTGTAAACTGCACTTCACACATGCTACAGAGACATGCAAATCCCCGCCACACACATTTGCCTTGGTGACTGCTGCTGCTTCTTTCAGCAAATCCTCCCCAGGAAGGTGAGCACAACAGCCATCATAGAAGATGTCATGAGCAGCAGAGTAAGTCGGGTTAACACTGGTTAGTAACGTTGCACGTGGTTGCAGGGATGCTCAAGTTTAGAATCCATTTCACTACAACAGCAGCCAGAGAAGTGTTAGACGATAAGGAAAAACGAAACAGAAGCGGCCAAAAGGCTCAGTGTTAAAAGGACTGTAAGTGCCACTATGACAGATGAAGACAGTGGTTCATACTCCAAGACTTGCTACAAGCTAGAAGGATATCCAGAATCAGAGTTTCAGAGATGGGTTGTGGTTTGTTTGGTTTTTTTTTCCTTTTGGCACCTTGTTGCTTAGTTTAAAGGAAAAACCCATTATCAGTCTTGTCTGTCCGAAGAATGAGTTTCAGCAGAATGCAGAGTAATGACTTTCTGGTTTTAATTGTTTTAATACGAATTTTCTATTTGATATCCTTGATTTGTCTTCTTCTCAAACCCTAGAGCCTGGAGCTTCCACACACTTGCTAAGCATTATGCGTTTTGCTTCTTCATTACAAGTTTTCCACCTTTTGCTAAATGATTTTTAATGAGCAGTGCTTCAGGTTTCCATATGCTAGGAATGTCTGTTCAGACAAACTGCCACCAGGAGTTAAAGATATCCATCATTGCTTACTGCAACCAGGAATTAAAATCAGACCACTTTTCTTTAAAGGCTTATTAAGACATCTCTTTAACAAGCAAAAAGTCCTACGTGTCACTGTGATCCAAACACCTTCAGCACAGCTGTCAGTGTCTAATGCACCTCTGACTAACATCCCTGTTTTCCACATGGAGATTTGGAACACATGAGAAACCAGGAACAGTAACAGCCAAAGGAAACTCAGGCCACTGAGCCAGCACCAGAGGCTCCTAGAGTTTACACTTTGGCTAGATGACAACGAAGAATGGGGAATGCAACATAATTTGGGGGGCAATGATGAAAGGAAACACTCTTCTGCCCTATGGTAAAGATTCACATTATTGAGCTCCTTGTAACTTAATGTAGTTTTAAAAATAGCACTAGAGAATCAACTTGTAGTTTTAGGTGAAAATATAGGCAAAACAATGGTTGAGAAACTCTTTGTGAGTTTACAGCTGACAAAATTTGTGTCCTGAGGAAACAGCATCTACCAAACTGCAGGCTGCAGTGGAAACCAAAGGTTCCCTGGAGGAAGCCCCAGTGCAGCTGGGCCACTCAGGGATACAATCAGGAAGGAAAATCATGAACTACTCCAACATTAAGTCACAAGTTCCACAGGACTCTGATATTTAAAAAACTACCATAGAACTACTTATGGGTAAAGCATGTCTGCATATCAAAACCTGATGAAGAGACACTGAGTCATTGCCCTGCATGCACTCAGAGGTTACCCAGACCACTTAATGCAGCTAAAATCCACATTCCAGTATCAACTGGCCACTGCAGAGGCATTATGACCATTTTAGCTCTATAACACAACTTCACATTCCATTTGTGAAATGGAGAACAACTACTTCTATTCCCTAGTAATACTAGCAAGGCAAAGATATTTTCCTTGGCATTTTGGGGGGCAAGAGCTATTGTTTATTTTTTTGTACTGCACATCTAACAAATAAACATCCAGACTGGCTGGAATCTCAGCATAAAATCAAAACAATCTGGTAAACAGGATTAGATAGCTTCTTACACCTGAGATTCCACTCCAGTTTAGACCAAGAAGCATATTTCTCTCTCAGTATCAGTCTGACTCAGCAGTAAGGTAGAGCACCTGACACTGCAGCAATGTAAATACTTTCAAGGTACACAAGCTGAAATGCACTCCCAGATTTCCCACTCCTTCTTCAGCTACACCTGCATGGATGCACTGATCCTGTCCATCCCAGGCTCTGCACACAGCAACACACAAATCACGGGCTGTGCTGCCACCGGAGATATTCTCACTGAGCACTGTGATGAGCAGGATGCTGCTCCCTGCCCAAGGACCTCATCTGATACCACCCCTCACAGCTAGGCCAGGGATCCTGCAGGGTGGCATTCCACCTTGCTCCACTGACTGAAACCAGCAGGAACAAAACAAACTTGAAGAAACCAGCATCTTTATTACAGTATTAACCAATCCACTCGCTAAAGAACCTTGCTTAATCTGAAGTATTTGGGGAATAAATTCCCTTCAGAACACTTTATCACTTTATAAATGCAGCCTTATTGGAAGCAGCTTCCCAGACAGCCAATTTCACATCTTTAATTCATACAATAGCTTAGCTTGTGCCTGTCAGCTAAAATTTAGGGAAGGGAATTCCATTACTTGCATCTCATTTGATACATTGCCAAAAGTTACTCAATACTCTATTTTTATTTTCACATCTTTACTGTACTATTTTTTTGCTAGCAAATTTTACCTATAAAATTCCAGAAAGGAAACATTTATATTAGTCAAATTTAAACTTTTTTTCTGAACTAAGGGTTGCTTTGGCCAAAGTCTGCAGCCACTCCTCTCCATCCAGGAAATTAGCCCCTTGTGATGAAATAATTACAGATGCAGAAGTCTCTAAGTGTGTAACAGGAATTTAAAAAAATAAAAAGTAGCTTCTTCCTATGGAATCCACAGTACTTTGCTCCATTCTGGCTGGGGGAGAAGGGCAGCAGCTCTACAGTGCAAAGTCCAGCAGGCATTTAACCCAGTTTTCAGGGGTCTCCAGCTCAAACTACAAACACAAATCACGAGTTTGAAATTTTTATCAGCATTCTGGCACCACTACATTTGTGTTCTGGCTAAAGACAACCAGCTAAAGCAGAATCAGGAGATTTGGGGTTCTTAGGGAAATCTAGATTTCATTCCTGGATTTGGTTTTGTTTTCCAAATTTACAGGGTGCTTGAAGACTGCATTGATTTCTATTTGTAGTGCACTTCAGAGGTATTTGTTGTGAGAAGACTGAAGTCTTCCTATATCAGACTGAATTTATCAGACTTCCTATTGGAGAAATCTGTGGAGTGGTGGAATTCCCAGTGCTCTGAATGAGTTAACACACTGCTCCCTACTCAGAAGCCCACCATTGGCTCATGTACCACCAAGACCCTCACAAGGAACTCCATGCAGGGGAGGGAGAAGGGTTAAAACATGCACAATGCAGCAACATTTTCAGACATCATTCAAAAAATAAACCTAGAGTATCAATGTTCAAGGAATCTCTTTGGCAGCACAAAATTAGTACGTTCTGGTGATCCAAGACAAAAATAAAGGCAAACATCCCAAGGAGTAGCTGTTTAGACTACTGAAAAGAAACTTCAGAAATCAAAGAGCACAAAAATGCCCTTCTTTCAGGTTAACTTGCAAGAAATCCGATCTATCCCAACAAGACTTGATTAAAGCCTCTTCAATGTCAATCACAATCTCTGAATTAACCTGAAGGAGCTCACTCATACTGATAATAATTCACTGTAGACACAAAAAATTTGAAAGCAAAGGGAGAACTGCATTGTGCAGACAACCCAAGCAGGTTTCCTAAACTTTCAGATAAGCAAGGACAGGAATTACTGTTTGCCAAAGGCATAGTTAATCAGGAGTAAGGACACATACCAGTCTTTGCTGCTCCAACAAGAGATCAGCTTCCTCCTTCTCTTTCTTATATAAGATTTCCATTTCTTGTAATCTGAAGACAAACAGAAGAACAAAATACTCAGAGGTCATTCTGTTTCATGGTGGTGTTACTCTATGTGCACAGTCCCCTGAATTACAGCTACAAGAGTCAAAGTCATTGTCCTTAAAAGGAACTGTTCTCTGGCTATTCAATACCATGGAAGTGAAACCCTGCAAGCTTCACTTCAGCCCTTACCTAAAGGTCTGCAGCATTAGGTGCTTACCTGTGATGTTTACAGGAGCTGGAGCAATGAAACCCTACAGTAAAATAAGGAGGAAGCTTTCTGAACTTCCACAGAGATGCTGTGTGGCAGAACCCAGTAACCTACTGCTGACTCTTCCTTGTTTCAGGTCGGAATTTGGAGTTATTTTATTACCTTTTCTCCATCTCTTGCTTCATGTCAATGCCCTGCTTCTCCAGAAGCTCCCTCTGAGCAAAGGTCCAGTCAACTGGCTCTGAGGGAGTCTCAGCTGATGGTGTCTTCTCTCTTTCTGCTCGTGCTTGCTCTGGGTGGTTGAACCTGAAGACATGATTTTTACCCATGATGATACGATTTCCTAGAAACAGGAACAGAAAACTCAGCTGACAGAAGAATGGTACCAACTTCTGTTTAAAACACTCCAGAAAATCAACACTGTCCCTGAACAGCACCTAGCACTCCCTGTATATGACATCACTGTCACACAGAGAGAGTCTACAACAACATCTACTGTAACATTTCTTACCTGAGCGCAACTGCACAGGCTGCACAACCCTCTTGCCATTCACGTAGGTTTCTGATCGTTCACAAGGCTCCAAAGTAACAATAACTACAAAGACAACATTGATGAGTGAGACTTTCGAGAGTCCTGTAGAGGAACAGAAGTGTGCAAGCCCCAGAGAGCTCTCATTTGCTGCCTATGTCCATACTAACACCAAAGAAGTCTATCACCCCTGGATGTTGTGCTGCTTAAAAATAAAGACCCAAGAGGAAATCAATACTACTGATTTCTCCACCTACTACAGTCGGAAACTACTTCTTTTACATGTTTTTAGTTAAGCAGGGTCAGAATTTCACTGTTATACTGGCTGCAGCCTGAAATTTGAAGCTATTACCATGTAAACCAAATTTCATTTTCTCTCCCTAAGACTAAAGAAAACAAGTCAAAACAGACCCTTTTCTCAAGGACAGAAAACTTCCAAATCCCGGGATTCCCTGGCCAGGTAGCAAAGTGACAGGCCGTGGGAGATGGAGCAGGGAGGAGCAGCCCTTACCTTCGCCGTGGTTGTTCCTCTCGCTGCGGAAGACGCAGTGCTCCTCCTTGATGTGAGCCCCGCTGAGCACGATGTCCTGCCGGCGCTCGGCGTCCGCCTGCCCCACCCTGCAACAACCACAGCACAGGGTCAGCAGCACGGCAGCCCCACAGCAGCCCTGCGCTGCACACACACCCCACAGCAGCCCCACAGCAGCCCTGCGCTGCACACACACACCACAGCAGCCCTGTGCTGCACACACACACCACAGCAGCCCTCCTGCAGCCCTGTGCTGCATACACACCCCCCACAGCAGCCCTGCACTGCACACACACCCCACAGCAGCCAGGGACAAGTGGAACTGTTAACACCACCCTTCCCATCTCAAGGGCTGGACCGGGGCTGAATTCTGCGCTGCAGAGAACCTGCTGCTCTGCCATGAACTGCAGAATGACAGCTTGGCAAAAGGGAAGTTTTCCCTCCCTTACAACATGCCACTGGGAGAACTAAAATGTTAACCACCTCTGAGTTTAATGTAATTCCTCCCCTCATGTGAAACCCTTCTCCTCTGAGAAAGGGATGCAGAGGGGGGAAAAAAACCCCGACAAGAACTTCCCGTGGTGTGTTTCAGCTGGCAGACAAGGAGTTAATAGTCCAATAATCCAAATAATCACCTCCTGCACTTGAACAAAGGAGCACAAATGGCTCAGGAGGCTCTTGCAGAATAATTTGATGCCACAAGCAGTTTCATCCAGCATCCAGACAGACAGCTGGGCTGTACCCTGGAGCACGAAGATTTATGTCCACTTCAAACCCAAGTGTTTGAGCAATTCTAGGTACAGACAACTTCATTTCCAATCCTAATGGTTACAAACTTGCTCCACTTAGTAATTTACATATTTCTGATGTTGATGAGCTAGAATCCAAACTTACAATGACTTCTTAAGCCCTAAACCATTCTAGTCATCCTTCTCTGCTGAATTCCCTAAGCTTTGATACTCCCTTCAGTGGGCTCAACGCACATTAGAGTAGTACCATATGCCAGCCCCTCCATTTGTTCCCCAGGAATACACAAACTAAGCAACCAAACACAGCTTTGTGCTCCAAAAATAATAAAAATTGCCTCTCTCCTTCCAGCTGTTTTGATAATAAGTTTTGGAATAAAATCAAATTTTAATTCAAAGTCTGGCAATTAAATTTTATCTCATATCTGTGAATGCAGAATCCATTAAATGACATGAATGACAATTTATTTAAATAATAAAGCTAACATTCAGCTATATTCCAGTTGCTATGCTTTTTAATCCTGCACCCATCAAAATCTCTCATGCACTTCCAGTAAGTTTTACTACAGACTTAAGAGGGGATATCATGCTTTCCTTCACTGCCCAGGTGTAATAACAATTTCTTAAAGCTGAGTGACTGCACATGTTACTTTTAAACACCAAGTTGACTTAAAAGAAATTGCATTTCTGCACTTTTTTCCACCTCCAGCAATCTCATGCTTCATTTGTACCTGCAACTCGAACAGCTCAAGGCACAATCATTATTTAAATTCATGGTGTCTCCAGCATGGGGATTTAAGCAAGCAAAGAAGGCAACTCCAGAGTGTGTCAGCACCAACTCTCACCTTGTAATGCCATCTTTGATGTAGTAGAGCAGACATTCAGACATGAGTGGATCCTCATTAAGGTTTACAAGGTGAGGAGTCTGAAAGAACAAAAAGAAAAAGTTGATTAAGAAGTGAGGTTCTGCTTTCAGGCTCATTCCTGCAGCTGTGGAGGGTGTGCATTAATCCAGCAGTTTTGCCACGTGTATCGAGATTATTCCATAATGGATTTTTTCAAACATAACTTCTTAAAGTGCTGCAAAGCATTACAAAGTACCAGCAAAATACAGCTCGGATTGCTTAGTTATTCAAAATATCAATCCACGGAAGGAAGAAAGGCTTCAGCTTGGAAAAAAAAAGTCCTTCTAAAATCTCTGTAAACTTTGATAAGAGAAGTCAAGAGCAGAAAAGGTTGCTTCCGTGGAATTTTGGAACTGATATGGAATAAACTTTGACTTTTCTTGGGCTACACAGGTCAGGTGCTTATTTGGCAAAGTCTGTTAAGGTCAAAACAAAATCTAAAGCTACCAGTATTCTCTGACACCAACAGCTAATAAGCTCTTCATCTAAACTTCTAAATTTAAATCCACTACAGTTACTAAACCAACCTTCTTTGGTGAAAAAACCCCATTGGAATCAGCAAACAAGTCACAAGGCCTTGGTGTGAAAATCTGGCCAGTGAGATGGCAGTAAGCACAAGCATAAAAGAAAAGGCACAAAGGGTTAAACATAAGTAAAGCAGAAAGATAAAAGAGAAATAGAACTGTTAATAAGCCACTTGTCCCTTTGTTACCCTCAAACAGAATAAATTTAGGATAAAAAAATAAATTTGGCTTGGATTCCTTATGAATATTATTTCCATCAACTTATCTTAGATGCTAAAAGTTTACTTATGAGAGCTTTTAACAGCACTATGTTTACAGAGGCTCAGAAATGGCTGGATGTTCACAATGAATTTGCCTTTGAATGAAGGACTCTGATTGCCAACTGCCCCATGGAAGATTGAATTATAAGAACAGAAAGGGTTACTGAAAAAATACAGCTTTTTGACCCCTAAAAATCTAGGAGTGACCCAAAGCTGCAGCTGAAGGTGTTCCATGCTGCCATTGCTGCTCACTGCACAAATCAACACCTGGAGCTGTTTAAAGCTCTTCAATAAAGAGAAAAACGTAGAGAAACCAAATCTCAGACACAGTCAACTGCTGTCACACCACAACAACTTGCACCACTTGAATATTCTGCAAGAAATAAAGCTCCACAGCTTTAGAGATGATGCAGGCACACCCAACTATTCACTCCTTGCATATGATGAGATACACACTGGTGCCTCAGAAGTGTAAAGTCTTTATGCAAGACACTTCACATTTTCTATCTAAGTTCTCATCCCCTAATGTTCACAACAGCCACAGCTGCTAGAAGGAGAACTAATGGAACTGCAAGGATAGCAAGGCACAGAAGCAGACAGCACGGGGTTGGGAGTTTTACTTCTCCTAATAAATCCTATATAGGTAAAAATAAACACTATCTATTACCAAAGCAACTACTTTATCCAGGTGGCTTTTATACACAAACCTGATCAGCTGAAAATGGACCAAAAGAATCATCAAAAAGAGCTGATGGCCTCTGAGGAAAAATCTAAAAGGAGATGAGGATCCACACCAGAAGAGAAAGAAATGTAAAGGATACTCCATGAATCAGCATCTTTACAAACCTTGGGCACTCCTGGAGTAGCTACCAAAAGCAAACCTGAGTTCTACCAACTCCAAGCATCACAGACTAACTGAAGGATTAAACATTTTAACCAATTCTGGGGTTCTACATTTCTGTGCAGTGTCTCTGAATAGGCACCTACATCAAGTTTATTACACACCTGCACACTAAAATATTACCCATGCTGCTTGTTCAAAGAGTTTTCTGATAAAAGAAAGTAGGTTCTTTTCCTTGTACTACTTCTGTAATTCTGCTTTACCTGCAGAGATAGCTTCTTTGCTAACCTCTTTATTTTATAGTTACAGCACTGATTTATGTCCTTTTCCTGCACAGTTCTGCTTCTTTCAAATTTCAGAGAACAGAACTAATGGCAAGTATGGAATGAAACATTCCCCTGTGTTCACTGGTTCATTAGAACACCATCCATTTTACCAGGGGGAAGAAGGATGGATTAACAAACAATTCAAGGAAGAGCACCTAAACAAGCCTTAAATCTACTCTGGGTATCTCAAAGAAGAACAGGTAGAGCACACAAAGGTCACACAGAGCTACAGCAGAAAATGGCAACAGAATTAAGTCATGGCACTTTCTAATTTGCTACTGAATCAAGATACATAAGGAGCTGCAAAACTCCTCCTTGCAGCACAGCATCCTCTAAAGGAAGATCCAAAAGAGTTCAACTCTCATCACCCTCCTCTCAGGTCGATTATCCTTCTGGGAACATGATGCAATAGTTAACAATTTTCTTTACCTTTTTGGGTGAGAAGACTCCCAGTGTTCCTCCATCTTCCCGAATGGCAACTCCCATTTCTGCCAACAATGCCTCCCTGAGAGAGAAAAACAAGATATTAACTCCATTCCAGGCTTCTTAGACAAGTAAGGTCTAATGAAAGCCAGGTAATTACTATATCAGACTTTGAAGCAGCCTACCCAGGACTGTCACCAGCTCAGAGCACACCAGGGCAAGTTGGTAAACTTCAGTCTGAGAGTGGGCTGTGGAACAGCAACTTCAACTGTGAGAAACCCAGGGAAGAGCAGGACTTCCTCCCAGCATTGCCCCTGCTGTCCTACACCTCACACAGGGGTCAGCAGAACTCTCCCTAACACCATTCTGCTGCTCCAGTGCTTTTGAACAGAGGAACTTTCCCCTTTCCAGAGACCATCCATACTCCAGCACCTCCCATTCCTGACCTTTCCATCCTAATGGCCTCTGTTTTCCTCAGTTTCTCTTCCCACGTTTCATTCAGCTCTGCAATGATCTTCTCAGATTCCTGCAGGCAAACACAAAAGCTAGTTTACAATTCTGCCCAAAGTTCTTCACATAATAATACACAAAGCAATTGAAGTTTGTGCTCTATTTAGGCCTCAAATTAATTTCACACATAAAAAGCATTCCGAGCACTTGAAAATTCTTATTTGTTTCCCTTCATTTTTAAAAGGGAAGAGAGTCCTGAAGACAAGCTGAGAAGAAAAGATGACTTCATATCTAACCACAGTCAGACTTTATTTTGAACCACCTAAAGTCGTTTCCCTTTTTTTAAAAGAAATCTGATGCACAGACAAGATTCAGGACCCGGATGCCAAGGAAAGGCAGAGAGCACACTGTCACTGCCATGGCAACAGAGGGTTTCCAGGAGGAAAGGGAAATGCAGTGTGTGCTCAGCCCCGTGGCAGTGTCTGATGGACAAACAGGAGAATGCTGCAGAGATTCAACACAGCCAGCTCTGCCCACTCCTCCACCCATGGACACTGGGGGGGCTTTCACAGAACCCCAGCACTCCTCCACTGCGGTGCACTCTGCAGTGGTTCAATGCCGTGCAGCACGGGGACAAGGCTGCCTTTGTCTGGCCCAAACATGCCATTCTGTGCTTCACATTTTAATCTCTGGGGGCTGGGCCAAGACAACAGTGGCAGGATTATTCTTCCTCCTTTTTTTCAGCTGTGGGGTAATTTGGTTTTCTGACAACTGAGTGCATTTGCAAGTCAGACTTGGCTCACACTAGTGCTCACCAGGCCTCTAAGTCTACACTTAGGATCAAATTTTCCGTAACTACAACTGCATCAGAGGACCCGTAAATAAGAATCAAGAATTTAATTTATAATTTAATTGTAGCTCCAGGCTACAATTAAACCTAAATAATCCTAACAAGAAAGGTTGTGCACGGACCCAGTTTCTAGCCCACTGCAGTTAAGTGCCCTCTTTAAGGTGCAAGTGGGTTTCAGACAATTCCTGCAGACACAGGAGATATTTATGAAAGAAGTTCTCTCAGGTTCATGATTCTTCAGCCTTAGTACCCACCTTCAGACGTTCAATGGCCTCTTCTCCTCCAGGTGTTGACATGATTCTTTCCTGTATACTGGACACAGATGTTAAGCCCACCTGACTACTGAGAGAGCAGGAGGATGGAGATGCAGTGAGGGACCCCATGGAGGCTGTGGAAAAATTGCCAGGACGTTGATTCTCGGAGGCTAGCAAGTATCTATGCTTATTGTTCTGAAAATCTTTCAGATCTGAGAGAGAGACACACAGACAGAGGGAAGGCAGGAATAAAGGAAAAAGGAAAACAGGAAGGGGGAAGGAAAAGGAAAAAGGGGAGGAAGAAAGGAAGGAAGGAAATACCAGTGTAAGAGGAAAGCATTTAAGCAGCAAGAAGGCAAGTTTTGTAATTTTTAGATGGCAGTTCTGAAACAAATATTTTAATACTTGCAACTGTAATATAGTAACTCAGCTCAGACCCTGAGGCTCCCTAGCAAAGACTGCATCATAAACCCTTCAAAACAAAAAAGCTTGAAAAAATATATCACACATTGGCAAAAAGCAACCATCCTATTCCTCACTGAACACTAAACTGAGCACCTGAAGCTCAGAGCAGGACCAGACTGAGATCCTCATGAGATTAATGACATTTTGGGCTGAAGTCAGAGACACCAACCTCTTAAGCTCAGGAAAACCTTCTCTTCCAGAGTCCTTTAATGTGAAATGATGATTAAGTAAATCTTTATCACAGCAGTGGTTCTGCTGCTAGAGCACCCAGACCACACGGACAAAGAACTTCCTCTCCTTAACCTCTCACCAGAGAGGATGTGAATCCCCTGCCAGTGCATGACAGGGACAAGAGAACATAAGTTCACAATAACATCACTATGCTGCTTATTGACCTTCCTTATCTGAATAAAAATGGAAATCTAACATATCTGCTCAGCTCATCAGAAATACCTGATAAGCGTCTTACACTTCAGAATGTGCTTCAAAGCTTTTTGGCTGTTAGTTTAAATAAGAAAAGCCTTTTAAAAACCACCAAAATTAACAAGGCAGCTTTTGTAGCCTGAAAACCTGCAGGCCTGAAAATGCTGCCTTAAAAGCCAGATAATAAGAAAGCTGCCTGAATGATTTAGAACCAAATATACAAGGGAAGTTTATATTAATTTACTTGGCTTCTTGGATACGTCTGTAAACCATATCCTCAGAATAATCACACACCAAAAGAAAAATCTTCTAACATGAAAATATCAGGTAACTGAACAGCTCAGTTTTAATAACTTAATATTTTAAAATTTAATTTCAAAGACAAATCTTTTAAAATAAGTCACTTCAGGAAAGAAACAGGTCAAATCAGACCCCGCAAGTTATAAACAGGGGCATCACACTTATAAAAAGCGAGATGCTCACCCAGACATCACATAAATTTCCCTGTCCTCCTACATCTCCTGCACTCCTGCCCTGAACAGTCAATGCTGCCATTGTCAGCCCCATGCCCTGGTTCAGTCCATGCCCAAGCTGCTGTCTCAGCCTCATGGACGCGACGATTGCCCCGAGTCAGTTTGAAAACCACCATCTGCAAATCCACGAGGCAGGGCTGGGAGTCTCACAGAAGGAAAGCAGGTTAAGGGAAGAGAACAGTGCCAGGATGAGGAAAGCAGGCATGACAGAGCAGGGATGGAGTCTCAAAGGCCATGCACTCCTGAAGAAAAAGGAAGTGGCACTTGCAGTAGCTCCACAGTGAGCACAGAGAGCCAGAACCCTGAGGACCATGCACGCTGCTCCTGGAGCCGCAGCTCTCACACCATGACATGTGCACACCTTGGACGCAGCATCAGAATGTCACACAGGCCAGGATGAGTCTTTACACCACCAGTAGCTTCAATTTTAGGAAATTTCAGACAGATCTCTTTCAGCTGATATGGAGTAAGGGTCAAAAAGACTGACTGAAAGAGTTTAAAAAGTCTACCAACCTAGAATTTACATGGAGTATGTTTCCATTGCAATGGACTACATATATTCCCCTTTCTTAGAAGCAAACACCAAAAGACATAAAAGGCTCCTTGCCTGACTGGTTTTAGCCCTCTTGAGTTAATCAACTGCAACCAAGTATATTTAACCTCAAAAAACAAGACCTTCATCAGTATAAGATGTCTGGCTTCTTTCTTTCTTTTTTTTTTTTTTTTTTTTTTTTTTTTTTTTTTTTTAAGGACTGTACAAAATACACTGCAGTGTCCAGGAGGAAATGGTAACACTTCATCCTGAGTTCATCAACTGAAACATTTAAAACAGATACTTCAAAGTGGAAAAGAGCTGCTAAAATGCCAGGAAGCTACGGGAGCAGGAACTGAGTAACTGGGGAAAGATTTGAAAGATTTTCTGGTTCAAACCTAAACCGTGTGCTGTCATGTAAACACACTGGAGAAGTACCACTCTCCCTTCTGTATTCTGCCAGAAAGGAACAATGAACATATGCTGCACTTTGAACTTTGCACTTTTTTTTTGGTTGTGGACTCGGTCTAAGAAGTGCTGGTGAGACTGGTTTTCATGAACCTGCACTGCATTCCAGGGAGTGTTCTGTCTGGGATTTCCCTCTGAGAAATGCTGGCATGCAAAGCTCTGTTAAAAGCTGACCCAGAGAAAGCAGGTTAAAAAGAGAACCACACAATACACACATTTGACTCCACTTCCAGAGTATTCATCTCCCATTGGATCAACTGAAAGGAAGCAGGAGGGAAAATACAAGAAGGATCAAAACTGAAGGTTCACTAGTGACATAGGAAGGGAAGAGAACACTACTTGATGTTTAAAGAAACCAAACACAGTTTTGAGTAACACAGTTTTTTCAGTTTGGATTTAGAACCAAAACCCAGAGACTGCAACAAGCATGAAAACACTTGTATTTCATTGTCTTCTGGCCCCATTCTCTTGAAAACAAGCAAACAAAGAGATGTCACATGTCTTTAGTAGTCTGTGACTAAGTCAGGACTTCTGCTTCACCAACAAAAAGATCTGAAAAATCAGAAACTAGTGCAACATTACTATTTTTTAAAGTCAAAGCAGCTTTTAATCCACTGGAATACATTCTGTGCTTTTATGGGCATTTCCTTCACTAGGAATTAAATCATCGTTCATATTACAGAAGAACGTAGCAGCTAAAATTTCAGTTAATTTTGTCTTGTTTGGAATCAGGACAAGGAAATTGGGCACCAGTGTGTTCTAGTGCTTTAAGAGGTTGCTGGCAAAGCAAATCAGTACAACACTGCTCTGCCAACCTAACTCAAAATCTCCCAAAAGGATTCATTAGTTATTCACAAGCAGCTGTTGCATAGTTATTTCAAGATGACAAATGATTTGTCACTCAGGGCACTGTCTAACATTAGCCATTGTTTTCTTTTCTGAGCGAGGATGGCACTGAAGCCACGTATCAACTAACAACCTTAACCCTCTAAGGAGGAAGGAAAGATGCCTTTTTTTCCTCAGTATGAAACTGAGTTTCTGTATCTCAGCTCTTTTATTGGCAGCCAGACAAAAAATCCTCCATAACTCAGCAGAGCAACTCCTGAATGTGTAAGGTCTATTACATAAAAGCATTTCTACAATAATAGGAAATTCAAACTCCGTATTTTCCCTTGAGAGTTTGAAGGTGCCTTGTCAGCTCCACACCCAAACCTAAGATGGTCATCCAAAGAGAGAAGGGGCTGCCATTTCTAAAATCACATTCGAAACTCAATTATCAGCGCCTATATTTAAAATCCGTGTTCTAAATCCCTTTCTCTCACAGGCTCAGGTCTCCCTCCTCTGCCAGAGAGGCCAAGCCCAGGATGGTGAGGTGTGTTTAATCCACTTACTGTCAATAATATCTCCCAGCCCCTGAGCACGCAGGAGATCCTTGAGCCGTGTCACCTCCTCCTTCAGCTCCCGCACCAGCTTGGCGTTGGGATCTTCGTTGATAACAGCATTGCACTTGATCTGCTTTGCACGATCAGCATACCTGGAACCAGACAAAACAATGTATACCCTCACCACAAACACACAACAGCCTAGACACAACCTATATGGAACACAGGAATGCAGCAAGACAAGCACAGAATTTCGCTTGCAGTGTCATGTCAGAAAAGTAGGCAATAAATCCCTGCTTCCTCTGTAGGGTAATTGAGTTCTTGTCAGTAGAGGGCTTTTCCCCACAGATAAGCTCAACTTACAATAAATCAAAGGTTTAAAGGACAAGGTATGGCCTTTAAAGCAAAGAGCAAACAGAGGAAGAGAAAGTACCTTAAAGTGCTCAAAGTTTCATCGTAGTTGATGTCTGCTGGACTGAGAGCAGCGACCATTGCAGTTCTGGAGTTACCACCTAGAGTGAACAGGCAAGATTCTAAATGAAACTCCAGGAGCTACCTACCTACCAAATATCAGTGTTTTCAATAAACTACAGAATTCAAATGAATTCTACAGTACTAAGAAACATGCAAAAACCACAGGAAAGTTATAGCATTAGCACAAGGTGGACCTGTGAGGACTCAGATTTGGTTACTAAAGATATTTCAACTCATACTGAATAAAAATTTGAGTTAAAAGAAGTCAGGAAATTCAGTGAGACCTTCCTTCCACATTGGCACAGACAAACCAGCCATACCCAGATTTTCTCGAAGAAGCCACGTTAGTACAGAATCCCTGTAGGGTATAAAGTCTGTCTTCTTCTTCTTTTTGCTCTACAAAGAAACAACACAACATGAAAAACAGGAAGGATTTTCTGTGTAAGAACATCTTCCTGACATTTAAATTCTGTGTTCTAACACAATTCCAAGCAGCAAACGTTCCACCAGGCAAAGACACCAACATCTACTCCTACTCAGACCATCATACCTTGCTGGTGCAGTTATCCTAAGTTGAAAGCATTAAGGAAGAAGGAAGAAGAAGGAGGATGAGCTTCTTTACACAGATTTATACATCATTTCCATATCAGATAGTACTTCCTTTTCTTGAGAAGCCAAATTAATGAGAATTGCTTCAATTGAAAAAAATCATCTAAAAAACACTTAAGCATATTCAACCTGTCCAAGGTGTTGACTCACTTTTAAAAGGAACAACAACCATTTATTTGTTTGGTTGGGTTTTCTTTAATAGTAGTTGAGTACAAAAATAAAATACTGAGTACTTTTCTAAACCCACAACACTTTGCTCGGATCAATATATGCTCACTTAGGACATTATTAAGTCTTGCCATTGCAAAGAACGCCAGTGAATCAAACTATTGCACTGCTGTTTCTATAAATTTTAACAACAAAGCTGCAGTTAAGTTTTCTAAAATTATTCTTTCAAATGAAGATAAAATTACTGCACTGAAGGTCTAAAAACTTGCTATGTGAACAAGTCTTCTACATAAACACAGGCTTCTTTTGCAAGGCTTCTTCACAGTTAAACAAACCAATGCTTCCATCTGTTGACAGCCTGTGTGACACCCACAGAATAGTATCAACTCTATTCATCTATCAAAATACACACAGCTAATAGGGCTGAGAATGCAAGGCTAGGAACAGCAAATGATTCTGCTGTACTCCACGGATTTTACTGTTCCCATCTGACCAGCTATGCAAAGGTTGTTGCAGGCAAGGAAATGCTCTACTTACCACTTCAGCCAGTGCTGAAATAACTTTGCCCAGGGTTGTGAGAGACTTGTTTATATTCGCTCCTTCCTGAGAAAACAGAAAGCGGTTTTATACAGCAGTTAAAGCAGTTCAGCCACGGAGGCTGGGTGTGTGCAGCTCCTTTCCCCACAGTGTAAGTGACCTGCCCACAGAGTGCCCTCCCCAGCAGCGTCCCCGCACCTTGAGCCGTGTCCCCTTGGCCCCGGTGGAGTCAGCTCGCTCGCTGCCGGCCAGATCCACCAGGCTGATCTTGCTGACCTGAGACACAGCACACAGCGGCGTTAGTGCTGGGGGAATTAGAGCAAGGACACAACTACAGACACTGCAGGGAGCATCTGGGAAAGACAGTCGGGAGGCGGCTTATCTGTAACACACCTTCTCTGTGGAAAGGTCAGTTTCTGTGTCGTGTTTCTTCTGAGTAAAGACAATTGTAAACACAGCATGAGAGCGGCTGCTGGTTTCATTCATGTTGGTGGCTGCCACAGTCCTAAAATATGAACAGATATGAGCACGTTTAAAAAAGGACAATTACCTGCAGGGCTGAATGCAGCTGCAGAGCAAAGAGAGCAAGAGACTGCACAGGTGACATGCTGCAACCAAGACCCAGCCACATCTCATATCATTATCAAACCCTTTCACTTTTTCACCCCTGAATTACTCCCATCTTCAGCACTGTTTAAACAGAGCTTTCTCAATCTGTGTACTCAGCAGTCCACCTTACACGCAAACACCAAGGAACACTTGAGCAGCATTTATGTGAGTCTTTCTCACACACTGTTAAATGGAGCCAACAGCTGACATGGAAATAACTAATAATGAGCCAGAAACTGAAGCTGGAATGCCAACTTTAGTCCCAACCACCTGAATTAAGGAAAGAGGAGACTATTCACATAGGTTTTTATACTAGGATAGTGACAGAATACACAGCAAAGGCAGAAGTAAATGCCAGTATAATTATTTAGACTTCATCTCAAGTCATTACAATCTTTAAATGTCTACACAGTGATCTGCAGCACTAGTTCAGCACACAAAGCAATTTCAGCTTTTAACAGCATTGATCAGTGCATATTTCAATAATACTCCTCACTTACAAGAGCCTTTTTTAAAGTGCATAGCAGTGATAAAAATATACAACACACTCGCAATGACTAACCTGGCTTTGTTCCCAGCATCCATGAGGTCTGCAATGTCTGTGTAAGATGTGACTGCTAACTTGGACAGATCTTCCACGTAGGGTCCAAGGAGGGGATGTTCTCGCACCCGCAAATTCCCTTTGTTCTTCGGGTTCAACAAGTCTCTGACTCTCTCACAGTAAATCTCCATGTAACTCACCTGAAAACAGGAATTTTCATAGACATTTCAGTATTTCTGAAGGTCTCCTCCACAGCATTCCAGAGTGCCAGTGATAAAAATTCCCCCAGTCCACCACAGGGAAGCAGTAGGTGGGTGTCTCTGGTCATTTAACAGCTTAAACACTGGCAGAGGCAAGAGTCAAGAGTTTCCTGCATCACATCTCTAACATAAGCTGCTGGCCTTGCATCCACGTGTAGATCCTTCCACCATTTCAGAAAATGCTGGTGTGTAATGAAGAATTGTATAGTAACCCAGCACCTAAGCTCAGTTTGATGTCCAGGATACAGACATTCTTTGATCCCTCACCACACTCACCTCTACAGAATATGACATTTCCTCATTGCTGTTGTCATTGATTTTCTCAAACAGCTCTTCACATAGCTGGAAAAGAGATTAGGCTCAAGTCAGAAAGTCTCAGTCTTTACTGAGAAGTAACACATAACTATCAGAAGACATCATGGAAATGGCTTTAGAATGAGGGCAGTGGAAGAAAATTAACCTAATGCATTAAAGAGACACAGCCTCACTGGGAAGATAATTCATCTCAATCCTACATCACTATCAACCTTATTTTGTCTAGTACCTCAACAGTTGCTCCAGGTATCAGCAGTATCATTATTCTGTGTGTAACATTAGCAGCAAGCTTTACTTCTGTTAACTCTTCCTGCAGTATGGAATACACGTGTGTGTCTGAGGAAGCTGTAAAAACCAAATTCCCTGTCTGGGCTCGGTCCTACCTGGGGAATGATGCCTGCTTGGCTCTCCTCCTGCTTGCCCATCATGGTGTATGATTTCCCAGCCCCAGTCTGGCCATAGGCAAAGATGCACACGTTGTAGCCCTCAAAGGCATGCAGGAGCATCTCCTTCCCAATATCATTGTATACACGGCTCTGAGATGCAAAGCAGGGATCTTCAGGCTGGAAAGACACCAAAACAGCATAAATACAGACTTCCCCTATCATCTGAGAAAGACTTCAAGAAGGAACTAGCTTTTTTAATACTTTTATCTTGTAGGCCAATCCCTTAGTGAGAGGTAAATGAGGCCATTTTTACACACAGGTTTTTCCCAAGGCAGAACAAGATGGAGAAGAACAATGACAATGTCATTGCATTGTTTGTGAGTGTATCTTATTTTTAATCTAGCATTCTCTTGCTTCCTGAAATGCTGTACTTTAACATTACCTGCTCCTGAAATCAGGACAAATTTAGCTGTGCTAACATTCTAACATCGGGATCAAGATTTTATCAGACCTCTTCTGTTCCTTGATGCTGCTGATCTGCTAGTTTTCATGCATTCTGTTCATAATGTTCCTGTGACTGGGCTATAATCAACTTTCACGGCTGCTCTGAAAACCTCAGTAAGAGAGGTGAGTGTTTTATTGTGTAAACAGTCTCACTGACCACATATTCGCTCAGAAGTATTAAGTGTTATTTCACCATCCAAGTTACTAAAGTTAATCCTAGAGAAATGTGTTATCCCTTCTTTCTACATCTTTAAGAAAACAAGGCAGGGGAGGAGGAGGTGGCAGAACACCACAGTTCTGCTGGAGAACAATTACTGGAAGTCAGTGAGAGCTCAGCAGCGATTCACAGAAGGGTGGGGCACAGGAGCTGGATGAGAATTTATTGCTTTTGCAGCTATTGGACACATGGCTCACTGTGCTGCCTTTCCCAGATATGCAAACAAAACCCAGTCCACGTAGCTCCTTCAACTGTAAGAACTCAAGCAACTGTCACTTGTCCAAGAGGAAAAATGAATTAACAGTGGCATGTGCGCATCCTTAAAACACGTAGAACAGAACGTTGTTGGACAATATTTTCAGGAATCTTTCAAATATTTACAAGCAGTTTTAGCTTTCTGCTCTCACACAACATACAGTGACAAGCTTTTAACCTGAATGTGGGGGAGAAAGATTGTGTAGAAACATCTGACAGAGGTGGCATGATCAGAAGAGAATGTTAAATCAAACCAAACAGCAACAACAAAACCAAGTTTTCTTGTAAAAGCACTTACCGATGTGTGGGACCAATAAGAATAGTCAAAGCTGAAGGACTTTGGTGCTTCCTTAGGATTCTTTGGGTTGATAATACCTACAGGAAATAAAATTCAAACTCTTAGCTAACTTGACACTTAGGAGCCTAATTAGTAAGCTGGCTGATCTGTGAATCCAAGTATTCAAAGTTGCCACACGGCACAGGAGGAGGAAGACTAAAGTAACAGACTCACTGCTTCCCAACACTATTATTTCTGTAGGGCTAATTTTAAATCAGACAAGGAAAAAAACCTCCTAGGAGGAATGTGCTGTTGCTTAACAGAATTGTGTGTATTCCACACAATCAAGAAAAGCTTTTCCAGATACTTTTAGGTTGGTGGGTTAAGTACCTCGGGCTTTTTTTCCTTCCCAGCAGCAAAACTGCTTGGTGTAAGCTTTGCCTGTAGGGGAGCAATACACAATGGATCCAGCAGTCACTGCAATGGCACACACCACGCCTGTAGTTTCTGTAGTCCAGGGAAGGGAATTTATAAGCACAGCCCTTGTTGCAGAAGTGAATCTCTACTGCTCCCTTCTTTTTGATACTACAGTGCTGGAAATACTTCAATCTATTATTTCCAGCAGCTGTTTTCAACACCATCTGTGTAAGCAGAACTGTAAAAGCATAGTCCTGAGGGTATTAGATAAACCACCTTGCATTTACACATCTGCCCCTGCACCTAAAGCAGCAATTTGCCTCTGAGAGTGAGACACTAACTGTGATGTGTGCAAATAAAGTCCACAAGGAAATAAGCCATACAAAGGTGTCAGCAGTCTTCCTGGGGATGATTTACATCCTGATATCAGACATCCTAGAAAGAAGATGCTTATTTCTCACATATTCTGCCAGTTAGGTTATGCTTTGGGAGATGAGGCTCTCCTTTTCCTTCTCTGATGAATAAAATTGAATCATCCACAGCTCTTACCATTTCAAACAAGAACCTAGCATCTTGTTTCACTGAAATCTCTGAAAATGTGGCTACAGAATCCCCATTAAAATCAAATCATTCCTCTACCAGATGCTGTGTTCCTGAGCAGAGCTGTTGTCCAAACTCCATGTGGAGAAAAGATCACTGCCTGGATTGCAAATAGCAACAGTTGCTACTCTATTTCTGGTGGCCAACTCCATTTCACTTGGATGCACCTTGTGCTGACATTCTTGCCTTAAAAAAAAAGCTGACAGACATGCAAAGCCAATGAATTATATGCACCAGCACAGTATCAAATTGCAAAAAATACTTGTGGCTTTGGATAGCAACGCGGGCATCAACACAGAACAAACTGTAACCTAAGCAATCATCTATGGCTTTGGCTCCCCTTTACTTGCTTTGCCAGAACAGCACTACAGCTCCACTCACACTATTCCACCAGCCCTAAAGAGAACAAAAAACAAATCCCAAAGACAGCTCCCTGCCCCAAACTTAAATTAGTTCTCTCCTTGCTGTGTATTACAGACCACTACAACTCAACAATTTCTCATTTCTAATTTAAAAATTTAACATCAAAGCTCTGAAACGTAAGGGAGACGTAGTGCCTTGTAGCTGGAAGTCCCCACCCAAGAAAACAGTACAAATAATAGAATTTCCACATTAGTGTGTGAAAAAGCACTACAAACTTGTCATCAGTTCCTCTTTCTTGCTTCCAGCCTAAATTTGATCCATCACATTGGAGAAGAGTAAAGTTCAGGCTCTGTGATTTATGCAAGTCATTCCATTCAGCTCCATTTTTTTCTCTTTTTAAACCATTGTTGGTATTATTATTGTTGTTATTTTCTGGACAGACTTTCCTCAGCCCTTCACACTGAGCTCCATGTCCAGCTCACTATTTTGAAAATCACTTTCTAGGTTGCATGTTTATGCAAAGCATATCTTGAGAAGTGTATCAGGAAAGGGAGTTTAATGTGCAAGAAAGCAGCTCTGTCAGAGGTTGGGAATGCAGCTGCCTGGCCAAAACCTTCCACTGCAGCAGGAATGGGTCAGAAAAAACCTCCCAGCTGCCAGGAACTCTGCATGCATGCTGGCCCTCACCACTGTGCTCCACACACAGCCTTTGCATTCAGCTTCTGCTCCAAGCCTGAAGTCTATTCATCCCCATTTTTGTTTCTTCCACACAGGCTACATCCTCCATTTTCAGAACCATTGCTTTCACAGAATCCTCACTCTAACAAATGAATCCAGCAGAGCTGACTGCATGAGAAAACAGAAGATTAAGATCTCAACAGGTTTCACCTGGACTGAAACCCTCTTCATTTGGGGCACGGAGCACCAGGTGGGTGCTGCCAACATTAGTGATGTCTGATGTGGTCTGGGTTTGAAACCAGAGAACAGGCAGGTAATAATATGATTAAAACCCCTGGAAGATGATGAGGCAGCTAAGAAACCAGGAATTCAAACTGAAATAACTGACCTCACTTGAAGGTATCGACTGCACCAAGCATCACCTTTGGAGGGCCAAGAAAACCCATGAAATCTAGCTACTTTTAATGGATATTTCTATAGAAGAAATTTAAAGGTTCCTTATAGTACAGGTAAGCTTTATCCTAAAAGTTCATGCGCCAAATTGGAAAAAAAATAAATTAGACTGAGTTGGCAACACTGATTTTATGTACCATGTTTCTCAGCCTGCTGTTCTCTGCTGAACAAGGAAACAAACACAATTAAAACAGAAAGAGGGCTGTTTCCAGTGTCTCCAGTATCCACAAGACTACTAACAGCTTTTCAGTTACATTGTTTGGTTTTTAAACCATGCAAGGCCAAGATGAATTATCTCAGTGAATCATGAAACAGGTCGTCATCTATCTCCTCTCCCCACAGCAGCCTCACCGCGGTCCACACGCTAATGGTTTAATTACAGAGCCTCAGGAAATGGGAAAGGCAATAAGGGACATGATCACAGCAGGAACACATTAATAGTCTTTTTATCTTACAGAATAAATTTGTTTATCTGCTATTTCAAAGGTCCAATGTGGCAATTAACCCTTCTGTTTGCAAACTGACACTGCTGCTTTGTGCTGCAGCTGTAATTACCATCAACATGGCACTGGAGCAGCTCTGGATGTGGAGTTAGCCAGTTTCTGAGAAAATCCCTCTTTCAGGCCTCTTGCTTCACCAAGAGCCAATTTATTAGCTCCTGGGGTATCTTCTAGCTTTCCACAAGCTAAGCTTTCTGCACCAAAGAGGCACTGGAAGTGCGATTTTAGAGAATCTGCTACACCATTGCTACTGAAACATGTCACACCTGGAGCCCCAAGGTGAGCAGGATGAAATGAGCTGAGGATAATATTCCTGTGGTGCAGTGCCTGAAACCTCCTCTGGGACCTAAGCAGCAACCACGGCAGGGGTTAATGCCCATCATTTACCTTTGGAATGGAAGGCCAAAAAAAGAGGGAATGTTCATGGGATTAAAATATTTTCTACAAATCATTGATTTGGCTGAGAGAAATGCCCATATTATTACCTTTCTTTATTTGAATCATGAATTTCTGGAAATTTTGAATAAGCTTCTCCTTACGAAATATTTAAATCTGTTTTCTACCTTTGAACACAAATAAAGCAATTCCAGGTCATGAACTGTGATCAATAAAAGCACACTGTGTGAAGAGCCCTGCAGCAGAGCCCCCGGGAAGCAGCAGATTCAGGACCCTCTGCCAGGCCCACCAGAGACACAGCCTGCACTTGGAAGGCTTCTCTGCCCTTACAGCTGCCCAGGGAGCCAGGCTGAGCTGCCTCACACCAAACACAGCTTCTCTGAGCAGCATTCACATATTCTACGGAGCTCAAGCAATTTCAACAAGTCTTTTTAGCTGCTTAAGTTTGGTGGACTTTTTGATACTTGTAACTACAAACATCTTATATCTCACTGACCAAAGGGTAAGGAAATGCAGCTTGAAAAGAAATTTCTTCACACTAAATAATCTAAATTTTTTTAGTATTATATAAGACCCAAATACTGGTTGGTCCTTGTACAGGACAAGTACATAGCAGGAGCAGTACAGAGGAACAAAAGAGAAAGCAGGAGCACAATAAATGAAAGAATTATGCTTTTAGATATAGACCAATCTCCACAAAACATTTGGATTTTAACATACCCTTACTTAAACAGGCAACTTCATCTTTTGGCATTTTTATTTCCACAGTCCATCCCACTTGTTCCTTAATTAACATTTCATATACCATCCACCATCTGCTTTTATCAGCTAGCACAAAAATAACATATACTTTTAACCTTTCAAATCTATGAGCTCAAATTCATCCCTAGTTTTTTAGCAAACACTGTAGCAATACTTGTAAGAACACTACTGAAATAGTACTCATATATTTCATAATATCTATTATATTGCATTCCTATAGTCATTTTACACATCCAAAATTTTTGCTTTACAATCCAATTTTCCTTTCTGAAGCTGAAATTCAAAAAGCACAGGTTAAATATGCATTTTGTTTTATAATTATAACCAGAGCGTGGAGCACAACCGAGAACTGATGCAAAGTGAAAATCTTGAAGGGTATTTCCAACTGGACGCAGCATTCTGTCTTCTCACTCCTTACTGAACACACGCAAACACATTCCCACTTCAAGCCTTCATTTCTGGACTTACACTTCCAGTCTCCTTTAAAACTAACCAAGTAAACAGACAGTGGGAAGTCTACAAAGTGGGGGGAAAAAAAAATCCACAAAAGCAAGGAAACTTATCCAAGATCAGCCCCCTCATTCCATTCCCATCTACTCAGCCACATAAATATTTTTGCAGGCACAAAGAATGACTCTAAGTGCTGCTTAGCCACTCCAAACTCGTATCAGATTATGACACTGAATTTGCAGTCCAAGCCTGATCTGCTCTCATCCCAGCCAGCGCTGCTCCTCAGCAGGTCACAAATTTGGCAATTAGAAATTATCTGCAGTTCAACGTCTGGGGACGCCAAGCACACACAATTCCTCCTAAGAAACTCCTGGAAGAGACAGACAGAGGGCAAAGCACCCAAGAGGCAAGGGCTGCAATGACTCCCGCCCGGCCCTGGTGGGCAGAGCCGCCCTGCAGGGCTGGCTGCCAGCAGCCTGGCTCCCCTTAGCCACCCTGGGGGCTGCCACTGGCCACCTGGGGGCTGGCACTGGTCACCCTGGGGGCTGCCACTGGTCACCCTGGGGGCTGCCAGCAGCCTGGCTCCCATTGGCCACCCTGGGGGCTGCCACTGGCCACCTGGGGGCCGGCATTGGTCACCCTGGGGACTGGAATTGGTCACCCTGGGGACTGGCATTGGTCACCCTGGGGGCTGGCATTGGTCACCCTGGGGGCTGGCACTGGTCACCCTGGGGGCTGGCATTGGCCACCCTGGGGGCTGGCACTGGTCACCCTGGGGGCTGGCATTGGCCACCCTGGGGGCTGGCACTGGTCACCCTGGGGGCTGGCATTGGCCACCCTGGGGGCTGGCACTGGTCACCCTGGGGGCCGGCACTGGCCACCCTGGGGGCTCCCACTGGCCACCCGACTGCAGCCTGCCCTTCACACAGACACCCGGGGCCAGAATTCACCCGGCCCCAGCCCGGGATTAGCTGCTGCACAGCCTCTGCCACCAAGGGGGCTGGAGGGACCCCCACACTGAGGAGTTCTGAACAAACAAACAATTCCTGATCAGAAATGAAACCCAGTTATGATGAAAGCCGAGTATGGAACTGGAAAAACCGACCTTCCCAGGTTTGTGTAACACAGCCTGCTCTGTCGTCAACATCTGCCATTCCCATATTGCTACCCTACCAGGCAGTGCTGCGGGCACAAAACCTCCTCAATTTCTACATATGAAATGAAATTAGATTTCTTCTTGCAAAGAGAGGCTGCACACCAGCCTCAACAATTTTCCCTGTGGCAGCATTATTCTAGCCCGAGCACACATTCCTACCAAATGCCACCATCCAGAGACAACAGCTAGCAGGAAAAGCGATGTCTTCACTTTTGTTCTCCTTAATCATTAGTAAAGGAATAGGCAGACATTTTCAAAAATCATTCTGGTCTTGACAGAACTTTGGAAGGAGTAACTTCTGGGGGGCAAAATAAAAAGTAATTGATTTCTATGCTTTCTTCAAACTCTATTTGAATCAATATAAGCAGTAGTTTTATTATGTTTGAATAAACAATTTATCTAATGGAAAAAAAAATCTGGGGCTTTCAGAATTGACTCCACAAGACCAAATTAACATTAAATACAGTATCTTAAAAAACATGGGTCTGGAAAATATATCTGGACCATCTGTGGCCTAGAATGACAACAATGGGAACATGTTCCTTACAGGGAGCAGGGTGGAGCAGGCATTCTTTATTTGCTGGAACGTGAATAACACCACAAAGACACGTTTAATACAGGCTTCTTTCCTAGGCATACGCTGCAATCAGATCTATGGCCATAGTGCTTTTATAAGACAGACTTTCAGGGCTGTTATTATAAGAGATAAATGAAGGGAAATGGACACTTCCAGCTCCTGAAGCAGCGCTTGCTTTTCAAAGCATTGTTTGCATTTTTCAAACCATTAAAAGGGAAGGAAACCAAGCAGAAGCTAAGAACAGCTCATTTGGAATTCCACCGGCCTCTCTCCCCACGGAGGAATTGCAGCCCTGCACTGGGAGGAAGGTTGGCTGGGGGAGGCAGCAGCCCAGGGCAGGGCCAGCACTCGCTCCCAGAAGCTGCTGGAAAGCCGCTCTCATCCTCAGCTGCTCTTACAGATCCACGGCTATAAATACCAGCTCCCCAGCTGGTGTTCTTGGAGAACAGCACGCCAGCAGGCTCTGCAGCAGGCAGCAGCCAGCCACACCAGACTGCTCTCCCGGGCTGAGGAGCTGACCCAAAACCATCCCCAAAGCTGCATGGTCCATGGATTGACTCCCGGGAATGTCCTGGGGCAGAGGCAGCGGGTCAGGTCTGTGTGTGGGGCTGGGTGAGTGCTCCAGCTGAATCCTGGCCTCATGGCTCACCAGGGTCTCCCTTCACCTGCTGCTCTGACTGGACATCACCAGGAGCCAAGGGCCTCTCCTCAGCCCATCCTCACCTGCAGACACGTGCCAGGAGCACACTAAGAGAACACCACGTAGCACTGCAGCCTTGGGGAGCCAGGTCTTAAGGATTTCAGTCCAGTACTTAAGTTAGTTTGGTCAGTTCTCAATAGTGGATGTCTCTGGAAGAATTTGTGCAGTCAATGAAAATATCCAATTCTTCAAGTAGTTCCTATTAACAATTTGCATTCTCTTTACTTCTACTTGCATACTAAAAGGTGGCAGTTTATTTAAGCATTTGATTAAAAGAATCATCTCTAGAGGCCAAGCTCTGCGTCAGTGGGCACTAACTCTGAAGGGGAAGCACTTCACATGGAGAATCACCACTGACAGAAACTGCTCAGGGTTCATTAGTAATACCTCTGCTCTAGTCCCACTCTAGCTTCATAACACATTGTAGTCTAACTGCATTTAACATCAGCTGGAACACCCTAGTCATCAGCCCACAGTCTCACTCCAGAACCAGCATTTGCATCGCTAGCATTTAAAGATCATTAAATGTTCCTCTTCCCCCAGCTCCCCAAAGTCACCTTCTAAATTTTTTTAACAGTACAGAATTAACACTTCAAGCTATTTTTATTCAATCGTGAGAAAGGCTTTAGAAGGAAAATCCAGCACGTAAAAAAATCCACATTTTTATTTCTTCTCCAAAAAAATATTCCAGGCTTGTAGCAAAGCACATGAGCTGTCAATAGTGCAGGGTATTCAGAGACAGTGACTAAGAAGACTTGTGGACACAAATCCCTAATGCTGCAAAACAGAGAACTCTAATGCTCATATTGGTAACAGGACATCAGAAGAGCTTGGGTAACCTCTGCTATTGTGACCTCTCTGACTTGTCTTTCAAACCTCAACCACAAGAGCATTCAGGCATCCTCCACGTGACACCATTTATCTCCCCATAAACAGCCTGTTTTGATAACACACCCACCATGAATGCAGTGCACCATTATCATATTGGACAAGCATTCATTTAGCCTGCACCACTAACAAGGATTTACAGACCAGAAAAATCAGGGTAGAGGTGAAGTGACATTCCTGCAATGCTGTTTCTTCTCCCAAGACAACCTCATCATCCAAGGTACAAGCAGAAAACACTAGGAACACTTGGAAAACAAAACCAACCCAACCAAGAAGAAAACCAAGCTGTATGCCTTAAGAACCAATGCTTTTTGGCAGGCACAAGGCATTAAGAAGGGAATATGCTTATTTTTTGAGATATCTAAAATTATTATTTTCATAAGGCAAGTCAAAAGTATATCAATAAAAGAGATGGCTGAATTTTGATGAGGTTACCTTACTCTATGAACCTTTCAACAGTTTTGACTTTTGTATTATATTTCAAGTACCACTAATTTAGACAAACATGCAATAAATCAAAAGCCTTTTAAGTTCAGTCCTGCTTTCCCACCCATTTTTAATTTGCCCCGGACCTGCACAAAGCAACACACATCTTAAAAGAAAAAGAAAGAAGAAAGAAAAAACCAAAGCAAAGCAGAAATTAAAATACGATGTTTCTGTATTAGGTTTTTTTGTTTTGGTTTGATATTTTTTTAAATTTAAACATTTAAATCTAGATCTGAGGTTTATACACCTTAGGGAGAAAAAAACCCCAAGCTACAAAACAACCATTAGAAGAAATACACTTTTTTTGACTACAACCTCTACAAACGAACTGCAGAGTGCCTTCCCAGGGTTTTCTGATGCCAAGGATGCCTGGAGGAGAAGCTGACAGCCACATGTCTGCAGCAGCAGCTGGGACTATTGTTGCTGGCAGTTGGGAGCACTCCACAAGGCCTATTTTTATTAAACACCCAATACCTTCAGCAGCCACCCAAGACCCTGCCAACATTACTGAACACAGAGGCTCCTGCTGAGTTACAAGGCCCAGAGGTAACTGTGGGTTACCTGAGGATCCAGGTGCACTCAGCCCTTCCAACACCCCTGGACCGTGCAGCTGCCCCTGTCCCCTGCTGCTGTTTGTGACAACAACCACAGAGGAGCTATCCTTTCACAACTTTGCTTTACTCTCTCACTTGCACGTACAAGATGCTAAACCCCATTTGCATTCATCTAGTGCACAATTAAATGCAACAGACACATTCCAAGTAGGGCAATTCCCTATTTCCTTGTTTCATTTGTTTCGTTTTTCACACACGTATTTAGATTTTTAAAAGAATAAGCCTGCTGGGCTCTTTGCTAGTGCTTAGTATTTAAATGCTGTCTTGTAGCTACTAGTTTGAACCTCTGCTTCAATTTCATTTGTTTTTATTTATGCATTATTTATTTACAGGCCAGATTATCAAATCACTTCCACAAAAAAACGCAAAACAAACAAACCAATGAAAAAACCAAACAAAACCAAAAAATCCCTCAAACAAGCAAAAGCAAAACCAGAAAAAGCACAACACTCGAGGAGTCTTTAGGCACAGAACAGCTTCTTTTTTCTGCTCAATAACCCAAGGCAGCAGCTGCCAACGTTGTTTATATTTGTTACATTTGAAAAGCCCATACAAGAATGAGCACAAGAACTACTGACACACAAAACACTCTTAGATCTATAGCTCAGCTTTTACGTATTACACTGCAGAATCTTTTTCCCACTCACCACAAAAATAGTCATTAATTAACTGGACAGGAATAAGTAATTAATACATTGTGAGCAAGAGGCATTGGTGTAAACCTTTCTGAACAAAAACTGGAAAAAGCAGGAATTAAAGACAAAATGTATTCAATCACAATACGCTGAAAACCATTATCTATATTTTAATCATTTATTTCAAAAAGCCACTTGTGACTTTGGCCATGATAAGCCACCTATTCAGTAATTTAAAGAATATACTCTTCAGAACTCTCAATGAAAACATCATTTCTGCCAACTGAATTCAATTCCTTAGCAGGTGCTTTTGAAAACAAACTTATGTTTCTTAGCATGATTTTCAAGTGGTAATTATTTAAAAATATGACCTTTTCTGAAATTAATCCCACTCAGTTACTGTTTTGATGGAGTTTTTTAATAACTGATTTGATGGTGACATTGCCTCTTCTTTGGAAAGTATTTTGCATTCCCAAGGTAACTTAAATAGCAGAATTTTACAGCTTCTAACTTGTGCTGTCTCTAAGATTCCTCTATTACCTTTTCTTCCCCTACCCCCACTTCTCCCATGTCCACTGAAGAACTTCTGGCAGTATCATTCAAATAGATCCCATCTGCAAATAGATATGATCAGAGCAGCACTGGCCTTCTGCCAAATTCCAGCCCTTCAATGCAGTCAGCACACGGACTTCAGCTGAACTGCAGAATCTCAGTTTGGAAATGTGCACTTAGGACATAAAGACTGACAATTTAAGTGCAAGATGCAGAGCAGTAGAGCAGACAAAAAAGAAAAAAAAAAAGACAAATAATATGTTTCAAGTACTGATTTCAAAATTTCCGTATTTTGCATCCTTCCAGCAGAAAAACAGAACTCCCAATTACTCACATAAATGTCCTCAACACTATGGCTTAAAGATCTTAGCACAAATTCTCTTTTTCTGAGATTAAGACATACCTAGAACTGTATTCACCTGCACTGTCATTTTTAAACAAGGAGAAATGATAAAGAAAAGAGACCTACTATGAACCTTGATTAAAGGTCTTGATCTCCTAGGAGGAAATTCCTTTAAAGGCAGATAGGATAACAAGTAAATTCTAGAGGAGTGCTCAAGCAAACGATGTTGTTTTGCTTCTAAGGCAAAGAAGTGTAACGAAATTGAGCATAAGCTTTCTAACGCAGAGGGACGTTTTGCTCTGCTGGCAAGCACCCTGTGAATGACAGGCAATCCCCAAAGCCCTAAACAGCTACATTCACACAAAAACTGTCCAACAAAAGCAGCATGTCAGGCAACAGCCCTGGTGGCATTCTGACTTCAAGAACCGACTTTGTTATGTATGTCAAAAAACACTCCTTTTACCACATATTCATCTAAAATTATTTATAAATAAAATACACCTGTCATACACTTTATTATCTGTATCTTTATACAGACAATAATCTTTACATAATCCTAAGCACTTTGCCTCAGTTTCACTGTAATGCAGTAGTCTCTGCCAATACATTTACAAAACTCAGACTTGACAAAGTTTTAAGGCAGGACCCATGAAGGATTTGCAGAACAGCTTGGTCAATCAATACATACAGAATTAAAGTTCAAGTAACTGTCAAAATCCCTTCTTAGCTCTCAGACCTCACGCTGTCTCATCAGTCCGGTATCACGACAGTCCATTAGGCTTTAATTCCAAGATAAGGGAACTTGAACTGTCTTGGAGGCTTAAAATAGCCACTGCTCAGTGTATCACCATCCTCTCAAGCTTGCCTCCTGTCAACTCCATCAGTGCACAAATGAAAAAATAACATTCGCAGGGGCAAGGTATCGAAACCTTCATCATTTCACTGGCACATCTGAATGTGTGAAGAAGGAACTCCTTAGTCTAGAATTACTACTGCATTCCCTTTATTTTCAAATTGCTGCATCAGAGACGAGTCTCAGATACACTTATCTCACTTTATGTGCTCAGCTTTTAGTCAGCAAGTTCAGACCTTAATAACAAAGAGTTCAATAATGTAACTGTGGGGTCACAAAAAACTGAGCATCATGAAAATGAAAGACTCTCTGGCAGAACAGCACTTATGCCCCCAAATCTAACACGTGGCCTAAAAGCATACCAGCTGAAGTTATGTGGATTAGACAACTTGGTTAGGAAGATTCTTTGGAGAAAAGATTTCTGCTGGTTTCTTCCCCAACAAACAATGCCTTATTCACATCCTTTATTATACAATCCTCTTCTGTTCAAACTACTCCTCTGTCCACTGCTTTCTTGTATTTCTCCTCTAAGAGGGAAATACAGGGAAAAATATCCCACAGACTGTAACAATGTTTAACTATTGCAACTGCTGATTCCTTTCCACGGCCTGTAATGGCCCCGATGACTTAAATCTGACCATCTGTCACATCACCCAGCTTGACCAGAGCCACAGCAGTCAAATAAAAGGCTGCACATTCAAACATTTCAGAGTATAAAATATAGAAAAGAAGTAATTTCTCTAAAGACATTTCCAATTAGATAAATGTGAAGTATTTTTTTCCTTTGGACAGCTGATGTAGCTTCTTGGAAATGTGGCATTGTAGTGCAGCTCTAGCATTCAGAAACAGAACCAGTGTCTGGCCACAGCCCCAACTCAGACAAACAAACTGCCAGACACTGCCAAACAAGGTGCCTCCACAGGCTCCTGCAATTCAAACACCTTAAGCATCTAAAATTACTGCTGTGATGACTGCAGCAAGAGCTGTTACAGAGGTAGCCAGTGGTGCTGCTGGAGCCCAGAGCTCGGTGGCATTTCTATCACAAATGTCCCCTAACGAAGTCTACAGTCCTTCCAGTGTACACTGGGGTCCAGTGATGGCACACAAGCACCTGTTCTACCTGAGATGGTATCAAACCCCTCCCGCCCAAACCTTAAATGGAAATCTTGAAATTCAACCCCAAACACGTTTCTTTGAGTAGTATTGCACATAAGGTCTGAAGATAAGAACTTTCTGCAGTAAAAAACAAGCTCTCTTCTCTATGACACCTCTCCTCCAAGGAAATCACAAACACTATATAATTTAAGTGACCACAACCAGGACTAAAATTCCACTGCAGAAGCACAAGCAGGCTGACGTACAACCTTGGCTAAAAAAAAAGGGAGAGGCCTGTATGAAACCTCCTTTGTGTTAACAGGCATGAGTAAACACTCAAGCAATCAGACAGCGAAATAACTCAGTGCTCTTGGAGCGCTGCTTCCTACAGCTGCAGACAAGACGGCTCTACTTGATTACCTCACAATGCAAAGTGCCCAAGAGGAGCAGTCCACGGCAGAGCTGCTGCTCTGCAGCGAGGAACGACACTCCCTCACACGCTCCCAAACACTGCCCTGACCTCAAGTACGGAAAACAACAACCCAACGACCAAAGGAGGTGTGCCCACACACATTTTCCCACAGAACAGCATTCTCCAAATTACACCCACAACAATTAGATGGGAAGCTTAACACTTTTAATTGGTTAGAAAAGAAGATGATTTTACGTAGTCTGTTATTTGGCTGTCGTTTAGACAGACCTGCTCTGGAAAGCATAAAACTTGATACTCTTTTCATCTCAGCTTTCTCAGCCAAATTATGCTCTTAACCAAAAGTACATACTGCAGAATAAGCACACACCAAGAACTAAAGCACCAGGTCCAGGCAGGATTTATACCCCCACAACTGTCATGTGGTGATCTGCAATGTGTCCCTGTGTCTGTCTACCCACACGGTATTTCCAAACACTGAAGTTCACAAAAAAGTATTTTTTCACTTTGGTACTCCAATCTCTCTGTAGAATTTTCAGATCAGCAGAGGCAAACACTATGAACAACTGCATAAAAATCAAGATGCTTGAGATTTAGACTTTCCAGTCACATGCAGAGATAATCTCATTTGTAATTACACCCTCAGAAAAGCAGAATAACGAAACGATTAGTTCTAGGTGATACAATGTACACAGTTCACAGCCTGACAGAAGAAAACATTTAAGTAGGAAGTCGGGGAACAGAGCAAGACTCCCTCAGAGGATTCAGATGAACTTACTGGTTGAATTGCCTTGCATCTGGATGATGCATTTGGACTCCTTGCTGGTCTCTCGGGAGTTGAAGGGCCGGACACGGACAGCCACCTTCACCGAGGCCCCCGACATCCTGGCTGCTGCAGGGCTCAGGGAGCTGGGGGGGATCAACAGCCTTCCAAGTTAGCCTTCTCGGTGTTTTCTAAGGAGAAAAACATCACTGAGTTATTTACAGCTACTGTATTCAAGATGCTGAGAAAATTAGGAAGGTTCAAAATTACTTCATAAATGCGATTTCTGCTCTGCAGATCACCCTCCCTTCCCCCAAAAGGTGTCACTTCAAAGGCAGAACTGGAAATACACTTATCAGCACCTGTTCACTGTCTCCCTAGTCAAAAGTTTGTCACCTGAAGCAGTTCTTTTGAAGCGTACAAATATTTGTTTTCATTACTTGGTTTTCTTCCAGAAAGTAAAGATGCCAATACCAAAATAAATATCTGGTTACAACATGTGTTAGGCTTAAGCTAACAAAGATAATTTTAGCAGTAAAGACACAGCTACTTAAATTTCATCATGAGGCAGTGACCATATACCCCATGCCCAGGTTCTCACACTGCCAAGCCTTGCTGCCACAACGCTTTAGCAATAATATTAAAACTAACTCAAGTGTCATGGGCCACAGCACACTGACTTTCAATACATATGGCTCCAGAGAAAAGGGTGCACCCTTAAAGAACCCCTTGCAGTCCTGGGAAAGTCCTCTTCTCGAAGGAAATAACAACTCATCAACTACTTGTATATCTACTGATTAAAGGACACACTGTAAGGAAGAAGAGGAATCAAGAATTATTGCCTTCAGGGTAAACATTACTATCTAAGTTCAGGCAAATGTCCACCATTAAATTAATCTCCATTATCAAAATGCTTGTTCAAATCCTACCACATCTAAATGACGGAGCCCTTTTGTTGCAGGAAACTATCCCTGACACCCACTACGCAAACTTCAAGGCACGTCTGAGACAGTGCTGGAATGTAAGGTTACAAACACTGATTTGTTTGTATTGGTGGCAATCAGCCTTTTCCATTAAAAGAAAGGTTTTCAGCAGGTCCACAACTGAGTAGTTTAACTCACTACAGTCAGTACTGTCAGTACTGAAGTCTAACAGCCCCAAAAAGTAATAAGATCCAAAGAATAAGTCCTGCTAAAAAGCTCCTACCCTTGGCTAGGAAAGCTTCCATGGCACAGACACGCGGAACCTGGACGACTATAGTGAGAAAACATTATTTATGTTTGATTTATCCTTATACCCTAAATATCTGCTATGGCCACTGCTGAAGAGGGGACTCAGGGCTGGATTAAGCCTTGGTCTAACTCAACACAGGCATTTCTGTCTGGAACCTGACCCACCCTGGGCAGAACTCAACTCTGCTGAACCATGCACCCAGAAATCCTGACACCTCTTCTCCTTATCAATACACCACTTATCAGGGTTGTGATCACAGAGGTACAAAACATACTAGCAGGTCTAAAGCAGAAGCATTTCAGCTCTGAAGTAGGTTCCACACTTTGTAAAAGTACTTATACCTGTTTAATTCAAGTTATGACACATTTTCCCACAGTACAAGAAGTCTTTAATAAAACTGCAATACTTCATTAATGCCATCACATGGTGTAGGCAGAAATTAAATTACTCCCCCCAGTAGAAGCAATTTAAAGCATTCCTTATTTTCACAGGTACCTGAGGTATCTCATCAGACTAGAGGAATGTCTTTAGGAGCAAGCCAACTGAATCTCAATGTCACTGCTACAGCAAACTGGTTGAGCAATGATTAATGACACAGCCACACCACCAGCTCGGGGTTCGTATGGAATTTTAAGAAGCTTCACTAAAATCTTGAGCATAGAACAGAGCAGAAAAGTACTGGGAATGAATTCATATGATGTTCTGGGTTGCTCTAGAGACTGCTTCACTCCCTCTTGCTCAGAGCCTAATTTTGTGTGGAACAAAGTACCAAACACACAGCTTCATTATAAACTTCTTCCCTCCCAGAATCACCCTGGGATGTTGGATTTTGGCTCTCCCTCCCTAACAGGACCCTTGCACAAGCACCTGAGCCCTCACACCACAGCCAGGCGACAAGATTAATCCCGACACAACTCCCAACTATTATACAACTGACCCTGAATACTGCTGTTACAAACAGCAATGTCACTGTGCATGGTCCTGTTTATGAAATGCTATTTAATAATCTGTCAGGTGCAAAACGCCCATTTTTGTCAAGTGTGCAGTGACACAATGTGTGTCCAATGTGTTCTCATAATATTGTTAATGAAATGTAGGGGGTTTGTTTTCCCTTCTTACTGTGGAATCCCACAAAGATTCTTTTTCTGATGTTTTCATAAAAACACCTCTCAGAACACAGCACCAATTTCTGCAGATCTATCTGGGAAGCTGGCAAACACAGTGGGATGAAAGAATCATCTACTTTAAAATATATATATATGTTCTCAAGTACCTCTAAACATCATATTCACAATAAGAAAGCATGAAAATCACACCTCCAGAGACTCCATATGCACTAGCTAAATGACAGACTTGTTTGAAACACAACTGTGAAGATATTCTCACAGAACAGATCACAAAATCACCTGCAACATGAAAAATTAACTGCTGGACCTCTGTAGCCACTAATTTTCCCCATCCCTAACCTTAATGTCGACGGAAAATTAAACGTGGCATAATTTTAAATCTCTTTTGTTCTCAACTCTGCTATTTTTCATAGCTGAAGTAAGCAAAACACCTACTCATACTTGCACATGGATTTCAGATGTTTTGAATATCAATTCACTATGCAAGATTTAATTTTCATTAATAAGAAAATTAACCAAAATCAACGTAATTTGCCAGCCTTTCCATACATTTAAGCTGTTGGGGTTTTGAGATGTCTTTCCACTTACCAGTAAACTTAACTGGTCCTAACAATCTATAAAGGCAGCATTCCCCTCATCCCACAGAATGGTAAAATAAGGCAAAATGAGCCCCAAGTTACACAGCATCACATAATAAACTGCAGCTGGTTTTTCAGGGTTCACATTTACCAGTAGTACCACTTCCTATTACAAAACGCTGACTACAGAGTGGAAACACAATTTGAAAAAGAAAAAAACCAAAATATGCAATACAGTCTGTGGTACAGATTTAGAAGAACAGTATTCATAAAAGACAACTTTTTTTAATGTTCATTATAGGCTTAGAAGGCTACCATCCATGCTAGAATGAATCATCTCCCTAAAGTCTTGAAGTAGTCTACTAGCTGTGTCTCTTGTAATATTCAGTCTGTATGAATCCAATCAGGAACCAAGAAAGGAACTGCGTGTGTGTCTTTGAGGTGATCTACCACTGGCTCCAGAACAGATGGTGGATGAGTTGTTTAGAGAGAGTTTCATCAGCGAAAAGCACATCTTACGTTCTAGTTTTACACCTATTTGAAATTAAAGATACCCACCCTGTAAGTCACACAGTGAGATTTTAATATTAAAGTTAATATTTAATATTTAGTATTAATTATGAAGTCATTTAAAAAATCATCTAAATATCTTGTCTGTTTATTGGTATTCAAGACAAACCCAATTGTGTTGATGAATCACCCTTCACAGCCTCAACTAGATGTGGGCTTTCACGAAAATACTTGAATAAATATTAAGACTTGAATACTTGAACGTATTTAGAAGTTTGGGCCAACCAGTTTTTATGCAATGTCAAAATACAAACACATTGCTATTTATTTAAGTAAAATTAAGAGCAGAGTAGGGATTACATTCAAATTAGTATTGATACATGCAGAGAAGTCTGCAACAAGCTCTAAGTGGTTACAAAACAATGTTCAAAATCTGTATCTCTGCATAAAAAACAACCAAAACAAAAAACCCCAAACCCACCACACATCCCAAATCTAGAAGAATCACTTTTATTTAAGATAACCAGTCATATACTAGATAACTGTGTCCTATCTGCGTATCACAGAATGTGCTAACTTTGAAACAAAAAAAATGACTTGTAAGTTAATCAGTGTGCAAGCTCTAAAGAACTAAAACAAGCGCAGAGATTAGCACATGGAAAGTCGGCCGAACAGCTGTTTGGGGCAGCAGGCGTTTCCGAATAGGGGCCCGCAGCAGAGGCAATCTCAGGTGCCGCATGAAGCTCGGCAGTGCTGGGTGCGATCCCTCGGCCGAAGTCACACACACGCTCTGCCAGATCTGGACCAGCTGGAGATGCCAGATCGAACAGCGCCGCAGAACTTGGCGGGGCACCGAAACCCGATCACATGCACTCATGGCTATTTACCAACACCGGATTGTGCAACAGCAAAAAGAACTGAGCTAAGAAGGAGCTGCAAGCGAAGAGAAACATCCTTCGGAATTCAGAAATGGGTACGAACGCATTCACGTCCCGGAAAGCAGACACAAATCCATCATCTGCTCCTGGCGAACCCTCGGCCGCAGGCGCTGCCCCCGTCCCGGCGATGGCCCGGAGCGCCGCGCCCGGCCCCGCCGCCCCCCGCCCGGGCCCGGGGACTGCCGCCTCATGCTCCCAACATGGCTGCCCGGGGCCGCAGGGCCCGGCCCGCCCGGGAGCCCCGCTCCGCACCGCTCAGCTCCGCCCGGGAGCCCCGCTCCGACCGCCCGGGAGCCGAGCCCCGCTCCGCTCAGCACCGCCCGCGGCCTGCGCCCCTCCCGAGCCGCCTCCGCCCCGGCCCAGCCGCGCGGCGGGCAGCAGCCAGCCCGGGGAAAAGGCGGGGAGCGGCCGCCCGGGGAAAAAGGAAGGAAGGAGAGGAAGGGAAGGAAGAAAGGGAAGCGAAGGGAGGAAGGGAAGCGTCCCGGGGGACGAGGAGATGGCATCGGGCAGATGGCAAGGCCGAGCGCGGCCCCACGCCCTTGCGCCGCTGCCCTGACAGCTCCGGGGTACCCAGTGTTATGCATCCATCTATCCATCCGTCCGTCCGTCCGTCCATCCTCCCCTCGCTCCCGGCCTCAGCCCTCCGCGGGGCCCCAGAGATGCGCACGGCAGCATCGCCGCCTCCCCCTCCGCATTACGGCATCACCCACCCACCCCCGCCCCGCTCGGCGCCCGCTGCCAGCGCAGAGGCCCCTCAGCGCAATCCCCTCACCTGGCGCGGGGTGTCCGCGGGGCGCGGGCCGTGCGGGGTCAGCAGCCGGCGGGGCAGCGCAGCGAGAAAAGCCCGGCCATCGCCATCGCCGCCTCCACCGAGGCCGGGAGACCCCCCCGCCGCCGGGAGTGGAGCGGGAAGGGCGAGGGAGGGGAGAGAGGGGAGGGAGGGAGGAGAGCGAGGCTGCGCCGCCAGGAACGGGCGCCGCGCTCGTCCAGCGCCGCTCCCGCACTGCCGGAGCGCGAGCTGCGTGCCCGCCCCGCGGGGGGAGCGCCCCGCTTCCGCCAATCGCCGCGCGCCGCACCGCCCCCTCAGCACAGCCCGCCAATGGCACGCGGCGCAGCCCGCGTGCTCCCGCCCCCGCACTGTCAATCACAGCCGGTGCGCCGCCCGCGCCGCCTAGCGGTGTGGGGCCGCAGCGGCACCGCCCTCCGAGCTGAGCCCTCCGCCGCGGGGGCGCGCGAAGGCGGCCCCGCGCCGGGTCCAGCCAATCAGAACCCGCGGTGCGCCCTCGGAGCCTATCGGGAGCGGCGACCGCAGCACCGCCCGCCGCGCTTGTGTCCGTGCGCGCCGCGGCCGCGCTCCCGCAGCCGTGAGGGGAGATGGGCGCGGGCACAGGCCGGACCCCGCCTCGTGATGTCCGGGACACGGCACTCGGGCTGAACACAGCGCCGACACCGCCTCATGTGCGGGACACGGCACTCGGCCTGAACACAGCGCGGACACCGGGTCGTGTTCTCCGCTGTCGGCAGCCCCGGCCACAGGGCCCGGGGCAGGTGCGCTCCCGCTGTGCGAACGCGGTGTTTGAGGTAGCGAATTGCCCAGCTCCCGACTCGGTGTGATTCAGTGGGATTTGGATCCTAAACTAGGCCTAAGGGCGATAGCTCAGAGGGCAGGGATTAGTAATCCTTCCTCCCTCCCTTCAAAACGTTTCTTGAGCAGCCCGAGTCATTGTTTTTAGACCTCATAATGTATTTTTAGCCAAATGATTAAATCTAGTCGATGATGCTGTATTAATTCTCATACTTTTAATAATTTCATGCATATTCCCATAGTAAAATTTTATTTTTGTAACAATAATTCAGTTTTAAGTCCTCCGTATCACCAGTAATTTGGTAGTTTCTGCTGTTAGAAACTGGTTCATGTTTAAGCTTATAAGCACTTTAAAGAAAATCATGTTACATGAAATGCCTTAATTACATGTATTTCATACACCATCACAGACAAATTGGATTTAATATGTTGAGAACATTCAGGACCTGAGATTTCTAGTTTCAGAACAAGGTTTATTTCTGTTCACAGCCTCCCGGCTATTAGCTATGTTAATCTCTGCCATGTCCCTTCTGTTCCCCTTAAGGTTCAGATTTTTGGCAGAATGAGTTATTTTTTACTTTGGAAAAATGTGACTTTTTCCCCCTTGCCAGTCTCAACAAATCAAAAATAGGTGGCTTTCCTTTGTCCTAGAAAATACCGTTATTTGAACTTTGAATACTTCAAACTGATGGGGCAGATGATTTAATGGGGGTTTTAGGGTGGTGTAACTGTGCTAACTTCTACCTAGATCTATGGAGAATTAGGTCAGCTATTCTCTGACAAGAAAAGGGCAAGAACACCTCGAAAAACCTCAGACTAGCCTCAAATCTCCTGCAAACTGCCCAGATCCTGAGTGCATGCTGTAACCCTCCACGGCAATAGGCACCGTGATTAATTTTACTTGAGCAAAGTTTGTGTAGTGTCTCCTAGGAACGGCAGTTCCTGCATCAGTCCAATGCCCAAGTTTGGGGAGTGCTCACACAGAACAGCTCCCGCACGTTAATTCCGCCCTCGGCCACAGAAAAATCCGCCAGAAACAGCCAGGAATGCCAAGTTACATGATGGAAAACAGGAAGGCAATGAACGTAGCGATTTATTGCATTTGTTAGTGCAGGGGAGATGGGTCACTCCGACCTGTACGATCCAGCCCCGGGCTGAAGGCAGGGCAGGGAGGAGGGCACACGGTGACACCGCTGCAGGTGACACTGGGGCTGCTGGGGTAAAGCTCTGCCCGACAGCAGCGCTGCCATCCTGCCGTCAACAGCATCGGCTGCCCTTGCTGCCAGCAGGGAGGAGCTGGCGGAGATGTAAATCGGGCCATTACATAAGTGCAAATTGTGATACAATAGAATCAATTGTCCTCAATTGTATTGCTACAGCATCAGCGCTTGCCCCGGGAACTTCTCTAGTCTCGAGTGCAGAGCTGGAGGACAGGGAGAGAGCAGGGATCCACGGTAAATTCCAGGGGAAGCTCAGTTTGTAGCGGCGGTGTGAGCTAGCCATGGCTGGGTAAACCCTCCCCAGCTCAGAGACATTTACATTCCATAACGTGCCAAACATAAATCCCTCTGCTGATACTTCGTGATCTCATATAAAGTCTCTGTATTGCACTGAGGTTACAGCTGGATTGAAAAAGGTAAACGACACATTAGTGAGGGGAAGGGAAATCACCAAAAACTGCAGGTAGTGTTTAATTAATGAACCAAGAATTGTCACGCAACCGATACAGTTTTGTGGGAGATTGATTTTTAATTCAGCTTGCTTTTCAGTCACTCAGATGTCCACTATCATCCACTGAAAGACAGAGGTTTGATTCACTTCTGTGGCCAGACACAACAGAATGACACTTCAGTGGCTTGTATGAATATACATTTCATTATTCTGCTCACAAATGCAGAGTTTGGGCAAGCACGTGTCTGAGCTCACACCTTTGAAATACTTGATACTCACTGCCCAGATAAAATTGTTTTTGCCACTTATGTCAAGCCTTTGTGTCTTGTGCAATATCTGCATTGACATGTTTTCAAATGATAGATGTATGCCATAATTAGACAAAACATTTCAGTAATGCACTTTGCTATTTATATTCCTCAGGTCAGAGCCTGATACAATGGCAGAGTAAATATAAATTCAGATTCTGGAGGGCATTGTGTTGATTAAACACCAAACATAAATACTTCTATCTAAAACTATAGAATTTTCATTTTATAATCATTTTATAGCCTGTCAATAGAAGCAATATATGATACTGACTTGCAGAAAAAAACCCATAATGTAAAGCCACAGTTTAATCATCCTCCAGTAAAAACACATATTCACTACAGAACAGCTGTCCTTCATCAAAAAAAGTATAAACTCTGGGATGTTCCTAGAGATTTCATGCAATAACCCTCAATAATGAGGGGACAGTTGAACATGTAATTGTTTTTCTTTATACAGAAAGAAGTTAGCTCTTCACTAAAGAAGAAAACAGCTCAGCCCAAGCTGGAACACCTCAGAATCTGTGCTGGGCTGCTTGAGCAGCAGCCTGCAGGTGAAAGCAGAGAGAGCAGGCTGTGATCTGTGATCTACTGGAGAGGAAAGAAGAGGGGGATTTGAATTTGTGGAGGCAGTGAAGGTAATAACTATAAAACCAGCTTCTCTTTTGCAGCAGTTGATGCAGAGAGCAGCTTTGGAATCTTCTCCCATCTTAGAGACAAGAAATACACATTGATGCTGTAAGAGGAAGCACCACTAAAAACCCCACAAACAAACCAACCAACCAGCCCACAAGAGTACCTTCACATTTTATAATTTAGAGTTATTTGCAGACCTAAAAGGTCAATGCTGGATTTTATACAGCCTCACCAAAACTCCCCCTGGAGCTGTCACCAGCTGTCAGGAGCTATGAATAGGTGCTCAGTGGCACCTGCTTGGGAACATTCTTGAGTTTAAAGTGTTACTGATATCTGCATACACAGAAATTTCCCACATAATTTACTGAGTTATCTCCAGATCCTAAATCACTATCAGAAAACCTGAACAAAGACACCCAATCATTTGTAAATTCTGTATTTTCACTGACATTCTTACAAGAAAGACCAAGGAAACATTCTGTGCGAGTGTGTATCATTTATTGTAGTTCAAGAGAGTCAGGAATTGAACAGAAGACATGGCAAAAAAACAAATAAAAGAAAAACAACCTTTTTCTCCAACTTAATTTTAAAACACTGTGGTTTCAAATCCTTTTTAAAAAGGAAATTCAAGTATCATATGCAGGGGGCAGTAATATAAAAATGTTTGTGAATATTTTTTCTATTTTTTTTTTTAAAAACGTAATTCTACATTTCCTGCACCCTTTCTGCTTTGGTAAGGCCAAGCCATGGATACAAATTGGTACGCAACATAAAAAATGACCCCTGCCCCAAACTGCAGCCTCCAAGGATAAAAGTATCTGCTCTCAGCGGACAAGCTCCAATGGCTCAGAACTGTCAGTCAGCATCGATCTGCAGCATTGAAAGAATGTGTCTTGTTTTTGTAAAGTCACTGAAAGCCCGGTGTTCCCAAGCATCTCATTCATGGCAGCTGTTTTAACATATTTCTATCTCAAGGCTTTTCACAAGTACCAGAGCATCTTGATCAACACAAAGGAAAGGGACATCTCGAGGAAAGGAAATTAAAATTCATACGTGAAGTCTTCGCTTTTTTGAAATTATCCTTGTGTCTAACACGAATTAAAAACCAAATAGGCAAATATGTGTAATATAAAAATAGGATCCCAAGATGAACGCTTTGTCGCAGGCACAGTTATCGCACAAAATATGTTCTTTTAAGGGCAGGGGAATGATTTTGATTTTCAGAGGGTTTGTTTTTTTTTTTCTTTTTTGCATTACAAAAGAAAAAGACAGCAGTGCAGGTTTGATGGGTGGAACAGAAAGAAAGGAAGGGAAAGAGAAAAAAGTTACTTTAGCAGCAAAATGTCCAAGGTTCTAACCACAATCAAATTAACGGATATCTGGCGGTAAAAAACAAGGTTGGAGGGATGCTGCCCTGATCCATTCATCTTTGCTAAAATAATTCAGCTGTAAAAACTCCAAAATGTGACATACTGAAGGACAGTTTTGTAACATAAGTAACTTCCTAGCTTGTCCTCCATGTTATTGACCATCGTAATCACTTAAATATATGTACAAGAATTAAGCTGCTTTTCCTCCTTGTCCACATGCTCCTGGTCACTGCTGAAGTCAGTGCCATGGGCGTGCCACTGCCACCAACAGCTCCCAAGTGTGTGTGTGCTCCACTCCTGCCAGAACAGCCCACGCCCTGCTCTGCCCAGTGACGGGGCAAGGGATCTTAATGCTCATTCTGCTTGTCTCTCATCCAGGCTTGGATTTGCTCTTTAAGTTCTGGCACTAGTAAGGAAAAAAAAAACAAACAGAAAAAAGAATGATTAAATTACTTGGTAACAGTACTATAAGAAAGTCCCTCATGACTAATAGCTATTGCTCATTTATATAACCGTCATGTTTTTCAGCCCAGTGGTTATGGAAGCAAGGGTGTGAGGGCTTTTCCCCCCAGAAAAAGAGAAAGCAGAGGGAATGAACTTTTCTGTGCAAGCTGAAATGAAAGAACTGTTGCGTCCACTGAGGCCTCAGCAGTGTCCAGAGCTGCCCACAGGTGTGTGCCCCAGCCCACACCCCCAGGTACCTGGTTCCAGCATGTTTTCTGTCAGCGTCTGACGGTTGAAGGGGTCAGTGGAGGAGTTGAGCAGGTGCCTCAGGATGATGGACCTGTCCATGATGGTTCCTGAGGGCAGCCTCACGGGGTCTGTCATCAGGGTGTCCATCAGAGGATCTGAGGGCACAAGGGGCTGCTCGTCACAGGGGGAAACACCTGCTAATTTTATCTGCAAATTTTATCTGCCCACAAACCCACGGTGCTGAACCAATGCTCAGGGTCCCCAGGACACTGCTGAAGTTACAGAAAATGGTTAAATGGACATAAATCTTTATGGCACTTTCCCTTTTCTGACCTGGGACTAAGCATTTCCTATTGTCACTCTGTTTTCAGTTTTTAAGGAACTCTTAGCTCTGTATTTACTGAACTACATCACTGAACTAGAGCAAGATGCAAGGCTTCATAAACAATATACAGTCTCTATTAACGTATGGAATCCATGTAGCAAACAAAATCCCTCTCCCAGGTAGGCGGGGTTAGAAGACTCCACTTGCCTCTGAATTCATCTGGAGCATCGCTGTAATCAATCTCTGCACGGGCATTCTTGGCAACAATTTCCTCCACTTTCTCTGCCAGCAGTTTGAATTTCTCTATTGCTATGGTAGACTTGATTCCAGCCTTCCTCATCTTGGAGATAACCTCCTCAAAGAGCTCTTTACTGTAGGACCTCTACAGGCAAAGCATAAAAAGACAACTTTGCTGAGTTGTAGTACCCTTACATGCCATAAAAATAGTAAAGAGATTTAATGCATTTTTAAAAGGGCAGGAGGAAGGATCAATGAAACCTCAACCATACATCAAAGCAAATAGTACGTAGGTAGCATTCATCTAGCACCAAAATGTCAACACTGAGGTAGACTTAGGATTTTTTTAACCTGTCATCACCACTGTAGAATGGTTAGTGGCCAAAAAAAGAAGGCAACATCACCTAAAGAAAATGAGGAAGACACTCAGAGAGGCTGACTATACTTATTAGAACTGTTCTTAGACAAAACATCTGTCTCGCCATTATCCTGTCTGTACTGTTGTTCTCACAAGTCTTGGCTGAAAATACAGCATGAAATGATTTTTTTTAAACTTCTCTGATGATATGCAAAGAAGTAGTGGGAAAGGAGTGATTATTTCTCCTAATCCAAACAAGAACTAACAAAAAACCCACCCCACTATGTTGCAAAAATAGTAAGACAGCCCAGAGAGAGTGAATGCTGGAAACTGGCCACCCAGTGCAGTAGGGATATCCAGAGAGACCAAATGCAACTGAAGCAAGCATTACTTTCATGTGAAAAAGAAAGTTAGGGAAGGACTTTCGTAGCTGCCTGTGTTCTACAGAGACACCATTTTCTTTCAAGTTCACAACGTTATGTTTTGACATAAACCTTTTCATAAAAAGTGTTATTTACTTTACTGCGTAAGGTTGAATTACATGACAAAACAAAACACACCGAGTCTCAGAGATTTCTGTTTCCCCTGGGGTTTCTGAAGTGCTCAGCACAGCCCCACGTCTCTGATGCCATTCAGCAGGACACACAGCAGCCTCCCAGCACCACCACCATGGCAACGTGCCCAGGCCTTAGAAACGTTTGCACATTCCCTCTCCTGCCTGCTGGGATTTGCAAATGGGACATCTCTCAAAATGCTTTAGAGAGATCCCACCATGATCAAGCAACTTTTTGTTTGTTTTGTTTTTGCTCCCAAAACCAGCAGCCATTAACCAACCGCACATTTCCTTGGTGTTTCTTTCCTGTCACTGACAGTTTCCAAGAGACTGGTCACTCCCCCCACTCCTTTTTGATGAAGGGCCACTTTGTTAATTAAGCTTTTTTCCAGTTCTCACACCCACAGCCTTCTTTCTTTTGAATCCCTACGTCAGTCTGTGCATTTGCTGTGGCTGGCATGGATGAATGATGAATAACATTCTCACTTTCACATATAGTGAACAGCATAAAAATATTCATTATACACATGCAAACACGTGAGGTCTCTTTCAGATGTGTTACTGGTATTATCTGCAATCATCAGTACTTAACTACAGAAAAGCAATCCTGAGCTACCCTTATACTGCTGCTTCACTAAACATGCAAACAGCTTCATGAGCTGTAAACCAGCTTGCACCAGAATCTCAAGTAGCTGCTGTGAACATTTCTTCCCCTCTGTACTTTACACAGTTTGTACTGAAAGGACAGATGTGATTCAGTAGTCTGACAACCTTACAGGAACACAGAGCTGGGCAATAGCTTATCTTGCTCCCAGTATTACCATGAGGAGTTCAAAGGTGTCCTTAATTGTCTCACACAAGCTGTGCTTTGCCAGTTTATTACACAGCCATTTAATAAAGTGCTTTCAGAGGGAACACAATTTGGAAACTGTTATTCTAAAGAATGAACTTTGATTTGTTGAAGGGGAATCTTGGTCCCAGCTCTGCCTGTTTTGATGAGGAAGGGGGAGGGAGGCAAAACTGCCTCAGTTCTCCTGCAAATGGGACAAAGTATTTCTGCTAATTTACAAAATTTGCAATGGGGCTGTAGGCAATAAGCACATCATGCTCAGGACATTTCCTGTGCCTGTGAAGTGCTATGGATATTTGTGTATGTTTACACGTTTGCAAAGCACTGGGAACACCCATCTGCAAAGAGCAGACAGAATATGAACAGAAATGATCTGCTGAAAGAAAACAAACTGCAGGGATGTAAGACAAACACAAACTAGCTGGCAGCACACAAGCAAGATGAAACACTTCTAGAATGTTCTTCAAAGTCCTGTTTGTCCACAGAGCTTTTCCCTTCTCCTTCATCCTGCTGGAGCTCACCTGATCATCAGCAATTGCTTTAGCAAAGCGAGCACAATCCAGCTGCAGATAAATGTCAGTCAGTTGGTCCAACAGCTTCTTTGGTTCAAACCCATATTTCTCTGGGTTTTCAACTTTCAGGTCACGGCACTTGGGGCCACACAGCTGCTGCAAGTTAAAGTTCAGCATAGCAGCCAGCCGTGGTCCAAGTTCCTGTGAAAGCAAAGTAAAACACAGATCACAGTGTGATGGCAGTGATAAAGAAGATTATCACTAGAGTTGCACAGAGCAAGATTAGGAATTATTAACTAATAAAATTTCATTTGGTAGCCTTGCAGGAAGTGTCTGCTCTTTATGCATGTTTGCCATTAAAAAATGTCATGCAAACAGTTTCTGTCTGGAAGGATCACACCATCTCAGTGACTCAGGTAATGCTCTCAACATCAAATAACATCAACAGCAATTAGATTCTAATGAGTTGGAGAACAGGGAGGAAAATGGAGACTAAGTGCTGCCAAACATTTCCAGGTTATTATCCAGAGATGTTAGAGAAGCAGGGAACCAGCTTAAATCTGAGCAGGACTTACAGGTCTGAGGAAAGGCTTTTGGACCTGCTTGGTCAGGATATGGAACATATCAACAGTTTCTGTTGCCAGGGCAAGATAGGAACGGGACATGCGCTCGTCCTGAGCCAGCTGCGACTGCCGGGCCTGCTGCTGCTCCTGCAAAACAAACACAGTGCTCCAGGGGCTGGGATCCCCACAGCACCATCCAGCACAACCCCACAGCCACACTGCCAAGGGCAGCCAGACAAAAGGCAGACAGCAATTCAAATACAGATCCGGGACATCTTTTCGTCTAAGGTACAGCTGCTCACTTGTATCGCCTAGTGCTAATGTCTGCATCAGTTTTACAGAATTCTGCAACGCTAAAGAATGAATGCAAACAGCATAACGAGCCCCCGTGGTTATTGAGTGTGTTTACATCCTCTAACTGCTCCTCACAGCTGCAGAACTGGGTTATGCTTCCTTTCCATCCAAATGCCAATATTTCAAAACCAGCTTGGGATCTGAGAGTCAAATGAAGTTCTCTCTAATTCTCTCTAATTTATGCACCATCATAAATAATAAACACTCTCCAGAGAAACAATCTGTAGATGATGTACCAGCTCATTTTGTAACTACAGTAATGGCTTTACCTTGCTGGTAGGCAGAGACAGGAAGAGAGGCTTCAGAAGAGCAAACCAGAATATGTTTTACAAACAAGATCTTTATAGCTTTTCCTTTTATACTTTTTCTTTTTTTAAATCAATAACCTTAAAATAGAAATACCTGACATTGGTGGGTCAACACACACAATTACTGTTTAATCAGGCCAAGCTCTGAGGTACAGGACTAAAATTGTCTGCATCGAATCTACCAAGGACCAATGCATTAACAGAATAAAAGCTTCTATTCCATGAAGTCAATTCAACTGGCGAGCTTCTTCCCAAACCTCCTTCAGGAAGGTTAAAGTCTCAGTTTCTCCACTCAGAATTAAGTGCACAGTAATTTGAAACTTTATACTATTTCTACTTCACACCACGCTCTTTGCCAGCCACAACATAACTGGGCAGAATGATGGTTTTTTGCAGAATGTCATCCAGAGTGACCACGGCCATACTGGCAGCAAAAAAGGCATCAAGAACTGCTTCTCTTAAGCAGCTCTTTGGTGCTGCCCCTTATAAAAAAAGGTTTTTTATGGTCTTGTATTGAAGAATTAAAAATAAGTAAAGGGCACTTTGAAAAACAGCTCTGTTCACCCTGGGCAGCAGGTCCCATTGCTCTTTATTCTTCATCTCCTCTTGCACTTCATGGATACGTTTTAGGGACTCCAGACTCTCATCCAGCAAGAAAGTTGTGTCATTTATCAGCATGTTGATGTAGCGAACAAACTGCTTCCCAGAGCTGCAAACATCAAACACAGGTATCACGGCCGAGCAGGTGGGTGTGAGAGCACACTGCAGCCCCAGCAGCAGCTCCTGCACTGCACATTGCCACCAAGGACCCCATTCCCCAAGCCAAGCTGGCTGTGCTGTCCTGGGCTCAGGTCAGGAACATCCAGCTCTGCTGGAAGGGCCACGTCAGATACAACGTCCCAGTGACCTGCCTGAGACTGCCCCTTACTCACTTGAACTCTTCCATAAATGTACCATGGTGAGCTATATTCTGCCAGAGGCTTTTGAAAATGGTGCTGATGTGGTAGCGGATTGTAAACTTGTCATAGAACTCGCTCGTGGCTCCGGTGTGTTCCACATCTGCAAAAGAGAACCCAGAGAGATCCCGGGATTCCCCACCAGGGCTCACTGGAACACACCTCTCCCTACTGCCGCCAATGGGATGAGCTTCAAGCACCCAGAGAAACTTTAAGAGATGAAATTCAATTCCCATTCAGAAGTCTCCATCTTAATTCCCATTAGAATAAGCAGCATTGTATACTTTCTAAGCTAGACTCAACCTCATTTTGGAAGAAAAGCCCCCAGAAACTAAATTATGCTGCTCTATTCAACTCTGCTCTTCATCCCACAGTCTAAAATCTCACTAAGAAAACTCTGGATACCCTACAAAAATATTTGTTTGTGTTAGAGGTGCAAAAACTCTCCTGAAACGTCCAAATCTAGAGGACTAGCAGAACTGCAACAAGGAGTTTAAAATCCCAATATTCCTTTAGAAGCAAAGCAAAGAAGCTGCTTTAATTTTGGCATCTAAAGACCGCAAAGGCAACTGTCAATTCGATTCACACTGCTGGACTTGTCAGGGCACAACAGCTTGTGAAAGGACTGCAATTCTCAAGGTTCCATCTAATGCCATTTCCCTCAATTCCTGAGCTACAAAGCCTCATCTTCACAAGACTCAAGATCTATCAAGGGTTTTTTGGGTTTGGTTTGTTTTTTTGGGTTTTTTTTTAATAGTTACAACAGCTAATAGAGCCTTTGGCCTTAGAACACTGTTGTGCACTCAGTGAGCTACAGACAAAGCACTCACCTGTGTAAAACTTCATCAAGGAGGGGACTAACAATTTAGTGGAGAGAGGGTGATTCTCAATCATTTCAAAGAACTTCTGTGTCCTGGGCTGAACAGCTGGATTTGTCATGAACATCACTTCCACCAGCTTGGCTACTAAATAAGGATTTCGGATGTAGTTCTGGTTGCACAGCATCACAACAAGGAACATCACTATGTCCTGAGTACAGGGCTCATACAGCACCTGAGGAGCATATCTGGAAACAGGAAAACTACATTAAAACCCCCAATCCTAATGTTCTACTTCTAAGCTATGGCTTTTAAAAAATATTATTCTAGTGATGATTTAACATATCAAAAGATCAAATGGTCTCACTGCAAATCATGAACAAAATTCCTGGGGAAGAGAACCAAAAAACTTTAAACTTTCTTCCAAGAAAAGTCTAGGTTAGAAGGGGCTGAGGTGCCATCTCTGCACTGTAGCTGCAGCAATGCTGCCCTGCCATAACCTTATGGCTGCTGTTAACAACCAGAACATCAACTGCAGATAGAAAACTACTTTTGCACCCTTAATTTATGCATGTGCCACCTACTAAAGGGACAAGTGGTAGTACAAGTTTCTTTCAAATATAACTTCACTTACTGTACAATAAAAAATAAAAATTCAGCAACATCTTCCACGTAAAATTCCGGCAATGATGCAAATACTTTTGGAACCTCAGGAGTTAAAGGCAATTTTATGCTGTAAAACAGAAGAGACAACAAACAGGACAGTCAAGCAGCAGGGTTAAGCAGAAAGTGCCATGTGCTCATTTACAGAATTCTTCCATGGGAACTCTCTATAAGAATCTGAAACTGACTCTTTAGAGCCCCATGTCAGTACTTCAAGGGTACCAAACACACCTGAGGGAGCCTCCAAACCCAAGGGAACATGAAAAAAACTTTAATAACAGCCACATCCCATGCAAGGATGTGTGTCACCAACCACATAACAATGCAGGCACTGTAAGTAAAAATAATTCCAGAATTGCTGAATTCAGTGAGCAATCTAACATGGTCTGAAATACCTTTGCTACAGCTCCCACAGATAAAGCTGACACTCACTTGGGATAGGCAGGGTCAAGGATGCGAAGCATCAGCTGAATCACCATGCCATAGAAATTCAGGCACCTCCTGAGGAAGTTTTCATCCAGCAAACCAGCATCTGCACAAGCCTTGCACCTCACCAGTTTCTGCAGAACATGAACACAAGAACTAATCCAGGGCAAGGCAGATAAAGGAAAGTGCAGCCTCTTCAAGATAATCAATATATCTGTGAATCACAATTATACAGTGGTCTCTTCTTACAACACACCCTTATTTCAACATAATAGGACACATAAACCACAACTTAGCAAGTAAAATACAATTTGGAGTTGCAGGGACAGATGTGCCTTTCACAAACTTTATGGGAACAATGAAAGAAGTAACAACTGTATCAAAGTGGGAAAATGTGTGATTAAAGCCATTTTGGTGCTACAGAAAATTTGTGCCAATTTCCATGAGGAAGATGTAAGCAGAAGAGGCCTCCAAAAACCAGAGGAGCCTAGCTGACTCATCTTTGCAGGAATTCTGTGTGACAGCAGTGACTTGAGAGTTCCTATTTGTGCATGGACTGTGCACACACAGCTACTCCTGAACAAAGCACAGTCTCTTGGCTTGGTCTGTCTCCAGTTAAGGAACAGAATTTTCTTACTGGTGTTATCTGAATCCTAAATTCACCACTGATGTTACATTCTATCATGACCACCATCCACTGCAGCACTCCCAGGGCTCAGAGGTTCGAATTCACCACTTCCCAGCAGCATCAGAGAGAAGCTGCACTTAAACACCAGGACACAAAGTCAACACACAGAGGCCACCAAGTGTTCGGCTGAGAACTGAATCACTTACAAACCTTAAGCTGTGTCTTGCACCGTTTCAGCATCTCTCGATGCCTGGTGGCCAGAGGAGAATCCTTCCACTGACTTTCATTGTTTTTCAAATCTTCAACAGTCCTGAAAAGCAGAGGCAGGAACTGGTTATCATGACAGAGGGGAAAAATGCTGCCAGCATTAGGCATTTCACTGACCTATCTGCTAAAAACCAAGTGGGGGAAATGCTGATCATTTTCAAAGTAATTACTCATCATCATAAAAGAGAAAGAAGTTGCTTGTGTAAATACAGACTGAACAGAACTCAAGAGGCACCACATACACTAGCTCCAACACCCAGGACTGTCAGACACACCAAAGGGATCAAACACAAGGCCTCTATCCTGCCTGACAAACTAATTTTCTCCATCGTACTTCAAAAAAGAAATTGCCTTTTTCCACACTGAAGTCTATGGTCACTCTACAGGAAGGTTAAAAGGATGCCATGAAAATTAAACCTTAACACAAGGGAAGGATGGTTCAGTTAATGGGACAGAGGGTTCATTCACCTTCTAGTTTTAAAAAGGAAACTGGAAGACAAAATCAGCTAAGGAACAAAAAGGTGGCCAGCAGAAAGTCTTGTTAGAAACAAGAAAGTTGCAGGTCTATATCCTGTGTATCTTCCCCCTTTCCACTACTGCAAATGAGTTTTGTTGCACACTTCTCATGCTGCACTCCCAGGAAAACTCAGGCCTGGAGAGTTCAGGACATGAACAGTCCGTGGTCTCCCTGTTGGTGGAAGGACCAGAAAGGGCAAAGGGGGTTGATACTCCTCCCTGTCCTTACCCACCTTTCTGCTGCCACACAGAAAAGAGAACTTCAATGTACATCACACACACCATTTGCATTAAAAAAATTCTACAGATTCACATAAATTAATCCTTTTCAGGGAGTGCAGCTGATTAGAACCAACCTCATACAGTGAACTGCATGAATACAGCCCCTTTTCACCCCTTCTCTAAACACAAATTCTCTTCCACATCAATCTCTGCCTACAGCAGACAAACATCCAGTGTCATTTACTAACAACATCAAAAGACATTTCCAATGTTGCAAGCAACTGAGCAATTGATGGAAAATGCTGAAGCCTAAGCTCCTATTGCTGTCAGAAAAGCCAAGAGCTCTTCACTCTGCAGCGCTGGATGGGGCCTGCTGCATCAGCAACTCCTGGGAAACAATTCTAAATAAGGAAAAAGCAGCAATTCCTTTTTCAAGCCAACATATGGCTTTTTTAAAAGTAATCCACAAGCTGTTTATAGGAAAATAGTTTTTCCTTTAACATGTACTGACTCTTCCTGCTCTGCTCTCTGCTGCTTCCCAGGTTCTTGGCCTGCATATGCTTTAAAAATGAAATCATTTCAAATGCAGTCCAAAAATCCTGTAATGAACTCATGGCATTACTGCCAAGGAACATTAACCAAAATGCAGTGGGTGCACTTATAAACAATGGAAAATACTGATGATACAAAAATCTGTTCTAATTTTAACAGAGTATTCTTCAAGGTTTAGCAACTGTAAAAGTCTATTTGAGTTACTGCCAAGAGAAACAGAAAACAGGAGCATCTTCGTGTTAACACCATAATGTATTTATCATTTTTAAAATAGCAAACCATATGCTGAATTACACGTGGAGAGCAATACTAGGAGTTCACTGGTGAAGGCTTCTTTCCTCTGTCCCAAGAGTATGACAAATTCTCCTGTCTCAGAAGCTGAGGGGAAAAAGGTAAATATCCTCTGGGATGTTCAAAACAGCTCAGGCACAACTCCCAGTGTCTTGTTTCTGAAATCTGAAGTCACCTGCACAGTGACCTGATTATCAGACCCAGAACCTGACACACACTCCTGCAGCTCTGAGGCACTGATGCCCACACCCACCAGCCACACCACAGGGTAGTTCTGATGAACACTGTTAGGCAGTGTCATGAATCCTAGAGTGTTCTGAAGAGAGTTATCTTTTAAATTGAATGGTCTTCTCACCAACTTGAGCTGCCTCCATCTCAGTATTATTTCAATTCCTGGGCCCCTCCACACACCCAAAACCCCCAAGGGCCAAAAGCAGCAGAGTGCCAGAAGCCGAGGCGGTCTGTACCCAGCGAGAGTTTGGGTGAAACTGCTCTGCCCTTTCATTTCCTTTCTCCTTTCCTGCCCTGCTGAGGGGGACACGGGGCTGCAGGAGCCCCCCAGAAGGCTGCAGACCTGTTGAGCTCCCTGATGGCACGCAGCCTGCGGATGTAGCGGCGGCAGCTGGGCAGGATGGACAGGTGGTGTGCATGCAGCGTCAGGAAGAAACACTCCGTCGGGAACTTGGGCTCAGAAAACAGAGACTGATCCCTGTCTGAGAAACAAAACACAGCACAGGCGAAGAAGTTAAAAAATGAACTGCCTTACCTAGGATGAGACCTCAAATTCAACTTCCTATAAAACAAGGAAAAGCAGATAGCATCAAGAAAAGGGATTTAGGAAAAGGGAATACTTCGCTGGACTCAAATACTTCCGTGTGCCTCCACATCAGAAGGCACAGTAACACTTAACATATCTCAGTAAGAGTACTAACAAAGTTCAGCAATCCAGGCTGCAACCTCCTCCATTGTTGCTTTCACTCTTGTCTCATCTGTGGGCAGCTCGATCCGACACCTGGGATGGAATATGTACATGGGATCAACCGTTTCCAGCTTTATCTTCGTACTCAGCTGCTGCAGCACCCAGAGGAAGTTGAGCATGAAGCCATCTGTAGACACCAAGCGATCATCTGTCTGTGGGGTGAGAAAGCAAAGGGCTGAGGACACGAGCTGAGAAGTGCCAAAACCCCATCCCTGTGGTTTCAGTGGAGCCAGGCCACTGCAGATCTGCACTGCTCCTTTTACACACACCACAGAAAGCCCAGCACTTTCCCAGCTGGGAAGGCAGAGTGTTAAACACAGGCAACTGGAATGATGCCTTCAGAAATGGGGCAGGGCAAGTACAAAGCTTTGAACATGTAAGACAGAAGCCCTGTTATAGAAGTGACATCTCAGTTCTAAGAGAGGAAATAAACTGTTAAAATAGGTAAAACAGATTAAATTCAGAAATGGAAAATGCACCGAAACAAAGACAGGGCTCCTTGCCTGTGGTAGCAGGCACTCAAAATTCTTCTGTCCTCCATTCCAGACCACCACTGCATGAGCCATGTAGTGCTATTTGTGGCTGGATGAATCACAGGAGGAGCATTTCCCTTTATTTACCTGCATTTGAGCCTTCTTCATGTTGGCATTGACCACAGCTGCCATGTAGCCGAGAGCCGCCTCCCGCGTGTCCCCGTTCAGCAGGATGCTGTGCAGGATCTTGAACAGCTCTTGCTGCAATTGCAAACACACACCTCTCAGCACCACACTCCTGTGGGTTTATGTTCTACAGAACCCACAAAACTCAGTAAAACTGCTCTTACAGACTTATCACCACCTTCATATGCATATGGTATTATGACATTAGTTAAACCAAAGATGCAAATACAAGAGTAGTGCAACACACTACTAACACAGTGTGTATTTACTCATCCTTTAACATGACCTCTAACTCATGACTAACTGATCTGATATTTCCTGAATTGGCTTACAGCCTTAGAGAAATATTTGTAGCGCTCTAATTTTTTTCCCCAATTCATTTCATCCATATCCTGAAAGATTTGTGGTTTAAGACAGAAGCTAATTTTTTTAGATTATATTCTTCACCTATGTCAAGACCAAAAAGCCCACATACTATGCTCTTTTTTTAAGGAATGAGAGTACTTACCCTTGCTAATTCCAGGTAATGTTGCAAAGACTGGCTAACAACCCGGGTGTTCTCAAGAGTAATGGCAGGCCCTGAGAAGTACTTTTCAACCACTTTGTTCTGAAAGTAAGATGAATATTGGCAAATGTATTGAAATGTTTGGGGGAAGCAAAAATCCCCCTCACAACAAAAGAACCCCACCATGCTATTGCATCCTTCTGTGCCACTTACATCATCTTCAGCGAAGACAGAGAGACTGAAGAAGGCTCCAAGGTAGGAAAGTCTTTGCAGTTCTCTTCCTGCGCCTGTGCTTAAAGATTTGGGCAACCACAAGGGCAAAGAGACGACCTAAAAATAGGAGAAACAGCAAGTTCTTCAAAGCTGCCATGTCAGCCATCCTGCCTTGTCACCCTCCAGAGTCTGCCACACACCCTCCAACAGCCAGTCATGGCAAAATGGAAACATTGCCTCAGCATTCCAGCAACACAAGCAACTCGTGTTTGTCCCAGTTTTAATAAATTCTCAGCGTAAAGGACTCCCTCTACCAGCTTCATTTAAACTACTGTTTTGCATGAGAGGCTCCAGTAGCTCTTGCTTAGAGTTCTGGAGAACATTATCAGTAGGGACTGTACAACACCACCAAACTAAGTGACATGTTCTTCTAACTTGAAAAACTCAAACTGAAGACACTCACCAAACTGCACATGGGGTGTGTTTTCCCAAACTTGATTTCACAAAGTTCACATAGTGCCTATAAAGAAATCCCAGTAAAAATTACTTTTTGGAGTAATTCTTAAGTAACCTGTCTGCAACAAATAAGCTTACTATGACAAACTGCTGAAAGAGCAGAACCTTTCTCCCTTGATCAGAGGAAAAAACTTCACAATCACAGTGAAGATGTCCAAAGAGAACTAAAGCACAGCCTGCTGCCATTTTAGCTTTTACATCTGCTCCAAGTTGTCTCAAAAAAGCCAACATGTCTCACAGAATAACAAATTATTGCACTTATTTCAAGAATTAGCTGTGCAAATTGTTCTTTGCTCAGAATATGACAATGCCTGTGCTGGACTCCTGACGTGCCCCATTAAAACCAGTAACAATAATAAAAAAGAGTAATTGTTTAACCCATACACCAAGGCCTTTGTCTTCTAAATCAGAGTGGAAAAACGTCAGATGAACACAGAACCCAGGAACAAAGAATCCTATCCAAGATCTCCAGCTCACTTTCAACTGCAGTGCAGAAAGAAGCAAGCAGTTGTGACAGAGAATTCTGCAAACACAAAGACACTGCTGGCTGTCCCACGTGTCCTGTGTTCCATGTTCCCAGTCTTCACTTATACTACAGTGAGTAACTACTACTCCATCCTTCTGTTGCACACTGTGCCAACCAGAGATAAGGAAAATATAGACACATTTTCAAGCAGTTCTTCTTTGCAGCCAGCAGCCAAATTTGTAGCAGTTCACAGACTGGGAGGATAACAAAAGAGCAGGAGAACACAAAACCAGAAAAATGAATGTTTTTTACCAAGTACCAGAATTACTCAGTCAGATTGATCTGCAGCACCCCAGGCCAGCTGATTTCCTTAAGTACAAAGTGAACCTGAGATGCAGCAGCCTTTTTGGCATCATACACTGAAGATCCTAAAAGGATCTGAAGGTGTTAAGTTGACAATGCTCAATTTACCAAGAATCCAACTTGCTCTTCGGTGGCCAAACACACTTTGCAGAAAGCTGGTTTGTTTTGTCAATAAAAGCAGCAGGAGGGAAGCAGACTTAGGACTAAAGTATGAATTTAAAAAAGACTAAAAATAACCCCCTCAGCTTTTCAGCCAGGGAATATAAAGATACTTTTCTCAGTAGATAAGACTCCAATTCAAATAATTTGGGGTTTAATGCAACCTATTTGAGTTTCCTCACATACAAAAGTTGAGTCTAATCACACAGTGGTATGGATATTGGGTGTTATTCCCCAGAATCTAAATTGAGAGTTTATTGGGATTTTATAACTATCCACAGTATTACAGTTATGCATGATGACATCGAGACATTTGATTAATTTCATATAAAGCAATACACACAAGCATTTGAGCAGTTTTAAAACTGAGCTGTTTTAAAACACAGTACAAACAGTTTTCATCAAGCTTAAGATATTACTGGCCTCACACTCTACTGAATTTTTAATGTTCTTTACACATCTTAATCTTCCTACAGAAGTTTAATAACAATCCACTAACCAAAAAGAATCCCCAAAATGTTGAAGTGCTATCTTGCTCAGAATCTGCATATTATCAGTAAACTTAAAGGAACTGCTTCTAGGAATGGACAGTCCTTACCATAAGGGGATATTTAAAATTGTCACTATCGAGGGAGCACTCTTTGGAAGCCACAGCCAGGCCTTGTAAGATAGGAATAAAGATCTGTAAAAACACAAGTAAATTACTTTACTCAAGAACAGGAAGCAATCAAATGACTCTACTGCCATACAAAGCATGAAATGCCTGTTTATTCTTCAAACAATTCAACTTACACCAAACAAAAACTACGGGTTTTTTTAAAATTTGTATCAGTTAAGCCTGAAGGCTTTAGAGAGCATCCTAAGCTAAACCCCAACTTGTTTGCTCCAGTCTGAGCAATGGGCTGTTGCTCCACTGAGTTCTGCAAGCAAGTTCTGTGTTTGTGTAGACACAACCAAAGCCTGGGCTCTGTACAGGTGTCCAAACGCCTCTTGCCCAAATGGGGATCATTTATTTGTCTGGGCACTTGGGGCAGTAACACAGCTCTGATTTTGCATGATGTGTAAGCTGGTAAAGATAATAAGCAGCAGTCAAGGGTTGTTAGGAAAGAGGAAGTGACTTAACAGGAACTTATTAATCAAAAGTAATTATACCCATTTAGTAAGTCCCAATGGCACAGTTCTTACAACTACACCCTCACAAAATAAACCCAGTGTAATTTTGCAACAACAACAACAACAGGAGTCCCACTGAATTTTAAAATATATTGTGTTGCTCCTGTGAAGAGACAAAAAAATGTTATTAAATCATATTCCAGAAAAGCATTACACAGGTGGCAATGTGCTTCAGCTCCAGCAATGCTTCTCTTCTCCAGGGCAGGACCTCTAACACTTTTACAATTGCTTTTTGTCAGTCTTAAATGTACTTTCCACTACATGAACCTCTACTAAAAGGACTCCAGACAGAAACATGAGTTATTAACAGTTACTTGCACTACACACAAAAATTATCTAATGTAATTCTTTGCAAAACTGGAAGGGTCAAAAGCCATTTCAAAGGCCCCTTTGCAGCCAAATCACACCATCCTGTGGGAGTGCTAATTAGAGACAATTACAGCATTACTGATCTGCTTTACACTACGCAGGCTAGAAGTTTGCTAGTTTTTGTCTTAATTATTTATCATCTCAGTGAGCTACTCTGACACACAGAACAGACCATCCCATGTTCCTCAGACATCTCTGTAGGATGAAGAATCACTGGACTAGGATTTGTCAAGTGCTCTTAGCACCTTAGATATAAATCATTAAAGATGCAAAGAAGGGTAAAGATTGCAAGATGGAAAACACCATAAATCTCAGGAGGATTACAGAAGATTGCTGTGTTAACACGTACATTTTTAGGATTTTTGTACAAAAGGAGGAAACCAAGATCAATTTTGCAATATATGCCTGCACGTTCAAGGAGTCCACTCCTAGGTTAGTGTTGCTGCTTACTAGCAAATGCACTTTCAATACTTAGAACCAGCAAATACTGAAAGTCAGCTTTTTTCAAAAATGCTGTGAGTTAAAAAAAGAACAAAACCAAACTCCAATTGCTTTAACAGGCTGCTAGTCCTAGAGGTAATAGTAGAGGACTACCAGACACCGACTAAACATCTGGAAATCCCCTCTCCTGGATATTGCAAATTATAAAACCATGTGCTACAGCTACTTTTTACCTGTGCCTTACCTGTTTGAACACCTCTTCATCCTGGTAAGTTGTTCTCACCAACTCTTGAATGAAGCCAAATGGGAGATTCCTACACAGCATATATGGTACCAGAAAAGACTGCTGCTGCAACGACCTTCATTTGTATTAAAAAAGAAAATTAAAATCTACTGATTATCTGCAGCAGTATTTGCAAAAACGCCAGAGCAGCCACAGGTAAGGATGTGTCTGCAAGCACGTTATCAATGGCTGGATACACCTATTCCTCCCACAGGGAACTCATCCTGTCAGCTCAAGTTTCTTGGGGAAAGGTTATTCTCAAACAGATGCCAACATCACACTTAAGCTAAGGAGGCTGGAAGGAAACAACAGCTTCTCTGTAGTAATTGGTTCCTCCTTCTACCCCCCTAATAAAAAAGAAACCCCCTTTGTAAAGCTCAACTGGTGAAGGAACAACATTCTTTTACATGTGTGTTTTCAGGTTAAAGAAGAACATGACATTAGTCTTTTCTGAATTAATGCAGTCATTACTTTTACCATCACTTTTAACTGCTTCCTAGCATTTTGAAAGGAGTGCCTCTTCTCTCCTCAGCCCCTGCTCCCCATTTAAACTGATTTTACCCAAACACAGTTAGAAGGCACTCACACTGCTCCCCACCAACTCATCACTTGTAAAGCAACAAAGTATTCCTCTGGCACAGAACTCTCTTGCTCCAACAACTGATCTTATTTTCCTTATCCAATGCTCAGAAGAAAAAGGGATCCTGGGGCTAGCTCAGATCAACATCAGGTGGCTTTACCTTGGTTGTGTTAAGGATCCCTGTAGCACCAAAGCAGCGTGGGAAATGCACTGGGATCGGATGTTGCTCAGTAACTGGCTAACTGTTGGCTGGCTACACATCTGATAAAAATAACTTTATTTTAATACAAATCAGAAATTAAATACAGAACGCACAGGAAGGACGATAAATTTATTTGTGCAGTATAAATGTAATATGCACACTAAGATTAGAACTACTCCAGTTAAAACCTTCCAGATTATATATAAATAGTGTTGGTTGGTTGTTTTTTTCCCCAGAAGCAAAAGCTTAGAGTAGAGTACAGAACACTGAGAGGGAGCTGGTCTCAAAAAAATGTTTTACATGGAATAAATTTGGATAAAATGTAGTAGACCAAAAGTGGAAGAATGATTTTTTCTAAGAGTGCTTATTTAAGAGAAATAAAATACATGCATCACTCAAATTTGATGAATTAACAAGAGAAGGGCCCAAATAAATTCAATAAATCTATTTCTACACCAAAGCCATTAAGAAGAAGTATCATTCCCACCAACTTTCCCCACTAATGAGTCAGAGGAGTGTTTGTGACAGCACTGACACCACCTCCCTCATCTGAACCATACCTTTGGTGCTTTTCTCTCCTCTATTCCAACCCTGTCAAAACACTCGATGAGGTAGTTCAGCATCTCTGTCTCCTTGCAGCTTTCAATGGTGAAGTGGTCACTGCAGGAATCGGAAACACTCGAGCTGCCAGAGCCTCCCACACTTTAAAACACACAGAAAGCAGAAACAAAGCATTCAGTAGAGTTCTTCCCTTGTGCACAAACCATTCATGAGCACTCCTGTCACTGCTCTGCACACTCCATCCCATCACACACACAGCTCAGTGATCAGGGCATTTCTGGGATAATTCAGGTCATTTCTGTGGTCTGTGGAGAGCTCTCCATGTAACAGCTTGTCCAGCCCTGCAAGTCCAGAGCTGTAAGTGCCTTATTAAAGAAGTGCCTGGAAGACAGCCACAAGGTGCATAAATCTGATGGGAATCACTAAATCCTGGTCTCACAGTGCAGCAAAGAAAACCAACAGCCTTGGGGTGGTACCTGACACTCAGGACACCACAACCCTTCCCACCACTGCTCAGAAGGGCAGAAATGTCAAAATTCTGTCAACACCACCAAAGCACAGGAGGCAGGAGCCTCCCACTGCTGAGAAGAGACCTGGACTGACAAAGGGCTACGCACTTTTGGTGCTCCAAGGAAGAAGAATCAATGAAACAGAGGCAATATATCCAAACTACTGCTGCTTTTGACACTCCCTTGTTCAAGATCATCTCATTTCAACTCCATTCATTTCAGTTCAGTAAAATACATCATTTCATTAAGCAGCACAGCCTCAGTGGGGAAAAGAAAATACTGATACTGTAAACACAAAAACTAAACCCACAAAACCAAAATCCTCCTCGAGATGAGAGAAATTGAACACAAAAGTGAGAACAGACCCACGACTCTGAATCTCAGATCTGTTATCTCAACAAAATTCCTCTCTACATAACAGCTTGACAAAGCTAATTAAAAGCAACATCCTCATTTAGCAGAAGAGACTAAAAACATTATATATTCACTTTATGTAAATGAAATCTAAAAACCAGCAATTACTTGGATGGTCTGCTGCAATTCTCAAAGAAAAGTCTGTGTACAGTCAGGATAGATTTGAATGAAGACCAATTTATAAGCCTCAGATCTTAAACTGGAAAATAAGACTACTGGTTGCCTTAAATACAGCTTTTTAAAAACATATTTAAAACTACAAACTGGAACTAGAGCTTTCTTTAAACTGTAAAATAATTTACATTTCTATAACTGAGCCTTACAAATCTATTGTGCAAACTTAACAGTCCAACCAGTAAATCCAGGAAAGGTTATTACTGTTCACATGCTGAGCTACCAGATGCTTAAGAAACACAACATTCTAATAGCAGCAATCTCTGTTTGCAGAGAGATGTTTTCAGTTATTCAATTAAAACTAATCCATGTAAAACACAGCTCTATTGAACAGTGCTCAGTAACCACAAAATCATGCACATGGGGTTTTTTTAATGGTCTCTTTTTAAAACCTCTTGCCTTCTCATAGCCAGCTTAAAAATACTCTTTTAAGAACATAAATTTATATGAAAACCTACCAGTTCTACAGCCATTCTGCTAAAGATGTTCACTGCAGCAGTAACTGCAGTATCCTAACACAAAGCTCATACATCCTTCCCACCCCCTGAATGCCTTGGTGTTTTCAGCATGCCAGCTGCTGCATAGCTGTACAGCCAGTGTTTATATTCCAACAGCTTACTGCTGCTGCAAAATGCCAGGACACAATAAACACACTACAACCCCAGAAGCACAGCAGAAACCCTACCCAAAGCTTGGCAACTCAATCCAACATTTGGATTGAGCCACCAACAGGATAAAAACTAAACAAAACAGCGGGGAAAATAATCCTAAATTCCACATACACCAAGTTCACTCTCCTGCAATCAGACTGGATTAGAAAAGAGGAGATGGTACTTGGAAGGTGCATGTGCACCCCTGTCCTCAATTTCCAGTTTTCCATAGGAAAACATGCACATGATGTACCAGGGATTTCTAATTACAGCCAGGGGCAAATACTGTTCCTTCTACTCACACAGCCCAAGAGAAGCTCCACTCAAACATCATCTCAGAACCACGTCCATTAGGCCTAGAAGACTGTGTGATGAACATTTCCCTTAGTCACATCTCCAAAGAAGAGCTGACTAACTGCACTCATTACACAATTTACACAGCAACTTAATGAGCCAGCCAAGTCACCTCCTGGCTTCAGTTGTTCCCCAAATCACTCTGAAGGTCACTTGACACTACACAGGCTGTTAGTTCCTAAACAACCAAACATGCAGGTTACATTCTCTTTCTCCAATACCTGGACCCAAACTGGACACAAGAAAAATCATCGTCTTCATTTTCTTCATCACTACTGTCCTCAGACACATCAGAAACACCAAGGAGGAGGAGGGAGAAAGGGTTGTCGTATAAACTACCACAACAAAAATGGAAAAGGCCATCAGATTTTTTAAACCAGGAGAAAAAGTAAATGGTAGCTTTTCTTTTTAGGTCTGTCAAAAATCATCTTCTCTAAACATGCAGACAATGGGTAACTTGGTGTTAGTAAAACCAGGACCATACCAACATGCTCTGTTACACTACTACAACTTACTCAGGTATCACAATAAACACCACACCTCTACAATCCAAAAACTGAAAAAGAATTTTTGAGACCGAATAAAAATTATGGCTGAAGTGGAATGTTCAGACATGACTGAATAATAAAGATTACAATTCTAAACTAATTACTTTAAAGCTGTGGTCTCAAAACCTTGTGTCTTTGTTTCTCCCTCCTGCAGGAATAAGGGATTCCAGCAACAGCCAAGAGAAGAAAAGCAATAGTACTGAGGCTGGCATTCTGAAATATGCTGATCTGTAATTTAAATCTGTGCACCAGGGAATCAAATCCAACCCAGTCCAGCAAGTAACGGCATTCAACAAATTAACTACGGCCCTACTGAGAAAACTGATTTTGAGCAGGAGTTTCATGTGGTCTACCATCCAGCAGCAACAACTGAACAGAAAGCTTATAGTTTAACTGGAATGGATCTCTGAAGAGGAAGAAATTAAAACCATACTGCTGTCTTTAAGGTAATCACATCACACCTCAAACACACACAAGCCGGTCAGAGACACCCGGTTAGCGAGTCAAGCTATTAGCACAAACCCAAACGCAGAAACCAACTCGGGGTGAGTAGGGTGAGCTGAGCACAAAGGTGAGTGGCTCCATCCCGCAGGCTGATGGCACAGCCAGCAGAGCACACAGCAAGCCCACCCTGCTGGGGTGCAGTACCTAGGAGGAATCCTGCTCTGGAAGGAGGGCCGCCTGCGCCGGGCGCCGGGCGAAGCGCCGAGCCAAGGCAGAGCCGTGGGCCAGCGCCGGGCTGGCAGGGCTGGCAGGGCTGGCAGGGCTGCAGGGCCAGCAGGCACGGCTGGCAGGGCTGCAGGGCCAGTAGCCACGGCTGCAGGGCCAGCAGCAGGGGCTGGCTGGGGGAGGCTCGGGCAGCGAGGGGCCGCCGAGGCAGCGGGATGGGTCACGGTGTAGGGGCGGTAGCGAGGAGAGCACGGCTGGGAGCACCAGGGGCTGCCAGAAATGGGAGGCACTGAACTGGCTGGTGGGGTAAGAGATGAACCGGTCATTGGTACATAGCTTGTGAAATTGGTAGGAGGAGCTGGACTAGTCCCATAGAGACTAAACCAGTTACAGGGGAAAAAGAAAAAAAAAAAAGAGCGACAATTTAGGATGTGCAGAAAAAGGGTGAAAAAGATAAAATGAGCAAGAGAAGTTCTTGCCCTTCTGATGATTCTTCAGCAATATTTTTGCAGCTCACACACATTATCTTTTCTACCGTTGTTAAATAAAACTATGTCATAATCTACGCACTTTTAAAAATCACGGCTTTCATTATGCAAGTTAGAGATATTTCTCAGCAGAAGACAGTTACATGGCTTGAATCTATCAAATACATTCCATGGCATGTATTTCCATGGCACTGTATCAAAAATGGTGAAATGGAGGACACTCACATGAAAAAGAGTGAACGACTTTAAAAATCCATTCTATTTATTGTTCTTGGGACACTTGTATGCCCTTTTCTCTCTTCTAGTCTACCAAGCAGTATTCAAGTGAAATCAGCATTCAGTTACAATCAGAAGTCACCTGGATAATGAGCTGGAACCAAAGGAGCCCACATTACAGAACATGGGGCTGCTTCCAGGGTTGGAGCCCATATTTAGGATGAGGCTTCTGTCAGGAGAGCGGGCAGCTGCAGCAATGGGCTGGGAGGTGGCTGTCAGGCTGGCAAAGGGGTTCTCGTCCCTCGCCTGGGTGGACATCATCAGCACTTCCATCAAAATCTGCCCAATCAAGTCCTTAAAATCTGAAAACACTGTTAAGAAGAAGAGAATCAATATCCTCACCTCCGTCTTCATCTACACACGAGTCAGGTGTAAACATTAGCAGAGAAAAAAAGGACAGAAATAGACTTCTGTGAATTGAGTGCTGGTTTTGGCAAAAACAACCCACTGACACATCTGTAATTATCACTGGCTATATTAAGCTAAGTTCTGGAATTACAGCTAAACAAAAAACACAGCCTTGATGGAAAGTACAGAAGATCACAGATGGCCTAATGCTCCTGCAGTTAGTTATGAAAGTTGTCTTGTGTGTTGCACTCTGTTTTCCCACCCTGCTGTTGAGCTGGGCAAGCTGTGTCAAAGAAAGGAAAACAAAACATGCACATACCCCCATATAAAATAACAATTGTTTTGGTCATATCTTACAGCTAACGTAGAATATACAGTCTGTAACATAAAATAATCAGCAATTTTTGGCTTATCAAATTAACTGCTAGATGTCTACTATGAAGCAAGACAATCCTTTAATTCATCAAAATGTTTCTGAAAAAATAACCTGAAGCAGAAATGTGTTCTGGATCCACACATTATTTTGAGGAAAAAACCACAATCAACAAGAGGAGAGCAATTGATTACAACAGGAGCAATGAGGGCATCAGTCCCACATTCCTGCTCCAAGATTCCATTTCCTGCTCCAAGATTCCATTTCCTGCTCCATCTGCTGACAGCAGATGTGGAAATTGAGCAGAGACCACAAGCAGGTGGCTCTGGTATTGCAGCAAAGGGATAAAAAGGTAAAAATAAAGAGTGGGGAACATGCCACTCAAGAGAAAGAACCCTGCCAAGTGTGTCCTGCTCAGGTACCCACCTTCCTTTGGGTTCTGCTTGAACTGGGCAGAGAGTGAATTCAGGAAAATAACATCTCTGTCTCGGTCCTTCCAGGAGACTCTGAAGATCTTACAGACCAGCTGCAGAGCTTGTTCCTCTGACACTTCTGACCCTGACAGTGGCTCCTGGAGGGGACAAAACAATCAACACCTCATTTGCACTTCTATTAGTCAATGTATATGAGATAAATAACGTGCAACAATCTTTCAAAGCTGCTTAAAAGATGTTTCTTCAGGCCTACTGTGTATTAAAAAATTGATGTGGGCATTAATAGTTCACTTTTTTGTAAGATATAGAACAAATTATTTCCTTCAGTTTTCAACTATCTTTTGTAAACCAATCTGAGATATCAAAATGCAGCTCCAGTATTGGAAGTTTTGACCTTTTTTTCCCTTTCACACAAATTTTAGTGATGAGATGCAGTGAAGGAGTTGTCTGCAGATGACAGCTGAGGTCAGTTCCAGGATCAGCTCCATCCTCTCCAAAGCACACGTTCAGTCTGTGGAGGTGAGGGAGCTCCTGCCTCCCCCGGGCAGCAGAACCCAGGCCCACCTTGTCTGTGAGGCTCCGTTTCTCTCTGCGATCGTTCTCATCAACCTCCATGTTCTCAATTCCTGAGTCCACATCGACCTGGGACATGCTGCAAGGGGACACAAGGGAAAAACACCATGAACTTGTAGAAAGTTGCAGACAGTCCTCTGTAAGAAGCTGACTGAAGGAGTGTACCCTTAAACAGACACAGCAGAGAAACAGCAATTAAAATCGTTGGTTGATAAATGTTTCTCATATTACATTTGAGTTCTAAATTTCTGCAGTAGGCAATGTAAATTACACAGCTATCACATCCCACAACCTTTTTCTTTTAAATAGAGTAGCTGAATTATCCCCACCAGACATGCTCATCTCTTAATGTCTAAGATAATGTTTTGTCTTCTACTACTGTAGGCCAGGAATTCCCATTAAAACCCAGCTAAGAAGAGCATTACAGTGGTCCGAACAGTGTATGAGTCTTAGGTATTAACCCCACTGCATTAACACAGCTGGGAGGGAGAGAGGGCAGAGCCTTGTCCTGTAAGAGGCTTCAACACCAGCACTGTGCCATATTTGCCAGCTGTCACAAGCTGCATTTTTTACCTTTTCTCACAGGAGACACTATCAATGTCCATGCTCTGAGACCGAGAGAGGGACTGAGATTGGGTTTCAAGGCTGTTTGATGGAGAACTGCTGAGGGAACTCACTCCTTCGCTGCTCTGGCTTCGGTGGGCTACTCCTAAAGAAAAGGCACCACCAAGATTACTGCTACAGCAGTGAGAAGGCACTACACGTTATTTGGATGGAAAAGGAGAGGAAATACTGGTTTTCAATCCAGCTCTTAACCATTCTTAGCAGTACATTAGGAAATGAAAGGTAATAACCATCCTTGACTACAGATAATCACATTTTCTACCTCCCCTTGCAGCAGCAATGTAGGAATGCTTACCTGCATTAAACAAGGACAAATTTGCATCCACAAAATGCCCAGAGATTCACTCCTATAAAAACTGATCTCTTATAAGATTGCTCTGTCTACTACCCTAAGACACTGTCAGAGCCCCACTAGAGACTGTCCTGTCAGAACAGGACCAACACTGGGCCATTACAATGGAGGTACATCATCAGTTACAAAGGGGCAAGAAATATTCCTTGAGATCTTCATCTCTCCTCCTTCCTCTTCCCAAAGAAAATCTAGCTAAGTCAGTGGACAAAAGAGACCAAAGCAAATGGGGCTCACTGGGGCAAAGGACTGCATTGTTCTGCATTCCCTTGGGGTCTTACTCTTACAGCCAGGAAAATGTACTTTAACAGTGATGCTGCAGCACTCATTACAGCCCTCCTTAACCCTCCCTACCATCTTTTCACACAGATCTTCCAGAATTTACTTGCATCTGTACTTTGCCAGATCAGGTACACCATAAATACCTGGCACCTGAAGTTCCAGTTGTCACTGCTAACACTCGTTTTAGGTTCTCTAAGGTATTTTCACAATACATATAAAATAATGATATTTTCCATGAAATTGATTCCTGTGTCTGAGCTCACCACAACAGGCAACTCCTTAGAACAATGGATGCTTACAAGGACACTATTCTGCTGGAGCTGCTCTCTGTGTGTCCAAATGAATTAAATCCTCTGCAGTCACTTCAGTCTGCTGCTGAAAGGAACTGCTGCAAAACCACCCAGCATTAGCTGAGTCTTCATCTATGCTACATAAACACACAAGATAAACTGTTATGAACGTTTTTTCCTGATCCATTCCCCAATTTAACCATATCTCTTACCCTGATGTGAAAAAGACACACATTATTCAATAGCTGCACAAATGGCACCGTAGGGAGCAAACACCAGAAACTCCAGCTTTGGGTCATCAGCCAATCCAGTCAGTACAGTCAGGTCCTGTCCTGGGGAATTCCTAAAGCAGAAATCTCCAAGGTCTTCACTGTCTGAGCACCTCAAACCACGAGAAACCTGTCTGCCAACACCTGAGCACTTCTACCTCCAGGGACACATTTCCTGCCCTGCTGGCAGTATTGTTTACCCAGTTGTGCCCTAGGATGGACTGGGACCTCCCCTGTTTGAAAATTAAACATTTACTTTTCCTGGGTTAGTTTCCACTTGTATTAAGCCCACGATCCCCCTCACCACACAGCTGCCACGGACAGCAGAGGAACAAATACTCCTTTCAGCAAGAGTCAGAGCTCAGGTGGACTAAAACAGTCACGGAACCACAGGCTGAGGGAACACAGGCAGTGAACTCTGCACTGTTCTGAAAAAAAAGAAGTCACCTCCACCTCTGGGTTGCTGCCTTTAATCATGAGGGCGATACAGAGTGTTAAATTCCATCAGCAATGAGTTTATCTCAGGAAATGCTTCTGATAGCTTTTATCTGTCCTGCTTTGGATGCAAGGAAACAAAACGAGCAGGAAGGAGTCACTTCTAGGTATTTCTGAACAGCGCCATAATTACACTGCAAGATTTAAGCTATAAAATACTCTACTTGCCAAAGGGAAAACCAGAAAATTCCAGAAGCAAATAGGTAAACGCTAATGAGTTCTGCAAGCTCATCAAGGACCACTGGAAAAATGTTATTTCTATGAAACTATTAGAAATCATATTGAAAACCTGGTTAGAACCATCTCGACATTTGTTTCAGGATGGTTTTGAGAACCTCTGAGCTCAGCAACACAATATGCAAAACAATTTGTTTTCAGATAAAGATCACAATACTGGAAAACATGCAAATTTGTCCTGATTTCTAAGTCAGATAACTTGAAATAAAAATTAATTTCTGATAGGTCAAATGTGGTATAAACACATGAATTTTGTCTCTATACAGCAACCCTCCCAACTTCTCCTGCTTGCTGCACTCATATGATTTTACCAGATCAGCTATTTGTTGCATCTTCTGAAATAAGTACAATTTGTAAATATCCTGCTTGTATTCCCTCCAGTAAATAGTGAAATTGGCAAAGTAATGCAAAGCAGAAATCAAATACTTCATCCTTACACTGACAACGCCCAGCCACAGCTTCCTATTTTTAATTGTGCTGAATGCTTGCAACTAAAGATCAAAAATTAACTTGAGACTGATTGCTAAAATGTACCTAGAAACCAATCAATAGAAACTGTGTTGCAAGACTTGAAAGGGATTTTCCTGTCTCCTTGACACATCTTTTCCATAATACTGTGCAATAATAAACTTTATTACAAACTTCCTCAAGCTTCGGTAACCCATTTGTAAGCGCCACGAGTTTACTCACACCTGGAAAAAAACTGTAAACGGAATAAATGGAAAACCATTTATTACTTGGAGGATTCAAACAAGTACATTCATTCACCGTTCTGCAGCACTTGTTTCCGAGGATGGCTTTCAGTGAGAGCAGCAGCAGCAGCAGCGCTGCAGTGTGTGAGGAAGGGGGCAGGAGTGCAGCCTACCTGATGCCCCGATGGGAGAGGTAGCTGGGGTCATGCTGTGCACGTTGAGGCCCAGGCTGTGCGAGGGCCCCGGCGCTGGGGCCGTGCCCGGGGGCGTCTCTCTCTGCGGGGACGTCAGCGGGGTGCTGGGCTGGGACGAGGAGCCCCCTGCCAGCCGTGCCAGGCGCCTCCGACGGATCTGCGGGGACAGAGAGAGCCTGGTGAAACTGTCTGCGGGGACAGAGAGAGCCTGGTGAAACTGTCTGCGGGGATCTGAGCCCTGGGTCTGCGGGGACAGAGAGAGAGCATGGTGAAACTGTCTGCGGGGACTGGAGCCCTGGGTCTGCGGGGATCTGAGCCCTGGGTCTGCAGGGAGAGAGGCTGGTGGAACTGTGTCTGCAGGGATCTGAGCCCTGTGCCTGTCTGCAGGGAGAGACAGGATGGTGAAACTGTCTGTGGGGATCTGAGCCCTGGGTCTGCAGGGAGAGAGGCTGGTGGAACTGTGTCCGCAGGGATCCGAACCCTGTGCCTGCAGGGATCTGAGTCCTGCGTCTGTCTGCAGGGATTTGCAGGGTTAGAGAGGGAGAGAGGCCCAGTGAACCCCTGTGTCTGTCTGCAGGGATCTGAGCCCCTGTGCCTGTCTGCAGGGAGAGAGAGGTCAGTAAAACTGTGTGTCTGCAGGGATCTACAGGGAGAGAAGCCTGAGTGAGCCCTGTGCCTGCACAGCCAGTCCACCTGCAGCTCCCTCAGAGCAGGGCTGGCTCCTGCAGAGGCAAACACTGAAGCCTTACCTGAAGCCTGCTCAGTGGAGCTGGGCTGGCTGCCCTCCCTTTGTTCTGTGTCACAGCACCACGGTACCCCCCACGTTCGCATTTTTAGTATGTATTTGCTGCCTTGGAAAGCCATTTGCACTGGGAATGCTGTGTTTGTCCCTCGAGGGGTTGTGTAAGACCAGTTTAACATTTACTGCTCAGCAATTTCAAAACCTGCAATACTCCTCCCCATTTACTTTGGCATTTGACAAACCGTGTTAATGTGATAAAAGGGACAACATGAACACGACCTTTGCTTGAATTTCACACATGATACCAACACACCCGTGCTAAAGAAGACCCAGCTTAAAGGTATTCAAGACCACCACTGTCCAAATTAATCCAAAACAGAACTGCAGCACCAAAAACACGCACCCTGTGTGCTGGACAGAAGCACCTGGACAGGTAAAGACAGAGTGAAAAACATCTCCTATCACCTAGGGACACATCACAAAGAATTTTAAAAACAGTTGTTGTATGTTACCTTTTAGATAGAGAAGCATCTGCCTTCAAAATCCAACTACAGAAAACTGTTACAAACCTGATTATTAAAAACAGTATGTGATCACATAACACTAATAGTATACATGAAAAACAGACAAAACTTATAAAACTAGACTTATAATGCTTTGAGTTTCACATAAACAAAAACCAGAAAAGAAATTGTTTATTATCACAGGCTGACTCACAGGATCTGTGCCCAAAGCTTATATCTTTGGCTTGAAATAGGCCCAAAATAGAAGTATCATATTTGAGGATGTCAACTGCCTGCAAAAATCAGCAATTTCTGTTATTCTCTTTGTATTATGACACTCAAGCGTTGCACACAACTTAAAAGTTTTTAATTCTGCTCATAGGCCTAAAGAACTGCCAGGCAACTGAAAGAGTGAACAAAAGATTTGTGTCAAGTCAATGTCTACACTACATTGCTGTATCATTTAATGGCCTGTGAAAACTACTCCAACAGGAAGAAGAACAGATCAAATTAAATCAGACTTCAAAAACTGTGGGAAAACAGTGTCTGGAACTACATCTCCCTCCACGACAGGTGTCACCACATGAACATGGAAGGCAGCTAGAATTTTTTTTAAGACTCAGAAAAATAGCTATGAATAGAATCTCTAATCCTTCCTCCCTGTCAAATAAAATAGGGGAGCTTAATGCAGAAATAAATTGTTCAGCTTTGCCTTTAAGTAAAAGGAATGAATACATATTAGGGTCTCCCTCTTCTTCATTTGTACCTCAGATTTCAATTTTTCAGTTTTTCATCCAAGTGCTTATCTGAAAGAATTTCAGAACTACATCAGCCCTTGGAGGTATAACTGAGAAAAAGTCAGCTCCATGCCCCCAAATCTGAATCCAAATCCAGTGCTCACAGCTCACAAACACAACACATACACACACACGCACTCCATATATGCACCACTGTCTGAAGGAGAGAGATGACTTATTTTTCTTGCTTCCTCTATAGTTAATGTGATATGGAACTCTTCCATACCTGTGCACGTGAATGCTTGCTAGCTAGCTCCAAATCAGATGTGAGGAGAAAAAGGCAGAGGTGCTAACCAATACATTTATTAATTCACAAGCACAGTCTAATTGATTACTCAAACAAGGGCCCCTCTTCATCCTCTCCCAGTGTCAGGCAGATGACTGGGGACACTAGTGGCATTGGCATCCCTTCCCTTCCCTTGCTAGGCAAGATCCAGGGCCAAGTTCCAGCAAATCCACCTGCAGTCAGCACTGCTGAAGCAGGAGGACACTGAGACAAATCCTCTGCCTTGTATTTGTCACAGTGCATCAACCACCTGCCCTCCTCAGGGCCCAGTCCCCCAGACTGTGACCTGCCCTGCAAAATACTCTGAAGAGGGCCTACAACAAGAGATCTGACAGACACTGCACTGCTTTAAGGTAACAGTAAAAACTAATACAATATTTTTCCCTGCCCCTTTAAGGATGATGGGTAAATTACCTTCCTCACTGCTGAACAAAGTGACATTAAAATGTAAATAAACTCCGAATATTTTTACCACTGACAGATAGAGCTTTCAGAACTGAGGGTACATGGACCACACGTTAAAGGACCAGATCTGGCTCCTGGATACCCCAAGATGTCATATTCCTCCAGCTTTACATAAAACTATTACAGGAACCTGAAGTTTGATCTGAAGACTAGGAAGTTTTAAGTGAGAGACCAAAGAGGAGAAACATACTATGCTAAAAAAGCCAAGGACGGGCTAAAATAAAAGGTTGAAAAGATGACATAAAATTGGACACATTCTGTCCAGTGAATTCCCTGTATCTGCAGGGTGAACAGCAGGAGGGGAGGGAAGACGGGCTATTTGCTGAGGGCACAGCTGGGGACTCAGGAGACACAGTTTGTTTGCACAACACAAGGCACAAAGGAGACCCCAACCTGTTGCCTCACATAACACAAATACCAGGTCAGAAGTGTGGGAGCTCCCTCCAATTAACCTGTTCCCATTTCACACTGAATGACTGCCCAAATTACCATGAAGCAGCACAAAGCTGGGGGTTTAAAACAATGTTTTAGGGAAGTTTCGGGTATTTGAATAATCCCCAACCCTTGATTTCAGACCTGAGCCAGTGACATATGACAAAGCTGTTACGTGTCATTATGTTACCTAAGAGTGACAAGGGTTTCAGTCCTAACTATTACACAGGCATTGCTTGCTCCACAGCTCATCTTCCCTGCAGAGCACAGCTCTGGAACACACAGTGTAAAGGCTCAAATAAAAAAAAAACAACCCACCTAATTGGCTGAATAGGAAGTGCACATTGCTTTTTAACTAGTACAGTCTAGTACAGTTTCTGCTGGACACATCTGGACTACATCTAGAAATAGCAGTTTTCAGAAATACATTTTTGATCTACATGGACTTCTTAAAAGCCGTTAGCTGCATGCACCACAACAAAAAAAATGCAAAAATAGCACCCTGCTAAAGATGGGTGACTGATAATTTAATTTTGCACCAGGTAATAAAGATTCAACCAGGAAGGCTAGTCCCTCAGGCTCACACATACCCAGGTAAAAAACCACTGTATCAGTATCTGCTATAGTGGCAACAGCCTAGTGAGACTCTAAAGAGTTCAACCATAATGTAGAATAGTTCCAAATCTGCACAAGAAATGGTAATTTGAATTGATAGCTTTGTTTCTGTTGTATTCATTAGAGCATGTTAAACTGGTTTAAGAAATTTTTCTGGTGATGGTGGTCATGTTCTATGCTCAGAAAATGCCACTCAAAAATCACGTACATGTTGAAAGATGACAAGCTCACATTGCTCTTTCCCACTTCATGCTATGTTCAGCTGGATTCTGCTCTTTTTTGTGAAGTCTCTGTTCTCATCCTGTGCTATCTACTGTGCTAAAATTCACACACTAAGAAGGAAATTTCTTTTTCCCCCTCCTACAAATTTTACAATGGTCTGTACTGAATTACAACTTCTAGTGCATTAACAAAGCAAACACTGAGAAAATGTCAGTGAGAGACACTGTTAACAGGAGGGTAAAATATCTTCTGGAAATATATGTATGATTACCTGTGTATCTCTTCTTTTTAAGCTGCAACCCATTAGTGTAATATTTAATTAGGGTTTGGTAACAGAAGATAACCTTATCTGTAAGAGCCTTGCAATTAAACTTCCGTTAAGTATTTGTTCACTTTCAGTCACTGCCTGAAAAAAAGCCTGAATCTGAAGAAGTCACATATAGCATATTTCAGAAGGTTATTTTTCAGTATAGCCTGATCCAGGCCCACTGTGCCAAGTGACAGCAAAGTGGAGATGTGGAGGAACATTAAAATCGACTTGGCTCTGCCTTTACAGTGAGGGATCCATTAATAACAAGAAGTGACACCATGGCTCTGTTAAAATGACACAAGACTGTCACAAGCAATCACCTAAAAGACCATTTGGTTTGGTCCTTGCTGAACTGGACAAGAAGGACACAGAAAAGTCACTTGAGACAAACATTTGGCCAAAAAAGGTGGATGAGTCCTCACTGGAGAACTCTCTTCCTGCAGCCTCAGATCCATGATGCAGTGGTTTTGATGATGTCAGTAAAGTGCTGAGGCAGTGACACAAATAAGCCTACATAGGTTAAATAACTCTGAAATTAATCATAAACACCTCAGGATCAGGGCAGTTTAACAATGAGAAGACCTGCACGTAAACAAAGTACTCAGGAAATACACCTGTAAAACTGGAGATCCTTTTCCACAGCAGACTTACAGCACCAGGGTCCCATCCCACTCCTCCCAACACGGGAGCTGATCTCCTCTCCTCAGTGCTTCCACAGAGCATGAGGACCTTCACCAAGTAAACAGCACAAAGTATTTTCTTCCAGATCATGATGCAACACAGCAGGATTGCTAAATCGTGACAGACAACAACATAAAAAACGTCCCAACTTTTTAAAATACAAATCTAAGTGACGGCAGCAGCTAACCCTGCTCCACAGTCCCACTGTAAGATATGGGCAGAATAAAAATATTTTCTTTTGATCTTCCCTGGAATACAAGTAGAGCACTGAGCCTGTATTTTAGCAGGTCCAGTACAATACACTTTGATTGAGGACTACACTGGGACAGTGGGAAACTCCCTGGATCCTGCTACAATATATCCAGGACACAATTAATTTGGAAATCCTCTAATAGACGGGCACAACTTCAGACCTTATTCTATATTTAAAAAACAAAGGAAAGCAGCATCCCTTAAAAGAAAGAAACAAGGACCAGCTCACCTTATCCACATATTTATGTGAATAGAATATATACACTATAGATAGATGGCTGCCAATTACAGCATAACACTAGGATTCTTCAGTGAAAGATGAAGATCTTTAATAAATAAAGAAAATCAAAGGAAGCACTGGAAAACTGACAAGCCTGATTGAAGCTGCTTCAAGAAGAAACGATGCTAAATATAATACCACGAACACACCCATCTTGCTTCTCAGCAGAGTCTAAAGAAGGAAAATTTTAAGTGTTTTACTATGTTAAAAGGTTGGGTGCTTCAAACCACACACAAAGAACACATAAACGCCTAGTATTGGCCACAGAGAGGGCACACGCTGCAGACAAAGGCCACCTAGCAGATGGAAGCAGAGAATAAACAATTAATCAGGAGAGCAGCGACCCAACCCCACGGCCGAGCCGGGGGGTCGCGGGTCAGGGACAGCCCGGGGACAGGAGGAAAAACAGCGAGCACAGACACGGGGCCAAGGCAGAGCTTTTCAGGCCCGTTCCTTGCACACGCTGGGGTCCGAGCAGGGCCCGGCCCGGCCCGGCCCGGCTTCTCCCCGCGGAGCCCACCCGCCCCCTCAGGCCCCGGCCCCGCGCACTCGCCTCGTCCGCGCTCAGCTCCTCCATCGCCTTCCTCTTAATGGTGCCCGGAGGGAGGGCGCGTTCCTCCGCCCCGCCGCGGGGCCGCTCCGAGGCAGCGCTCTCCTGCCGCCGCTGCCCCCCGGGCCGCCTCACAAGGGCATCTCCGGGGCGACCGCGCCGCGCCTCGCCCGCCGGCAGCACCGCCGCCCCCGGCCCGCTCCCCGCCGCCCACCCGCGCCTCGGCTGCCGCCGCGGCCGAGGGGAAGCCGCCCTCCCGATGCCCCCGAGTCCCTCAGAGCTCTGGACCCCGGCCCCCGCCCGCCCGCGGCCGCTGCCCCGCGCAGAGATTATTCATCAAAACAACAGGGCGGCTGCGGCCATCTTGGGGATCACGTGACCCCGCGGGGGGCCGGGCACGCCGAGGCCGCGCGCGCGCCGCGCCGGCCAATGGGAGCGCGCCGAGGGGCGGGAGGGGCGGGGCCACGCGCAGCTCCGACGGGGCGGGAGGGGCGGGGCCCGGGAGGGGCGGGACACGGGCGGGGCCCGGGAAAGGCGGGCCCGGGTCCCGCGAGGGGGCGGGGCCTCGAGGGGCGGGGCCCGGGTGGGGCCCGAGGATCGTGAGGGGACCGGGGATCGTGAGGTGACCGGGGATCGTGAGGGGACCGAGGATCGTGAGGGGACCAGGGATAGTGAGGGAACCGGGGATCGTGAGGGGACCGGGGTTTATGAGAGGACCGGGATTCTTGAGGGGACTGGGGATCGTGAGGGGACCGTGGTTCCTGAGGGGACTGGGGATCGTGAGGGGCCCGAGGATCGTGGCTCCGGTGTCCGTGTGGGCTCTGGGAGAGGCGGGAACAAGAGCGGGAACAAGGGCGGGAAAGGGACAGCTGCCGCTCAGGGACGCCGCGATCCCGGGGAGGGTCAAGCTGCTGGAGCCTTCCCTCTCCAGTGGGTGCGTAAATATTAACCCCTTCTCAGTGACGAGTGATTGAGAATTCACAGGATCTAAATCTAATTATTGCGAGTGTAACATACCAAGGAAAAAACAAGATGCCAAGACCCCATTGAGCACTTGGTCTCGGCCTTTTCTAAGTATAGTTTGAACATGAAGTATGTATTTTTTCCTGATTATGAACTTTTCTGCCCCTAATTCCCTCATTATACCACAAAATATTAAGTTTCTGGAAGAGATTAATCTTTTCCTTCACAATCGAGATGAAACTCAGCTAAAGAACAAACGGCCAGGTTATATCTAAGTACTTTGGAGGCTCATCCCCACCTCAGCTTGTTTGAGTTATAATACGCATAGATGAAAGAGGAAATTATTTTTGAAAGTTTCTCTTTTGGCAAAGGATAAACGAATTGAGAGTTGCATCAGCAAGTTATTAGCCCAGGATGAACAGTCACTAGTAATATGACCTGAACAGTGAGCCGTGCACGGGGCAGTGTGATTTGAGTCAGCAAGGGAAAGAATCCCATAAAAGCTGGACAGCAGGATGTTCTAAAGATGGAACTAAACTGATCCATATGAGCTATTAGGACATATTTTCATACACGCTGCAAATAATTATATAGCAATTGAATTGATCCATTTTTAAAATGCATAGATGAGACAGATAGGGTATCTGGTCTCGTGGTTTTTATATACATCTTTAATGTACTTTATTGATCTAAAGTGTTTTTGAACAAAATATTTTGATGACTTAACCAGGATGCTCAGAAAGGAAACCATTACTTGGATCATAATATATACTGCTAGTCTTTTCATAGAACATATGTATATTCTACCTTTGATTTTCAGATTACGCTTCATTTTGCGTTTATCTCCTTGGGATTTGTTTTAAAAAATAATGGAAGCGGTCTGAAACCCCTTTGAGTAAAACCCTTCGAGTGCTTCTCTGGGGAGTTGTGTTCCTCAAGGTGATGAGTGCCTTTCTCTCCTGCAGCGTGTCCCGGCGGTTTCAGCGGGGCGCGGTTTGGGAACACCTGGCTGTGGACCCGGAGCCCCGTGAGGACCCGGAGCCCCGCTCCCGGTGAGGACCCGGAGCCCCGCTCCCGGTGAGGACCCGCCGAGCCCCGTGAGGACCCGGAGCCCCGTGAGGACCCGGAGCCCCCCGCCCGGTGAGGACCCGCTGAGCTCCCTGAGGAGCGGCGCGCTGCACAGGCGCCATCCGCTGGCGCACAAAACTCCGCCTGCTGCCCACTTTTATTAATGTGAGCGAGGCTGCTGCCCCAGGTTGTGATTTCTGCTAACATAACGCTCTAACAGCAAGTTCTGCTTTCCAGCAAATGAAACCACTCGGTTCCAGAAGGAAGACGCTGTCGGGATCCGTGGCATAAACACCAGGCATTTTACCCACGTTTCCCTAACTGAATAAAGACTATTAGTCCCTTTTATTTTGGAAACCAGCTTCAATTTATGCAGGTCTAGTAATTAGGGGAGGGCATCAATCTAACCAAAAGCCTTGCATGCTTCAACAGCTTTTGTCTGACTCTGATGGTGGCTTTAAGGATTTTGAAGTGATAAGAACTATCAGAAATGTGGTGCTACTTGTTTCCAAATGCCAGGGACAGGGTTTTTCATATGAAGCAATTTAGTTACTAAGCTTAAGCTACAGTTCTTCTAGAATATGCCACGAAGAACATGCAGCAACTCATTTCATTTGTAATTGCCTCATTTATCTGACAATTTACATGTTCACACAAGAAAAACTTTTCTATGCAATATTACACACGGTCATAAAGAAAAACATTTAATCTAATTAACAGTTGTAAGCAAACAAAGCTGAACTAAAGCATTGTTTTCCCTCTGTATATGTGCTTACAGAATTCAATTATTTTCCAGACTGGAATCTTCAGTCTGGAAAATAATCTGCAGAATCTCAGACCCATCTTCATGGTTCTGGGATTTGACCACAGGCTTATTTCCTCTGATAAGCTCAATTTTATTCTTTTCGGGAGCAAAGCAGCTCTGGCACAATGTGGAGCCTTACACTACAGTGTAAAAGACAAGCAAGTAAAGTAGTAGTCTACACCTTAAAGAGAAACATTTTGAAAAACAAATCCATACCTTTTGCTGTTTCCCTAATTATTTGCTATCTTCACTTCTCTATCAGCACCAACTCCCCCTGGTTTTTTTGATGTTGACATGCCTTTTAGAACTGGCATGTTTTCTTCTTTAAATTGACTTTTGATTAACTAGAGACCCAGGCCTCGTCACTTATGTTTTAGGTTGGAGGTTTTTCCCTCCAAAACATATTCAAAAGCAAGGCACTTAAGATGAGTTTGGTTTGGGGCATTTATTAGCAAAAATTAGACCTTTAACACTGGCAACAGCAGACTTATTTCCTGAGCCAGAAACTTCAGGTTAACAGGTTCAGGAGTCAGTTCTTGTCCTCGAGGCCTCACGGGACAGGAGCTCCCTGCAGGCAGGGCCCAGCACACCACACAGATTCAAGCTCTCTTGAAGACCTGTTTACATACTTGATTCTCACAACGAAGCTCCTACCAAAAAACAGAGAACAAAACAAAGAGAAAACCCAAGAGTATAGATATATATATAGTAATCAAAGGAGCTGCTTCCCAAACTGAACACAGATCCTTTGCCACCACTCTGGCCATGCTAATAACCCATGTTTTACATTCTGTATTTAACCACACATTACACTGAAACAGTGAAGCTGTTTCAAAGCCGAATGTGCTCACAATGTACCAGTATTACACATTCTACAGAGCTAGAAGACTTGTTCACATCATGACCACATTAAATTTAATTTTCACCATACAGAGATATAGTTAGTAGAAATTTAGAGTCAATACCAGGTGGAGGTCATCCCCTTCAAGCCAGTGAGTCCAGCCCCTGTTCTTCTTCTCACCAGTCTGGACACAGACAAGTTTGTCATTCTCCCAGGTAACGAGGCTCTGAAAAGCAGGGAACAAAAAGGTGTTTCTGCATGTCTGTCTAGTTCTGCAAACTACTCGTAGAAAATGTGCATTTTCCTGGATAAGAGGACCTAGATATTACTCCTGAGTGAAAGAGACACTCCCTGTCTGTAACTCAGGCTCCTACTGCTGTCTTGCACTACACATTTTTATTCTCAAAACAATTTCAGCTCAAGTGTCAGGATTGATCACAGCATCTTAATTTTGTCACAGCCTCATATATTCACTCTTACCTTGCATTTTCTGTTATCCAAGCCTTTATTATCTTCCTCAAACTCTTCTCCAACTTTGAATTCAAGCAAATAATCTCTGAATGTACTAGTGGTATGGATATAGAATGAATCACCATCTTGTTTGATCACTTTCTGAGGCTTCAGCATTTTTGCTATTTTGCGTGTTGCAAAGTCAATACCTTGGACAGAAGGCAAAAATATCAGAGTTGTATTCATCAGCAGCCATTCTGGCAGCCAGTAATTAACATTTATTACTTCCAGAAGCATTTCTTAGGTAATTTGACCTATGCAGCATTTTGTTATTTTATTGGAACCTTTTGTTTTGTTTAAAGCTGCATGTTACACAGGTTAAGTTGCCTTCTTGTACTTTTTACTTTTTGAAAAGCAGTTATTCAGTTGTTGTACAATTCCTATGTAAGATTTCCAGGACTTCGAGCCAGAAGACTCCTGGAGAGAGTTGGCTTCCCCCACAGAGACACCCAAACTTGGTTTGGGACTTCACCCCCACTTAACAAGAGGCTAATGCTGATTCTCCTCCTATGTCAGAGGAAAGGCAATGAAAGAATTAACAAGAACTATCTGCATTCTGTACCTTAAACAGGGTGAAATGGAGAGCACTCCTTAAAATTCAAGAAGACCCTTATGGGAGAAGGGAGGAAGGACAGCAGCAGATATTTTCACCTACCTAAGGCCACCATATAACCTTCGAAGTTGTCATTGCTGACAAGGTTCCAGGTTCCGCTGAAATCCACAGGCATTGCCAGACAGCAGCAGGACGGCCCGGTCCAAAATGCAAATGCAGTTTTCTAGGCAGGCCTTTTATAAGGCAGCCCGTGGGTGGGATTCCATCCCAGGACCTTTCTGCTGGAGGGGAAGGGTGCTGCTGCTGAGCCAGTGGGTGAGAGGGTATTTGTAGAATGGCCTCAGCTGTGCTGCAGGGAAAAGTTCACCGTGTCTGAAATCTTCGTGTGGAGCAAATGTTAATGGCCCAAGAGCCACAGTGTGAGCCAAAACTGCTTTAAACCATTTAGTCTGTCTTGTATACTTTAAAGGAACTGATTTTGTCATTACTGAGATTTCCTGCAAGTTTATTAGATCTGGGGCTTTATGATCTGAAATCCAGATATTTGTTGAAAAGGTGATGTAGCCCTGTAAAAACACACTGTACTCAAACAGACACAGATTGACTGTTTAACTGTGAATTGTATTACACCAACAGATTTTAAACCAATACCTATGGCACAGAGCTAAGAATTATATCACGTTTGTTTATGTCTGGAGAGAATAGTGAACAGAATTCAAAAAGTAATCTTGTGTATATAGGAGATGTAACTCCTGCCTTTGCTTTCTGTTCTCCACACACACAGGAGAGCTGATACAGGAGCTGTTCCCACTGATGCTTCATTAGATGCTACACATTGTGGCAGAACACACAGGCAGGAGAGCAGATAAGCCTCAATGTTGGACTTCACCTTCAGCAAAGAAGTGATAGAAATCCCCGACGACCCAGCAATAAAAAATGCTTGACTTCCAAGAGAAAGGACTTAGGGAATTTGAAAGAGAGGAAATAAGAGATTTAGAGGTGAGGAAACACACCTATACCTAATACATTTATTTATTTACTGACTCGTATTAGGCTGAGTAAGAAGGATAATTTTGCAGAGGAGTTTCCCCAAAGTTTAGCTCCATTTCTGGAGTTGGCAGTTTGATCCATATGACTTGGAATCACACGAGTAGGAACTCAGGACGTCAAAGCTTCTTTCCTGTTTGCAGCTGGATATTGTTCTCTAACCTACACTAAACCACCAAGGGCACCAAGAGATGAAAATTGCTGTTTCCTCTCCACTCAAATAGTAACATTTCACCCACATTTTGGTGTTCTGAGGTTATGGTAGTAAAGCACTGTTGCAATACTACTGACTCTTGCAAGCAAAGAGAAGTCAGTACTTGGTAAGTCCTGCGTCAAAGTCCAGATATAACATTTTAATTTAAATTTGGCAGATAGTCTGGGCTGTGGTCCTTCTTTCCGCAAATCAGTATTTAAACTCACACAAAGACCTCTAAAGGGCACCAGGGTTACTGTTTCAAGCCTCAGCCACAGAATTGCCTATGGAGCTTCTAAGAACTGCCTATTGCCCTGGCCACATCCTATGACGGTTCATTTCTTTCTCCCTTCAAATTTCTATTTTTGTGGAAATACGTTTTGCCATTTCCATCCCAGTTGCTGTGAAGAACTGAGCATCTGACACATTCTCTTAGGGATGTGGCCTACTTACAGAAGCAGATCAAGTGGGTCCTGCTGTTGCAGCATTAATATAATACTTTGAGTCTAAATGACATGTGTGGTGAAAGGGCCCTGTGTGCCCTTTTAGGCCTGACAAGAGTCCACTCCTGAAAGCTTTACCTGTCTGACATCCTTGAACAGCCCCAGCAGTGGCTGTGGTGCTGGTGTTTCTAACTGGAACAGGAGATGGCCAGTGTGCAAGTACTTCAGTGCTGCCACAGGCAGGAGCTGGATCCCCCCAGTAAAACCAGGGCTGCACAGCCAGCAGCCAGCCATGACCATGGAACATGTCTCTGCTTCCAGCCTTGCCCAACAGCAGCTTGGCTGCCTGCCTAGAGAGTCCCAATTCAGCTGGATTTGTTCTTCTGAAAAACGTCACCAGAGTCATCTTGTAGAGATCCCATGAAAGAGCAGGTGACCCATGAGAAAGTGGCCTGCAAACCTTGGCATTCTTTATAAGGCACATAATCCAAACAAAAATGAGATAGCAGCAAATAAAGGGAGGTAGGATTCTATCACCACAACAGTCACAGTGCCTCTCTAGCTTATGTTCACATAATATAGACAATACACTGTTAGATTCAAAACCAGATTTCTAGCAAAGAAAAATGTTTCACTGACGATCAGTACTGATATCCTACCATTTTCCCTATAGTAACAGAAAACAATTCTGGCTATATATAACTATATTCTTATGGCTCAAAAGTAAAAACTACTTTATTATTTTAAACAAATGTATTATTTGTAATGAAGGGACAAGTGTCTGAGAATCAGTTCAATGACACTATTATTAATTTCTACCTATTAAATCAATGGCTTTAAACCAGTTTCTGAGGAAGGCTGGTCCTTCCATCAGAAACAATACTGAGCTTAACATTACAGCCCTGGAAACATGAATGGAAGAGTAAAGTACAAGACATTTCTGGAAGCAAACTACCAGCTGCATATCTCAAAGGCAAGCAGCTCAAAGCATGCTATACCTAGCATCACTTCAGCCAGGAGGAAATTCTCCCCTTCCAGGATACAGCTAAATAATTTTTTGAGGTGAATCACACCCTGACAATTTAAGCAAAAAAATTACATACATTTACTCTCAGTAAATGGTACATCTTGAAACCAGATAACCTTGTTTAGACACTGTAATTTATTAAAAACATTTGTGTCATTGTTTTATAAATAGAGCAGTTTGAGTTAAAACTAATCAGAACATTTGTTTTTCTTATACATTTGCAATTTTCACATACCAGTATGAATTCTTATACTCACTTCGGTGCACTGGGACAAAACATTAAAATGTGAAAATCTTATTACTGGGCATGAAAAAGGTTGTGTAGGTCCAATCAGTGAGTGCACCAAACCTCACCACTAACTAGAGATGTACGGAGTTAGCCCAGTGCTTACCTCAGCAAACCCCCACCTGAGCCCTAGGGAACACACCTTCCTGTACCGAGATGTGGTGCTTTCTGCCCGCAGACAGACAGACAGACAGACAGACAGACAGACAGTCAGTCAGCCGTGCAGTGTCTGTGAGCTCCGGGCTCACTGGCATGTTTCTGCAGGGGGGCCAAGACCACGCCGGCGTTCCTGTCCTCGCTCTCGGGGCCGTAGAGCCGCAGCCGCTCGATGTAGGCGCGCACCGCCTCCGGCACCAGGTACCGAATGCTCTGGCCCCTCCGCAGGGCCCTCCGGATCTTGGTGGAGGAAATGTCGTTCGTGATCCACTCCTCCACCAGGTGAATGTTATTCTTATGTCTCCACAGAACATCCGACTCGTAGATGAATTTCTGAGCGTTGTTTCCAGCCCTACTGATGCACACAAGGCCGTGTTTTTCCACAATTTCGGTGATGTCCTCCAACTTCCACAGATTGGGGACCCCAAAAGATTCCAGCATGTCACTTCCACAAAGCAGTTTAACCTGTGGGACACCTTAAAGAGAAAATTAAGTGAGAAATTTGCCTTGGTTTAGGGCTCGGCAGATTTTAGCAGACTTGTCAGGGACATTTAATTTCTTGTCTCTCTCTCTCTATCTTTGGTTAAGATGAGACAATGGAATGAAATTAAAAAAAAAAAAAAAGACTCAGAGTATATAATTTATAATTAGTAGCCATAAAAAAGGATTTTTCTGAATAAAGATTATGGGAGTCCCTTCATTAAAGGGATCTAATGTCTTACGCTGTGGAATCTAAGGGAAAAAAGTTACTGAGAGACATCAGAACCAAGAGCTACCATGAAAGTTACTCATCAGTGCAATTCTCTTGAAATAACAAGGATCATTAACCATGTAATTTGCAAACAGACTTAACTTTTTACAACCGGACTCTGATTTTTCTTTTTAATGGGCTCATGCCTATTAGATTCCTGTTTTCTCTTCCGTCCCAGCTTTGTTATGGGTACAGCATCCTGCAGACTATTAGTGACATCAGCAGATAAAAGCTTTTGATGATGGTACCTGCAAAACAGATGTATTTTAGGTACTTTAAAGATGTAGGAAAAGATTGGCACAGTGTGACTTACCAGAGAACCTATCTCTGCAGTTGTCCCAACTTGTTAGAGTTAACACCCCTCCTAATCCTTCTATGGGCTCATGAGACTTTCCAGAGGTTGGCTGAAGAATACCTTAAAACCTTCAGTGTTTCCAACCACTCGCTCTGGCAGCTTTCCCAATCATCAACTTCCACCCAATCTGAGTTTTTTGTAGCCAGTTTGGCCATAGTCACTCGGTGATTCGCACTGATCAGACCTTTCTTCTTATAGGCGTCACCCACCGGTGAAATGATGCCTTTGATTACTTTGTACTTTCCTGTGGAAAAAAAACACATCACACAAGAACATGAGAGTGGTTGAGCAGATGTTACTTCCCCTGCATTGTGTTTAACCTGTGACATAACCATTACCCAGTGCAATGGCAGCTGATAGCCAGCCCTGTGGAAAAATACAGGACATTCTGCCGTGTAAGGGCAGTGCAATGAAACACTTAGTAAGAGATATTAGAAAGACATATTTCTATAAATTATAAACCCTCATTAAAATAGCTCATTAAAATCAGTAATAAGCAACACATATATGAGTTCTCTCATAATGGCCTACACGGTTTTGTATAAGACATAAACACGTATCAGCTTCAATATCTAATTAGCATTTGCAAAAATATCTGTCACTGTCAAACAAGCACTCATAGACACAAAACATTCACCTTAACACTGAAGTGTCATCAAAGCTATTCCGACTGATATCAATGACCATCCTACCTGTTTCATGGAGGTAGTCTTTGGCCAGCTCAAACAGCCTCAGGTGCATATTGGTGATGGGATTGAAGGACCCACAGGCCAGCAGTACCACCTCAGTCTTCCTGTCAGGATCTTCCATTGCCATTCCTCACAGCCACAGAGCCAAGGGGAGAATGTTGGTGCCAGGTACCAGCCACTACAAGAAATGGCATAAAAAAGAGTCATTGTTACTTACTTGTGCTGCCAGTAAGAGGGAGATAAAATTTCAAGATCAAATTGAATGCTGTATTTTTCTTCATCAACCTGGCCTGTGACTGTTCACACGACATTTCTTTGTGTCCAATTTCTAAGTGACTAAAATATGAAATCACTGCAAAGAGGCTGCTTGCCCAGAGAGGATCATGTACTGCCCACTCTGAAGAAAAGCACCTCATGCTTTTTAACTTCATGTGGAGAGATTATCTGTCCTGATTGCAGGACAAAGTGTATTAGAATGTTGCACCTTTTTTAAGATGCCAGTGCCAATCAACTGCCAAGAGACATGTGGGCAGGGAACTTCCTTGTTAGGTAACTTCCTTCTAGTGCTTATAGTGAGAAATAAAACATCCTGTGACCAATCCTAGTCTTGGCACTCCAAACTGCAGTGAGCCTTTCCAGCACGAGCCATAAAACCAAGACTGTGCCACAGATTATATTGTATTAAATTCTGGAGGAGAACAGCATCAGCATTTCTTCATTTGAGATTTATTTACGTTTTCTGAAATATAAAATGTAAAGTCGGTAATTTATATAATTCAGCATGATATGTGGGAAGAGAGTGCTATGGACTAAACATGAGAAAAGTCTTTCTGCTTTGTGTTGCAGCAAGTGTCAGGTGTACCAGAGGAAAAGGTGAGAGAAGAATAGTAAATTACAGAAGTTCAGTAAAAGCTGCAATTAAATACTGGGAGTCTTCCTCTTTTCTAAAATATCACAATTCTGTTCCAATTCTGAGCTTCAGTTTCAGAAAGCAGCTTAAAAATTGCTGAAAATAAGGACATTTCACTATTTATCACTTAATTTCTCCTCACCCTTCACTTTCTCCTCATACCTCACACACATTTTTGCTTCTGTATTCTTTCCTGAGAATATTCTGGCTTGCCAAGATGTTTTCCCACATCTGGCCTAGGAGAGGAGAACTGCAATGGAGGAGCACAGAATTGTCTCCATTGCTTCTACAGCAACATCACCACCTGGGAAAACCCCACAAGCTCACCGTGACACTGTGTCTCCCTTACAGAGAGGCTGAGTGATGTCCACAGCAGCCACAGCGCTGAGACACCATCAGAGCCAAACCCTGGAACAGTGGCTGTCTACTAATGCCAAACTGCCCATGGAGAAAAGGAACTCTTGCAAGGCTTTGTGGTCTGTAAGTGCTAGCCCTTTTCTGTGGTTTCAACAGTTTCACAAACTTTTAAAATAGTCTTCATTACTGCAGAGCAGCTCAGCAAAGGAAGGGCTGGTGGTACTTGAAAAGCAGCTTTCACAGGGGCACGGTTAGGAGAGTTACTATGGGAACGGGGAGGAGAGGAATTAGACTGCCTTTGTGATGCACAAATCCGACTTTCAACAGAGTGACTCATGCTGTAAAACTGAAAAAAAGTTGATTTTTTCCCTTAAAAATAAAAAAAGTGCAAAAAAAGTAGAACATTTTAAGATGGAAATACAGAGTGCCTTTTCGGGAGTTAGTCAAATGTCTTTTTCCATGCTGCTAATTTTACAGTTTGCAGAAATAGGCAATCATTGCCTCATAAACCCACCTTGCACTAAAAGACATCAAAATAAGCCTACAGCAGGTCTTGGGACGGCTCTGGAGCCAGTCACCTTCCGGGGATAAGCAGGTAAGAATGCTTTCCTCAATTTCATTTATGTTCTAGAGGCAAACATCTGTCAAACATGTTTATATATCGGTATATATATAGAACACAAGCACGATGTGGGCGTCGCTGGACCCTTCACTAACACCGTCCCACAGCTCTCCGCCCCGGGGGCCGCACGGGGCTCCGCTCCCCGCCCAGCGAGCCCAGCGAGCCCCCCGACCGCCGCAGCCCATCCCCGGCGGGCCCGGCCCCGCTCTCCCCGGCGCTGAGCCCGCTCATCTCGCCGCTCTCCCTGGCGCCGTCCCCACTCACCCCGCCGCTGTCCCCGCCGCCGTCCCCGCTCACCCCGGCCCCGTCCCCGCTCACCCCGGCCCCGTCCCCGCTCACCCCGGCCCCGTCCCCGCTCACCCCGGCCCCGTCCCCGCTCACCCCGGCCCCGTCTCCGCTCTCCCCGGCGCCGTCCCCGCTCACCCCGGCCCCGTCCCCGCTCACCCCGGCCCCGTCCCCGCTCACCCCGGCCCCGTCCCCGCTCTCCCGGCCCCGTCCCCGCTCTCCCGGCCCCGTCCCCGCTCTCCCGGCCCCGTCCCCGCTCACCCCGGCCCCGTCCCCGCTCACCCCGGCCCCGTCCCCGCTCTCCCCGGCGCCGTCCCCGCTCACCCCGGCCCCGTCCCCGCTCACCCCGGCCCCGTCCCCGCTCACCCCGGCCCCGTCCCCGCTCACCCCGCCGCCGTCCCCGCTCACCCCGCCGCCGTCCCCGGCGCTGGGCCGCTGTCGCTCATTGGCCGTGGCGCGGCGGAAGCGGCAGGCCCGGGATGAGCCCGCCCTGACGCGGCCTGCCCGGCTGAGGGGTGAGGGGGCGCGGGGCCGGGCGGGCGGAGGGAAGAGCGGGGCCGGAGCCTGGCCTGTGGCCGGAGCCTGGCCTGGGGACGGGCGGGCGGGCCCCGGTAGCGCCCGAGTTCCGCCTTCTCCTCCCGCGGGCCCCGGCGCTCCGCGCCCGCCCGTGTGCAGGGAGGGCCGCCTTCTCCCGCCGGCCGTGGCGCGGCCCCGCGGAGCGCTGTGAGGCCGAGCCGGGCCCGGCGCTGTGTGCGCCCCGGGACCGTCCTGGGGAGCGCGGGGTCCTCGGCAGGGCTCCAGTTCCTCGGCAGGGCTCCAGTTCCAATGCAGGGCTCGGGGTTCCTCTGCAGGGCTCGGGGTTCCTCTGCAGGGCTCGGGGTTCCTCTGCAGGGCTCGGGGTTCTCTGCAGGGCTCGGGGTTCCTCTGCAGGGCTCGGGGTTCTTCTCCAGAGCTCCGGTTCCTCCGCAGGGCTCCAGTTCCTCTCCAAAGCCCAGGGTTCCTCTGCAGGGCTCGGGGTTCCTCTGTAGAAGTCGGGGTTCCTCTCCACAGTGCTGCTTCTCCCCGGGGTGCTGCCTGAGGTGTCCGCACGCCTCAGACACCCGCGCTGCCTCTGGACAGCGTTCCGAGGGGCCACTGAAGAGTAGAACCTCCTTTCGTATAGCGGGACCTTTATTTCACTCATTGCTGCTTGATCTGGCACTCGCTTGATTTCATGTGCTCTGGCTGTTGGAGCTCCCTGGTGAACCGCCTCTTGCCGTGAAGATAATTCTGTACACCCAGCCTGGCATTTCTGTATTTCCACTGCAGGGATCTCCCGGTGTTGTGATTAAACATTCCATCAGCAAGATATTGCATGATTTTAATATTTAGAGCATTTTTAATACATTTTAAATTGCGAATACGAACAATAAAATGTACTCTCTCTTAGGAATGTCATGTAAAAACAACATTTTTGTGTGAAAACAGAAAATGGCTTCAAGAGGAACAACAGAAACCAGTAAACTAAAACAAAATTTGGAGGAGCAGTTGGACAGATTAATGCAGCAACTTCAAGATCTGGAAGAATGCAGGTAATAAAACTAGTTGCTTTCCTCTTACATGGTAGTATTTTTCTTAAGTGGTTGGCAGAAGAAAATGGTACCTTTCAGAAATTGGGGGAGTTGGGGCTTATTGTCTTTTGCTCTGGCTTTCTGTTTTTAAATTAGGTAGGATATTGGTGTCAGGTAGTAAAAGTTACTTTTAAAAACCTTTATTAAGATTGTTTTGTATATCTGAGAAAAATGCAAGCAGAAATACTCAGTATTTTCTTTGAAATGTTTTATTTAGTGTGACACTTAATAGCTGTTCACGAAAAAATCACAGTTTTTCTATGGGATTTTTAATAGCAGTGGACAAATAGTTTTTGTGGCTCTTTTGGTTTATTTCATGATGGAAGCCTGGAGGGTTTTGCATTGTTTTTTTTTTTTTTTTAGTTTCTCTAACTTTTCATGTGATTTTGTATTAGTCTTCTGTGGGTTGATACAATTTGAGACAGTGAATTATCAAGAAGGTTGGGCTTTTATCTGTTCTAATAATTGCACATAAACACCCTGTGTTTAGATACTTTCTCTGACTCTAGTTCTGACTTCTCCAAGCAGTATGTGTCTTTTTCAGGAACAAGTAGAGCTGCTCCGGGGTGGTGCTGCTGTTCTGGGAATTGGGCAAGGTTTAGGCAGCAGGATCAGTTATTCCTAAGTGAATGGCTCTGGGTGAGGCTTCTCAGATAATCTCACTCACTGGAGCTTTGGGCAAGACAATCCCACCACGTATTTTTGTTCAGATCAAAAAATACTTCCAAATACTGCTCCATGGGATGTCTCAAGGCAAATCCTGTGAATTAATGTCTCTTCTTGGGCCTCCCTAGAGAGGAGCTGGATGCAGATGAGTACGAAGAGACCAAAAAGGAAACTCTAGAGCAGCTGAGTGAGTTCAATGACTCCCTGAAGAAGATTATGTCTGGAGATATGACCTTGGTGGATGAGCTCAGTGGCATGCAACTGGTAAGGATGATGTGTTGCTAAAATCTTCATGTTCTGCCTGGAGCTGATGAAAAAGCAAATAGATACAAGTGATTCACTATAATTTTTATGTGAAATCTAGATCTATCTAATTAATGTTTTTTATAATTTAATACACTTGTGTATGTAAAAAACTTGGATAGGTGTTTTCATTTTAAAAGGGGGAAAAACCCATTGATAAATTATAACCTTAACACTGTAGGAAATTAAGACCTGGACAGTAATGAAAAGTTTCACAGCTCTTTCTCAGTATAGTTACATTAATTAGAGGATTCTTCAGGCCCTCCATAAAGGTTTTTTTCTTTTTTTTTTTTTTAATTTCACTTCCATGGTTATGAAAAAAAAAAAAAAGAGATCTGTGTATCAAATGATGCAGAGGATACTTATGATGCTCTCCAGCCCTCATTAATCTTATCCTGCTGCTGCAGTGTGTGATTCCTGTTTGTCCTGGTCATTCTTGCTCTTCTCCTTGCAGGCAATCCAAGCAGCCATCAGCCAAGCATTTAAAACTCCAGAAGTGATTAGAATGTTTGCAAAGAAGCAGCCAAGGCAACTGAGGACAAGGCTGGCAGAGGTGAAGGCTTCTGTTTTACTGCAAAAACCGTTCATTTGAGTTTATATTGAGACTGATTCAAGTATGTAATGATTGCAAGGAAAGCACTGAGTGTGCTGGAAAACTTGGTTTGTAAAGTCCAAAAGAGATGGAGAAGATATCTTTCAGAATTTGTTCACTTTTAAATGTTTATTGAGGTAATGGGGACAACCATGTGTATTTCTTGAGTCATCTTCTATCTTCCTGCTTCAAAGGAGATTAATGGATTCAAATGGGATTAATAGAGTGGACTGAGGAGGCTGCAGATAGAAAGTCTGTGATTGTACTGAGGGCTGGAGAGTGCACTGGATGTTTCAGAGATCTAAAATGAAGATCTGGATAAAGTGGAATCAGATGTGATTCCTCCATGTAGCAGTGATGTGTGAATATGTGATTTTGAGTGGTTATCATTTCTTGGTAAAAAGAGATCCACGTTTGGAGAAATCAAGTAAGTTAAGGTTGGGGGTAAAGAGTATTTGCTGAATGTTCAGAAAAATTTCACAGACAGCTTTTAAATCATAGATAACTCTGTCCCTTACTGCTGTGGGTCCATGACTACTGACATTTTTAGGCTGTTGCATTTCTAATGCTGTTGTGTTGGATGAAATAATGGAAAGCTTATATTTTTTGACTTTTTTTCCCTCTGATGTGCAGATGGACAGAGACTTAATGGTTGGGAAGTTGCCACGGGACCTGTACACCCAACAGAAACTGGAAATCCTGACTGCCCTCAGAAAGCTTGGTGAGAAGGTAAGGGGCTGCCATGATAGTCAGGTGAATAGAGTTTTCTGCCTCTGTAGGAGGAACTAGAAATAATCAAAATAAGAAATTACAGTTTTATAAGCAAACGATAAAATGCAACTTGCCATTATATTACATAAATGTCCTTCCATTTTGATGCCAAACTGTCTGAAGCTGAACATGTATCAAATAGTTTGGTACCTTTCTATAAGGCTGCTTCTGCTTTGAAATACTTCCTTTGGTGGGCTGTGAGCATGAATCACACACCAGCTGGAACAAGGTGATGATATTTATAAAAGCTACAAACCAAGTGTTTACTGGCCAGCTACCACCAATTGATCAGGAACTATTCAAGACCTCTGACATGCATCCAGCTTCACTTTTATAGTGTCCATTATACCTACCCTGGGTATGAGATATAGAAATGGGAGGGATGAGTGATAAATTCATTGTTGCCCCAGTGATCCATCTGTGGCAGAAGAAGCCCTGGGTTTGCCACCAGAGGGAGGAAGAGTAGTTACTTCTTAAGCTTTCTTAGGAAATGAAGGCTTGTAATGGAAAAAAGATCAAGTGCAGTACTTAAAGGAGCTGCAATCCTAAGCACGGGCTTTCCCTCACAATATTTTATTGCTTGACTGTCAGAGGAAAAAAATCTTTTTCAAATATGTAAAAGCTAGTTAAGATTGTGAAGCGAATGCGTGAAACTCTTGGAAAGAGTTCCTTAGACCACAACATCAGCCACTTCACCACGCTCTGACTTATCCTCTTAATCTTTTTAAATGATCAGTAGCCTGCTGCTGAAGGCTTGCTAGGACATCTGCTCTGGATGTGAACAGTGACAGCAGGTATTGCATGTTTGTCTGCACAATATTGCAAAGTGTTAAGTAGCTGTATGCTTGCTTATAAAGCCAGCAAAGGCAGGTAAGTAATATGTTTTCCTTCATTCCAACATCACCCTGAATGTCTGTACCCGATTTTTATATTTCTAATAAATAAACTGATGCAAACACTGAAGAGTTTAACACACACGCTTTGCTGTAATAAAGATGTGTATCTGAGGCTAATTAAATGAGTGACTTTTAACTTAGAATATCTGAACCTTCCAAATGTAGGTTACTGCTTCATTATTGTAAATATTTTATGGGCATCTGTCACAAGGCATCAGAGCACATACATAAAAGTAAAATATACATGGGGAAATGTCACTTTAAAGGAAGAGAACCATTTCTAGGTCATTGGCTCTTAAGATGGTCAAAGCTGGCAGTGACTGATTTTTTTTTTTGCTTTCCTCAGTAGATGATAGAAGTATGCTTAGATCTTAGTTCATTACTGTACTGACCATGTGACAAAACAAGTTATTGACACCTTGGCATGGTTCAGGTACACAGATACAGTGTGACCTTTTAATAGAAAATGACCACTGGAAATCAACTTAAAACTTGTGTGTGCAGGCATGTCTGACACTGCCCATGCTGTCCTGCCTGGGCTGGCAGCAGACAGGGAGGGAGAATTCTGTGCTGGGGGAAGTAGCTTGTGGTTTTGTTTTAGGTTTCAGCGTGGTAGACAACACTGCCACTTAAAGCTCAAATGGACAATTGCTGTAACCTCTCCTAGCTCGTGTAGATGCACAAGTAGATGGTGGGAATATGCACAGTTAAGGTATCAGCTTCACAGTTGTGGTGTTTTTTTGATTTAGCTCACTGGTGATGATGAGATGTTCTTGTCAACAAATGCTGGTACAGCCCTGAGCCAGTTTGAGAGAGTCTCCACTGACCTTGGTAAGTTTTCATTCTCATGACTTCTGATTCCTTTGCCTTTCCATTGAACATTGATTAACAGAAGTGTCTGGTTCCCCTGTGAAAGAGAAAATATGAACAAGAGATTCATGCCATTAAATGTTAATGTATGTTTTATTAACAATGAAACCCTGATACATGTTACCATGAGGAAAAAGTAACATATTTATTAACAGGATTTATTAACAGGAAATAAATCCAGTGCCAAACATCCACAAAATGCCAAGGGTGCCCATCATGCTGAAGGCCTGAATAGTCTGTCTCAAGCAGAGATGCTGCTCTTAGAATTAAACACAGATCTTTTTTGTATTAAAGACTCTCTTCAGGAGAGCCTTTTCCTCTGATGCAGAGAATTTGGCAGTTATTGGCACATTGTCAAAATACAGCTTTTAAGCACTCTTCCTGCCATGATTGTCATACCTCTGATTGTGTCGACAAGATCAAGAGTTCAGTTACAAAAGGCATTAAATAAGCACGACAGTTCATTGTAGCAGCAGTTAAACTGGGATGAAAGAGCTGTGAAGGCAGGAACGTGCCAGACTAGCTCAGGGTACAAATGAACTGTCTGGGTGCCCTGGCTTTGAGCTGCTGTCCCTGGACTGTGAGCAAGGTGAGAACCCTCATTCAGGAGGGGAGGTGGGCAGTAGCTGTGTGTGGGGGGACGTTACCAACACCATTCCACACAAACACAGATCACAAAGGAGGCTGGGGGAATGGGAGCTCCAGCCCACATTCCACACAAACACAGATCACGAGGGAGGCTGGGGGAATGGGAGCTCCATCCCACATTCCATACAAACACAAATCACGAGGGAGGCTGGGGGAATGGGAGCTCCATCCCAGCCAGGCCCAGTAGGACACGGCTGCTCTAGACCTGGTGAGCCTGTGTGGGTTTGGTTTTTTTAATTAGCTCAAGTGTTCTAGTTTTCACAATGCAGGTGTGATTTCTTTGAATCTCAAAATGTTTGGCTTGATTGAAATTGTATGTAAGGTAATTCACAATTTCCACTAATACTTACTGGAAATGCTTTTTCCCCCTCAGGATCAGGAGACAAAGTCTTTGCTCTTGCAAGTGTTGAAGTAGAGAAGGCAAAACAATGAAGAGGTTCGTGAGGCTTGTGTCTGCAGTTATCAGCAGCACTGGATTTTGGTCATACTGCATTTGGTTTTTCTATTTCTAACATGTTGAAAAAAAGCAAAGCAAAACAAAAAACCCAAGTCCTAAACCTCTTGGGTCCTTAACCAGAAGATATGAAGTAAACAGCCTTAAGTGCACTTTGAAACCTTGGTGTCTGTACCCTTTAATAATACAAGCTCTGAGGCTGAACACTAAGTGGAACTCTAAAACAAAAGCATGGTATGACTGTCTTTGGAAAGAGTCAGCTCTTTTGAACTTTTCTGAATGTGTATTTCTCTAACTATTAAAACTTAGTCTTTTTGCATGTGGTTGTAGCAAGCAGATCTTTTTAAGAAGTGGTCCTGATAATTTTGTTTGGGTGATTCATCACGTTGTCTTAATTTTTGTCTGGACTCCCTGCTAAATAGCTTGTGCTAGGAGAGCACTGAAGCTTTGAGAAATGGATGTAGTTTATTGAAATGCCATCTTTCTACAAACTGTTTGCAGAAGACCCAAAACGAGCCTGGGTGCTGATGGCTGGCCCTTGGCTGCTTGTTTGCCGAGCACATGAATGAGCACTTTGTGCCCGAGGACAATGGCAGCCCCGTGGGGAGGCCTCTGCATCCTTTAACCTTGTGTCTTGAAGGGACAGGGACCTGATGGACGGGGCAATGAGATGCTCTTTCCGTGGCTCTTCCTTCAGCTCTGGTGTGTAACTGCACGCTGCTGCTGCTTCAGAGGGCGCATGGAACAGCTTGCAAGTAGAAACAAGTTTTAAAAGAGGGGGGAAAAGCTCCCGTTGTGTGTGATCAGTGCAAGTGTTGCTCAGTTCCAGTGGTGGTGCTGTGGAGAGGGGAGGGTCAGTGTCTCCACTGCATCCTGAACGAACTTGGCATGGGAGGATTTGAAATCTCATGTAGATGAGGTGTTGCCCAGAGACTAAGTGTGTAGCATAGACTATAAACAGAAAAGGAACATGGTCAGTCATCATTTAGAATGCACTTACAGGGCATAAATACCCTATAAATTAGCGAGTTTGTCTCATTGTGAATGAGGACTGGAGTAGACTAGAAAATGTGTTTCTAGACTGTATTTTGCTTTAACAGATATACTTTGGACACCTAGCATTTAAGAAATGAAAAGATACATGGTATAGACAGCATGATTTGTTTTTCACAGATAGAACTTTGTTCTCCCTGTTTTTTTAAAAAGCCTTTATTGAGGAGGGGTCTTTTGTCCATTCCAGCAGAACTATTTTCCTGTCTGGGACAGCATTGTATTCTCTGACAAAGGCTGATTGCAGCTTCATAGCTGAGAGCAGCTTATTAAAAGGCATTATTAGACTCTGAAATTATGGGAAACAAAACAGTCTGTGGGGACTGGAGCTGCCTTCTTTTCCTTTCTGCTCATTACTGGTGCTAAGGAACTCTCCCCATACACCCCCAGCCTGCTTGGAGCATTACTATGTAAATTAAATCTCTCAGCACTCACAAAAAGTTTACAGTACAATGACATGGGAATCTTTTCCCTTGTAGTTTGAGAGGTGTAAGTTTCCAGGAGAAACTTTTTTAAATTAGTTTGTAAATATTTCAGGATTTTTGCAAATTCCTGTACTGCAGGCAGTTGTAACATTCCAATTAAACTGATCCTTGACTGAACATCTTTCCAATATCCTGCTGCTTCTGCTCTTGGAAGGATCTCTGGTGGTTTAGATGAGACTGAGATCAGTGACCAGTATTGCAAGTTTCAGTGTCAGGTCAGACTTCTGAGAAGCTGTGAAGGGTCAGGAATCAGACTGGCTGTGTCCTGCAGGATGCCCTGACCATAAATGTGATTTAACGAGGAGGCTGCTGCTGATGTGAAGCTGTTCATGTGTTGACCCTCACAGATAGTTCAGTAACCTCTTGAAATAGTTAGATTGATTTCAGGCGTAGTAAGTTAATTGCTATGTTGTGCTAAATATTTTGCTAAATAATCCTGGGATGTACCTCCACCACCATCTGAAATGTTTCTGCAGGGGCTGGGAAAAAAAGTCCATAATCTATTTATTATAATAATGATTTCCTCAAATAAAAACTGATAACAAAAGAACAGCTGCTAAATGAAAGCATGGGTTTGTGTATAACAAACAAGCTTGTGATGTGTGAGTTCCATCCCCAGTTCAGTGTTGGACCTGGGCACATCATTCATTCTGTACACATCTTTCTTTCCTGGAGTAAAATACAGATTATGATCCTTAAATATCGAGTGCTGTGAAGTTGTTATTGATCATACATTGCTTTGAAGATTAAAAGTGCTTTGGTTTTTTGTTTATCATTTTACTTCTGAAATAAGAATTGTGAAGTACAGTAGCTTTAAACACATCAGCAAAGTTCCCAGAGTCCTTTTTTGGCCATATATAACCTCCTTTTTTTAATCTTCTTTCTCTATAGAGTGAATTCAGTGATTGTACTGATCTGAAAGAAAAAGTGTTAGAAAATTGAAGCTTCAAATATTCTGTCTCTCTTTCTTCTGTCTTTGTCTCCTTGTGTTATTTCCCTTTTTTGATCTTGAATGGAAAAGTAGCGAGTTATCTTTGTGTTGAAGAAAAAATACAAGATTTCTTAAGAGATCCCTTAGTTTCTCGTGCTGCTTTGCCTGTAAAAGTCAAATTCATTTTGATTGAGGGCTCTGTGTTAATGACACCCTATGGCCAGGCAGTTCAGGCTGCAATGGGATTGATGCAGGATTTTGATGGATTTGAATTATCAGACTAAGTCTGACATAGAAGAGATTTTAACAAAAGAAAAAGAGATTCCAAGCTAAAAACAAGTCCTTCATTGGGTACCACACACATCTTGAGAAAGAGTTTTCATTATTGTTCTGTGTGGTTGAATCATGGATAATGAAAGCAGGGATTGTGTGTGCAGATGCTGCTGGAAGCCCTTAATGAGAGGGGGATGCCAACAAGTACAGAGGGACTGGGAGGGTGGAAGCAGCTGTGCTGTGAAGGAATCCTAAATGAATTTCAGAGCTGATTAAGAAAGAATTGGAGATCAGGAAGGACAGAGTGAACTGAGAGACTTTTTCTAATTCAAGTAGGGATTCGGAGGAGAAGGTTTCGTGAAGTTTTGGCTTTCTAGAATAAACAGCAGCCTCATTAAACAAGAGATTAGAAGCTATTGAAAAGAAAAATCCATTTAATCTGATAGATTTCTGTAAAATAATATCAAGTCTTTACACAATACTTGTAAAAACGTTAGACTTAACCTTTAGGTAATTAAAGTCCTACCATTCCCTGGCTGAGGGTTAGGTCGAGCAGCGTGCTGACTGGGAAGGTCATGGGTTTGATCAAGTGCAGCTCTAGGTCCTGTGTGCTTTGGGAGGCTCTGTGCATTCCCATGAGACATGAACAGTATTTTACTCTCTCTCTTGCAGAACTAGCATAGTTGTGAGGCCTCTTGAGCATCCAGCATGTCTTAGGATGATACAAGTGACTGATGGCAAGATGTCACCTTGCTTGACAGCTGAACATCTCAGGAAGCTTGAAGGGAATAAACTCAGGTAGGGCAGGAGCTCAGTTTTAAGAAATAAATCTAAAATTCTCCCAGGCTAAAGGAAGCCTTATGGTTTCTCTCCCTGCTAAATCCCTTCATAAGTAAATGCAGGATGTTAAATTGATGATCTGTAAGTTTGCATTGCACTGCTGTACAGTCAGCCTGCTGAATTAGGAGAGCTAGACAGTACTTAGTCATAAAATGGTGTTGTGCCCATGATGTTATCAGTAAGGAAATTCATACTATTGCAAGGATGCAAATGATGGCTTAATTATATGCTCCCACTAGCATAAGATGCTTTTAGATCTTTCCCTCAGACTCATGTACTGGGCTAATTAACAGTAATCCAACTGGAGGATCCCAGTGCAATGCTTCTGCATATTTTTTTCAGCTTATGCTGGAGCTCTTATGTTCTTTTCATAAATAATTAATAATCATTACTGCCTGCTGTGCTGTGGGTATGTGCCAGTGATCTCAGATCCCAGCACATTTGCACCATTCCTGTTCCTGTCAGCGGCTTGGGTTTGCTCTTTGCAGAGGCTTTCATGTTAAGCCCTTCATTAGCTGGCAGTGGGGTTTGGATTTCAGTGGCACCGAGCTTTGATGTCATTAAGTATCAAGCTGTTAAAGGAAGTGCCACCTATTTCATTACTGTGACTATCTTTATGCAATTAAGTTAAGTGCCGAGTAGAAAACAGATGCTAAATAACACTTGGTCCAGAAAGCATTTCTGTCTCCGGGAATTTGGTACTTACCTTGCTGGCCTCACCAAAACACCCTCTAAGGAGGCAGGGTTACTGTTAACCTAGTGGGAAACCATAATGCAGATGAGTGATGGAGCAGGGCCTTTGGTGGCTTCTGGCTTCTTTGGGTTTTAATGAATCCCTCTCAGTGTTCACTGGGGTTTTACGCTTCTTCAGTCAGCGTAGGTGAAGCATTACTTTATTTCTGAGTGCTTCAATGACCAAATAACCATTTATTCTAGTCGGAGGCTGGCACTTTCAGTACTGGCTGAATTAGCTGGAGCTGTACTGGACGTTGCAGTGTCTGTAACTTTCTGAGCGCGGTGTCACTGAGCAGCGGCCCCGCGCCCTGCCGGGATGGCTCTGGGGCACGGACAGGGACAGCGGGGCAGGGGCAGGGACAGCAGGGCACGGAGAGCAGGGCACGGAGAGCAGGGCAGGGCAGGGACAGCGGGGCACGGACAGGGACAGCAGGGCACAGACAGGGACAGCAGGGCACGGACAGCTGGGCACAGACAGGGACAGCAGGGCAGGGACAGCGGGGCACGGACAGGGACAGCGAGGCAGGAACAGGGACAGCAGGGCACGGAGAGCAGGGCACGGACAGGGACAGCAGGGCACGGACAGCGGGGCACGGACAGGGACAGCAGGGCACGGACAGCGGGGCAGGAACAGGGACAGCGGGGCACGGGCAGGGACAGCGGGGCACAGACAGGGACAGCGGGGCAGGGACAGGGACAGCAGGGCAGGGACAGGGACAGCAGGAACAGGGACAGCAGGGCACGGACAGCGGGGCAGGGACAGCAGGGCACAGACAGGGACAGCAGGGCAGGGACAGCAGGGCACAGACAGGGACAGCAGGGCACGGACAGCGGGACAGGAACAGGGACAGCAGGGCACGGACAGGGACAGCAGGGCAGGGACAGCAGGGCAGGGACAGCAGGGCACGCACATCGGAGGATGTCCGGCAGCTCAGAGCGCGTCCCTCCCTCCCCGCGGCCGGGCTCGGGGCCCTGCGGCGCTGTCCCCGGGGCCGCCCCTTGCCCGGCCCGGCCCCGCCCGCCCCTTCCCCGGGCCGGCCCCGCGTCCCCGCGTCCCCGCCCCTTCCTCCCGGCCGGCTCTCGGTGCTGCCTGCGGCGCCGCCGCTGCCCTGGGCGCCGGGACGCGGCGGGGCCCTCCCCCGGAGCCGCCCAGGCACCTCCCTCGGGCCGCCGCGGTGACTCACGGCGGAGGAGGAGGAGGAGGAGGAATCTCCGCTCGGCTCCGCCGCTGTCGCCCGCCCGTGCCGAGCGCGCCCCGCCGCCGCCCGAGCCGCCGGAGCTCCGGGGCCGCGGGCCCCGCACCAGGTGAGCGCCGTGCCCTTTGTGCCGAACAAAGGCTCTCGGCGGCCGGGCCTCCCCTCCCCTCCCCGCCCCTCCCCGCCCCGCCGCCCGGCCCCCGGCAGGCCCCGGCCCCGCCGCAGGTACACGCGGTGCCTTTTCCCTTTGCCGCCGTCGCCCCGCGGTCAGCAGGCGCCTGTCCCGCCGTGTCCCGCCCCAGGCACGGCTGCGCGCCGCTGGCAGGTGAAGTCATGCCCCTGGAGCCGCGGAGGGGCGGCAGGTGCCGCACGGGCAGCGCCCTGTGCCCGCGGTGCTCCGGCATCCCGGCCTTCGGCCGCCCCAACGCCTCCCGGACGGTGCTCAGGACAGGGCATCCCTCGGGGGCGGCTTCCCTGCGCTAAAAATTGTGTTTGTACACCCTCTGAGGCAGCGCTCGGGAACTTTCAGTTTACATGGGCGGTATTTGCTGGCACACGTTAGTTTTTTACCTGTTGGGAAGGTGTGTGGGAGAGGGACAGCATCACCCTCCGGATCAGGATGTTCAGTGCTCCAGAGACAGATGAGACGTGATCCTCGGTTCTGCTCAGCATCCAGATGTGCTTCATCAGGGCGTATTTGCCTTTCAGACTCGGGTTTGCCTTCCCTTCAAGAAGAGAATGTTTTGCTCTGTTGTATATCATCTTTTATTTGTCCATTCCTCATCCTGGCATGTTGAACAGGATGAGCTTTGATGCTCTGCGAGATGAGCGTGAGACATTCTGCAGATGTGAGGGTTTAAAAAAAGAAACAAAACACCAAACTCCAGCAGACTTTGGAGGCAAGTTAGGTGTGCTGCTTCACGGTCCTGGTCTAAGCTGGCTCCAGCATGGTGAGAGGCATGTTTAGAGAGTATTTAAGAACGTATTTTAAAATACATTTACAAAATCTTACTATATATTTTTTTTTTGGCTGCTGAACTTGTAGGCTTTCAATTTCTTTTGGCCTTGGTTATTTTTGGGAGTTCGTGTGTGATGTGAAATAGCCTGATGAAGGAGAACCTCTGTGTAAGTGGTGAAAAAATGAGGCTAAACATGTACTTCAGTGGAGTTTATTTTGGAAGTACAGGTATTCAAGGTGAGGGAGCATACAGAAAGCTACCTATTACTACTTTTAAAAATACAGGCTGGTTTTCTTACTAAGCTCTAAGCTACTTTTGCCTTGACAAAGAGATTCATCTGGAACATGGTGACAGGTGCACTTCAGATACATTTCTGTTGCTTCACTTGGCCCTTAGCTGAAAAAGCATCATCAGTTATTGTATCTTTGGCATCTTGGGACAAACTGGCAGCTCCCTCAGTGTAATTTAGGGTTGTTGGGGATTTGTGTGCTGTCTTAGTTGATGCTGTACACAGAAATAATAAATCTGTGAAGAAGTGTGTAGAACTGAACAAATGCAGGAGCAAGGGACATTTTGGAAAACTTAAATGGTGGTGGGTTGGAACCAAATCTGCTTTAAAGCAGTTTTCTCTTTTGGTTCATTGTAAGCCTTGCAACAAGTTGTGGAAAAGTTACACAGGGCAGAAAAGTGCTTTCAGGGTTCTTCTTGACGTCCAGGTGGGAAGACAGTGAAATCCCCAGCAGGAAAAGCATCCCCTGGGCAGGCAGGAGGCACAGGGATTGATTTATCCAGAGCTGGGGCAGCCCTGGCAGGAGCTGTGTGGGCTCACAGGGAGCCTCTGGCCCTAGAGTAATGAAATGACTTAATGCTCACTGCAAGTGTCACTGGGCAGAAGATCCTGAGGAGTGTTTGGGAAACAAGTTCTGAATCCCAGTTTTATGGGAAAGCTGCAGCTGTGTCAGTGTCTGCTTCTTTCCATCCTTTCCCCCATCCAGGGTCTGAGAGTGCTTCAGGTGGCAAGAGGAGAGAGACGTTTCCAGAACAATTTGTGTTGTTTTCTAAACCAAACCAAAAGTGAAGGGAAACAAAACCCAGGTTTTGTAATTACTAACGGTGAGTGTGATACATATCTGCTGCCAAAAATCAAAAGCCATCCTGCAGTTGCATTATGGGCAAACAGAGCTAACACCTGAATGTGCCTGATGTGGTTAAGCTGTTCAAGGCTGATGCTTTGCCTGGGAAGCAGCTTGTCAGAAATAGATCTATTTATATGTGTTTAATATAAGTTTTTCCTCTCCAAAATGTTTGTCATCTGTAACCAACACAAACATTTATGTTTTTTACTAAGTGTTTCAGTTCCTAAGTTGGTTGTTGACTATAAAGCACCTTTCTGAGCATCTGACCTACTTTGAAGCATCAAACATCCACCCAAGTGCTGTGCACAGAGCAGCAGTAGGCTTTTGGAGGCTGCTGTTGGAGATGCTGGGAGAAACTGCCAGGAGAATCCTTCCCATAAAGAAGAATTTGGTATCAGAAATGTTTCTATACATGCACAGGCAAAACTGTATTCCTTTTTACTGCAGGCTGTCATCAGATTGGATTTCCAGCTGAAGTGCAGGGGGACAGAGGCAGCTGTTGCAGCTGCACCACACCATCAGGTCTGTAGTGCAGAAGTGATGGGGAAAACTGCAATCCTAACAAATGTGCCAAGTGTTTATGTTCTGGGCCGAAGCTGTGGCATGATACAAGTGTGACTGGTTCCAGTTTTGATGGTGATGTGCACCAAAGATATAAAATTATTGGAACAAAAACATTGTCACCTATTTCACATCCAGTGTCAGTAATTTAATGGTCTTGCTTCTAAATTGAAGGGAGAAATGATCTGTAAATAGGTTTGAAATGTGCTGAAAACTTTTTGCCAAGTAACTTAACTTCATTTAGGAAAAAAAAAAAAACCCAAACCATTTTGTTCAGTGTTATATCTCTGAGAATGGAGAACTCTTACAGTTCTTTATCCCTCTGAACAGCTGGGCCCTGTCCATGGGCTTCCATTGGCATGGGAGTGCAGATAGAGCAAAACCAGAGGTGAGGAGAAAGCAAAGATCAGCAAATTGACCAAAACACATCAGTTAGTACTGGAATAAGGAGAACACTCTCCCGACTCTCAGGTTTATATTCAGCCTTAGTGTTGAGGCAGCATTATATAACAAATGCCCAAAGAAGTGAGCAAAGCTCATTCTTGTTCCTGCTCACTGCTGGTGATCTGACAGTCTTACAGAGCTTCTTTAAATGTCAGTCTGAATTCAGAAGGTGGAGTCATGCTTCTTGCTTTTCAGTAAATACATCCAAGGTTTTACAAGTATCAAATCTGCCAAGCCTATTTCTGTTTTCAAAAATGATAATTAATAATTGATGCTATTTTAAAACAAACAAAACAGCTTAAAAATCTCAAAAGAATACCCCTAATAGTATCAACTTCTTGCATTATTGGAATTCCTGTGACTGACTAACTGAGCTACTGATTGGGGAACAGAGATGGAGTCAGTAAATTTGTACAACCATTCCAGTTGTCTCAGGACATTCTGTTTTATTCCATGCAGATACACATACTGAGAATTTATTTGATTTTTCAGCAAGTCCATTTTCTCTGTGTTATGGGGGCAGCTAAAAAATACAGAAACAGCGTAAGTAATGAACTCAGTTTATGAGCATGACCAAGCTCAGAAACCTTCTGACTCAGTTTATCCTTCTGTGAAGTTAGTTGACTACTTCACATGAAGGTGGAGATGTTTAATTAAAGTGTAATTGTTTTGCCTCTGAACTCATCCACGTCCTGATTCAAGGCACAGTGAAGTCAGTGAGGAGCTTTTAATTAATTTCCTTGAGCTTTAAATAAGTACACATGGACGTGCACCCTTAAAGGAAATGTGACCTAAATTTTTGCAGCAGAGTTGCTGTAAAGGAGGAATATAAACCCTGAAACAAGTTAAGGTAAAGCACTGAAGGAAGGCTTTTTGCAGAACTGAGGAGGGGATAGTGCAGCTGCAGGGATCTCTGGTGCCTGTTGCCATGTTAATGTAATTTTAATGGACTTTCCTGACTTTGAGTGTGTTGGATTTTGTGTGGAAAACTGGAAATTTCTCTGTGCCTTGGCAGTTGCTCAGTTCGTCGGGGGAGGCAATATCAGACTTCAAGACAAACACAGTTAACTGAATGTTTATGCAAAACTAATCAGCAGTAACACTTATAATATAATTAACTTTAAGAGTTGATGCCAAATTGAGAAAAATAGGAGCATTCACATGTTCTTAGCTGCCTTTTTTCAGGAATGTCTGTAGATGCCAAATAATACTCGTTGGTTTATGTGGAATTTGTGAAAGGTTTTGCTTAACTTCAGAGGTCAGAAACATCACATTTTGCTAAACAGAACTTTTATTGCTGAAGTCTTGGTCAGCAGCTACAATGAACTTGGTACAATAAGCCTTTCACAATTCATATCAAGCTGCAACCATTCTCTTACCATTTCACTGTCAAGGTTCTTAGTTCACAAACTTTTACAAAATACATTTTAATCTTTAAACAATGTACTGTGTGTGAAATAGCACACGTGAGGCAGTGCAGTTTTGGCCCCTTGTTTTTCATGTATTCATTTCATTGCTCTGTTTGAGAGGTAACTGCTGTCAGCTCCTTTTGCTGAGCAGCTAACCCTAACAGAGGTGTATCTAACTGCTGCTTTTCCTGTCATTCCCTTGGCCCATCCTGCCTTGGGTTGGTGGTGGCTGGGTGCAGTCCTGCTCTTGGGAGCTGCCTGGAGTGCTCTGGGATCCTGCAGTGGAATTAACTCGTGTGAGAATCAGCCACTGTTGGACATTGCTGTGAATGATCTCTGGGCTCTGGGATCCTGCAGTGGTTTTAACTCATGTAAGAATCAGCAAGAATCAGCCACTGTTGGACACTGCTGTGAATGGGCTCTGGAATCCTGGAGTGGTTTTAACTCTTGTAAGAATCAGCATTGCTGTGAGTGGTCTGTGGGCTAACTCCTGTTGTTACTATTGTTACGTATTGGAGTTTGATTAATCTAAATTAGTATTTTGACGTCTGGTTGCCTTTAACAGATGTGTGTTATGTCTTGCACTGTGCTCAGGGATGAATCAGCCCCAGAGCTGATGGGGACTGGGAGCCCTGCAGGCCCTGGGCTCTTCCCCTGGTGCCCACGTTCAGGGACTGACCTCAGGCAGCTTTGTGTCACGGGCTCATTAAGGTGACACTCAGAACTGTGCCTGGGCAGGAAGGAAATTGCATCCATTTTCCTGAGAAATAGGAAGTCTCCTGAAGGCAAGATTTCCTTCCTTGCAATCCCACTTGGCCAAAACGTAGGGAAAGCAAAATGGCCATGGTAAAACTGGTGTGTAATCAGGAATTTGATTTAAACTAGTCAATGTCAAAAGTCCTCTCTTACAACTGACAAGGATTTTTTTCCTTCCTCCCTCCTCTCTCCATCAGATACCTTCCTAGCATAGTCTTGTTTAGTGACCTAAGAAGGGAACAAAATTCCTTTTCTTGTGCTTTTTGTTTCTAGTAAGTCCTTCAGAGAAGAGAGAAGCTGGCACACTTGGCATACTCCACTGAGACCAATCAGTGGAGCACTATCCAGGAAAAGTCTCATGGATTATTATTTTATGAAGGTCTTAGGAGCAAAGGTCTGTTGCCCATATTATGCAGTGACACTGCTGGTTACTGAGGAGGCAGAGTTTGTGTCCTGGTTGGTACCAAAGACAGGATGGAGGCATGCAGCCATATTAGACAAAGAGCCATTAATTCTTAGTTCAACTCACAGCAAGAGCTATTAATAAGCTATTAATAATAGATCTCTTTAAATGGTTTTGAAAATTAAACCTTGATTCAGAACTGAAACCTCTTCTTTGCTTTTTTTGGTTATTCAGAGCATCCATGGGGAAAGCAGCAGAGAAGTTTTGGGGTTTTTTTTCCTAAAGAGGCAAGATGACTAGGTGGCATAAGGGCTGTGTTTGTCACGTTTTACAGCAAATTTTATTGTTGGAGGAGGACAGAACACGTTGTTGTCCAATGGTTACACAATTTTGGTAGTGAAGAACTATTAATCTGAGAGTCTCTGGTCCTAGGAATGTACTTTGGTACACTGTTGCAAAATACTAAAATGCCAAGTAGTCACCAGCCTAATAACAGCTCACACTTTAATTGCTTTTAAAAAATCTAGTTAGCCATAATCTTTCTGCTATAAAAGATTTATAGGCATTTGCAGTGTGAAATGTCTGTGACCTGGCAATAATGATGTTCAGATGTCAGTAAAAATTAGAGAGCAGCACAGTGAGCTGTGAGAGAGCTCTCAGTAATACCTGGCTGGTCGTAGATCCTGTGTTGATGAGTACCAGAGAAATGCCTGTAAATGTATATATATATATATATATGAAGATATATGTACACACAGAGTGGAGAGAAAGCCTTTCTGTGCCACCCCTTGTTGTGCTCTCTGCCGTTTCAGGTTAAATGTGTGCTTGGGCTGGGAGAAGTTGGTCACCCCAGCACAGAGAGCTCAACTCCAGAAATGGCACTTCTGGTCTTTGGAGGCTTTTACTGTATGACTGTGAATTGAAATTCAATGTCCTTGTTATTTTAACTGCTTACAGACCCTTAGTGGAATTTTTCCTGTTAGGATTTTGCCTGTTGTGATGAAGGTTTGTGCTCTAGGATGGTCCCTGTGTTCCCTGTGCACGTTTGGGAATTGGCCTTGGCCCAGGTTCTGACCACAGAACAGACCTGGGGACTCTCATCGCTGTCAATAATTAATAGTCAAAAAGTGTCACACCTCACAGGAGCTCCATGGGTAAGGATTTCTACAGTCCCTGGCATGCAAGCATATAAAATGGGGTGGATACAGTGGGAATCACTTGTTGATTCCTGCAAGGAGTTGATAATTTTAACCTATTATCAATGCTCCGTTTTTTTGCTTGTTTATGTTCCAAGTTAATATCAACCATGGAAATAGAACGAATTTCTCAGAGACAAGAAAAAGCATCTCAAGTTTAGGTCTCTGTGCTGGAAACTTCATTTTCTGTTTCTGAAATGAAATATTTACAGATAGATCCAAAGTTTGCTGTACTGTTCTGTTTTAATGATGGATGCTGAACACTTTTTACAGCAGTGATTCTTCAGTGGGATACCTGGTAGTTAAATGGTTGGCTATCTGTCATTAGTGCCTAATTCCCTGCCTGGAAGATTTGTAGCTTTGTTTTAAATAGGAGAAGAGGTGCCTGAGCCTCTTGAAAGATGCCCGTGGTTGGGAGGAGAGCGGCACTGTCCATCCAGCTCTTGGTGACCATTGTGGGTAAAGTATTGGAACATTCTGCTGGAATTGTCTCTTGGACTGGGGTGGGATTTGTGCATAAACTGCTGTTTTTATAAAGTGTTGTCACTTTTTAAAGAATTTTTGACACATTCATCTTTGAAGTGTGAGTACCTTTGTGAAATGAAAGGCTTTTTTTCGGGTTTTGTTGCTGTTACTACGTTTAATTTCAGAGGCTTCAAGTTGACTGGCGTGAACTACCTAAAACCCTGTGCTGCCTCTTTTAACTGTATGAGATGTGAGAGGTGTCTTCTCCTTGAGGGAAAAGCATCTGGTCTGTGTGTGCATGAAGGTCAGGAGGCAAATTTTAATTTCATGCAAGTGGTGGTTATGATGGTAGGATTTTTTAAATTTATTTTTTAAGTCAGCTTGAGCATTGATGTAAGCACTGTTTTGGTATTTTGGGAAGGTCTATGGAATGCACTTCATTGCTACTTTTGAAGTCTGTTTTGAAGCTCTGAAAGGTGATCCAGCACTGTGGAGAAAAGCCCCTGCTTGTGTTCATAAATGTTTCATGAATAAATGGCACTGTGTGGGGCTGTTTCCTGGCCTCCTTCAAGAAGGAGGACTGTAGTGTTTCGTTAAAAATTTAAATCTAACATTTAAGAGATGAGAACCTACCACGGGAGTTCCAGCAGTAAATTGACCTAAATCTGACACTGGGGTTCAGATTCTGAAGTCAGCTAAAAGGCATCACTGAACATAGAAATGAAGACAAAAAAACTCCATATTAAATATTTCAGTTCTTACTGTTCACCTATAAATAGGTAGCTGTTATGAATTCTTCATTGTATCCCTCTGGAGATGGGAATTAATCCAGTCTCCAGCTGCCTGTGACTGAAGGTCATGAGTCAGAAAGAATTAGAGGAAAATTTGTAGCAGGTTTTTTGCAGACTCTGGTTCCTGACTTCAGGTTTCAGGCTCCAGCTTGGAAGGTTTTTTGGGCTCTAACTGTTCTCTGAAAGATGTCATTTGAAAATTAACAAGGCTTAAATGAGGGGCAGCATCCCCTTGCTCTTGCAGGCTTCCCAGTATGACCATGCTGAAGCACTGAAGTGCTCTATGGAGCTGTGGAGGGGAATGGTTTAACCCTGGATAATGATCTCAGAGAGTCAAAGGGACCCTTCCTGCTGCTCTGAACTGCACTTGTGCAGAGCAAAGGGAACCTGCAGTGCTTGGGTTTATTCACTGTAACTCCTTACCTGAGCTTTATAATCCTATCCCATTAATTGAGGGCTTTAACTGCCTTCAACAGAACCAGATTCAACAAGAAAAAAGAAAAAAAAAAAGGTGGCTGAACTAACTCCTGTTGGGTTTCTTTTGGCTATAACTGGAAATGCTACAAGATATTAAAGAGGTAGTCAGCTGTGACAGGTTTTAAAGAACTTGCCAGATGGCTGCTCTAAGTACCCTAAATTATTAAGACTGAATATGTAAAATACTGCATTTTCCAGCAGCTTACTGCCTTTTTATTTTCTTCCCCCTTAATTTAGGCTGTGCAGATTCCTCAGTTGCACTTTGTGTTTTCCCATACCAGTAAAATGTGGTTGTGAGGAATTTCAGCCTTACAGAGGACTATGGTGTTGGGGGGAATATAAAATTTGAAGGAACAAAAGCTCATGTTGCTTTCTCATTACATTAAATAAGCATGCTTTAAAACTGAATGGCATGCTTAAGTAACTTCCTTTATGCAAAATTTAAAAAAGTGCATTTTTTAGTGTGTCTTTTTCTGTTGAGATGTGAAATTTTTGATTATTTAAAAAGATGAAAGGAGGGGAGTCAGAAGAATCTGGGAGTTCTTAATTATGAATTCATCTGTGGCATCGTCCAGCAGAAAGTCCCTTCCAGGTTTCACACCAGTGTAGGTGGAAGTGAAGGAAATAAAGTTACAAATCTGTCATTTTCAGTTGCTGTGTGATGGAATCTTCTTCTGAAGGCGTTCAGTCAAAACAGTTCTTGCTTGAGCCTCTTGCTGAGGCTTGAGTTTCCTGAGGAGCTGTTTCCATCTGTTGGTAAAACAGACAAGTTAAACTGAGACTGAGTACAGATTTCTCCTGTCTACATTTTTTTTGAAGTGGAACCCTAGTAGCTGATGTTCTAAACCTAGTTAGGAAAAAAGAGTAAAAGGGAAGGCTCACTGCAGTTACAGTATTTTTTCATTATGTGCTCTTGTGTCTGGGGTCAGTAATTGAGGAGAAAGCCACTGTAGTCTTTTAATTCATTTTTTTGGGAAGAAATATATTTTATTTTCATTAGAGACTTTTCAGAACAAGTAACCATGAGAAGAGGCGATGAAGTATCCCTTAATGCTGGTGGGAAAATAGGAAGTACTTAGCTCTTGCATTACTTGGGTAATATCCTTGTGAAGTGGCCCAGATGTTTTCGGGTGTACAATACCTCCACCTTCTCATTCCAGACCTGGTTTCCTGTGGTCTCTGCCCTGCCAGGACCTGCAGCCTCAGCCCACAGGGCTCAGTGGCTGGTGCTTGGTTTGCCAAGGCCAGGCTTGCCCAGCCTTTCCCCAGCCAGGAGAGGCTGGAGGGGGACAGGTGGGGATGTCAGGCGTTCCTGCCTCTGCCCACTCCTCATGTTGGGCCTTGCTGAGCTGGAGGAATTCCTGGGATCCTCACCCAGCCCAGGGAGGGCTGTGCTGGGCTGCAGGACAGCTTTCCATCTGTGCTGGCTGACCTCCTCACTGCTGGGGAAAGGGAGGGAGTGTTTCCAAACCCAGATTCATTGCTTTGGCAGAGCTAGGCTGCCAGTGTTGGCTGTAATATGTAGATCTTTGCTGTTTATTATTCTGTCATGTGAATCATCTTAAAAGTAAATGAGAACTAAATTTTATTGCCTGTGCCTGGCAAACAAGGGAGAATTAGGTGACCCAATTATGTCCTTTTGCAGTGTGTTGGATGCAGCAGGACAAGCTTGTAGCATTTAGTCTTTTAACACAGTTTAGTGAAGAATGCAAGCATTTCTGACTAACCCTGCAGCTTTTGAAATGCACAGGTCAGTGTTTGTGAGAAAAGAAGGGAAAACTAGTACTGGGGAGCAGATCCACCTTTAGCTGCCAGAGGTAAGCACAGGCAGCCCAAACTTTCCTGTTGGCTCTGCACCTCTGCCTCACCCTGACCTGGAGAGACCAGTTCCAGATCTGATAGGACACTGCATTCTCTATGGCTTCTCCAGCCTTTGGCCTCTCCTCCTGCAGAGCCAGCCACCCAGGACACGATTCCCAGAAACTCAGCTGAGGTCCCAGCACTCCTTTGCTCAGGCCAGGAGGTGTCAGTTGGGTTTTATGCTGAAAGCTTCCTGAAGAATGCAAAGCTTGAATGCAATTCATTCTCAAGTGATTGGGAATGTCATTGGCATGGTCGGGGTGGAAATCTTGCAGCTGAAGAACAGCTTGATTTTAAAGAACTTTAAACCTAAAAAGGTTCTCATGTTTAATGGCTCCAGAGGAGCATGCAGTTTTAGGAGTTTTACCTAGATTGTGTTCTAAAGCAGCCTGGGAGTGAAGGTCCATTGAGTTAAGGATCTTTCTGTATATGTATGTTCTGTAATGCTTTGCTCATTTGTTTTCACAGGGCAGTTCCCTCATACATTTTTGCCAGCTCCAGTCACTGCTCAGGACTGAACACGTGGATTATCTGATCTCCTGTGGTTTCTAGAAGCAGGTATGTTGGCACTGAGGTCTGGGGATGTTGGTTGGGGATGGGTGATGCACTGACCACTCATCCATGTGCCAGAAGGATTTGTGGGGCAGGAAAATGCTGCTTAAGGAGCATTTCATAATGTGTAGCATATTAATGTAGCTTTCTGGAGAGAACAAAGTTGGTAAGTACTTTGATAAGGCTTTTCAGTCCTTCATTTGCAAATGTGGATCGTGCTGTCTTCTGGGCATGGAGCAGCTTTGTACGTGGGTTTGGAGATTCTCTATGTAGCATATGCTGGGTAGTGTTGTCATCCTAAGCTGTGTCTTCTGAAAGCTTTATGTAACTACATTTCTCCTGCTGGGGTCTCAGTGCTGTTTTAAGACCTTTGTCTTTCCACTTGCATGCCACTGAGTAGGAGGAGCTGTGGTGGCAGGGTGACTGTGTGGTGCAGGGAGAGCTAAGTGCTGTTGCTCTGAGCCTAGCTTTACCTCTCTGTACATATTTTTGGAGCCTTATTGAGTGCTTTTCTCTCCCATGCTGCTTACTAATTGTGTGAAGCATTCACTGAATGGGCAGGCTTTAGGATTTTTGTCCTTCCTGTTAAATAGGTGGCTTCGTGACCACCCATCTTGGCTGAAGGTTACTTTAGAAGAACCAGGCTTAGACAGGAATTCCCATCACCCCTTTTTGAAGTTTGAAAATCAATAAGCAACTAGAAGACAGTTATGGTGGCAAACAATGAGTAGTATCCGGACCAAGTAGTGTAATATCTGATGTGCAGAGGAATGCTGAGGTCGGGTCTTCCTCGTTGGCGTGGGGGCAGCAGTGGCATTTCCTTGGTGCTTGTGGATGGTGCCACCTACTGATATCCCATCCCTTCTGTTTCCTTTTTAGACAGAAGGTGTCTTAACTACATTTCAGCTTTTGTTGCTGCGATTTCTCTTTTCTGAGTTGATTGGTATGATACAGCAGCTTCCCTTTTCAAGCACAATGTTTTTTGAGAAGTATTTGTAATATTAAGAACCAGTCTCAACCTTTCAGACTGACTGGGTATCCTGATCAGTGTTTATTGTTTATCAGTCTCTGGGTGTATCTAACTTAATGTCTTCTGCCCACTGCCTTATTTTGTTCCTTCCTCACTGGTGGCATCACTTGTTAGCCCTCAGTAAATTGCACTGTGGAGTAAATGCCTAGTAGCATAATCCAATTTACTTACTTGAGTTGACACTACACAAAATTATGGGCTTGTTTAATTCCCCCTTCAGAGAGCAGTTTTCTGGCTGTATAAAAACCCCAACAATCATCACCTTGCACATGGACAGGCTGCAGGTTTCCAAGCAGAGCCATCCACAGCAAATCAGCTTCCTGCAGATCTTCCCACTGAAACACGTTCAAGAAGGACTGGTGATGGATCTTTCTCACTTTTTACTGCTGTTATCTCCATGCTCAGTAATGTGGGTGGCAAAGCCTGTCCCAGCAGCTGCTGCTGAAGTTTGCATTACTTCTGACTCACTCAGGAGGGCCTATGTGTAATTTTAAACGGTTTCCACACCCAGATTACTTTCCCTTAAAAGTAATAATGAAAATGAAATGAGAAGAGAGGTTGGTAATGACTGCAGGAAAACATTACTGGGAAAACTGTGTTTGAACCTGCTAGGACACAGCCTTCACTGTGCAAGCCTTGTGCAGTGTGCTACCCTCATTACTGAGGTTCAGAAAAGCACATTTATAGGTTGGTGTAGGACCAGACCCAGTTCTGGGAGTGAAGAGTGATTGAAGATCTGCTTTGGAGCCACTTCTCTGAGGTGTGTGTGGTGCAGGGGTGGCTGGACACCTCCATCCACTCCTGGGAGGATGGGATGGTTTTGGGTGGGAAGGGACCTCAGAGCCCACCCAGTGCCACCCCTGCCGTGGCAGGGACACCTCCCAGTGTCCCCAGCCCCAGTGTCCAGCCTGGCCTCGGGCACTGCCAGGGCTCCAGGGGCAGCCCCAGCTGCTCTGGGCACCCTGTGCCAGGGCCTCAGGGGAGAATTTCTCCCAGTATCCAGTCTAACCCCACTGTCCTGGAGTGTGAAGCCATTCCCTTGTGCTGTCACTGCAGGCTCCTGGGAACAGTCTCTCCCCATCTTTCTTGTGGGGTCCCTTCAGGGGCAGTCAGGGATTATTTCTGCACCACTCAGCTCTGGTAAGGGGTAAGGGGTTGGGTCACTTTGTGGCACTGCTGGAATAGTCTGTTGTTTGAAGCACCATTATTTTTTACATCTCAGATTAAGGTTTTTACTACTGTTGACTTCATAAACGTGGTTCAAGATGGTTTTTAAGAGCAGCTGAAGAGAATGGCTGAATGGGTTTTTGTTGTCGTGGTGAACACCCTGTTGTGGAACTTAAATAATTACCAGATACTCATATAATAATGTATAATCACACTTTGTGCTATAGAATTTGGATAGCACAGTCTGTTTATTCCATAACTTAATTATTTTTATTAAAATAAGATACAAAAACTCAGCTTTTAAATGATACTCTTTCCCTGCTCCTCTTAGCTGTTTTCTCTCCAAAACCATTTCATAAATTTTAATAACTTTTACAGTAATGCAATGGCCTTTTTTTATGATACATAAAGGAAAAAAGAACAAGAGGAGGAAGACTTAAGAGTTCAGATTTCACACAGCTTTTGTTTAGCCATTGCAGGCTTGATGGCTGTGCATTCTGCATCCTGTTTTCATTCTGCATGTGCTTATTTATGGAAAAAACCCCAAACCACGGACTCTTCTGTCAGGGTGATTCTTTCATCTGCTGCTTACAATTCCTTTTCTACTCCTGCAGTAACGTAACCACAGATAATGAGCTGTGGGGATGTGAACATGAGCCTGGCTGAGTGTTTCAGTTGCATACTCAAGGCCCACTTCAGCTGCTCACATTTTTAAGGGTTTCTCTGAGGAAGGATGTGGTTCCTTCCTCTCCCAGATTCAATGATCTGCCCACTGATGAAAAGCAAGTATTTTGGAAATGAAACTTTTCCTTCTAGTTTGTGTTTTGCTGACTTTGTGTCTGCAGGAGACCCAGGAGCTGGCAGGAGGGGAATGAACCGAGAGGGCGTCCCCGGAAAGAGTCCGGAGGAGATGTACATCCAGCAGAAAGTGAGAGTGCTGCTCATGCTCAGGAAGATGGGATCAAACGTAAGATGCATCTGCTGTGGGATTTCAGGCAACTTTGGACTAACTGGGGCAGTGCTTGTTGGGTTGGGCAGGTGATGGTCTGGTTTTAATGCTGAACTGTCTCAGCCATCCTGGATTGAACTGTTACCACTTCAACACAATTGATTTGTGCTTAAATATTATCAGGCTTGTGATGCTTGGAATTACCATGTGTAGATGAATGATTTCAAGTTTTTCGTTTTTGGAAAAAGCCAAGTGAAGCAGCAGTTAGAAGGTGACACTGACCCTGCCCACAGGTGATGTTCATGATGTCCCATTTCACTGCTGTGTCCTTGCTGCTGCTGGAGTTGCACAAATGAGGGGTGGTGCAGGTGGTGAAGAGCAGAGAGGGGCTGCTGTGGTGTTGGGTGTGGGTGTGCTGGGGGCTGAGGTGTCCCCTGTGTGCCCACAGCTGACGGCCAGCGAGGAGGAGTTCCTGCGCACGTACGCGGGGGTGGTGAACAGCCAGCTGAGCCAGCTGCCCCAGCACTCCATCGACCAGGGTGAGTGTCCTTGTGTCCCCTGTGCCCTCCCAGTGTCCCCTGTGTCCCCTGTGCCCTCCCAGTGTCCCCAGTGCCCTCCCTGTGCCCTCCCAACAGCCAGCTGAGCCAGCTGCCCCAGCACTCCATCGACCAGGGTGAGTGTCCTTGTGTCCCCTGTGCCCTCCCAGTGTCCCCTGTGTCCCCTGTGCCCTCCCAGTGCCCCCAGTCTCCCCAGTGCTCTCCCTGTGCCCTCCCAACAGCCAGCTGAGCCAGCTGCCCCAGCACTCCATCGACCAGGGTGAGTGCCCCCTGTGCCCTCCCAGTGCCCCCTGTGCCCTCCCAGTGCCCCCAGTGTCCCCAGTGCCCTCCCTGTGTCTCCAGTGCCCTCCCAGTGTCCCCTGTGTCCCCAGTGCCCTCCTGTGCCCTGGACCTGCTTCCCCACCTTTAGCCTCCTGTCCTTGCAGAACAGTGTGCCAGCTGCTGAAACCCATCCTGCACTCCAGGATGTGCTGGTTCTGTTAATTCTTTGCACGAGTCTTGGAAAACAATTGTGTGGAGCTGCTCTGAGTCCACCAATCTGTTCTGAACCTGGATTCCTTGCTGGATCCCTCTCCCTCCCCTGCACAGCCCTCGTGCCAGATCACGTTCATAAAGTGCAGTTGGGTACTGAAGGAACAGACTCATGCCAGAAAGAACTGAGCAGAGATTTGGTATAGATCTGAGACATCTGGAAATCCATTACAAACACAACCTGCACAAACTTGCTGCTGTGCTCATTCCTTACATAGCTGGGGGCTGATGGAGGTGGATATACTTGAAGAATTCTGAGCCAAAATACACAACTTTTCTGCCAGTCTAACGTGAGAATTTTCCTGTTTCTTGTCAAAAACTGAGGTAGACACATTCAGTTAAGAGAGACTTAGTTACAGTTGGCATTTTTCAGCATTCTCCTTAAAATGTACATTTTTCACAGTGAAATCTGTTCTGAATTACCTGCACTTTGGCAAAGAAAAGGTGATAAAATCAAAAGTCCAGCCAGGGGACACGGATACTTCCTACCGTGGTGCTGAAGCTGTAGTGTGCTGAACAGACACAAGCAACTGTAATTTATTGCTCAGGACTTGGACTTTCTTAGAAATCTCTCAGGTTTCTAACAGTCAGGGATGCTAATGCTCCTTGCTTGCTGCTGCCTGTACCCTCTGCTGTGTCCTGGGCTGGCTGAGCCAGAAAGTTGGGAATTCCATGGCAGGGGTGTGGGATGTGCCCCCCGAGGGAGATCTCATCTCCACTAGATGGCATTGCCTTGTGCTGGAAGCTCCTGCAATCCACACACTCACTGCTCTCTTGCTCCAAGAGTGCTTAAAGGAATTTTCTTCCCTACTTTTCTGTTTTCATTGAATTTCCTCTGGAGATTTTGTTTTTATCCTTTATGCAGCTTGTCTTACACAACAACAGAAAGAAGCGTTATTTAGGGAGTAACTTACACCAAGTCTGCACTTCAGTAGATTTCAAAATCTTTTGTTCCACAGTAGGACAGGTTGCTCTCAGCCTGACTTGTCCCTGATGTATCTTTAGAGCCATTTTCCTCCAGCAGGCACAAAAGACACAAAGCTAACTTCACATCCCCATTTTGTTCCAACAAACAGAATGACGTTGTTGGCCTGAGCACTCTGAGAACTTTGTGATGGACCTGCAGGTTTCTGTGTGTCCCTTAATGTGCTGCAGTCTGGCTCCAGTTCCAGGAGGGTGGTTTTGGTTTGCTGGGCCTTTCTTGACGAGAGTGTAGAGCGTAGATGGTGTACGATTCTGTAGGTTATTACAGTCTCTATGGCATTTTTTATGTATTTCTTTTTTGTGTGTCCATGATCCGTGCCTGAGGCTGGTGGCCTCACAGCAGTTACCTGGGCAGGAATGCTGAGCTCACCCCTAACCCTGCTGTGATTCCTGCTCCAGGGGCTGTGACTCCTGCTCCAGGGTCTGTGACTCCTGCTCCAGGGTCTGTGATTCCTGCTCCAGGGTCTGTGACTTCTGCTCCAGGGGCTGTGATTCCTGCTCAGGGTCTGTGACTTCTGCTCCAGGGTCTGTGATTCCTGCTCCAAGGGCTGTGGTTCCTGCTCAGGGGCTGTGGCTCCTGTGTGAGCCCCTTGGTTTGACCACAGGGAGTCACTGCAGCCTGTGTGTGCATTGGCTCAGGATGTCACAGTGCACTGAAGGAAGGAGTTTTTACTGTCCCTGCTGAATTCAGGCTTGTGCCATAACCCCTCCATGAGCCACTGTTAATACCAATTTAAAGCTCTGACATTTAAAGCTGCTCCATGAGACTCTGTTTTGTTGTCTAAGGATCCAACAATGGAAGTTAATTTGGATCAAGAAGAGTTTTAGACTATCTGGGTGATTTTTAATCAAGCCTGAAGGCTAAGAGTCCCCTTCAGTTTATGCTTATTTTTCTTGAAAGAGGAGATGTGATAGCTGAGTCTAATATTAATGTCATGCTCACATTTTTTATAACAATTTTATTTTTCAGTCATTGTTAACACCTATATGAAAGTGCAGAATCCAGGGTGTTTTTCTTTACTCCAGGAGCTCTTTAGCTGACATCTGTGGAGTGTTTGTTGTTTGTTTTTATGGCTCCAAGAGTAACTGAGGAACCCTGAGGCACCTCAGTTCAGCCAGTGTGTGTGCTGGAGAGGGGATGTAGTCCTGAGCTGTTTGGGGATGTTCCCACGTTGGTCTTGCCTGCATTGCAGCAAGAGCCAACACAGCTCACGCTTGATGAAATTCAGGATTCTCGCAGATTTTTGAGTACAAGGAAAATGCCTCCGAGGGTGTTGTGTGCACAGAGGCATCTCCTGCATCATCCCCTGTTCCCTGTTGCCCAGCTCCCCGCAGTCCCAGGGCTGGGCTGGCTCTGGGCTCGCTGCAGGCGCTGCTCCGGCAGCTCTGGAGATGGGAATTGTGCGGAGACCTTGGTGACTGCAGCTCTGCTGTTCCTATAGCAACAGGAGTGTGGTGCTGGCTCCTGGAGGAGGCTGGTCCCGTGGGGAGGGCAAGGCTGGGATGCAGGCACGTGCCTGGCTGGCTGAGACGTGTCCTCTGGCTGTGGGGCCCAGCACCAGCCCAGGCTGCTGCTGCCCTTCCAGGGCACCTCTGTGCTCCTCACCTGGCGCATGGTGATGGGGAGCAGAGCTCAGCTCTGCTCAGTGCAGCTTTATGTTGTTGAACACAAGGCTTGTTTTAATGTGCTGCTGCTCTCAGCAGTGCGTGGTGTATTTTTAGAATGCCAGACTAGGATGCTAATACTGGGGATTTCAGGGAAGAGTTAATGTTTAGAAGATTGTTTCTGGAAGGTGGCTGAAGAAATGTATGTATGCAAAGATCTTGTGTGAAGTGAAGAATTTCTTTTTTTAAATTTGGCAGGCTTTAGAAATTCCCAACAGGCTAAACCTTCTGATCTCTAAATGCTTTTGGGGTTTAATTAATTCTGCAGGTGACTACAAGCAAATCAGGTGTACACATCTATTTATCATTCAAGGAGCACTGGGAAGCTGCAGCTGTTGGAGGTGTCAGCATCTTCCCTTGTGCTAAGGTGGTGTGGTTTGAATGCAGCTGTACCCTGCTGGGCTCCTGTCTCTGTACCCCCAGGGAAGTTTCTGCCATGGGGTGAGCTGGGGGGCAGCTGGAGGCACTGAGCTCAGGGCACGTCTGCAGCCTCCTCTGCCCTGCAGTAAAGGCGCTTGACCTTCAGCTCATCTTGGCTTCCTAAGACTGAAGAACAAGTGGTGTAAAAGAACTCTAAATTCAGCAATTCAAACAACTGCAGTTGAAACATAATCTCAGCAGGATTTTTTTGGAAGTTAGTGGGGTAAGATTGTCACTATTCGAAGATAGAATAAGCCCACCTGTTAATTATTGTTAATTTTTAGGAAGAATGAGGATGAGAAAGCGTAAGGTAGAAGCAGTGAGAGAAATATCTGAATGTCTAAAGGTTTGTGGCAGTGAATGCTTTGCTCATAAAAGATGGGGAATATTTCACTGGGGATGTTGTGAGTCTCTATTTCAAGGTAGAAATGTAGGCCCAGAAAAGCGATAGCTGAGGAGAGAGCAGCTGTAGGTATAGAGCAGGTCAGGTAAAAGTGTGCCTTTGTCATTGTTCTGTACATTAATTGCTGGAAGTGCAGGGCTCAGGGAAGGATGTGCTCAAAGCAGATGTGCTTCACCATCCCATTGTCTGAGGCACAGGCTCTTGGCCATGTGCAGCTTAACTTTATAACCTGTGCTCTGCTTTTGACATTATTTTACTGGATGAGGAAGAAAACATCCGTTGTGGGAGCCAAGGGGGCCTGCAGGAGCAGCTCTGTTCCCTGAGTCTCTGCTTTCCCTTGAGCACAGAGAGGGCCCAGCTCTGTTCTCTGCCAGTGTTTGTGTCTCCACATGGGCACTGGAGAATTGCTTCACGAGCAGCCTCCTTAGCTTGGTTTCCTTTAGCTCTGGGTACTTTGGGTTATAGGACAGGGCTGAAACAAAAGCTGCTTTTATGCTGAGAAATGTTCATGACCTTTTTCTGGACAAATGTCACCCAGGTTCTCTTGCTGGGGACACCTCCAGATGTGGGCCCAGGGAGTTGGGGACAGGCAGGAGCTGTGGGGCTTCTTTGGGGTGCAGCCTTTCCTGCAGGGCAGTGCAAGGAAACTTGTGAGAATTTTGTTCCCCTCTAGACACTGGAAAGGGGAGGCCCTGGGAGAACAACGAGCATCTGTAGAGGAATGCAGCTCATCCCTGTGCTGGGTGACTCTGAGTCTGCATTCCCAGGCTCCTCCAAGGGCTGTGAGGAGCCCTCAGTGCCAGAGGAGCTGCTGGAGCTGCCCCTGCCTCCTTCCTGCTGCAGCCTCCTTCTCACCCTGCAGCACTAAGGGTTTGTCACAATCCTCACGCTGAAATCCTTGTTTTTCTTTAGGGGCTGGGAGTTCTTGTGTGTTTTAGAATCAACAAGGCAGCTTGTTAATTCCGAGCTGGATCCTGGTGCTATATATCATTTATGTTTTGATCAAGGAAGAAACAGTTTGTGCAGGAGATGAAAGGGGAGATGACTGCAGGGCTTCTGAATGCTGGCAAGAGGGTGCATCAGAGCAGTTTTTGATGTAGTTTTATATAAGATAAGGGCCCTACATATGAAAAATAAACTACTACTGCTTGGTCCTTAATATTTCCTCCTTTGAGTACATATAACAAATAAATGGTGAAGTGTATAAAAGTAAGTGCAGTTGCATTTAATGAGCGTTAATTTAGCTTTTAAGGACATTAGCAAGGGGAATTTACAAACATTTTTGACCACTTTTCCTGCTGTATTGCAACTGAAGAGCAGATGAGATAACTGAGGAATGGAATTCATATAATGAGAGCAGATGAGGCATTTTTATTTTCCTCTTTTACTTGCATGCAGGTGTATAGGCAGAAGTTGCTTGGGGCACAGAACTGAGATGTGCTTCTTGATATGCTTCAGGTAAAAGACTGGAGGAATTTGACATGCCGGTGCTCCATCTGGATTGAATTTGAACTTTGCAGAGCCCTGGGAGAGGATTCAGTGGAGCTGAGCAGTTACCTGACTGGGACAGGCAGTGGTGGTGATTTTGGCACCCCTAGTTTGTCACTTGCTCTCCTGTTGGACCTGTAGGGTGACACTTTGGGTGCTGCATCTCTGCACTGCTCTTTAAGGGAGGTCATGGTGGCACAGCTTTCCTGTATCCATTGTTGTTGCAGGTGCTGAGGATGTTGTGATGGCATTTTCCAGATCAGAGACAGAAGACAGAAGACAGTAACTACAGGACACCTGAACAACACAGAACTGGAGAGGACACAGAGATTCCTGAAGATAGAGGAGGATGGCTGAGCATTAATGAGTTCCTCTGCCCGCCCTAATTGTTCCTTGGTATTCCTTCTCCTCTGTAATGTTGTTTCCCTTTGCCCAACCCTCAGAATGCATCTCACAGCCATCTATTCTTGTCAGATTTTGCAACTCGGCCGGGCTGTGTTCATTAAGGACAAACCTGAAGGTGTGGTTTTGGTTGGCTCAAAGGGACAGGCTGTGGTTGGATAAAGGAAGGCAATTTTTCAAACTTGACCAATGGAAACCTTTTATCTCACATTTTATTTTACATTTTAAACAAAGTCTCTTGACATCCTACTTCTAAAGAAGCTTTTCATGCTGTGGTGCTTATTTAGGTCAAACTTGTGAATTTGAAGAGGGTTTGATTTGGCTGCATAGAACTGGAAGCAACTTGTGATTGGGTGACAATGCAAAAGCTTTCCCTTCAGTTGGCTTGCAGGTATTTTGCTGACTCCAACATTTTTCTTGCAGGAAGCTGATGTTTTGGTGCATTGGTTATTTCTTTATACTTATTGACTTGGGGGGGGAAGACAAATGTGCTTTGCAATATTTATTACATCTACACACGTATAAAGGCTTGCTTTGGGGGGGGTTGTTTTGGTTTTTGATTGGCTTTGAAGTCATGGTTTGATTTCCTTTTGGCTGCAGTGTTTCTGATGCAATCAGTTTTTCCATACTCAGCTGCCCTCTGGCCTCGAGCTCTTTTGGGAGCATGTGTCAAAGCAGATTTGGCTCAAGGAGTCCACCTGGGCAGGCTGGAGGTGCCCAGCCCTGGTGGGCCCTGGGGGCTGTGCCCAGCCCTGGCACTCCTGCCTGCCCCGGGCCTCTCGGGGCTCCCCACACTGGAGCTGCAGATGTTGGGCAGGAATTGCAGGAATGAGATCTAAGGCTGTGCCACCAATTTGCCAAATTTGTATAGAGAAAATGTGAACTTGTTTAAGATAGTACCAAGTTCCACTTTGACCCTTTGATTGCTGCACAAGACTAGCTCTCACCTTAGGAACAATTAATGATCATTAACTTAGATCCAGCTTGCACTGGGCTTTAATAAACTGCAGTTTCTAGTCACTTGAAAAATGATACATGGTTTCCCTCCTTGCAGCTGTTTGGTGGCAGGGAAGTTCCCTGGAGCCTGGGATGCTCGTGGGGCACTGTTCCAGGAGGCAGCAGTGCTGCAGTGGCCAGCACTGAGTGTACAGGTGACACTCTCAGGTTTACTTCTGTAGCTGCAGGGCCTGAAAACACACCCAGCCCTTCAGAGGCTGCAGTGAGATTCCCGAGGTGCACTGACTGTTCAGGAATCTGCACACAGTCTCCAGCACTGCTGCCGAAAACCAAGCACTTCATTTGCTCTCATGTGTGCAGGTGGTTTTTACAAAACTTCTGGATTTTGCTGTGGGTTGCACTGACTTTGAGATGTTTCAGATTCTATTAAAGCTGAACTCAATTTACCTGTTCCTGCTTCTTTTCCTATGGTTGTTAATTATTTACAGTAACAATTCTAGAATCTAACTGTGAGGACATGACCATTTTCATGGCCAGAAATTCTGCTGTTGTGGTCACGAAATGGGGGAAAAGCTGGAGAGAAACCATGAATTGTGTGCACAAGGAAGAAATTATCTTGAGCAAATGAATACTGTGTAATGAGAGCAACTGTACATCTATTTATGAAAACGCTCCTTTTGTTTCAGTTGCAGCTTTGTAAAGTTCTGTGTGAAAGTAAATCTCTTACCCCTTTTTGTTGGGGCCAGATAAGAAATTTCTTTATTAAAATAAAGCAGGAATGAGCCCAAAGGATTCTCTAGATTCTGACTTGGTTGCCTAAGAAGCACTTTAAAGTGAGTTTGGTGCAGAGGGGGGCAGCCCTTGCAGTGTTATTGAGGGGTCTGTGGGACTGTGATGGAGGAAGGGGCTGCTCTGTGCTGGCTCCCAGAACAACATTCCTCCTCCCTGCCCACCCAGGGCTCTCCTCAGCAGCTGAAGCTTTTCAAGAAGAAAAGTGAACTGTTTATGTGGTTTAATCTTTTCACTAAAAATGTAACTGTTTGGGAGGGGGGGAAATACAGTTTTTAATTGCTACTCTTGTTTCATATTGATTTATTACACTGCTCTGCTGCCAAATGAAAAACACTTGGCTTCACTTTGAGAAAGAGCCAGGGCATCAGCATGGTGGACTTGTTTATTGTTTGTACAATTCCTCTAGCTTTGCTGTTGTGCTTCTGCCTTCTCAAGTGAACCATTACTAATAAAACCAGGAAATGAAATGTTTTAGAGGCCAGAGTTGAGCACAGATCTAATTTGAAATATGTTTGTAACTAGAAGAAGCTTTGTAGTCCAATTATCAATCATAGAGTGCTTAAGGCGTTCAGAAAGGGAGCGTAAAAAGCTTTAGAGGCATCTTCCAGGAAGAGCACATGCTCTTTGGGTGGTCTTTTGGGGAGAAATGTTCCTTTAGAGATTCAAAATGTGCTGTTGTACTTTTGCTGCCAAGCTGCTCGTCTACCTCTCATAACACACTGTGTTTTGCAGAGCTTGAGGAGAAGATTCAGAGCTGAATCCCACTCTTCCTCTCTCCCCAGGTGGGCAGCAGGTGCTGCAGTTGTTGGAAGCTCATTGTGTCTGAGCATGGCCTGTTGTAAATGAAAATGAGGCTCCACCATTCACACAGGCCTTGAGTTTGATTCTCACAGGTCCTAAAATAAACCCTGGAGTAACAGAACATGTGAGCTGGAGGCACAGCAACACTTTGGAAGGAGATACTGCTTGAAAGAAGCTTGGATCACTAATTAAATTTAAAAAGCTCTTGAGATTTTTTGTTCCTATTCCTGCCTAAGGTAAGCAGTTACTAGAAGTAACTCCATGGCCTGTGTGAGAGTTTCTAATGCTTGACCATTAAATCTGTTTCAGTTCCACAAAGTCTACTTTCTAATTCACCAGTAGCCTAAGTAGTTCTGTTAAAGGCTGAAGGTTTAATGGCCCATGAAGTAGAAAGATCCATCACCTATAGCAGGAATTGTCTAAATGAGACATTGGGATCATCTGTGGGATAAATCCCTGTGGCTGTTGAGAATCCCTTACAGGAACAGAAAGAACAGGGCCACGTCTGAAGTTACCAGTGTTCTGCATTGCAAAAGGGACAAATAAAGGCTACAAGTTCAAAGCTTTGAATTAAACGTTTAAAGTTTGTTCGAATTTTAGTTATTTAAGTTATTTAATGAAATACACTGAGTATCCTGGCAGGGAGAGGAATATATGATTTGGATTCATTTAAGATCAGTCCTTCAGCTTTCTTTTTGGTCTCTTGCCTCCTCAAGAACTGTGGCAGAGCTGACAGCAAAAAAGACTGCAGGGCACTGGGACCAGGAGGAACCAAGAGTGCAGGAAGAACAGTTTCTGGAAGTTTAAGGAGTCTTGAGTTCTATTCAGTCTGCACAAAAGGAAGTCTTTAGTGAGTAGCATCTTTTCCTCACTGCTGCCATCAGAAACAAAGTGTTCCAAAGCTTGGAGGTTAATATAAAGGTGTTTAAGGGAGCTCCATTAAAGCTGCAGAACAGTTACTTTGGAGTAGTGGAGTGCTGCAGGGTTGCTGCCTTGTGGGATATTTGCTGGAGGCAGTTGATTTTTATGCCACCTGGCAGATGTGGTAGATCCAGCCCGGGCACCAGCCCTTGCCCTGGGATGGACCCACTTGTTTGTTATTTGTTTGTCAGAGGTGTGTGCTGTGTGCAGGGCAGCAGCCACAGGAAGTAACCTCTGGTTTGCAATTTCTTTATGGTGAAATGATTTTTTTTCATCTTTAAAGATCCTGACAGTAAGGCCTGGATGAATTACTTCAATAAAGTTAGGTGCTGTGAATGGCCTCACACAAAACCAGCTTGAAAGGGTGTTAAAATGTCAAATTTCAGTAATGAGGAGCAGGCACAGCACCAGTGAGTGATTGGACAGACTTTTCTTGCAGCCTCAGGTGGTCAGTGATTTGCATCCTGCACAGTCTGTACCCTGTGAATGGGAATTCTGGAGCAGTCAGGAAAGAGGTGACTGGATTGCTGTGGAGCTTCTTCCAGACCTGCCCTAGACTCACTGTATTTACAGACACTTTGCACTGCAGGTTCCCTTAAACCTCCTTGTTACTGATGTTTTCCAGAGTTTTACAAATATCAAAGTGCTGTATAACAGGGAGGACCATTGTTGTTATTTACCAAGGTAGGAGCTTGGATCTGTTCCCTGCCAGACTGAGGTAGGTTCCCATCCAAAGACAGAAATCATCTACTGCCTTCTGAGCTCTCCTTTCATTTGCTCTGCAGCTGATTTGCCCTAAGCAGGATTCCTGCTGTATGTTGTAAACAACCTGGCTGGTTTCCTTTGTAGCCTGAAGAACTTCAATTTGGGGATTGTTTATTTTGGAAAAGAGAAAAAAAAATTTTTTTGAAGCTTTATAACCTGGCCTGCTCACAAGCTGCCTCGTGTATCAGCATGAAATGGTTCTATGCACAGAGCTTTTTGCTGCCTTGACATTTTCCAGGTTGATTCTCCTTGGTACTAAATGGTGCTCTGTGACCAGAGGCATGTGAAGCTCAGAAAATAAAATTATAGCCCTTGTTCTGCAATTGTAATAGTGGCTCCAACCCAGACGTGGGCTGATGCCTCTGTAGCTTTTCACCATTCCCATTTCCTGCTGCTCTCCTCTGGTGCAGTTACAAGTGCAGCAATCCCCACAGGGGCAGGAGGGGATCCTGTCCCATGAAACAGAGTGCAGGAGGGACACAGGAGCTCGAGCTGCTGCTGGCTGTGAGCTGTAATCCATGTTCAGCCTTGCCTGTGACCTCCTAATCGGAGGGCACGGTGTAAATTGCCTTGAACGTGATTGGAATGGACGGGGGGAGCTGAGCTTTTGCCTCCAGTCCTTTGTCCTGTGGCTGAGTGCCTGGAGCAGGCGCAGCCCTGTGTCCCTGCCACACCTGCAGTGAGGGGCTGCTGCTGCCTGGGCACAGGACACTGCCCTCCTCCTGCCAGGACAGCACCTCTGCCTGCTCCCTGCTCAGTGCTGCATTTTTAATGGCTTGATTCTGCTAAATGTCTGGGGTGTGTGGGGAGGGAAACAGGGGCAGGTCAGGGAGGGATGAGTTTCTGTAGGTGGAAAGGCAGGAGGAGAATTCTGCCTCGCTGTTGTGTTCTCATAAGCTTCTTTGAGCCTGCAGAAAGATGATAATTAAACTAGACAGAATCTTAAGCTTTTGCCTTGCCTTGCCAGCAGCACCAGACTTCAGAGTCTCCCTCTAAAAGGAGCTGTGCCTCGTGCTGGTTCTGTACATGCTTAGCTGCTCTCACACCATATGGGTGTACAGCAGTGCCTTTGTTTTAGTCTGACCTTGACCTTGAGGTCATAGGCTTCTGAAACATGTGGACTTACCCTGGCTGTTGTAGCTACATGATCATTTTTATCTGATTTTTTCTTCTGTCTAAATGTAGCAGAGTCTAGATGTCAGAGGATTGGAGCAGTGCAAGGAATGAAATCAAATCTTTCCACTTTCAGTGCCATTGTCAAAAGGAGGAGGGGAGAGTGGGATAACTAGGAAGTGTTTAGATAAACTACATCCCAGTGAAAATGAGGAAAGGCTCACTGAGGGTTTTGCAGAGACCAAAAGCAGCAGAGCTCAGAGTGAACCTGCCCTAGTGACTAGTAGACTAGCCTGGTACCACTGTGTATGCAAAGATTGCCAGCTCATTCCCTTCTGCAGAGAAGGTCCTTGGGGCTTTAAATAGAGAACTTGTCAGGAACAGCCCCTTGACTTAAGTACTGCTGGGTGAGATGGCTCACAGAGAACAAGATCTTTGGCATAGTCAGATCCTGGATCTGGTCATGCTTAAACCTCGAATTCTGCCCAGAAAGAAGGAACATTAAATTCAGCTGTGTCAGGCTGCTGCAGAGCAAAGACTCGAAAATACTTTTGAAACACAAGTACTATTAAATATCACTGAGGGATCGTAACATTCTATCTGCAGGATTGGGTTGTGGCTGAGTTCAGCCTCAGTCACAATTAAATTGGTTCTATAATTCTAAAATGACACTCACTGGCATCTTTGCAGGAGAGCCCCCACTGCATTTGTGATGTGTTTGAGTGTGTTCTGTCACCTGGGTAGGAAGCAGAGGTCGTGTGTGTTGTTTTTCCAGTCTCCTGTCTTGACAAGAGTGCAGAGAGTTGGTTTCTGTCTGGACCTGAATAAGTCTTTGTGAAGGTTGTTAGCACCATTCTTGCCCAGAGCTACTAAAAAGAAAGAGGGAGCAGTAAGGGAAGAAAGAGAGAGATTAAAGGGGAAAACCCAGTAGGTTATAAATGCATTTTCCTCTGTGCTGGAGGTTAAATAATATTTTATGTGTGTGACAGATACTGTGATTAAGGAGCTGTTAGGCAGAATGAGAGCTGGGCAGCAAAGGGAGCAGAGATGCTTGAGGGAAAAGGGTACTAAGATGTTCTAGTGCTGAATTCTCTTGTGCATATCTACTGTGTGATATGTGGCTTTGTGTGTGCCTTTTAGTGGAGAAAAAAAAATAGGATATTCTACAGACATTGAGGGTGTTTTCCTTTCCTTGCTTTAGCATCTTTTCTGTCTGAGATGTGTCACTGGTTACTAGTGACATTACTTTAGAAAATGGTCAGAGGCTCTAATCCTGCTGCTACTTGAAGGTCTAGGATTAGGGCTGTAGAATGGCATATGATAATCTTGTACATAAATCATGGCTTTAACAAATGGGGAAGGTTTATCCTGTTTACTCTGATGCAGACAGGCTCGTCCCTCTGCGTCTTGCTCAGTTTGAGGACTCCTCAGTCACTGCAGAGCCTCTGGAGTTTCAGCTGTCATCATATACCCCTCATTCAAATCAATGAAATCTGGGCACTCAGGCTCTGTTTTAGATCAGGTCAATAAATACTTGACCTATCCTGGGTTGTATTTTAATGTTCCACAGGCGCCTGTCATTCCCAGAGGCTCTTCCTCACGCTGCCTGTGTAAGCTGGGCTTCAGACAGGATGATATGCCTGTCTCATCTCATAAGCTTTTTACTTCCACTCAATGGACAATGTCTCATTGAAGCAGCAGTAAACAGGGAGCAGTGTGTGCTGTTAGCATGCACTACAAAGCTCTGTACTTCAGTCATTTAACACAACATGGGATTTAAAGCCCTCCCTGCTTCCTTTTGCAGAAGACAGTGTGTCATTCCACTTATTCAGCTGATCCACTTTTGACAGGCAGACAGCAGTGGATAGAGCAGAAGGAGAAAAAGTAAAAAGTCTCAGTTTGGAGGCTCTTTGTCCAGATTGAAAATAAGGGAAAGGCTGGAATGTTAAAAGGTCCAGGTGAAGTGGAAATTCATGGCTGTTGAATGTTTGTGTGAGTAGTGGGATGTCCTTGAGATCCTGTGGGGTCCAGCAGAAGTAGATCCCATGAAAGAGGTGGGCATATAACCTTTCCAAAAGGTTACTCACTGGAAATGTTTTATCTTCCCTCACTGAGCAGAGGAAACCATGGAGTTAACAATCTAATGGTTACATTAAAGCAGCACGCTTTGGGATGGGATAATTATCCTAAATCCCTCCGATTCATTTGCATATATTGGGTTGGTTGAGGAGGGACCTGCTGAGTACCGAGTTTGTTCTGCCTGGTATGTGAGCCCTAACTCAGGGGATGTTTGTTTCCTGCTTTGTTAAGACAAAACAGCCCTTTGCTGAGTCCTTTTAATGTGTTCCTAACACCTATTCAAAAGCCACAGAATCGAATTCTGCCGTTTTCCCGCTGGTGGTGTGTCAGTGGCTGAGGCAGTGATGGGAGCAGCAGAACGGCGTTCCACTGCTTCAGCACAACCTTCCGTCCCCGGGCCGGGGCACGGCGGGCGTTTAACCATCACCGTCCTGTTGAGAAGAGCAGCGGGCAGCTCTGCCGAGGGCAGGCGGGCAGGGCAGGGCTGTGTGCCCTGGGGCTGCCCCCGGGGAGGGAACGGCGCCGTGCCGCTGGCGGGCAGCTGCGGGATCCCGGCAGCGCCGATGGGGCTGCTGCTGCCCGGTGCCCGATGGCCGGTCCCCGGTGCCCGATCCCCGATGGCCGATCCCCGGTGCCCGATGGCCGGTGCCGGCTCCGTGCGGACACACGGTGTGTGCGGGGTGTTGTGTTGTGTGTGCAGGGTGTTCTGTGCGGGGTGTTCGTGCCCCGCTCCCGCTGGCGGGGCCCTGCGTGCGCAGCAGCGATTACAGGCGTGCTGAGCCAAACGTGATTAGCGAAGCTGCAATTAGAGTGGAGGCCAGGAGGGCAGTGGCTTACTGCAGGAAGGGTCACCGCTGCTATCTGTCAGAACAGAAATAAATATGGGAGATGACAAAGGATTTAGCAGCACTCGTGTCTGAAGAGGCTGTAAATAGCCAGGGCACTGCCAGGAAGAAGCTGGGAGCGCTGCAGTTTTAGACAAGGGCGGTGGGGGAAGGAGAGGAGAAAAAGAAAAACAAAACTGGGTTTTCCTCCTGACCAGATAATTTCAAAAGGGACTTCAAAAAAACTTTGTAAGAGCTAGGTTATGTAGGTAAAACATTGCCTCAGGGAAATCTGGGAAAATGATCCCCAGTGCAGATCCTGGGAGCTGATTCACTGATACCAACCCGTGTAATGGGGTTTGTGCAGTGAGGGCCTTGGGACTGTGGCTGCAGCCCCGGGTTTCCTTACGGGTAAAACGTGGTGAGAAGTGTCCCTGAGAGCAGGAGGTGAGGAGTGCCCGCTGCTGTCTGTGGGAAGGAGCAGGGACATGGATTCTTTGGGTGACTCCCCACTTTGTACACACACAGCTGTGCTGCAGCCAGACCTGCTGGACACCGACACAGGATCTGGAGGACAGGCTGCTGAGGAACCTTCCACCAGGTTCTGTACTCTTGCAGAATGTTGTAACATTTTGCTCTTTATTTTCCTCCTTTCCAAAGAAACAGTTAAAGGAGGAAACTGCTGGACTCCTTCTTTACATTGTGGGGCTTTTTTAGCCATAGCATATGAGACCGACTGGAGGTTCAAGATCTGCTTTTAGAGAAAACTACAGAGGAACGGTAACTTGTTTTTAGAGGAACAATAATTTGTCCTGAAGATGGAACCCCAAATCTTTGAGGTGTCTGTATGTAGTTAATTTAGTGAAACCTACCCACCATGATGTTTTACAGTACTAAGAGTGCTCATTTTGTTTTGTTCCTTGATATTCCTTTGCAGTATCTGCCAAGTGTTGATTTGTGGATGACCTGTGCAGTTGTAAATCATCTTGGTTGACCCTTTGTCACTTTTGTTTTTGCTAAATGGCATGGAGTTTGACAGATGCCAGTGGGAGATCAGAGGTTTTGGTACCAGGGAGCCTTTGACCATGTGGTGGCATTGGAAGAGCTGTGTGTGGCAGTGCCAGCGCAGTCCTTACAGCCCTGCTGCTTCAGGCTGATTGTCATGCTGGATACACAACGAGGGGATGGTGATTTGGTTCATTTTGGAATCTCTGAGATAGGCTGCAGCCCAACAGGAGAGCATCTGCTTTTCTTTTTGCTGAAGAACACTGCTGGAACTTCTCTGTATAAGCTCATTTGAAAACCCTTTGCTTGATTTTACTAATATGTGGTGATTTGCCTCCTTTTACCTACAGAAAATTACTTATCGGAATAAAATGCAAGAATATTGGCTACGAAAGGGGAAGATAAAGAGTGTAATTGTGTTAATTATTGGAATACCAGACATGTAATTAATATGCTACAGGAATAAAGAGCAAATGTACTAATAGCACATAATTGGACTTAAACTACACCCTTGGTAGAAGTCTCTGCAATGGAACTGTTGTGTTTGTGCTCCTTTTCAAATTAGCAATAAGGAATAAATTAACATCCATTTTCTTGCCCGTACAAAGACGGAATCATATTGTGGGGCTGGGTAATGAATGCAGAGAATGCCTCTACACTCCCATATGGCTCTTGGGGAGGGGAATGCTCATGCACATGGCTCTTCTCCCTTGCAGAGAGGGGGAAGGCAGAGAGGAAAACCTCATTGTGTGACCAGATGTTTGCAGAACACCATGAGCCTAAAGAATACAAAACATCTGTAAGCAGAGAAATTTCAACACTGTCACCAGTATCTGGTGCAAATATACATTGGTTTATCCACCCACCCTTTAATACCTGGTGTGTTACTGGACTGTGTTGTCAGACAAGGAAATAGGGTAGGGGCAAGACACTGTCACAGAGGGACATCTGTGATAGAACTGGAAAAAAAACCGAGTTCTTTACTCAGCAAATACTTATGTTAATAAAGCCTAAATCTTATTGAGGTCCTTAACAAATATTGCTTTTCAGGTAAAGACTTGAAGGCCAGTCTGTTCAAGGTATTTCAAGGTATTTACAGTATATCTTGATTCCAGGTATTTCAAGCTATTGCAGCACTTGTTAATTTTCCCTCCCCTCTTTGTTCCTTTCTTTCCTAAATATGTAAATGGAAAGCCTAGAAATTCTGTCTTATTCAGTTGTAATGCACCTGTCACCACGGTACCCAGACACCTGTCTTTTGCTTCACAGAAGTATTGTGAGAGTGCATTAATTAACGCTCGTAAATGCTCCGAGATCCTGGGATGGAAGGTGCTAATGAGTTGTAAAATATTATAATGATGATGCAGAATATTCAGTCTCTGTAAGGAAGGACTTGCATCTCCCCTTCATTGCTTTCATGTTTCTGGATGCATATTTTGCTATAGAAGGTAAGTCTGAGCAGGAGGAAGGATTGAACAAGGTAGAAAGACTGCTACTGCTGCTGGTTTTCTTGTGAGGGAGCTGGTTGGTTTCATGTACTTCTTTGCTTATTGAATTTTCTTTTTGTCTCTCTGATGAACCCCTACTTCAATGGCTTGTTCAGAATTCTCTGAACGTTCAGAAATGTCAGGGGAGAAGATTTTCTTCTTCAGATTGCCAAGGCCTTCATTTGCATCCCCTAAATCAATTCTCATACATGATCAAAGCAGTTCAGGAAATTTTCAAGTGTGGGGAAAAGCAGTCCTGTAATTTTTTCTCCTCTAAAATATACAGTCAGGTTCCAAAGCATTAAAAAAAATAATAAAGTCTTAATTTACTGAATCTAAAACCACTTGAGTTTTATGCCTATGTACAGAATGTGTATATTGGGGACAGCAAGACTTGAAATGACCTAACAGGTCACCTCTGTGTGGTTTGTCTTCCAGCTGGCAGGGGCATTGCTCTGGTGTTGTGTTGTGGAGTTTTCTCTTGAGTGACCCAAAAGATACCACGACTGCCTGTTGCCTTACAAGAGTATTCTGGGGCTTCATAGACCTCATTGTGCAGAATTAATCATTTATATTCACCCAAATTACCTTTTTCTTAGTCTCATAATTGTTTGTTCTTCGACCATGTCAGAACCAGAAAACACCAAAATTCCGATTCCCCAAATACTTTGTGATTGTCCTGTTGCCTTTTCCGGTGGGGATGGGAGCAGCTGGAGTGCTGCTGTTGCAGCTTCTCAGAAGCTGCTCTCGTTGCCCTCATCTAATATTTTGCTTGGGTGTGCATGCAGCTCTCTCATGAACTTAATTACTGCCTAGTCTCTATGGCAATTGGTCCCTTCTCAGATGTGGTTTCAGGGCAGCTGTGATAAACTGGTGGAGGAGATGAAGCTGGGTTTTAACTTCCCATTAAAAGAAATCATCATCTGCAAACACAGTACTATGCAGACATTAATTTTACTGAGATGAAAAACAAGCCCACACTTTGTTCCAGCCTCTTTATTTAAAGATAACCATTTTCTCAATGCAGTTCTAGACCATTTGAAGTTTGGGCCCTTTCCCCGTATGTCCCCCTTTAAACAAGAGTCCAGGTCTAATATCCAGAAGTAACAGTGCATATTCTGCATGTATTCAAAATAATTTATGATCCTGAGCTCTATCAAGCAGATCCAGGTCTGCTGTTGATGTACCTGAGCATGTCCTGCTGCTCCCTGTATTCACAGAGTGCATTGCCTGCCTTTCAGGAGCAGGCAAATGCATTCATTTGTCCCTATCACCCTATCTTTTCTCTTCTGGCTGCTCAGCTCCACTCTGACAAGCACAATAAATGTGTCCTCCTGGGTCCTTGCAAGCCAGGCATTAGTCACACTGTGCATTTCAAGGACATCAGGCCGATAGGTTTTCAGCTGAAACAGAAAACATGTTCTGCCAGGAGCCATTTGTTCCAGTTTTGTTGCTTACCAATAAAATAAAAATCAATGGTTTTTTGGAACTTGAGAAGCAGGTTAGAGAGTAGGAGGGAGGTAAGTGGTAAAATGAAGGTGCTGAAGTTAGTTCCTTGAATTTCTCTGAAATAATGGCATGTGACATTTGGGATAGAGCGAGGATCTCTGTCAGTGTGGGAAATGCAGTTTCTTCTGGCAGACAGGAGGAACAGGACAGCTCTTGCCTAACAGCAAACAGGACTGGTGCACAGCAGGTCCCACACTGGGAGATTGAAATCTAATTGAGGTTTGGGAAACAAAATGAGAGAATGTTGTATTTGCCACACTTCCAGAGTAAGTGGGCTACCCGTGGTGCCAGGGCTCAGGAGTTCATGTGGCTGCCTCACCTCGTGTGCAGGGCCCATCCCGTCTGTAGCAGCCTCTCAGCTGCCACTTAAACCTCTCAGTCACCCCGGGAAACAAAGCCATCGAACTGATCCTAAAATACAGGCTAAAGAATTGTTTGCTTTACTGAATCAGGGCCTTAGTCACAACTGACTCGGAGGAGTTTGCTTAGAAAGTGAAATGCCATCAATGCCTTCTCTTTCCTTGGAAATTTCCCAGTTTTCAGCATGACTGATTCAGCTGATTAATTCATCTGAGCTGGTAGTGTCACTGTGTAATAAATGAGGTTTACCTGAACATAGCATTTCTTCTCTTAAAATGTATCTTCTTCCTAATTCTGCAGAATCAGAACAATGTAAATGAGTCCTGATGGTAACACCAAAGTCCCCTTCTCACTGTGGTCCATGGTGCTGTGCTTTCTCCTGTTGTAATGCATGATACAGCCCAAGTGAAAGACAGAGCTCTTCTTAAATGTGTTTTTGCCATACTTAATGATAAATCATTTTGCAAAAAATGTTTTAATAGAGAGTGTGTATGTGAAGGCCAGACATTCAGCCCTCTTCAGATATCTTTATATTGACATTAAAGCTCTGTCCATGGTTAGATTCCTAATCAAAATCCAATATTTGGGTGATTACTGGGTATGTGTTACACTGTGTATTCATCAATGGGCTTTCAACTGATGAGATTGTGCCTAGCAGATCTTTACTAACGGGTGGTTCTCACTCAGACAGTACACTAGTAAGCCTAGTTGGAGAATCACACTGTGCTGGACAGTCCTACTCTCCATACAAAAGAAAAACACATCATGTAGCACCCTGTCAGCTGAAGCTGCGTTGGCAGAATGTAAAGACTCAGCTCTCTGGCAACAGATGGGCTCCAGGCTTCTTCTGACATGATCTGCCATCCAGCATATGTTAGCCAGGCTGAGAAATCAAGGAGGTTTAGACTGAGGTTTTAGCTTAATTTAAAAAAAGAAAGATGTCTTAGCTCTTGATAGAGCAGCTGCCCTACAGTCAGTGGAATAAATGCAGAGTAACTTGGCTAAGGGAGAGCTCAGGGGCACAGGATAGTAACTGGGGATGTTCATGGCCATGGGCCTCAGGGTACGGCTCTTTGGGTTCCTGCTCTGCCTGCAGAAGTGTTCAGCAAGGTTGGTTTTGGGGATGGCAGAGGGAGAACATTTTTCCTTTGGATACCCAAATGCACTGGCTTGTACAGGCCAGATTCTGTCAGCTGAGACCTCAGCGGATGCTCCAGGGCAGTCAATAGGTTGGTTTCTCACCTTTGGTTTCTCCCCATCTCGAGTGTGGGGTGACCAGGTACTCGGCCCTGGGCTTGCCTCTGGAGGGAGGAGGCAGTTTTTCCAGCACAGATCAATCTCGGTATTTAAATTGCACAGAAGATAAGGAAATACCACATCTCTATGATCCTGAACATTCTGGACTTTATTTTTATTTGACTGTGGGAGTGAAATGGCTAATAGGTACAAAGCATGAGTAGTCAGATCTAATTATAAAATAAGTTGGTTGCATTTTAATTGTCAAAACTAAGATCATGGTATTGATCATTTTTTCCTTTGTTGAAACATTTTCTAATTGAAATTTTTTATAGTAGAGCAAAGAACTTTTCTATTATAGGATGAGTTCTGTACAACTTAATGAAAATTCTTGATTTAGATAGTACTTGGAAATTTTTCCAAACAGAAGTAATTTTTGGCCTTGATAGAAGTCACTACACGAAAAGGGTTTGTTGCTCAGCAGAGCAGATTCAGTGCTGCACCAAAGTGTGTTTGTGTTTGCACACATTGCTGCAGGATTGCAGCTCCAGAGTTGGGGAAACAGCAAGACAGGGGTGCTGGGTTAATGGTTGGATTTGATGATATTAAAGGTCTTTTCCAACCTAAATGATGCTGTCATTGTTTGCACCTGACGCTTGTAGCACCAGGTGTTGGCAGTTTGTTCAATCCCAGCTGCTGCCTGTGTTTGTGCATCCCATACCCAGTGTGTCCCTGTACCTGTCTGCCTTTGGCATCAGCTTTGGGCTGGGTTAAACCCAATGGTTTTGTCTTTTTTTCTGAAGGGAAGTGTCACTATTAGGGCAAGAGCATTCAAATAGCTTTATATGCGGTTAATTATTTCTTAGCTAGCTTTATACGGGGTTTAACTCTTTCTAACGACTTGGAGGCTTAATCAGCATTTATTAAATGAGCTGCGTGATGCTTTGGAGGGGCATTAATTTAAACCAGCTGCGTGATGCTTTAGAGGGGCATTAATTTAAACCAGCTGTGTGAGGCTCTGGAGGGGCATTAATTTAAACCAGCTGTGTGAGGCTCTGGAGGGGCACCAGGTTCCCTCAGCTGTGTGACGCGTGGGGAAGGTCTCTCTGCTCCCTGCCCGCCGCAAGAACCCAAACGAAGGCCAAAGCGCCCGAAGCAGCGGAGGCGCTCCGGGGCCGGTGGACGGGAGGTGCCCGTGAGGGAGCGGCGGTGCCTCTGAGGGGGCGCGAGAGGCCCGGTGAGGGAGCGGGAGGTGACCCCGAGTGAGTGATGGTGCCCCGTGAGGGAACAGAAACTGCCCCCTGAGGGAGCGGGAGGTGCCCCCGAGGGAGCGATGGTGCCCCGTGAAGGAGCGGGAGGTGCCCCCGAGGGAGCGGCGATGCCCGTGAAGGAGCGGGAGGTGCCCCCGAGGGAGCGATGGTGCCCGTGAAGGGAGCAGGAGGTGCCCCCGAGGGAGTGATGGTGCCCCTTGAGGGAGCGGGAGGTGCCCCCGAAGGAGCGGCGATGCCCGTGAAGGAGCGGGAGGTGCCCCCGAGGGAGTGATGGTGCCCCTTGAGGGAGCGGGAGGTGCCCCCTGAGGGAGCGGCGATGCCCGTGAAGGGAGCGGGAGGTGCCCCCGAGGGAGCGGCGGTGCCCGTGAAGGATCACTGATGCCCCGTGACGGAACAGGAGGTGCCCGTGAAGGAGCGGGAGGTGCCCCCGAGGGAGTGATGGTGCCCCGTGACGGAACAGGAGGTGCCCGTGAAGCAGCGGCGGTGCCGCAGTGCCCTCAGCGCCAGGGGCGGGGCGCGCCGCTGCCCGCGGGGGTCCGCAATGGGCTCTCCCGGCCCCCCCCGCCCCGAGCCGTTGGTTCGCTCCCTCCCCCGCCTGTGCCCGGCGCGGGCCCGGCCGCCATTTTAGGAGCCGCCGGCGGGGCGGGCGGGGGAGGGAGGGGAGGGACGGTGAGCGGAGCGGGGCCGCGCAGCGCTTCTCGTCCCTCCTCCTCCTCTTCCTCCTCCTCCTCCGCGGGGCCGAGCCGAGCCCTCCGCCCGCCGCACAGCGGAGCCCGGACCAGCGGGGGCGCCAGCCGGGGCTGCGCGCTGCCGTCCCCGCTCCGCGCTGCCATGCCGGCCCCCGCCGCCCGCCTGCTGCTCGCCGCGCTGCTCTGCGGAGCGGCGGCGGCCGCTCGAGGTAATGCGGCTGGGGCGGGCGGGGGAGGCTCCGCGGCATCTTGGCGACGGCGACGGTTCGGATCGCCTCCCGGGCTGCGCCGCGGGCGGCCGAAGGGACGGTGTCCTTGGCGCCCTGCGCAGGGGAGGGAGCGCGGAGGCGGGCGGGCATCGAGGCTTGGGAAAGGGGGGGAAGGATGGAGCTGGGGCCGGGGTGACCCCGCCGCGGCCATTGCACCTGCAGAGGGGACCAGGGGATGGCGGCTCGTCCTCCCGGCTCACCTGCGCCCAGCGGCCCCGAAGCCTCTGAGCCGCGGAGGGCAGGGCCCGGCCCGGCCGGGGATGCGCGCCGGCGGCGCTCGCTGTGTCCGCCCGCCTGTTACATAACGGGCCCGGGCCGGGCCGGGCGGGGGGCGGCACTTGTTGCCGGGAGGGTCCCGCGGGCACAGCCGGCCGGAGCGGGGCCGGGCAGAGCCGGGGCGGGAGCGGGGGTTAAAGCCCCGGGCAGCCGGGCCTGGCTGGGCTGGCGTGGGAAAGCTCCGTGCGGGGATGAGCCGCAGCAGCGCCTGGGCCGGACCGTGCGGGATCGCGATGTGAGCGCGGGCCTGGCGGCTATTGATTGATCCCGAGGAGCAGCGGCAGCATACGCATTGCGGGGCTGCTCCCCGGCGGGCTTCAGTGAGAGGCTCGGAGACGCTTCCTCACCTGAAGGTTACCCCTGGCATCGGGAATGCTGTTTCTGCAAGATTCAGCTGATCGCATGAGGAGATTTTAAGAGCGTTGAATAGGAGCGTGCATTAGAAGTGAAGCTGTAAAATGGCTTATAAATACGTTGAAGGGAAGTTCTTGATCTAAAAACCAGCTCGTTACGGACATGTCTCGCTGCAGTTTCCCTGTGTGGGGTGAAGAAGCTGATGCTGTAGTGTGTCTGGGAGGGCCTCTGCCAGCTCTTCTGACAGTGGCCACCATTTACCTGTGCGAGATCCCCCAAGTACAATCTGTTCACCAGCGTTCTTGGAATCGTTAAATGTAGTATTTCCCGCACCAGTACACAAGCACCGTGTCTTTGAATTCTGTCGTTTGAAATTAGGTATAAGATTAAGATCAAAAGCCATTTTGCAAGAATGCTGCTTGGAAACAAATGGCAAATTTCAGCAGCGTTACCCAGGACAGCACTGGTAGGCAGATTTTCTGCAGCTTGTTGGAGGCAGTACCTGTTTTCAGGCAGATCTACAGAGCTGCTGGACTGCAGGTCCTGGTCTGTTGAACTTCATCACATATAACTGAGTTACAGAATGAGGGCTGGTTCAGCATGGAACGTGCAGTTGCCTTAGTCCTTGCAGCCTTTTGGCTGCTGTAGGTAGGCCTGTTAATACGTGGAGATGCACTTAGTGACGAGTAAGCTCTGGAGGACACCTGGAAAGCTGCAAGGGCTACTCATTTTCATTTCCTGTTGTTAGGAAAGGCATTTGTTTGGCAGCATTTATGGTGGGCTTTCCATTTTGTGCTGTATTGCCAGTTCCTTTTTTTTTTTTTTTTCAAGTACAGTTGAAGTTGCTGGTTCTGCCATTCCTGTCGGTGGAACAGGGGAGTGAAAAGTGGTTTCTTTATTGATGATGAAAGGGAAGCGGCGTTTGGGGGTTGTGATCTTGCACAAAAAGCAGGTGTGACCTAGCATCTTTCCTGTCGTTATTTTAAGGGGTGCAGAGAGTGATTTTGGCTTCTAAAGAGGCATTTTCCTGTCCAGCTGGTGCAGAACTCTTAATCTAATCGAATTTGGTTTGTAATTGATCAAGTTGACCCAAATATTTCTGAGCTTGTTGCAGTGGGAAAGCAGTACCTGGCAGTGCATCCAGACTGTGTTTGTGGGGGAAGCTGTTGGATGTCTGTGGCCAGAGCTGGCTGGGGAGTGGAATGGAGCAGTTTCTGGAGGAGGAGGCAGCACAGCTCACGGCTGCTGCATCCACGGCTCCTGATCAGGCAGAGCAATGCACCTCTCTTGTCTTGGGGCCCTTCCGACTCACTATCATTTAGGAGAAGTATTGATGAAAATAATACTATCTTGAGAAAGCTTTGCTGATCTGTGATTATTTCAGGAAGTTATGTGGTGCTGCGAATGTCTTAAATCCAAACCACAAACCATTTTGTTACTACTACAGTCTTGCTGCAGATGTTTTTTTGACACAGGAACAGCATTTTTAATAGAGGGCTGGGGATTAGGTAGGTTTCTTTCTCCTTTCTAGAGGCAAGGAAATGTAACACTACCCTAAAGCATTATGTAGAGACAATTTGGCTATTTATGGGTCCTGGTTTTTTTGTTCTCCAAGTATTTATGAAAGTAAGAAACCACCGAGAAGAGAGAAAGTTAAGCAGTACTAGACCTCTCTACAGTAGTGCTTGGGAAAGCATTATATACAGCCATCTGTTCATGCTAACAATTTTAATCTCTTTTTCTGTATGTGTTATTTAAAATAATGCACTGCTGTGGAAGCTGAAATGGAGGAGAGATGGTCTGGGCAAGCATGGTTTACCTTGTGTTTGGAATACTCCTGAGCTGGTTGTTTTCTCCCATCTTACCAGGCTGAGTTAGCAGGAAGATTTGTCAACAGAGACTTCTCTAGACTTAATAAATGTATCTTTGGTTTGAGGTTATAATGATCCTGCAGACACAAAATCACCAGTTGCAGATAATTGCAAAGATTTTTTTAAGGAGAAGGAAGCTGGGCTCGTAGGTTTCTGTGTGTCCTGGAAGTTAGAAGGGTTGGTGCTAAAGCCAGGTCAGTCCACAGCTCTGCACAGTGTGAACATTCCACAACTTGGAATTCTGCTCTTCTGGGTAAAGCACTCTTTCCTGCCATGAAGCCCAAATATGTGGTAGCTAAGTGGCTTGTGCCTCTGGAATTGTTCTGCAGAGAGGAAAAAACTTCTACAGTCACTAAAGTTTTCTCAACAAAAGCACTTCTACCATTTTTCTGAGCCTTATCTCACTCTCTTTAGTTCTGTTGGGAGAAGTCTCTCTGAAACGTGGTTTATGGTGCTAAGGGCCACATATCTTGTAGCATTATCACAGTTGTCAAGGACAGAAATGATACCTCAACATGGGAGAGTTCAGTGAGGCGGAAGCCTTGGTCTTAAATAAATCTTGTTTTGCACTCTAATTTATTTGTTTTGTCCTGATTGACTCGCATTGGCTTCTGTAGGGGCTAAACCTCCTTAGGAGCCTTTAGAAGGGATTATTGGAAACCTCAGTGCCTTTGAAGAAGTGTCTGTCTGTCCTTTGTTTATGGTATTAGGTCTCATCTCACTTGCTTTGTATCTGATTGAAAACAAGTTGCAGCTACTGCTCCCAGTGGGTTTCCCTGTTTTTAAATGGAGTCAACAAGCAGAGCCAGAAGTGCCAGCTCTACTGGGGTGATGTTTGCTGTGTTTCTAAATCCTGTTTCCTTTCAGGGAGCAAAGTTTATAAATATGACAACAGTTAAAAGGGAAGGGGTTTCCACTCTTGCAACTATAAATAGCATCATTTAAGATAACATTTATTAATTTAGTGTTTGTAGTTAAAGGCTTATGTTTTCTATTTCAGTCTTCTGTTTAGTGTAAAACATTTTAAATTTCACTTGAAAATAAGGCTTTGTTTTCTTAATCCTATTTAAACTGTTTTGTGGTGGAATCTTTGTTTTCTCTGCCAGGCTTTTATCCAAATTCAAATTTGGTCAGTATATCCTCTGTCTAAGGTCTTTGGTTCTCTGAATGTTTCTTCTGTTGCAGTTGAGGATAGTAAAAACTGCAAATAGTTTCTGATCAGTCATTTGCATGTCCCTTAGTTTCATCAGGCTTACAGCAAAACTTGCATGTATCTTTGTACAAATAAAATCAGATTTAGGCAGCTGGTTCAGTGGGGAACGAGAAACTTCCTGTAAGTTGTGATAAACAAGTGATTTTTCGCTAGGCAGAATACAATTTAATAAAACCTTGTTGAATCCCTTCAGCCACTGGTTTGGATGAGGTGTTTGAAGAATTGGTGTTAATTGTACAGGCTGATAGTGTGGGCAGCTGATCGTTTATAGACATTATCTTGTGCTCCAGTGTATAGACATTATCTGTGCTCTCTCCATGGCAGAGAGCTTCCAGAGAGTTGTTACAAGTGCTCCTTAACTGTGGCTGAGAATCCAAGGCAGAGCTGTGAAAGTGGGGTGAATTTCAGCCTGGAGCCTAGAGGGTGATGGTGGCTGTCCATGCCCCTACTTAATCCCTGTCCTGATGCATCTCCTGGGCATTCCAAGTGACTCTCCTGGGTTCACTCCTCATCCTTGGCTGCTGCCCTCCATTCCCAGCAGTGGCAGTAGTTTGTCCTGGACCCTCGGGCTGTGGGTAATTTCCACACCACCCGGAGAGTCAGCTTTGAGCAGAACTTGTGTTCGCTTTTATCCCATTGTTTGGATCCCATTGTAGAACAATGGCTTTTGATAAAGTTCTAGGTTTGAGAAGACCCAATAAATAAACAAATAGACCTTTTCATTACCACTAGTTTATTTCAGGTTGCCTCTGTCCCAAGTTAATCGTGGGCCTTTTCTCCTGGAGGCAGGAGCTGTGAGAGGCAGGCAGGGCAGGACAGAACACACATTGTAATCAGGCCGTGCTGCACCTTCCTTTATTCAGCTTTACTTTCGGGGTGGAGCAGGCGCATTCTATTGTGTACCTCTTCACTCCTTGGCTGGACTGTGCCTTTCTGTGGTTAGGTACTACACAGACTTGTTCTTGTAATGATATGGCTTGAAATTTCATCAGAACAGTACTAAATTAAATGTTCAAGGTAAGACGCATTGAAGGTTTTATTGTCTCACTGAAAGGCATCCTTGTAATTTCTTGCATCGAGAGGAAGATAATAAAAGATACACAGTTATCAGTTTTTGTCAGACCTTCAGGACAAGTAAAGAACTTTACTAGTAAATCTACTGCAGATGAAGTGCAGTTCATCTGCATTAACAGAGTATGTAATTCTCTTTTTATGAATTTTTCTAGTAATTTTTCACAAGGTCTCAAAGGTACCATATTTTCAGAATGAGGATTTTCTGTTCAGTGTCACTAGATTGAACAAATAGCTTTCAAACCGTAGTACTTGTTATTGAGTTTAATATGTTTAACCAGTTAATTCTGAAGAATTTATTTTGACATGGATCATCTTGATTCAGTTCTAACAATATGCAGCATGGCTAGACAGCACTCTCTGTTAGAAGTAGTTACTAGAAGAAAAAGTGTTCCAACTACAGTCCTTTCTGGGTGAGGTGTGTTTAAATCTTCAGTCGTGTAGGTGCCAGATCCCATTTAAGTCAAATAAACTTCTGACCACTTGTAAGGAGATAACAGAAGTCCTCAGAAAGGACTTTGATAAGTACATTTAATTTTAATATTTGCTTTCAAATTGCAGAACTGAATTAATCTGATTGTCTTAATAACTTCTGATTAAAGTTTCCACACTAGCCCCAAACCCGGCTGCCCTGCCTGCCTGTTCATTTGCATTCATTAATTGTTTTAGGCAGCAGGAGAAGGCTGCTGCTGGTTATCTGCTGGGTTGTGTTGTGCAGCATCAGCCGTGGCTCTTGGGAAGGAGGCATCCTTGCTCTGAGGGGCATTCCCTTTGCTGCAGGGCAGTCAGGCTGCTCTGTGCTGGTCCAGGGCACTCTTCCCTGGGGCACCTGGTATTTTCAGACGGGGTATTGGGGGCACCAGTGCAGTTCCTCCCCCTGCAGCAGCAAACCTGCAGAGGAGCAGAGCTGCGAGGTGGCTGGGAGGTGCTCACCCCCTGATCTGTCAGGCTGGGCAGGAGTTTCTGCACTCAGGGTAACACCCGGGGAGTGCCTGTGCTTAGCTGGCCTTGACATTTCTGTGTGCCCACTAAAAGCCAGGCTCAGGTCTGTGAGCTGCCAGCACGGCTCCCCACACTTGACTAGAGTAAATGCTCCTTGGGATTGACGGCAGATTCCAGCGGAGGTGCTTACAAATAGTGTGAATATTGTATTTCAAGGAAACCAGTGTAGTTTATCCCGGTTAAATGGCAGGAGATTAACAGCTCAGGGCACTTGGTTAGTGTCAAGCTTGGAATAGGCTGCTGTTCTGGTTTGAAATTACCAGTCTGGCTTTGAACAGCTTCTGTAGATCGCAGGAGTTTTGTGACAATTAAACTACCCCTTCACATTTTTGTCTCTTTCCTCAGTCCAGCATTTAATGCTATTTCAGCAGCTGAGATCAGGATAATACTTGGTTCAGTTTGATTGAAGGGAAGCAGTGATGTATTGCTCGTAAGCTGTACTTCATGTTTCAAATGCTAGCTTGAGAACTCCTTCCAGTGTGTGGTTATGCTGAAGTCAGTAGATCACAAATACGGATAACGGGCCTTTCCTGGATGTTCAGCACTAAGTTTGGTGTTCTGAAATCCAGTGATGTTTAGCCTTCATACTCACAAAGGGATTTAAGCTTTGTGTTTTAAAATCTAGTGATGTTTTAGCCTTCCTAAACACAAAGGGGTTTAAGCTTTATGATTTTATTGTCTGCAGCACAATAAAAGGACATGACTTTGCTTTCAACTGGGCCTGTTGTTTGAAGGTTTGCTAGACTCTGCAGATGCTCAGCATACTCATAATTCTGTTCATATGTGGTTTCAGTACTTCAAGGTTTTATAGAACTCCCTACCCAGCGGTAGTGGGATTTAGGAGGTTGCTAAATTAGGAGAAGGTTTCTCAGAACTTTAAAAAAAAACCTAAGTATTTTTGTAATCCACATTCAGAAGCATTAGAATGGAGATGGAGGGCTTTTTTCTGGCAGAGATCTGTTCTGGTATTTTATACCACATCCTTGCAAGGATGGAGATGAACGGATGAAAGGACTCAGATTTTCAATTGAGGTATAACTGTCCCGGATGCCCTGACAGAAAAATGCACAGCTGTGACCTCCTCATGCTCCTGAAGCCACAGCTGTGTTGGTGAGATGGTTTTCCTGAGAGCAGGTTGGGATTGTGGGTGAGCATTCCACGGGAGCCTCACACCTGAGCAGTTCCTGGCGCCTTCCCTGGGAGGGAGGACTCTGTGTGAGCAGAAGCAGTTTGTTCCTGGGAGAGAGCTGCAGCACTGAACTGCCCTGGGTGAATAGAACCCTGTGCCTGGCATTTGCTGCCTCTGTGGTGTGCTGCAGATTGGAAGTGTGCCTCTGTGAGGGTGCTGAGGCAGTAAAGAGAGTGTTGCCATATTAAATAAAACCACATGGAGTAATTAACACACAGTTTGCATGAAAACAGTTCCTTGTGAGTTCTTTCTTGCTGCATTGTTATGGATGAAGATGATATATCCTGTCTGCTGTTGCTACTAACTAGTAAAAGATTGCAGATGAAAGCATATTGGGAGTATTATGGTTTCCTGTATGAGTTCTCTAGGTTTGATCATTTATTGAAGTGTCCTTTTATTGCTGATTTTTAATTCCCCTTAGGTAAGTGTATGGCACATGACATGAATCCATTTTAGTCTGTTGAAGAGGGAGGATTCAGGAGTCCGGGTTAGCCTTCCCTCTCTGCCTGTTTTGACAGTGTGCTTATATAATTCTTGGGGGTGCAATAGCAGGACTCAGCTGTGTGATGGTGTCCAAGCTGGAGTGTATATTTTGCTGTAATTGCACAGGCATGTGTTTCATAAGGTTTAGGATCTTGATCTCCTGCAGACCAAAACCTCGGTGATGTGGCCTATGGAATGCTCTCTGGTGTTTGTTGTAACCTCTGGCAAAGCCTTTCTTATATTTCACTGTGCATCGTTTGCTGAGGATTACTTGCTTTTGTCTGGGAAGGAGCAGTTTTCAGGCCCTGTGGGGTGTTTTTCAGTAGGCTCTAAGCAGCTGGATACATGCAGTCTTCCAGAAGTGCATTTGGGAAAATGAAGGAAACTTTAACATCCAGGAGCCAGTCAGGCAGTCACACTCCACCACCTGAGCTGGGCATCAGAACATAAAGCTAAATATTGAATAATTAAGAGACTCTGCTACTGGATTGTCACAAGTAGATGGCAGCCTGGTAGGATAATGTGGTTTGATCTTGCATCTTTAGTGATGTAGTAGCAAACACTGTTTTTGAGGCTGGCAAGGAAAGACAACTGCATTTCTCTGCAGCAGAGGAACACCAGTCATCTTGAGACAGGCTCAGGTGATCAGTTTGAAGCTCCTCTGTGTGCAGAGGTGAAAAGGATATTCTCGTGTGAGATTTTTAGTGGAGTTTCCCAGTCTCTTCAAACAAGCACTAAAGAAATGAAGTCTGAGCTCTTTGCCACCTGTTTTCTCTATGACAGTGAAACCCTCCATACAGGACAGAAAGCTGACAGGAGAACAAGTCTTCATGCTCTGAGGAACAGTCCACCAGCTGTATCCAGGTTTTCCATGGTGGGGGAAGCAGAGCATAAACAAATCCTGGTGCTTTGTGTTGGTCAGACTTCCCCGTGTGGTGCTGACTGAGGTTTTGCTGGAGTCACACTTGGCACTGGTGGCAGCAGCTCCCCATCACTGTTAGCAGCTTTTTGAATTGCACTTCAGGGGCATCTTAAATCCCAGCATAGTTAGAAACTAATTTAAATTCTCTGAGTTACTTTTGGAATGCCTACAGGGACACTCAACTCTTCCAAATATACTTAGCTAGGATTTTGTCTCAAATCTTTTAGTTTATTAAAATCTTGATTCAGAATTCTGAGAAAGGAAAATACTGAAATCACTATTATAAAGCATTTTTACAGGTATTATCAGTTTGCAATGTTTTGACTTGGTACTTTGTTTTGCTTTCAGTTAACAAGCATAAGCCATGGATTGAAACAACCTACCATGGCATAGTTACAGAAAATGACAACACAGTGCTCCTGGACCCCCCTTTAATAGCCCTGGACAAAGATGCACCTCTGCGCTTTGCAGGTAAGAATTCATCCATTCCTGTTTGCAGATGTGCAAATGCTTTCTGGGGGGCAAATGTTCTGTGTCAGTGTGTTCTCCCTAACAGGAGCATAACATTTCAAAGCTTTGAAATCCTAGGAAATGTGTGTGCATGGACCAGTGCTTTATTTCAGGTTTGCAGCTGTATCCGAGTATCCCAACCAGAAAGTACTTTGCTTCTTTCAGTTTCATGTTACGTGGTAATTTTTCTGGTGTTTTATTTTTGTTTTGTTTTCATAGTGTCTGTCTTTTTCCTCAATCCTCTGGATTCCACATTTCACAGCATTCAGCGTGGGAGTTCTGAAACAATGATATTTTTAACATTCTGAAGAGAGTTTTGGTTTCCTGAACGTTTTTTGTGTCTTAATAAAGTAAAAATACTAATTAGAAGAATTAGGAATTGCATGTCTTTGATAAGTTTACTTAACAGTCTAGGATATTTTAAAAATTGAACAACTTCCTCTGGCTGAAGAAAATGCTTTTTCTCCTCTAGCAAAGAATATAGAGAATGATACACGAGATATTTGCTAAGTGTGGTCTAATTCTTCACTTTGAACATAGGATTGACAATTTTCTTAAAAATTTCTGCAGTGGATTTTTTCTGAAAACTTTTGTTTAGGAATACTGTATTCATGAATTTGATGCAGTATTATGGAAAGTCTTTTTTTGAATTTGACAGTGTTAGATGTGTTTGAAGAATGCCATCAGCCATCTGCAGGTATTTGAATTACTTGTGGTGGATAACACAAGCTTAAATTGGATATTTGCAGCAGTTTATTTGGTTAAGCAAAATTTGAGAGTTACAAATCCTAGTGAAGTACCTGAAGGATGTGGCATGAGCCATTTTTGGGAGCATTGCTTAGCCTGGCTCTATGGAGGAAGAGATAGGAGATTGATTAAATTAAATTAAGAGCTATTTGAAATGTTCAGCAGCTGACTGCATTGAGTGCTACAATTTTATGGCAGTTTGATCACAATTTTCTTGAGGCACTGCTTAAAGTAACAGTTTTGTTGTATTATCATAAGGCTGTAATTATCTCCAGTGGAATTAAAGATAATGGTAAATTTGCTATTCAGAAGTTGAGAGATAATGCTAAAGCTCTGAAATTCAAACTTCTGCATGGATTGGGTACATATGGCAGAGGCTCTTCTGTCTTAACTGGAGAAAAAACTGCTGTCTGTGTACAGAAAATTCCACTGCCAAACGAGAAGCTTGTGTTGGCATACACAAAATCTGTTAATTAAAAAAGGAAGGGGAAGCCTGACTTGTGTTCTCAGGGATGAGGAGAGCATGAATCACCTCTTGCAGTTCTTAATGCTTTAAATGTAGGTGCTGGTAGTTCAGCAGCATTGAACAAATTCTGAGAATGGTAGTTTTATACCTCTTGGATAGGAATGTTTTCAACAAAGGACTGTGAGTATCTTCAAATATTTTGTTACATTTGCAGAGGAAAATCCAATGTCGAAGCATTTCTTAAATGAGACTTTTCCCTTTGGGTTGATCTAAATTGTATAAACCTGCTTTCATTAAATGAACGTTTTTATCAACTGCAAATTCTAAAAACAGAATATATTTGTACAAACAATATATTTTTGCTTTCAAAAATAGGTATTTCTTAAACAGCAGCAGACCAATGGATTTAAAGAAATTAAATTCTGGCGCATGAACATTGTAAAGAAGTTGTCAGTAGGAGACTGTTGGGTTTGGGTTGCACAGATGTGGAAGGAGAGTGCTGTGGGGATGTGGGGCAGTGTTTGTGTGCCATTGGATGGAGCACTCCTGGAAGAGGAGCCCTGTCCCTGTCTGTGTCCCTGTCCCTGTCCCTGTCCCCAGCCCTGCTGGGAGCTGTCCCCACCTCCTGCCCCACTGCTGCCATGGAATGGAGCACCCCTGGAAGAGGAGCCCTGTCCCCTGTCCCTGTCCCTGTGCCCACCTGCTGCCCCACTCTGCTGCCATGGAATGGAGCACCCCTGGAAGAGGAGCCCTGTCCCTGTCCCTGTCCCTGTGCCCATCTCCTGCCCCACTCTGCTGCTGTCCAGCCCCTCCTGGGCCATCAGTGTGAGGAGCCCAGGGGCCAGTGCTGTGCTTTCACAGCAAAACAAAGCACTGCTCAGGATTAAATGGCTGCTTCAGCCCTGCCTGCTGTATTCCTACTTAGGAATCAAATTTATTCATGCTTCAAAGGGCTGGGTGTTTTAATTAATTGTGCCCTCTAGCTGAGCTGGGAAACTTCTGAACTGTCTGCAGGTTTAAAATACTTTAAGTAGAGCTTTTTTGCTTTATTTCAATTTTGAGCGTGTCGAAACATCTCGAAAGGAGTTCATTTAGATGCTTTGTAGTAGATGAACTGTGGAGCAAGTAAAAGTAACATTTTATTGCTTTGCTCACTCTGTGCTGTGAGTAGGATCCTAAAATTCAGTGTGCAAAAATAAGTGGGGTTATATAGCTGTTTATTTCTCAGGTTATTTGTATGGTTTTAAATGTGAAATGACACACTTTTGAAAACAGAGGGAATATAGTGATGCCAGGTTGCCTTGTCAGACTGCCTGGCATGTTAACATCCATTAACAGGATGGAGTCAGTCTTCTGCACCATCACTGTTACAGATCTGCTTCAGAAGACACTGACCAACCATTCTCGTTCCTCAGTCAATCTTTTCTACATTATAAATTGAATCATGTTAGAATTTGATCCTAAGTGGTTTTGCTGAAAAGAAAAAAAAAAAAAAGACAGTTACATTTTTTTATTGTATATTTACTGTTTGTGCCTGAAATCAGTCTGATGGCTGAAGCTCTCAAGCAGGGATTTCCCCTTTACTGTGCATCAAGGAACTGAATTCCTGTTCCATTTGAAACAGAACTATTCTGTCTGGTTGCCTGCACACAGCTGAATGTGTTCTGTTCTGAGAGTGCAGTGGAGGGTCTCGTAGCCAGATGTTTGAAATGTTTCCCTGGGTTTTTGATGTGCCTGTAACAGGGCTTCAGTCCTCCTTCTGCCACCCCTGGAGAGAACCACTTCTCAGCCACAGTCCTTTATTTTCCTCTTCCTACTCTGGGATGCAAAGTAGTGTTTTGTGGGGGTTAGGAATTTTTAATTTAAAGCATGAATATGTGTGGAGCTTTGAAAAGGATCCTGCAGAATCTCTATTGATACTTCTAAAAAATCCCAACATGCAATTTTGAAAATATCTCGTTTAGCAGATGGTATTAAAAAAAAGGAGAAAAAAAGCCTTGATCATCTGAAATATTTCAAAATTCTGCAAATGAAAACATGGAGTTAAATGATTAAATCATATTTAACATAACTAAAACTAGAATTGTTGCAGCAGATCACCACTGGAATTTTAAAATACAGTTTTTCCAAAGCTTTTCTGTGTAATGTGTGCATCTTTGCCTTTTCCTTATTTGCTCCCATTCAACCTTTCCTGTTACTGACTTGGGTTTGTCTTTTTTCCCTTTAGAGAGTTTTGAGGTGACAGTCACCAAAGAAGGTGATAAAGGGTTCTTTCTATCCCTTTTATGAATATTAACCTACTAACTTTGATTATGAAATGGGGAATCAGCACTGAAACAGAAGATCCTGTCATGCTCTTTTGTCCCATTTATTCTCCCAGTTTTTTTCTATTTTAAAATATATTGTAAAAAGTGTTATGTAACCAAACCCTTGGTTAGAAATATCTGTAAATCAGACATCCATTTGAACCATTTGGGGTTGTTGTACGTTGTGTGGACACTGAAGAAGTTGTTTGGGGAAAATTAGCATTTTTTAATATTTTCACTTCTTTGGGACAGCTGAAGTTTTCCACATGTTTTGTGAAGTAATGTTGAAGTGCTGAAGCATTACAGCACCTTCCCTGCAGTACACACCCTTCAGGACTGACTTCAGTGGTTTAAATATGAACCAACCCCCTTTTTTTGAATACCTCTAGACATGTTTGCATTAGGAGCGTGTTGTTGGTACTAAGAAACCACTGCAACTATAATAGCAAACTAGTGGGATTTGTTGGTGTAAGAAAATCCCCATCAAAATATAACAATTTGCAGAGGTAAAAGCACAGTGTAGGTGGTCAAACAGTTTATTGAGTGGCTTTTGTTGTGTGCTGGGCTTACCCAACTATGCCAGCTGGAATCTTGTAGTGCAGCCTTAGGCTTAGGTGTGTTTAAAAGTGATGTGCTGGGGACTTCCCTTCCAAGTTTGTAGAGTGAAGAGTTTGAATAGAAGGAAAGCCTAAATCATTCCCTGAGAGCTTCCTTGACTAACACTTGGCCTGTGTTAGCAGATAGCTGTTGAAATGGATGCCTGAGAAGTTGGTATTTCTACCTTTCTCATTCAGTAGTTTATTTTGATTCCCTGATTTTAGCCAGGTACATTGCACAGGAAGACTTTGTCCTTTGATCTGTTGACAGAATTTCTGTAATTATGGTGCTGAACCTGTACTCGAAGCCTTTTCATCCCTTGACTTGTAACTGTGCATTTTAACCTCTTGCTCTGGTCAAAGTGAACCAGCTGCCCAGCTATTGCCAGTAGCTTGGCATAGAAGATATTACCAGTGGCCTTGGCTGTATGCTCACATAAGATCTACTCTTGCCCTAGAGCTGTCTCAAGTACTCCTGTGAAATGCCTGTCTACATTTCTCTTTTTCTCTTTTGTACTCCTGCATGAATGGATGCAAAGTAAACAAGTTGCTTGGAAGGCAGACGTTTGCTTCTTTTTACTAAAGTTCCCAGAATTCACCCATTTTAAAGCACAGTGCTCTTGCTTTGTCCACAGACCCTCACAAACCCCTGGCTGCAAAATACTTGGTCATTTATTTTAAAAACGCATCATGGTGTTGACCAGTCCTAACCTGTCTTTACTTTGGCTCTGTAGGTGAGATTTGTGGGTTTAAAATCCACGGGCAGAATGTTCCCTTTGAAGCAGTGGTAGTGGATAAATCCACTGGTGAGGGAATAATCCGCTCGAAGGAAAAGCTGGACTGTGAGCTGCAGAAGGACTACACCTTCACCATCCAGGCCTACGACTGTGGGAAGGGACCAGATGGAGCAAATGCAAAAAAATCCCACAAGTAAGTCAGGCTGGGCTGGCCTGAGGGGAGGTTTGGCTCTGAGGGGGGTCTCCTGTTTGTGGTGATTTATGATTTATTGAGAGGAAATGTGAACCAAGTGTTCGTTCTGGAAGGCTTTCCATGGAACCACAGAAAGGGGCAGCTTGGAAGGAACCACGCTGGCTCGTCTGGTCCAACCTCCCTGCTCAAGCAGGGCAATAACAATCACAAAAAGAGCAGCCAAATGGACATGAACTTGGACATCCCTTCCTTTGTGTTTTAGGTGATACTGCTTTATCCCTTGATGTCTCTGAATTGACGTTAGAAAACCAGATAGGGATAGAAGCAGGGAAACTGCTGATACGTTTAAAATCTGTCTTGAGTTGGTGGAGCTTGCATGGGATACCAGGCCTGGACATTGTTTTGGAATTCAGTTTCTAAATCCAAAAACTGGTTCAAGAAGTCAGTCTATATTAAGCTTAACAAAATGCCAAAGCATTCATGTTTCTGTCATTTGCAGCCAGCCTCACCAAAGAACCCAAGATCAATAGCATGGGGCTCATCTCTGCCTACATTAAAAAATGGGAACAAAGCAGTCTTTAGCTTTATCTTTATCTAAGGAAAAACCACAATATAAAATAGTCTCTAAAAAACCCACTTGAGAATAACTGCTTGACACTCTGGTGTGAACATCTGCAGAGCATGTGGGAGATGAGCAGTTGTGTGAAGCAAAGAGAGGGGCAGAAATAAGATGAGGGGAATAGAGTAGTAGAGGTCAGCTTGGTGACAAACAAAACCTTGCTATTCTATGACTACACAAGGGTTTGATTTTTATTTCCAAATAACAAGTGATAGTAAACAAAATGTAGAACTACGCTAAATTATATAGCAGTACACTGGAGAAACACCCACTGCTTTCCTGGTTAGGGTAGCTGAGATTGGTGGGTTTATTAGTCATTGGTCTCTTCTTTCTGAGAGCTGAAATGCTGAAGGGTGGCTTCATGTGGAAAAGAAGAGGCTGATTTGGCAGAATCTGCAATACCCTAAAAGCTTTTCTTTGAACAGGAGAAAAGTGACAGTCATTCAGAACCAGGTACAAATACTCCTGTTAATCAAACCCCAAACCTTCATGGAAGTAAATGGACTGGAAGAAAAAAAGGCAAATACAAAATACAGTTCTTTCCTTGTTTAAAGTATCCAGGAAACAGACCTTCAAAACAAGTTTTCCTTTCGTATTCCTCAGTTTGGTCTAACTGTGTAATTCCTGCAGCAGATACTCTCTGGTGGTACAGTGCCATTTGCCTTCCTTTCAGTGCTGTGTGGTTAGCTGGAGGGAGGCCTTTCAGAACACCTTGCACAGCAGCAGTGCAGGTTCAGAGCTGCCAGCTGAGAGGCTGGCAGGAGCAGGGTGGCAGTCCTGGCAGCCTGTGTGTGTCATTGCAGGGCCACGGTGCACATCCAGGTGAACGACGTGAACGAGTACGCCCCGGTGTTCAAGGAGAAGTCCTACAAGGCCACGGTCATCGAGGGCAAGAGGTATGACAACATCCTCAGGGTGGAGGCCGTGGATGCAGACTGCTCCCCCCAGTTCAGCCAGATCTGCAGCTACGAGATCGTCACCCCCGACGTGCCCTTTGCCATCGACAAGGACGGTAAGGGACGGGCACCCAGAGAGCAGTCCCCCTGCTCAGCCCCCCTGGGCCTCTGCTCTGCACTGGAAAGTCAGACACTGCGGGGTAACTCACCTGCAGATGGCTTTATTCAAGTCTGTGTGAAGCTCATTGATGCATTTTGCACCATTGGCCCTGAAGAATTGTATTGATGTCTGACAATTGCCTTTTTTTCTGTGTCAGGTTATATAAAAAACACAGAGAAGTTAAGCTATGGTAAAGAACACCAGTATAAACTGACAGTAACAGCCTATGACTGTGGGAAGAAGAGAGCTGCTGAGGATGTGTTGGTTAAAATTAGCATTAAGCCTACGTGCAAGCCTGGCTGGCAAGGTTAGTTTGCTCTCTTTCCTCTCTGCTTTTAGCATTTGCTGGTACCTTCAGTTAAACACGAGAGATCTTTATTATTGTTTCTTTGGATAAATATTCAGGTTGGAGCAAAAGAATAGAATATGAGCCTGGCACTGGTTCTCTGGCTCTGTTCCCTGGGATGCATTTGGAGACGTGTGATGAGCCAATAACCTCAGTTGAAGCAACGGTGGAACTGGAAACCAACCATATTGGTAAAGGCTGTGATAGAGACACCTACTCTGAGAAATCCATCCACAGGCTCTGTGGTAAGAAGGCTTTTGTTAAAATAAAAGTGGTCTCTCTTGCTTACTTTGAATTTTACTTAGAATTTTATGTTAGACCAGAAATCAATGAGTAGATCTGGTCTTCATTTGCACTTAGTTTCCTTCAACTCATTTCCTCACTGGCAGCAAAAGGCATGAAATTGCCTGAAGGTGACCTCTGCAATAATTCTCAAATGTGGTAAAGAATCTCTTTCTTCTGCCTCTCTGCTGTCTTACGTAGGCTAGTAATGTCCCTTGCCTGAGATTCACGTTCAAGAGCTGAAAGAGTTTGTGTGGAAGGGTATAGCCATTAAAGCCTCTCTGTTTTTCTGAGCATGATGGATGTAATGGCTGCAATCTGAGAAATAAATGATGAAAATCTAGAGAAAACCAAGGAGGAGTGGTTTGGAAAAACAGTTAGCTTGGATCAGTGAAATCTGTACTGTGCTTGCCCTAGGAATAAAGGCCCTTGGCATCCACTTACGCTGCAGTTAAAGGTCTTACAAAAAGTCAGTGAGTCCTTTGTAGCCATATGGAAGAATTGAGATTACAGGATAAATTACCACTCACGATTTATGTCTTCAAGCTCAGTTGAAAGTAATTGAAAGTCTGAATAGCATGTAACCCCAGAGAGCCAGGCAATTCCTGGTGGAGGTTGGTGTGATGTTAGAGGTACCTGCTGCTGACTGCTGTGAGCTGCTGCTTGTGCACTCCCTTCAGCTGGATCACTTCTGCTCTCACAGATGAGTACTCATCGTGCTCATGGCTCTGAGGGACAAGTGGCATTAATGAAAGGCTTCCTGAGACACAGGCAAAATAAGATTCTACAGCTGTGGAGACTAAACTATTGTGTTATTATGAGATTACTTGTCTACCCAGAAGTCACATTTGTAGAAGTTACCATGGTGTTAGATGCCTGTAATTAGTACCATATTATTTAAAAGGAGAATTGCTTGATGGGTCGTGGTAGTGCATAGTCCTGACAGTTGGTGCTGTGAAATTAGTGCTGACATAAACAGTTGGATTTGAAACCGGTGGTGGTCTTTCAAATTTCTGTTTTCATTTGAGCATTTGTGTTGTAGGTGCTGCTTCTGGCACAGCTGAGCTGCTCCCCCCTCCCAGCAGTGCTGCCAACTGGACCGTGGGGCTGCCCACAGATAATGGCCACGACAGCGACCAGGTCTTCGAGTTCAACGGCACACAGGCTGTGAGGATTCCAGATGGGGTAGTCACAGTCAGCCTCAAAGAGCCCTTCATGATTTCAGTGTGGATGAGGCACGGGCCCGGAACCAAAGAGAAGGAGACAATTCTGTGCAATTCAGACAAGACAGGTTTGTCAGTGCTTCACTTACAAACAGTCCTCTTGCTTGGTCGGGTTTTTATGTGCTCTGGCAGCGGGTGTGACAGTGTTTTCTCTACCTTAAGGTTTTCTTGGAATTGAAATGAAGCTGACTTCAGAAATCACTGTTGTGCTTATGTTTAGGCTCGGCCTTAGATTATGTAGCTTCAGATTGGGCAGACTTATTTTTTCTAATTCTATTTCAGTTTACATTATGCACTTCTTTTGCTGTGGTAGATGACTTATTCTGGCACTGCAGCCTCGAGTTTGCATCTCCAAAGATAGCCTTGTTCTTGATGCTGCCTGAAAACATTAAGACACACGTCAGGTCTAGTGACAGCATTTACTGCTCTATCTTTTTTTTTTTTCCTTAGGAGGATATAATTTTCTTTCTCCAAAGATGAAGATTTTTTTTTTATTCTGTGCATCATTCCACTCTCTGCTTATGACACAGAAACAATATTTTGGAAAATGCCATTAATAAGTAGGAAATGTGATAACCCTTTTTCCATAATTGCCATTTGTAACAAAAAAAGCTCTTGTGTTTGCAAATAGAGCTCTTTTTGTCCTGCTGACAGGTTTATCTCTGGCTCTTCAGTGCTGTGCCGTGGTTTAGGTTGGGTTTGGATAGAGACATGTTCTGCTGCCTCACGGGCTATTCAAGAGTGTTTGCCCTCACTACTGCTGCAGATGTTTTACATTCCTCTTACCATGCCAGTTTAGTTCTGCATTGCTTAGTGCCTGTCAGCCAGTGTGATGTTTAAGTGTGCAATTGCAGAGCAGGTGGATTTGCTGGTAAGGCAATCCCACTGTTCAATCCCTGCTGCACAGACATGAACCGGCACCACTACACCCTGTACGTGCACAACTGCCGCCTGGTCTTCCTGTTCCGCCAGGAGCCTGCCCAGGGGAAGACCTACCAGCCTGCTGAGTTCCACTGGAAACTGAGCCAGGTGAGCCTCTGGGGAGCCACCAGTGACTGCCAGCCCTGCTGGTGTCCTCGGTGACAGACGCTTCGTGCCCCTGCACACCCCTCAGGGGCTGTTCTGCTTGTTCTGCTTGGGGTCAGGTGGGAGGTTCAGCGTCACCTTTCCATCTTGAATATAAAGCAGAAAGTCCAGTATCAGTCTTAGAGCTGTGATGTCAGTTGTCTCCACTAAATGCACTCCGAGGTGGAGTGCATGAGGAAACAGGAGCTGTTTATTCCAGGTTGTCTTTAGCATTCAAGTGCTTCTGAGCATGTGACATTTTCTCAGCCCCCTGGATCTGTGATAAATAGTCCTGGTGTTTTAGCAGTTGCTCTCAGCAAATACCTGTCCTTTGTCAAGTAAGGTTGTCTTATAACAGTATTTCAGGATGTGCATGCATGTAGATATGTATTTTTAGATTGAAATGTGCTGTTATTTAATATAAAAATTAAAGGAAAGGAAGTATATGCAGCTTCCTGTATTGGCAACAGAATAAAGAAACTTTTTATTAATGTTTGGCAGACAGTTTGCTTTTCAGATGTGTGCCATGTGTGTGAAAGATCAACTGTGTCTGTACAGGCTTGCACTGTAGGTTGTGGGTACATCTGCATGTATGTTTATGTAAAACATGGCACCAGATCAGTTACTGAACTGCAATGGGAAACAAAAACAGTGGAATTTTTAAAACTCTCTCTGCTCAGGTGTGTGACAAAGAGTGGCACCACTACGTCGTCAACGTTGAGTTTCCTGCCGTGTCTCTCTACGTGGATGGTGTTTCCTATGACCCTTTCCCAGTCACTGAGGATTACCCTCTCCACCCTTCCAAGATAGAAACACAGCTGGTGGTTGGAGCATGTTGGCAAGGTAACTATTTACAGTTGTTAATGCTTCTAATTAACTTTTTAAAATGAGATCTTTGTGGCTATCTCGAAGTACCCAGCAGGTCTTTCTGGTGCATGAAGTGTAACTTGTTTTGCCTCTTTAGATGGGTTTTGCTCCAAGCTGGTATCACACTATTTCCTCTGAGTCATTCTTTCCATGAGTGTTTGTTTTCTTGTTGGCCACAGGTGTGTGAAATACAAGGCTGCATCCCATCAGTGTGGTTTCTGTGGTGGCCATGGGAATACTGATACTAATTTTTAATAGTAGTTGTAACAATACCTCATATACTTCAGATTACCAAGCAGAACACTTCATTTCAAGTAGGTTGAAAAGCATCTTTTGGAGAAGTGTGCTCATCAATGGAAGCCTGTCCAGCAGACAGCTCTGCAGAGCAACACAGCAGTGCTGTCTCTTGGGTATTTTACCATTTCTGCTTATAAAAATAGACATCTGCTTTATTGTCTGCTCTATCCAGGCTGCTTTAGATTATATATACAGCTTCTCTTCAAGGAGAGAGAGATTTTATCCTTTTGAACAAGTTCTTTTAACATTTCTTTTAAAAATTTAAAAGCCAATTTTCATTTTTGGTGCTTCCATCTGATAAATCGACTGCTTAATAGGCGTGTTTCTATTATTGATTAGGAAATCTGTGTTGATAATGGCTTCTTTTGATCAGCTTTCAATACCTTTTGGTGATTTGCTCTATCTGGATCTCAGCCTAATTTCCCCTCAAATGGAGCCAGTTGTGAGACTTGTGTTGTCACTGCGGGTGGTTTGTGTGAGTTTCCTCTCCTGGTTCAAGTGCTCTGCAGCCCTCGCTGGTGTCGCTGCTGCTTGGGTGGGGCTCTTTGGGCTGTGGTGCCCTGGCTGTTCTTGTGACAGCACAGGGATGTGTCCTCCCTGCATTGCAGCTCTTCGTGTTTCCAAGAACTCAAAATCCTTGAGGAGCTGGCTCCAATATAAGCAAACTTTGGGGGTTGTGCTGCTTTGTATTTTCTGGGATTAGAGAGTTTGCCAAATTGTAACTACTTGGTCCTTTCCCTGTTGTCCTATTCTTTGTCTTGCTTTTCTACAGAATATACAGGAAATGAAAATGACAATGAAACTGTGCCCGAGACCTCTGCAGGTTGCTGGAGTTTTATTCCTACTGTTTTTATTTTGTTTTTAAGCCAAGACATTGCTTCATCTCGCACACAGCATGAAATGCAGGCATTGCATTCGGGCCATTGACCTTCACATAATCCTCTCCTAGGCTTGTGTCTTCATTGTGCTTCTATTTGCAGAGCATCATCAGCTGACTTCTGCTTGGTTTTGGGGTTTTTTTGTTTGTTTGGGGTATTTTTTGGTTGCATCCAAGTGTACCTCCATGTACAAATCTGCAATGGTTGTGATTGTAGTGAAGGGGTGAAGAAAAGTTGCTGATGTAAATTATCAGCTGTAATCTCTTTCATCCAGTTTTGTTAAAGCATAAACACAAATCATCCTATATAAATGTATGTATTTATGCATGTAGGTATGTGTCTTTATTACAGAATATATTCAGTGCATTGGGAAGGACCTCTGGAACTCACATACCTTTGCTCCTCTCTCAGAACAAGACTGATTTCATTTTTGGATCACTCTGCCCATAAAGACAGATCTGTAATTTACAGGGGATACTCACTTGGTTAGGTATTTATGTAGAATCCTAATTGCAGTGAATGGGTAAAAAAGCATTGGCTACCAGATACTTCAGATTGGTTGCCAGGTTATTTCCTCATAACAAATTTTAGTGCTAGTTCAGTGGGTTTTGTGTCTTGAGTTGAGATACTTAAAATTAATGTATGTTTTTAAAAGTGAATTTGGCAAGGAGGGAACAGCATCCAGGGGTCCAGAAACTGAAGCTATGTGAAAATCATATAATTTGTAACAATTGAATATTTGAGTTGTACCAAGGATCTTTTATCACTTAGAACTTTTGCAACAAGCTTAGACATCTTTCTAAAATCAGGTTACTTAGTAAGTAATGGGCTTAAAATACACATTTCCAGGTGTTGTTTTGTGGTCCCAGGATTTAGCAAGATGAACTTAGGTGATCGTTGTGGCATCATCTTCAAAAACACTAAGGAATAAAGGGCTTATTAGGTTGCCCTTGTCAGACTTAACTCAGATATCTAAAAATGAGTTGCCTGGGTTTAAACTGCTCACTTGAATCTGCAGGGAGAAGGCAGCACCTTTAGAGGGGGCAGGTAACTCTGGGACACCTCTCTGAGAGCTGAATGACTTTTCAGGGTTCCTTCCTACCCCTGGAGTGTAGGAGAAGCTGCAGTGCTGGTTTAGGTGGAGATCCCTCACTCCTGCAGGGATGCTGTCCTGTGTCTGAGCAGGAGGAGGTGTTACCTCAGCTTCCATGGTTCATCCCATTGGTCCTGTGTTTGATTTCTGAGCACCACCTCGCTGTCTGGGGCTTCTTTTGAAATGTTTGTCATGGAACAGTCAGTTCAGGGTGGCCACAGCTGTCTGAAGGCCACGTGCATGGTGAACTGTTTAATTCTTTCTTTGTGCCTGACCATAATCACGAGGTTAACACCCAGAATGGATGAAAACTAACCTGCATGTGTATAATACTGTGTGTATCAGCTGGCAGACTTGTTATGCAGAGGAAAAAGCAAGAAGAATGGAAACAAATAAAGGTGTTTCCTCCCTGGTCTTTTGAAGGTGGAGAGCTGCGCATGGCTCAGTTTTTCCGAGGCAATCTGGCAGGGCTGATGATTCGTTCTGGTAAACTGGAGAACAAGAAGGTGATTGACTGCCTCTACACCTGCAAAGAGGGGCTGGATTTGCAGATGCCTGATGGTCTTGGCAAAGGTGTGAAGGTAAATTTGCATACAAACAACGGGGAGCATGTATATTGCTTCCCTGATAAGAGTTACAAGTTTTACTGGCAGAGTTAACAGAGTGTCCTAAATATAACAAACTCATCTCTTGTGGCATTTTGCATTAATATTACGTAAAACAAGGAAGTTTTTCTGGTATAAACATGGTCTTAGGAATGCAAGTTACTCTGCTGTCTTTTAAGCCTCTGTTATACCAGCTGTGCAGATTGTCTAAGAAGAGATCTTTAATAAGCAGCTTCACAAAATGAGATTATGTGGCTTTTTCAATAGCAAGGTTGTGTGAACAGAGCTAAATTTCTCCTTTATGTTGGTTGTCTCTCTTCTACATCATTAGAACCAGAATTATGATATGTGCTTATTCTATTCTTTCTTAAAGGATGAAACACTGAATACATGCCACTGGGATAAGGCAGTGAGAAGGCAGTTTAGACTATGTGCCACAAGGGAAATAATGACCCTATTGCTTTGAGTATGGGTGTAATTACCCTGCATTTCCCAGTGCTGGACTCCAGTTTGAATTGCCAGATCGTGTCACTGGCCTGGGTGTTCTCTAATGCTGTTCTTTCTCAGATGCACATGAACCCGAGCCAGTCGACGCTGAGCATCGAGGGGGATGACATTGACAGGGTGGACAAGGCCATGCAGCACATCTCCTACCTGAACTCCCGCCAGTTCCCCACCCCTGGCATTCGCAGGCTGAAGATCAGCAGCACTGTCAGGTATGCCCTGGGGCAGCCTGGCCTTCGTGCTCTCTTGGGAGAGGGAAAGGAGTCCTGGCCTGTGCCACCATCACACACTTCAATGCTGAGATGTTTCCCACGCCAGCACTCTGCTTTCTGCCTGAGAGGGGAGTAGGGAGTGTGTGAGGTGGGGAGGAAGGCACAGCCAGAGTGCTGCCAGTGCCTCCAGTGGCACAGCTTCATTACAGGGGTTACCTGTGGCTCTAAATCAAAACGTAGAAATGAGGCCAAATGGTAACTGTAAGTAAAAATTAACTGTAAGATTGCTCCCTTGGTGGCTGTCTCATACTTTCCAGGGCAGCTGATGAATTTATCTAAGACTCTTGGGTCTGAGACAGCTTTTCAAAAATTTATAAAGCAATTACTGTGTGTAATTGTGCTTCCCTCTGAAATAACCACCTTGACTGCAGGACTGCTTCTGTCTCTCAGGTGTTTCAACGAAGAGGCCTGTGTCTCCATTCCCTCTGTGGAGGGCTATGTCATGGTCCTGCAGCCAGAGGAGCCCAAAATCAGCCTGAGTGGCATCAACCACTTTGCCCGCTCCGCCTCGGAGTTCGAGAGCTCGGAGGGCGTGTCCCTGTTCCCGGAGCTGCGCATCATCAGCACCATCACCCGGGAGGTGGAGCCGCAGGGCGACGGGGACGAGGATCCCACAGGTGACAGCCTGGCCCTCCTGGGGCCTCGGGGCTTCTCTTCTAGTACAGACTCCAGGCAGGGGGAAAAAGGTGTAGGTCCTCTGCTCTGGACTAACAAAAACTTACCTGAAAGTGGTAGTTAGTCCAGGCCATCATCCTCATGGCAATATGCCTTGTTTGTGTTTTGTATTTTATTTTTTAAATCCTTCTTTTGTGGTGAATGCTTGTTCTCCTCAGACTTAGATTTTAGTATTTGTTCTGGTGTTTCTGCTTAAATCTTTGGCCTTTTCTCTGCTTTTTAGTCCAAGAGTCTTTGGTATCTGAAGAGATCATGCACAACCTGGATATGTGTGAGGTGACAGTGCTGGGAGAGGAGCTAAATCAGGAACAAGAGAGCCTGGAGATTGACATGACACGATTGCAGCAGAAAGGCATTGAGATGAGCAGTTCCAACCTGGGCATGATAATCACAGGTGGGGGTTCCTGCTGCTCTTGGGAGGCTCTGAAGGGACTGACAGAGGGAGCAGTTCTGGAGGGGTAGTTTGTAGCACCTTACTCCAAATACTTTTTTAAAGAATTTCAACCTTGAACTATCTTTAGAATTCCAGGCAATGCTGTGGAAAGCTGTGATTCTAGAAAAGACAACATTCTAGAGCCTTCCTTCTGTTCTGTTCCTCTGTTCCAAGTTGCAGGTGACCTGTTCCACTGTGGAACTGCAGTTAGACTTTGCCCCAGAAAAGGCTTGTTCCTTGCACAGGTAGTCCAGTGCCTAGGAGCATGCATCATTCTTTTCTGTTACGTTGATGTATTCCATAGAAAACCTCCCAGAATCCCTTCAGAGACTCCCTGGGTTTAGGATTTTATCCCAGAACCAATCCACAGGATTTCAGTGCAGCCACTCATGTGTGTCAGTGGCTTTACCACGTCTGTACGTGAAAACCCGTTGGCCAGGAGAGCTTAGGTGAAGAGACAGTGATTCTGCTCTGGTGTGGGCAGCTGTGGCAGTGTGTGCTGGAGCTGTGCCTGTGCCCACAGGGGTGGACACCATGGCCAACTACGAGGAGGTGCTGCACCTGATCCGCTACAGGAACTGGCACACGGCGTCCCTGTTTGACAGGAAGTTCAAACTGCTCTGCTCCGAGCTCAACGGCCGCTACGTCAGCAACGACTTCAAGGTGGAGGTGGGTGACTGCCCCTGGCCTGCCTCTGCAGCCTGCCTGCCTCAGCACTGGGACATCACTGACACTCACTGATTCAGACATTGTCCTGGAGTAAGGACTGGGAAATGGGAGCGTTTCAGGCAATATTTTCTGTATAAATGTGGTTTTAGTGCTGTATTTCAGCTTGAAATAAGATGGTTGTTTGTTGAAGAAATAGTGTGGCTGATGGAGGTGTGGAGGTGAAAAGCTTGCACTGAAAACACACATTATTAATTTAGCAAACAGAGTGAGAGTGGTGTTTCCAGAGAGCTGAGTGGCCTCTGTGTGTCACTTCTGGAGTGCCACAGATGGGTGTGCTGGGCCCTTCACTCTTTGCTTGTGTGGTGTGTAGATTTCTGATACTAAGGCGTTATGTTCAAGCACAGAGAGGCTGAAATTGCACTTCCTCTGCAGCAGAGTACGTATTAATTATTGTTTAGTATGCTTACATCAGATATATGGAAGTACAGCAGAAAATGGCATTAAAGGCACTAAAATTCTGATTTTTTTTCTCTTTATTTTTATCTCTTCAGAATTAAACAATTGGGTTTCTGGAGTTTGACACTTTCTGTTTGTCTCTAGGTGAATGTTATCCACACAGCCAGCCCAGTGGAACATGCCAATCACATTGCTGCCCAGCCACAGTTCATTCACCCAGTGCATCATTCCTTTGTTGATCTCTCTGGTCACAACTTGGCAAACCCTCATCCTTTTTCAGGTCAGGATTCTCAGCCACAGAAGCTGAGCTGGTTTTTTGTGGTGTTGCAGAGTTCTTTCCCCAGAGTTTAAACCAGTGTGTTGGACTAAGAAGCCAAGCAGCTGCTCAGTCCTGCTCTGCTGTTGCCCAGGCAGGGAGGAGGGAGTTTTCAGAACCCTGTGAAATTCCCTTTCCTGCCAGCAGAGCTTTCTGTTGGTGTGTGTTGGAAAAGGGTAGGGGCCTGCAAGACTCCAGAAAGTGAGGAACTGGGACAGAATTTCTTCTGAATGGCAGGAGGAAAGAATTGCAGTGCTATTCCTTTGATGAGTCATGGTATCTGCCCTTTCTGTTTTAATTGCATTAATTTGATGTGGGTGTAGGATGTGAGAGGAAGAAAAATAGGCAATTCAGAGAAGAGCCTGTGTGTGGTAGAATGTGCTTCCTGTGTGTTTTCAGTCCTTCAGGTTGATGTAATTATATTTAAGGGACTGAGGTCTAGTTCTTACTTTCCTACTGACTTTAGAAGTGTTGTAGACAAACTGCCTTTGTGTAATATATATGAAATACAACAACCTACGTGAAATGCTTGTGTAAGGCCATATCCCCTGGCAGGTGCTGGGGAGAGGGGTGGCTGTTAGCCCGTGTCCAGAGCTGTGTTTGGTGTTTGCAGTGGTGCCCAGCACGGCCACCGTGGTGATCGTGGTGTGTGTCAGCTTCCTGGTGTTCATGATCATCCTGGGCGTGTTCCGCATCCGCGCCGCGCACCAGAGAACGCTGCGCGACCAGGACACGGGCAAGGAGAACGAGATGGACTGGGACGACTCTGCCCTCACCATCACTGTCAACCCCATGGAGGTAACCTGGGCGCAGCAGGGCCAGCCCTGAGCACGGGGAGTTCAGAGCCAGTGTGCCAAATGCCCAGAGCAGTGCTTTGGGGTCTCCGTCTTCCCGATGGAGAATGGGGTTTTACAGGTCAGCACAGAGCACTGGTGTTCACAGTGTGCACAGTGCCTTAAGCACAGCCTGCCTTTGTCTGAACTTGCAGAATTTATTGTCAAAAATTCTGTGTTTGTGATGTTTCCTTCTCCTGTGGCTGACATCTGAATTTTTAGAAAATTTGGAGCAAGAAAGATGTGTGACCTTCATGCTCTGTGTCCTATTGTAAGATCCTTTCCCAGTAGAATTTGCACTACTGGATCACCCTTTGGAGCCACTTTGTGTAGAATGCCAGGACTGACAGCAGTGTCACCAAACCCTTTTACAAAGTGCTACTTCCTTTGTCTTTCCTGGTTTCTGCCTGATTCCTGCTGAACTTCTAAATCCAGCAAGGAATCTGTAATTGCTCTTCTTCAATACAGTGCCTTGAAAAAAAGAACAAAAAGAAATTTGGCCAGTATGGTAATGACAGCTAATTTTTGTCTGCACAGACTTATGAGGATCAACACAGCAGTGAAGAGGAGGAGGAGGAGGAGGAAGAAGAAAGTGAAGATGGAGAAGAAGATGACATCACTAGTGCAGAGTCTGAAAGCAGTGAGGAGGAGGAGGGAGAGCAGGAGGAGGACCAACAGAATGTTAACAGACAGCAGCAGCTGGAATGGGATGACTCTACCCTCAGTTATTGATTCTAGCTGCTCCCTTTGTCTTTATGTTCCCACTCTAGAAGACTCCACTGTAACACACTCCATTGGTACCAAGGATTCATGGTGTTTAAAACAAAAAATCCATTCTGGCCAGTAGATTGAGCCCCCACACAAGCCGTGTTTGTGTTCTGTCAGCTAGTTCCTGATGTTTAGGGTTGTAGTTAGCACCTCTTCCTTCAGCCATGCCTCAGTGACTGGATTTTTTTTACGCTCTGTGAGGAACCACCTTGCACTTTTTTCTTCATGTCATCTCAGCTAAGTGACTCTACAGCTCTGTAGCCATTGCACATGAATTTCTGAACTTTTTTTGCTCAGTGAAACAAACTTGGCTTTGTTCCTTTTTCTGTTTCTAAAAGATGCAAAGATTGCTTGTTGACAAAGGGTAAAGCTGCTCATTTCAGCCTGTTGATTTCTTTTAATTTTTTCCCCTGAATTAGTGCATGTGTAAAGTGGCAGAATGAGGTTAATATGTAGAAGATTAACAAGACTTTTTAATATTTTGTAAATATCTTGGAATTATGTAATTATGTCATTTGTGGTAGTGAAAACAGGGACTGGGGTTTAAAACATGCTAAAGTGAAAAAATCATGCAGCATGAACTATTCCTACTGCAGCAGGAGCACGGGCACAGTTGTTAGTGTAGATGTTCAGTAACTCTGTCTTGGCCTTGACTGCCATGTGTGCTCATGCCCCGCTCTCCTTGAACTCCTTCCTTTTCTTTCATCTCTTTTTGTTGTTTGTTTTTTTTTGCAGAGGGAACAGACAAGCTTGTGAGAAGTTGTAAAGGCTTTAGGAGCCTCTGCAGAGGTTCAGCTCCCCTGTGCACTACAGTTTGTTTTTAATTTTATTTTTTTTCTCCAATTAAGGCTTGCCATAAAGGCTTTTAAGTTATTGGGGAAATAACACTACATGGATGGTGGGCAGATCTGTGGGGTCACAGCTCCGGGTAGTTCCAGGGAGGGTGCCTGGAGTCCAGTGTGGGCTGTGCACACTGCAGCCAGGTTTGGGTGTAGGGACACCTGGGCTACCACTCTACGTGGAGTTGGGGTTTTTCTGTTGTTCATTTTTTCTAATTTGGAAGTGGGAGGGTTTGGGATGTAGCTGGTACCACTGAACACTCCTGCTCCTCCCTGCAGCCCCTTGTACAGTAATTCAGATTGTCGGTGTTTTAAGCCTTTGTTTACACTTAGTAATTGTGTTTTCCTGCTGGTGAAAAACTGTAGCATAAATTATCCAACCAGAAAACCTTGGCAATCATGTTAATTCACGTGATTTGGGTTGTTTCTGATCCCAGTTCCAATTTGGGATTGCAGAGGGCAGTAGCTGGAAGGTACAAATTGGGGGGGGGAATGGTTTTTCTGTCAGGCAGGGTCGTTTAACTTTATTTGGTCTGATGCAGAGTTGTGAATAATGAATTTCTGCTTGATCTCTGTGGAGGTGGATTAAAGAGTAACTTGTTCTGCCTGTAGCAGGAGCCTGGGACTGCATTCCCTCCTGAGCACGGTAAGGCAGCACCAGCGTTTGCTGTGGGTGCAGAGCCCAGGCTGGCACAGCCAGGGCAGGGCCAGAGGGGGGCACAGAGGGTCCTCGGTGCCAGGGGAGAAAAGATCTGGGCTGAGCCACGTGTTTGTCCAGCTGGATTTCCCTGCTCACCCTCTGGGATGGCTGGGGTTTGCTCTGGGGGAACCTGACTGAGGAGTGCCTTTACACAGAGATGGACCTGGCAGCAGGGAAGGAACCCACACCAGAGCTTACTGTTTTTTTGGGGGTTGTTTTGGTTTGTTGTTTGTTTTTTTTTGTTTTTTTTTTAATGTAAAATTTTAGATTTCTAAAATGGGAAAATGGTTTTGACTACTTACGTGGTAATTAACTGCTAGTTTTAAGTAAACTGGGAAACTTTTAACTTATGTCTGACAGTTGTCCTGTGTTAATGTGTAGAAGACTTATCCTTCCATATACTGTTGCTGTAGCTGCTGTATTTTAGACCAAAACTGATCATGACTTAATGGTAATACTGAGGGCTTGTAATGTCCTGATGCAGTTTGTAGCCACTGTGGGTATAACTTTTCAGATGTGTATATTGGTAACAGGTCAGTTTGGAAAGTCTATAAGCTACAATAAATTTCTGGTTCTAAAGGTTGGTTGTATTTTTTATTTTACTGGGTGAAACAAAGTAGATTCCAGTTATATAAACTAAATTTGCCTCTGCTGGGGGAGTAGGAGAGTTTTGTGGCCATTGCTCTCAAGCACAGAAGGACTTGGCAGCATTTTTGTACAATCTGTCAATAGCTTTTATTTCTTATTTACAAAACATGTACCTAAAGCCACTGAAAAGCTGAACATGTAAACATTCTCTTCTTGCAGAACCACGGTTGGGCTTAAAAAAATACTTCTTTTTTTCAAAGGCAACAGAATAAGCACAATCAGTTTGTACAGAGTTAAAAAAAAATAATGACAGAAACATCTCTAAATAAATAGAATTAGGTCTATCATTCTGAGCATATTTATAAAAATGAGAAGCCACTTGTAATGAAATGGAACATTTTTGAAAATTACCTAAGTTTCAATCTTTAGTACAGTTCAGCTTGCTGAAAACCATCAGGTGAGCTGCTGTTTTGTAAATTTGGAGTCAAGAGACCCAAGAGAGCTGTCAGAGATTTATCCAAGCTCCTCCCAGGGTGTACAAGGAAGAAGGTCCACACGATGACTCTGAATTTTTACTGCTTGTAGGTAAGTCAAGTTTTCCAGCCTAAGTAACCTCTGTAAAACTGCTCAGTTCTTGCAGTTGATACTGATGCACCTTTTTGTTATTGCACTTGTCCAAGTGACAGACAGGAGCCCTTGCTCTGCCCCGTGTGAGGGCCTGCCCTTTGTGCTGGGAGCCCTGCAGGGAGTGAGGAGAGCAGGGGCCCAGTGCTGCAGCTCCCTGAGCACCAGGCCCTGGCACTGCACCAGAATTGCTTTTCCAGCTCTGCAACTGTAGTGTCTTCCCTTCCACAGGACCCCGATCAGGGCTGTGGTTTCAGTGCATCTCACCTTGTGCAGGGCCCAAGAGGTTTTTTTTGTAGACTTTTTGCTCTGTAAATTAGTTTAATAAGCAAGGAAATAGCAATATTTACTCTCTAAAATGGGGCAGAAGCACGGGACTGTTTCTCACTGCTCAGCCTTCATAGAGTTCTAAATCCTGCAGTATTTCCCTCAGTACCAAAGCAGCTGTTGGGGCCTGAGTGCTTCACTCACAGTATCATCTGAAGGAGTAGGAAAAGGGGCTCTCCCAGGGTTACATTAAATTAAAATGAGGTGTCTTCTATGCCAGAACTGCTGCTTCTGCCAACAGGTGCTTGAGAGGCAACAGGGTTTGTATGATAGATCCAAACCAGAACAGACCTCACAGCTTAACATCTATTATGAAAAGAAGCAGTAAGTATTTTAATTTGAAAATGCCATCTTAGCGTTTTCAGGTTAGAAACCAAAATAAATGCAGAAATGCAGGAATTACTTGAGGCTCAACTGAAGCCTAGCTTTGGAAAGCAAAGTACCTGATCCAGTGGCCACCCCAGAGCTGCTCTTGTGCCATCAGTTCTAGACAGCAGTAGCTGAGTTCCAGCTCAGTTTCAGAACACTTTGGCCTCTGGAGCAGACAGAAAGCAATATGACAATGTGAATGTTCTTAGCCTGTCTCAAGGCAGAGTAAAACCAATTGTCCAAGTCAGCCCTGGTGTGCTTTGAGCTGACCCCCCTCAGGACACTGGCACAGGGCAGGAGGAGGGAGCACATGCTGCAGTTAATGCTTTTAAGCTGTAAGAGTGGTGACCTAGAAGATGGGCTACAGGCACAGGGAGATCTCTGCTCAGCTAAATTTTCAAGAAAATAGAAATACAGACATTAGCACACTGGAGGGCTGTTACAACTGCCTCAACTATTCCATGGAAACGTGTATTTGAAGCTCAAGGAGTTCCAAGGGTACAGTACCTCTACCTACCTTCACTGTTTGCAGTAGATTTATTGCCTCACGTCTCTCCCTTGTCCCCCAAAGATCTACAGCAGCCACAGGTGGTGTGGCTGAGGACAGGCCAACAGTTTTTCCATCGTGCAGCAGTGTCTGATCTCTGGAACAAGGTGGGGGCTGTTCCCCATTCAGAGTCTTTAGGAACCTGTCTGTCAGTGCTGGGCTCGGCTTCCACTCTCCTGCCCTACTGCCTGTTGTCTTTGGAGACGTTGTGTGCCAGCCAGTTCACTTTGGTTTTCCAGCTCTCCCTCAGGGCTTCGTTAAACTTCAGTCTGAAGTGCTTCAGTGCCTCCTCATCAGTTTTCCCAAGGGCCAGGGAGTCCTGCAGGCAAGAGGCACAAAGCAGTGCACAACTGAGCAAGTCACTGCTCAACCAGTAAGACATTTATTCATAAGAAATTGCTCCATTGAATGGAGGAATGGAGTAGCCATCAGTGGTTTTTAATTGTTCTCGTAGCTGAAGGAGGTTTTTTCTCTGATAAACACTTGCACCTCCTGTTTCTATTATTGCAGGGAAAGAGCAGATTCTGTATTGCTCTTGTACAAAGTGTTCTGCAGCTGCCAGGGATGGGTGGTTATGACTCAGGAGGCAAACTAGGAAATGAAAGCCAAGAGCTTTGCCTCCTTCCCTGTAAACTGGCACCTGCTGCCTTCGTGGTGAAGAACCTGAAGGGATTTCTGAGCACCAGGACCTGGCATTTCTGATGTCCTGCACATGGGCTCTGGACATCCACTCACTGTTCTGGAGCTCAGCTGCTTCTAAGGCTCTGGCCTCACACACACAATCAGGTGTTCAGTTTTAACCCCTCCCTGGGCTCTGCCCCTTACCTTTAGGTACTGGATGTCTTTGGAGCAGCTGAGCTCAGGCAGCCCAGCAGCTTTCATCAGTGCAAAGAGGTGCAGGAAGAGGAGCCCGTGGCGCCGCAGGATCATGTAGGCCCTTTCACAGTAACCCCTGAACCTGTGCAGAGCAAAGGAACACTGCAACCTCCACCATTTTGTAGAGCAAAGCTCTGTAGTCTGACCCCTCCTCTCTCCAGTTAATAATTTATTTGCTTGCATGTGTACAGGCAGCTATAGGCTGCGTATGGGTGCAAATACTCAAAGTTTAGAGCTTCAAAAGCTGAAGTCAGGTTTAACTCCCAGCACTTACCTTTCAAACTTCTCATTGTTGTTAGTTTTTCCTTGCTGGATGACGTGCACAAAGTCGTAGGTTAGGATGAAAGGGACTCGTTCTCTATTAATACCAAATTTAGTCTTGAAGTTCCCCAAAAAGTGACCAAAATCAATATGGAACAGCTGAAAAAAAAAAAAAATCAGAATATTTCCTGTTTTAGCAGATGAGTGTTGAGTTCTCTTCAGTTACTGTATTCAGCAAATCTGAGCACAGGGAGGCAGAGGAATGGCCTGGCCAAGGCTCTCCCCTGGGAAGGGGCAGCATTCCCGTGCTCACAGCCCTGGGAAGGGGCAGCATTCTCGTGCTCAGATCCCTGGGAAGGGGCAGCATTCCCGTGCTCACAGCCCTGGGAAGGGGCAGCATTCCCGTGCTCACAGCCCTGGGAAGGGGCAGCATTCCCGGGTTACCTGCCCTGTCTCCCGGACCATGATGTTGTCACTGTGCCGGTCCCCAATGCCCAGCACGTAGGTGGCCACGCAGTACCCAGCACAGGACAGGGTGAACTCCTCGATGGCCTGGTCCAAGGCATCTCTGAAGAGGGTAAGAAAGAGGGAAAGACAATTTTACTTTGCACTCCAGTACTGCCCCACGGGGAGAGCTGTTTTCAGCTGCAGGAGAAGGGAGGGAAGCTCATGTGGATTCCTGTAGTGCTCTCTGGAGGCAGGACTCCCACCCCTGCTTTACAAAAAGGAGCTGCAAAACTCTGTAACTGAAGGGTCTGAATAAGGTGTTCAAAACAGAAAAGACATGCAGGTGTGCCAGGCAGGGTGTGTGCCACACAGCCCGAGTGGGACTGTGCTGAAGGAAAAGGAGCAAGGCAGGACACGGGGAGGGAAAGGGGAGCCCCTCACCCCGGGTTCTTGGACTTGAGCCAGTTCAGCAGAGCGTCCTTGTTGAAGGCAGCCGTGGCCACCATGTTGCTCTTGTTGAGCTGGATGTTGGCGATGGTGTCCGAGTGCATCACCACCTCGATCAGCCCCGTCTTGTCTCCTGTGGAGAGGCAGCCATAAGGGGTCATCCTGCAGAGATGAGAGAGACCCCTCCACTGAAATCCTGCCCACAAGTGGCTGCTGGTGACTTTTAAGCTTCCCCTTGCCTGCCCTGTCTCCTCCCTTTTTACTCTGCAGTTCTGAGCCCCACAGAGCCCCACAGCTGCTCCCAGAACACCAGCCAGACCTGCTGGGGCAAAAGGAGCCTGCAGAGAAAACAGCCTCCCCAGGCCTGAGTTCTCAGTGCAGCGGGACAGCTCTGTGCACCCTGCTCACCTCAGGTCCAGGCCCTCCTGCTTCCACAGGATGTCCATCAGCTGGATCATCTGCAGCGTCAGCATGTCCTGGCGCAGATCTGGGCAGCATTACAGAGGAAAAAAATCATTTTACTGCTCAAAGGTATCCAATTACCCTGCACTGAAACCTTAATGGAAGAGAGAAGCAGGTGAAATATAGAGGGGAGTTGATATGTATTTTCAGATTACTACCAAAAAACTCACCCCAAAACACTAAAGTCCCCTCATTTACACAACATCTTAATGGTCCAGGTTTAGGCCGCTCACCCCAGTAAATACTTGAGACTAAAAGATATATTTTCACAGGCATAATAAAGACTTACCATCTCCATTTTTAAAAATGATACCCACTCCACCTCCACCTGTCTCTTCATTATTAAACACAATCCACAAAGGTTTCATTTTGGAGTCCATGAAGGTGCACTGATCCACACTAGAGGAAATAAAAATATTACCATCAGTTTCCATTTATTGAAGTATCAGCCATCCTGATAAGCTGCCAGTCCTACAGCAGCTCCACCCACTGATGGATTTGGCACTTCCATGAGGAAAACCTTGGGATAACCCAAAGCCTGGCTCCAGTGTGAAACAAAGCACAAAATTCACACAAATTCAGAGGTGCAGCTCTCTCCCTTACCAGACTTCAGCGAGGATAATGTTGGGGTTCAGGGGGGACTGGAGGTGGGAAAGGGCTTCCCTGTAGGTTTCCTGCTTCATGCACATGTGCATCATCTCCTTGGTTTGAGGCTTGGTGGCCTTCTGAGAACTCACTTTCACAAAGTCATTCAGAGCTTTCATCTTGTTCAGTGCTTCTCCCTGAAAAAGGGGAGGGATGAAACAGGGTCAACAAATAGGAAATTCCTGGAGAAAAATTTAAAAAAACATTAAAATCTCCAGCAAAATGTAAGTTTTGGTTCCATCTCTTATTTCCTCCTCAATTTGTAGCAATTTCACACATTGCAACAAAACAAATTCAGTAGTATCTACCTGAGGAAGATCCATAATTAATTGTGGATACTCTGCTGGGCACAAAGGCATTGCAAGGAATGACTGCAGCAGGAATAAAGCACATTATCATGCACCAAAGGAAGAAATGAGGTGCACTGGCTGGAAGTGAGGATGAGACCTAGAGCCCAGCCTGCCCTTCAGTGCTTTTGGGGAGTTCTGGTTGTGCTGAGGTGCTGCTCAGCACTGGATGGTGGGCACATCTTGGGTACAACTTTGTCTAGAGGTGAGTCCCTCACTTCTGACTTTGGTACAGAGACCCTTGAGATTCCAGAGGTTCCAGAGTGGGCAGATGCCAGCAGTGCCTGCACACAGCCACTGACAGGAGTCCACTGCTCTGAACGAGCCAAGTGTGATCAGCACCTCACCCAACCAACCCAAAACAGCAGTTATGAACAGTTCAGACCATTCTGGACACAGACTACAGCCTGTGTGGGTGCGTCAGGGATGAGTAAAGCCACACGTGCTGGGGAACTCCAGGACACACCAAAACCATCAGCCCTTGCGGGGCTTTTTGTGTTCCCAACAATGTGAATTTGGGGAAGCCAAGAGCTGAGAACCAGCCCCAAGCCTGAGGGAAGGCAACCTTCAGGCCCAAAGCAATCAGTACCTGCTTCATCAGCACCTTCATGTGGTGGGTGCTGCCCCGGCAGTAGGCTTCCAGGATCAGGCCAAACCTCAGGGAAACAGCAGGAACGTGCATCTCTGACCTGGCAGGGAGGTTAAGGCAGAGCTGACTCACTGCAGCCACTCACTCTCCCACTGAACAGGGGGGACAACACCACAATATTTGGCTGCTGTTTAGATTCTGTGCAATTGGGGAAGGAAAAAAATAAATGCCCCCACCCCAGAAGATGATGGAGGAAAACCATTGCTTGAGATGATGAAACATCTTTCTGGGTGACTCAATCACCAACCCCTCCTTTGAGAACATCACTTGGGGAGCAAGAACAGTCCAGAGTTTATGGCTCAGAGCTGGCAGTTAGCCATGGAAACCCAAAGCAAATTCCAGCTCAGAGACATGTGTGTATATAGTCACAAATATATACAAATTCTGAAAGCAGAACCTATCCCAAACACCACCACTACAGTGATCAAAAAAAAAAAACATATATCCTCCTGGAATAATTCTCTCTGAGTCCCCTGAGGTAAAAAGCAGCAGTTCCCACTTCACAGAGCCACATCCAGTAAATGCTGGTTTCACTTGATTACTGAGAAAAAGCCTAACACATTTGCTCCTCACCTCAGATGCCAGAAGAGGAAGTGGCCGATCTTGCGGTTGGATAATGCCCTTTCCAGCAGGAACTTGGTTAATTCACAGTCTAGGTAGGATTCATACTTGAGCACCTGGACAAGCTGCAGCAGGTATTGGAACACATCGTCATCCCTGTGGACAGACAGGGAACGTGAAACACACAGCCTTGTCTTCCCTGCCACAAGTGTTCCTGTAAAAGCCTCGTGAAGACAAGGTGTCACTGCTGTTCACAGCCCTGAGCAGAAATAGAAAGGGCTCTGCCTCTCCCCTGGGGACAGCACTTACGTCAGCTTCTTCAGGGAGTTGATAGCAAAGGACCCAACATAACGGTCAGGAAAGCTGAAATCCAGCAGCTCCAAGGCATTCAGGACAGGCAACTCTGGCCACGTCTGAAGCAGGGAAATCATCTGTAATCACCAAAAAGAAAAGGGGGAAAAAAAGGAGCAAGGTTTTTATGACAATGGATATAAACCTGAAATTCTACTGATGAAAGAGCAGCTCCTTATGGGGGGTCACTATTTATAGATGCCTCACAGCAAGTTTGCAGATAGCAGGTCAAAAACTGATCCCTTGAGGTGGCTTGTGCTGATCTCCTACCATCATTTAAGAATATTTAATCTGGATCTCTTTTTTCCCAAGAATTAAAGAGGAGGTTTTTGTTGTTTGTTTGTTTCATTTTCCCTCCAGTTTCTTGAAGGGATAAACAAGAACTTGCAGGCCAGTAACAAATCTGGGACAGCCCACAGCACCCAACAGAGCCCAGAAGAGCCAGACCTCAGCTGGGAACCTCCCTGAGAAAACTGTGAGACATCCCTGGCTCAGCTGGGTCCCAAACACAGCACAGGAACGCAGACACTGAAAGATGGATGAAAAAGGGAGCCAACGTCCTCACCTGGGCCACATCCTCGTGCTTGTTCCATTTGGTGATGATGAGCAGCTTGGCCAGAGCCTGTGGGTACTGGTCTCTGATGTCATATCTCATCTTCCACACCAGGTCCTTCTCGTGCTCGTACAGCTCCGTGTGGCTCCTGCGCTCCAGGATCTCCTTCAGCTGCAGCTTCTGCTCTCGGCAAGCACAGCAAAGAGCACACCCAGCTCAGGACCTGCCCAGCTCCCAGAGACCCTGCAGGACTGGGCCTCACCCTCTGGGGTGAGCAATGCCTCAGGTGCAAACAACCAGTCCATGAAACCAGGCTTGCAGGCAGCTGCAAACTGCTGCCAGAAGACTCACCTCCTCAGAATCTTCTGGTGCAGCTCGGGGTTGTTCTCCATTCCTTCCCAACTCCAGCAGCTGGGACACAAATAAAGAGGGTGAGAAAGGCTCCTCAGTTCCTCTGTAATTGTAGTCCCCATCACTTCAGGCATTTATGCTGCACTGGAGATCAGCCACTTGCCACCTCTGCCCTTTCTCCCTGGCACAGCCCCTGAGCCTCCTGGGGAGCACAGACCTCCTCCTTCCCCTGTAACAGGCACATTTCTTCTCCCACTGGCCTGGCCACTTGCAGTGACAGATGGAAAATCTCCATCTCACACATGGCCTGTTATCACTCTGCTGAAAGGGAGGGAGCTGCCTGCTTCCACTCATTTCCCCTTTATTCCTCTTCCTTCCTACAGAGCCTAATGCAGTCTGAAGGCAGCTCAGTTAAACCCATTTTTTAAAACAAATGCTCATCTATGAGAGCAGCTTTGCCTCAGTAATTCATAGCCTGGAAAAGTAATCACTCAAAGGTCCATTAGTTTAGAGGAAAAAGTGAACTTTTCAGTTAACAAAATCTATTCACCAGGTTTGCTTGCACCCAGTCCCTGTTGATGGCAGCCCCAGAGGTTCCCCACTGGAAGGGACAGTGAGAGAATTCCTGTGCTCACCTGCTCAAAGGATGGGTAGTACACAGGGTATGCTGCCACGCTGGGGAAGCAGATGACCAAGGCTGCTGCACTCTCTGTGTTGGGGTTGCACTGCACTGTGCCCATGGGGTTCAGAAGTTCCCCTTTCTCGTCTGAAAAACAAAGTACAAAAAACCCATCAGCCCAAATCTTGAGAAGCTTTGGTGCAGAAAGCAGAGCAGAGACTGTCCCTGGGCACTGCCTGGCCACGAGCACTTCACCCTCCTGAGCTCTCCCCAGTGAGGGGCAGGTGACATCCTCAGGTGAGCAGCCACCTCTCAGGTCACACGTGCAAAGCCAAGCTCAACTAAGCCTGGCCTTGGCAGGGCTCCAGCTGCCAACACAGCACAGAGCAGTGGCCTCTGCACTTCCTGGGGGACAGGGAGGACCCCAAAGAGCAGCTCCCTCTCCTCTCCTGCCATACCTGGGAAGGAGGACCACATGTGCAGGCAGCACTCCCCTGTTTTCAGCTGGTCCTTGTAGTCGAAGAGCATCACGTTGACCCAGGCGATGGGACAGTCCTGTGGGGAGACACACTGGTGGGGGGCTGCCCTAGGGGCAGCAGGGCACAGGGACATCCTGACTGCTCCCCTCCTCTAAAATCCAGAGCAGGGCACAGGGACATCCTGAGTGCTCCCCTCCTCTAAAATCCAGAGCACAAGATGGCATCAGGCACTTGCCAAAACCTGGGCTCTCTTGTGTGCTGCTGAATGGCACCAAACGCTGCCCACAAATGTGTCTAAAACTTCACCATCTGATATTTGGCATAGCTGAAGAATCGCTAATTTTCCAAAAAGGCCTTGCTACTCTACACTCAATATTTGAGGGAACTATTTCATATATTTCACAATTTGAGGGGGAGGGAGAAGAACTAATTTTGAAACAGGGAACACAGAGTAGGCACGATTTTGGAAAATGAGACAAAGGATGCTAGAAATAGCTCGTAATAGGGAAAAAAAAGCTTGGCTTCTTTGTACAACAATAAACACTATCTATAGAAATCAAACTTTGTGCTGCCAATCCCTTGCCACACCCCCAAAATAAACCCCACAAATCCAACTCAGTCTCATTTGGGAGGAAGAACTCCAGCAAGTGACTGGGACATGGCCAGGACAGAGAACCCGTCCCCTGCCCTCACCCAGCTCCCAGCCCAGAGCAGACACACATTCCATGGGTGAGCTCAGCTCTCCTGCAGCCGGCTTCCCCAGATGGAACACTTTACCTCATACAGCAGCACTCAGAGCTCAGCTCACACCAAGGCTCAGGCACAGAAACAGGCTGCAAAAGGGCAGGAATTCTGCACCCAGGCACCAGCAGCAGTGTCATGTGTGAAGGGGCCACAGTGGGACACTGGTTCCCCCGGGGCACTCCAGACAGTGCAGCAGCCCCACAGAACACCAAGCACTCAGTGGAGGTAACAGGGCCCCCATCTCCCTCTAAGGTGACAAAATGAGGCACTTCCAAAGTGCCTCTCACAAACCTTGGAGCTGATTGGATTACTCCAAATATCTTCAGTAAAATCACATTTGAGACAGCAGCTTCCAGATCACAGGGAAAAGCCAAATAAAACACCAGCAGCAATAACCTTTTCTAACAGAGTAAATGACATCTAACCACAGCTCAGAGCTTGCCAAAACACACGGCGAGATTTCTGTGGACAAGGTCCAGCAAAACAAGGACCCAGCATTCTAAAAAGAGACATCTCCTGCATGATTTAGAGGAACACTGAAAGCCAACCCTCTGGGTGACATTAACCCTCTGACTCATGCAGTCAGCCTGCAAACATGCCTGGTTTTGTGGTAGTAAATTATTTAGTCCCACCTATCTGCTCTGGACAGTCTGCATATCAACAACATGTAGGGAATTAACCTCTGAAAGGTAAGGAAAAAAAATAACAATCAAACCAACCAAACAAAAAAATCAGGGTGCACTCTGTAACCTGCCCTTACCAATAATTTGAAATGATTTCTGGGCTCTTCACTCAGAGCTGTAGCTCACCATGGGGAAAAACTCCTTTTTGCAATGCTCAGCTGTAGGGAATGTTGTGATTTTATATTAAAAGCTCATCAGAATGCACCCGCCTTTCCCCAGCACCAGAACACACATGAATGAGATCCTCTTAACAACTCAGCTAAACAGACTGGTTGTGTTTTGTCAATCAGAACAGCAAGATTTCCTTCTGACTGCCTCAAAGCTGAAAATTATTCCAGTGTGACCACAAACATCCCAGCCTGTGGATGAATCACATCTTCTGTCCAACAAAAGCCTCCAGCAGGAGCTGGGGTTCTGCTATTCTTAAATAAAAAAGAAACCCAACAATAAAACTGTTAATCCTGGTCCTGGCCTCAAAATGTTTCCAGTCTGAAGTCTTCAACCCAGAAATTGGTCCCCACAAGCAGGATTCATGAGCTGGCTGCTGCTCCCAGACATGACTGCACAGTAACCCTGAGAACTGCACTGATGTCAGCACAACAAAGCTCAGTGAACCTCTCAGCAGTGAGGAGGAGTGAGGAAAACTGAAATCCTCTGTATCACACTCATCAGTGCCTCATTCCTCTGCACTCCAGCACAGCTGGCATGAGCAACCCTCTCCTGAAGGCAGGAGAACAGTGTCTTTGTGGCCACAGAAACAATAATTTGCAGAGGCACAAACACATTTGCTGCTCATAAAGAAAACTCTCACACGCAAAGAGCCTGAGGCTTAGGTTACAACTCTGGGAAATCAGCAATTCAATTGCAGCCTGCAGTTGGATCTACTTCTAGTTACTAAACCATTAATGGGCTAGGAATTCTGGAAAGTGAGAACTATCACTACCTCTGATTAAGATGCTCAAATCAAGAACTTCCAAAGTGATTTAACACTTTCTGTGGTCAGTTTTCAACACCTGAACAGTAACCTTGAAGAACCTGCACTCTTAATTTCACCTTGCCTAATGCTTTGCCATAACCAATGTTTACATTCCTCAGTTGATTCTCCCTCCCCAGCTGGCAATTTGCTCCACTGGGGATTTGCAGGAAAGACCTTGTTAGAAAGAAAATGCAACAGAGATGATGGTTTAACCTCAACTACAAAACAAGGAAGTTGCGGGACAGTGAAACAGGGACACCAACGTAAGTGATTCCTCTTCAGGCCCAGTCAGATGCAGGGTATGTTTCTTAATGGTCTTTCTAGAGAAGAACTTACATATAAACAGCCTTTCTTACAAGCAGCCACTTCTCAGCTTCCTGTTGTGAAGAATTTACCGGCCACTATTCTGTTTTACCGACGTGAAAAATGACAGCGGAAGGGCACAGAACCCGCGCCCTGCAGCCCTGGCCTCACTTACAGCTTTCTTGGACTTCTTCTTGGTGGAGCGAGCCTTCTTGGCCTTCTCGATGACAGCGTAGAGGGCCAGGCAGAGGCGGGCCATGCGCGGCAGGTCGCAGATGCCGATGTCGAAGTCCAGGCGCTGCCGCCACACGGGCTCCGAGCACACGGCCACCTCCGAGCTGGACACGGTCTTGCACAGCATCTCGTGGCCATGGAACAGCCCTGCCTGCACCACCAGCTGAGGGAGGACAAAGGGCAGGACACACCATCAGGCCAGGGGCGTTGCTTTGGTGTTTTTCAGCCTTCTGAGGTTTTGAGGTTTCGTACGGGAGTTTCTCTCTCGGATTGTGACATAAAGGGGGTGATTGTTTTCTGCATTCCTCTCTGTTTGACCAGTGGGGACAGAGAGGTGTCAACCTCATTGCCCAGTCGCTGATCAAACTCCAAAAACTATATAAACCCAAGGGAAAAATAAACGTCCTTCCTTTTTGCTCTCACAACCTGTGTGAGTGTCCTTTTCATGTCTGTCTGGCAACACAGGGGAGCACAAAGAACACCATCAACCCAGGGGACTTGATGCTGTTTTACACCACAGCGACACAGACTCTAAGATTTGGAAGGCTGAAAATTACTTTCCTAATTTTTGGGATGTGTCTTTTTTTTTCATACTATTTTACACAGACCAATTTAGTTGGTGAAGCAAGGGCAAACCCTTTCAATCGCATTGGCCAGACCAGAGGGACATCAAGAAGTCCCTCCTAAGAAAAAAAAATTAATAACGTAAGTACAGTTACAAAAGCATTTCTCTTGCTCACAGAAAATTCTCTAAAAAAATAATTTCAAAAACCCAAAATACTTCAGGCACGGAAGCAGGGCCACAGGGACTTGCCATGTTTGCTGAAGGCACATCACCAGGACAGGAATGGGACAGGGCAGCCACTCCCCTGCACACCGTGTCCTACTCCTGTCTCTTTCCCAGTCCATTGAGACATTCAGTTCTGCTCTGTGTCTTTACTCAGCTTCAGTAAAGGCATTATCATCCTCTCACTTCATGCAGACTTGCATATTAATTAATGTGACACATTCTTGCCCAGCTTCCCCTTCCCTTCCCAAAGGGCAGCTGTTCTCCTGGCTTCCCTGCTCCCCCTTCATGGCAAACACCCCACATGTCCCACTCTGCTGCTTTCTGCCTCCCCTCTGCCAGGCTCCACGTCTGCCATCCCTCTCCTCAGAGCTGGGTGTCCCCTGCCCAATGCCCTGTACAGTGCCACCGCCTCAGGCAGCAGCTCTGTTTGCTGCACAGCAGCTTTTCTAATCCTGGGTTGTTTCCTGGCCACTTCCCTCCCCACTCCTGCTGTGCTGCAGTTCAGAAACGTTCCAAAGGCTGAATGAAGCCCCCTGAATGAGGAGCAGGTGAGGTCACACTGCCAGCCACCACTGTCCTCCCCACAGGAACGGGAGGGATGTGACTGGGAAAGCACAGGTACCAACGCCAGAGTGAGTCAGTCAGCACCCACCTTCATCCTCTCATCTGCATTCACCTTGCTGCCTTGCACCAGCTCGATGTAGAAAGGCTGCTCTAAGGACCACAGGGAGCCATAGTTTGGCTGGAAAGAGAAAAGGGTTCTGGTCAGAAACAGGAGCAGCAGAGGCCTCTCAAGCCAACACCAGAACTCATCTCCCATTCCATGCTTTTGGGTCCCAAAGCAAAGAGCAAGAAGCCTGGGACAACCAGGGAAGCTGTGGAGCTTCCAGCTGGGGGCTGGAAACTCCCACCTCAGAGCCCCACTGGGAACCTGTCCTGAGAAGGGCAGGGAGAAGCCACTGCTGTCCCCAGCCAAGAGCAGCACGCCCACCAGGAGACCAGCCCAGGGTGACCCCAGGGTCACTGTCCCCTCTTACCTTTTTCTTGGGGAGCGGGGGGGGCTTGGAGGCCGCCTTTGGGGGGCTGGTGATGCAGTTGCTCTGCTCGTCCCTCATGGCAATGATGGCAGAGGAGTGCACCATGGTCAGGTGGGGGGTCAGGCCCCTCTGCAGGCAGCTGCGGATGTGCTGAGAGGGGACAGGGTCAGCCAGGGCCACCAGGCCACAGCCAGCCCAGCAGGACCCAGGCAAGGACACACCAACAATCCAATTCCACTCCTCAATTGTCTCCTCTTGCTCTATAAATCTGCAACTCGCTGGCCTCATGCTGCCAGAACTGAGAATATGAAGTGCCTTTTATAGCTGGCATTTCATCAATGGACTCAGGGCTGCATTAACGGAAAACACTGAGGAGGATTCAGCACTCCCAGCAGCAGACTGCCCTGCCACAGGAGCACATGATTCGGGATTACTTGCCCAACTTTCAGTAGAACCCTCATCCCACCATATAAACAAGCAGGTATCTCCAGAACCACAGCCTCTAAATGTATTTACACAGCACTTGGCACCCAGGGACAGGCTTAGACCACTGCCCCACCAAAAATAAGGATTTGTTAGGTTGCTAGAAGTACCCTTTGCCCTAAATGGCATCCAGGTCCTGGCACTGATGTGCTGCACTCCTGTAAACAGCACTCTCTCCTTGCCAGTATGTCCCAACCCATGCCCCCAGCAAGAGAAGGCCTGTGGGAACAGAGTCACTGATAAACAAGACACGAGGCTCACCTGGAACTGGCACAGGGGGTAGTTCCCATAGAGATATTCACATTTCCCATTCACCTGCAGGGTGTAGTCCTCTGGCTTCTGCACGGTCTCGTGGCGAAACACAGTCGCCTGTTTCTTAATGGCATAGGTCATTAAGGTGATGGGCATCTCCCAGGGGGAGATCTGGAACGTGAAGCTCTCCTGCAATCCCAACGAGGCAGAAACTGTCAGACACTAGCACAGGGCCGAAGGGGCACAGTCAAGGAACAACATTCCTGCTGCTGGCAATGAGGAGCAGGATGGGAAGGGACAGTCACACACACATCAGCCAAGGAGAAGTAGGGATGTTAGCCAAAGTGGGCAGGAGCAAGTTTCAGCAGTGTAAGCACAAGGCTGGAAATCAGGAACTTCAATTTTAAGCAGAATCACCAGTTCACGTGGTCACCAGTCATTGAAAACCCTCCCAGAGTCATTCCACCAGCAGGGCAGAGGCTGCAGGGGTCCCCATGCTCAAACACTGCTCTGAAGGCCCTTCTCCAGGGAGGTGCCCTGGCTTCATGCCCAGGTACAACACGCAGGACATGACCCAAGGGCTGGAGGCAGCAACAGGGGCCTATGGGCAGCACAGACCAGTGCCTGCAGCAGAGTCTGCTGAGCATGAGCTGAGCAGGCTCTTGAGCTTCCCAAGGAAAGCCAAGTATTGGATTCTGTGCTCCTTTCCTACCCAACTCCAAAAAGGTTTCCAGCCCATTTAGATGCAACCTCAGCCTCCAGCTAACCACTACACCCAGGAATGTTCAGGAGGGAGAACAGCTCCCTCCCAACCACCTCCTCAGGCAAAAGAATCTGGAGAATGAAGATGGAACACACACAAACACTGTCCAGGCACAAATAATTCTGTCTCCATACACACAGAGGGTTCCAAAGGAAAAGCACAGACCATCAAACACTGTGACAGAAAAGCTCGTGCTTTACCCCGCCAGACTGGAACTTGATGTTGACAAAAATGTTCTTGGTGGGGATTTGCAGAGAGCCAGTCCCGAGGCCCTTGGCCATGGGCTCCAGCTGCAGGGGGAAGTTGTACTCCATCCAGTCTGCCCAGCTGAGCTGCTGCCTCTTGGCTGCCTTCTCCTCGCAGAACTGGCACATTTTGGTGCGGAAGTCGCTCACCTCTGGGTCCTGCACAGAGTCAAACTCGTGCAAACCTGGATGGAAAGTAGGAGAGGAAGGCAAAATAAGCATCTGCAGCCAATGAGGGAAATGAGCCTTTTCCTCAAGTGTCTGTGAAAGCCTCCCTGAGCACATGTTTAACACGTGGCCAGAGTCAGCCAAGCCAGCAGCAATCACACATTTCTGATGTACAGCCACACTGACTCAACCCCTCAGTGCTCTGCCAGCAGCCAGCATCACCTTCCCTGGCTCTGCACACACAGCGTTCCCCCTGTGCACCCACTGGAGGTGAAACCTCTGATGTCCTGATGCACGAGCAGGGCTCCAGCACTGTGCCATGGGCAGCCAGGCTGGCTGGGACAGGAGCAGAGCACACTCCAGCAGTGTCCCAGGGGTGGCCAGGCTGGCTGGGACAGGAGCACACTCCAGCAGTGTCCCAGGGGTGGCCAGGCTGGCTGGGACAGGAGCAGAGGAGGCTCCAGCAGTGTCCCAGGGGTGGCCAGGCTGGCTGGGACAGGAGCACAGCCCCCTGCCTGCCGTGCCCCGTGGTGCACTGACCTTTCCCGATGAGCAGGCTGATCTGGGAGTTGATGACCTTCTTGGCCCTGTCGCCCTCGCGGGCCACGAGGCGCAGCACGGGCAGGAAGGGCTGGATGTCACAGAGGCGGCGCTGCTCGTCCTCCAGCTCCTGCTGCTCGGCAGTCTGGTTGATGCAGGTGAACACGTAGGCCTCGGGGTCGCTGAGCATGTGGAACAGCGGCTCATACTGCGCCTGCTGCCACAGCACCTGCGGGGGACACGGGGTCACTGCTGTGCCACTGCGCTGATGGCACCTCGGCGCTGTCACCCTGCCATGGCACCTGGCTGCTGGCACCCCTGTCACTGTCACCTGGCTGCTGGCACCCCTGTCACTGTCACCCTGCCATGGCACCTGGCTGCTGGCACCCCTGTCACTGTCACCTGGTCACTGTCACCCTGCCATGGCACCTGGCTGCTGGCACCCTGTCAGTGCCACCCAGTCACTGTCACCTGGCTGCTGGCACCTCTGTTACTGTCACCCGGTCACTGTCACCCTGACATGTCACCTGGCTGCTGGCACCCCTGTCACTGTCACCCTGTGACTGTAACCCTCAACCTGCACACCTCACCCTGCTGCTGTCACCCTGCACACCTCACCTGCTCCTGTCACCCTGAACACTGTGCCACTGTCACCCTGCACACCTCACCCTGCTGCTGTCACCCAGTCACTGTGCCACTGTCACCCTGTCCCTGTCACCCTGCTGCCACCACCCTGCACACTGTGACACTGTCACCCACCACGTCTCCCCCAGCACAGAGCCAAGGCAGAGCACAGCCCCAGCTCCTCACAGCACCCCTGGACTGCAATCCCAGGCTGCTGCTCAGCCAAGTCTGCTGGCTCCAGCTCGAGCTGAACTGCTGGGTGGGTTTATTTGCCTTTAACTGACTTCCCTTTTTTCATGCTTGCCTTTTGTTTTGGGCAATGTTAATCCCTCAACCTGAGCACTTAAATAACCCCCACCTGAATATCTCACACTCAGCACCTGCTGGCTCTGGTCCTGTGAAACAGAGCAGTTCCTCACACTGCAAACAAAACTGGGTTAAATAACTTGCTCGCAGTAACATGAAATCTGTGACAGGAACCAAGGGCTCCTCGAGTCTTGTCAACACTATCCAGTTCCCAAAGATCCTTCTCTCCCTGTGGACAGCACTCTCACATGACTTCATATCCCCTTTTTCACTCTCATCCTAAGTGCCTGCTATTGGAGGCCAAACTCTGGAGCAGATGGGCCTCTGGCTCTAACACAGACCTGCCACCTAACAGCTGCTGCAAGGCTGTTACCTGCTTGATGGTGCCCAGGCTGGCATTGCAGGGCACTGAGAGGTTTAAGTATATGCCTGTGGGCAGCAAAAAGTCCACCTGGATGTTTTGGTTTTCCCCCTTGGACCAGAATTCCGTAGGGCAGTAAATGCCTGGGGGCATCCTGCTCACTGCTTAGCTACCACCTGCAAGAAAAGGAAAAACAATCTGTTGCTGTTGACTACATGTTTATTTGCTCAGTTCTGTGCTGGGCTCTGTAGAAAATTAATGTGCAAAAGAGCCTAAAGAAAGGAAGGTCAGCACAGCCTTAAAGCTCAGGAAAACATGGACCTTAGTAAAAATTCCACTTCAGTGCCTTTGAGCCACATGCAACTATTGCATTTGCTTCTGTTTTAATGCAACCCTCTCTTAATCCCTTCTAGGCTGGGATTAACATCTCCATCTGCATTTGACAAAGAATTAAGAGAATTCTCTTCTCTGGAGAACAGACACTTGTCCCAATAGCTCATCCATGACCAAGCAGCCAAGAGAAACAGTAAGTTCCTACCCCTGGCTGTGTAAGGCAATCCTCAGGCCACATACTCCAAGCTCCACTTTGTTTTTCCAGAGCTCAGTTCCAGTCTGCAAGAGGGAGAAAGAGCTGTTGCTGGTTCCAAGTATGCATGCATTTTTATACACACAAACAAATAATACTCTGCTGTACATCCCCCCCTTCACAAGTATAGAAAAATGAAGTTGGAGGGTGAGGCTATCAGAATAAGTTTGTTAACTCCATCTGCAGCCTCTCCCTTGGCAGGATGCTACAATTTATTTTCAATACATTCAAGGAATGCAAAGAAGAGAGCAAGAATCTGAACACTATCAGGTACAAACTGATGTTTTCAAACACTGGATGAAACAAAAGCCATTCACCAGCAGCCTGTCAGACATTTCCTTTCTCAAAGACACGTAACGAAGTCTCCAACCATTTGCCCACAAGCAAAATACTACAGCAATAATAAAACTCCAGTTTCCTGCAGAGACGAGTGGCAGAGAGAGGTGTCCCCACGTGCTGGGAGACTCTGGAACTATTGGCATTGGCTCCCAGCAGGAGACAGGGAAGTGCCTCTAATTCTCTCCAACCACCCCAGCAGAGAAACCAGCTCACCTCAATTCCCTCTCACAGAGTTTTCCTGTCAGGTCAGCAGAGGAACATCCCAGGGGTACAGCCTGGAAGGTGCCCCCACAGCCACGGCTCCAAATCCAGCCCTGCTCAGCCCTGAGCAAGTCTGTGTCCCCTGTCCTCAGCCCATGAAACCAGCACAAAATTTCCCCATTCACAACTTCAAACACAGCTTTGCAGCTGTGGGTGTAGAGACTCTGAAAGAAGCTGAGCTAAGTGCTGCTGATTCCCAAACCACAAAGTCCTGCTGGCAGCTCCTCAGGAGCCAGCCCTGGGCTCCAGCACAAGGAGCCCAGCATCTTATCTGCCAGGTCCTGGGAGCACACCACTTCCCTGTCAGCAGTGAGGTCAGGATTCCCAGAAATATGAGCTATGCTTTATCTGTCCTGCTTCCTCAGCACGGAGGCTGCATCACCCAGGCACCGGATAGAGAGACCACAAACCACCCCTGGGCCTGCAGGGAGGGGAGCAAGGGGGGAGGAGAAAAGGTTTACAAGTTTGAATAAAGCAAAACAAGCTGGCCTTGTTTTCTGCTCATCGACAACAAAAACAGCAGGTTACATCTGGTGTATCTGCCACCTCAGCCTAAATCAGCAAACCACCACAGCTCTACCGACCAGCAGAGACAGAGACACAGCAATGGCTGAGATCTTTCCTTCTGCTGAGGATTTCCATCTGGCACCACATCCCAGAGAATATGCAGTACCTGTCTAAGCCATGAGCACTACAATATCAGTTCAAGATCAACACCTTGTCTTTCCAAACTCCCTGATTTAGAGGATGCAGGACTTTTTCAACCTGGTGTGAATATACCAAAGGAAGAATAACTCTGGACTTTCATCCCCTCTAATACATCATTTACCAAGTGTCTCCCCTTCCCATTGCTAAATTCAGAATGTTCTATTTGTTGGAGCTCAGATCTGAAGCAGTGTGACAGATCTCACATGAGGCAAGCTCTGTATAGATGGGTTCTCCTGCACCACCTGACTTCCCTCCTCCCCTTTGCCTTGAGAAACTGAACAGATTTCTCCAGGTTTTTTCCCACCTTCCATGGAAGTGTTCTGGTTGTGTGGAAACTACAAGGATCAAGCCTTCAACAGCCACTGGGGCTAAAGAATCCCTTGGCTTGGGCCCTTTCCTTAATGAAATAAAGACTCCTTTGAGCTTTTAAATTGTCCAGTGCCCACCTTACACACACTCCCACAAACCAGGCTCACAGGGAAAGTAATGGAAGCAGAACTACACTAATGTGATCTGAACTGGGGATAACCTTGTTTGTGTGCAGGGCTGATGATGAAAGGGGCTGTCAGCAAGAGAAGAGATAGGAAAGCAGAATGCACATGTGGTGATAAAAACAGGCTGCAGTTTTTGGGGCTCCCAGCTCCAGAAGAGCATCACAGCAATGTACCATCATTCAAGCTCAGCAGAACCTTAGATCCAACCAGAAGCAATAGCCAGAGGGAGGGAAAGAGGAATCCAGGCAAAGCAACTTAAGGGAAAAAGAAATGTAAAGCCATTCCTCATTCTGGGAGTAAAACAGTATCACCAGAGAGAGAGGCAGAGAGATATCAGAGAGAGAGAGAAAAGCATCTGATGGGAGACTCAAGAACCTTTCTCTGGTGGAAACTTTCTATCAGCTTTGAGGCAAGTTCACAGCATTGCCTGAGGAACTACATGGTGGGAAACCATATAGTCAGTGGTTAAAGCAAAAGCTTGAAAACCAACAGCGCGCAAAGCTCCGTTCCCAAACCTGACAATTGTTTGCTGCACTACATCAAACAACAAACTCCTCTGTGCTTCAGCTTTCTCACATGCACAAGTACAGCCTGTAACTCACGAGGGGTGTTGTAACTCTCAAATGCTGGCAAAGTGCTGTGAGATCCTTGCACCCTTGCTATTGCTGCTAACACAGGCAGAGCCTGGGAGCTGGAGGAAGTTGTGATAAACGAAAGCTTCCAGCTGAAGAAGTTGCTGAAATTAGGCTTTTTCCACTGCTCCCAACGGCTCCACAATACCAGAAACCGAAGCACATCTTGTTGATGAAAACAAAAACCAAGTCATGCGTTTCTAATGACTTCTATCGTGACATTCAACTTCCAGGTTCCCATCTCGGGCACATACAGCACGCCACGTTCAAGACTCTCTTCTGGGAGCTCCTGAAAGGCTCCCCAGGCCCTGCCAAAAACACGACCCGAAGCCAACCCACGGCAGAAACACACAGCGCTGTGAACAACCGAGGCAGGCAGCAGGAGTCCTACCCCAGGGAAGGCCTGGATGACCAGGTGCTGGCACTCCCCGAGCCCGCGAGTAACAACTGCGGTGACAACGCACCATGTGCCCAACCCACCCTAGAGGCCAGGCAGAGACACCAGCACCCCTGGGCTGGGCCGGCAGGTGACGATGAGTGGTTCCTGGCCGAAACAGCAGCCCCGCTGCCTGCCATCCACCCGTCTACCCATCCCTCCATCCCTCCATCCCTCCATCCACACCCCGAGCCCAGCGCTGCCACCAGCGCGGGGGACACGGCGCCAAGGGCGGCCCCGAGCGCATCCCCCAGGTCAGCGGCTCCGCAGAGCCCCGCTCTCCGCAAAGCAAAGCGCTTTTCCCGAGCAGCCGGCGCCGTTGGCTGAAGGCGCCCGAGCGGAGCCGCCGTTTGCCGCAGACGGCCCCGCACGATCCCCGCAGCGCTCCCCGGAGCCCCCGGCCCCGCTCCCGGTCCCCGGTCCCGGTCCCCGCTCACCTGCGCCGGCGGCCGGGGGTCCCGGGGGCTGCGGGGCTCCCGCGCTCCCGGCCCCGCTCCGGCCCCGCCTGCAGAGGGGCGGCGGAGGGGCCGCGCTCCGCCCGCCGTGCCCGCCCCGGCCCCGCTGGGTTCGGTTCAGCCCGGCCTTGCTGGGTTCGGCCCGCCCCGGCCCCGCTGGGTTCGGCCCGCCCCGGCCCCGCTGGGTTCGGTTCAGCCCGGCCCCGCTGGGTTCCGCCCGGTCCCGCTGGGCTCGGCCCGCCCCGGGCCCGCTGGGTTCGGTTCGGCCCCGGGCCCGGCTGGGTTCGGCCCGCCCCGGCCCCGCTGGGTTCAGTTCGGTCCCGCTGGGTTCGGTTCGGCCCGGCCCCGCTGGGTCCCGCCCGCCCCGGGACGTGCCGGCAGCGAAGGAAGGCGGCGGCCGCCCGAAGCGCTGGATGCTGTGGCAGCCCGGCGCACCGAGTGTCCCCAGCATGACGTGGTGCCACCCTCTGCCGCACTGGCGGCGGCACCGAACCGCGGGGCCCAGCGGAGAACAGCGCGACAGCCAGGGCAGGTCCTGCGTCCGTGTCACAAACTGCCCCCACTGGAGGTGTCAAACGGTTTGGGACTCGCTCCTTTCCTGGAAAGCGCTCCTTTGACAGCCTCAGTCATACAAGTGTTCTGTCTTCGTCTGAAAAACTGGGGGAACCCTAGAAATCGGCTGACGCCGAGTCTGGGAGAAAAAGAGGGAGAAGGGATTTAAAGGGAAAAGACGTGGACTGTAGGAGAGAAGGAGAGAGCCCCGAAGAGAAGGTGAGAGACCTCACAGAGCGCTCTCAGTGGGCAGTAAGGACGGGGAACACCCCAAATCCCAAAGCAGAGCCAAGGGGATTTGGGGGATGAGAAGAAACCCCTCCAAGGCAGGCAAGGTGCCCGTGGATACAGAGTAGGAGCAGGGCGGGTTTTGACACGCCTGGCGCTCCACTTCCACCTGCTAATCAATCATGGGAGGCAACCAAGCGCTCCTTTAAACGCTCGAGTCAAAGGACGCACAGGGTTTTCCACTCGGGTTTTTTCTCCCCCTAACCTGTTGTGCAGCTCCGTGGACCGCAGGGGAAGCCCACCCAGACACTAAACCCTGTGCAGAGTCTCGTCGCACCGGTTCCCCAAGGCTCAGGCACTTCTCACAGCCCTCGGGGCTCCATCACCCTTGGCTCAGCGCGGCTCTCCCGACTGTCGGGGAAAATCAGTGGTTCCAAAGCAGCGGCAGATGGAGACGAGGAATGTTTCCAGTGTTCAAAGACAATCATTCCTCTCTGTCTCATTAAATTTTCAGCAGCAATTAGATACTCAAAGACCATGTGCTCATCTGAAAAGTCTCCCTCTTTTCACACATCTCCTCTGAAATGCCCGCCGTACTTTGGGTCACAAATGAGAAAAATATCGGGAATGTGGATTTGTCATTTTAATTATTTCACTGCCACACATGGAAACAAACAACCCTGGTACGGCACACGGTTTGTGCTACTGCATCACCTCGACTGCTTCTGCAGTTTTAGGACTCCCAGAATCACCATTTTTCCTAAAGCTTTTGCTACCAAAGACATGTCATTAAGGTATAAATTCTTCCCGCCCCCCCCCCTATGTTATCATCCAAGAAAAGCTCATTATTCTTGCAATCTGACTCATTTTTTTCCCCCTGAACATTACTAGCTGGCAACACAGATATCTTGCCAACAGTACAAGATGTGACTGTTGAAACATTCATTGTTCAACTCCGTTTGAATCTCCTATAGCATCTCCATGTGACCTTTTAACGCTCAGAAATTGTCTATTTTAAATCATCGGGTCTGACATGTGTTGAAGATATTTTTAACAGACTGTTTACAGGAATTCTGGTTTCTGTTCTGGGTTTTTTTTGGTTTTTTTTCAACAGCTTTTCAATTCATCATATCCAACTTTCATATGTACAGCTGTCCTGAACACCAACAGGGCATTTGCCCACATGGCCTGTGAGAAATTGGACATCAGAAACTGCAGGGAAGGGGAAAAGGAACTCAGAAAAAATAGCTGCAATCTGCCAAGTTTGAGATCTGGGACCCCCAGGAGGAACAGGAGGGAGGGTTACTTAGTTGTTTTTCTTCTGTGTTACTGAGAACCGAACAGGGCTAATGCATTTGAGGAGAACACTGCTAAGAAAGGCAAGTGACATTATTGCAGATGCACCCGACACGAGGGACAGGCAAGAAATTCCACTTCACAAAGACCACCTCCACTCCATGCCAGTCTGGTTCACTTTTACCCAGATTGTTCATTAAACTCTGAAAGGTTAATTTTGTGTCCTCAGCTCTCCTGCTGCCTGTGGGCATGTGCTCCATGTCACTTAATCTGGTGAATCTGCAGAATCACACAATTCCATGCTGCTGCTGACTCAGGAGGTGCCTTGTGCTGCCGGGGGAGCGATGCAGACCCCAGCCTAACATCCACCACTGTCCCACTGCCAGGAAAATTGGCCAGTGCTTGCAGATGAGACACGGTCAGCTTTTACAGGAGACACAGCAGCTGGGAGGATGACAACCAGACACAGAACCACAACACCTTGGTGTTTACAGCATCACCCAGCGAGAATGCTTCCACCCAGGGAGACAAACACCCCGGCTGCCTGCTGGGTCCCAAACCACAGAGATGTTGGCAGAGGCAGTGAACACAGACACTTCTGCAGGTGCATTCCCTGATCCCAGACGGGGCCAGAAGAGTCTCCCTCAACTTTCTGCATGGGACGGACAGACAGACAAACAGACAGACAAACAAACACACAAATTGCTGCATTTCGTTGTGCACGAGGCAGACAGGAAGCCAGAGCAGCATGGGGAGGGCTGAAGCTGCTCTGCTGCTGTGGTTAGCCCTGCTCAGGGGGAAACCACGCCGGGCCGGGACCTCGCCTGCACATAAAACTCCCCAAAACTCGGGGCCTTCTCTGCCTTTTTTTATTTTTCCTTTTTGCGACAGGATCTGAAACAGGATCCCAGCCACCCCAAAGTGTGCAGCACTGATGCACGCTGGCTCTCAGGGGTGGGCAATGGGGCTCACCTGCCTGAGCACAGCCACAGCCTTGGCTGAGAGAGTCCTCTGGCCAAACCAAACTGTTCCAGCGTTTGAAAGTCACTGTTTCTTTTTGCATGTGGTGCAAAAACTCTCTGTGCTAGAGAATAATACTATACTGAATATATAGAATAATATTATACTACATACAGAGAATAATATTATACTACATATATAGAATAATACTATATAATAATAATAATATATAAGATAATCCTACACTGCTATAGGCTTTGGAGATTTATTTAAACATACACATACATAATACATATATATAAATATATATCTATATAAATATATATATATTTGGGGCACCCAGGTCCTCTTGCAAGTAAGCAAAGTGCATGACATTAGGAGAATTAGGATAAACTGCCCCTCACAGAGCACAGGAACAGGTCAAGGGCCTCCTGGAGCCCCCAGCTCTGCTCCCTGCACTGACCACTCCATAGAGCCCTCACCTGTCTCCTCCTGACTCACAGACACCCCTCACCAGCCCCAAACGAGGGCTGTTCCCTCTCTTCTCCATCCACACTCCAGAAACCTTCTCGGGAGGACACTGCCCTGCAGACAAACGTGGCAGTTGCTTCACAGCTCAGTCTTTGGGACAGCTGAGGACACTGTGGTTGTAATATCAGCTGTTTTTCTTTCAGGAACAAGGCCACAGTTTACTTGTTGATGTTGCCACAAGAGAGATTTCAGAGACTAAAACCACAACAAAGCTTCAGCACGTTTTTCTCTTTGATGACCGTGCATTCAAACAAAAATGCCATTAAGCAAAAGCTTTTCACGAGCTGTAAGGAGCTGATGGTGAAGTATTAGGGGGTGGGATCCAAGGACCTGAACAGTCCGTTTGTTTGAAAAGCTTCTGAAATGGTGTCAATCGTGCGACCCCAAAATGCCAGAGAGAAGGGAGAATGATGACAAAGGTACTCAGCCTTCTTGCTGAAGGCCAAAGTGGCCTAATTTGGCGTCCTTGCCCAGATAAAAATACTTTTTTTATTCGTGTGACTGTGTATTTAAACGAAGGATACTGCAGACTTTAGAACAACGTGTTCCTCCCTGGATCCCCCATAAAATAAAAGTTTGCGGAGCAAAAATGTAACAAGACATGAGCTGAGTCAGCAGCAGCTGAGATCCCCGTCCTGGCCATCAGCAGCACCACAGGACTTCGGCAGGAGAACAATCCCTGGGGCAGTTCTGCTTCAGTTACCAAAATGAAGCAGAAGGGTTTGTTTGGTCCCTCCTTGTTTCTTCCTGAGGATTTCTGAGTTATGATCTCTGCCCGTGCCAAAGTTTAACGTCGAGGGAAAAGGCAAGTCCTGTGGGTGTTGGAAGCATCACATCACCCTGAGAATAGAGTGGAAGGGATCAACCAGATGTGGGACAGGAGGGGATGCTCCTGACCCAGTCCTGCAAGGAACGTGGGGCTACAGCTCTGGCAGGGATACTCGGAGTTACTGACTGCAAAAATGTAGGACAAAATTGTTTGGGAAAAAAAAAAACAACCCACAAATAAACAAAAATGCCCAGCGAGATTACACAGGCTGCTGTGAAAACCTGAGGCTCCAAGGGCAGGTGAGGGGCTCGTGTTCTGCTCCTCACACCAGTGTCACAGCATTTGCCCTGCCACGTTTCCCTGAGTGCAGAACGCTGGGGATGTCCCTCTGTGCTCCTCAGGACGTTTTGGGAAGCTCTGCTCTTTGTACCACTCGTCTGGGGTCTTCAGCAGGAGGTGCTGCACAAGTTCAGAGCGTCACTGTCACAGCACACCACGCTCCTGTCACTCCAGAGCATGACAGAAATACAAACAGCATTTCCCTCTCCCAGGGAATGCCACTCAAAAGCTCACTTCTGTTGAGGATGGGTTTTTGATACAAAACTAAAAAGTGTCAAACACAGATGGCCAGAAGCTCCATCCCTTTCCTGACTATCTGTTCTTCAGGGAGGACAAACAACTTTCTTTTCTCTTGTTTTCTTTTTTTTTTGCAATACAAGTGAGTGATCTTTAAAACCACGAATTTCCATTATGAATTGCAACTGCCTATTTAACTAAACCACGCTATTTACTCTTGAAATTACTGTTAGGGGATTCTGAATCCTTTTCTTTGCCACCAGCAGGAAGGCAGCACCCAGTCTTCCCACACTCAGAAACACAGTTCAAGTTCACAAAACCAGACCTCAGTGATAAAGTCACGGTGCTAAAGAGAAAGCCCTTCATCCCGTTTGGGAATTTTGGGGGTCTTTATTAATTGTTTCCAGTAAGGCCGGATCTCGCAGGCTCGTGTGTGGGTGGCTGCACTCTGAAAACAGATGCAGGTGCCTGCCTGTGCTAAATATTTTGCACTAACTCGAGAGTTTGTTGTATTTCAGTGGCTTTTTGTTTGTTTAGCTTTATTTGACATCTGAAATGTATATTCCAAACTAAGCAACATTCAGAGCCCAAACAAATACACTCTCTGCATAAAAATCAGCATATATATATCACGTTACCAAGTGAGGCAGATGCCAGTGACAAATGCTTTAAGAATTTTTTAGCAGCCACCTGAAAAATCACTTAAGAGTCAGAAATAAGTAGCAAAGGCCATTGCATGAGTCATCAGTGACAACAAGGAGAAAAGGAATGTGAATGGAATTTTTCTTCTTTTTTTTTTTTTTCTTTTGTAAATGAGAGATGGCTCTGGCTGAAAGAAAATTATTTTTACTGTTACCAGAGGAAAATTTCCATTTGCATGCAGGGGAATTTCCACCTGAGACATATTGATGAAGGCTCATTTGCATAGCTGGGAGGTAACAACTTTTACCCTGGGAACAGCGATGAAGGAAAAACAAATTCTTTTCAGTAGCGGGAAAGAGCAAAATTTTTGTCCTCAAATTTCGGTCTAGAAATAGATAATGTTTGTTTTCATTAAGCCTTTAAAAATATTTACAAAGAAGAGAAGATGTATTTCACAGAAGGGAACAGTCCAGCCAGCCTACACAGAGCCAGGACTGGGAAACTGCAGGGACAAGTCCTGACTATGTGAAACACTTGGATTATGTGCTACAGGGGTGAGCGTGGCTCAGGAAATAAAGTAAAAAGCTGCATTGTTTATGATGAGAGCACAATCATTTAAAACACAGCAGCAGCAGGTCTGGGGGGGTGGGTCTCCCCTCTCAGCAGCAGCAGGCACGGAGCACCCAAGAGATTTTTCCATTTTCCCGGAATGGCAGCAAGCAAACACAAACCACAGAGCCTGGGCGCCTTTGCCCATACAACCACTCATTCACTGGGCTGGAAAACTGTGAAGGTCTTGGATCGAGTTTGATACAGCTCCATTTTCACCAGGTCTGTATTAGTATGGCCACTCCCCTTGCATTCTAACAGGGAAAACGTCAGTACTGTCCACACTGCCTTGGCTCTCTGCTGCGAGCTGCTCTGCAGCACCACAAGGAGCTGAAATCCAGCTCTTACCCTGACACAAAGAGGAATAAACCATCAGACAAAAGCAGCCACAAAGCACCTGCAGCCTGTGCTGCTGGGAGCCTCAGCAAGATGACAACTTTGCATTGAATTTCCTATTTTATTTCCTTGCTACCTGCAACAGAAGAAAAAACTCAACCTCTCACTTCCTTCCTCCTGCCCACTTTGTGTTTGGTGCTTTGAGTGGCTGCAGTCAGGAGTTTGGGGTTCTGGGGCAAAGTGGCTGCAGCCAGGAGCCAGATTTTCAATATGCTCTGCTCTAAAGGCCACGGGTAGAGACACAGAGCAGAGTCCGGTGGCCAAAGTGACACAGTGACAGGGGTGAGGAGAGGGCAGCAGCAGCCACAGAGCTCACGGGCATGAGGGGAATGATGTTTGGACGCCAACAGAGTGGAGCCAGGTACACAGCACTGTCAAAAAGGAGAGGATTGAGCACAACGCTGGCTTTCTGAATTAGTCTTGGAAATTTAATGGAAAAATGTGATGAAATCTTTGCATCCTCTTTCCATAGGCACCAGCTCCACAGGTGTGTGCTGCTCTGGACAGCACAGCAACGCTGCCAAGCCACACTCTGTGACTTTGGGAATGGAATGACCACACAGCATCCACATTTTGGGGTAAAATGGGGAGCTGAGGTGTTCTCTCAACCCTCTAGGGAAGAGTTTGCCTTGAAAGACATTCCTCTCCATCCTCTGAAGCCCCCAACAAAAATACAACTACTGACTGACTACACGTGATTCCTTCTGTGGCAGAAGCAAAAATCATTTCAGAAGCCCTTTGACACTAAAAATACATTCTTCCTCCTCCTCGGACTTCTCCTTTACCAGAAGGATTCCTCCCTGTGTGCCATTTCCCAGTCTGTCACACTCGGCTCCCACCCTGGAGCACACAAATGCCCTCTCAGAGCTCCCGATGGGCCATAAGAGCTTTTAGTGCCCGTTCCCCGCTAACAGTTCATGCCCTGACTGTTCCTCCCTGCACATGATTTATGTACCTTCTCCCCACCCTCCAAAGCTGTATTGATTGCTGCTGCTCACGCTGTGTGTCCCCTGCCATGGGCGGCCACAGCAGCACTGGGGACAGACCCCAGCCTCACACAGAGCTCTGCCACTGCAAGGACCCACGGAGCAAACCCGGACATCTGAACAGACCCCTCCGATTTCCAAATTACAAAAACCCAACAACAAACTGCTCCAAACCCACACCTTTTTTTTTTTTTTTTTTTTTTTTTTTTTTTTTCTCACTGCTGAATCAGAACCAGCAAAAGCCCGCCGGGATTTGAAATGTGCTTCCCTCCTCTTGGCAAAACACAAATACAGGCATCTGATCTCATTCACCAGCGTGGCTGAGCTCTTGCCCCTCCACGGCTCTCATCTTTACTGAATCTCTGATAATGGGCACGGCAGAATGTCTGCTGATAACAGATTTATCACAGGCACTGGGAATTGCTCAGTCCACAGCATCAGAGCATTTTCCCCTACTCCTCTTCCTGAATCTCTTCTGTGGGGTTCCAGCTGACCACAGGAGGAAAGGCAGCCAAGCATCTACTCAGCTTACAAATGACAAAAAATAGCTCATGAAATCCTGTTAAGTTGCAAAAAAAATGAAGATGACAACACCCAACGGACTTGCAGAGGAGAGAGCTGACAGAGCAAAGTCCCTCCAGCGCCCTTCAGCCACTTTTGACCAGCCACAGCACGATCAAACCTGGATTAATTTTTTATCACCTTCCTGATGCCCGGTGTTTGCAGCTCATCACCAGATGGCTGTGCCTGTTACCCTGGCTGTGCTCTGGAGACCTCGTAGGTAAACACACGTCCTGCCCTCATGGGGATTAGCAAAGACTGAGGGAGCCCAGCAAACAGGCCCAGGGAAAAGTGGCCGTCTTCCAGTGGCAGCCTCAGGAGGCTGAATTGTCCAGCAGTGCTGCCCACTCATTGCCTTGGGACCAGTCTTACAGCAGAAAATTAAAACCAGACACACTGCTTCTCTTATGTCACAAAAAACAGAGGAAAGGAACACAAAAAAACCCCCAGCCAGCAGCAGAGCTGATTCTGAATACAACGTTTTCTTCTGCTCTGAATGATAAGTCAGTAGCTCTGATTGCACGGGCACAAATTCCCCCAAAATTTCCCTGAAACCTTCCATTACAGAGAGGCAACTGAACTCTACTATTAAGTTTAGGCTGATAGTTGTTTATTTACTTCAGTGAAGATTATCTGTTAGATCTTTTCATGGGGGAGTGAGTCACTCTCTACTACAGGTGCAGCTGGCAGGAGAGGAGCAGAGCAGCAGCTCCACAGCTCCTGATGCTCTCTGCAAAGGGGCTTCTCCCAGCACTGCCTTTTCCCTCCTCTTTTTTGGCTGGTTGCCTCAGCTGAAGAGAAAATTCCTGGTGGGAGGACTAAGAACAGCCAAGTGACAGGCTGTTTCCTCTAACATACGAGACAGTTGTAGCTTCTGTGCTGTCTGTGTGCATCACAGGTTTACCAAACCCAAAAAGATTTGCTTAGGTAATGCAGAAAAATCTCTCTGCAGGAGCTTACAGAGCAAGGAGAGGATTCCTGCTAAATTCTAAACAGAGGTGCTGGGAAGACTCATAATGGGAAACAGAACAACCCTTGGAATTAATCTGGAAGACATGAATGAGTGCCACCATGAAATCACCGACGACCAAGTGACATTTAGCACACAGTAGAGGCTCACTGTCAAATCTTATTAAGTGCATCCTTGTATCACAGCAGACAGCTCTGCCCACAGATCAGAGACCACAGCATTACAGTGCAAAAATCATTCATGAGCCTGCTGGTAGCTCTGGAAGGAACTGTAGAATGAATGAAAGGAATCCTAGTGGAAATTTATTCCCATTGTTTAGAAACCTGGACTAACCAACATTCTGCCCAGCTCCCTTACAGCCCTGGCACCAGTTCCTACATGGAAAAGTCAGGTAACCCTTCTCAAAAAACCTTTGCACAAGCTGTGCTCACCTCTCTGTGTATCTCTGGCCATACCTGGTACCACTGGTAACTGCTGAAAAGCCACAAAAATGGCTCAGCCTGCAGGAGCCTCTGGTGGGAGCAGCTTCAGCGAGGGGATGTCCCCTTCCTCCTTGTCCTGCTCTACTCTGCATGCAAAGCTCATTCGTTATTTGTCATCTCTCCCCAGCCACTGATTAAAGGGGCACCTCACCCAGTTCCCTGTCCTTTCCCATCCCCAGTGAAGGCCTGTCTTTCTCTGCCTTGGCAGCTGCTTTTCCTTCTCCTCCCAGCCCATTTGCCTGCTGTTGTCTGCCTAATTATTTTTACAAGGCTCAATAATTGATGCAATCTTCCCCATTTTTCATCTCCTTCCTGCGGCAGCGTTTGGCAAGCAGGGAACTCCTGCAGCAGCTGTGCTCCTTTGGCTGCCCACCCACCTCCTGTCGGGAGCAGCCAGGGCCAGAACAGCCCAATCCTCTCTTTACCTTTCCCATTATCCAGAGGAGCAGCTTTGGAAGTCACTTAGCAACGTGCCAGCAAACCAAAGCTCTGATGCCACCAACAGAAATAACATCTCAGAAACACCCAATGGTCTCATGCCCTGAACCAAAGCATCCTGGGCCATGGAGCCCCATCCCTCAAAAATTGCTGCTTCTGGAGGATTTATCTCTGACTCCCTGGCAGAGGAGGCGGCAGCACAGTGATTTCAGATTAAAAATAATCTCTCATTATTCAGTAATCACGCTGACTAGAGCACAGGGCTGCTGCTGCCTCTCCAGTGTGTGGCATTGAACAAGAGCACGGATCAGATACTGAAGGGACACAGCCTATGTGATAGAGCAGCTCCCTAAACCCTTCCAGTTATTCACCTCTGAAGATGAATTACAGATTGTCAAACTGCTTTCTTCACGTTTTGCCATTTACTTATGGTCAAACAGGCCACTTCCCCCCTCTCAAAACAGTGGGGAGAAAACATGGCAGTAAAAACAGAAATTACACTGACAGCACATTTCCTAATGCAACTTCTTGGTTTTTTAAGCATGCTGTCAGGCCCCTAAAAACAGAAGTCACAGCTCTTGAGAATTTTCAGTTCTTTGTGAATTTTTAGATAATAATTTACTCTGGCTCTCAGTTTGGGAACCAACTTCTGTGAGAGTTCACTCTTGTCCAGCTGTGTGAGCTGCCCAGGGTTATGGAAAGGGAGCTCCTCCCTGGTGCACTTCAGACCAGATCCTTCCTCATTTCACACCCTTGAGCAAACCTAGACTGCATGGCGGCTTTCAAAGCACAAAATTCCCAGATTCTGCAGGAATCAGCACTGGTGATTGAACATTCAGCATTATTCTGGCACTGAGTACCTCTGACTGATCATCACAAGACTCCCAAGAACGGGGCAAATTCTAGATTTGTCCATTCAAGAGCAGCTGAGGAAAACAACTCAAAGAGGCAAATGAATGGACAGTTCTGCTGCTGCCCAGCACTGGGCAGGGCATTTTTTGGAGGGCACACAGACACCACAGCCCCCTGTCCTGGTTTAGGGCAGATTTGGGAGCAAACCCCATCCTCAGAGAGCCACCTCCGGGGGCCAGGATCACACCCGGGCAACACACAAACACACTCTGCCTTTTCCAGAGCCTGCCCCCAGACCTTCTGCAGGTGTTTCCAGGGGTTTCTTCCAGGCCACCAACCGCCAGCCCTGTCCTGCCCTCTCGCAGCTTGTTGTTTCTAAGAGCAGTGGTGTGAAAAAACAGGAAGCCATGCAGAGAAGAGAGAAAATACAGATTGAGGCGCAGAAGTGCAGTAGCCCCAGCTCCCCCCAGCACTCACCCCACCCCCTCCTTCCCTTCCCACCCCCTCACCACAGGCCACAGCTCGATGAGAAATGCTCAGCGTGCCTCTTGACGGGAAACTGGGTACGGAGCTGGAGAGCCTCGGCGGGGGAAATCCAGCAGCACCGAGGGAAACGCAGCTCCCTGGGCTCCGGTGGCCACACAGTGCCACGAGCAGCTCAAATCAGGCTCTGCTCCACAGGCACGTCCATTTCGGACTTCAAGGAAAAGTTTGTAACTCCCTTGTCCTCAAAAGTTCAGATTTGCTGCCTCAAAGGTCCACTGAGGACCGTTCTGCAGGCTGTTCGAGCTTTATCTAGGATCTGCTGTGATCCAGACAGGTGTTTGCACCATTCTCTGCCCGTGCAATTGTTTAAGAGTGAGGATTCCGGGTCACACCTCTCTGCTGAAGAGAGCCAGCGGATCCTCGTGTCTACAGCTCTCTGTATTCACCCCACGCTGGCAAACTGTGACACGAATTTTTTGTTTTGCAGGACTCTTCATTGCTCACACCCTTATCTCTTCAGTCTCCAGCACGAGGCTGAGAGATTAGAAGGGTGGAGATGAAGAAACAGCAGCTGGGGCAAAAGCTCTGGTAGGGGACAGAAATGCCAAGCAATCCACCAAAAACATGCCAGCACCCCGGCTTCCAAGGCAGAGAAAACATTCCCGGCTTCGCCCAGCACATAACCACGGCTGCACTGAGGTCAATCCACTGTCTGGATAAAAGAGGAAATGTCTTGGGAATCCTGGTGTGGCTGAAAGCCAGGACAAAGCCAAACACCACACGCAGCCTGGCCAGTGCTTCTGGAGAGCAGCACTCCAAACTCAGAGCGAATACAGGTGGGATGAGCGTGCACAGCCTGAGCCACAGAGGGTGACAGTGCACAAGGTGAAGGCACATCCCAGAGCCAGCGACAGCCCGGGGTGAGCTGGAGGCATTAACACACGGAGAGATCCGCCCCGCAGCTCCCTGCCTGCTTTTGGTCAATCAAAAGTCTTTTACATCTGTACAGACCCAGCACCGCGCACAGATGAATCGTCCCGATTGTCTGCTCTTAGTGACACACAAAACCATTGTTCATCGCTACAACCAAGGGCGGAGCGAGGACGGACACGAGGCCACACAAAGGAGAAGAATTAGACAGTCTGATATCTACTGGTGGGAAAGGGGAATGCTGAATTTCCTTGTCCTGCCCGAAGCCTCTGTACTGCTCGCAAGGGGATGTGCTGCCCTGGGGTTTATTTATAAAACCTATAAGAATGTTGACCTAAGGCTGTAACTTGGACAAAAACAAGCAGAGGTCAGGTTTTCTAAATGCAGCCACAAACCCCAGAGAGAAGCAAGACCCTCGGCTTTCAGAGGGAAGCAGAACTCGGGAGAGGCCCCAGCACTTCTGGGCCGCCAAGGAAACCATGAGCCATCCCCTGGTTTAGTGCGGCCCATGCCGCAGCTCTCCTGCCAGCCACAGGAGCAGCGCAGGGCTGCGGGTGCCTGGATGAGCCTGAGGGGGTTCCCAGCACCTCTCTCTGCTGCCAGAGGTAAATCCAGCCTTCCCAGGCTCAGATTTTTTTGCCTTTTTAAATCACTGGTGAAGAAAGATGCTCCTACAAGTGGTGATTCAGAGCGGGGCCTTTATCTAAACGCTCTGAATCATTCTTTGTAAGAGCCCGTCCCTGCTGACAATGGAGGGAGCCCCTGGAGAAGGCAGGCAGACACAAGTGGTGATTAACTCCCGTGTGGCATTTGCATCAGAACACCCGTGTAAGACACGGAGCTGTTCGCTGCCGGGGCTCATCATCCAAACCCTCTCACACAAAAACGCAAGGCCGGTGCACTCGGAGAACACTCAGTCTGCAACCCAAACGTCTGACCCACAACCACTCATCCCTCCTGCCGTCATTAGGAACGCCACGAAGTCCTCCTCACCTCAGGGAAAATTCTCCGGGGCCGGCACGATGGGAGGGGGCGAGCAGGAGGAGCCCCCGCCCGAGCGGCGCTCCAGCATCCCCATCTCCGAGCGCAGGCTGCCCGAATCTCCCTCTGGCGGGGCTCCAAGGCCTGTTTGGCCTTTCCCCGGGCCGAGGGGTGCCGGTATTTCACGGGGAGCGCCCCCGGGCCCCACGAACCCCCGGCCCCGGTGGGACGCGGCCCCGCGGCCCCATCTAGCGGCCCCGCAAAGGGAAGAGCTCCGCGCCGCGCCCGGCAGAGCGCTCCTGGAGCGACAATTCGCCGTAAATGGCCGCAAATATCTGAAAAAAAACCTCCTTTATTTGTGTGCTCCGCCTGCCTGGGCTGGGCCCTGCAGCCCATCGCCGCTACCGCAGCACAAACAAAGCGTGGAGGGCAGAAAAATCCCTCACGCTGAACCCACCAAGGAAGGGTAAAGCTGCCCCAGCAGCCGTGGGCACGGCTCAGAAAACACCTCTGGCTACAAAATCCGCTTCACACACACCTTAAAACCTCTCATTTTTAAGAGGAGCAACCCCGGCAGGAGTGTTCTTCACCCGAGGGCCGATAAAAGCAGCTTTGTCCGTGCGTTTGGTGGGACCACACCCGAGACACGCCCGCGGCCCAAAGGCGGCCCTGAGGGAAGCGATGGTCACCAGCACTCACCTCTGTCCTTCCCGGGGAGCCGCTCCAGAAATAATCCCTGCTCAGGCACACGGGGACCCAGGGCAGGAGACCCTCCTGCTCCCCCCAAAAATCCCCCGGCGGCGAGGCTGAGGCGGAGAGGCCGGGTGCCATCAGCACAGACGAGCTGCAGGTGTGAGGTGTGAGGCGTTTGAGGTGTGAGGGGACAGCAGTCACAGCCCCCAGCCTCCGCACAGCCTCAGCTCACCTGGGCACAATTACTGCCCGGCCCTTCAGAATTGGGCACACCTGTTACTCATCTGCGGGACAGGGGTTTCTTCTTAAACAAAACCAAAAACAAAAAACCCAAACCAAACCAAAAAACCCACAACTCCCCTCAAAAAAACAAAAGAACCTACAAAACAAGCAAACAAAAAAATCTTCACAGAACAATCAAATAAAACCAACAAAACACCCCTCTCCCAAAAAAAACCAAACCAAAAAAATCCAAAAAACCACACACACACACAACAACCAACCAACCAACACTAAAATAAACCAAAAAACCCCCAAAGCCACCCCCAAACCCCCAGGAAGGCCCCTCCTGGGGCCTGGTTCCAGCTTGCACTGGGCCCATCACACGAGGTCCCGTGCACTGGACCTGGGCAATGGAAAATCGAATTGTATTTCCAGCACTGTTTTCGTCATATTGGTGGAATTTAAAGGTGACATTGTGAATCACTTTTTAAGTATAAAAGTTACAAAACAACTGTAAGAGTGAATTTTATTTCTACCTTCTTTCAAGAAAAATAAAAATCAGTATTTTCTGAAGCCACAACTCTTAGGAAACACTCTTTATTAATATAACATACAACAACTGCTGCTCCTCAAATAACAGTATTTGAACTCTTCTCTCTCATAAACCTAAACGATGGTTCTTACTGGAAGCATATTTTGTCTCTGAACCCTTATTTTGAGAGACGAGCATAAAAACTGCTCCCCCTGAAATCAAAAGGGAAGAAATCCTTACATAGTAATTACAGCATCGTTTATAAGAAACATGTTAACGATGAACTTATGCAAACATAAATAACCAGCAACAATATGAAATAACCCGTATGAAAAATCCCTTATTCACTTCAAGTACAAACCCACAAGATTTCCAGTATTAATCCAACTATCTTTGGGGTTTGTTGGTTGGAGCTATTTTCCACCAAAAACAGACCTGGCATTGCTTTTCCACAGACCTTGAAAGGAAAGCTCCAAAAATACATTAAGGGCACTTGAAAAAAATAAGTTCCCTGCAGGAGGCGAGGACTGGCCTGTGCAGGATTCCTCGTGTGCTTTCAGACTCAGACTCAGCGCGGTACCGAATCTCTTGCTCGGTGCTGCTCCATCTCAGTCTGCCTGGAGGCTCCCACAACAAAACCCCAATTCCCCCCAAACGTGAACCGAGAGCGGCGGAGGAGCGCGGTCCAACAAAACCCCAATTCCCCCCCAAATGCGAACCGAGAGCGGCGGAGGAGCAGTGGGACGAGGGGCGCGGCTCAGCCGCCGCACCGCTGCCCGCGGCGGCTCCGGGCGGTTCTCAGTGACTCTCTCCGGGATCCAGGGATGCAGCAGCCCCCGCGCCCTGCTCGGAGCCGGGCTCTCCTCTGAAGTCAGGGGTCAGGCTGCTGGTCCCCGGGTCGCGGGTCGGCGCCGTGTCCTGCTCGGCGGGGCGCGGCGCCCAGGAGCGCTCCCAGGCCGGGGGCGGCAGCGGCAGCCCCGGGGGCACGGGCGGGCCCCGGGACGACAGCTCCGGGTACCCGGGGGACAGCAGCAGCGCTGCCCAGGGCCCCGGAGGGCAGCCGGAGGGCACCGGGGGCACGGCGCAGGGCGGCGGGGGGCACAGCGCGGCGGGGCCCGGGCAGGGCTCGGGGGGCAGCGGGGGTTCGGCGGGGCCCGGGGGGATCCCGGGGGCCAGCGGGGGCCAGAGAGTGGCGGGGAGCGAGGCCGTGCCCCCGATCCCGGTGGGCGGCGGGCCCTGGGGCGCGGCGGGGCCCGGGGAGATCCCGGAGGGTGGCGGGGGCCAGAGGCTGGCGGGGAGCGAGGCCGTGCCCCCGATCCCGGAGGGCGGCGGGCCCCGGGGCGCGGCGGGGCCCGCAGGGAGCTCGTAGGGCGGCGGAGGCGATGCGGACGGGCGGCGGCCGTGGCGGCGGAGGAGGTAATTCCTCTCCGGGAAGATGTCCCGGAAAGCGGGATGCAGCTCCCAGTCGCCGGCGCGGCCGCGGCGGCGGGGCAGCCGTCGGAAGCAGGGGCTGAGGCTGAGGTTGTGGCGGACGCTGTTCTGCCAGTGGCGGCTGCCGCCGCGATAGAAGGGGAAGCGCTCGGCGATGAAGGCGTAGATGCTGCTCAGGGGCAGGCGCTGCTCGGGGCTGGCGCGGATGGCCATGGTGATCAGCGCCACGTACGAGTAGGGAGGTCTCTCCGGCCACGGCGCCGTGCCCGGCTCGGTGCTCCGCTCGGTGCCCGACCCGGTGCCGTGCTCGGTGCCCGGGCCGCTGTCCCGCTCGGTGCCCGGCCCGGTGATGTGCCCGGTGTCCCGCTCGGTGATGTGCCCGGTGCCCGGCCCGGTGATGTGCCCGGTGGCCGGGCCGGTGTCCCGCTCGGTGCCCGGCCCGGTGATGTGCTCGGTGCCCGGCCCGGTGATGTGCCCGGTGTCCCGCTCGGTGATGTGCCCGGTGCCCGGCCCGGTGATGTGCCCGGTGCCCGGGCCGGTGTCCCGCTCGGTGCCCGGGCCGGTGATGTGCTCGGTGCCCGGCCCTGTGATGTGCTCGGTGCCCGGCCCGGTGATGTCCCCGGTGCCCGGCCCGGTGATGTGCCCGGTGCCCGGCCCGGTGATGTGCCCGGTGCCCGGCCCGGTGATGTGCCCGGTGGCCGGCCCGGTGTCCCGCTCGGTGCCCGGGCCGGTGCTCGCCGCCCGCCGCTCGCCGGGCTCTGTCTCGGCCATGGCCCCGCTCTCCGCCCGCCCCAGCCCCTCTAAAGCCTCTCCCCGCCACCGCCCGGCGCGGTCTGGTCAGTTCGGGGTCGCCGCCGGGTCAGGACGGCGCGGTCGTTGGCATTCAGTGCCCAACGAACGCAAAAGGACGGTGTCCACAGAACCGGACCACTCACGCTAAGGTGAAAACTTATCTGGTTTTATTTTTTAAAGAAAAATATTCCTCTTTTAAACACAAAGCATGAACTAAAAACCTCCGAGGAACAGCTTCTCCTTCCTTGGAGCATGTTTAACTAAACTGTACAGTGATAGAGCTCCCCAAAGAAGTACACACACATAACATACAGTCTTTCACAGGAAATAAGGTCCAGGACTTGAAATTGTCCTCCTCACCCTCTCTAGATACCCATTCAATCAAAAAATATACCTTACTCCCACTCCAGAACACAGTGACGATAATTTCTGGATGCAACATATATTAAAAAAAAAAAAAAAAAAAGAAAAGAAAAAGGTATGGGCCAAATTGGCCCATTCTAGCCTTTTAACAAATGCCTGTGAGAGAGGTTAAGACCATTGTTATCTCCAGGAATGGTGCTTGGAAGAAAAAATATAGCAGCATCCACAGGCAACAGAAGCCCTTCAGTCCAGCTGCCCTGATGGAAGGAACCCAGCCAGTTCAGCAGGGATTTACAGATGTTCCCAGCACTCAGAACAGGGAGTGGGAACCAAACATTCACAGGCCTGATCTGTTGCTTGAACAAATAGCCTAAAATTCAGTGAATCTGGCCTACATATGCCAGCACCAAGGTTGTTTTTTTTTTCCCTAGTGACCAATTTAATGTCTAAGATTTTATGTAAAAAGGTTTGATAAACTTCAGAAACCAGCAACTCATTCTACCCACTCCCTCTATCCCATTGGATATATGCATAATATTTATCACATCTGCCAAACTCCCCAGACTGTGGAACTGGAACCAGACTCCAAAATACAAATTCTTTCTAAATCAGAACAGCAAAATCATCTAAAGTCTCTGCGAGGTCTAAGAACATGCCGAACAAGCCCATATCCAAAGAAGAAGTACCTGGACATTTTCAATGGAAAGTAGGAAATGGAAAAGGTCTGGAAATAAAGGTCATTTATACTCCACCTGTCCATTAATTGTTGGTATTAAGTCATGTTCAAATCTTTACCAAGCCGTTTCGTAAAGATCTTCTCCACTCCAACAGTTTTTACAGTAGGAAAAATATTAGAAAAATAATATCTCCCCCTTGAACAACACTGTATGAAGTTCACCATCATCAGTCACAGATTTTCACAGGGGGACCAATAAACTTCTGCTTCCTCCAAACCAGCTTTGTACAGAAGAGAGCAGCAAGATAGACACAGTATCTACGAGCTAGATTAAGGCAAACAATATAGAGACAAACAGGGGCTGGGGCTCAGATCTTCTGAAAGGAAGAAACCTTCCAAATGTTTCTGTACACCTGCACACACTCACACACACTCACACACACACTCGTGTATTCCTCAAGCAAAGGCTTCACAGCCGTGAGAGCACCATGGGAGAGAGTTCTAGCACCAGAATGAAAAACTTCCCTCTTCAGTAATAAACCCCCAAGTCTCTCTATTGCTTTGGACAAGGTCACCAAACCCCTCCCAAGAAGAGCTGGAGTGAGCAGCCACACGAGTGCAGGGACAGGGGCCAGTGTTCCCCTTGTGGAGCCCGGTGGGAAGGGCTGTGTGGGGATGCTGCAGCTCCTGCGCTGCTGGAGAGGAGGAGGTTGGTATTGCAGTCTGGTCGAGTGTGGTGGTAAAACAGCGCAGGCTGGGAGGTTTGCATACGTGAAGTCACAGTGCACATCTGCTGGGGGATAAAGACAAGCAAAGCCGCAGCGTTTTCTGGCAGCTTGTCTCTCCCTGTAGGGAGGCCTTTAGGCACGACAAGGATCCGTGAATGGGGGGTCACACACTGCACCAGAACATCAGGAAACCCAGAGAGCAGAGGTTTAAAGAGAAGCTTGGCAGCTGCTCTGCCATCATCCTGCCTGGACACATGCTCGGGTGAGCGTGCAGTTTATAAAAGGGACAAAAATCTCTTTACAACAAGGTTATGGGTCCAGTTTGGCTACAAGGAACAATTCATGCAAGTTACAATAGAATTCATCATCAGTCTGCAGCACATCTTTCTGCCGCAGGCCTCTCCTGGGCTCTGGGCCTGTGTCCAGGAGGTTCTGGCTGTGCAGCCCTTCACTGCTGTCTCGGGGGGAGATGCAGAGGCAGGAGTGAGCTGTCCTCAGCCCCTCGGATCAGTGTGTGTGTGTCAGGACTGGCCTCCCCCTGCACTCCCACCCACAGCGGGGGCAGGAGCAGCAGCTGGATGTGGGCAGCTAAAACCATGCAGGGAGACTCAGAAAACACAGAGACACTCAGTTTTTCAGTGCTTGAACCAGCAGCAGTAAAGCCCCTTTTTAGCTGTCACATGCACCGTGCTGACTGGAGTCTGGCTAGGGCTCCCATGATCTACCGAGTGAGGTGGGGTAGGAACTCAATTAAAACATGCAGGAAAAAAACCAAAGTGAAAGGGAGGGTGATCATCACTGCGAGGTGTGATCAGGTTCAGAGCAGAGAAGGGTCAGCAGCAGATGCACTTTGTTCTGTGCACATGCAGGAACACAAGAGAGGGAACAGCAGCAAACTGAAAGGGAGGGAAAGACACAGTAAGCACCAATTCAGGATGCAGACACAGGGCAGTGGGGGAGTGAAATGTGAGGTAAAGGAGCCCAAAGGAAGAGACAACAGAAAAACTCCTAATAGATCCAAGTCCTGCTTCAGGAAATACACAGCTAATGTCAGTCAACTCTTCTCACCAGGTATTTTTGACACACTGGTAAATCTTCTCTCTGCACTTGGTTTTTGGGAACCAGAACATCAAGATCAGGGTTTTTTTTCCCCCTAAATGTTTCTGAGTGTTCAGCACAATACTCTAAATGGCCCCTGAATTCTAAGGAATGCTGAAGACTCACCCAAAAGCAGAAATACCCAAATTACAAACTCCTTTTGAAAAATCAACTCCTTTCCTTGCGCTAGAAAAGAAGAATCTATCCAGAAGGCTGAATTGTCCAGAAGCAGGTTTGGCAGTTCTCACTGAGAGCACCTGGGCATTTTGCTAAGTCAGAAATATCTTAAATGAGCTACTTAGCAAATCCCAACATCAGACTGAGGTGCCAGGTTTCTGGATAGATGTATACAATCAGACAGCTCCTCACCTGCCTCTAACAGAACAGATTTGTGCGATTCACAGCAAGAACAGGCTCTGCCCCTCGCTGCTTCAGTGAGAACTGCAGCAGAGCTGAAGCCCTTTGACTATGGTGCAAATCACACCGGGCTCCTTTCTTTTTACCCACTTCAGAGGAGCACAGTTAATGCCTCCTGGGCAAAGCAAAGCAAGGGCTCCCAGGCTCTGATGCAGCCAGCACAGGGTGTCTGTGTGGGGCTGTCCTGGCTGGACACAGGCGCACACAGAGGGGCTGAAGGGAACTGCTGAAAGCGGCCTCAGCGCCAGCTCCAGCTGGAAGCACAAGGACATCTAAGATGCAAGAACATGACAGAGCAGCCAAGGTCACCCATGTGCTTAGGCAAGCTTAAGGCAACTAAAGAAAGTTCACTGACAATTTAGAGGAGAATGCCAAAGAGAAGGGAGAAGAGGAACCACTGAGCAGAGGCTGGGGATGCTGCTACAGTAGCCAAAGCCCAGCACCAGCTACTAAGCCATCCCTCTTCTTCAGCCCATTTGCTCTAATTCTCCCCGTTTTACCAGCACCATCAGCACGAGGTCAATATGTCAGAAAGAAGAGCTGGGGGTAGGTTCCTAAAAACGCAGCTCACACATTTTCAGGCTTGTGTCTCAGGTCGGTTCTTTAGAAAGGAAGTGTCTGGGCTGTTGGACCGGCCTCCTGCTTTGAACTGGAGCTGGGAATTCTGCCTGCCCTCTCCAGGGACAGTCCTGGGATATGTTCTACCTGGAAGTGATGGCAGCAGCTGCCCAGGTTCCTTTTGATGTCAGCTGAGTGTACAGTAGTTTTTTCAAAAACAGCATGCACCGGTGGCACGGCCACGGGCCACGGAGCCGTGGTTGAGTTGCTCTTGTCAGCTCAGGCCCAGGTGGAGGCAGAGGAAGGGGAGTGTTGGCACAGATCAGCGCAGGCTCCTGTAGACGTAGGCTGATGTGAAGACAGCATTGAGGGTCAGGCTCACGGCCAGCAGGCCCCGCAGGGCAGAGGTGCCAAAGCGACCTGGGCAGAGGAGGAGAACACAGAGCAACAAGGGGAATGGCAGAAAGAGATATTAAAGAACTGATAAGTAAAAGTGAACATATGTTGTAGTGTTTCCCTCTGTCCAGTGTTTCAGCGCAAGCAGAAATTGCTGAAGTGTTTTTCCTGTCAGGAAAGACTCTGCTGCTCTCTTTTGGCTTTACTTTCATCTCATCTCATGCTCCTGACACCTGCATCCCCACCCCTCTTCTTCTGTCTCAGTTTAGCACTTTCTCAGTGTTCTTCAGACAGTCCAAAGAACAGGAACAGCTTTGTTAAGATCTTTATTAGAGCAGGCAGAAGGTCCATGTTGTGACTACTTATTTATTTGATTTCCAGGAAAGATCTCAGTTACCCTCCCAGAAATGCTCTCACATCCACGATGCAGTCACCAGACTCACACTCACCTCTCCAGCCTGCCAGCTCTTCCCCTTTGGTAGTTGTGTCTACCACACAGGTAGATGAGTGTGACGAGTGATCCTCCTTTTTGATGGAATTATCACTGCAAACACTCCCCCCTTCCACCGCAGATCTCATATCTGCAAGGAGAAGACGACACGAGAATTCACCACCTGGGTTCCTCCTGAAGGTTTCCCACCCTATTGCAGCCTGGATGTTGCAGGGCTGCGCTTGCAAAGCCACCTCCTTCCCCCAGGTACCTGAGCCGGGGACGCCCAGGGCCGGCAGCGTACCTGGCACTGCCCGCTCGGCGAGGCTCCTCCCGGGGCCCAAGGCGGGGCTGTCGGAGTGCGTGTGCTCCTCGGAGAGCAGCGCCTCGCCCCGCGCCGGGAACAGCAGCAGCTTCTGGCCCTGCAGGTTGAGGCGGGCGGGGCTGATGAGCGGCCGGCGGAACCGCAGCGAGCCCGAGCTGGAGGTCACCGAGCCGGCCACCGACGGCGCCGGGGACGGGATGCGCGACGGCACCGCGCTGCCGCACAGCACGGAGAGGGGATCTGCAATGGAGAGAGCCCGGGGATGGAGGGGATCTGCCATGGAGAGAGCCCGGGGATAGAGGGGATCTGCCATGGAGAGAGCCCGGGGATAGAGGGGATCTGCCATGGAGAGAGCCCGGGGATAGAGGGGATCTGCCATGGAGAGAGCCCGGGGATAGAGGGGATCTGCAATGGAGAGAGCCCGGGGATAGAGGAGATCTGCCATGGAAACCCCCAGGGATAGAGGGGATCTGCCATGGAAACCCCCCACAGACACGAGCACTGGGTTATCACCCCTGCTACAACAGGAGCAGTTCTCTTTAACAGCACCACAAGGAAGAGGAATGGGAGTTGCCAATGTCCACCAGTGTATCTTATACTAAAATTCTTTATTTGAGTGCCCACATGGCAAAACAGAGAAATTCCACAAGTGCTTTAGAACACTCAGGAATGACTCAGGAATCAGGTTATCAGGAGCCTGCTGAGCTTTCTCTCTGCTCAGCTGTGTCCATCCAGGACAGCCTGCACAATCCACTTGCAGGTGAAAGAATTGGGCTGGCACGTCCTCCAGAGCTGCTGAGGAAGTGCAGTGGGATGCAGGAGGTTTGCATCAGCCTCTGCAGCAGCAGGAACAGCCCAGGGACTCGTCTGGGCCACAAGGGCAGCAGACAGTTCATGGAGGACAGGAGACAGCCAGGGCAGCCAAATACCAACTGCTGCTCTCTGCTGGGAAAGCCACAGATGTGCTGCCCTGGAAACAGCCGAAGTCTCCTGTCCAAGCAGGCTCAGCTCAGCTCTAATCAACAAAGGGCTCCTTGTTTTGTTTCACTGATGTCACCGCGAGCTCTCCCAGGGACAACATCCAACACACACAGCACCTGACTTTAACCCCGTCCCACTTTTAGCTGGGACACTCCCTGCAGCATTTCTAGCAGCAAAATGGGCATTTTCACTGGAATGCGAGCAGGGAGGGAAGAATTCAACCAGACCACGTGTTTCAACCCCCTCAGTGCCAATCCTGCAAAGGCTGAGGCTCTGGGAGGCCTGGAGCAGTACCTGATGGAGGGGATTCCTTGGACTGGGATGACCGTGAGGCCGGTCGGCTTCCACTGAACAAGTAGCCAGAATCTAAAAGCAAAAATGGAACTATCTGGACCCAGCTGCTGCCAAACCCCAAATCCTAGAGCTGCATACTCCTCTGTGGCATGGGAGCAGCCATCCCTGAACAGCACTATCACCTGTGGATCCAGTGCCAGCCCTGCACACTCCCCTGGATCCCTCCCAGGGACCTGCAATGGAAACCCTAACCCATTCCCTGGGGGAATGCACACTCCCCTGGATCCCTCCAGCCCATTCCCTCAGGGAATGCACACTCACCTGGATCCCTCCCAGCCCATTCCCTCGGGGAATGCACACTCCCCTGGATCCCTCCAGCCCATTCCCTCTGGACAGCCCTGCACACTCCCCTGGATCCCTCCAGCTCATTCCCTCTGGACAGCCCTGCACACTCCCCTGGATCCCTCCCAGCCCATTCCCTTGGGGAATGCACACTCCCCTGGATCCCTCCCAGCCCATTCCCTTGGGGAATGCACACTCCCCTGGATCCCTCCCAGCCCATTCCCTTGGGGAATGCACACTCCCCTGGATCCCTCTCAGCCCATTCCCTCGGGGAATGCACACTCCCCTGGATCCCTCCAGCCCATTCCCTGGGGAATGCACACTCCCCTGGATCCCTCCCAGCCCATTCCCTGGGGAATGCACTCACCTGCCCGGGCCAGCGAGGGGATGGTGCCCAGGGACAGAGCCCTGTTGAGCCGGCCGGGGAGAGAAGATGAGGAGGTTCTGCGTGGGGACCTGAAGAGCTGCTGGTTTGTCAGGTGCAGGATGCTGGGTGGTGTTGGGACAAACAGAGACGTGGCAGGTGAAGGGAAGGCTGTGCCAGGGCCGCTGGGAAAGACAGTAATGGAGTCCCCAGAGAGGAACCTGCAAAGGACACGCAGGACAGACACTGAGCAAGGAGAAATCCCAGCACCTGCCTCTCTTGTGCTTGCAGGAACACTCCTTTTGTTACCAGGTCTGGACTAACTGGTCAGTGCAGGGGTGCTGAAGAGTTTACGGGAATGTTGCTACACTTGGGGAAAAGAGGAACTGCTCAACCTTACTTACATTATTGTGCACAAAGCTGTCCCACAATACAGGGTGGAAAAGAGGGTGGAACAGTTTAGGAATGCCAGTGAAAACACCTTGGATGAGAAAATTACCCAGAGAATGCTTTATGAAGTCCAGATGTTAAAATACAGGAATTTTGTATTATTTTTAACAGTTAAATGAAAATACATGGAAGAAAGTCTAGAATATGAACCAGAATCTCTGAATGTCCTTCCTTTTTAGTTAGAAACAGGCACTAGAACCATCAAATAAATCATGATGAAGAACTGAGTATGAAGTGCATATGTTTTTAAATGGAGAGAGCTGACTTTGCAGGTACAATTTAGCAGACACAATAGTTGGAGGCCTAATGTCACTTCGGGTGGAAACAGAGGCAGATGAGAGCAGCAGCATGGTTACATGGCTTTTCCTGGATCAGAGGAAAGCCAGGAGTAAATCAGAGTGAAGAAAATCACAGCCTTGCACTGTGGGGTGATTTATGTCATTCTGTCCTGGAGATTAAAGAGGTGGTGCTGCAATACTATCCTGTGCTAACTCTAGAGTTAAGATTACAATTTAAAGTATCTTACAAACTTATCTGCTGGTAGGAGGTGGCCACCACCAATCCTGACCAGCGTAATGAGGCTGAACACATGAGGCAAGCAGGGTGCAGGTGCAGGACATGCCTCTATAACAGCAGCCAGGGATGTGCTGCTCTGGCAGCCCAACCTCTCCAGGCTGCAGAGAACCTGCAAAGGGGAGTCCTTTAGAGCACCCTCACACACATCTACCCCAGCACACACAGACAGGGCTGTCCAGCTCAGCTTTGTAAGGGGAAGTGACTGGGAAAGGGGTGACAAGTGCAGCTCAGGGCTGATAGGAATCATAGGAGGGAGAGTGGTACCTACCCCTCACTGTGCCAAGGCTGTGGAGGGCCAAATCAGAGCATCACCTGTGAGCAACATGGTCCTTCTGTCCTAACTCTGCACCTTCTGTGCCTCTGGGCTAAAGGATCCAACTTTACACAGCTCCTTGCTGCAGCAGAGAACAGCTTAACTGGTTTACTGGCTTTTGTAAGTCTTTCATTTAATGGGCTGGAAGATATTATAGTCATTTATCACTCATAACCACAGTCCTGGGACTGTAACTGTTTTGGATCAGGCTTCCAATGGCTCTGCTGCTCAACCTCACTAGTTAGTGCAGCCAGATCCTCAGGGCAGTGAAGAATCATTTGTCTTGAACCATCCAGAAAAGGAAATTTTCTGATTAGCAAAGATGAGTGGAGGAATTTTAAGTATAGCTTATTAATGCCTTAGGACTGAATTCTGACCAAAGTATGTCTTAAACATTGATCTGTTCTTAACAAATTCCTGCTAAGTGTGCAAAATCCTGTTCCTGTTCTCTGCACTCTTTGGGGTGTTGGCTACTGCCATGTCAAGAGGGTTTGATGCCTAAAAGCTCTCATGGGAATGTGCTTCATGCCCGAGAACGGGCAGCTGAACTAAAACTGCTTCCAGAAGCAGATAAAAAAGGGTGGGGAGATCAAGAGGATGATAAGGCAGGAAGCAACATCACAGCCCTGGGATGGAGCACTGCAGCTGTGTCTTTGCTCCAAGCCCTTTGTCAAGTGGTAATAATGGGTCTGGCAACAGTAAAAAAAGTAACATAAAAAAAAAAAGGAAAAAAAAGGCTCTGGAGTCAGATAGTTTGTGGAAATAGTCAAGGCCCGGAAGCCGTTTATTTCAGAACTTGATACTGTGAACATCAAAAATTGGGTATCTTAATTAGTGTTTACAACGATCACAATCTTACTAGACAGTAAGGTGGGCACAACTCTGCTACACAAATACTTTAAAAATAAATAAATAGAAGGTTAAAGAAGGGTATTACATGGTATGGGACTGTACACGGTCCTGAAGAAACACCTCCTGCCAGGAGAGCCTCCCCTCCTCTGTCATCCACAGACACCACCAGAGGTGTGTGCCTCTCTAATTCACGTTTTACCAGAGATGCTGCACCATCCCTGGGACAGAGAGAGACACAGGAGGGCACAGGGCAGGCCAGGCTGCAGATGGAGCCATCCTCTGTCAGAAAATTCAGCCCATGAAGCAAGAAGGTGAGATGCAGTCACAGGCAGGCAGCTTGGGGCATGTGCCCAGGTTTATCTGCCCTGGGGGGCTGGGGCTGAAATATTTCCTCTGGACCTAATGTCCCCCCAGAACTGAGCTGCCCATGTACAGCAGGGCACCACTGTCCTGGGCACTGGGGGCAGGACAGGCTCCTGCCACCCCAGGAACTGCAGCACCTCCTCACTCAAGGCCACAGCCTGTGCCTCCTGTCAAATTCAGAACCAGGAGTAAAGAGCACTACAGGAACAAAAAACAGGCACAAGAACAAGGGAGAGTAATGCTAAAACGGGCACACCTCTCAGACACATTAATATTTTGATATGTGGCTTAGAAAGCCAGAAACTTCAGCTGTCAAGAGAAAGAATTCTTGTCTCTTGCCTGTTGTCCTGCTTTGGATGAAAGAGGAGGGTTGAATTAGAGCTGCCACATCCTGCACTAAGACCTTCCAGAGTACAGATGCTTGGCACCAGCTGTGCCTTTGCCCCCCAGCTGGTGGCACAAAGTGGGGAGGGGTGTGTCTATTTGCACATCCTATGCCTACACAAACCCAGACTTGCTGGCATGCCAAAAATGTTCAGGGAACCTCTTCCTGCCTTTACACTCCAGAGCTTTGGTCCCAAACGAGGCTTTACAGGGGATGACTTCAGGACTGAGTACTGTCCCTTTCTCTGGAGGGCACCTGCCATGGCTCAAGGAGCCAAGTGCACCTTGCCCAGGTGACAGCACACCTGGAAGGAACTGGCAGGTTGTATGTGACAGCACACAATTTCAATAGCACCTCTGAAAACCAAAGCAAAGCCATGTACCACAGCTCCCTTCAACTTTCACAAGTACAGTCAGTCTGGAGCAATGACCTGGCTATTAATTATATTAATTTTTATAAGAGCATAAATACTTTGTTCACATTACATCAATACATACTTCCTACAGTATCTAAGCATGATTATTAGCTTCACATAATTTCAGCGCACTTTTAAAAATATTCAGAGAGCAAAAATAATAAGCCACTAGAACGTTTTTACATTCTCACATGTTCTCACCCTTTGACACACCCAAGCTCAAGAGGGCATGCAAAGCATGGATGCAGGAAAGGAGGAGTTAAGAGAAAGGAAAGCACTGGATACAAATACAGTGTTTAGGATGGTAAAGGGCCACCAAGGCGTCAGTTTGCATGCACTGATGTCACTGAGGGCCTCAGGAAGAAGAGAAGCAGCAATGCTGACATAATTGCTGCCCCTGGGTTCTCCCTGGCCCCTCTGCAGAGTCACTCAGAAATGTTAGCCCAGGTGTCCCCCTGTGCCCTGCCACGCTCGGGGGTGGCACAGGAAGGACAGAAGTGCTGGCCTGGCAGACACATGGGCACTGCTGTCCTATGCTGCAGCCATGGTTCCACCAAGCAAAGCAACACAGTGTTGTCCCAAATCCTGTCCAGGGAAAGGCACTTAATGAACCCACACTGTCCCTTTATAAGTCTGGCTCTGCTGGGCAGGGTGCATGATTTTGAGCTGGCAGATCAGCCACGGCCACCAAAGGCCAGAGTCAGGCACTTGGGGATGGAGCAGATTTGATTTCAAGTGACACACAAACCCACTAACAATCCCTCAGCACCTCAGCTCCAGTGTGCTGTTACCATCCTCTGGTCCAGACACAAGGTTAGTGTGAAAAAGCAGCACCTTGAATTAGGGGCTTTGGGGCTAAACCCCTTTAATATTGTTAAGATGTTTGCATGCTCTGGCCTGGAACGGCTGAGAGACTCCTCAGGCAACAAAACTGCACCTGGAGACCACAGGTCACATTGGCCTCCTCTGTGGCCTGAAGTAAGAGCCCAGCTAAGGCAAAACAAGAAGCTCAGAGCACTGACCAAGTGGCTCTGGATGATTTTGTGTCAGCTGTGGTTGTCAGTTACCAAGCCTTTGTTAGCTCTTATCCCACCCAGCAGAAGGAAATGTGTTACACAAAACAGCACCTCAGCTGCACAGGACAGGGCCACTGTGCACCAAAACACACATTTTCTCCTGCTGGACTCACTGTGGGGCAAGCAATCATGCAGTTAGATGATGCACCTCAGGTATCTACACCTAGGTGATACAGATGATAGATCTAACTGCTGAGTGAAAAATGCAAAGCACCTTCCATAGAGAACCTATGGCATGGCAGTGTCTAGAACAGCCTATTTGGCTTTGAAATCAGCTGTGGCAAGAACAGTCTCAGCAAAGGCAGTAGTGGTTTGACTATTTTTTTTTTCACAGTCAACAGTAGAATACTGCTAACTTACAACTTATCTGCAGGGCTCCTTGTCTGAGACACAACTGGTACAGACTGAATGCTACAGTTTATAGATCAGAACACCTCTGGACAAAATCCACCCTTCTCCTCCTTTCTCCCCTTACCCCAAAGATCCATCATCCTCCACCATTAGCAAAAGCATGTGAGACAAGGAGCAAGAAAGGAGGCTGTCAGCATCAGAGCCTCTAAACCATCAAAAATTCAGCTGCGAGTTTGGTTTTGAGGCTCTGAGGTTTTTGTTGGTTTTAGAAGCAGCAGCACAGACATGCTGAGGCACCAAGAAGTGGGGAAAATAAGCTGACACCTGAGCAAAAAGAAAAGCTTCTTTGGCATTAAATGAACCCCACTTCAATATGTACTTCGTTATTCTGTTTCACCTTTGAAATTTTCCCAATTACAAACACAGAAGTTCTTCAATTGTAAGTTGTGAACAAAGCACCACAGAGATCAGTTGTACAGCTTGGCCATAAAACAAAGTAGCTTTCTGATGTTCTGACATATAATTTAGTGCAACTAGTAAATATACTTCATCTGTATTAATCTGCATAAAGTGAAGACAAACGGATGTCACTTGCAGTTAACACATCTCCCACATTAAAAAGACTTTAAAGTCACTATAGATTTGCACTTGCTGTGCAAACAGAGCTAAAGTACTCCTTAACAGGATTATTCAGGCTTCACAGTGTAAATCCTCTCCTTCCCACAGTTCCCAATATTTAGTGTGCATCCTCCACATCCCATCCCAGCACTGCACAGGGAAAAAGACAGTAAAAGAACAGGCATGGTAAACCAATGTAACATTTAAGAGCAAAGCATCACAAAAGGTGCCTGACCCCAGGGAGCTGAAGGATGAGTCAAGTTTAAATAGAAGGGAAAAACCAAGTGCTCCTAAAAAGGGAGGAAAAGAGCTACTTAGAGGAGATAGGAGATGATATGAAACGGGACAGTGAAGCTGAACACAGCCTTGACTTTCAGCTCCTGAAAATAAAACATCTGAAGAGGCTGCCAGCCATCTTTGAAGCTGCCACCAAGAGTTTCCTTACTACTGGGCAAGAAAATTTGGACAGATTGATTTCATTCTTATTAATCAAAGGATATTGCTGACAGAAATCAGGCATGACATTACCATGACCATTCCCACTGAGTCTGTCAGCTTCTCATACCCCTCCTTTGAGCTTTCTCAATATATCCTTCAAACATGAGATTCCTCCCATTCCTTGGACACATTTCACAGGAGAACAGCAGCAGGAACTTTCAATCCAAATTGTACAGGTTAGTGCAGAAGACAACCACAGATAAAAGTCTTTTTCTTACATGTATGTTATGAGGAAAATTTGGAAGTCCTGAAGCAGGAAGAAGGGAGGAATTAAAACGATGCCTAATTTCACTTAATGGCCATAATAGCTCAAGGTTTCCCATGCCTGTGGGCTGGAAGACAAACGTTCTGGGTCAGGACTGAAAAGTGATGGGAACGTGGAAGATGGAACCAGACTCTGCAGGTGCTGGATTCCTCTTGTGGGTAAGGAAGTAAACAATCCTCAGCATCACTGACAAGCACCAGAATGGAGCCAGGTTCTGTTGGCCTGGAGGTGGATATTGCAGTTCTCTGAAGGCACCAGGAAAGATTGCAAAGGAGAGCCCAGGTGGGCAGCAGGTCTGTGTGCTAAGTTACAGCTAAGTTACAGCACACAGCCAGGAGCTGCACCTTCCCATGACTCAGCCTGGCTTAATGAATTTCACAGCTTTTGGCAGTGCTACCTTTATGCTTTCACAATGAACACCAGTTCAAGGAACAGTAAGTATGAACAGCTAGGAAATAGCTTTTGTTTCCTTTTAAAAAGCTCCTCTAATTTCACCAGCATCTGCAGCACCCAGTAGTGTCTGCATTTTTCAGCAGGAGTTGCAGATACTTCACAGTGAGAGCTCCATTCTGATTATTTGATAGTTTATACACTGGAAGATCACTAGACCCAATTAACTTACATCAGACCATTAGGGTGGTGAGTTCCACTGTGCTATTCTGAACAGAAGAAAATAGCAGGTCTTCTGCAAAAGTGCTATTTCCTCTTGAAAGACCAGAATCCATGTAAGAAACTCAGTGGAGTGCCTTTCAAACAACTGTGCAGGATAATCAGACTGCTTATCCTAAGAGGCCCCAACAAGTTAATCCTAAAAACCCCGAAGGGCTGGAAGTTCCCTCCTCCCCACAGTAATACCCAGCCACTCCAGCTTTCAGCAGAGGAGTGCCAGGCCCTCAACTCCAAGTCACAACTTCCAGACCCTTTTTTCAGCAGTATTAGCACAATGCCAGACTACAAAAAGAACCCCTGCAAGTAACCCAAAAAATCCATCTCTGTTGCCATGCAGTCCCACAGCAGAACTCCCAGCCCTTCCCACAGCACAGCCTTCCAGTCTGTGCTCTCAGCAGTAAACACTGGCTGAGCTGGGATGTACAATGAAAGCTGACCAGGTGTCACAGCATGAGGCTGTCAGTCCCACACTTCTTCTCTTTCTAAGGCTATAGAAGTGGAGGAACTTAGGCATTTTTTCCCAGTTGTGCTTATACACAGATGTTGCTTGGGGAGCAGGTGGGTAAAAAACCCAAAGAAAACTGGCATTGAAGGCAACAGCCACTGGCAGATCTGAAAATTTAACCCCAAACAGCTGCACAATTGCAGGTATTAAGACACCCTGAGCTACATGACTTTTTAGAGCACCTTTTTGAATAAACTACTGAAGTTTCAGTCAAAAAGCACTTAAGGACCCTTCTCCATTTAAAACAGGAGCCAGGAGAAGGGCAGACAAGAGATGATGCAGGTAAATGATGCTACACAGTGGAAGGCAAGAAGAACCAGGTTTTGGGCTCTGTGTGGTCCCCTCCTCGTGTGCCTGGGCACCACAGCACGTGTTAACCAGGACTCCAAATCCAGAAGAAAGTTCCCATCAGCTCCAGATTAAAATGACCAGCACCATTAGGAAAGTGAAGGTGGCCCTGGCCCCATGGTGGATCAGGGCAGAGGGTTCCTCTGTGAGTGGCAAAGGATGGAGAGGCAGTGAGAAGAACCAGGAGGACAGGAGAAGCCAGAATCTCTTTGGCTGGAGAAGCAGAACGGGGAGGAGGCTGCATTTATGGAGCAGTTTGTGAGGCAGCTGCTGGAAGAACTGACTTTGGGGAAGCTGGATATTTGTACTGCTGACACAGGACGCAGGAGCAAGGGAGAATGGAGGCAGCAGGAGCAGCTTCCATGGCTAGCAGTGGGAATGCTCCAAGCAGCCAGCACAGTGGTAAGCAAGGATGGGGGGAAAAACTATATATATATACACACACACACATATAGACGTGTATATATACATATATATATGTTAAAAAAAAAGATCTTCACCACTTATCTAACTTTTTAAAAAAAAGAGAACCAGAGGAAGGGAAAAAACAAGAGGAGAGAGAAGCACCAGTCACACAGAGTTCACAAGGCTTTTTTTGCTCCCGGGGTCACTGCAGTGGCTCTGACCTTCGTGGCCGGAGTCTCCGCTGGCCCGTGGACTTGCGCGTGGCCACGGCGGCGGTGAAGCCCACCAGGCAGCACAGGGACGTGGTGCCAAACTTGGCCGTGTCCAGCCAGCTGGGAGTGTCTGTCTTCAGGTACCTCTCGGCCAAGTGCAGGCTCATCACCAGCAGCCACAGCACGGAGGAGAAGGCGTCGATGCGCCGCAGCCTGCCACGGGGAGAGGAAACAAAACACGGGCTCAGGCACCAGGACACCAAACAGAGGTGCTTGACTCCAGCCAGGAGGCAGCAGAAATCAGAAGGTTTTATTTACAGTTCATTCAGCCCTTTTATAACACGCTGCACTAAAAGTCACGTTATTGGTCCATAGGGCCACCTCTCCCACTGGCTAAGTAACAGGAATAGCAAACAACACCTGTTGTCATGGGAAAGGAATATTGTTTACACAAGGTTGTTTTGGGAAAAGGAAACTGTTGAAAAGTTTCCCTTGGGAAGAGCTCAAGCTCAGAAAATATCGGGTCCACACCAGGGAACACCTCGGTCCTGAGGGAGGAGAGGGGAGGTGGGGAGGGTACCCAGGCTGAGCAGGCTCTGCACTGCCTCTGACTACAGCACACTCCTGGGCACGTGTCCGAGCAGATCAGCTCCATTTTCTACCAGAGCTGCACAGGCAACTTTTCCTTCACAATAATTCAACTGAATGAACCAAGGCACGTAGTTCTACGTGTGCCATCCTAGAAAACGTTTACCCCTGGATCACCGGGGCAGCACAGGATGGACAGCTCCCCCCGAGGCACTCTGAAGGGAGGAAGAAGCCGAGCACACCCACCTGATGCGGCCAGCCAGGAGCATGGCCAGCAGGCAGGTGAGCAGCCCCAGCACAGCCACTGCCATCTGGTGGTTCTTGCCGTAGGCCCAGGCCGCGCTCAGGCTCTGCAGCAGCCGCTCCGGGAGCAGATGGAGCAGCTCCCTCCAGCCCCGCCCCGGGCTGCCACTGCCACTGTCACTGTCACTGTCACTGTCACCGCCGGCACGGGGGCTCGGGTCAGTCCTGTTCCGCACGGGGCCAGAGGGGACAGGAGAGGGGACAGCTGTGCCCAGGGAGAAGGGGTCGCCTGACCCGTACACGGCCATCAGAACCAGGAATGCACAGCTGAGGAAGGCCAGGAAGCGCAGCAGTATCACCTGGGCTGGTGTGGTGATGGAAGTGGAAGAGGAGGATGAACACAGATTCTGCAGGGGAAGGGAGAAACACCTCGTCAGAAGCTGAATGAACCACAGCAAGGGTTTGCAATGGTGCTGTATGAAGCACTTCCAGACTGTGTGTTTTACTGGACTGCCCTGCTCAAGTCCTTCTAAGTCTCTGTACTGCACTGACACTACATGGGATTATTGTGGACTAGCAAGGAGCAACAGCGGGGACATGAGCAGAAGCCAAGGTCAGACAGGGCAGTGAAACAAGGCCATAAGTCAATTCCCATTGCCCTTTTTTCTTCTTTTTTCCCCTTGTACTCTGTAATTTCCTGCACTGCACTCATAAATTGGCTTCCCTACCTCCCCTTCTCTGCCTGTCCCATTATTTTCCTTCCACTCTATTACTAGACTTACCTTCTGGCAACTGTGCTGAATGACACCAGCAAGAGGAAAAACCTCAAACTAAGCCGAGAAGCATCTGTGGCAACTCTCCTGTGCTCTTCTAAACTGCTGCCCCGTGCCCAGGCTCCCCGGTCTAGAGAGCCCCAGGCTGCTGCCTCCCTTTCCCAGCTGCAGAGGCAGCGCAGGGCACAAAGCTGTGGCCCTCCCCTGCAGTCCCCAGGTGTCCCCAGGTACCTGGGGGTAGCTCTTGTCGGTCTCCCGGCGCCTGAAGTGGTGGCTGAGCAGCAGCGCCCGCAGCTGCCGGTTCTGGTGTTTGATGTAATACTCCACAGCGGCCTGGCACGGGCGGCACAGCTTGTAGGTCTGCTCCAGGTGGTGCTTGTACACCTCAATCTCCTCATCGTACTTGCCCTGGTGAGGGAACAGCCGGGGAGGAGCAGGTGAGAAGGGCAGGTGCCTCAGCAGGTGTCACGTTTGCTACTGACGGGGGGCAAAGCGTGACTGCAGTCTCACAGGGACAGCTCCCTGACACCAGAGAGCAAGCTGCAGGCCAGGCACACAGCCAGCCTCACTCAGAGCTGGCCAGCCTCCACGTCCCTGCAGGGAGGGCAAAACACAGCCTTGGAGAAGGCTGCTGTGGCCCACCAACATCACCTCACATAGGTGAGACAAGTAACTAGAACTGCTCTGCCTCTCCTCAAATGAGGTGGCACAAAATACCTGTTGCTCCTTCACTCCAGGCTCATCCCTCCCTGGAGTGCTCCTGCTGTCACTGACACCCTTACCCAAGCATGCTGGATAACACAATCCCACATTTCTCAGCTGGCACACCACTGCAGTTCACTGAATACCTAAAAAGGGGCCAAAGGCTGGCAGTATTTGAGCAACTGGATAGGTCTGGCAAGAGGCAGGGACTAGAAATAAAGCTGAGAAAAGGGCACCAGCCAAAGATATCCTCATTAAGTGTGATCAAATTTCAATCTGTTCTCTGGGAGTCATTCTGATTAAACTCATAATCACACAAAGACTGGATGAGGCAAGCCAGAGGATGGACACATCACACTACAGCACAGTCTGACCCCAAGGCTTGACCATGGCTAAAGGCTAAGGAGTGCAGCACTAAATTCTCTGCACAAAACTTTAGGGAGCCATAAAACTGTGAAGGAGGAACCCCACTATCCCATCCTCCATGCATATTAAATAATGGGAAGGCCAAGAAGTTGCTCATCAGGAAATCCTGTTGCTGTAACTGCAAAATCCCTTTGCCCTTCTAGGCACAGATGGAAACCAGGGAAATTATATCACTGCAGGATTCCTCTCCCACTCCACTGCTAAATGCAGAGCAGCACATCTAGGGCCTCAGGAAAACAAAACCTATTAAGGCTTCATGTTAACTGCTGGGCTGTTGTGCCTTTTAGGTCCCATAAACTCAGCTATGGGAACTACTGGAGCTGTAAGATGATCTCAGAAATGTCTTGGGCTCAAGCTTCAATTTCCAGTGCTCATCTAGAACGGGAACATTCCAGCTTTGAAGTAGAATTAGGTAAATTTGCAACATTAATCACTGGGCCTCTCTGCACTGGAGTGCCACACAGTGCTTCTGAGGCCTGCTGGAGCATCATTCCCCAGCACACTGAAAAACTGCTCTCTCTCCTGCTTACTAGGCTGCAGCATGGAATGGAGCAGGAACAGCAGACACAAGGATGGGAATGCCTTGGGCAAACACTCTCCAGTGATGGCAGCCCCTAAGGAACACTCACCTCCTCCCTTGGTGAGAATGAAGCCAGCTGTTTGATTTTCATGGTTTGATGGTTGTTGCATTTCTTGCAGAGCAGAATTTGGCTGCTCACCCACTGCTGTGGTTTGGCAGGGTCACAGAAGGTTGGACTGCCCGACACAACGTGGTTAAGGTGCTCCATGTACTGGGCAGGGATGGGCTTGTTGTAGTCTCCATTCTGACAAAAAGCAGGGGGAAAAGAGAACACTCAATCATAAAATCAAAGCTAGGTTGACAGTAAGATTCCCTAAGCTCTGTCAGCTCTACATTTCATTAGCATTCAACTATGTAACAAAATAAATAAGTAAGAGACAAAATGCTTCAAATCTTCCCCCCATCTCCACCAGCCTGCACACCTATTTCATTTAGCTGGTGGTGCTGGATTTCAGCTTAAGACAGGCTTTGCTATTTAACAGAATACAAAACCAGAGAAGAATTGTTCCATACAGTAAAAAAGGCATTCTTAAGAGATATGTCCAGGCCACTTTTGCCCTTTAAAGCAAGAGAGAAAAACTTGTCTCCATCTCTCCAGTCGGCACTCCCCCAGCGCGGTGGCTCTTTGTCCAAGCTGAGGTGCTGAGCTCAGGGGGGCTCAGCACAGAGCTGCCAGCTGTGCCTCGTCCTGCAGTGGCCCTGTGAGGTGAGGATGAGAGCCCCCATACCTCCTGGAAGCCGTTGTACTGCTCGCAGTTGGGGCAGTCCCAGCAGTTGCGGTTGCCGTAGGGCACCACCGTGTCCTGGCTGCAGAACCAGCAGTTCACCGTCACGTGCGTGGGCTTCTTCCTGCGGGGAGAGGGCAAGGCTCAGCCAGGAGCACTGGGCTCAGCTGAGGGAGAGGACAGCCACGGCTTTCCATCACTGGAATGCAGGAAAACAGACAATCTTCCCATTCCGTGTGCCTCATGATGTGACTTGGAGTAGTTGTTTTAGCAGTGAAAAGATGGAATGTTAAAGCAGAACTAAATAAATTCTGCATGACAATCATACCTCTATTGTAGTACCACGAACATGCCAGAACTTTAATAACAACCTTGTGATTTACCCACTTCACTGTTTTTCAGGGGTATATTTGGGGGTACGAGTCCTCTCCATAATCAGCAGTGCTATTCTCTGAGAAGGTGCAGAATTGATGCTTAATACACAGGATTCCAGGAAAAGGAAGTCAGGATGCACAAGAGCTGCCTGTGATGGTGCTCAGAAACCCAGGAAACAGGCTCATGGTTACAGCTCTGTCTGCCCTGTTTGGTAGAAAATTTTTCAAGGACAAGGGCATATCACATTATTCTGAGGTTCCAGCACTGTAAGCAGGTTTAGGTACTAAAGTGCTTCACAACTTTAGGTACTAAAGGAACTGTGCAATCAACATTTCATCCCCTGCTTTTAGGCACTAGAACTGAAGGGATAAAGACTAATGACCTTGGTCCATGAGCCCCTTGTTTTCTGAAGCAATCCTGTCAAAACAACAGCCAATACAGACAAACAGCTGGGACGTGGCCCCACCACCACAGGCTGTGACAGATGCTCGAGCAAAGACTCAGGGCCCGACCCCAGAGTCTGCCTGCCAGAGAAGCTCTGCATTTGTCTCCAAACTCAGTGCAATCCCCAGGAGGAGCTTCCTGGCAGGCCAAGGCACCCCAGCCCAGCTGTCTGGGTTTATCAGAACCAGTCCCAGTTCCAAGGGAGGGCAGCTGCTCAGGACTCATCTCTGCAGACAGCTGGACCCAGCTGCCACCAGCCCAGCTCCACAGGGAATTAATCTGTGTGGCTCCACTGCCACAGCAGAGAGGGCGACAGAGCAGGGGAGCAACTAACAGCAGCCAAAGTGTTCCCAGCTGAGAGCAACTTCTCCCAGCCCTAGGAAATGTTCTCTGCTGCTGACACATCTGAATGCTGCAGAAGTGTTGTCTGGCACCCTGTAACCAAATGGCCAGGTGGGTCTTCTCTGAGCTATCACCTCTGTAGCTGGATCTCCACAATTAACAATTTTTCCCACTTACATTTCCATAGACCATGTCTTGAAACTCGGTTCATAAAATACCAAAGCCTCAAGCAATGTCTGAGCCTCCTGTTTAGGCACTAACAATGAGGATATGCTTGAAATGAAGCACTGAAAAGTCAGAATGTACAGAGGATTCCCTGCCAGATGCTGAAAGAAAATGGCTGGAGCTACTAGGATAACAGATTCTCATCTCAAAATAGCTGCAAACACCCACACCCCTCTTAAAATGAATATTCCCTGCTCGACTTTCCTCACTGCCAAGGGGGCTCAACTGAACGGAGTTAAAAATATCACTGCTAAAACTAACAGGCAAAAAACCCCCAAACCCAAACCAACCCGGAGTTTAAAGCAGACCAACCTAGGTCCATGGTCTGAGATATCCACGAGCTGCTGCTGTCCAAAAGCCAAGCACATGTCAAAACAGCCAGGTGAAGGATGGCCAGCAGCACCTGTTGCATGTGTCCAGTCTCACTATCAGGTGTCAGAGCTGTGCAGTGTAACATCAGGCTTCAGCCAGCAGCACCCAAACCCTGCAGCTCCTAGGGCACAGCCTGAACTCCAGCCCTGAGGGAGGTCATTGCCCAGGTACTGCAGGACCTGCCACACTCCCTGCCCCTCACCACTGCACCATCCTCTGGCACCCGGGGAAATAACTGGGTAAAAACATCCCTCAGCCTCTACCCACCCCCAGGATCTAAATCCCATGACGGAGGTGAAAGAACTAATTTCAAGGACAACAGAAGTGGAAAGCACTTTGAAGCAATGAATATAGCAGCCATGCTATAAAGCAAAAACCATCAGTGCCAAACTCCATCTGAGAACCTGCTAATATCAGAGACAAATCCTCACTCGAGACCTTTCCATCTTTTTCCAAACAGGATTGCATTGATTGCTCTTGAGGCTCAGGAAGTACTACCAAGGATAAAATAGCAGCACTTCATTCTGATAATATATGCAAAAGAAATGGCTAAGTCCTGGATTATTTAGGATAAGAGGCGATAATACTTCCTTCTGTGAACCCATAATCTGTTGCCATAGAAATAGGTGCAAAAAATCCCCCATTCCCAATCTGGTGGACCCAACAAAGAGGAACTTAGGCTCTTTCCAGCTCCCAGCACTCTTCACTAGTCCTCTTTTATAGACACATTTAAGGTCATGCTGAGGTCTGTGCTCCTAATGGATTGCCAGAACAACAGTTTACCTTGAAAAGTGCTGGTAGTATTAAACTGGATTTGTAAATATTTTTATTTACATCTATTCCCCACCCTCTTTACTATTAAGTCAGAAGATGAAGATGTTTACTTTTCTGTAGTCTTGAAAGAGACCACTGGTGGATGTGCAGTTCTTTGCTGGGTTAGCAAGCATTAGAAGAAAAACCCAATTCTCCATTAGAAGTATTTAAAGCAGCAGTCTTCATTCTGGCACAACTGGATTACAAAGCAATGATTCAAATGGCAATGCCAGCAAATCTGAACAAAAAGTACACAGGGAAGAAGAGCTGTTTTGCACAGCTCAGTTTTGATCAAACCACACCTGGTGGCAGTCAGACAGACCAAGTGCTGGCACTGTTGGCACAGCTGGGTTAGGAGCTCAGCTGAAACTCAGCTCCAGGGTGGCACAGGACAGCTGCCAACCCCCAGGCTGTGCCCGTGCCCATCACCTGGCAGTCAAGGGGTCTGTCAGTGCAGACCCAGTGCTACACCCCATCTTCCAGGGCAATAAAAACACATCACAGCTGCCCAGATTCCAGCAGGTGAACTATAACACAGATGCATTTGCTCAGAACTAGCGGCTATAGACAAGACTTAGCCCCAAGAGCAAATTTCTAGTACAGTGATGTAAGTTCCAGTGCAGCCTGTCCTCTCCCATGGGCCAGACCTAGTGTCCTCTCAGGCAGGAAAAAGGTGCCCAGTGGACTCAGGCAGGGACACACACCCAGGGACAACCACCCCAGCTTCTGTTCTTATCTGGACATCAAATCTTTTATCTCCTTGATAAACAAAAAACAAAGGCAGCATCATACCTATGTCTGTGTCCCTTATTAAGCTGTCCTCCTTGATGAAGATGGAAGATTCATTTAACCAAGGCAGAATAAGTAATTTGGAACTATCAGAATAGTACTGAGAAACACAAACATGCAGGCTCAAAGAATTATCAAGGTCACCTGAAAGAATTTACCAGTAAGTCTTCAAGGACTTGGGAAGAAATGCTTTCCATTCCAGAGACCTTTTGATGAACTTGAGCAAAACAAATCCCATCTCCTCCCTCAAAAGGCATGCTAGCATCAACTGGGTCAACGAAATCTTGCCTGCTTCACTGGGATTGCTTTAGGCCACTTGGATTTCTTGGCTACCCTAAATATGTCATAGAAATGCCAAGTCTTGTATATGGGCTAATGTCCCATTGATCATTGATACGGTTAAACAAAGAGCAAATGCTTTAGAGCAAACCTTAGGCATCACATTGAGGATGTAGGAATATTCTTCTCTTGCAAAGCATAAACTTGAAGTGAACCTTAACATGGAGCCCTTGGGACTGGCTTACCTCCAACAGAAGCACTTAATAGATGAGCAGACTGCAAAGTCTATTGCTGCTATAGAGCCTTATATGCCACACATCCCCACATTCCTTTCGTGCTATGCTAGATTAGAATCTGTCAAATTAAGCTTTTCTCCTTTTATGAGATCTGAATCACCACGTGCCTCCTGATGCTTTTCAAACGTGGTTTTCAGTCCTTCTGAATTTAAATTGTTCTAAGGTAACGAACACTCTGTACAATTAAGAAACAAGTAACCAAATAATTTTGGTCCCTAATCAATAATTTTGACTTGTATAGAATCCCCCCAAGTTCTAGCACCGTGCTAACAGCGCTGTTATTTTACAGACCTGTTCCCCAGCAATCCTTCCTTCAACCGGCCCAAGGAGCAGGATCTTCTCTTCCCCTGCCCCGGAGATGTCAGGAAACGAGCGGGGTGTCCCCGGCGGTGTCCCCGGGCGGCGCTGGGTGCCACCGCGGCGCTCCGGGATGCTCAGCCCGGCACACAAAAGCCATTCCCGAGGATACGGCAGCCACGCTCCGGCCGTGCCCCCGCACATTCCTGCCCCGAAAAGCCGCCCCGGGGCCGGGCATGGGGCCGCCGTGGGGCTCCCACAGCCGTACCGGGGCCGGGCATGGGGCCGCCGTGGGGCTCCCACAGCCGTACCGGGGCCGGGCATGGGGCCGCCGTGGGGCTCCCACAGCCGTACCGGGGCCGGGCATGGGGCCGCCGTGGGGCTCCCACAGCCGTACTGGGGCCGGGCACGGACCCTGCCGGGGCTCTCCGGAGCGGCCCCGCTGCTCCCACAGCGCCCTGAGGCGGCCGGGCGGGCCCGGGCCCCGTGTGGCGCCTTCCCGCCGCCGCGGGCCGCATCCCGCCAAGGCCCTGCCTCCCTGCCTCCTTCCCTTCCTCCTCCTCCTCCTCCTCTTTCCTTCCTCCCCTGGCCGCCTTCCTCCCCGTCCCTGCGCCCCGCCGGCCGTACCTCCGCGCGATGCGGTAGAGCAGCAGCCCCGCGGCCGCGGCGCAGGCGGTGACGCCCAGCCCGGCTCCGTCCATGCCGCCGCGGGCCCGGCGGTGGCGGAGCCGCTTTGTAGGGGCGCGGCCGGGCCCGGCCCGCCCCTGTGCCCGCGGGGGCGGTGCGTGACTCACGGCGAGGCCGGAGTCGTGCGGCGGGGCCGCCGTGACTCAGCGCCGCAAAGGCCGAGATCGTGGCGGCGGGGGCGGCCCGGTGCCGGCCCGCGGGGGCGGCCCGCGGAGGTCGTGCCTGGCCCGGCGTGCCTGGCCCGCTGCCCGGCGCACGCACCTCACAGCGCCGGGGCCGGCCCGAGCCTAAATTTAGACGCGGCGTTTTCGCTGTGACAACGGGGACAGGCCCCGGTGAAGGGCGGCCTCGCACGGCGTGTCCTGAGCTGGAAGGGACACGCACAGCCCAAAACCCCGCCGCGGCGTCCGTGGCAGCGCTGTCCCGGAGCTCCGGCAGCCTCGGGGCCGGGCCCGTGCCCTGCGGAGAGGCTGAGCCCAGCCTGACCCTGCCCGGGCGCTGATCCATGGAGCCCCTCGGCTGTGTCCCTGTTCCCTTCGGAGGACGCTGCAGAGCGGGCTGGGTGTCCCTCGGTGTCCCCCGGTGTCCCCGGGCTCCAAAGCCCCCGGCAGCTCCACCCCAGCGCCACAAACACGGGGCTGAGCAAGGCGCAGAGCTGGAGCCTGGGCAGGGGCTGGCCCCTCGGAAGGAAAGGGACCCCATTCATGTCCCGATCCCTCGGCACACACCTCTGCTGGCCTCTCCCAACAGCTTGACAATGCTGCTGTGCTTTTTACACGAAATAAGATCTCTCGAAAGTATGAGACTGACCCAGCCTCAAATAATTGTATAGGTGGGGGTTTTTTTGTGTGTAGGGGTTTTTTTTTGGTTTTGATTTTTTGTGTTTCTTTTTTTGTGTGTGTGCGCGTTTTGTGATTAAAACAAAAAGAAAAACCTCTCAGCACAATAAAAGTGCTTAAAATTCAGGAGTTCCAAGTTATGCCAGCATCATGTTTTTTAAAGGCATAAATGGAAAAACTCTTCATAGACTAATATTTGTGCTGGGAGTAAGCTGTACCTTTAAGCTTAACGATGGTTGGGCTCTTCACAGTTCCATCTCCATCTCTACAAGATTTAACCATGGAAATTAATTCTGCAGAGTAACAGTGAATATTTTGTCTTAACAAATTTAAAAGGCACATAATTTTTCCATCTCTCTTCCATTGTTTAATGCAATTACTCGGGGATTGTATTATGAGACCAAATGATGGGGAAAGGAGGCAGAACAACCCACCCAGTCATTTGGCACACCAAGACCCGTGTGTGCTCCAGGACTTGTGCTGCAGAGCTGATTTCTTTTCCTACACAAGTCCCTCCCTTCCCACCAGCTCTGTCTGTACTATCAGTCCAACCAGAGGTGCATTGTTTAAAATTCAGTTTCCTCCCTAAAGGAGTTCATGAGGAACATGTGCCAGGAGCACAATGGCAGTACAGGCATGGAACACAATCCCAATATCAAATGCAGATTTTTGAGGGTTTTCAAGGCAACCACAGGTATCTAAAGGGAGGCAATAAGTCTCACAGTGTAAGGACTTGGGAAATCCTCCTGTGGCTCAGAAATTCTTCCAAAACGAAATTAACCCACAAGAGCAGCTCATAATATTGCAGCAACAGTATGTGTGTCAGTTCCATTTAACTGTTAATTTATGAATGGAGACAGGCCCAGTCCTGGTAAAGTTAATGGAATCTTTGTGGTCACTTCAGATAGCAGCAGTTTCGTCACCTGATAATTAAATAATTAATCACAAAGGGTCTAGTAATGAAGCCTTTACCCACCTTCCATGAAAATGACTTTCTGTAGAAGCTGGAGAAGAGGAAAGAACAGTGAAAAATTCCTTTAGACTGACTTTGACAAGCAGAGAAAGGTTGTTGGCTATTTTTAAATTCAGGTATCGTTTTGGAAAAAGCTACTTCAAATTCTTCCCTCTGGTAATAGGCTTATTCCATACTCAGTGACATCAATGGGATTGCTCACAGAGCATCACCTAAAAATGGTAACTCTTTACAGGGTTTAAGGAATCAAGGGCTAGTGAATTTTAAAAATTCTGTTAGAGAGAGGAAGGAAAAAGGATTTCATTATAGTAATTCAGAAACTCTATTATCTCCCAATATAGCTTATTAACCCCTTATCAAATAAAGACTAAAACCAAAAATTTGTTCACTTTCTCTTGCTTTCTACCCCACTTTCTTACCAAGTCCCAGACATCTTGAAAGGCTGGAGTTCCCTCCCCTCATTCTCAAAAGACATCAGCAGTCTACACATTTGACTAACATTTTAGAAGTGAGCTAGTGCACTGGAAGTACAGAGGAATGCTAATTTAGGAAAGCAAATCTCAGAAAATATTTCAGAGTAGCAGCACAAGTGTCCTAGTTCTCAAAAATAGAAACACTATTTGACAGTTTTGCCTCCTATAAAGAGCCTGAAGCTCTTGCTGCACATCGTCTCCATAAAAAAGCCATGTCAATTTTTACTCAACTGTTTCCTATTTTAGCTTAGAGGAAATGTGATAAGTTATTTCCAGGAAGACATAATAGAAATCAGTTATTTTTTGCAGTTTTGCCTCATAATGAGGTACATAGACATTCTACTCTCTTGCACTAAGCTCCTGCATCACCCTGATGTCAAACATGACCTCAAGTACCAGTCATCAGCTGGGCTCTGCTGGGAACAAATGGGAAAGTTTGAATCCAGTTATCAGCCCATCCCATTTCTGCACAAAACCCCAGCCTGAAAACTGCAGCTGATCAAAGGCAGCCCCACTCAGTCCCAGGCTGTCTCCTCAGGCCTCCCGTGCTCCTTCCAAGCCCACAGAGCATCTCTGCTGTGAGCAGTCCCTGAAATCAAAGCTGTCCACAACGCTTGTTTGTGCTCCAGGACCCAACACCTGCTCAGACCATGAGGAGCTCGTGGTTGTCACCAGCAGGGAAGGCCAAAGCTGGGCTCAGAGGCTGCAGTGTTTGTCTCAGCTGCCTAAGCCAGTGACACCAATGAACAGAAGGGCAGACGATGGCCAAAGCAAAACACCAGCTGACATGTGAGTTGTAAAATACATTATCCTGCACTACCAGTAGTAATTCATATGCCACACTTCAATCACAATTACAGTGCTGCTGCAATACAAGTGGGGTGAAGACTATTTAAATGAAAAGATATTCTAAAGTTTTTGAAAGAACTAATCTCAAGTATGCAGGATATTTGATTCATAAGCGAAAGGTAAGAATTTTATCATGAGAACTGTTGAAAATCTTTCTCTTGTGGAACTTCCACAGGGCAGCCAGTCACTGACTGTCCTTATGCTCTCAGGCTTGCACCAAAGCAAGGTCTAAGAGCCAGGACAGATCTGTTCATACCAGTGCCATCACAGTGTATCCCAAATGCACAGGGGACACAGAACTGTAATTACATTCTTACTAAAAGCCTCCCACCATCATATTGCCAGTGCAAGTGGCTTTTCTAAGAGATACTGGTGTGCACAGTATTGTTGTTGTTATTATCATCATCATTATTATGATGGTCTGTACCATCAAAACAGACAAACAAGTTTGTCCCTACTTGAACATTCCAGGGTGTGCACACAGCAGAGAACAATGCACTCTAAAAAAACAGAACTGCTCTCCAACTTATTTGGGCACTTAGGCTATTACAGTACTCAAAAATCAGTATCATCCAGTTGCAAGAAGACAGTTTCAAATGTCCAAGCCAGTTCTCCTGTTTTAATACCGTTTTAATGAACATCAGTCCAAGAGATCACTTGATAGGATCAGGTACATTCCTTGACCACGTACGGCTGTGCTTAAGGAAAAGGACAAATATATAATTAAATTAAATACTGTAATTTAATTTAGTAGCAGTTTAATTATCATCAAGTTAAAAAAATTATAATTAACTATTAACATTAATGACTTGAGACGTTTTAGAAAGCATGAGTCCAAAGGGAAATATCCACAGGTGGTCACAGACTTGTAGTGTTCCCACCAGCACTGCCACCTGCACCAGTCTCTTAAAGGACTATTTGTTCAGTGAAGAAATTGGTCTTCAGTCTGTCACAGGACTCTGGGCTCTGCTACTTTGCATAGTCTTCTAGGAGATAGACAATTAGCTCGTAGGTGGACAGGACGATGGCTGTGTTTGGGATCTGCCGGATGAGCTGGGCAAAGAGTCCTCTGTAGAAGGCCAGGTAGCCCTCCTCCCGGGCCACCAGCCGGGCTGTCTGGATGAAGGTCTTGTACTTGGTGCCCTCCTCCCGCAGCCGTGTCCGGATCACCTCTGAACGACAGGGGACAGAGGCCACAGTTACCCAGGGGACACGTGCCAGGAGCAGGACAGCTCCTGTGTGCAAACCTCCTGGACCAAGTGCCAGCCAGCACAGCCAGCCACAGAACCCTGGACACACTGCCCTTCAGGCAAGAGGAAGAGCTAAACAGGAGTTCTCTTTCATGTGGAATAAATGAATGATTTGCTCTTTGAGGCTAATACAGATCTAAATGCTTTACTGACGCTCACGTAATCAATATTGCTCCTTCTACACAACCGTATCATTCACATCTGTCCAAAAAGACTGACACTGTTCAGTCCCCAACCTGAGCACAGAATCCCAGAGGCTGTGGGTACTTACCCAGCTGAGGCTACTAATGAGAACAGAAACATCAGGCAATCAGTTTTTTGGTGGTTTCTGAGTTGGTTTTAAACTAGTCCCAATCACCAACCACATGTCTAACTGGGAATAGTGGGACCAGTACTGAAAATGCCAGTGCAGAAGCCAAAGTAATGTGCATTTGGCCCTTGGAACAACTAAGAGTTTTACAGCCCCAGACCCCATTTGTCTTGGATTGCAGGCAACAGCTGCTGCCCTGCACTCATAAATGGAAGGGTTAACATACCATGAGGATAAGCAATACAGGAGGCACAGCCCTTGGAAACAGCAGCAGCAACCATCAGTCCAAAGAAGCTCGTCGACGTCCTCTCGGTCCCGTTGGAGGAAGGGGGCAGCTGGACTTCCTTCAAGTGCTTTTTTAAACTTTCATAAATAGCAAAGCAGATAATGGTCTCAGAAATCCCTGCATAGGAGGCAGTCAGGCCCCTATAGAAGCCACGGATACCTTCTGTCTGGTAAACATATCTAGCACACTGCAAAGCATTCATTGGTTTGGAGCCCCTCACTCTAAAAAACAAACAGAACAGAGCATATCATGAGCCAAGAAAAATAATTAATATTAAAAAAAAAACAACCTTGTGGGTTTCAATACTTTTTATAAGGAAATGGTTCTCTATGTCTTACTCCAAAATTCTCCTAGGAAAGCTTCACAGAGCAGGACTATGATGCTAAGAGTGCACACTTGGCTTTGCTACTTCACTAGTATATACTCATCATTCCTTCAGCTCAAGTTCAATCTAGTCTGTCACAGTTCACACCAAGGCCTTAAAAGACAGTAAGCACTGAAGAGACATTGCTTTGTGTCAAACTGGTGATTCCATTTAAAGCCATCTTCAGCAGGGCCAAGAGACAGAAATCTGCTGTATGAGAAATGATCCTTCATTTTACGAGGCAGCACTCAGTTCAGTTCAGGGTGCCACCCTGCAAAGTGCTGGAATTAAGTCTTATAAATTATTTATAAAGCTGTCGTGCCTTGTAAGATCCTTTTTATCTGACCTAGCATGTCCTTGCAGGAAGGAATTTCCATTCTAAGCAAAGTCCCTTATTGCTGTGATACCCACCAGTGACTGTGAAGCATTCAACTGAAAGAATTGCTGTCAAATTCCCTCTGTCTCCTGGATGTGTGGGTAACAGTAACACAGTGGAGAAGGAGGCAAAAGAACATTAAACCACTGCAGCACATTCTGATTGTCTGTAGGAAGTTTTATGAAATAAACTGCTGTGTCTTCATCAAGTTTGAAGCCAGCACCTCTTCAGTCTGACCTGGGATCAGTGGCCTTGGCTGGCTGCAGTGACACACCTGTGTCACCTGGGATCAGTACAGGTGATGCTGCCAAAAGGGACACAGACCCCACCCTCATGCTCAGCCTCCCACATGAGCTCTCATGGCCCTTCCACAGCTTCTGTCACTGCTGTATCAAAGCCTTCGGTCCTCAGTGCATTTATCCTCATCATCACCCCCACAACTAGAGGACTCTGTGAGCAGCAGAGAGAAAAATGATGCTATGCCAAACTAAAGATTCACAGTGAAACCAGAGGCTGAACCTAACCCAGCACTCAAAGCAGCTCCCACATCCTTCTCAACAGTTTCTGTGCATCAAACTGAAGTAAGACACACAGAACATGAACCTTTAGTCTGAGCACACAGAAACACGGCTTGAAAGGTGGAACTGAGAGTCAGGGGAAAACTGGGTGAGATCTATCAAAGAGCCCTGAGCAAAACCACAATGGTTCAGTTTTCCAGAGGCTCCTGTAGCCACCAGTGGCATCCATCACTCCCCAGCAGTCACTCACTTCCGTTCCAGCTGCATCCTTGTTTTCACCATCCAGATGGGGTTCATCAGGGAATTTGTGATAAAGGCTGAAAGAACAAGACCAGAGGTACAGCTGAATCCAGGCCACTGAACTGCCATGAACCTTACACCCTGTGCAGTGACACACTTCTACCACAGCTCCAGCCAGAGGTGTCAAAAGCCACACATCTGCCCAGCTTCCAATTTTATGTTAAAATTCAGGAGGCATCAACCCATGGATTCTTCTCTTTTTACCTATTTTAATATGTGTGTCATGCTCCTAAGGGCTGTGGCAGACAAGATCCCTTCCTTACTGACTGTTTTTGGAACTCCAGCTCCAAGGAACCCCGTGGGGACACAACCCTGAACTGGGCTCGTGTTCCCCAGGGCTATAGGTGGTGCCATTGAGCTGCTCATTAACAGAACCCTCCCCTCATTAAGGGCTGACTTCGGGAACGATTATTTTTAGTGACCACTCTGGTGACTGACGACTGAACTGGGGGAGCTCTTCTGCAGTATTTTTCCTCCAAGAACAAACTATTTTTCCCAGCCTGGTAGGAAAAGTACAACATCCTGATACAATCTGGCAAAAGCAGTATCAGAAGTTTAATGGTGTTTACTAATATTTTTTCCTTGCATTAAGAGACATGACCAGAGCATTGCAGTTGGAAAAAAACCATCCCAAATTAGTAAACAACAATCTAGAAATATTTCTGTGCTGAACAGAAAACCAGTTCCTCTGTAGACAAGGCCAGCTAGGAGCTAGCACACTCCTGGTTTTTGGCATATACCAGCTCAGATGAAGGGCACATTTTCAGCCTCTGATGTCAGAATTACAAACACTTACCTGCAGAACCTGCAGAACAGACGTGCACAATGTTGCTGTTGGGCACAAACATGCTGTTAAACTGCTCTTTGGCATTGGAGTAGCATGCAAAATAGACAGCTCTGTGGGGGAAAAAAAAGAAGAAAAGCAATGTAATACAGACAATATCAAATTAGACAATTACTGTTCTTTGCCCAGCCCCTTGAAAAAACAGAACTCTCTCTGAAGAGGCCTCTACATGAATACTTCCATCTGCATGGACACAGGGGATGTTGTTTTCTTTCTTCCCTTACAATACAGTGCCCTAGCTGGACTTGACACCCACGGGGTAGGAATATTTTGCTGTGGGAGGCAGCAGGGTGTTGCAGACAGCAGGAGTGAGGTGCATGGAAAAGCAGAGTCCTGGATTCAGAGCCCTGCTGCAAAGGTCACCTGTACAGAAACAGGGTTCCCTGTGTGGAGGGACATCTCACCTACTAGGGAGTTCACCTCTCTTCAGGCTCCTTCCTAACTGCTTCAGTTTGAGGCAGAGAACATCTGCCAATATCCAGACTGCTCATGAGCTTTATCATCTCCTAGACAGAGAGATCTTTGGCCCTACCAAGAACAGGACAGTCACAGGGAGAGAGAACTGAGATGCTGCAAGACTTCCAAATGCAAACTTTGCTGCTGCTCAAAGAGGCACACACACCCCTTCTAGGGCTGTGTGGCAGCAATGAGGCTCCTTCCCCCTCAGCTGCAGCTTTTCATTTGAGAAGAATTTAGGGAAACAAGGCACAGAGAGCAACTCCCCTCCCCTGGCACGCAGCTCCCACTCACTGCTATGTGTTCAAGGGAAGCAGGACATTAGAATAATGCAATTATTAACCCCACAGACCTTTCTGCACTGCTTTCTTTTCAAGCACAGAAGTGACTCTTGCAATGATGTGGAACTTCAGTATATTTGGCATTTAAGTGCCTAATTTGCTCTGCACCTTCCAGTGTTATGGAAGTGTAAACCAGATTTTTATCAGTATCTCTTGGTGTGTACACTGAGCAGAATACAGGCACAAATCTCAGTTTACAGATGGGATAACTTCATGGCCTATTGTATTGAATCACAAATGCACTGAAACATTTGTGTTGGCACCTTAAACATGGGTTTTAGCAATAGTTTAACTATTTACCTTGATGGTGCAACTCCAACCAAGTTTGGACCCAGCCCTCGGAAGAGTGACCTTGGTCCTTCTTTTTCCAGAATTGACCTTAAAATAAAAAACAAACAGGGAGGGAGAAGATAGTACTGGGGTTAAAAGTTAGTTTCTTGTTCTGTCAGGCAGAGAACCAAAAGAACTACACAAAAGCATGGAGTATTAGATTTGGATCTATGTGATATACTTCAAAGTAAGTAAAGGCCACTGCACAATAAAATTCAGTGCTCTACAGGCAAATGGGTGTCAAATGACACGAGGTTATAATTTCCATTCTTTAAAGCTGTCAGGAATTGAATTACAGTTTCATGGAGAACCCAGTGGTAGTTGACTTTGATGAACAAGTAATACTTTTAATGTTCTCTGTATCTAAGCAATTCAGAAGTTTGCTTCCCATCCAGTCCTGTACAGAGACATGGAAAAATAAATCCTTTTTTTTTTTTTCTCCCAATTACCATGGGATGTGTTTTTTCCCCTGAGAAAGCTGACTGTGGCAATCACACTGCAAACAATGTGAGTGCACAGTCTGCCAGACAGCAGCTCTCCTAACTGAGCTCAGCATGGAAAACCAGGAGAGAGATTCCAGCTGCCCCCAGGCCCTGTGGGCAGCTCCCTGGGACTGCCAGCCTCTCACACTTTGCTCTCTGGGTCATTGGCACTGCCCAGATGCTCCCCACAGATTTCAACCCAGCCTCACTACACGGGAGGAGATACAGGAGCTTCTGAAACACTTTTGTTTTCTGCAGCAGAGCTGAACTTTCTGTCTAAACTCCAGGGCTGAGTGTTTCCAAGGAGACAGATCCACCAACTACTTGTTCTTAGTCACTTAACAGTCACGACTGCAGCTTCCAGCTGGGCTAACTCATCAGAATCTTAAATGGATTAGACAAAAGCAGCCTGTCCTTCTGGAGTGCTTGCCAGCAGCAGGAGGCTTAACCTGTCCTCTGGATACCTGTTTTCTTTCCATTTACAGCAGTTAAAACCTTTCATACTTAACACCTTTAACTCTTACAGAGCAGTTTTACTGGTAGGGCTCCAATGCCTTCTCCCTTAGCCATACAATTTTCCCAAACCATGAGGTCCAAGTCATGTCCAGTTAATGATCAGGACTGAGAAAGGGATGGAAGAGTCAAAGTAAGGGACTGAACTTCACCTCTTTCTTCCTACATTTGTATTTTCTCAGATCATAACCAACAGCATTATCTGCTCTACAAGGCAATGCCAGCAGAAATACTTTGCTCTCAATCCTCTGAAGTAATCAGGTTGAAAGCTTGACAATACACACAGCTAAGCAATTCCTGAAGTGAAATGAAATCAAGATCCCAGTCACCAAACTTAATGAGCTTAATAGATATATTAAAAGGCTGACCCATTTTAAACCATTTCCTCTCCCCCTTAAAAAAAACCAAGACAACCCCAGAAAAAGATGGGCCCAGAGGATGAATGAAGATCTTCCTGCCTTAAAAGTTTTGCTCTTCTTTAGTTACAGCTGCCTAAAGTCCAATGCTGCAAGGTGAAAAGACAGCAAAGGAAAGGGCATTAAAATCAAAGCAACTGGCACTGCCTTATGCATTCAGTCACGAATTGCTCTAGACTCACCTCTGAGTAGACAAAGAAATGTTTGGCAGGGGAAGGCAGGCTGTTTACAATACAGAAACTCAAGTCCCAGAATGACTCCAGCCAGAGAGCTCTGCAGAGAATTTGAATTAGCACTCCAGTGTTATATAACTGTGCAGCTTCTCCCCAGGCAGTCTGCCAGGCGTGCTGGCCTTACATAAAATCATTCAGCTTGCACTGCTGCTCGGTATTTTCCTTGGCACTCCTGCCACCTGATCTCTGCAGGACCTCTGCATCACCCTGGGGTGCCCAAGCAGCCAAACAAACTCGATCCTTCTGCAGGAGGTCTGACCATAAATCCATGGTGCTTTGGTATTAAAATACAGTAGCTGGGATTGTCACAGTTGCTGGTAGAACCATTGAGCAGCTGTTAGATAATTTCCCATTTCCTCTTCTTTATGAACACACATCTGAAAGGGAGCAGCTAGAGCATCAAACACTGCAGTCTGAACCACTCCAGGCTTTTAACAGAGACTAAGACAGGACGGATGCATAATAATAATAATAATAATCAGCAAAGATAACACCTCAGAGCAGAGGAGAGCTCAGTAAACCAGCAAGAGGACCCCAGGAGCCCCCCAGGACATTACATTTTAGAGAAGTGAACTGGGATCAGTGTCAGGTGAACAGAAGAAGGAGCAGCACTCACTTGAGAACACTGAGCAGCCCAGGGGACACAGACGTTGGCCTGACCATTCCTTCCCCACTGATGGTCCCCAGCTGCACCTGGGGGTAGTAGACAGTCCTGAAGGCCAGTTTGGAGGATTGAAGCCTCGTCTTTATCACCTCTAAGGGACACGTGAAGATGGCTCCAACTGTTCCTCCACACCTGCACAGGACAATCCAAACAGAAGGCAGAATGTGACACATTTGCTGCAGAGATGTGCAAACCACAGCACACAAACACAGCCTGGAGACTCATCCCCAGTCTCCACTCTGGGCACAAGCCTTGGGTTCAGCTTTGGCATGAGCAGGCTGCTCCCACGGCCTGGGGCAGGGATGAGACTAAACACAGAGGTGACACCAACGCTGACCAAATCCCCTGACTGACCACGGGACCATCCACTGCACACTGGGAGTTCTGCCTGCAAAAACTTCCATGGCATCCATGTTCCAGAGGCTCTTGTCCTAAAACAGACACAGCCCTGGATGGATTTTTCTTGTGGGAAGCAGGAAGCTGCCGGATGAGAACGAGCCACTGGGGATTAGGACACTACAGAAGGAACAAAACAATATAATTCTTCACCATTTCAGTACTTGTGACTTACGAGCTGTCCTCAGAAGTAGCAAATATCAAAACTACACTAAGCTAGGGACTCCTAAAAACAATGGATATCAAAGTTTTTATGGGGGAAGGAGAGAAGGAAGCAGCAAGGATGAGAAGGAGGATTGGCAAAAGAATAACAGGGTAGAAAAGCTCCTAGAGAACAGACCTCCCATACTCTGATAACACAAGGATAAAAATGAAATATTATACACATGACCCTATAATAGGCATACATTCATCTTAAAATAGTCAGACTGAACCTCAAAAAAAGCACATTGGGCCAAGAATCTAAAGTGTATGAGTCCTAATTTTAATTTTTAGCAGTGATCTGGAAAGTGACTGGCCCAACCATTTCTCTCTCTGCTGCTGTTCCTCTTAAGTAATTGAATGTTCCTTCTGGCAAACTTCATGATCAAACATAACGCTGAGGTTGGCTAACAGGTACCATATCTACATTTTATTACTCAAACACACTGGGATTTAGGAAGACTTAACTAAATATTGCAGGTTTCTTGCAAGGGCATTTACTACAGCTGAACTGACTAGAAAATATTTTCGTTGTTTGCACAAGTGTCAAAGCATGTGATTGCTTCAGAAAGCTGTGTTTATGGTTTTCCTTAGAAAACACCAGGGGTCAACAACTTAACTCTCTTTGATGTTCATGTGAAATTGCAGTTTTAGTAGTTTTCCGTCAAAGGGAGATGAATTTTAAAAATAACCGTACCCTTTTTCTTGTGTACAAAACCCCACATTGCTGCTAAAGAACATTGCAGGAACTAATTTGGGAACAGACATCCTCAGAAGGACATTAATTAGTGGGTATTTTCTAAAGCCTCTTCCAGACATAACTACCTTACTAGGAGAATCTTTTTTTAAACACAAGGGGAAGAGCAATAAAAGAATGGCCAAAAGATCCAGGCTGTAGATGCACAGCAGCCCATGGACACAGCCTGGTTTGCCTGCTGAACCAGTGTGTTTGATATGAACAGGATCATTCTCTGCCACAGCCCCAGGGCCCCACACTGCATTACCAGTGTGCCACCCAGGCTGTGCACAGAAATCAAGGCTCTTTACCGGGCTCAGAACAGCCCTGAGCTCCTGCCCAGGGACACAACTGCCTCAGCACAGCTTCCAGCTTCTCTTCTGTCCAAGAACGACCCCGAGCTGTGCTTTTCAAAGGCAAATGCATCCCCCAGGAGAACCTGCCTCATGGAGACTGATGGGCTGAACAGCATTGCTCACTGCACTCTCTGGAAGGGACCAAACCTAAACCTAAACCATTCACACACTGACAGACCCTGTGAGAGGACTTTGCCTTCATCCCTGTGAACAGCATTGCTCACTGCACTCGCTGGAAGGGACCAAACCTAAACCATTCACACATCCACAACGACAGACACTGGGAGAGGACTTTGCCTTCATCCCTCTGAAAGCTGATGGCTCTGAGCGTTGACTGAAGTCACCGAGGACAGAACTCAGGACACAGGAATTGTGCCATTTGGCTCAGGCCCACGGCGCTCACAGACCTTATCTGATTATCTGATTATCCTGCAGACAGAGGCAGGGCCTGGAGCTGAGCCCCGGAGGGTCCAACAGCTCAGCAGTAAATGGCTTCAGCTCACGCCTCTCCCTTTGTCAGAGGCACCTCACACTGCCCACACGGCCCTGGAATGGCATTTCCAGGGGAAGAGCCCCATCAGGAACGGCCCCTCCGGCAAAACCTTTTCTGTCCCCACGGCTCAGGCATTACCTGGAGCACAAAGTGTTTTGAGGGTCCCCCCACTGCTGCCTGTCCAACTGTGTCTATCCAATACATACCTGCAATTAACTCCTGACTAATCAGCACACTCCAGAGCAAACGCAAGTCTGGGGAACTTCATGGAGGTAACTCGATTAATTCCCAATTCATTTATCTACCGATGCTCCACTACTGTGTATTCAGTCTTCAGTCCCCATTTAGTTCACATTAAAACAATACTTTGACAGTAACGATTCATAAATTCAGAGCACTGAAATTTTATTTTCTATTTCTGAACTACCAGCTGCTCATCTAGTGATTCTTTGCCCCACAATTTTTTTTGCCTCTCTGGCATATTCTCTCCCACATCAGCTTCTTGCCTTCCTAGCCCTACTCCTTGCCTTTCAGCCTTTTAGTCTGATAATCCAGTTAATTTATGCAGCCTTTAATATTTAAGTACTTCTGCTAATGCATAAGTAATCTTCTGATACCCAGCATGAGGAGTTAGTATCTGCAGCACCAGTTCTAACAGCTCAGAGTTTATGTTGTCAGTGGAACATTTAAGAAAAAAAAAACCCATTATCTAACAGCAACTCTCAGAGTGTCACCAGATTATGTCCCAAATATAAATACACTGCAGATAGTTCAGGTAAGGACTTTGATGTATTGGGCAGTTTTCTTCAGATGAGATGATTTTCCTCTGCATGGGAATTCCACACATCATCCCCTGGGAAGATGCCTAAAAACAACACACAGTGCACAAAAGAAACACTTGGTATTCCTCGGATGTTCCAAATGCCTACATCTTGGAAAAAAGGAGAAACGACCTCAGCTACACAAACAGACACAGAGCCTGAAACGTTCAGGGATATGAAGCAGGATAAAACTGATTTGGGAAAATCATGAGCTGCAATCAAGGCAAAACCTCCAGGCCTTCACACTGTGAGTCAGGGCTTTTTTGCTGCATCAGTGCAGAACAGCTCTGGAGATGTTAAAGCAGTGTTCACTGCATGAGCCTCCTGCAAAAATCCTGAAACAGTGTCTCAATCTGTCCTTAGTGCACAGGACAGAAACCCCCGGGAAACAAAACACCCGGCAGAGTATTTTCAACAGGTCAAACATGGTGATACACGGAGGTACATAATGTACTCTCTGTTAACAGCTCAAGAAAAATGATTTACTTCCATCAAGAGAACGCTGTTTAAAAAACACGCAGAGAACACACACATCAGAAGCCAATTCCCATTTTTCTCCTGCTGCCAGCTTTCTATCTTTAGAGGCCACCCCCGAAGTATCAATGACCTGCATTTGAAATAAACTCTCACCAGCCTCTCACACAATAGACAGACGCCAAGAATCTTGATTAAAACTTACTTCATCACTCCTAGATCTAATCACTGCGCAATATCCTCACTACAAATACCAAGCCAATGTTGAATGCTAAAGGAAGAACAAAGATCTTCCAGTAGAGCATCACTGACTTCACTAAGATAACAAAGATGATGGAGCTGCCTGGTTAGAGCAATCACAGCTTATAACCAGCCCGACACATTTGGCTGTGTATTTGAAATTCTACTGATTTCCTAAAACATGCCACATGCTAAAACATGTCTAAAACATGCTCTAGCATGACACTCACAGCAGAAACAGCAAAGCACACTCTACCTTTGATATTTCATTACTGCCTTGTCCAGGCTGTGAACAAAACAAGCTTCTGCATTCTCAGATGCCAAAGGAAATTGAGTTTTAGAACAACACAGACTGTTCCTACTGCTTTGATGTTATTAACCATTCATTGAATTTCCACCTAATGAAGTTGTTATCAGGTGTGGGTATTCCTGTAGGCGTTTCCTGTGCTCCTTCAGCTTCCACACTGTTAGTGAGGTAGGGAATGCACAGGAACCCAAGGCAGGAGCAGGGTGAGGCAGTCCATCCAGCACCAATTCCCTGTCCTGGACCACACACACATCTTCAGGTGAACCCTGCTCCTCTGCACTGTCCAGATGGAAGCACTTCCCAAACTGTTTATCAGCATCAGCACATTGCTTAACACCACCACTTGTTAGGAAATCTCTGCAGTAACCAGCACTGCTCCAGCTGGAAAGACCACACCGAGTCACCTCTGCTGCTGCAGCTCTTCCCAAACAAAAACAAGCAACAACTGCTCTGACTTCAGCAGGGAAACAGGAACCCTGACTGGTAAACACACTCAACTCGGGCATCACTGTCCCTGCTGCTCCTGAACCCTTCCCAGCCCTCAGAGCCACGTCCCCACCAAAACACCAACAGGACCCTTTGGTTTGCTGTTGGAAGCCTTGAAAAGGAACTAACAGAAGCTAAAAGGCCAACGAGTCTGTCTGCCTGAACAAGCTGGTTAATAGGAAACCATCTCTTTCCACAGCTGGAGAGCACTTTGCAACATTCAAGCTGCATTTCATCACTCCCAGCCGCTGAAGTGCTAAACACTCTATTCTGGCCACTAAGATTATCTCAGGCTGGTCTGCCTGCCTTGTGCAAACACACAGATATGAATTCATTTTAATGTGACACCACAGCCCATCCTCACCTTCCCAGAAACTCACCATAATACTAATAATGCCTCTATCAAAAATATTTCCAGTGAATAGGGTCCTTTTACTTTCTCTGCAAAAACCACTTTACAGTTGAACAAAGTACTTGGGTCCTTGCAGAAGGCAGAGGGCACAATAAATCACTAAGGAAGATGCTGACCTCCCAGCACTCGATTAAAACACTGATGAGTTTAAAATTCTTATTTATTTATAGTCTGAGGAGTCACACGAGGACACCAGGAGCTCTTGATGGGCGCTGTTACTGCCCAAACAAATTCCATGTGTACACTCAGGTCCAGCTCCTGTCCCAGGCTCCAGGTCCTGCTCTGATGCCATGGGGAAGGCAGAGGGGACACAGGGCCCAGTGCAGAGTACTCAAGCCAGCAGAAGGCCAGTGCCTCTGAAAAACTTAAGAGATTTGTTTGGTTTAATGTTATATTAAATAAACCTACTGCTCCAGGGACGTGTCAGAGGAAACTGAAGTATCCTGTTAAGCAACAGAAAAAGCAGTGGTCAGCTATCAGACAGATTTAAACTAACAACAGGTTCCATGGTGGCTTCCTAACTACTATCAGCTGACAAGCACAAGGAATGTTCTATTACTTAGCTAATTTAAGCTGTTAAAACCTTAAAATATTTCTGACAAGGCCAAAAGCCCACTTAAACTACACAATGGATGACCAAAACTTAATTTGCACCATTAAATTATTTTCCTAGGCTACTATTAAAATAACTGCAGTAAGTTAATTTTCCAAGGGTTTCTAGTTGGCGGTTAGTGAACTAGGGCTGTTCCTTTTAGCTTTTAACACAACAAACCCAACTTTTTACTAGTCCTTGAAGCAAGGAGTGGAGAGCAGTGGCCTGCCAGGCCAGGTCATCTCCCCACAGGTACCAGGAGCTGCTCGAACCCTCTTCCCCCCACTCCTGTCCCCTTCCTGGAGCTCTGCACTTGGCTGTGAGCCCAGGGATGGGGCAGCCCCGCTGTCAGCCCGCGGGGATTACTGACAAACCTGCCTTTTCTCTGCAGGACGGAGCCCAGACTGCTGTGGGGACAGGGATTGGGCTGGGACCCCGGGCTGGGATCCAGGGCTGGGACCCTGGGCTGGGACCCTCGGGCTGGGATCCCCGGGTTAGGAATCCCGGGCTGGGACCCCCGGGCTGAGACCCCCGGGCTGGCATCCCCCGGCCCGGCCGCACGTCCAGCGGCTCATTCCCCGCCCGCCTCGGCACTCAACCCGCTGGATGTCGCGACAGCGCGACCACGGCCGCGACTTGGGCAGCGCCCCGTGCCCGCCTGCCCGGGGGCTTTGGGAACGGGCACGGGAAAGGCCCCGCTGGGCGGGCAGCGGCTCGGGCACAGCGGGCTCCGTGTCGGTCCCGTGGGCACAGCGGGGCCCGTGTCCGTCCCGTGGGGTCCCGGCCCGTGTCCATCCCCCGGGTGTCCCAGCCCGTGTCCATCCCGTGGGCACAGCGAGGTCCGTGTCCATCCCGTGGGGTCCCGGCCCGTGTCCATCCCCCGGGTCCCGGCCCGTGTCCATCCCGTGGGATACCGGCCCGTGTCCATCCCCCGGGTCCCAGCCCGTGTCCATCCCCGGGTCCCAGCCCGTGTCCACCCCCCGTGGGGTCCCGGTCCGTGTCCATCCCCGTGTCCGGGCCCGGCCGTGTCCCGGTGGCCCGCACTCACCCCCCGGCGAAGAGGTGCAGCAGCGTGTTCTCCTGCGGGCCGCCCGCCATGGCGGTGAGGAGGAGGAGGGTGGCGGTGAGGAGGAGGAAGGTGGCGGTGAGGAGGAGGAAGGTGGCGGTGAGGAGGAGGAAGGTGAGGCTGAGGCTGAGGCTGAGGCTGAGGCCGGTGACGGTGCCGCTGTCACCGCCGGGCCGCGCGCCGAACGGGCCGCGCGCGCGTGACGCCGCCGGGGGCGCGGCCGGCGACAGGGCGTGACGTCACGGCGGAGAACACGCCCCCTCCATGACGTCACCGACCCGCCAAAATTCCGTCGAAGGGTTTTGTCCCCCGTAAATAAATATAAATTATTTATTTACCCTCTGTAAAGGGTGGGAGGGTTTTGTCCCCCATAAATAAATATAAATTATTTATTTACCCCTCTGCAGGAGGTGGGAAGGTTTTGTCCCGGGTTTTGTCCCCAATAAATAAATAAAAATGAATTATTTACCCCTCTGCGGGACAGCTGCCAGCGGTGTGTGGGCGGGGGGTTAACTACACAGCCGGGATATTTATGAATGCCCGGCTTTTAAACGTTAACATACTGAGGAAAAGGTTAAAATCTTCAAATAGGCTCGAGGTCTCCATGTTTTTCATGCACATGAGTTTTCTATTGCCCTTGACAACACGCTTGAAAAGCTTCCTAGCTTAAATTCGGACCCAGATGTGAATTTCCCTCCTGCCTCAATGACACAAATCAAATTCCCAATCCTAAACCTGCCAGGAACTGGAGTCTGCCATTTGGGTGTGCACATTCCCACCATTTAGACTTCAGCCCGTTCAGAGGGACACAGAGACTGACGGGTTAAACCCAAGAGATGAGGCAATGCCCGGGTCCCCGGTGGGTCACTGGTGTCTGGGTGCTTGGTCCACTTATCCTCAGTCTCCAAAGAACCTTTTAGAACTTCATGTTTCTGTTGGAGGTGCTGGTGCTGAACGCTGAGGTTAAGAACGGCCTGAACTGGTCCGTGAGCTCCACAAGTAATGATTTACTAAAGCACAGTCAGTCTGTGGGCAGGAGTGATGGGATCCTTGGTCCATGGACTTTGCTGAAAACAAGGAATGAAAAGAGCATTGAGTGCAAATAGCCTCTGAGGCAAAGGTACAGCTCTGACCCTGGTCCCCATTCCTCCTGGGACCCTGAGGAGCCCAAATCACAGCTGAGATCCTGTGAAGTTACTCTTTGTAGTGACACAGAACATACACTTCAGATCCAGGCAGCAGTACGGACTTGCTGCTGTAAATATATAAAGACGTAAAATGATGGGAAAACGAAGAGATTTCTCTAAAGAGTAATCCCTTTGGGTCATGCAATGAAGGTAAGAATAAAAGCAGTCTGCGGAGGAGAAGGCTCCGGAGGGAGCTGGTAACCATTGCGGGTTATCAGCACACAGAGGACCCTGTTAACACATCTCTGTGCTCGAGGCACTGATTCCACCACCCTGTTGGATTGTGTCGCTGTTCCTCTGCTCTCTCCCTGCCCTCAGGCTGTGCTCAGTGAAGGATCCCAGCTCGAGAGCTCGGGCTCTCAGGGAGATTTTAACCAAAAGTGTCCTTTTTTCCCCGCCCTCTGCTGGGAGCGGCGGGAGCTGCGCTGTCCCCGGGCCCTTCCCGAGGTGACACAAGCGCTCCTGACACCAACCCCGAGCCCGTGGCTCCGTGTGCTCGGTGATGGTTGTCCCGCGTGCCGTGGCCAGCAGCACTGCCAGCAGCGGGGGACACGGCTGTCACCGCCCTGCCGAGCCCGCCCAGGAGCGGCACACGCGGGATGCTCACGGCTGCGGGCCCCGCCTGTGCTCCGGGCCGCTCCTTAGCCCAGCTGCACGGCTGCAGGGCTGCAGGGCTGCGTGGCTGCATGGCTGCACGGCTGCACGGCTGCATGGCTGCATGGCTGCGTGGCTGCAGGGCTGCACGGCTGCATGCACACGGTCACCGGAGCATGGCATGAGCTGGATGTGCACATCGTTCCTCTCCCGTGGGGCTGGATGTGCTCATCGTTCCTGCCCGTGGGGCTGGATGTGCTCATCTTTCCTGCCCGTGGGGCTGGATGTACACATCGTTCCTCTCCCGTGGGGCTGGATGTACACATCGTTCTGCCCGTGGGGCTGGATGTACACATCGTTCTGTCCATGGGGCTGGATGTGCACATCGTTCCTCTCCCGTGGGGCTGGATGTGCACATCGTTCCTCTCCCGTGGGGCTGGATGTGCACATCGTTCTGTCCGTGGGGCTGGATGTACACATCGTTCCTCTCCCGTGGGGCTGGATGTACACATCGTTCCTCTCCCGTGGGGCTGGATGTACACGTCTTCCCTGCCCGTGGGCTGGCCGCAGTCCGGGCAGCAGCAGCCCGCAGCCCTGCCGGTCCCCCAGCAGAGAGCACTGCAGGAGCAGCGTTAGGAGCGCTCACCTGGGAGCTGGGTGCTGGTGAAATCCCCACTGAAGATAAAAGCGCTGTCTGTCATCCCAATAGTGTGGGCCAGTGATGTTCCAAGCCGATCCAAACAAGCAGAACGAGTGAGTCTTGCACTCCGACCAGGAACCATACCAGTAAGGCAAAAACAATAACCTTTAAAATTAAAAAGTCACGGGGACTGGCATCAATAACTGAAAAATTCCAAACAGCAGGTTTGATCTTGTGCTCTGGCTGTCCCTCCAGCTTTGCCTATGAACGCCTGTCACCCACCCTGGATTCTTTGAGGTGCTCAGTCTTGTGGCTCCTCTTCCCTTTCACCAAACACATCCCCAAGGAGAGATCAGTTCTAAAAAGCTCAGGTAATTAATGACTCACTCTGAAGCCCCGGAACACAGAGACATTGCACTGTTTGGGCACCTCACCTGGGCATTAGTCCAAAAGTGCTCCCAGCTTCCTGGGCATCACCACCTTGATTCTCCTTTTCCCCAGCCAGGTGGAACGAGGAGCTGTGCTTGCTTGTACCTGCCTGCACAGCCTCAAGAGCTGTACAGATGTGCTGGGCAGTGGAATGCCCCTCCTTCCCCACTGGTGCTGATCTCAGTTTGGGGTTGGTAGGGACTGTGCTGGAGAACCTCTTCCTTCAGCCACCCCCTGTGTCTGAGCTCCCGGGGCACAGACAGCACACTGTGATGTGCCTGCTCCTCCATCCCTCACCTCGGGGAGCTCAGGGGCAGCTCTGGCTGCAGCCCCCGTGGGCACAGACAGCACACTGGGATGTGCCTGCTCCTCCATCCCTCACCTCGGGGAGCTCAGGGGCAGCTCTGCCTGCAGCCCCCGTGGGCACAGCCAGGGAAACCAGAGGAAGGCAGGGTTTGTGTCACACTGAGAACGTATCGAAGCACCAGCAGAGTGGGCCAGATCTGGGGAAACTCTGTGTTCCAGACACTGCTGGTACAGCCTGTGGAGCATTTCTAGGGAATTCCCTGAGGATAAATGTGCACAGAGACATTGTGGCCTCCACAGATCAGACACCGCAGGAGCCACATCAGGGGAAGTTCCTAAATTACTCCCATGCCAGTACACCATGAACCCAACCAGGAAAGGGTTGAGCTGGCTATTCCTGGGACTTGTTTTGTCTGGTGGCTTCCTACAAACTGGAGCAAGGAGTCACCAGCTTGTTCCACATCATTAGTAACTGGCAGCTCCCCAACCATTACCAGCATAGCCTGGATCTCACCCAGCATCTTTGGGATGAAAGACATTGCAGCACCACTGCACTCACTGTTTTGGGTCCCAGTCCAGCTCCCACTCAAGGCAGTTACTCTTTTTCCACTGACTGCAGCTGGAGCTGGGTCTGACATTCCTGTAACAGATCTGTCTCAAGCCCTGAGTTAGGTGAAATACTGCTAAAATAGTCCAAATCAACAGACAGGGGCCCGCAACTCTGGTATTCTCTGGCATCAAATTAAAAACAGCATCACAGGAGCATGAGGAATCCTGTTTCCTTCCTGAGAACGCTGAAGGTCTGAACTTAGAGCAGCCAAAGCACCTGGTGAAAGGAATGTAGAAGCCTGCTGGAAGTGGGTGTCTATGGGAGGCTGACACTCTTTCCAAAGTGCATCCCTGCCAGGAGCACCACCAAGGAAATGTCCCTGGTGGTGATGAACATCCTGATAGCACTTACCTGCCCTCAGAATGGCCCAGGTCATTGCTCAGAGTTTGGGAGCAGCCTTGGGAGAAATGTCTGTCCAAAAGAGCATCCGAAGGCAAAGTGGAGAAGATGTGGTCATGCAGCAGAGCGCAGCGAAGAGACACATCACTGGGCTATTCAATGGCTATTTGATGTCAGCAAAACTTCCTTGAGAGGACTTGGAGTGGTTTAATGGACATCCTGAAGGCTGTGGAGCAAAGGCAGACACTTCGAATTCCTTCTATTGTTGTGCAGGGAGTGATTACTGACTCCTCCCGTTTCCCACGTGGAAAGATGAGGCACGAGGGCACGAAAGGAGCAGGCAGGGCTGAGGCCAGGGCAGACTGCCTTGCCCCAAGGTCAGCATTTGTCTGTCACACCCACAGCTCCCTCAGCCAGCTGCACTCGGGTGCTACACATGTTACAGGACTTGGCCTCTGCTCCTAAACATCTTGTCATTGCTAAAATAGTTCCAGTTCCACGCTCAGGGCCAAGGCACCGAGCAGCAGCTGTCAGTTTAAACCCTGGGTCATGCTGCCCCTGCAGGGCTGAGCCACCCCGGGAGGAACAAGGTGGGCATCCAGGGGAAAGGGAAAATGGGTAAAATTACACCTGGCAAAAGACACCACCACACTACCCTGGAACTGGATTCAGGAGCTTATGGTGAGGAGATGCCACTAGGGCCCAAGTGTTTTCCCTAGAGCAGGAGGTGTGATCAGTGGGAAGAGGGGTCTGAGAGCCCTTGGGAAGCTGTTCAGAGCCTGCCCACGGCCAGCCTGGCCCAGTGCTGACTCAGACACCACTGACTGCCACAGCCAGCCCTGCTTCTGCTGGAAATCCTGGGGCTTCACACTCTGGGCAAGGGCTGAGACACCTCTGAAAGCCCCTGGAGTCTGTCAGCAACACCAGGAGCCTTCCAGGAGCCAGCCCTGCTGGAGTGCAGTGGGTGAGCAGAGCTCCTCTGCCCTTGGCAGTCCAGTGCTAACACAGCCCACGGAGCCAAACAGAGGGTATGGAGTCAGATATAGGGGATAGAGCCAAATATAGGGGATAGAGCCAAGTGCAGGCAGAAAGAACCCTGATTTTTTCGGGATCCAAAGGAGATCAATGGAGCAGAGCAGCAGCATCCCCTGTGTGAGCCAACTTCCCTCCATCCCCACAGCAAGCTCCTCTGCAGGCAAGACTAGGACTAATGGGAAACACATGGGAGGAGGGCCAGTGATCCAGGGCTCAGGAGGAGCAGCTGAAGCAAAAGGAGCTACCTGGAGCCCATTCAGGAGTGAGCTCAGGGACCAAACATCTGGTGGATGGGGAGTGGGCTGGGTGGGGGAAGGACAAGGTGCAGGGGCCAGTCGGGTGCTCCCCACCCTGCCAGGGCAACACGCCAGGCTGGGAGGAGCACAACAAAGGGGACAGTCACTGACCATGTCACCACCACCTTCCACACAGCACCTCTGGGCCACCTCCCAGGTTAAACTGTCAGAGCTGCACCAGGGGCTCTGCCAAAGCCAGTGGGGACCTTGCTGCCTGCTGGGGACTAAAGGCAGTGCCATAAGGCAGTGAACAGAATATTGCTGTGCAGCGGAATGAGAGTTGCTTCCAATTTAAGCCCTAGTATCGTGGTGACAGCTGCATCACCTACGTGCTCTTGTCATCCCCCAGGTGTAATTACAGTAGAATCATGGTGGGAGCATCCCCAGTGTGACAGTGTTCTGAATATCTGCTTGCCCTGTTCGTGGTTCTCTGCAGTTTAACTAAAATACCTGCAAGGATGAAATATCCTTCATCTCAACAACATCTCTCACCTCCTTGGATTTGCAGATAATGGCTTGATGCAATCTTTCCCTTAAAAATAAGGATGGGCTGTTTTTGAAGAGGAATTGAATAACTGAAGGGAGGATGGAATGCTCAGAGGAGCTCAGTTACCGAAGGCTCTGCTGTTTTATTAGCTAACATCAGCATAAAGTGCTCAGTAAAATGGCTGCCCATCCCATCAGTTTTATTGCCTTCCACATGTGCTTTTTTATTGTCATTAGCTTAGCTTTGAACAATCCTTTCCAACCTTTCCTGTGTCTTCATCTTTGCTGTCCTCACTCCAGAATTAAGTAACAAAGCTGTAACCAAGAATTTTCCCTGCCTTGCTGGGCAGGGTTCATTGGGTCACTCCAGGACCTCTTCCTTTCCCTCCTCCCTGACACCCTGCTCCTGCCCTGAGGTCTGTGCAGACCCTGAAATCACCAAGGCTCTCACTGCAACGTTAAAGCTCTGCCTGACCTTCAGATCCATCTCAGTAAATCTTCTGTCCAGCGTGGCCTTGAAAGAATCTGCTCTAACAGCCCGAGATGAGGATTAAGTTTTATAGAAACAAAAGCAATAACTGCTACAATTTGAACATATTTTCCCCTGGATCTGTGTTCTGTTCAGTGAATGAGGATTTTCATTTAAATATGTTCTGTAACGTTACAAATGGATACAGGAGCAATGAGCCAAGGAGGCTCTTGCAAAGCAGCCAGGAACCCTCCAGGACTGTGTGTCCCATTGTTACAGCTTCATGGGCACTGCCCCTTGTTCTATGGCTCTGACACTGTCAGTCACCAGATCCTTCCAGAAACACCCTCAGCCGGCTCCCCCAGGAACGCCAGAATAAGCTGCAATGCCCTGAAACATCTCAGGACTTCTTTTGGGACCAAATCTGAACAGAAGGAGCTTTCAAAGCTCGATCCTTTCCCTTTTTCCTGGCGCTGAAGAGCACATACAGTGCCCCGAGTGCTCCCACCCAGGGCTCCTGGGGCAGTGCAGGGGCAGACAGATGCAGACAGATGCAGACAGATGCAGACAGATGCAGACAGATGCTGCCTTGCTCCAGGCTGTGGTGACTCACCAGAGGAGAATGCTGTGCTGTAGGCACAGGGACAAGGTGTGAGTAGGAAGCCTGTAGGGAAGGGGAACCTCTCCCACCAAGAATTTGTGCTTTGTACCCTCCACTTGTGTGCTTCCCAGGCAGCCACTGAAATGAAAACCATGTGAGGGGTGGAGCAGGAGGGCAGGGATTTATGGCCTGTTTTATAGGAGATGATATAAACCACTTTTATGTCAAGTTCTCTGTTGTGTTAATTTCCTTTCTCCTTCTCTTGCTCTTTCCTTGACACCAGGCAGGAGGAGCAGAGCAGGAGGGATCCCGGCTCTCTGCAGTCTCAGAATAATTCCACCCATGACAGATTTAATAACTCGACCTATGGAATGCCTGTGGTCAGTGCCCAGCCTCTCTGTTACCATGCCATTTACGGTGGGAAACAAAACCTGGAGCCAGGGCACGTCTTTGTGCCGTGGGCACATCAGTCTGCTTGGTTCACCAGCCCTTCCAACAGCTCTGCTGAAATGTGCCCCAAATGCCACCTTTTCATCTGATCCTCGGGCTTCCACCGCAGATTTAATCCCATCGAAAGACCTACACGGCTCCCAGCCTAAGGGGATGAGGCAGGTAACTGCAGGAGAATTAGTCCTGTTTCATGGATTTATAGGGCTGGTAACAGCTGGCTGCAGGGGATGGCCAGGGCCTGACCTTGGGGTGTGCTGGCAATGAAGGAAACAGGTGACTCTGTGCTAAATGCCATTATTTGGGGTACTTCACACTCCTTTGTCATCCCTGCCTGAAACAATGAGGAAAGGCAAAGGCTGAGAACGGGTTAAGAGGGAAGGGGAAGCAGCACAAGCAGATTTTGAGAAATGAATTAGTGCGTTCAAGGCAAGCCTCAAAAGTTCTCTCCTGATCCCTGTTCCCTCAGGGAATGCTGTGGCCCTGGTCAGGGAGGAGAATTGCTGTGAAGCCTCAGGAGGCTTTAGCATGGCACTGCCTGAGGTTGTGGCCCATGAGGTTTCACCAGTGTTGACACAGAAAGTGTTTATGGCCAGTGCTCTGATGTGAGCTGTGATCCCCCGTTCTGTCATTTATCCATCATGGAACAGCCCCACTACCTGTCAGGAGTGCTCTCAGCCTCCAAGGACACCCAGCAGTGGGACAGAGTTCCCTCTCACACAGCTACAGACAAGCTTCACTGTCCTGTATCAAAATACAAATTCTCACCTTGCATGGGGAAATGCATCAGCTTTGCTGCTGACCCTGCCTGCCTGCAGAGGCTCCCGCTGCAGCTGCAGCAGCGTGCCTTTAGCATCATGCTGGTTTAGATCATGCTGGTTTGTCCTTCCCTTCCAGCTGAGCCCTGCAGCCACCCTGCAGCCCACTTTGTCCCAGCCTGAGCCCAGCCCAGCCCCCGAAGGTGAGGCTGTGATGTTTTGGAGCCCTTGCACTCAATGGGGCATTGAAGCCCCTCAGGAAGGGATAAGGGCAGGTATTTCCTCTGGGCTGGGTGCCCAGCAGCTCTGGAGGAAGAGATTTTCCAAGGGCCCTTCAGAGAGTGGGGCCAGTGCTGCTGTGGCACGGCAGGAGCAGAGAAGGCTCTTGCCAAGCCCCCTCTGGAGCCCTGATCAAACACTTCGGGGCACCTCCTTTGTGCTGGGAGATGAAACCCCTCCTCTCATCAATCTGGGTGCCCAATGCCAAGTTCAGACCCAGTCTAGACGCAGCAGGGTATTTATAACCTTGGCACACGGCGTGGCAGCCAGTGGGGTATAAACAACGTTCAAAACCCATGAGGCACCGAGTTATTTATACATCCGAGTGCTGAGGGCAGGTAGCAGAGCCCCCAGGGAGGAGTCACAGTGTGCTGGGCACAGGGAGGAGCTGCACTGCCCGTGGGTCTGACCCAGCCCCGGAGCCCCAGTGACCACATCTCACTGGGGACTTCCAGTATTCAGGAATTAATTTGATTTTACCTGTTGCCACAAGAAATTAAGATGAGTGAGGAGCAGCTTGATGGCTCAGCCATTACCTGAGATGTGGGCAGATCTCTGTTCTCTCACGACACCAAAACACCCATCTTGAGCAGGTAAAATCCACAGTGAAGCTCTGCTGACAGCCTGACACGGCTGAGTGGCAGCAGCTCTCTCACAAGTAAGAACTGACAAATTCATGACAGTAACACAAGCCAGGATCTCGACTGCCTCTTGAACACAAGAGAAATGAGCGCAGGGAGGGAGTAAGGCATCACTGAACAGTCACCCTCTGCATCTCCTTGCAATTAATTCAGTTTTATGCACCACAGGTGCAGTCCACTGTTCAGCAGGGTTTGGGTGACATTGGCCTCAGCTGACAAAGCAGATAAAGATCTGGCTGAGAACACAGAAGAATTACAGAATGATTTGTTCCAGAATATTGGCCTGTTTGTGGGTAAAACTGATCTCCTTGGTCCCCAGGACTGAAATGGGATGGGAGCACATTGTTTTTGCCTGGAGCAGGAGCTTTCAGCCAGCTCCGGCTTCCTTGTGGAAGCCACATCCACAGAGTAGGCTCACAAGGTGACTATTTCCATCTTGGCCTTGATGCAGGAATCAGGTGAGGGCTTTAGGTGCTTATCCCTGTCACCAGGCAGTGGCTCTCTGGTGTGCTGTGGCCGAGTCCTGCCTGTCCCAAGCCTCAGGGACCAGGGTGGCCCCGGGGACAGCCCGGCAGGGACAGGCATGGGGGACAGGAGGGAGGCACTGCTGACAGGGTGAAGGAAGTTTCCATGTCACATCTGCCTCCAGCCCTTGGGGACAAGGAGTGTCGGGCCAGGACTGCTCTCCCCTCTCCTCTCCTGCTCCACAGGGTTTGGGTGATGCCTCTGGGAGGGGAGAACCGGTTCTGCAGCTCACCCCGGGGAGCAGGAGGGGAACTCGTGTGGCAATAAATACCCGTCTGTGTCCTTTGTGTGCCCTACATGTCATGAAACACCTCGACCTTCCACCCGGAAAGAAATTTTTACAGACATAATTGGCTCTAATAACAGCCTGCAGAAGCACGGTACTTTCTCCCGGGAATCCCAGGCTCTGGGCAAACCTCTGACCTGCAAACCTCCGCCCCGAACACGGAGGTGTCACTGTCACTCCGAGATGGATTACCCCCGCAGAAAGTCACTGCCCAAGCATTAGCTCATCCTCGAAGTCAGAGAGAGGTCAAGGAGCCGAGTGCTGCAGTCACTAGGACAGGGGCCCTTCTCCTGGCAGGGCTTTGGGGCTGCCAGGGCTTTGGGGCTGCCAGGGCTGTGCTTCCAGGTGTCTGCTGCCTCGCTGTGAGGAGATGCAGCCCTGGGCACAGAGGGGAAGGCAGCACAGTGCAGGCACTCCGGCTCTTGGGAAGCTCCTGGTTTCCACTGGCAGCAGCTGGGCTGGGATGTGTCAGCACAAGGGATGTCAGGGATGTGTCAGCACACCTCACTGTGCCCTGAGCTGGGACAGATGGCACCAGCCCGGGCTCTGGGGCCGGGGTTAGAGGAGAAAAGGAGTGTGCAGCACAGCTGGACTCTGTGGGGATGGCACAAGGCTCCTTTCCCTGGTTTAGAATCTGTGTGCTCTGCTGGACCGTGCCTTCCCTCACCGAGAGGAGGGATCCTGGCAATCGGCTTATTCTGCTGCAGACCCCATCCCTTGTGAGCTGATTTCTCCCTGTTTGGTGTGCAGACACTGCCCTGGCCCCGTGACAAGGGATCATTGTGGAGCAGTTATAAATATCCATCAGCCAGGGGCCGTGTTACTCACAGCAGACGTGTCAGCCCGAGTGCTCCCGTCAGGAAACTGCACTTCCACCCTCTGTGTGCCTCACCCTCTCCTCCCTTGCTGGAGGTATCTGAGGTATGAACTCCTCTGCCCCGAGCTGTTTTCTCTCCAGTTCCCGCTGTCCCCCTTGCTCCAGAAGGTGAGGGGGCTGTGAGGTGCAGCCCCTGGCTCTGGTGAGGACATCCTTCCCTGGGCTCCTCTCCTGGTGAGGACATCCTTCCCTGGGCTCCTCTCCTGGTGAGGACATCCTTCCCTGGGCTCCTCTCCTGGTGAGGACATCCTTCCATCCTTCCCTGGGCTCCTCTCCTGGTGAGGACACCCTTCCCTGGGCTCCTCTCCTGCCCACGTTCGGGAGGTGCAGAGCAGGGACAAAAACCAGGAGATTTCGGCCATGGAGGAGCCACAGTCAGGTGGTAGCAGCGGGTCAGAGTAGACGGAATAAGGGATGGAAAGTCCCAGCTCAGAGCTGCTCAGGACAAACTGCCCAAGCTGGGGGGAGACCCAGGGGAGGCAGCAGTGACTCCTCTGAGCACAGCACCTGTCTGCGGTGGCCTTTGGCCCAGCCCACGGGAATCTCTGCTGGGACACAGGACTGAGGCTGGGCCGTTTTTAGGTAGCAGGGAAGAGGCTGGAAGGGTGAGGATGCTGTTCCCGAAGAGACAGCTGAGACCACAGAGAAATTAACGTTACACAATTGTGTTTTACAGAGAGCCAGGGCAGGTGAAGGGGAGGGCAGGGTTATTGTCCCCCGAAGTATCTCTACCAGCTGTTCTCAGGAGTTACTGAGCACAAGACTCACTTACACAAGTTCCTAATATAGCAAGTTATATGATCATGGGCTATGTTTTCAAAAACTTTGACTCACCCTTTTGTCCACTACTAATGGTAAAGGTCTTTACTCTGTGGAAACTCTTCCTACCAGAGATTGAACTGACTCAAGGGAACATTTATTTTGGGAGACTGTCCTTTAAAAAGAAAACAGGGTGAAAAAAAATCTCAGCTCTGAGTGCTATTCACGTTTATTAACGTCTGAAATGAACTGCTTCCTGTGCAGACAGAGCAAGGCAGAAACCAGGCAACACCCAAAGCAGCACCGTGTCCTGCTGAAGAGAGCTCTGCACTGGAATTCCAGAGGCTGTGGCTCCGTTCCCTCCTCTGCCCCGGCCTTTTGCTGCCCTTCAGGGAGTGAATTCATTGCTCTGTGCCTCAGTTTCCCTGCTCTGTCACAGGCACTGATACACTCATGTCATGGGTCTGCTCCTGAGGATGTTGAATATCACTTCTAAGCATCACTGCTAGGAAGGTGTTAAATATCACTTCTGGGGGGTTTGCCTAATTCAGCCTCACTCATCCCATTCCTACTGTGCTTCCTGCACTTCATTCCCTCTAAAGGATCCTGTGCTTCAAACACTCGTCCTTAGAATAGGAGGAGGGGAACAAAGTAATGAGTGAACAAACCACAGCTCCATCAGGCAGGAAGAAAAACAACAACAACAACAACAAAACTCGCAGACAAAGAGACTTACTTGGCTAGGTGACATCCTGCCCAGAAATTCCCATTTGCCCGAGATGCATCTTGTGGAGGGAAGCGTTTGGTGTGCTCAGTTTGGGGAACAGGGGGGAGATGGAAACCGCACAGGAATGAACTCCTGCAGCTGGGGAGGAGAAGGGTGACCCCAACAAGGTCACCTCGGAAGGCAGAAAAACCTCGGGTTTTCCTCCCTGTGCTCCCCAAGGCAGCGGGGCTGGGGCTGGCTGTGGCACCCCGAGGGGAGTGTGTTCAGATCCTGCCCCAGGTGTGGGGTGGATTCAGATCCTATCCCAGGTGTGGGCTGTGTTCAGATCCTGCCCCAGGTGTGTGGATTCAGATCCTGCCCCAGGTGTGTGGTGGGCTCAGATCCTGCCCCAGGTGTGTGTGTTCAGATCCTGCCCCAGGTGTGTGGGCTCAGATCCTGCCCCAGGTGTGTGGTGTGAGATCCTGCCCCAGGTGTGTGGGCTCAGATCCTGCCCCAGGTGTGTGGGGTTCAGATCCTGCCCCAGGTGTGGGGTGGATTCAGATCCTATCCCAGGTGTGTGTGTTCAGATCCTGCCCCAGGTGTGTGTGTTCAGATCCTATCCCAGGTGTGTGGGTTCAGATCCTGCCCCAGGTGTGTGGGCTCAGATCCTGTCTGCCCCAAGTCCTACAGAGCAGCACTGGGAGAGGAGGAGGGAAAAAGACCAACCTAACCCCAGATGTGTCTAAAGGAAGGCACAGGGCAGATGTTCCCGGCTCCCTGCCCTCACCTGTGGCTGTGGTTCTGTGTCTGGAGCTCGAGGTGGGGCTGAAGCTGGGCTGGGAGCTCCCAGCCCTGTGCCTGCTCCTCAGCACCTGACAGAGCCTGAGGAGCCCCGGGGAGAGCCTGGGGCTGCCGGGCTCAGAAAACTGCTCTCCCCTCACTACAGGAGACAGGGGAGCATTGGCAGAGGGAAAAGTGTGCTTTGGACTGGCTTTAAAAGAAATGTGTCAAAAACCATGGCTCCTTTCAGCCCTGGATTCTGAGGGACCAGGAGGACTCACAGACATTTATACAACAAAACCAAAGGTGCCTTTTGGGGTCTGCCTTCATCGGTGGCCAGTAGCTTTGACACAGAAGTGATACCCAAAATTCCACCCAAATGAAATACTTTTGGCAGAAGAGAAAGTGAAATCGTTCCCCACAGCCCTCTCTTCTCTCTCTCGTTCTACTACACACAAACATCCTCACTTCCTTCGTGCTGCAGGTGGATGAAAAGAACCTTTCAGAGAGGGCAAACACAAACGCACGTTCTTTGTTGTGGTGGGGAGCAATGAGAAGGCATTTCTTTCAAAGCTGGGAAGTTTCCTTTTGGCAGGATGTCCCGTGCTAGGGAATGCTCCAGAAACTGGGAGGATGTGTGGAGCCAGGCATGAAACGTGTGTATTTAGTAAATACCTTCATATTAGATTGTGTTTCTTCACATTGCTGCTCTGTAACTGGCTGCACATGGACAAACCAAACCAATAAATACCATTGTGTCTACTACAGCAAAGAAATTGTGAGGAGGCAGAGCAGAGGGGGCAGCAGAGCAGCTGCATGGCACATTTTGGCCACTGCTGGATAAGTGGAGTGGGCCAGCATGGACACAGGGCTGACAACAGCTGCCAGCCTCCTGAGAGCACAGCACTAATCCACAACAGCCTGGGGAGGCTGGGCAAGGCTGCAGGACAGAAACAATCGATCTAAAATACTGACAGGCTTAATAAACCATATGAGCTCTTTCCCTGTAGGTAGAAAACTCTTGGGTTTTTTTTCTTTTTTCCTGCCTGAGCTATAGAGAGGGCAGCAATACCAGTCTCAGCAAAAAGATGTGCAGTGCCCAGGGCTGAAAAGCACAGATATTTTACAGCAGGGTTTCTCTGTGCAGCTCAGGGCTGCTCTTCCCTCCCCTTGCACGAGGCACTGTCTGTCTTTTATTTAATTGTGGTGAAATCCTGATGGGTTCCAGCTCCTCCCGAGGCGTGTGGCAGCAGGGCTGTGTGCCCAGCCTGGGGCACAGCCAGGGCAGGGCAGGAGCTGCCCCTGTGCCCCCTGTCCCTGGGCACTCAGGGGGAAGTCACCCCTCTGTATGGGGGAAAGGAGGGCCAGGGGAGCAGGGCTTTGACAGGGAGGATGAGTGTGAGGAGGAGACACGAAGAGGAGCAAAAGCAAGAGGGAAGAGCAGCAGGAAGAGTGGAGCCAGGATTAATCACTCCAGAAAGGCTGAGATGAGTTAGTCCAGGATTAATCACTCCAGAAAGGCTGAGGTGAGTTAGTCCAGGATGAATTACTCCAGAAAGGCTGAGATTAATTAGTCCAGGATTAATCACCCCAGAAAGGCTGAGATGAACCAGTCTGAGGGACTGGCTCAATCCACACTGATAGCAATCCATGCAGCATTAGTTCCCTTCAGAATTACCTTTCTGTGCCCTGCCCTGGGCACTGTCCCCTCGTGTCCCCTCCTGGCCAGGCCACCCCTGAGCCACCAGCAGAGCTCCAGCCCAGGCAGGCTTTGCTCTCACACCCACCTCATTCCACCCCTCAGACCTGGGGGTAGGTGGGCATAAAACATTCCTGATGTCATCCATCATAACTGATAATAACTAATTCCTGCCACTTCTTTAAATCAGGGCAGTGGGTAAGAAACAACAGGACTCCCAAGACAGCACACCTCCACTGAGGTTCCTGCACATTCTGCCTCCTTCCAGCAACCCTGACAGCCCCTCCTGCTGGGGCCATGTGTTATACCTCACCCCAGTTTGTCTGTGTGACCTTAAGGAAGTGATTTGTTCATTAAACATGACATTTTCAACCTAAAGTCTCCTTAACGAGCATGAACTATTCTGCTTTCAAGTGGTTTTGGCTGCAATTCACAATAATTAGGGGGATTTTCCATGCTTGTCCTTCTCTTTCTGAGCAAAGCTGATTTTCCTGCCTCTGATGCTTGCCTTGGGTGGCATTTGGCCGCCAGCTCTGAGCAGGAATCATCTGTACATCCAGTGATCTTAACCTGGCAGAGGGGAGCAAATGCAGATTGCTGATTGTCCCCATCATTCAGCTCACTTCCCTGGTGGTTATTCCCACCCAAAAGGGGCAGTTACACTTGTGTAATCCCCGGGAAGGAACCAGAACAGGAGCAGCATTGCCTTCAGTCCCAGACACAGCCTTGGGTTGTGCTCCTCTCCTCAGTCATGAGCATCACAGCCCCAGCAAAGCAGGGCACAGTCTTTGGGCTCCGTGGTTCCTGCAAACATCCTGCTCTGGCTGACTTGTCTCACACGAAGCACATTGGCTGCACAGGGAAAATAACCATCACAGACATTTCCTGTGTCAGTGGGTAACAAATCCTGCCCAGTTCCGTGGCACCAGGAGGGAAATGGAGCCGCTGGGTGCAAGAAGTACCCTTGGTTTGCCCTGCCACCTGCCTGGGGTGGGGCACAGCTGACCCCGAACACTCAGGACATGTACAGGTCCTGAAAAAAATGTTTAAAAAAACCCCAAACAAACAGAAAAAACCCACAAAAAAACCAGAAAGAAATGTTTTTCCTGGCGCAAAAATCACCTAAAGAGCCAAGGCAAAAGCTCATTCTAAAGAGAGGCATCCTCATCTTCAGCTCCTTCCTGTCCAGGGCTGACAGGGGCTCCTCTGCACCTCGTGTGTTGGGTGGAGGTTGATGCAGTTGAGTTTGCTGATTGTGACAGCAGCTGTCATTGCAATCAGCCAAATCCCAGCCCTGCCTGGGGGTGACATCCCACTGAATCAGGGCTTGAATAACACCCCCTGAATCAAAGGCTGGTGCTGGCCGTGGCAGGATGAGGTTCAGAAGATTCAGATAACAACTGGTGCAGATCCCAGCCTGGGCTGGATGAGACTGAGCTCAGCCAGATCTTTTCATCTCAGAACAGGCTTTCTTTCCATGAGCAGCCTCTTTCCACTCCCAGCGAGGCAGGGACAGTGCACAGTTTCCCTTTCTGAAGGGCAGGAAGGCACAAAGTTAATTTGTGTTTTCTTCCTGCTGCAGGGCTCATGAGGAAACACCACACTGAGTCTGACCATCACGACCCAAGGGCCTCTCAAACCCACACTGACACTAACAGTTCTTTCCATTTTCCTTGCACTGAACTTCAGCTGGGCTGAGAACTCTGCACGGGTGACGTTTCCAAAACCAGGGGGAACAATTCCATGCTGCCCTGGCCCTGGCTGCTCTGGCAGAACAGTGTTAAAGGCATGAGTGTCAGTGTTTAGTTCTGCTGCATGGGCTCCCAAGCAGAAAACAAGAGAGAAAAGGCAATACAGAGAAAGCAAGGTGCAGTAGGACTGTAACAGATCTGCTGTGATGCTCTGAGGTGGACCTGACATCGTCTCTCTCTGGGAGCAGCAGTTTAAAACCTTTCATTTTTTGTTAAATAAAGGGCCATGTAACCCAATGAACAGGTCTGTCCAGGGCTGACTCGCAGTGGGATGACACGGGGGAGATGGCAGGGTGTCATTTCCATCATCACAGCCTGGCAGGGAGAACTGCAGCCGGGCCAGGAAGGAGCAGAGGGAGGCAAGAGCAGGATCAGCCTGGGGAGGCCAAAGCACCAAGAACTCCTCCCAGGCCAGGGTGGGATTGAGACCCTGTGTGTGCCCAGAACCCCTCAGTGAAATGGGGTGACTTTGTGAGCCCCAGCCCATCAGCCTCTGCAGGACCCAAAGCCCCTGACAGAAGTTGCTGTGCAGCAGCAGCACAGAGCTGGTGGATTTTGGGCTCCATTTCTTTTCTTTTCTTTTTTTTTCCTTCTTGAAAACACTAAAGAGATGAGCAGCTGAAAGAGTAACCAGCATAGTTCACTGCCTTCTTTAGAAAGGCCTGGTGGAATCCCAGCCAGGGAGGGAAAAGGGCTTGGGAGGGAGATGAGAAGTGCTGCTGACGCCAAATCCAGGGACAGAATTTGGCACGAGGGTGGTAAAAGCATCCACCCCTCTCACACTTGTTTGTGAGGAGAGGAAAGAAAAATTAATAAAGAAAAGGAAAAGAGAGGGGAAAAAAAATAAGGGGAAGAGGGGGAAGAAAAGAGAGAAGGAGAGAGGGAGGGAACAGCAACCCAACGTGGTTGGAATAACTCAGCTCACTGTAGCCTGTCCAACAACAGCCCTGGCGGATCATAAAACAGCCTCTCACATCCATGTGGTTTTTGCTGCTAGGAGACAAGGTACAAAACACACAGCCTCACACCAGGCTCTATAAAACCTTACATTCCCCCTCAGAGCCAGAGTTCATCTGAAGAATTCACATCACCTAATTAGAACCAAGTTTTAAAGTAATCAGAAATAGTAAAGTAGGAAAAAAAACCAAATAGCCCCTTTCCTTTCTTCGCTCCTTTTTCTGATTTTAGTTGCCATAAAAATTGAAAAGTACCTTTCTGACTCTTTCCCAGGCAGAATTTCCACACAGAGGCTTTGCTGGCAGCTCCTGAGCCCGTGTGAAGGTTCAGTCCTTTCCTGGTGCCCAGGCAGGTGTGCCCCATTCCCCCTGCTGAGAGCTGCTCACCTGGGAGGCACCCGGAGCCCTCAGCTGCTGCTGGCCCCTGTAGGGTTGTTTTACTGCCCGGTATTTGCTGTTACAGACACTGTGATAATGCTTCTCTTTGATTTTCATCTTTTTATATCTTTATGTACTTCAAATATTTCTATCTTTTATGTATTTATGTATTTCAGTTGGGATGAAATGTGCAGTGCTGGAGGAGCTTAAACTGGTGTTGTCCCTTTGTGACCAAGACCCTCCCAGCTTACCTGAGGAAGTGCAGCACACAGAATTTCCTTTGGGTGGGGATGCACAATCCCTGCTCCTCCAAAACCTCCCAGTGCAGTTTCATCGGCACATCCCCCTGCTGCCCCTGCCCGGGGCCTGCAGCTCCTCAGGGCTCTGAAAAACCCTGTGAAATTCACATCAGGGCTGTGAAAAACCTGCTCTGGGGCTGCAGGACCCCAAGGGCTGGCCAGCACTGCTTTGTGGCTGAGCTCTCACAGGGGGCTCTGAGCAGGGCCAGGCTGTGCCTGGGGGCTGGGTTCTGTTTCTCTGTGAGCAAAGCTCATTCCTGGTGGGTGCATCACAGCCTGGCTCCCTGAGAGAGCAGCTCAGGGTCCCTGACAGGGAGGATGGGTCACCCTGGACACCCTGGCAGGGAGGATGGGTCACCCTGGACACCCTGACAGGGAGGATGGGTCACCCTGGCCACTCTGGCAGGGAGAGTGGGTCACCCTGGACACCCTGACAGGGAGGTTGGATCACCCTGGTCACCCTGACAGAGAGGTTGGGTCACCCTGGACACCCTGGCAGGGAGGGTGGGTCACCCTGGACACTCTGGCAGGGAGGATGGGTCACCCTGGACACACTGGCAGGGAGGGTGGGTCACCCTGATCACCCTGACAGGGAGGGTGGGTCACCCTGAAAACCCTGACAGAGAGAATGGGTCACCCTGGACACCCTGGCAGGGAGGATGGGTCACCCTGGACACCCTGCAGGATGCAGCTGTATCCTCCCCACTTGCATTTTCCTTCATCAGACCTCAAGCAGGGGCTGCCCCTCCTCTCCCTGCAGCCCCAAATCAACCGACCTCCTGGTGTACCTGCCCAGGGGATGGTGAGAGGGGGTTTAACACACCCACCCTGCCACAGCCACTGTGTGTGCCAGAGCCTTGGGCTGTGTGCTGCTTTGGCACTGCTGTAACTGAGCTCTGCAGCTGGATGCCAGCCTCAGAGCCCTTCAGCAGCCCCAGGGCCAGCAGCAGGGGCTGGGCTGGAGGCTCTGAGCTCGGGGAGACCTGGAGGACACCGTGTGAGTCACTGCCCCAGAGGAAAGTGTTATCTCAGCGAGGAGGAGCAGACAGAACACAGGAGCCCCGAGGATCCCGCGCTCAGAGGATGAGAGGGGAAAGAGGTCAGTTCCTGACAAGCAGCTCCAAACAAAGCCATTGTTCTGAGTGAGGCTGTGTCCCTCTTTCACAAGGGCTTACCTGGAAAATCCATCTGCTCCTTCCCCCTCCTTGGCCATTCCTCTGCCCTGGCCAAATGGGGACATATGTGAGACACTGAAAAGCACCTTTATATGTTAAGAGAGAATCAACCCATCAAAAACTTCTTAAGCTTCATGATTTTCTTTATTTTCTTTTTTTTTTTTTTTTTTGCTCCTTCAGCACCAGCTCTGCCTTTAGGAAAAGATCAGTCTGTGGCCTGGGTGAGGATTAATGCTCTAAAAGCATCAGCAGAGGAAATGCAATCAGAGGAGCTCTGCACGGGGAGGAGAGCCCAGGGCAGTGCTGCACAGCTCTGCACTGCTGCAACCAAGAGCAGGAGCTGTGAGAAACTTCTCCTTCCCCCGGGGAAATCCAGCTGAAGATCCACGCAGTGAAAGCCACGAGAGGCACAAAAACGTGTTCAGAGCTCCTCTGGGAGGAGATGCACGACATAACTGTGAGCTCCATCCCTGGCTCCTCACCCAGAAACACTGACATTCCTGAGACACTGAGCATCCCCTGGCACTGCCCAGCCAGCTCAATCCCACCCAAAAGCTGGCAGAGGAGGAGGGAACTGAGCAGGGCCTGCCCTCACAGCCCCAGCCTCTCCTGCCAGCCTCTCTCAAGTTCACTGGACAGCAGAAGGGAGGAAAACAAGAAAAACCCCAAAGCCCCAAGAGTGTTTTTATTTATGATCGTGTTCATGGGCCACTCTTTGTCTAGACAGCTGGTGTTAGCATCTGAAGCTGTCCTGGAATCTAAACCACCATTTATCTGCAGGGGAAATAAAGCCCTGGATTAAACAGTCCATAAAAATAATCTGGGAATTGACATGGGGCCCAAGGAGACCAAAGGTAACACGATCTAGAGCAGGAACCTTTGTTTGTCTTGGCTGCAGGGATGTTTTCTCAGAAAACTGAACTAAGCAAAACAACTTCCCCAGAACCACCACCCCCAAATCATTTGGCTTCAGCCGAGTGTTTCCTTTTGCTGCTTCTCCTCCCACCTTTGTCTGATGGCTTTAAGCATGTCCCCATGCACAGCAGCATCCAAACACAGCTGATGGAGAAGTGGGGCTGGGCAGGGGCAGCTCCTGCTCTTGGCTCTGTGAGCTGCTCTGTTCTCCTGCAGAGGATGATCCCGAGTGCTAAAACCTCCAATTTTACCTCACTAGTGCCCAACGTGGGGTTTTCTCACGCAGCCGTTCTGGCAGACCCTAAATGAATGGCTCATACCTAATGAAAGTGCCAATTATACTTGGTGGTCCCATTTTAACATTTAATCCGAGGAAATCTGCCATTGTAACCTAATGCAGACAGTAAAGAGTGAGAGAAAAGGTCAGGGTTGGATTAGGACGAGGGCTTAAAGCAAGAGACAGCAAAAACGTCACTGTATTTAGGTGCTTCTCTTACAAATCAGCCTTCCCAGCTCCGAGGAACAGGCTGGAAATGCAGCTGCACGTTGGTGGCACACCTAGAGCAGGGCTCTCATTTCCAGCTGTGACACAGAGCTCACACACAGCCTGGTGCACACTGCCTGTGCTGTAAAATCCAGCCAAGAAACATGCTAGGTATGAAATATTCCCTTGTTTAGAGGCCCTTTGTAGTGCAGAGAGCAGCCAGCACAAAGGGCTGTGAGCTCCAGGTTAATGCTCAGCCTCCTTCCTCCTTGTTCTCTGCAATCTCTAGAGCCTCCTGAATGCTGGAAATGGAAAAGCCTTTTTTTAAAAAATGTATTTGCATATTCACAGTGAACTGTAAGGGTTAGGGCAGGAACCTCCAGCTCCAGCATTTCCTACTCTCTGCTGGGTTTTAAAGCAGGAAAGTTTCCACAGGGCCACTCTCAGGGGGGACCAGCTGAGTTTTGGTGCTGCAAGACCCAAATTACGGGCCCATGGCCCTGACTCAGGATTCCCAAAATTGTCCTGGTGAGAGAGATGAGCTCAGAGCCTGAAAAGACAAATTCCAGAGTGCAAAGAGCAAAGGATGTTTTCCTTTCCTCTGGACAAACCAGGATTTTCTGGCAGGCCCAGGCAGGACAGTCTGTCCACTCTGGCAGTCCCCTGGACGTCCACAAGTGTTTGCTCATGCAGCCTGCCTTGGTTACTCAACCCCTCTGCAGGAGAATGTGGCAAGGAGGAAGGATATCTGAGAGAACTGAGAAGCAGCAGAGGCTGCAGGGTGCTGCTTCCCTCACACGACTTGCAGCAGCATTTGGAGCCCGAGGAAATCCCCCTCTGTGCTCAGCCCCAGCTCTTATCCACCAACAGCTCAGGACCCTCAGCCAGCCCCGAGGCCAAAGCCCCTTCCCTTCCCTTCCCTTCCCTTCCCTTCCCTTCCCTTCCCTTCCCTTCCCTTCCCTTCCCTTCCCTTCCCAAACCTTCCCTTCCCTTCCCAAACCTTCCCTTCCCTTCCCAAACCTTCCCTTCCCTTCCCAAACCTTCCCTTCCCTTCCCAAACCTTCCCTTCCCTTCCCAAACCTTCCCTTCCCAAACCTTCCCTTCCCAAACCTTCCCTTCCCAAACCTTCCCTTCCCAAACCTTCCCTTCCCAAACCTTCCCTCTGAGGATTCTGAGCCTTTGCCAAGGGCATCTGCTGAAAGAGTCACACCTCAAAGCCTTTTCCTGCCCAGTGTTTTTGCATCCTGCCTTCTTCCCGAGTTAGCTGTGCCCCTTCAGCGTCCATCCCCTCCTGAAGAGGCTGGTTAACACCCCTCTGGGCAGACACTGTGCTGGTGCTCAGCTCCTCTGAACTGCGATTAAGCTCACTGGGAGATGAATCACAGCCTGCCTTGGCATTCTCACGCTTGTTTAGGTTGCAAACACCCCACCTGTTTGAGCGCAATATTATTGTATTTGCCTTTGCTGTTTGTAGAGAAAGATACACCCCTTGTGCCTGCTGAGAGGGTTTTGTGATTGGTGCCAGTGCCAGGCAACCTGAGAGAGGAAAACAAGTTTATTCTAGTGGAGGCCATGGTTAGTCTTGATTACGGAGTGCAGAACACAGTGAGCAAACACAAACACAAGCAGACACAGACCTGAAGCACGTGTGCCACAAGTCTCTGCTGGAAATGTCAGGAATCCCCAAGATCCACCTCAGGAGAGTCTGAGCTGTGGGATGCAGCTCCTCTGGGTGGGCTCCTGTCCTGTCTCCCACCTTTTTCAACTCCAGATGATTTGCACTTCTCTATTTTTTTATAAACACCAATAAACCAGTCAGACTGAATATGAAGAATCACCTTCACTCCACTAAAAAGGATCTTCTCACACAGCACTTCACTTTGGAAGAGGCAGCTGCCATCTGTGAGAGCACTGACTGAAAACATCCACATTTGTCCAAGTAGGATGGATCATGAGTGCTCATCCTTCCAGGCTCTCCTCTACAATCAGTTGTAAATTTAATTCCTGGCATTCTGTACATTTAACTTTCCCTTTCCTCTTGTGCAGCACAGTTTCAGTTTTCTTTGAACACCCTTTCACAAAGTGAACCACCCCCAGCTCACTGCTGGGAGGGTTTGCAGTGCCAGTGCTGTTATCAAACACCACAGCCAATAATAACTCCTGAAATCTCTGCTCCAGGTCAGAGTGAAAAATGTCCAAGTGTCAGCCTCAGTGGTGGAATTTCCTCACTTGTCTGCTCGATCACCTGTGCTCCCCTGGGTTCCCAGAAAGCTCATTAAACAAAACAAACCTTTAGAACGTTTGACATGATTAACTGCCTCTGCTGCTGATGTGTGCAACCCACCCAGGTGTCTAGACACTTTGAAAAATACGGCTCATGTTTAGGAGCAGCAGCTGGTCCTCCTCAAGTCTCTCTGCAGGACCTCGGATGAAGTAGAAACAGACCTTATCAATACCTGGTGGTTCTCCTCCAAGGAAAACATCCGGCCTGGGGCAGGAAATGAACCTTCTGCTGCGGCGGGTGGCACTTTACCTGCAGCCTACAGCAGGGTCTGTGCTCGCCAAGCTCCTGTTTGGAGAGAGAACAGAGAGCTGACACCTGTTCCCACCCCTGAGCAGAGGTGACACCAGCCTGGAGTGACACTCCTGGTCAGAGGTGACACCAGAGGTGACACTAGCCTGGCAGTGACACTCCTGGTTCAGATCCCACACCAGAGGTGACACCAGCCTGGAGTGACACTCCTGGTCCAGAGAGGTGACACCAGAGGTGACAGCAGCCCGGCAGTGACTCTCCTGGTTTGTTCCTGCAGGGTGGGAGCAGCCCCGGGGTGCCACAGGAACAGAATGCTCAGGGCAGCCCCAGCACGGGCTGGAGCAGCAAACTGTAAAACATCAGGCAGACAAAACATCTGGCAGCTGCTTCAAATAGTTCTCTGTCTGAAGGGCAGACAAGGCTGCAACAGTTCAGAATGAAAACATGTGCAAAGGCAGGCTCAGTGCTCCAGTGTGCTTTGTGCGAGCGTTGAATGAGTTCTGCTCCTTTCAGCAGAGTTTTGGAAGCCAAGAAAGGCTGTGCTTTGGGTTAGGGTTTTAATTTTAATAAACTTTACTAAATAAATCACTCTGTTTCCTTCTGCAGGCAGAGCAACTTTGGCATAGGATCAGCAGCACTGGCTGTGCCTGGGAAGCGTGTGGGAGAGGGGCAGTGAGCTGGGAACTGCTCTTCATCCTCGCCTTACCTTACACAGGAGAGAAGGTGCGACTGCCAAAGTCAGTCCTGAGAAGCGTGACACACGTTCCTTCCAGTTCCCACATCCTCGGGAGAGGGCAAACTGCCTGGTGCTGGCAGAGCCTCGGCAGGTACAGCCTGGGCTGCAGCAGGGGACTTGTGTGAGCTCAGGGAATTCCATCCCCGCAGACAGAGGAGGGAATCTGCAATTGTCCTCCCCCCGGCGGGTTCCCTGCCCTGCCATCGGCACAGCTGGATGAGCATCCACAGGCACAGCGTCGTGCAGGAACCTGCACCCGGGACAGAATTCCCTCCGGGGAGGACCCCAAGGCTGCCAAAGAAGGATGATGTGTTTCCTTATCAGCCACTCAACTCCTCCGCTGAACGCTTCCCCCCTTCCCTAGACACAAATGACACCCACAAAGCCCCAGCTCACAGGAAGAAGCAAAAGCTCCTGCACAGCCCCAGGATCCCAGTGCTGTGTGCAGGGTGGTCCCAGCACAGGCGGAGCCAGGAGCCCCCCAAAAACACGGAACAGCTCCACAGGCAGGGCCAGGAGCCCCCCAAAAACACAGAGCAGCTCCACAGGCAGAGCCAGGAGCCCCCCAAAAACACGGAACAGCTCCACAGGCAGAGCCAGGAGCCCCCCAAAAACACAGAGCAGCTCCACAGGCAGGGCCAGGAGCCCCTCAAAAACACAGAACAGCTCCACAGGCAGAGCCAGGAGCCCCCCAAAACACAAAACAGCTCCACAGGCAGGGCCAGGAGCCCCCCAAAACACAAAACAGCTCCACAGGCAGGGCCAGGAGCCCCCCAAAACACAAAACAGCTCCACAGGCAGGGCCAGGAGCCCCCCAAAACCACAGAACAGCTCCATAGGCAGGCTGGCAGAGCCAGGAGCCCTCCAAAAACCACAGAACACCCCCATAGGCAGGCTGCCAGAGCCAGGAGCTCCCCAAAAACACGGAACAGCTCCACAGGCAGAGCCAGGAGCCCCCCAAAACACAGAACACCCCCATAGGCAGGCTGGCAGGGCCAGGAGCCCCCCAAAACCACCGAGCAGCTCCATTGCACAGCCCTGGCGAGGCAGCAGCAGCAGCAGCAGCAGGGGCTGGCAGGGCAGCAGGGGTGGCTCTCCAGGTGCTCCCTGCAGAACTTGCAGCTTTTCCTGCTGCCCACAAAGGCAGAGCCGGCCCTGCCAGGGCTGGGCTGGAGGCAGGGACAGCAGAGCAGCAGGGATTTATGAGCATTTGCTAATCTGTGATATCATTTGTTGATCCCAGCAGGTCCAAGCCCCAGCCCATGCCTTCCTCCCCAGTTGCCATGGCACTGTACATAAACACTGCAGGCTCCAGGTCATTGCCTTCAAATATTCCATGCAGCTGGAACACGAGGCTGTTTGGGTGTCTGGAGCTGAGCATGAACTAATTCCTGAGTGTTCTGCAGCCGCCCCAGCTCCTGCAGCCACACTGCCAGCCCTGACTGCAGGGGACAGGGACAGGGACAGGGCACCTCTGCTGCCTGCAGCACAGCAGAAGTGCCACTGCTGAACGTGCTGCATGCTGGAGCTCAGCACCCACAAACCCTGGCCTTAATCACGTGCTTTTCCACGTCTAAGAGACATCCAAAATTAAAATAATAATAATAAAAAACCTCTTGTCCTGCCTAGAGACAAGAAAGCACTTGCCTTTTCCTGAGCCCTTCTGCCCACTACCCTCACTGGGCTGCAGCTGAACCTCACAGGCTGCAGTTGTGAACCGATTAAAACATCACACAGAGAAGTGTTGGACAGGAGGAGGACTGGGAGCCTTCATCCTCACGGACAGAAGCATCAGCACACCTGGAGAGGCTGAGCCTCAGTGCTGACACAGTGTGGGGGCATCTCTGCCTCCATGGCTGCTGAGAAGGCACAGCCAGCAAACAGCTGGAAAAGCAGCTGGAAACCAAGGTCCAGCAGGAGCCCAGAGCTGTCCCAGCACAGAATATAACCATCTCCATCTCACCCAGGGCTGTCCCAGCACAGATTTCATTCAGCCCCATCTCACCCAGAGCTGTCCCAGCACAGATTTCCTTCAGCCCCATCTCTGGGGCTCCAGTGGCAGCTGCACACACTCAGGTTCCCACACCTCAGCCCTGCACACACCTTGGAGATGCCAGCTCTCAACTGTAGCTCCTCCAGGCAGAGATAAGGCCGTGGCAGCCCCTGCTCTGCCAGTCTGGGCAGGCTCCAGGAATAAACCCACTGCTGGTGCAGGAACAAAGCACAAGGAAATCCGATCACCTCATGCAAATAAAAGCCCACCACCAGGTAATATTTAATAAAGTTTATTAGGGTTACTGAGTATTATCTACAGTCATAAAATAGAAAGGATTTTCAACTGTACAAAGTAATGTCCTGGTGAAGTGAGCAGAGATGGAAATGAGGGAGCACGAAGAGCATTAAAGAGGGGAGAACACAGCTCCTTCCCTGCAGTTCTGGAAGACACTGGTTCCAATTGAAGGCAACCAAGTAGGGCTCCACACACACTGAATTTTGTGTCCCACCCTGGAACAGAAACTAGTACAAACCCCTAGGTTGAAAAAAAAGTCATATAATATTAGAATAAAAAAGGGGCACATCGCACCCCACCCAGTCTTGGCACCAAAAGTCTGTGCTTTAAAAAATATACTATGCAAGTAGTTTCTTTTCAAAAAGGTACCCTACAGCAGCTGTTTAAAACATGTTCTTATACATACACCTCAAATATATATATTAACATTTTCAACAACTAAACTCATTTGTACCTACACAAAACTGAAGGGATAACTCAAAAGCAAAAAAAAAAAAAAAAAAAAACCAAACAAACAAAAAACAAAAAACCAAAAAACAAAAAACCAAAACAAAACAAAAAACCAAAAAAACCAATCACACAAACATTTTTTTCAAGGAAATAAAACACAAAGAAATGTGCAAAATAACCCCAGAAAGGCAGCATAGTAACCTGTGGAGAGGTCAAGAGAGCAGCTCCTGCTGCTAAACGAGTGTCATCCTCTTTCCTTGGCTACTGAGGATCTATTTGGGACGTGCTGAATTGGCCTGAATTCCTCGTCCTGCTCATTGCAGTTCTCTCCTGCTCCTCAGCCTCTGCAGAGTTCTGGCTGTGCCTGGAGATCAGAGCCCTGGCCTCTGCTCAACCCTCCCCAATCCCCCTGCAGCAATCCCCTCCTGGGCTCACTGCTGATGGCACTGGTGCAGTGTCACCACTGTCACCTCGCTGTCCCCGCCCTGGGCCAGCCCCCAGCACACAGAGGCGCTCCTGCTGCAGAGTTCAGTGCAGGTGAAGTCTCTCTGGGACAGAACAGAGCTTGGGATGGATTTAAGCAGCTTATCCGAGAAGAGAATTCCCCAGCAGAGGAAGGTGAACGTTTGTCTAAAGGGCCACAGGGAGCAGGGGACAGGAGCCACAGCTGGGGGACAGAGCTCACACACACACACGGTCCCACCCCAGGGCACAGCTCTGTCCCTCCCTGCTCCTGCCCAGAGCAGCAGCTGCAGTTTTGAGCCTCGTGAGGACACAGGCTGCAAAATCAGCTCAGTCAAACCCTGGAGGACGGAGAGCAGAGGCTGGGGCAGGAGGAGCAATGGTGAGGAGCAGGAAAGCAGGAGCCAGGACCTGTGGAACAGCAACAGAGCAAAGGGAGAGGTCCCAGCACAGCTACAACATCATCACCTTCTCCAGACTAGGACATCTCCTGGTGGAAGGGCTCTGGGTTTTGGTGTTTCAGGGCTTGGGGTTGTACTTTTATTTTTTTGGCTTTTAAAAACTCCTCAATTAATTCTTTATGGTATTCCAGACTCTTTCCAGCTCTGCTGGCCATCCTGAGCCTTTCTGCTCTTAGGACCTGCTCTTAACATTTCCGCTCCTAATGCCTCCTCCTTCCCCAGATTGAGTTTTCATTCTTCCTTTTATTCTTCTCTTCTTCTTCTTCTTCTTTTATTGTCATCCTTCCCTTCAGGTGGTGCAGCAAACCCCTTCCCTCCGAGGCCCCTGAGCCCAGAGGAGGCAGCACAGCCTTTTCCAGGAGGAGCAGAGAAACACAGAGCCTCTGCAAACGTCCCTTTTGTAGGTGTGAGTGCCTCCCCAGGAACAGAGCGCTGGGCTGTGACACCAGCACCGCCCGAGGCTGCCCAGGGAGGGCACAGGGGCTGAAGCACAGGTACAGGAGGGCTGTGGCCAGCAGCTCCAGCACTGGGGGTGACCCCGGGGTGCAGAGCCCAGCCCTGGGCGGCTCAGCTCCATCCATTCAGCACCAGGGTCATTGGTAGAGCAGGTAACTCTTGAGGGAGGCTGGCAGGGGCAGGGAGGGGATCTCAGTCAGTCTGTCCTTGCCCAGGGCAAGCCTCACTGCCCGCCGGCACAAGTCCATCAGAGGCAGGGGTTCAGCTGGGGAGAGAGACCCGAGATGTTAACAGCACAGCCCAGGGGAAAAAAAATCACTTTTCTGCTTCTAAATCCCCCCAGAAACCAGAGCCAGCCCAAACCAGCCCAGCCCAGGGGACAAATTCACTTCTCTGCTCCCAAACCAGCCCAGCCCAACGGGACAAATTCCCTTCTCTGCTTCTAAATACCCCCAGAAACCACAGCCAGGCCAAACCAGCCCAGGGGACAAATTCACTTCTTCCTAAACCCCCCCAGAAAACACAACCAGCCCAAACCAGAGGGACAAATTCACTTCTCTGCTCCTAAACCTCCCAGGAAACACAACAGCCCAAACCAGCCCAGCCCAACCCAAAGGGATAAATTCACATTTCTGCTCCTAAACGCCCCCAGGAAACACAACAGCCCAACCCAAAGGGACACATTCATTTTTCTGCTTCTAACCCCCCCAGGAAACACTGAGCAGCAGAAGGGAATGAATGAAGGCAGGTCTGCAGGGCCTGAGCCATTCAGCAGCCTCAGCTCACAAACAACCTGCAGAGCAGGAGCTTTCTGTAGGCTCTTCAAGCCATACGTGTGTGAATGAAACCATCCTAGAATACCAACTGGAAGGTCCTCCTCTGCAATTCCATTCATTCCAGGCAGAACACATCCTCCAGCTCACGCCTCTCACTGCAGTGTCCAGAAACTCTTGTAAGAGTCACTGAAGTGAAAGGTCTGGGTACCCAGAAATGATTGATCTCATCCAGGAGGCCAGCAGCTGTCAGCCCCTCCATTTACACTGCCCAGCTCCCAGGGAAAACAAAGCCATCTGTCAAAGCTTCGTGTTACTGCTTGCACCAGCAGAGCCCCTCCTGTGCCACAGGCTGGGAAGGAGACAAGCCTTTGGCTATCTTTTTCTGCATCCTGCACTTAAAACCCTGAAGGAGATCACATCAGCCTTTCAGGAATGGCACATGGGGCCCTGGGCTGCTCAGGAGTCACTCAGAGGGGTCACAGGCAGAGCTCAAACATCCCAGCTGCACAGGAGGGAGACTCACATCAGCTCCTCACAGCCCCTGCTGCTGAGCCTTGACCCTGCTCAGCCTGAGGGGCTCATCCTGCCCCAGAGAGGGGGACAGACCCCCCAGAGCAGGTCACTGGACACCCCCCTACTGCCTGAGGGCTCTGCCTGCACCGCTGGGAACCTTCCTCTGCCCTGAGCAGGCACCTGCAGGCACCCACAGGAGCGAGTTTGGCTGAGGAGCTGCAGTTTTCAGTGCCTTTGGTAGATGCCTCCAGCTCCAGTGCTGCATGCCAAATTCACCAGACTGCTCCCACAGCTCCCTGAGCCCAGCATCCAACACGTGTCGTGTGTCCCAAGGCTGCACCCAGCCCTGGCCCAGCCCTGGCTGCTCCTGGCCCAGCCCTGGCCCAGCCCGGGGTCTGTGCTGCCCCTTCCCCAGCACAGGCTCCTTCCTGCAGCAGCCTCACCTCTCTGCTCTGGCTGTGACTCTGCCCCAGAGCCCCTTCACTGCCAGCACTGCTCTGGCACTTCCCAGTGGAGCTTATTCTTAAGCCGCTGTGGCACAGGCTGGCTGCATTCAGAGCCTGCCCCAGTTCTGCCTGCTCTGCTCAGAGATAGCTGGGACAGAGGCACCAGCGTCCCTGGGGACAAGGGCCTGACCTCCAGAGCCTCTAGATACGCACAGAACAAACACAGTGCAGTCCAGTGGCCTTTAAAGCAGAGGATCTTGCACAGGGATGGAGGTTTGTCCTCACCTAGCTTGCACTGATAACCCCGTGTGACAGAGCAGAAGGGAAAGCAGACACAGACCTGAGCTCCTTCCATTCACAAGCCCCACAGTCACTGGACAGTGTTGCTATTGAGTGCTCAGAAGTGCTCAGAGCCAGACACCTTCTTTCTATCTGTGCCAAAATAGCATCCAGTCCCTGCTGGCCTGGTGCCCACGATTCACTGCTCAGCTGAGAGCACTTCAGCAGGCAGTGCAGCCCTGGAGGTGGCCCTTTCCCTGCCCAGGGCAGCTCTGTGCCAGCACTTCCCCACACTGCCTGCCCTGGAGTGGAGCTGCACGTTTTGGCTTTGACCCTCCAGCAAAGCTGGCTCCTGGAGCTGCTGACATTCTTGAAGCTCTTGTGGCAGAAAGAGCTGGGCTTTCTTTGGGTGAGAAAATGCTCTGCCAAGAGCTCTCTGCTCGGTCCTGCAGAGCTGAGGTGTATTTCTCAGAGCACTTGCAGGTTTTGTTGCTGTCCCTTTGCAAGGCTCTCCTGGTCATTCTGACAGCTCAGTTTCTCTGGTGGCAGCTTTGCTGCACTCAGAGTTCACCAGTTTACCAGCAGAAGAGCCCACTGTGCTACAGCCCTTGGGCAGACACTGTTCTGGAATGCAGGGGAAACTACTCTTCATACCAATGCTGCCAAATTTATTTCATCAGCAACATAAATCCAGATTTTAATCCACTTCCTTCACATCTCTCCTCCACCCTACCCAGAGGACTGAGTCACAGTCTGGCCCCATGGGAACTTCTGACTATGAGAGATAACAGACTTTAGCACATTTGGACGGCCAAATTTATTACTAAGCTTAGCTAGAGGTTGATGTGCCTGTTAGTAAAAGGCCTGGCATGCAAGTTGGGCTGACTACAGCATCCAGCCCCGTGCTAGAAAGGATCACACCCTTTCTAGAGTGAGTGAACTCTTCTGAAAGATGAAAAACATCCCCATTTTCTTAGATGGGGAGATCTGCCCCTATTCTTGCCTGCGAGGGACTTTAAACATCCCTTCAACTATCCATTTAGGGAAGGGGATTGTCTCAGAGACTCTTTCCTGTAAAGAGACACCAGGATTCCAGTGCCAGCAATGCCACTGTCAGAAGAATGTTCCTGCTGCTCTTCTGGCAGCAGTAGAAGGTTTCCCATCTCAAGCTGGACGACTGGCCTCCCCTTCTCCCAGCACACCCCTCCCCAAGCCCTGCCTGCTCCCTGCTGACAGCACTGGTGTGCACTCAGACTGTGCATCCACCATCCAGGATTGCACCCAGCAATCCCACTGCTGGCACCAATCCTCACCTCTCCGGAGAGAGGAGAAACCCTGCCCAGGAGGGCCCAGGCAGGGCAGGCACAGGGCTGTGCTGGAGGGGCAGCACAGGAGCCATACTCACGGTCCAGGCCGTTCAAGTAGCACATCCTGATTTCACAGTGGCCCCACACGGCGCTCACCACCGGGTAGAGCTTTTTCCCCTTGAGTCCTCGGAAGGCCACCCCCATGTACTGCCCGTCCACGATGAAGCTCAGGGTGCCATCGTCCATGTCCAGCACCACCAGGAAGGAGTCTGGCACGATGAAGGTCTCGTCGGGCTCCAGGAAGGCGGGGTAGGTCTTGCTGGGCTGGTTCTTGCCGTCGTGGTAGAGCCTGTTACGGCCCAGGTCCCAGCCCCAGGACTCGTGGTTGTTGCCCACCAGGGTGGTGTAGCCCACCGAGTGCAGGGGGGCCTCCGCCGTGGCCACCCCCACCACGGCGTGGGTGCCCCGCTGGCGCATGGCCCAGGTGATCTGCCACACGTGCAGCCCCCGCGTGTAGCCCACCTTGCCCCTGATGGCGTCCGTGCTCTGGGCCACGGGGTGCCGGTGGAACATGAGCTTGTCGTCCTCCTTCACGAACACGTTCAGGGAGCGGTCGTCGTTGTTCCACGAGTGCAGCAGCTGCACCTCGTAGGACACGGGGGGCATGTCCAGCAGCAGGTCCAGCCGCGTGGGCTTGCTGTAGTCCAGCCCCTGCAGCTCCTGCTTCAGCGGCCTGTACACAGGGTCCCTCATGTCCACCGTCTTGATCCCTCCCGTGACCTTCTGGCCCATGGTGCCTGCTGCTCTGGCCTCCTCACAGGCTCATGGGCTCGCCTCTGCTGTCATCCAGCCCCGCAGAGAAGGTTGCCAGGAGACTCTGACAGGACGGGCGCCGCTCACTGTTGCCTAATGGATGGAAAGAACAACAAGAGACAAGTTAAACATTACCGCGTCCGCAGGGAGCAGCGCTCACCTGTTCATCCCAACCACAAGTGCTTCCCTCCCAGCAGCAAGGAAGGCTCTGCTGGCCACTGGGACAGGGCTGAGGAGGAAATTCTCTTCAACCCAAGCTTTGCTGAGTACCTCGGAGGCCTGGCTGCAAGTCCAAACCAGCAGACAAAAGCTGCTGGGTCCCGCCCTGGGGGACACTCATTCCAGCAGCTCCTGGTCCCTCTGAGCCCCTGCAGCCAAGGAGCAGATAAACCACAATAAACCAAGATAAACCTGGCTTGTCTCAAGCGAGCAGCTTCGGCTGGGGCAGCTTCTCTTCTCCAGGAGGGAAAAAAAAAAATAAAATTCCCTAATTTCAGTTGCAGAGTCCAGGGGGAGGAGCAAGATCCTTCTCCCAGTTTAGCAGTTTTCCTTCCAGATTGGAGAGAAACCTCTGAAAGGTTTCAGCCAGCTTGGCCAGAGATATTTGCTCACTCTGTGCACCTCTCCTCCAGCTCTGCATCCACTGAAGTGTCTCTGCTCTCACTCAGCAGCACAAACAGCCCTCTGTCACACAGCTGCCAAACTGGGGGCAGCTATTAGGAGAATTAGAAGTGGGAGGGGTGCAAACGAGCTTTCTAAGAAAAAAAAGTGTTATTTTAACATTTCCTGAAGTGAGGCAATCATGCAGCACTCCTGCCAGCTACAGTCACAACACTTACTCACAACCAAGGACCTCATCTGGCATCGAAAACAGAGCATGAATCAGATCTGGTTTAAAAATAAGATTACTGGACATCAGCAAGGCTTCAGCTGGAAGGTGAACAGCAAGTTCTGGGGTAGGGTGGATTCAGCTTCCCTACAGGTTTCTACTACTACTCCATGGTGTAGAATGAGCTAAATCCCAATTCTTAAGTAACAAGAGGCAAGACTACTTTCTCTTTCCTTACCCACTTTTTTTAAATCATGGATGGAGAGGGAAATGCCTGAGACCCTTTACAAGTCACATCCCAGCGCCCAGGCTGCAGAACAGCTGTTCCAGCCCATCCAGGGACCTGGGATGTTGGGCACTGGGACAGAAGATGCCATTCAAACAATCACGTTACCAGCTGCTGAGGTGACACCACATCCTGGAAGTGAAATAAATCCCATCCACAACCTCCAAACAAACCCAGGACCCTGTGAACCAGCTGGAAACAAGGGAGGAGCAGCAGAAGCAGCCGAGGGAGGGCAGGCACAGGGTGCCAGAGCATCACCCTCCGAGCACGGGCCTTTGGCTGCTGTGCCCCATGGGTCACCCCAGCCCGAGGAGCAGCAGCCCCAGAGCAAAGCCTCCCAAGAAGAAGCCAAACCAGAGTTTAGCTGGGCTGCCCCGGGAGAGGCCCATGGATGCTGACCCAAAGCAGGGATTTTCAGGGCTGCCGTGTCAGCTGTTTGCTCGGGCTGGGCTAAAGCTGGGACACACGGTGTGAGCCTGCACCTCCAGGTGAATTCCCCGGCGTTCCAGGGACAAAAGCTGCCAACAAGGGACCGGCAGGGCACACGTGGTGTCCGCAGGCAAATCCAGCTGTTGGGGTTTAGATTAGGATAAGGGAACAAAACATTGGCAGAGGGAGGAGAGGCGGAGATCGCCTGTGCAGAACATGTGAGAACACAAGAAGCAAACCCGAGCGGGCTGCAGGAGCGCTGCTGCAGACGTCTTGGAAGCACAGAACCCTCGGGAGGAGCCGGGGAATACAATTGTGCTCTTCATTAGCAAAACAATGCCTTGTTCATCGTGGCTTTTTGCCTTCTGCCAACACAAGCTTCATCGCATTTCTGCGGGGCTGCTGCAGCAGAAAGGGAATCACCCCAGAGACAGCAGCGGGGACTCCTGAAGCCCCAGAGCAGATCTCTGGACACAAACCCATCACTGACACTGCCCAGGGCTCCTCCCCAGGCACAATGGTGCTGCCAGATGAGAGACAACGGCCAGAATAAAGAGAAAGGGGCAAAGAGAGGGAAAAGATGGAAACAAAGGGGTCGGTCAGAGGGAGAGCAGCTCAGGAATCCGGCCTCCCGAGCCAAGACTGAAGTGCAACACGGCTCCTTATAGGGCAAGGCAGAATCCCTGCTCCCAGCCCTGCTGCTGCGGGCACCAGCCTGGCCCAGGGCTCTGCAGGGGCACCTTGCCCTGCGCTCAGGAAACACAAGTGTTTATGCCTTTTTAAAAGGAAAAGCCTCTTCATGCACAAGACAATGGAGGCACTTTCCCGCAGCTGGAGAGAGGCAGAAAGGCTCATCCTGATGCTGTTAAACTGATGGATTCACGCCCTGGGCAGCTCCACGTGGGACACAGGCAGCCATAAATGAGCAGATATGCCGGGGAATGAGCTGCTGCAGAACCTTTGAACTGCTGCAGGTTTACGTACAAATGTAAACACCGAAAGTGCTTTTATCTATCCTATCAACAGCTCGGGCTTGCTGCAACTCTGCCCATCCCTGTGACGCTCGCTCCTGCTCCCATGCTGTGTTCAGTTCTATTGTGAACCTTCTGGGCTTAAAAACTGGGGGATGAAATTCCGAGGGTGCCCCAGAGAAAAGCGTTCACGGCTGTTTTCAGTGACAATTACACCTTTCCCTTCCCTTCAGGTGCTTAGAACAGTCAGTTTGCCACCAGAAGGAATTGCCAGGTGCCAGAACAACTGCCTGCTGCCAACAGACCAAGGCAGGAGACAGCCAAGACACTGCAATGGAAGGCAAAGCCCTGCTGTTCAGTGGGGAGAACACAGCCCTGCGAGTGGCAGAGCTGCTCTTTGCTGTTCAGACACTCCTGGCCCCTCACAGATCCTCCCTGGCTCTGCACCTACAGCACTCCTCTGTCTGGAGCATCAAGAGAACACGTGAAGGGCCCTAAACTCCTGATTCCTGATCCGGTTTTACTTTATTCCTTCAAGTCAGTTTACTGTGGCTTTATCTCCTTCCCATGATATTCATTAGGTGTACTTCTACAGATAAGAGGCCAAACCTTTAAACAGCCAGGCTCTGGGTGCTCTGCAGACAATGAATCAGAGCCCTGCCCTGGAGATTTCCAGCCTGGAACACACCTCAGGAGAAGAAAAGGAAAGGTGCTGCACATGGTCATCGACTTGCTTACAGCTTTAGAGGCTGAACTTAAGGATCCCAGACAGCACCAGGGAATGAGACTAAAGAACCCACTGCAGCATTTTGCTCGTGTTTCCAGGATTTCACTAGAGAAGCAGAAGGAAAACTTGGGTCATTTTCTTGGGCTGAATGTTCATCCTGCAAGCCAACAGCCAAAGGAGGCACCCCACTCCCGTTCTGCTGGCAGGTAGGAATGTGCATAGCCACCTGTCAGAACCCCCACAAACACCTTACAATGCCTTCCCTCCTCTGGGACTGCTTCCACAGCAGGGATTTCCCCCTCCTCCCCTGAGAACAGCCCCCTGAGCACAGGGATACTCTGTGTGAGCCAGCTGAAAGCCAAGGTGAGAGATTCTGTGTGAGCCAGCTGAAAGCCAAGGTGGCTCAGCAATGCCCCAGCACATCTCGGTGGGGTGGAGAGGGAAGACTCAGGTGCCCCTAACAGCACCCAAAGTGCAGCCCCAGAGAGCCAGGACAGCCCATTTCCCCTGCTGCTAATTCTGGCCATCAAAAACACAGTGGGTGACCTGCACTGTGTGTGTGAGTGTGTGTGTGTGTGAGTGCCTGCTGCAGAACCTGGCCTGGGCTGGCTGGCACACTTGGGGCTGGCACACCTGGCCCCCCGTGGCTGGCACACCTGGGGCCGCCACACCTGGGGCTGGCACACCTGGGGCTGGCACACCTGGGGCTGGCACACCTGGGGCTGGCACACCTGGCCCCCCGTGGCTGGCACACCTGGGGCCGCCACACCTGGGGCTGGCACACCTGGGGCTGGCCAGCTGCAATCACTCCAGCAGCATTCTGGCCTCAGCACCTGTCAGATCACACTCTCTTCTGACCCAGGGATGGGGCAACTGAGAGGCGTTTTAAACACTTTTACTTTACTTTCAGTCTGATGTGAAGGCTGATAATGCATTGTAATTAGGAAATAGTTGGCTTCTAATTGTAAGAGTGTAAGTTATAACATCTGTATTGTCTCACCCTTCACATGAGACTGAAAATAAAAGTTTTTTAAACAACCCTGAGGTGCCCCATCCCTGGGTAAAAAAAAAAAAAAAAAAAAATAAAAATATATATATATATATAAAACACCCCCACAAGCAGCCTTCCCTTCCTCCCTTCCCACCCAGTGACCCCTGGGCAAAAAGCCACCTCACCTGTGCTGCTGGAGCTCCCAGGGCTGTGCCAGCAGTGGTGACAGCAGAGGTGACAGCAACGACTGCAGCAACCCCAAGTCACAGCCAGTTTCGGAGTGCTGCAGATGTGCAGGGAGCAGGGCTGGGCAGACAGCCCTGAGCAGTGTGGCCTGGGCAGCCTCACACCTGCAGGGAGGAGGTGGCCACAGGGACAACCTGCCCAGCCACACCTGCAGGGGAGCAGCAGCCTGGCTCGGGGCTGGCAGGGCTCCGTGGGCTCTGCACCAAGGGAAACTGCAGCCACACATCACCGGGGGCTGGCCAAGAAAGGACTGAGGAAGGTGCCACGTGTGCCCAGCAAAAAGGAAAATCCTCCAGCAGAGAAAGAAGCCCCAGGGATGGGAGGAGGAGGCCCTGGGCTCGGAGGGTCACAGCTGCCCTGCTGGGCAGACAGCCCTGAGCAGCACCAGGGGCTCTGCTGTCCCAGCAAGGCCACCCTCAGCAAAGGCTCCTGCCCCAGGGAGCCAGCACAGGTCACTGCACAGCCCTGCCAGACTCACCGAGGATCAGCTGCTCTGGGGGAGCACAGCTCGCCCTCATTCCTCACCTTGGGGTGATCCAGGCAGCTCCTGCTGAAGATTCCTGCCTGCTCCTGCAGCGCTGAAGGCAGCACACCCTCTCACCCCACCTCTCCAAACAGCACTGAGGTTACTCACAGCAGCACATCTGAGTAAATGACAACCTGAGCAACCACCACCCATCCTCACCCAAGCCACTTACCAGACACCAACTTAAACAAATTTCCACTGCCCTCCCACCCAGCCAGTTCCTGCTAACTGCAGGGCTGCATAACCTGGCAGAAAAGAATCCTAGGCAAGAGCAGAGAGCTGCCTCTGCAAAATACTTGTACTGGTGGAAGCAACTCAGAAGGAGCTGCAGATGCTCGTGCCAGAGATGTTCTCTCCCCCTGAAGGCAGGTCACAAGCAGCGATGTTGGCTGCAGAGAAAAGGCATTTCTTTAAATGAAACAAGGGAACTCGGGCTGGTTTCCTCACAGGGGAAGTTCAGTGGATGTCTCAAAGGTCACTAGGCTCCTTCCAGCTCTGCATAAGGTAACTTATGAATGTCAACTGCATGTTGAAGGCCAGGCACAAATGAGGACTCTTCAGCATAGCTGCTGACGGCAGATTGCAGCCATTTGCCTGCAACAATGATGCCCTTGGCATGAGGCACTGCTGGTCCAGCCTCCCATGGCCAACCCACGCAGTTCTTTAGTCTCTTTTCCAGAACAACCTTGCAGAAGTCTTGTGCTGGGTGTTCTGAGGACAGCAGCAGCAGCATTGGGAAACTGCAGGTTAAACAATTCCTGCTGCTGAGTCCAGACCTCTGCACTACAGTCACCTCTCACCCTGCTCTAGTGTCACCATTTCCTTCCCACACTTACTCACAGTCTGTGGCCTTTGCACAGCTCAGGACAAGGAGACTGGCTGGAAACAGTTCATTCACTGTCAACTCACAGGTGTTAAAAAAGACTTGAGAAATCTGCTCTTTTTTTCAGCACGTTGGTTGTCCCAGAGGAGTTGGCTGTGAGCACACACCCTGACAGTGCAGGACTGTCCCACACTTGCCCTGGGCTGCAGCTGTGCCATGCTGAGCTGCCAGGGGCTGTGGTGGAGCTTTGGCAGTGCTGAACAGGCAGGAGCCAGCAGGTGAAGCTCCTGTCACAGCACCAGGACGGAGCCTGGCTTTGCCATTTTATACTGAGGGGACAGCTCAGAGTGAGAAATCCAGCCATGGCCCCTCCCCATGCCCCACACCTGTCCCCTTTGCTACTCTGGGCTACCTGCTGCTGAAGGTGGTGGAGAGCTCTTTTCCAGAAGCAGCTCTGTGCTGTAGAAGTGCTCACAGGCAGCTGTGAGCCCCAGGAGTGACCCGAGGGACTTGGGTCCCAGGTACACCTCAGCATCCGAATCATACCTGGTGAGATTGTCACCTCTCAGGTGTCAGCCAGGTGACCCTGGCGTCACCTGGGGCTGCCAGCACACACAGGGACTGCAGACAGCCCCGGGTGTCAGGGCAGGACGTGGGGACACCGATGCTGATGAGGAGGGTCGAGCTCAGCTTTGTGCCACAGAGAATTCTTTTGGAGGAGAGAGCAGAAGGGCTGAGCCTGAGCAGAGACAGCACCTGCACACTCTGCAAAAGGCACAGACCTCCCACAGCCCCAGTTCTTCCAGGTGCACCCGAGAGAGGTGTCCACAAGCTGCCTGCAGATAAGAGTCATCAGAGATAAGGAGCAGGAAGCAAGGTCACAGGTGACCTTTGTTCACATCTCCAGAGGTTCAGTCTCCCTACACCTTTGTGCAGATGACTTTCCCTGTGCTGCTGAGACACTGCACGTGAACCAGGCTTCCAGAGGAGACCTCACAGCCCTTTAAGGCTGCAATTTGGGCTTGGCACCTTGCAAACACAACCCTCCCGGTTTTATACCCCAGCAGCACTTGAAAGGCCTGGTCAAACTGCCACTAATGCCCTTCCCTCCAGCACTGCAGCCGTTTGATAGGCTGCACTTACAGAGGCATTTCCTCCTCCACAATTAAGCCACCGTGAATTTTAAACAGTAAATGTTTATGTTCAGGACTATTTGCATTAAAGAAGCCCACAGAATCCAGAGTAAGCCACCCTCTTGCACAAGAATATAAATAACTTTTTGTTATTTCCCCACTTAATTTGAAGCCCACACTGCCCCACTGTCCATCCCTCATCTCTGTTTAAGTTTCTGGATTAATTAGTTCTGTCTGATAATGAGGGGAGCAGTGGGTGGAAAGAATGAAGTTTGATGTTTCTACCCCTGCCCAGAGTTTCCACTCCTATATCAAAAGCACTTTTTTGGCTTTGACTGCGAGACTGGCCAACACCCCCACCAAGCCATCAGGACAGAACTTCTGATAAAAGGCACTTCTTTCCCCCAAAACCAGCTCATCAGTCACTGTGGTTTCTTGCTGGCAGCAGCTGCATTAAAGGAAATCCATGTTCTCAGCAGTCACCTCCCAGAACTCCCCTTCTGTCCCTCCCCAGGTGACAGCAGGGCAGAGCAAAGAGACTTTCTCAAACAGAAAATGAAAATGCCCCCAGTGCACTGTGAGGATTGCAACCCCTGCTCCTGAAGGCAACACAAAACCCTGTGTCAGGAGACACAGACCCAGGATTCCTTCTCTCAGCTAAAGCAGTTGGAGCTGGAGTTATTTTAATAATAAGTTTGTTCAGTTACTGTCTCTTCCTTTTTTTTCATTTAAGGATGTCACAAGGACTGCTAACAGTAAAGCAAAAATCCCCACAAGAGAGCAGCTGCCAAGCACCAGATTACTCAGCCTGTTACCCTCAAACACGTTTATTGTGTCTGAAGCTTCAGCACAATTATTTACATCAAATACATCTCTGCCAGAGGGGAAGTTGTGCAAGTGTCTGGTGCTGCTCATCACGACAGAAAAAGCAACGCTGAAATCTGGGCCGTGGACTAGAAACAAATAATCCTTGGCCCATTGCAACAGAGCCTCTGCTCCCTGCCAGCAGATCCTGGCAGCACCAGGAGCTGGATTCGGGTCTGTTCAGAGGCCAGAGCAGCACACTCAGCAAAACCAGGGCAGAACTGAACTTGTGCTCTGTCCCTGGCACCCCAATCTTGTCTCCTCTCTCACCAGTTCACTCCAGTCAACCTTCAAAACCAGAGACTGGGCAGCTGCTCCAAAGCCTGGGAAGCTCCGTGGTGGCCAAACTCCCCATCCCTGGGGTCCTCATCCCTGCTCAAGTCATTCCAGCCTCAGCTGGAATTTTGTGTTAATCCTCGGGTCAAATAAATCCTAAACAAGTGAAATCAACCCCTGTTGGTGCCCTCAAACCACACAGCAAACTACTCTGAGCAACAGAAACATGAATTCACGTTGTCTTGTCATCTTACCTTGGCACATGGTAAAAGTCAGCATTCCTCTACAACATTTACCCAGATCCCCTCAGCCTGGCCTTCCTACGTGCTGAAAAAAAGGACTGAAGTTGCATCCTCGTGGATCCCAGTGGAGTTTTCACACTTTAAAGTACAGAGTCAGGTCCTTCCTGTCCTGAGGGCTGTGGAGTCTGTCACCACTGGAGACAAAAGCCTCACAAGAGGAGACAGCTGAGTCACTGAGGAAGTGACTTTTTCATACTGTTTAGGAAACCATTCTGATCACCGAGCAAAAGGATGTTTTCAGCAGTCAACACTCCTGCAAACAGGGGCTCATCATTTAAGGTCCTGTCAGGTTCCTAAGAGCAAGAACCTCAGAGCCTGTCACATCCTCCAGTGCCTGCAGCACCTGCCAGAGGCACAAACACCTTCCACGGTGTCCCTCAGTGGCTCTGGAAGCTCCAGCAGAGATTTTCCTGCACCTGCACACAGGTAAAAACACCTTCCACGGTGTCCCTCAGTGGCTCTGGAAGCTCCAGCAGGTATTTCCTGCACCTGCACACAGGTAAAAACACCTTCCATGGTGTCCCTCAGTGGCTCTGGAAGCTCCAGCAGGTATTTCCTGCACCTGCCAGAGGCACAAACACCTTCCACAGTGTCCCTCAGTGGCTCTGGAAGCTCCAGCAGAGATTTCCCTGCCCCTGCTCTCACATCCTGGCCCACGACCTGCAGAGCAGAGCTGCCTCTGCTGCATCAGACACTTCTTCTAAGTTGCTGAATGATGACCACAACATCTTTTCTTCCACGCCCTGGCCACTGGCCAAGGCAGCCACGGCCCAGGTTGAGGAATTCTCCTTTCCCTGAAGTCACCTGGCCCATGAGCAGGGCTGTGCCTCACCCACCAGCTGTCCTCCCTCTGAGGACAGGAGTCCTGGAAACAGCCCCCACATCACCCCCTGGGAGTGCTGAGGACCAGGGTTTGTCGTTTTACCTGGGGAGGATGAAAGGCAAAAAGCTGGGTGCTCACACGAGCCTCGGAAGGCAGGGAGGGAAGGGAAGAACAATTCGGTGTGGCCAGAGGACACGGAGTGCCCCAGTGAGGTGTCTGAGGGGCTGTGGTCCCCTCCCAGCCCTTCCTCCTGCAGTCTGAGCTCTGGGTGCTTGGCCCCTCTGAGAGCACAGCTGGGAGGAAAACACCTGCACAAGCCTCTGCACTGACACCTCCTGCCCTGCTCCATCCACACCTCCCACCCAAAAAGGAGCCACAGGTGCCCCAGGGAAGGAGGGGGACCCAGGGAAGGAGGGGGACCCAGGGAAGGAGGGGGACCCAGGGAAGGAGGGGGACCCAGGGAAGGAGGGGGACCCAGGGAAGGAGGGGGACCCAGGCAAGGAGGGGGACCTGCATCTTCACCCACAGCCCAGGAGCTTCCAGCTCTCAGATTTGTTTCCAAGGAAATTACCTCCAAGACAAAACCAGCAGTTTTATTATCAAAGTTAACTAGGTACTTTGCTTTGAAATACAGTTTCTTCCCCTGCATCAAAAGGCTGTTAATTTTAGTCTTGTAGGAAAAAAAAATAGAAAAGAAAGCAGCATCTGCTTGGAGGAGATGAATTCCAGATAAAAGGTGTCTGTGACAGAAAGCTGGCAGCAGCCTTGTGTTTTCTATTCAAGTTTAATCTGGGAACAACAACCACCCTCAAACACAACAAAAGCTGTGGAAAAACCCTTTCCAGCTGAGGTGGAGAGTCCCAAGCTTGCTGGAGCAGGGTCACCCAGAACCTCAGCTTGCTGACCCCCAGCCTCAGCTTCCAGTTCCTTTTCCCTTCCCCGAGTCTCCAGAGGTTCCTGGAGCTCTCCCAGAGCAGGGAGGAGGCAGTGACACCATGGCAGAACACGTCTGGGCATAAATGGTCTGCAGTGCAGAGCCCAGGGAACAGCTCTGACATCCCTCCTGTGCCCAGGACAGGCTGTTCCCTGCCCTCAGGGCCATCTGCTGCAGTGGAAGAAGTGAGGCACGGATCGCCAGCCTTGCCCTGCAGAGCTGGAGTGTGGAAAGCTGCTCCCTGTCACCTTGAAGGGTTTGGAGCCAGCACGGTGCACTCTGCCTGACCCAGCCCAATGCCAGCCTCCAGGAGGATGTGCTCCTCACCTCCCACTTCTCAGGCAGCTGCCAGGAGCTGTGCAACTCCAACACTGGGAGCGAAAAACCCAAGGAAAGAGCTGGATAAACACGGAGCAGAGCAGTGCCAGCGAGACACTGGTCAACATTCAGCAGAGCACTCCAGCAGCAGGAACGCACAGCGGCAGGGAGGGATGGCCCAGCAGCTCCCAAACGCTGAACTAAGGGCATATTCCTGGCAGACACATTGCACAAGGGCCAGCCCACACTGCCAGCCTGGCTGGGACACACTCAGCAGCTCCCCAGAGCACAGCATGCCGGGATGATGCTGGACCTGTGACTTGTCATTAGCCAAAACGGTTTAATGACATGGTTGGGCTCTGTGTTTAGCTATAATTGACCCAGGACATCCCATAATTAGGGAGAGACACTGAGAGACATCTCACAGGAGCTGGCAGTGACTGGCAGGCTCAGCGTGATGCAACGTTTTGCTTTCACCATCACCTGAAAAAGGGTCCCTGGAAATTGCTCTGGTGGTTTGAGGTGGGCAGGGTGACCTGAAAGCCTTGGCTGCCTTCTCAAATCATCCACCAAAAGGCTTCACACAGCAGAATTCTAAAAGCCTTTCTAGCTTGCCTGCCTGAAATCTTACCCCTGGAAAAGCTCAAGGAGACCAATCAGATTTAAGTGCAGAGCACCCCAAAAGGAAGAGGCTAAAAGCACATTGTACAGAGTGTGGCTGCAGGAATTCACATGCTGCCTCCAGAGGACAAATGCACTCTGAGGTGGCCAGATATCCCAGAGCAACTTTTTCCTGGAAAAAGCAGTTGTGGCAACACAGGACAAATGTCTTTGCCCAAAGAAGTGACCAAGGCATGCACTGCAGCAATTGTTCAGTGGCTGCAACACTGCTGCAAGGGGCCAGGGGTGAAATTGGCCCCTCAGTCTTACTGGGACACGCTCAGAAAATTCACTCCTAAGCAACAGCTTCACAAGCCTCAACTCAGTAAGTCAAGTGATATTTAAAGTGGTTTCCACACCACCTCCAGCGTGCCAAGAGCCAGCTGCACCTCAGACACAACCTCGTACAGGGGAGGAAGGAGGCAGCCACTGCTCAGTGTCTGGGGTGGTGACAGGGAGTGCCAAGATGGTCTCTGTCCCCTCTGTCACCCCCCCGACGCTGTGACACCACCACAGAAGCCTGAGTAAGCAAGCTCTGAAGGACATGCACGTCCTTCCTCCCCTCCCTGGGGCTTCTCAGCAGACTAAACTGTGGGTTTCCCCTCTAAAACAACAAAATTCCACACCTGTAATTACACCAGCAGCCCTCTGCTGTGACTGCCCAGCCTTTGCCATTGGGCCCTTCCCACTGAGCTGGCCACTGTACAAACCTCCCCAGTTTTATGGGCAAGAAGCAGTGCAGTGTCAGTGATGAAACACTCCTGAGCCCTTATCTAGGCACCAAACAGCTGCCAGCACTTGCAGAGTTCAAAGGCAAGGCAAAAGCTGTCCAGCCAACCTATCCTCCCTGCATACCACAGCCATCACAGGTCCTCATAAGTCAACATGCCTTCCAAAGAAGTGCTTAACATAAACATTTGTAGAGTCACTTAATTCCTGCTGAACCCAGCTATTTGATGTGGGCCACAGAAAAAGCTCCCATGACATCAATGGAAAGTTTCCAGTCAGAAACCCAGGTTTGAAACAGATTAATGGGAGTTAAGAAATAGAGACGAGGAAGCCTTGGAGAAACAGTCTAAAGAGCTGCTCTTAAGCAAGATGCACTCAATATTCCCAGGAACAAGCAGAGAAGAGAAGCTGCCTCGCTTTTTCAAAGTTTAGAATCAAGAACAGCAGAGATAAGGCAGTTTTCCTGGCTGCTGCCTGCACTGGGGAGGCTTCTGTCTTTGCTGAGGCTGCTCAGCCTGAGTCAAAGCTGTTTCTTCTTACTCCTCCTGTCCAGGAGGCTGCATGGCTTGGCACAGGTTTGCTGGGTGACACTCCAGTTTGAAAGCAAGGAGAAAGTCACAGCCACCCACCACCCAGAGCTCCCCAGGCCTCCAAACTCAGGAGGGATGTAAACTCTCTGGGATACCCAGTGTGGGGGACACCAAACAGAGCCACCACATCCAGCAGCCTTCTCCTCCATTAAAACCCCAGCCTAAACTGGCCTTGGGGTTTATCCCTGCAGTCAGTTCAGTCACACCACATCCAGTGAAAGCATCAACTGAACCCTTCTCCAGATGGCACCAACCCCTGGAGATCCCTGGACTGGGCAAAGCTGCACCAGACTCTTCTTTCCATGGAGCTGCTCACCTGGAGAGATTCATGCAGGCACAGAGAACGAGTGTCCAGCTCTTCTGTCAGGCAAAACAGGCTTCCACTGAGGGACCTGCAAAGCCACCCTGTCCCTGCTGTGCCCTCTGCCCTGCCCACCTGGGCCCCAGGGCTGCCACCTGACACCTCTGTGGCACCACAAGCCTGGCTCTGACACAGTTCCTGTCACAGACTCCTTCTGTGGCCCTCTCAGGTGTCACCAAACAAGATTGAAGAGCACATTGAGCATTTTCCTGTGGGGAAGGCTTTTATGCCAGTACAGTCACTGCTGTGCCTGCACCTTGGAATGGGGATCCCCACGGGGCCAAGGATTCTTTCAGAGCCAGTCTAGACTGAGGATTGGTTGGAGTTTTTGCCAAGTTTGAAGACAGCCTAATCCAAATAACATAAGAGCACATGCCTCTGAACAAGTGCTGGTTATAAAACCTTCCTCTCCACCTGAACGGGGTAAGTTTAAACTCCATTTTCCTCTCTTCAATACACAGGGCATTTGTCCTCTGTCCTGATGCACACACATTGCTCTGCAGTGCCCACCTGCATCGGGAAATCTCCTCCACTAAAGCTCCAAGAGCCACTCAATTCTGCTTCCTTACCAAAGCTTGCAATTCTTCCCATTTGAACAGGAAAGTGCTGCTGTGTTTACCCCAGAGGATAACACACACACCTCACTTTGCTCTTGCCTGTTCCTGGGTGCATCCCAAAAGTCTTGCCACACCTCTGGCCTAAAGCCCAAACCTGCTCGGCTTAGCCAGGGGCTGCTGCCGTGTCCCAGTGTGCAGTCAGTGGAAATTCTGTTTAATCCATGGGTTCTCTGCCTCAGCAGGAGGCTGAGCTGCTCTGCCTGGCAGGGAACACATCCCAGCACCAAGGGGCACAGATGGAAGGCACCTCATGGGCCACAGCCAAATTCCTTTCTGCAGAAAACACAGCAGGAGAGTCCTTACAGGAGAAATGCAGAGGAGGGAACAACATTGGTGAGGGGCTGGGAGCACAGACCCTGTGAGGAATCTGAGGGAGCTGGGGGTGTTTATCCTGGAGAAAAGGAGGCTCAGGGGTGACTTTATTACTCTCCACAACCCCCTGAAATGTGGCTGTGCTCAGGTGGGGCTGGGCTCTTTCTCCAGACAGCACTGACAGGACAGGACACAGCCTCAGGCTGCTCCAAGGGAAATACAGGCTGGATATTAGGAAAAGTATTTTTTACAGAAAAAAAAAAAAAAGTATTTTTTTACCTTTTACAGAAAGGCTGATAAAGTGCTGGAACGGTCTGCCCATCACCCGAGCTCAGAGCCACTTCAGAGCAGATCAGCTGCCCCTTTTGTGCACAGCAGCTGTCCCTTGGCAGGCCAAGTGTGCCCCATTCCTGACCCTGCAGCAATATCCTGCTGCACTCAGGGCCATGTGTGCAGCCCTCCTGCCCCTCTGCTCCAGCCTCAGCTGGGCTGGGAGATGCCTGAACCACCACCAGAGCTGGGGCTGGGAGCACCCAGAGCCCCTCTGGTCTGTCACACGGAGAGGTGACAGAGAGGACAGCAGACAGAGAGCACCCGGCTCACCAGAGATCAAACCTGCAGGAGCCCAGCCCCAATCTGCTGCAGCTGGAAGAGCACAGTGTGCCACACGCACAGCCCCTGGCACAGCGGTGACACCGTGGGGACAGCAGGCGAGGCAGCCAGGGCCTGGGCAGGGTGACAGCAGTGTCACCTATCCCACACACACATAGGTGTGTGCCTGTCCCACAGCCCCAGAACAGAAAAGCCGAGCAGCAATCCCATTTCCTGCCCACGGGCATCAGGCCAGGTACTTTCTGCATTCACACAGCCCCAGCACCTCTTCTCAGCACAAGGGTCAGCAGGTTTCCTCTGCAGCTGCTGGGGCTGACAGGAACTGGGACAGACACAAATCCTGCCAGCCCAGCTCACCTCTCTCTCCCACCAGCTGCTCACAAAAGTTTTGAGCATTTCTTTACATGGGCACCCCTCGAATCTTCAACTCCCAGATGCAGGAGCACCCTGGGATTAGTGTGGAGCAAAGCAGCCCTCCCTCATTGCCACATGCAGTAACTTGGCTGGGTCAGCCTTCAAACCCCACGGGGGGACTCAATGTCAGGGGGACTGTCCATGCAGAGCTGCTGACACCACAGCCCTTTAATTTAATTTCAATCCAATTTAATTGGATTTTAGTTTACAAGAGGCCGTTCAAACCAGAACTTCTCCAGAGTGAGGTTTGCAGAAGTTTAAACCAAGAGTTTCTAAACATCTGAGACCAAAGCAGCCTTCTCATGTAGGGAACAGCTCGGCCTTACCCCTCGCTTGCTTTTCTTGGCTGTTGACCATCTGTGGCTCACGTTCTTCAGGACGGAGTTGTTTCTGCAGTTTTTGTGCAACTGAGTGCCTTTGTACATTTATGGTGTCAAGGCCCCATCTGGGATCTCCTCAGGACAGATTCCTGACTTGATAACATCCCAGCTCTCCAAAGCAAGCAGCTGGAAGCTAACATCGGCACAGCTGCTCGGACTTAGAAGCTTCATCAAATTCCCCTTCCAGGCTGAGAGAAGCAGCCCATGTTTGGTAACTCCATTCAGACACCAGCACCTCCTGCCCCACAGCTCTCACTTTGGTATCCGGCACATGGTGGTGGTTCCTGGGGTCTTTTTGTTTGTTTGGTTGAGTAAAAAGCTTTCTCCTCAAAGAGAAAGCTTTGTAAGAGGACAAAGAAATGTGTCGCTTTCTCCTCCCAGGGGGAGTTTCACAGTTCTACAGCAGCAGCCCTGCTTCAGCTTGGAGTCTGTCTCCCTGGTTCTAGAGCAGAAGAACTCACAAAGCCACGAGAGGAGGAGATGTCAGTGGGCTCAACTCCTCCAGCACTAAGGAAAAAAGCCAAGGGAAAGACATGTGGCTGTTTCTCTATTAAAGGAGAAGATGCTAATCCAAAAAACTCCCAAACTGCCCTTCAATGCTGCTGGAGTACAACACACAAAACCAGAAGGGAGGACGATGAGGCACCTTCCACGTGAATGGAACACTGGCAAACCCCAGCTCCTCACTGGGCACTCCCACACCGTGCACAGCTGAAAAGACACTTCCCACCTTTCCCACCCCACTGCCAGAACGGGGCACACGGCAGAGAGCCCATCCAATAAAACCTGGTGAGAGCACCCAGCCTCAGCCCCCAGACAGGAAAGCATCACCTCCATCCTCTGCCTCTGGGAGCTGCTGAGTGTCGGCACACACAGGGCAGACGTCAGGGAAGGCTCAGCCCTGCCCTCATCCCTGAAAACAAACCCCTGGGGCTCACAAACGCTGCCACAAGCACCAGCTGACCTGGGGAGCTCTGGACAGGCAGCCCAGTGCCAGGACAGAGTGTGACAGAGCTGTCCCCAGCAGTGCTGGGACACGCTGCACCAGCACCTGGCTCATCCCTGAGAGCTCCAGGACATTGTCCTGCCCTCTGCTCTTCCCACAGGGCTCTGCAGGGCTGGCACAGCCTCACTGGAGCAGGACACTGCTCATGGTGCAGCTCTGTCCCTGCCTCCCTCCTGCCATCCCCTGCTGGGGCTGCATCTCCACACAGCAGCCAGCTCACACCAAAGCAGCCCTAGGGAAATGTCACCTGTATCCCCTTCCCCTAAACACTCAGCCACCCCAGAGGTACAGATAAAAGCAGTTCCTGTACCAAATTAACACCCAGAATGAGGAATTTTCTTTTTGCTGTAAAAAACCCACTCTAAAAATTCTCTGCAGGATTTTCTGACCAACGCCACAGAGCAATTTACTTTATCCCAGGAGTTTCCAAAGCACGACCATTAAGGGCAGAGCAGCGCAGAGTTAAAAGGGAAGGGATGTTTTAGTAGTCCCTGGGAAAACACAGTTAACAGTGGCACATTTTCCCCACCTTGTGCTTGGAAAATATCATTTTTTAGCTGCATTTTCTCACAGTCAGCAGAGGGAATTTGGCCATTACCTGCAGCACATAGCTCATCTTTGTTAAGGACAAGTGCACTCTTCCCCCAGCAATTATTCATGGAAACAGAGGCAGCTGTAGCAGTTACTCACATGGAGTAACCGAAGGGAAGATTTCTTTGTTTTCCAGAGCAGTGCAGTGACTGGAAGTGAGTCAAGACCTTGCCATGAGCTCACCCTGCAAAGACCACCAGCAGAGGAAGCCAGTGACTGCAGCCTGGTACCAGACATTACTCACTTTCATTCTGCAGGCATCACACAGCTGAGTCTGTCACAGCTGCTGTCTGACTCTGGCAAGGTGAGTGGTGGGCACCAGCTCCATCCACACCTGGAAACACAAAGGAGGAGGGCAGCAGCTCCAGAGCCAGCCACAGAGCCCAGGCTGGGGAAACCCACAGCTCATGCAGGTCCACCACTGCTCCTCCACTGCTCTGCCAGCTGATGCACAGGGCTCCTGCCACAGGAGAGGAGGAGGAGCTGAGCCCAGCTGAAATCATCTCCTTGCTGCTCCCTGCCAGCCCCGGTTCGTCCTCAGCCTTGTCAGCACAAGCCCTGGGTGACTCCAGGCTCAGCAAGTACAAATGCACTAAAGGCCAGAGTTAGAACCACCACTGCACTGGCCTCTCAGAGCCCACCAGGGCCAATCCCACTCTGTGCAGAGCCACAAAATCTGACCAAGACACAAACCTCAGAGAGCCACAGAACATCCTCCATTCCATTCAAAAAACGACACTGTGACTTGGAATATTGTCTGTCAGCACTGTCTGCACTCAGCCACAAACCCTGGCACAGCGTCCTCACTGCCTCAGCAGCTACAGAGTCTAAATTCCAGGAACTTAATGAATTCTTAATTAGCCCTCACAAGACAAGCAGACCTCGCAGACTACTTTCACTTTTTCTGAGGAAGGGAAATAGGGCCCAGGGAAAAAAAAAACTAACCCAGACTCAGGAGAGCAACAAGCAGAGGCCGTTCCCCACATGCAGCAGCAGCAGTGGCTGCACACAAAGGCAGCAGGGAGCAGCTGGCCAGCTCCTGGAACACAAGCCCACGTCTCCAAAGCGTCCAGCAGGAGTTTACAAACAAGCTCCAAAGCACGTTACAGAGCACTTGAGAAACCTCCAGAGCAGGGCAGAGAGGCTGCTGCTGCTGCACTGCAACAACCCTGTATCCCCTGAGGATGCTGCAGCTCATCCCCTGCCTCTAAGAGGGGAGAAGAGTGAATTGCTGCTGCTTTATGCATCATCGGCAGCTCTGCTGAGAGCCCGGGCAGGGCACTGGGAGCTCAGGGAGATGCTCCTCCACCTCGGGGCTTCCCATTCACTTTGGGAACAGCATTCCCGGCTGTTCCCTCAGGAACTCACCGCGGAAATCTCCTCCCCTGCAGCCCGGGAGAGCCACTCCGAGCACCCCACAGCCAGAGCTCTCTTACTGGAGGCTCCACTTTGGCCCCGGTGATGCAGCAGCCAACTTCCACCAGCAAGGCCGAGCTACTGAGCTTTGCTCTGCTGCTGCTGGTGTAGAAATGAGGCGTTAGAGGGGTGGGAAGACACAGATTACCCCTGGGACAAAAGGTTCATTGAGCCATCCTGCATCGCTGTCATGGAAAAAAAAAAAAAAAAAAAGGAAAATAAAAAAAGGAGGTGATCATTCTCCAGGGAGCAACTCCCATCTTCACAATCATTTTGTAAACTTCCTTATCTCGAGGCACGGCTCAGAGAACTGGCAGGTTTTGGGCCAGGCTGCCCACTTCAGCCCGGGAGCAGGGACAGAGCAGGGCACAGCCAGGCCAGCAGGAGGCTGCAGCAAGGCTGACCTTACAACAACAGCCCTCGCACTGGGGATTATGTAAGTCCCCGCTGCATTCGCAGAGGTTTGTGCAGCAAGAAAAGAGCCACAGGAACCAGACCTTGTACGGTGCGCTCCTCAGAGCTCCGAACGAGCGGCGGCTGCCCTTAGAGCCCGCAGCGACTCCGGGAACCGCACACGGCCCCGGCACCGCCCCTCCGGCAGCATCCCCTGCGAGCGGCGGAGCGGCATCACCCGGCCGTCCGTCCGTCCTTCTGTCTGTCTGTCTGCCTGTCTGTCCTTCTGTCTGTCTGTCTGCCTTTCTATCCATCCTTCTGTCCGCCCAGGGCCGCTCCCCGCTGCCAGCGCCGGCCTCGCCCCGTTCCCGGCCCTGCCCGGCCCCGCTCCCCGCCCGGCTCCTACCGTGCCCGTGCTGCCGGCCGGACCATGGCCCCGCTCCGCTCCGCGCCGCGCCGTGCCGTGCCGTGCCGTGCCCGGGCAGGCCGAGCCCCGCGCCCGCTGCTCCCGGCGCGCCCAGCGGGGCCGGGCCGGCATCACATGGCCCAAATAGCGCCCGGCCCGGCCCCGCTCCGCCCCCGGCACGGCCCAGCCCCGGCACGGCCCCGGCCCCGGCCCCGGCCCCGCTCCGCCCCCGGCACGGCCCAGCCCCGGCACGGCCCCGGCACGGCCCAGCTCCGCCCCCGGCACGGCCCAGCCCCGGCACGGCCCAGCCCCGGCACGGCCCAGCCCCGGCACGGCCCAGCCCCGGCACGGCCCAACTCCGCCCCCGGCACGGCCCCGGCCCCGGCACGGCCCCGGCACGGCCCCGCTCCTCCCCTGGCACGGCCCGGCCCGGTTCCGGCACGGCCTCGCTCCTCCCCTGGCACGGCCCAGCCCCGGCACGGCCCCGCTCCGCCCCCGGCACGGCACGGCCCGGCCCGGTTCCGGCACGGCACGGCACGGCACGGCACGGCACGGCACGGCCCGGGGCGCGGCCGCTCCGCCCCTGGCGGCGCCGGCGACGCGCGGGGCCGGGAACGGCGCCGGGAACAGAACGGAGAGAGACCGGGAATGGAGCGGGACCGGGAATGGAGCGGGGCCGGGAATGGAGCGGGGCCGGGGAGCAGCGGGGCTGTGTCGCTGTCGCTGTCGCTGTCACTGTCGCTGTCGCTGTCGCGGGGCGCAGCGGCAGCCCCGCAGCTGCAGCCCCTGTGCCCACCCCCGGCCGGCAGCCGGCGCGGTTTCTTGGTGAAATCTGGGCTGCTTTAGCCCCGCTCCGCCGCGCTCGCTCCAGGGACGGCTGAGAGCAGCGGCCAGCCCCGGGCGAGGCGCGGGGGTCTCCGCGCTCGGCGATGGGCGCATCCTCCGTCCGCATTCCTGCCCAGAACGGGCATCGGACACGGGCAGGGGCTGCCCAGGGGCTGGCGGAGTCTCCGTGCCCGGAGTGTATAATTCATGCCCCGCGTTATGTCACGGGATGCACTCGGTGATCTCAGAGGTCTTCTCCAGCCAAAGCGATTCGGTGATTCTGTCGTTTGTTTCAACCACTCCTGGGAATGTCTGGTTGCTTTTTGAAGACTCATTTGTTTACCGAAGTAAAGCAGGGACAGACGATTCTGTTCATTTCAGTCCTCATTCAAAACACAACCCTCCGGGCAAATCTGACCCCGTAGCGTCCCTTCGACATTATTCATTTTTCAGGGTTTCCGGACAAAAAGACTTGTTTGTAGCGATACTGCTCAAGCTGTAAAGCCGCGGGCTGTGATCAATTCAGCAAGGCATATTGCATGGGATACCTCCGAGGACCACCTAGGAGCTGCAGGAAGCGGTGTGAGTGATTCAGGGGGTGGCAGCCTGCCATCTGAGTCACCGCGGGGTGAATGTCCCCGCGTGCTGCTGACTTACTGCCTTTGGGGATTGGACATCAGCACGGGGCTTGACATTTCTCCTCACTGAGGGTCTCGGGGCACGCGTGAAAAAGCAGCACAGTTAATTCATGTGCCCTCATTCCCTGGTAGGGCTGAGGCGCTAATTTTTGGAGCATATTCTGGTATCCGTGGGGAATAGTTGCTCTGTGCCAGCCACTGTGGTCCTTTAAAAAACCACATTCACATCAGGATAAATTTATTACTCCAGCTGACCAGAAATACCGGGGAGATGGTAGATACAGCACAAACAGGTTCTTTCACACCCTGCAAAATAAAAATAGGAAGGTTTATATCAAATAGATACATATCTGGGAAGGTTTTTCAAACCCACTTTGCTTTGCCCTGGTCCTGCTCATGTCGAAGTTCCTTTTCCCCACCGATTTCAGGGAGAAGTGGGGTGGGGGAGCTGTAGGAGCAGCAGGGAGGCTGCAGGAAACCAGACGGGACAAGTGCTGAAGCAGAACTTCTCAGCTTTGTGGTGGCTTCTCGCCAGATGAGATCACAGCTCCTATGGAATCTTGTCTGCTTTTATTTCCTTAATATTTGACTTTCTTGCTTCCTCAAGAAGCAGGAACTGCTCATCTTCAATCGCTTTGAGCACTGTCTACGTGTCAAACAACAGCCCGAGCAGAGGCAGAGGGGTGACAGACGAGGGCCAGGTTACGGCCTGCAGCGGGATCCCTCTGAGCCTCCGGAGAACGGACTGGGGATGGAGCCTGGAGCAGCCGAGGCTTTTCCAGCTCCCATCCTTGTGGATTTGTGCAAGGACTATTAAAAGGAAGGTGGGAGGAGGACTGACTTGGCATGTTTGCTTTCCTGTGGTCAGCATCCAGCACCGAACATCAGCTCCGGGGTCTGGATGGGGATGAGCGTCCACCTCCTGAAAGCTGCGCCCCTTTTGAATGCCTGAAGTGAAATATTTCAATCCTTTGGGCTCCCAGCATGGACTCCGAGGCTGGAACACACTTTGAGGATGTGCTTTGTGCCTGCCTGAGCCTGCCCTTGCAGCAGCGAAGGGGATCCCGCTGAGTTTGGAGGGGCTGTGCAAGAAGGGGCAGGCAGAAATCCTGGAGCTGTGTGTGCCCTGGGGAGAGCAGCGGAGGAGAGAGCAGGCACAGAAACACGGCGTGGCGCACGCAGGCTGTGCCCGGGGGGATCGGGGCAGACAATGCAGCGGAGAGCGAACAATGAGCGCCTGTCCTGGGCAGCCACAAAGCCAAAGTAACGCAGTGTGCTGCAGGACACAGAGGGGCTGTGAAAACAGCAGCCTCGCCGCGGAGAAACGCCGCCAAGCCTGCCTGGAGGACAATCAACAAACCCTCCTCGGCTGGAAGATGGGCTGGAAAAGGGAGTAAAAGAGAGAGGCATTGAGGAGGAAAAAAAGAGGCACCCCCCTGGGGCACTTAGCAGGAAAGAGAAGTAGTCGTCTTCATTTCAGTCCCTCCTTGGGAGCTGAGATGTCAGCACAGCCAGCACAGCACTCCACACGCTGCAACATGAGGCTGCTGAGTGAAAGGAAGCCCTTTATAAAAAATAAAAATAAAAAAGGAGAATCCAGGTATTTTTCTTTACATTCACCTGGGGAGCAGAGACACTGTGATGTCTCCTCTCAGGACTCCTTTGCCTCTTCCAGAGCAGGGTGCTGGGTGTGAAGGTGCCCTAAAGGACGGGATGGATCTAACGGGAGCACTTGGATGCACAATTTCCTCCCTGTTCACTTTAGAGCAACACCTACACCCCCAGCTGACTGCCGAGTTACCTGCGGCACCTGTAGGTGACTGTTCGTGAGGGGAGCACCTCTGGAAGCCACGGGGATTTCCTGCAGACATGAGTGCTGCAGACGGGGCACAGCCCACGCTGCTTGTGCCGGCTGTGCCTGCGGGGGGCTCAGCACATGGTCACAGCCTGGCCACGGGGCAGAGAAATGAGCTCCTGGCCTCTGGGGTGGGTGGCCACCGACGGACAGTGGTGGCGAGCAGGACGGTACAGGAGCAGCAGCTGTGGAGCAGCTCCCGGGAGAGCAGCGGGGCGGGGAGGTGAGAGTGCCCTGGGAGGCCTGAACTGGTGTGACACACCTGGGCCGGTGTGAGACACCTGGGTCAATGTGAGACACTGACACACCTGGGCCGGTGTGAGACACAGACACACCTGGGCCAATGTGAGACACAGACACACCTGGGCCGGTGTGAGACACTGACACACCTGGGCCGGTGTGAGACACAGACACACGTGGGCTGGTGTGAGACACACACACAGCCCTGCTGGTGTCACACACACCCGTGCTGGTGTCACACACCCGTGCTGGTGTCACACACCCGTGCTGGTGTCACACACCCGGGCTGGTGTCACACACCCGTGCTGGTGTCACACACACCCGTGCTGGTGTCACACACACCCCGGCTGGTGTCGCACACGGCCGGGCCGCTCTGGAAAGGCTCCTCCGGCAGCACAGCGCTGCGCAGAGCCGCGGCAGCAGCACGGGCGGGCAGCACCCTCTGCTGCTGGCACTGCTCCCCGGAGCGGCTCCAGGCTGCCGGAGCTGACTGCTGCTGGCGGAGAGGGGAGCGCAGGCAAGGAGCTGAGCGGCCCGCAGTCAGCCGGGGCAGGGCACAGCCCCCTGGGCCCCTCTGGCCACGATCCGGCAATTCCCGGGGCTGGGAGCACAGCGAGGTCCCCTGGCAGGCACGGAGGGATGCTGCGTCCCCTCCCGACACAGCCGCGGGACAATGCGGGACCCAGGCAGGCGGGGAACCCTCGTCGCCCTGGGGATTTCCCTCTCCCTGCTGCTGCAGACTTCTTGTTTTTCCCGAACTGTTCCCATCGGTCAGGTCCGTGCCACAAGGGCCGTGCCCGTTCCCGGCCGGGTTCTGCACACCTCGGACACACGTGGGGAGTTTTCTCCTTCTCCCTGAGGACAAGATCCCCTATTCCCCAGCTCCTGCCTCAACTTCTCCTTCTTCAGGTGGGCAAACACCCGAAATTTGGCTGCAGCTCCAGCCCCAGGGAGCTGAGCTCCTGTTCTGTCCCCAGCTCTGCATTGCTGCAGCACAGTGACAGCTCTGCACTGCTGCAGCACCCAAGCTGAGACCTTCAGCTGCACCCTCAGAGCTCAGCTCTGCACAGTCAGAGTTTAGAATGCAGCTCTGCAGGCGGTGCAATGCAGCAGCCCTGCACTATGGTGACAGCAGCCATGGAAATGCAGCTCAGGAGCAGAGCAGGGGAGACCCTCCTGAGGCCTGGCCATCCCAGCAGCCTGCACTGCACTGGGACATTCCATCCTCTCGCCTTGAAAGGCCTTTGGCTGCTCCTTGCTCTGAAAAGTCCTGCCCTTGTCTGGATGAGACACCAATAAAATAAAAAGCAAGATTCAGAGTGCTCATTTAATGCTGCAGCGACACCCAGCCCAATCTGCACAACGAAAACCCTGAAACTTCACTCACCAGGAGGACAGGGGAAAGAGCACCCACCTCTGGAAGGAATTAAAAGACACTTCTTGTTAAAAACTATTTATTTTTTATAAATATAATTCTTCATTCATTAAACAACATGAAAAGAATTATAAAACTTTACTCATGGGAAAAAAAAAGATTTTATAATATCATTTATGAAAGTTGAAGTGAAAAATGAGTTATTTCCAGCGTTAGTTTTCTGTAAAACAGACAATCATACCATTGAATTGTAGGAATGCACTTGACATTAAAAATTAATAAAAATTGGTATCAATAATCACTTTTGGGAGAAACAGACTGTAAGCAGTTACCCCATGGAGCTGCCTTTGCAGAGAAAGGTTAATACAAGCTCTGAAGAAGGTGCACACCTTCTATTAATAACTTTCACAAAATAAAAATAGCCCTGCTTCCTTGGCCCACAGCCCAGTGGATTGCTACCATTCCTCCTCATTGGATGTGTTCCTCATTTAACCCTTCCTCCCATCCAGTCTCTGTCTTTGCAGTCATAAATTTTCTGTATTCAAAAAAATTTGATTTTTATTTAGCAAATGCTAAGTATCAAAGAGTTAAACAGGAATTGTCTGTGTGAAAAAAAATACAGTGCTGAAAAATCCCCCCAACAACCCAGATAGCTCCATTCACCAAGGAAAATATGTGGGAACCTCTAATGGATTTTAATAAAATCTAGGATCAATTTTAGGGTGACCCACTAGATAGAGACTTCACAAATAAACCCTATTTTCAGCTGCAAAGAACAGTAGCTCCCTGGGAAAAAACCCCATGTGGTTATTTAAAAGTGCAAATAAACCTCTGTTTATTTCAAGAGGTGCCAGCCACATGTTACCAAGTGAGTGTGCAAAAATAAGAAAACTCCAATGCCACAGTCACCTGTAAGACAGGAATAATCTCTGTCATCCATAACAACACAGTCACTCTCTCAAAGGTCAATTTTTCATTAAAACTTGTTCCCTCACACCAAACACAAAAGAACTGGAATGAAGTTAACATGGACATTTTTGTTTAAAAAGAAGATTTCTGTGCTAGCTAAACCCAACGATTCCTCTGAGCAGCAAGCTTTTCCCCCAGTAATTATTGCACTGCTGGCAAACAGCAGCTCTGAGCTGCCACCCTCCTCACCCTGTCCCCGGTATTTTAACAGCCCCAGAAGAATTTGCCTTCCCTCCCCACGCCCCTGGGATCAGCCATCCCTCATGAACACAGCCCGTTTCTGCTGGCAGCTCAGCCTCTGCTGCTGGGCAGTTTGCAAAGGCTCAGCACTGCAGGCAGCTCCCAGAGCAGGGCCAGCATTTTGGGGGCACCTGCCCCAAAAACCAGAGAGTGTCTGTGCTGCCAGAGAAGCCTGCCTCACACCGGGGTGAGTGCAGGGACAAGGATCCAGCTCCATGTGCACACCACCATCATTATCACTGAGATGACTCTGGCCCAGCCAGACTGTGCAGGGCAGGGGATGAACGTGTCATTATTGTCTTTTAGCCTGAGAATTACATAAAATTAGAAAGAATTTAGCAGGCAGTTGATTTAACAAGTCACAATAAGTAGTGCCTGTGAGGTAGTTACATGCCAATAAGCACAAAGGCCTGACAGGAAAACTGAGGCACTTCAAGGTGAGGTCATTTGTCCAAAGTCTCAGTCAGAACCCAGAGCAGAGCCAGAAACGCTGCACTGGACACTGAGCCCAGCTCCCTCCTGGCTCAAAGGTCAGAGGTGCTGCAGGATCTCCCAGAGGCTGGAGGTGTCAGGGATGGAGCTGCTGCCTGGCCATCGTGTAGGGAAATCCAGGCTGTCAAGGCCACACGAGGGAGGAGGGACACTGGGGACACACATCACCCCAGCAGAGCCTCATAATCCACGTACCAGACGAGCTGGCCAGAGCTGGGGTTGACCCCTGAGATGGGCCATTTCCTGGGCTCGTGGCCCACTCTGCTGAGCAGGGTGGTGATGTCGTGCTTGCCCTTGCCCAGCACCAGCACAAACACCTGCCTGGCCCTGTTGATGAGGGGCAGGCTGAGGCTCATCCTCTGGTGAGGCTTGACGGGGCTCTCAGTCAGCACCACGGTGGGAGCCCCCTCCAGCCCGTTTGGGGAGTGGGGGAAGAGCGAGGCCGTGTGCCCGTCCGTGCCCACCCCCAGCAGCACCAGGTCGAAGCTGCTGTTGGCCACCAGGGCCACGATGTCCTCGGCGTAGAGCTGGGCGCCGCCGTCCTCCTCCACGCACAGCCGCCGCTTCAGGTGCACGGGCATGGGGTGGATGTTGAAGTAGGGCAGCCGGACGTGCTGCAGGAGGTGCCTGTGCAGCCCCAGGAAGTTGGACTGGCTGTCGGTGAGGGGCACGCAGCGCTCATCCACCAGCCACACGTGGGTGTGGCGCCAGGGGAAGGCGAAGTGGTGGCGGGCCAGGCGCTGGAAGAGCCCCGCGGGGCTGGAGCCGCCCGACAGCGCCAGGTGGAAGTGACCCGAGCGAGCCACGCTGCTCAGAGCCGCCTCCTCCACGTCACACGCCAGCTGCGAGATCAGCTCCTCGGCCCACGCCGACACCAGGGGACTCTGCCGGAACTTGGAGTGGATTGCCCTGAAGTCCCTGGGCATCTGCCCGCCGGCGCTCAGCACCTCGGCCGGCTCCGGCACGGTGAAGGCCACTCCTCCGCTGACCATTTCAAAGTCCAGCAGGTGCTGGTTCTCCACGCCGCCGGGGTAGAGGCGCGGCGGCTGGCGGGACGTGCTGTCCAGCAGAGGGGTCCAGAAAGCCCAGGAGGCCAGCAGGGTGTCCGTGGTGATGAAGGAATCCTTCCTGCCGTGGTAGATGCTGGAGATGAGGACGGAATAGGCGTCTCTCTCTTTCACGGGGCGGTACACGTAGAAATCGGACAGGGGCTGCCCGAAGATGTGCAGGTCTGAGCTGGCCTCTGCTTCCTTCCAGCTGTCTCTGGGCATGACGGGCTGGAAGAGGTTCCTGCTCACCAGCACCGCGGGGGTGTTGAGGGCGCCGTGCCCGAAGTAGAAGATGATCTGCTTGGGTTTGCACTGGCTGTGCCCCGCGTCCCTCAGGGTGCCACTCTGGGGGCAGTAGGCCTTGTTCTTGAAGAGGACCCGGGCGTAGCCCACACGCTCATCCAGAGCCTTCCCTGAGCTCAGCAGGAACGGGACCCCGTCCCAGCGCAGGCTGCTGCTGCGGATCAGCACCCCTGCAACACACACTGCACAGGTGAGCAACTCACACTGCACACCTGGGCAGCACACACCCCTGGGTCATCTCCTGCCTGTAATCCCCCTCCTCAGCTCCTTTAGCATCCACTGTGTCTCCAGCTCCACACTCAGCCCTTCCATGACTTCACTGCCTCCCCAGACCTCAATGATCTCCATGGTCCCTTCCCACCCAGGCCATTCTATGGTTCTCACTCTCTCCTGCTCCCCTGCAGTGCTCCCTCCCAGCTACCCCACTTGTTCAGCCTCCTTTCACCTGGCAGCAAACCAGTTTCTGAGCATGGACATCACTTAGACAATGCCCTTCATGTTCACAGCAAGGCTAGAGATGGCCTCGTGGTTCACTCATCACTGAGAACAAAGCTTTACCCCCCAGCTGCACAGAGCAACACGACTTATGAAAAGGCAAAGGACTTTACAGGCCACTTCTAAAAACAATGCAGAGATTTTATAAAGATGGCCCTTAGCTCTTACACTTCCCATTCCCTGGATCATTGGTTAACTGCCACGACAACAGGATTTTCTTCTCCAGCTCCCAGTTACCACGTCAGTAATATCTGGACACATCCCTGAGTCAGCAGTCAGCTGATGGAGCTGGCACTGCTCACATCTCCTGCTCTCCTCAGCTCTGACTGCTGCCCTGGCCAGGGCCCAGCCCAACCTCTCACCTGCAAAGGTTGGTGTGGTGCTGACGTAGCCCGGCGCCTCCTGCAGCTCCTCCTGCACCTGGCTGTCGTAGGCCTGGTACTGCCCCAGCACGGCACTGCTCCTCTCCAGGCCCCAGAGGGACTGGAAGGCCTGCAGCTTGTGCTGCACCACCTCCTGGGCACTGCTGACATTGGCAGGGAGCTCCATGAGGAGGAACATGAGGGCCTCGGTGAGGTGGTTCTGCAGCACGTCCCGGATCACCCCGTACTGCTCGTAGAAGCTGGTGCGCCCTGGGCACAGCGCGGAGGGAAAATGCTGTCAGTCACCCGGGACCCTTGTCTGCATCACAGCGTGGCTGCCAGGGACAGCAAAGCTCCTCTCCTCCCCACCCTGCAATTAAGCTGAAGCAATCAAGCTCAGGGAAGCTGTGGGTGGCCTGTCACTGGATGTGTTCGAGGGCTGGTTGCACAGAGCTTTGGGAAACCTGTCCTAGTGAAAGTTGTCACTGCTTGTGGCAGGACTAGATGGTTTTCCTGTCCTCAGAAGGCTCTGGCTGAGCCATGCCCTTGGGAGACAAAATTCCGTGCACAGAGCCACGCTTCCCACTCCCTGCCTGGCTCCTCATGCAGGCGGGGACAGGGGGAGAAGGACAGGGCACCCCTGCAGTGACCCAAGGCTGTGTGTCACAGCAGCACGCTGCAGCACGACCACAGGCTTCCCCTACTGACTGATCATTTATCTCCCCTGCTCTAATCCAAAGGCACATTCATTAAGGGAATCAATGCTGCAGACTTGCTGGGAGCCAGCTGAAGCTGCACCGGGGAAAAAAGACATCAAATGACAAATGCCAAAGTTGTTCAGGGAGGAGAGGGCACGGGGAGCAGCTGGGGCTGTGTGCACACAAAGCTGTTCTCCCTAAATCTCCCTGCAGTGCACCCCTCTCCCACAAACAGGCTCAGGTCAGCTATGGGCTGCCAAACCAAAGACCAGCACTCCAAGTTTGATAAAACTGCATTAACTGAGCCTGTGGTGGCTGAGAGAGAGAGAGGGACACAAAGAGTGAGTGGGGGAGCAATCCTGACGGTGCAGAAGCCAGGGCACCTGGCGTGCCCAGCAGTGCTGCAGGAGCAGCCCAGCCCAGCAGCTTTGTGCTGAGCACTGCAGAGGGGATGCTGCAGCATTGCAGGGAGGCAGTGCAGCCTGTCCTTCAGCAGGAGACCCACGCTGCCACTCCGGGCTGGGACTGTCCCTCTGCAGTGCTCTAACTGCCACACAGAGGCGGGGAAAGAAACAGGCAGACAAAGCCAGGCTGACCCAGGGACAGAAACATGCAGGCAGGAGATGCACAAACACCTCCCAAAGAACAGCACAAAGGCACACCCGGGGTGAGCCTGGTGTCTGACAGGACAGCAACACAAAAGGGCTGTTGTTACAACAGCCACATCACTGCTGCACTGAGCTGAAGTGGCCTCAGCCTGCATCAGCTGCAGATCTAGAGCTGTTTACCAAGAACTGGGATAGAAAGGTCAGCAGTGCCCCCAGAACTCTGCAGCACAACAAGGTGGGGGTTCTGCCCCTGCTCCCAGAGGAATGGCAAATGGATTTTTTTCTTAGAGGCAGCAACACTATCTGGAAGTGAGTCAGTCTCCAGCACAGGAAGTGTAAGACAGTCCCTCTCTGTTTCAGGGAGCCACACACCATTCACCTGCTCCTTTTTTATTTCTGTACCAGCACCACCTCAAGGGCCACCTCCCCATTATTTAGGAGTTCTCCCTCCTTCACCCTGCACTCTGCACACCCCCCTCACCAACCTTTAGCATCCACAGTCTCCTTCAAGACAACCTCCACTCTTTCCACGTGATGCCGGTTCCAAATTGGGTCCAGAAACTGTCGGTTCTGATCCCGAAAAGGCAGGATATGGGCCACAGCCTGTGAGGGGAAAAATTCAAAGACCCAAGAAAAACTCAGCAGACTCTCACAGAGCCTCTGCCTCACTGCCCCATCCAGCAGACAGGCAGCAGAGCAGAGTGGGTCAGGGAAAAGCAACAGGAGCCTGCAGTGATGCACAGTAGGGTCCCCAGTGACTGTCCAGAGCACACATTAAAGGTCTTTGCGAGGTGTTTTGAGGTTTCGTGTGAAAAGGCTGAACTACAAACTGCAGAGCACTCTGTTTATATCTGTCAGAGGACAAAGGGCTGAGTCAGACCATCCTGGGACTACTGTAAGGCTCCAAAGTGCTGAAATACATCAGTTCAGGTGCTTACACCACTAAAGCAATCTGCTCTTTTGGGGAGACAAAATAAACCCTCAAAAACAAAACAGAAGAAATCCCTCCCTTAGTGGAGATGCTCTCCCTGCAGCTGGACATGCAACTTCTGAGTAAAACCTGGCCACATTGCCATGGCTGGGACAGGCTGCTTTTAAAGTGTGGCATCACATTCCAGAGAAACAAAGATGGCATGTCCTTGAACACATTCCCTCTGGGACACTGCAGCTCCACATCCTGAGCTGGACCTGCAGCACACAATCCTTCCAGCCCGGAGTGCAGCACAGGGCAGGAGGAAACCTTCCCCTAAGCATCCCACAGAACCAACATCCCATCAGCTCCTTATCGTATCAAATGAAGGAGTGCTTCCAGAAGCCAAGGCAGAGCAGAGAGGCCTGTGTGTAATGAGATGTGAAGCTGTGAGAGGACAGGGGCTGCTTACTCAGCGAAACCAAAGCCCTGACCTTGGGGAGGAGGCCAGAGGAGTTCTGCAGCTCTGCTCCAGGCACACTGAGCCCAGCCCTGCAGAAGGGACCCTCATCACTCCAACAGCAGCAAGCCCTGCTTTGGTCTGCACGTTTCCTCTGCTCTCCCAGAGGATGGACAGCAGCACAGGACAGGATTGCAGGAGCAAATGGAGGCTCTGCATGGATTTGGGAGGGGAAGAACACTCTCAGCAGTCACAGAACTGACCACTGCGAATCCCCCAGGCACTGAGCCCCTCAGCCCGGCACGCTGCTCACCTGCTTGCCCAGGTAATGGTCCACCCTGAACATCTCCTCCTCCCTGAAGAAGCCTGCCAGCTGTGCAGCCAGCTGCTGGGCAGAATCCAGGTCGTGGCCAAAGGGCTTCTCCAGCACCACCCGCAGCCAGGCCCCGGCTGGGGGCCGGCAGCTGCTGTTGATGTGCCGGGCGATCTCTGTGTAGGCAAAGGGTGGCACTGAGAAGTAGAAGATCCTCCCAGCCTCCTTCAGCCCCTCCTGGCCCAGCAGGGTCTCTATCTCCCTGTTCAGAGCTGTGTAGTTCTCGGCAGTCTTCAGCTGGTGGTACTGGCTCAGCTTCAGGAACTGGTCCTTGAGCACGGCGCACCTGTTGGGAGCCTCATCAGGGGGGCAGGAGAGCTCCTTCAGCACGTCGAACATCAGCCTCTGCCCCACCTCCTGAGCTGCCAGGGCAGCCCCGTGGAAGGTGAAGCTGTGCCCACTGCTCACTTGGTCCATGTAGAGCTGGAACAGGCCCTGCCACAAATACTTCTTGGCCAAATCACCCGTGGCCCCCAGCAGGACCACGGAGATGTGGCCCTGGGACGCGCCAGCTGGGGATGGGAGGGCTCCCACCAACAGCACCGTGCACAGGACCCTTCCCAGCATCTTGGGGAGAAGAGGCAGAGCCAGGAACTCTAGAGTCAGGAGGAAAGACCCAAATCAATCCATGCTGCAGCACTGCAAGACACAATACAAGTTAATCTGCTTTCCCCAGAAGGGCCAGGGGCTTCTGCCTGGATCCTCCACCCAACAGCCTCTCCTCTCCTCCATGATCTGAATCAGGGCAGTGATTTGGGGTCTTGACAAGCCTGCAGCCTCCTTCTGCACACCAGAAGGGGAAGGCAGTGTGTGCTGAAGGTCTTTGGGCAGCACAGGCACTGTTCCCACAGCTCAGGAAACTGAAACCCATTTCTACCCAAATCTCTGAGCTAAGGAGATTCTCTACCCAAAGGAGCACACGTGCCTGCACACTGAGCACACGTGCCTGCACACTGAATCCTGCTTCCCACGTCCTGCTTGGGACTTTGCTCAAACAGTGCTGGCCTGCCTTGGCATGGCTTCATGTCAATATTGTCACAGCAGCTCAGGGACAAACACGACCACTGGCAGTCCCAGGATCTTCTTCTTTCCCTTAATGGCTCCTGTGCACCACCACTGAACTGGGTTCTACTGGGACACTGGTGTGATAAAACACCTCTGGGGAAGAAGTTCAGACTGACTGAACCAGTCTGGATGCTGCCTCGTGGTGGCTGTGTCTGTGGCCAGGTGACAGCCTGGGTTTGTGTTCTGCCTCCTACAACCTCCTCCATTGAAGAGCAGGTCCTGTTCTGGCCTTCTCCCACAGAGCCCATTCAAACCACTGCAGCCAGGCCAAAAAGTCCCTCTGCTCACGCTTATTTATTCAAAATAAAGTTGTTTTTAAGAGAAAAGACACATTTAGCACTTACATTGAGAAACACAGCAATGACTTTGCAGAGACGAAATGTCACTGAAGAGAGGTTTAGTCACTCCTGTATGGGTGACTAAAGCACTGTGCTGCTCTCATTACATCAGGTATTATTTCAGCACCTCTCACACTGGCTATCTCCTTCCCTTCATTTCATTTTCTGAAGCTGAGTTTAGCTGGACCAGAGCCTTCACAGCACAGTGTTATCTACTTCTTTATAAACTTTGAGCTCTGGTCAATAAATGATAATAACTAAATAGCTCCAAGGAACATCTGGATCTCTCTCCCTGCCTGCAGCTTGAACTGTTTCTCCCCCCAGCAGACTCACCTGTAACACAGGAGCTTTGGAGATCACGGTGGCAAGAGCAGCTGGAAATTCTTCTGCAGAGTCTCTCCCAGAGCAGATCTGGCTCCTCCTGTGAGTGGGTGTCTCTGATCAGTGGTTGGGTGTGCAGGACAGATAAGGCAGGTTGTTCCCTTCCTGGAAAACGGGAGGAAAGACCCAATTACAACAGAGAAAAAAAAAAACACAAATGAGCCTGAGCCAGCAAAGTCCCAGCACACCCCTGCTCACCATCCTGCCCCACTGGCTGTGCTGAAGCCTTTGGCTCTGTTTGTGAGCAGGTAGAGCACAGGCATGAGTGGTAATTCCTGCTCCCAGACGGCCACAACAAGGTGTAATGTAGTCTGTGAGTTTAACTCCTCTCTCTCCAGCTCTGGCGTGGCCCTTCCCCTCCCTCCCTTCTTTCCTCACTGTTGGAGCTCCATGGACTCACTGAAGGAACCCAGCCAGCAGCACTGGCAGCTGCAGAGGGGCACTCCTGAGGCTTTGCCTGCAGAATAAATGATTATCTGGTTTCCCTTCCCCTGCTGCAGAGTTACAACGCACAGATGACAAACTTTCTCAGTGCAATAAAGGGGCATTTCCACTCCTTGAGTAACCTTTGTTCCAGGAAGCAGAGGCACTGACACTCTGCCTGCTGCACCCTGGCAGCCCCTGCAGTGCTGCACCAAGGAACAGGCACCCAGAGAGGAATGGGAAGGTGGGCCAGGCTGCTCCAGACCCACAGAAATGAGAGAATTGGCCAGGGAACTTCCTGGCAGATCCAGCCACAGTCACGTGTCTTCCCAAACCAACGGAAGTTTCACAACCCTCTCAATTGCAAAATATTGAGCTGCCCTGCACAGAATAAGCTCAGTAATCCCAGCAGTGTTTGTTTACTGCTTTCATATCGGCTAATCGCCACTGCTCACATTAAAAAATAATACTCCGAAAATCCCCCTGGTCAGCCAGAACAAAGTTACTCAGTCAGGCTTCAGGAAAAGACTCCTGGGCCTGATCCACACCAAACATATAAGAGCTTGGCCCAGCAGCCAGGCTGTGTGTGCATCCCCCTGCACAGCTGCTGCAGCTCCATCCCACAGGAGCTCACTTCAGGTCTTCATGGAAAAAATGGATTTTTTGTTACCACTGTATCCCCACTGAAAAATCATCACCAGATGCACAGCCAAAAGAGCTGGACTTTGATGATCCTGGTGGGTCCCTTCCAGCTGAGGATATTCTATGATTCTGTGACAAATGCAGCATGGCCTGGGGCTCCCACAGGGCTCTGCACAGGTAACACACAAAGGAAAGGGCTCTGAGATTCCCTGAGAACTGGGGAAACCCTACTGGTCTTGTGTACTTGCAAACATCAGGACAGGAATGATCTCACCATCAGCTTCTGGAGAAGTCTGAGGCTTAATGAGGAGACTCACATTAAAAGCCAGCTGAGAGGTGCATGAAATCATGTTTGGCCCTTCTGGCTCTGACTCAGCGTCACTCCGTGTGCTCTGGCCCCAGCATCGTGACAGCAGCTGTTCCAAAACCCTGCAAAAGCGGGACAGGGGACAGTGAGGAAACCACCCCAGTGTGTGGGCAGTGCACGGAATCTGGGGGAGGAGCTCACAGTGACAGGGATGAGCTCACCTGTGACAGGGATGAGCTCACCTGTGACAGGAATGAGCCCCGTGTGACAGGGACGAGCCCACCCGTGATAGGGATGAGCCCATCCGTGATAGGGATGAGCCCACCTGTGACAGGGATGAGCCCACCCGTGATAGGGATGAGCCCACCCGTGACAGGGATGAGCTCACCTGTGACAGGGATGAGCCCACCCGTGACAGGGATGAGCTCACCTGTGACAGGGATGAGCCCACCCGTGATAGGGATGAGCCCACCTGTTACAGGGATGAGCCCACCTGTGACAGGGATGAGCCCACCCGTGACAGGGATGAGCCCACCTGTGACAGGGATGAGCCCACCCGTGATAGGGATGAGCCCACCTGTGACAGGGACCAGCCCCGTGTGACAGCGGCTGTGGCAGCCCCCGAGCACCGGGAGGGAGCCGCCCGCCTCCCCCGGCGCTGGAGCTCCCCCGGGCCCGGGAAGGCCGGGCCGGGCTGCGGCGGCTGCGGACCCCGCGGGCTGAGGGGGCAGCGGCGCCGGGACCGAGAGCATCCCCGCTCCATCCCCGGATCTATCCCCGCTCCAGCCCCGCTCCAGCCCCGCATCCCTCCCGCGGAGCCCCGGCCGCCCACGCGGTGCCGGAGCGGCGAGGCCGGTGCGCGGTGCCGCCGGCAGCACAGAGCGGGGCCCGGGCTGACCCTCCCCGGCCCGGGATGACCCCTGGGCCTGGAGTGACCCTCACCAAGGACTGACCCCTGGGCCCGGACTGACCCCTGGGCCCGGAGTGACCCCTTGGCCCGGACTGACCCTCACCACGGACTGACCCTCCCCGGTCGGGGATGATCCCTGGGCCCGGGCTGACCCCTGGGCCCGGGCTGACCCTCACCACGGACTGACCCTCACCACGGACTGACCCTCACCACGGACTGACATCTGGGCCCGGGCTGACCCTCCCCGGCCCGGGCTGACCCTCACCACGGACTGACCCTCACCACGGACTGACCCTCACCACGGACTGACCCCTGGGCCCGGACTGATCCTCCCCGGCCCTGGATGACCCCTGGGCCCGGACTGACCCCTGGGCCCGGACTGACCCCTGGGCCCGGGCTGACCCCTGGGCCCGGACTGACCCTCACCACGGACTGACCCTCCCCGGCCCTGGATGATCCCTGGGCCCGGGCTGACCCCTGGGCCCGGACTGACCCTCAGCCCGGACTGACCCTCACCACGGACTGACCCTCACCACGGACCGACCCTCCCGCTCCCGGCCCCGGCCCCGCCGCCCCCCGCTCACCTCCCGCCCACCTCACCGCGCCGGCGGCGGCGGGCCCGACACAGCGCCCCGCCCGCCGCGCGCCCGCCCCGCCCCAGCCAGACTCTGTGGTTGGCGGCGGTTGGCGCCTGGCGCCGGCGGCTCGGGAGGGAGGAAAAAAACCCCGCAGGGCTGTGGGGGCTCTGGGGACGTGGGGACACAGAATCTCCCGGGGGGACGCGGGGACACGGAATCCCCCCGGGGGGACTCGGATCTCGCCAGGATCCTGCCCCGCAGCGGCGCTGGGAATGCCCCTGGACGCTGCGCTCGCAGCCTTTCCACGCCCGGGTTGCATCAGGCGCGGGTCGGGGCGCGGCGCGTTCTCCTCTCGGGTGTTCGGGAATGTTGGAATGCACCAATGCAGCAAAACCTTCACCGAAACCAGGCTTTGGTGGCCTTCAAGGCCGGGTTTGATGTGGCACAAGCAAGCCGGCCGAGTGGCAGGGGTCCCTGCCCATGGCACAAGAACAAGATGAGCTTTAAGCATCATCCCTCCAAGCCCAACCGTGTCCTGAGTCTGTGGTTCGTGCTAAAAGAAAAAAAAAAAAATCTGCTCTCCCCAGCTGAGTGCCTGGTCTAATTTTATACCCGTATGTGTAGGTATATTTGTCTCCAGCCCTTGCATTACTCTGTGTCCTGAAATGACTCTGGCATCCCTCTCCTAAGCACACATGTGCATCCACAGCTCCAGTCCTGCGCCTTCGAAACAAAGGAATTACCTTGTGCACCTCCCGGGGCGCGTCTCAGATCAGCCCGACAGTGCTCTGAGGCACATCAATGTTTTGTGAGGCAGGAGGAGCGATCAGAGGCAGGCAGCAGAGCAGCAGACGAAAGGTGCCTTTGCAGAGGTGTGTGGCAGCGGCGGGGAGCTGTAACGCACACCTGGAGTGTTAACCAGCTCTACCTGCAGTCACATTCCACGGCGACACACGCCGTTCCTGCTGTCTCCTTCACTCCGGGGTCCCGAATTCTTCCATACAAGTAGATACTCTTCAGAACCAGGGCTTTGGAGTGGGGAAACTGAGGCAGGCACAGAGCTGGGGCAGTTTCCTCTCAGGCTGGTGACTGAGACAGGAGATGACGCCCAGGGCAAGCCTGGCATCGTGTTTGAGGTACAGCTCTGTATACAGAGAGAGCAGACAGAGATGATGTGTATAACCTGGAGGAAGGTGGGAGCCGGGTGATCTCCAAGGTCCTTCCTAACCCGGACCGTTCTGTGCTCCTGCAATGTCACTTCGAGTTTTATTTACGGTGTAATTCCTCGGTCCTGTAACTTCCACGGGTCTGCTGTGGGATGTGACAGTCCCTGCGAGGCACTGCAGAGAACCTGTGAGCACCAGCGATGCTCTGCAGGAGCAGGGGTCTGCATTTGGCTGCAGCCAGCCCTGCTGCACGCTGCGCTGGGGTCCCAGCCGTGCTGCTGCTGCAGGAGGGGCTGCACAAACCCAAATTCATCCCAGGCACGGCCCAGGGGATGCAGCTGGACAAAGCACAACGGGTCAGGGGGGAATGAACCCATCTGGAAGGGCCCAGCTGGACAGACAGCCCGGCTCTGGGGACCTCCCTGTGCCACTCCAGGTCTGGGGACCTCCCTGTGCCACCCTGCCTTGGGGACCTCCTTGTGCCACCCTGCTCTGGGGACCTCCCTGTGCCACCTGCTCTGGGGACCTCCCTGTGCCACCCTGCCTTGGGGACCTCCCTGTGCTACTCCAGGTCTGGGGACCTCCCTGTGCCACCCTGCTCTGAGGACCTCCCTTTGTCACTCAAATCTGGGGACCTCCCTGTGCCACCTGCTCTGGGGACCTCCCTTTGTCACTCAAATCTGGGGACCTCCCTGTGCCACTCCAGGTCTGGGGACCTCCCTGTGCCACCCTGCCTTGGGGACCTCCCTTTGCCACCCTGCCTTGGGGACCTCCCTTTGTCACTCAAATCTGGGGACCTCCCTGTGCCACCCTGCCTTGGGGACCTCCCTGTGCCACCTGCTCTGGGGACCTCCCTTTGTCACTCAAATCTGGGGACCTTCCTGCGCCACCCTGTGTGCCAGCAGGACCCTGCACCTTGGGGCAGCAGCTCAGGGCAGCACACAGAGCCCTGTGTTTAACCCCTCAGTGCCCTGGGGGCAAAGCTCAGCTCTCGGGAGCTGCCCCTTTGGGCTCAGCAGGCTGGGACAGGAGAGCCCTGCTGAAATCTGTGTTCTGCTCTGGAAGAAAAAGGGGATTTGCCACCCATTTCAGCAGAAATCACTGAGGAGCAGATCTCTCTGCTGCCTATTTCTGGTGCATGGAATGAGATGAACTGAGGCCCTGGTCACTTCAGCTTGTTATTATTACAGACAGAGCTGGAAGCTGGGAGTAGCAGCAGTTGTTTAGCATCTTCTGTTGAGAGGCCATGCTTTCAGCTAGTTATATGATGCCAAACTTTAAATATTGAGGCTGAAATTGTGAGGGTGGTTTGCTTTTTGCAGTCTTTTTTTTTTTTTTTTTTTTTTTTTTTTTTTTTTTTTAACTGAAAAAAAAAATAGTGCAGCTATTTCTGAGCTGAAGGTCAGAAGATAAAATAGGTTTTTTGACCACGTTAAAAATATCTCAGCTGTTTCATTAAGGAGCTCTAACATCTCATAATTTGGGGCAAGTAAGATTTTGTGAGGGTGATGGTTTGGAGCAGAATGTGCTTTAGTCAAATTCTGTTCAGACTTCCTCAGCTGCGTGTGCCTTTAAGGGAAAAAGGTCCAGAGTGACAGATGAGACATGTGATGGCAACAGAGGAATAAAAGGCAGCTAGCAAGGGAAGGGACATTAAGGAGACAGGTGTTCTACAAGCAAATAAAAAGCTCTGTAGGAAAAAGAGCTGTTCTGGGTGGTTTAAAGAGGGTGTTTCAGAGGAGGAAACACGAAGCTGGAGAGAGCAGCTCATCAATCCAGAGCTCTGTAAGCCCGGGGCAGAGGCTGTGCTGTGGCACTGCAGAGGGAACCCACAGCAAAGGGATGCTCTGTTTAGGAGTGGGGACAAGAGTGTAAAACGCTGGGTTTGCTGCAGTGGGGCTCTGCTGCCCCTTGGTGCTGCAGCCACAGAGCAGAGCCCAGGGGTGGAGAGGTGACACCGAGCTGGCCTGGGGCTTGCACTGCTCTGAAGAGGCAAAGGCAGCCTCAGCAGCTTTTGGTGAGGTAACCTTAGAGGAAACTTGCCTGGAACCTGCCAAGTTTATCAGCCTCTGCAAAGGCGTTCACTGCCAATGAACTGTGGCTGGAAAGGACAGAGTCATTGCTGGGGATGCTTTCATTCCTTGCTTCTCCTGTGTTCTGGGAGCTGGGAGCCCTGTGTGCTGCTGCAGAGCTGCTGGAGCTGGGTCAGGGGCTGTTCTGGGCCATGAGCTTCCAGGAAAGCTCTCGACTTCTGGGCTATCAAGTTCACATGGCTTTGAGTAAGGCTGTTAACTTCTGCTGTGAGGCAATAAAGAGCAGCTGGACAGCAGCTGGAGTCCTCAGAAAATAAAATTACTGTCCTGTGGCTTCTCGAAAAGCAGACTGCAGGAATGGTAACAGCAGTTCCTGAACTGGAGTGGGGCAGAATGAGAAACAGGGGCTTTGCTCTGGCTGCCGGGGCAAGTGAAGGACTTACCTGCTGAATGAGTTCTGGAGTTCCCTCAGCCGGGCAGAGAGAAACCTCCAGTCCAGTTTAACAAGTTTTATTGAAGCACTTTGGCCTGTTTGGTACGAACCAGTGCCACTTCTGTGCACCCAAACCATGTTTGGAGGCTGGAAAGTTGATCCCCGCAGGAGCAGCATCCCCCAGGCCCCGCTGCTCTGGTGTTGTGCCCGGCCAGCTCAGCTCTTAAAGAGCTTAGCACCAAGGTACAGCTGAGACACTCCAAGGTGAGAGACTATTAGAGTAATGCTGCCTCTTAACAGCTTCTGTTGGCTCTCCTCGCTAGGCTGTGGCTTTTAAATGACACAAAACCTTGTCCAGGGAACGCCACTGGGGTGTGCAGCTGGGGTGGGCAGTGAGCACGTCTGCCTCGCTGTGAGGGTGGCACTGCTGGCTGCTTCCAGCCCCTCTCTGCTGCTTCCCCAGCCTCCCACGGGACTAAAGCAAAGCCCTGTCCCCGGGGCAGCGGGGACTCTGGCACCCTGCAGCACCCAGGGGCGCCTGGACACTCCAGGAAAGCAGGGGCAGGGGGAAAGGGGCTGGGGAGGAGGAGAGCTCTTCTTCACCAAGTCCTCTGCCGGAATTCCTGCTGATCAATGGAGTGAGCTGTGCCTGCATTCTGCCTTTTGTTCTGGCGAAGGGATGCTCTCAAAGGCTTGATCAGCAGATTAAAGATTGAGCTCTGGCATCTTCCCCAGGTGTCCCTGCACTGGGACAAGCTGCCTTCTGTCTGCTCCTCAGCCTCGGGCTAAAGGAGGATGGGAGTGCAGGTTATAGGCTAAACATGCTCTTTCTTCACTGGGAGATGGGGAAACATGAGGTTCCTCAGAGTGCTCAGCTCTGCTGAGCCAGAGACGTTCCCGTGCCTCCTGGGGGCTCCTGGTGCAGTAACCAAAGGAGTGCCTTGTACCTGTCCTGGCTGAGAAAACCAACCACAGAGCAGTGACTGACCCCCACTGCTGAGACACAAACATCAGAGATAAATATGCCCTGTAAAGACACTATTTACATGCTGAAATCTCTCTGCTCGAGGGGCAGAGGTAGCTCACAGGTGGAGGGGCTGCCTCCTCTCTGCCTGTGGTGTTAGAGAAACCCATCCTTGTTGGTTCTCTGCCCTCGGTGTGGTCCAGACTGATCAGGGATTGAGCACCTTTGGGTCTGTACCACGATCTGTCCATTTATTTCAGAAAGGAGCCCACGGTGGGTACCTGGTGCTGCTGCCTGGCTGGCACTGACAGCTCTGGACAGAAATGACTTTTCCTGGCTTATGGCATGAAGAGCAGACACAAGACGGACATGTAGGAAGGGCTCTCATCCCTTACTGGAGTTTCCCCAAACGGACTTGGTTGGAGTTTAACAGTTCCTGTGTCTTAGATAAATATTGAGTGATGAGGGGTGACACACTGAGCCTTTGAGCTCCATCCCGGGCACTGTGGTGCTGCCCAGCAGTTTCCTGACCAACTCTGCAGCAGAGCAGGGTTACACTGCACACCAGAGCAGGGTTACACTGCACACCAGAGCCGATCCAGGCTGCTGCACTCAGAGCACCAATGCAGCTGTGGCAAGTCAGAGGTTTTCCCTGAGCATCCCACAGCTGAATGGGAAGGCAAAGCTGAGAAGATGTCCCTCTGCTCCTATCTCTGTGTCCTATTAGGATTAGACTCACTGATAAAGCTTAAACCCCAAATCCTTCGTGGCAACGTCCCCTACAGCAAAGTGAAATGCACCAAAATGCACGAGCATGTTGCTATAAATGGACTGTGGTGCAGCAGGGAATTGGTGCAGAGTTTGGGATGGTGCATTCCTGGCACCCTGCACACACAGCCCGGGGCTGCCAGGCTCTGCACTGGGGCTGCTCCTCAGCCTGTCTGCTGCAGTTAACTCTGCACTGGGGCTGCTCCTCATCCTGTCTGCTGCAGCTTAACTCAATTCTCTGCACTGGGGCTGCTCCTCATCCTGTCTGCTGCAGTTAACTCTGCACTGGGGCTGCTCCTCAGCCTGTCTGCTGCAGTTAACTCTGCACTGCTGCTCCCCATCCTGTCTGCTGCAGGGTCGCTCTGTGGCTCTGATTTGTGAACTCTGTGGCCCTGAACTGCTGTGAAATGCTTCATTCCATCAGTGTTTCCTCGGCAGAGATGGGTACAATTCCAGTGACACGTTTTTCCCGTTCAGGGGACTCTGTCCTTGCTGCTGGTTGGGGGGTGGGCTGGGAATGTCCTGCTGGGGATGCTCCCTGTGCCCTGCAGGAGCTGCAGCAGTGCAGGGCTGGTTGCAGGGCACGAGGCACTCTGAACACAATGCTGAGTACCCAGTTTGTGTCCCTGTGCTCTTCTGGGCTGGAGTAAAGGCAGGATTGTTCATCACGTTACCTTAAGCAACAGGTCTGAAGAAGTGCAAACTGGCGCAGAGCTCTGCAGAGGGGGATGAGGGCAGCGCTGGGTGCACACCTCAACCTCCATCCCTCCAGGCAGCCTGCGCTTTGGGCTGTGCTGCTGAGGGCTGTACGTGGTCCAGTCAAAAAAACAATCCCCAGATGGAGGAGCGATGATGGTGAAAGGGAAGAAAAAGGCTCCAGGGCAGCACCAGGACTCTCTGAGATGGGGACAATCAGCACATCTGAACTCTTGATCTGAAAGCTCTCAAGGGGAGTAGCACAAGGCATTAATAAATTGGGATTGACCCCGAGGTGCACTCAGTGTTTTGCTGTGATGCTTTGGGGTGTGAAGATGAAAAATTAACCTGTTTCAAAATGATCCCTTTGCAACTGTTGGCTCCAGAGCCAGCCCATTGCAGAGCTCCTGCCCAAATATTTTAAATGCTCTGTGCCCCTGGAAATGTCCTTCAGTAACCTTGAGCTTAAAGTGGTTTCCCATGCCTCAGTCTCACTGGACAGAACAAGAGGACCAGGAATCTTGGTAATTCCAGGATGAAAGTCCAGTGTCTTCTCTGGACACTTCCCTTCCATGGGGCAGAAAATGGCCTGGTGCCTGTTGTGTCTGTGCTCTGCCCTGGAAATGGGCTGGATCCCCAGGGAGTGCAGGGTCTGCACAGCACCACTGCCTGCAGCCTTCCAGGGCCTCAGTCAGGGAAGAGCTGGGGATGAACTGTGCATTTTGTCACACCAATGAGGGGCAGGAATTCAATTACACAGGGCAGAAAGCATTCCCAGGCCTGAGCTGGTTTAAAATGATGTCGTTTAGCTGAAGTTAGTGACAGGTCTTTGGGTGAGGTGTTGCACTGTTCTGTGTATCAGGACAAAACAATGTCAAGCGCTCAGGGGATGTGTGAGCTTTTTGTTTGAGGTGTTTGTTTTATTTTATTTTTTTTTCAAATTTATAATTTATACTTGCAGCTTCTGTCTGAATCCTTGATGTGGCTAAGACCTCTTGGCAATGCCGTGGAGGATGGGATTTTCCCCCGTTCCTTCTGCCACCCCCTGTCCTCTCTGGCACGGATACAGAGCGTGCTCCCTGCATCTCCCCCGGAGAAGGAAGAGGCTGCTGACTGCTGCCTCAGTGCCAGCTTCTCCCCACACTGCCACCAGCTCAGGTGGGGGCACAGTGCATTCCAGAGCTCCTGCAGATGCCTGCTTGCCTTTGCTTTTTTTTATTATTTTTATTTTATTTTATTTTTCTCTTGGAGGAGCATCCTCTCCAGGTGAGGAAAGGCGGCGGGACCAACCTCCCGAGCGCTCACCTGCCTGGGGAGACTTCACACCAGCCCTATAGCACCAGCCTTCTTGCAGTGTCAGGGATTTCAGACTTTTTAACTCCCCCTCCCCCGTTTTCGGCGGTGGTTTTTTTCCCCTCCTCGCCTGTGTGAGCAGCTCGGGGCTGTGGCGGCATCCCTCCAGTGTCACAGGGAGCCGTGTGACAGCGCTGTGCCAGCTCCTGCCGCCCGCCCCGACAAAGCCGCTGCAACTTTTGCTGCTCCTCCAGCGCTGCATCCCCGGGAGAGCAGAGCTCCTCACGGCCGATTCGGGTAAGGAGACACAAGCCGGGGGGACACGAGGGCTCCTAACGCGCTTTATTGGGAGCTCTTTCCTTTGCTCTTTTGGGAGGGGAGGTGTTTTAAAGAAGCTGCGGTCCTTCCTCCTGCACGGCTGCCTTTTACAATTGATAAAAGCTTTAAAAGTGCAACTTCTGCTGCGTGCTCGCTAATTAAACTTCATTCAGCTCCTTTCCTTTCCTGCCTTTTAAATTCTCCTCGGCACCAGTGTGAGGAAAGATGAATCGGTGGAGGCTTTTTTTTTTTTTTTTTTTTTTTTAACAAGCCGACAAACTCAAATTTTAATAAAATATAATAATGGGAGGGGAAAAACCCCCACCGAAGGGTCAGAAGCAAAGCGAGCAGAGGGAGCAGCGAGGAGCTGTGGCTTTGCAGGCAGGTGCCGGGATTTTCCTGCTGGTGCAGTTGTGCTGCAGTCCGAGCCCCGCGCCGGCTGCGGAGCTTTGCAGGAGTGCAGCAGGACGCTGCAGCAGCAGCAGCAGCCGGGGCACGGGGACATCCCGCAGCTGCCCCGCCCGTGTCCCCGCTGTCCCCGTGTCCCCGTGTCCCCGTGTCCCTCCCGGAGCGGGGGGCGCGGGGGGGATGCGGCGCTGCCGCTTTAAGATGCGGAGCAGCCGCTGCGCTCCGAGGGATCCGCAGAGCAGCATCCCTCCTGGACCAGGGGATCCCTTCCGGATCAGGGGATCCCTTCCCGGGCCAGGGGATCCCTTCTGGGCCAGGGGGTCCCTCCGGGGCCAGGGGATCCCTCCGGGGCCAGGGGACCCTTCCCGAGGGATCCGCAGAGCAGCATCCCTCCTGGACCAGGGGATCCTTCCCGGGCCAGGGGATCCTTCCCGGGCCAGGGGATCCCTTCCCGGCCAGGGGATCCCTCCGGAGGGATCCGCAGAGCAACATCCCTCCCCAGCCAGGGGGTCCCTCCTGGGCCAGGGGATGTCTCCCGGACCAGGGGCTCCCTCCCGGACCAGGGGCTCCCTCCCGAGCGCTCCTGCGCGCACTTTGCGGCCACGAACCGGCCGCTTCCACCTCGCCTCTTCCCGCAATGGGTTAAAACATTTGTGTCTCGGAGCGTCCAGAGCTCTCAGGGTTCCCCAAAGGAGCGTGTCCTTGTACCTGCGGAGGCCGGGAGGCGCCGGGTGAACCCGGGAAAAGCGCGTTTGTGACCTCCAGAGGCGTTGCTGCCTTGCCACAGCCGTCAAAAGTTGAATTTGCATGGGAATGTGTCAGCACTGCCTCTGACTGCAGGAGTTCAACTTGCGTTTTCCGGAGGCATGTGCAGCCTGATTTATTAATGGCGCAAGGACTGGTTGGTTTATTTTAACTGCGAAGTTAAAAAAAAAATCACTTTGACATAAATATCTGCTAGCAACTTGCATTTTCCTGGTGTAAAAATATCTATTAGCTGAAATGTGGCTTCTTAGCAATTCCAGAGCCTTGGGAACTGTTTGGGGCAAGGGGGAAAAATGCAGTTTGAGCAATTATCGGTTCTGTTGCAACAGCAGTGAAGTCAGCCGTGCAGAGATCCCTGCAGACCTGGGGTTGATATCCCGTGTCTGGGGGAGGCTCCCAGCGCTCGCAGCACATCTCAGAGCCGCTGCAGCTGGGGCTGTCTGACATTACAGCGTCTGAAATGACTCAATATTTGACTTCCCCGCTTTGGCGATGCCTCCTGACTGCAGGAAGGGTGTTCTGGTCCCCGCTGGGGCTCAGGCAATGAGCGGTGCCTGCCGCTCCCTTTGAGGGTAGCGGCGCGTGTTTCCACTGATGAGCTCGCTAATTGGGGTGGGCTTTTATCCCCAGCGCACGCAGGGACTCAAACAGGTCACTCGGCTGTGCAGGGAAGGTGAGCGTTCTCCCCGGCAGGAGGAGCCCGGCTGGAGTGTGCCACCTCTCAAGGTCACACGGTGGCAGCTGATGGCAGAGACGAGCCCTTGGCACCCTCAGCTCCCGGCTGCTCCTTTAAACCCACTGAAACTTTCGCATCTTCCTCCAGAGATGTCCCTGAAGTCAGGAGGCACGAGGGGACTCAGATGGAAGGCCAGACCCCTGAGTTTCCTGTGATTTAATGCAGACTTTCTGCAGCACACTCACACCCTGCTACTTCTGCTCCTTACATCATCATCCTGACGAGCAAGGAGACTCAAATTCATCTGTACGGGGCTTATGCATCGGTTTGTGGGCTCTTGGAGAACCCTCTGTGGGGAATAGGAACAAAGGAAAAGTAACTGAGTTAAGAGTGCCCTTGGTGCAGATGAGGGGCAGCAAATGCCCCAGGGTGTTCCTACATCTGGGGCTTGTGGAAAGGTCCTGATGTAAATCAGCCTGTGCCTGAAGGAAACCCCCCGAGCTGCTGTAGAACTGCACAGACTCCCCAGAGGTGGTCCAGGGGGAAGCTGCCACGGTCCCTGGAGTTCTGCTCCCCAGAAGTGGGCAGGGAGCCTCCCAAAAGGGCTCTCCTCGTGTGAGAGCTGGTGGGACTGTCCAGCAGAGGGAAGACAAGAATGACTGCAGAGGGTGAGGACAAACCTGTGGGTTTCTGACAGCAGCCCCTCTTGGGGTGTCTGTGGCTGCTGGAGGGGAGTTCATGGCCACGACCCCTCCAGCGCTGAGCAGAGGCAGGGAGAGCCCCAAAATGACACCAGAGGGCAAAGGGGAGGGGGGATGCACTCTGTGCTAGCTCTGCTTTTCCATCCTCTGCTGCTCCAGCAGTTCATGCTTTGCACACCTGGGAAGGTGCCCTGAGCACACTTTACATCTTCACAGGGACTCAGAGCTCCTCCAGCGCCACCTCAGACTCCTGTGCCGTGCCTGCAGCAGCCCACGATGGACCCCCAGTGAACACAACCTGGGCCGGGTGCTGCACAGCCTGAGTGCAGACATTCAGTGCCTGAGGAAAGGCCACATTTCAGCTGGTCCCTTCCCTTAATGCCAGCCTCTGATCTGCAGAGCAGAGCTCTTCCCCTGGCTGCCACAGTGAATTTAGAGTGAGTTTCAGCATTTTGGGCTGCCTGGGGTATTGGCTCCTGCTGGAGTCTTTAATTTTAATAAGAGTGAAGAGTCTGGAGAAAGGAGTGGCTTTATAGGACGTGAGGAGATTTGTGTCCAGGGCTGATGAGGCTGCACGGAGAGATGCCATCTGAAACCCTCAGGTGACAGGCAGCACTGCTACCAGAGCCTCGGACCCCTCTGCCTCACCACATGGTTAAGGAGCGGGACTTAAAATTGTGGTTTGCTTCTTGCTGCTTGACTTTTCAGTTCTGTTTCCAGGGGCTGGCACAGAAATGTTTCTGAGGGACTGGGTCGAGTGACAGCAGGTATTTTTGGAGAGGGTCACGGGTCCTGTGCCTGGTGCCCCACTGCAAAGGGCAGAGAGCCATTCAATAGCTGGGTGTATTTGCTTGGACTCCTCGGTGCTGCTCAGGCAGAGCAGAGCAGTGCAGGCTGGGCCTGGCTGCAGGGATGGAGCTCCTTCCCAGGATGATTTGTGCTCCTGCTTCCCTCCCTCAATTTACGACAGCCTCTGGGTACTGAGCAGCACTGCAGCAAACCCACGTGCTCCAAGTTTCTTTCTTCCAAGAGCTCTGGTGGTGTTATCCCGAGTGAAGGAACGCAGAAGTGCAGGGAGGAAGGGTCTTTTATAAAAACTGGGATTTAAGGGTTGCTCCTGGAGGCCAGAGGAGGGTCTCTGGCCATCCTGTTCCTCTGGGGGATTGGGAAAATGCATTTTCCCTCTCTGATTGATGGAAAGCAGCTTTGCCCACTTCCCTGCAGCCCTGCAACTCTCAGGCTGGGGCAAGGAGAGAGGCAGCTCCTTGCTAAACCTCGGCAGGTTCTTCCAGTTGGCTTTTCCCCGCAGACTGGGAGTGATCAGGATCAGGCTGGGGGTTTGCTGGCCCAGCCCTGTGCTGTGATGCACCATGGATTCAAAAACCCCTCAGCAGCTGCTGTAAATTGCTTTCTGCCCATCCCTGCCTGACACGTGAACACAAGAATTCCCATGTGCTGGGAATCTTAATGTTCCCTTCCCCTACCTCTGTGCCTGGGTATAAATGTCCTTAAGATGTAATTTTTCCAGCTCAGCCTCCAGAATTTCTAATTATGCCAGGAGAGCTGAGCTGCAGTGGGGCTGGATCCGGCTGCCCTTGTGCCTTTCCCCTGCTGCCCAGACAACTGAGCCTTTGAGCAGGGACAGCCCCTGCTGCTGCTGCTGCTGCTGAGGGAGGGCTGAAATTTGGCAAATCTCAACGAGTTTTCATTTGCGTCAATATTCCGCAGCAAATAACTGGGCACATTTGTAAACAGAGGGCAAACTTAGCACAGTTTCAGAGCTTTCCTGGGACGAACTGGAAGTGCTCTGCTCTCGTCTGGCAGAGGAAAATTCAGTGAGGGATGTGCTTATGGAGGCTGCCTTTGGCTGGGTGTAGCAGCAGGAGTTGTGTTGGATCCTGTGGACACAAAAGAAGGTCCCTGCCCTGGAGAGCTCACAGACAAGAGCTCAGTCAGGAAAAGAGTGGGAATGGCCTTGAGCTGTCTGTTGACCTTGAGTTGCTGGTGACATTTTTGGCTGTAAAGCACTGGTGGGGTGTCACTGAGTGTCCCTTTGCCAGCCCTGGGCTCAGAAAGGCTCTGCTGGCCGGGCACCATCTGGTCACAGCAAGGGGATGCTGTGGAGAGCCCCTTTGCACCCTGAGGGTCACACTGGGCAGGGCAGGGCTGGGGCTGAGTCACCCCTCGGGTGCTCCTGGGCTCTGGGATGTCCCCCCGTTCTCCCAGGGGACACAGCAGTGTGTCTGCACCCTGAGGAACACTCTTCTCCTCTCTCCTCCTGGAGCACGACTGTGCCAATGCAGGGGCACTGCCATGGCACCTCACCGTGGCACCTCACCTGTCACTGCCCTGGCACCTCACCTGTGCCCCTCGCAGGGCTTTGGGAGGTGTTGGAACAGGGCCCTCGGGTAAAGGTCCTCGGGGTGAAGGGCAGGAGAAACCCTCCACGGGAGGCTTGGGAGCAGCCCGGGCTGTGGGGTGAGAGAGCTGCAGCAGCCCTGGGGAGCCAGAGCTGGGGCTGAACACCGGGACGGGCTCCTGCAGCCTCCCCAGGGCACAGGGAGGGGCACGGGGAGGTGGCACAGGGAGGTCACCCAGGCAGGGTGGCACAAGAAGGTTGGCACAGGCGGGTGGCACAGGCAGGGTGACACAAGGAGAATGGCACAGGGGAGGTGGCACAGGGAGAGTGGCACAAGGAGAATGGCACAGGGAGGTGGCACAGGGAGAGTGGCACAGGGAGGTGGCACAGGGAAGGTGACACAGGGAGAGTGGCACAGGCAGGGTGACACAGGGAGGGTGGCACAGGAAGGTGGCACGGAGCAGGAGCCTGTGCAGAGCAGAGCTCTCTCCTCGGGGGCTCGGTGCTGCCCGGCCCCGGCTCAGGGCCTCGGTGTCCGGTTACCGAGCGCCAGCCCCCGGCGGAGAGCGGGGAGCTCTCGGTGCTCTGCTGGCAAGGCACCCGCTCTGTGATGCACTGCAGCAAAAGCCCTGTCTGAGAACTCCTCGGCAAAAAGGACATTGCAGGGGAAGGGGAGGGGGGACCGTGGACGCCCAGGACGCAAAGATGCTGCTGCAAGTGCTGTGACAGCCAAGGCTGGCCTGGGCTGCTTCCCTGCAACCATTTAGTGATTGAGTTGGCCAAGCCCATCGCCCTGTGTCTGCGGGTGGATGCAGCGTCCCTTCCCTGGATGTCCCTTCCCTGAATGCCCCTTCCCTGGATGTCCCTTCCCTGGATGTCCTTTCCCCTGGACCTCCCTTCCCTGGATCTTTTCCCTGGGTCCTTTCCCTGCTGTCCTTCAGGCCCAGGAGGGACAGGAGTGTGTGTGGCTGTGTCCCCAGGGGCTCAGGGACCTGCCAGGGCGAGGGAGCAGCTCCAGGAGGGGAAGTGAACTTGGGTGAGAAGCCACCAACTGCAGCAGCAGCTCTGCAGCCACCTCAGGCAGGCTGCCCCAGCCGTGTGGGGACAGAGGTGACAGTGGCAGAGCACTGTGCAGCAGCAGTGCTGGCAGCAAGGAGCAGGGAGAAGCTGCTGCTGATGCACTGCAGGTGATGCTTGGCCTGCAGCATGCGCAGGGCACAGTGCCTGTCCTGCAGGGCAGCAGTGAGATAAGGGCTGGTTCCTGCATCTGCCCTGCCGGGGGGTCACGCTCTTCCCTGGGCCCTTTCTGGCCCCCAGGTGATTCCCTGTGGCTGCAGAGGAAGGCTGCAGACCACCTGCCAGCCCAGCTGTCCTGCCCCTGGGGGGAATGGCCCCACAGTGACACCCCAGGGGTGGAGGAAGATCCCCCTGGCCCCTGGTGCCACACCTGGGCACAGCCTGCCGAGGTCACAGGAGTCTCCCAAGGGTGGGCAGCCACCTGGAGCTCCTGGCAGCTGGTTTGGCCACCGTGCTCTGGAAGGAGTTGCAAAGGAGTGTGGGGCTTTTGAACCTGGTGTTTCAAAGCGAATCTGTTACCTTAACTCCTTCTAACTACAGAAATGCCAGCGAGGAGGAGCAGGGGGATGTTTGCTGGTGTTTCCTGGGGTACAGCTTCTTGTGGTGCTTTGGCATTGGAGAAGCATTTTGCAGGAGCCCCTGGATGAGGAAATCCTCACGGTTCTGCTCCTGGTGCTTGTTGTGTGCTGTGCCACCTCCAGGGCCTCCAGCTGCTTTTCCCCAGGCGGGAAGGGGCAGGGATTTGGAGAAGGTGGATTAGGAAAAGCGTTTCTTTCCCTGGCTGTGGTTTGGAGAAGACCCAAGGGGCTGCAGAGGCAGGAGAGGAGGGGTGGGCAGGTGAGCAGTGGCACTTTCTGCTGCCCTTGCACCACCCCTGGGTGCAGCGCTGCTGCTCAAACCTCCCTCCCTGAGCACCTCTGCGTGTGAGGCACTGAACCTGACCCCTTTTCTTGATGGTTCTGCAGATGTGAGCACGGAACAAAACAGAAATACCTGCAGTGTGCTGGGCACGGGGGAGGGAGAACAGCTGACAGCAAAAAGCCCAGTTCTCTTAAACTGGTCCACCAAAGAGACCCTTTGTTTCCACCCCTCAGTCAGAGCCTCCCCCAGAGGTCACTGAAGGACACTGTCCCTCCTGCCCCCCGTGTCACCCTGGGTGCCTGCCGGGTGGGGGATGTCTCCCCAGCAGCTCGGAGGAGGCCAGGAGATGTCACCCCCAGGACAAGGTGTCCCCTGTGCCTGGCTCCCAGCAGAGGGAAGCAGCAGCTCACCAACCTGAGCCCTGAGCTCAGCCCTGAGCTCCTCCAGTCTTTAAAACGACCAAACAAAACCCCACACCACCTGCCCGAGCACAGATTGATTTCTCTCGCTGCTGAAGAGGAAAACTTTTGAGTAGCAGGGAACTGCTACCTGTGATTGCAGCACCTATTCCTATCCGCAAGTCCCGTCCTTCACCTCGGGGGCGACCCTTAGTGCAGTCCCTGCTGGATTCCTGACAGAGCAAAGGCTGAGGCTTGGGCTGTGCCTGTGGATAGATTAGGGGCTGTGTGAATTGGGGAGGATCCTCCCTTTTATCCTGGTTGTGCCCGTGAATGATGGAGACGCTGCTTTTCTGAGGAAGTGAGTGCAGTGCTGATGGAAATGCTCAGAAAGTGGGGGAAATGCAGATGGATGAACTTGGTGAACTGGAGCTGGCCCTAACTCAGCCCGAGGGAGCAAATGGAATGACTTCAGTTTCTTGTGACTCTTTGCTCTTATGACCTTAGTCCAAAAGTCTCTCTTTTGTCTTTTTGCCTTTTTTTTTGATGTGAAACTGGGTCTCCAGCTTGCTGCTGTCCATTTTTCCCATCAGCTAATCGGCAGCATCCCTGTGCCACCCAGGCCCTGCTGCTGTGGGTGAGTGTGACAGTGTCACCCCAGAGGGTGGCACAGTCCAGGAGGGATCAGCAGCTGTTTATGGGGTGTCTGCTTGGTCCAGGAGTAACGTGGTGCCGTGTCCTCAGCAGCTTTCCCCCCACTGACATTAGAGGAACAGGTTTTTCCATTGCAGGAAAAAAAAGCAGAAAATACACATTTCAGTCCCTCTACTTTGGGCTTTTTCAGCTGAGTGGAGCCCAGCGTGTGGCAGCCCCTCAGTGCTCCAGCTCCTGTCTCACAGTGGCAGTCAGTGTGCTGAGATGCTCCTGCACCCGGCAGCTGAGGCTCCCCCAGGAACAGGAACCCTCCTGGTGCGGGGCTGAGCAGGGGCAGAGGGGCCGGGGGATGGAGGCTCTGGGCTCGGAGCAGTTGGGCTTCCCCTGGGTGCCTGGCTCCTCCTCACCCTGTGCTCGCTCTGCCTCACTTCCCCGTGCTCATCCTCCCGCCTCCTGCTTCTGCAAAAGGGGAAATGTTCCCCGGCTGTTCCGTCCCCAGGCTTTGGGGAAAGCTTCTGCCACTGAGCCTGGGGCTCCCTGTCCCGGTCACTGGGCTCCGTGTCCGCCCCTGTGCAGCTGCAGCTGCCCGGTGCCCATCTCATGCTGTGCCACTGCCTCTGCCAGCGTGTGCAGCCGTGCATGGGCGCAGCACAGGTGCCGAGGGCTCTGCAGGGGAGCCGGCCACAGCTGCACCTACCCGCACCTCAGTTCTGCAGGTGCTCCTGACACCTCCTGGGCCTCGAGCAGCCCGAGGGGCCCGAGCTGTGGCAGGAATCCTGTGCCACGGCAGGAGTCAATCCGGAGCTGTGACAGCAATCCCGTGCTCTGGCCGGAGCCGTGTCCCTGTCCCTGTCCCTGCCCCTGCCCTGTCCCTGCCCCTGTCCCTGTCCCTGTCCCTGTCCCTGTCCCTGTCCCTGTCCCTGTCCCTATCCCTGTCGCTGTCCCTGTCCCCGTCCCTGTCCCTGCCCGTGTCCCTGTCCCTATTCCTGTCCCTGTCCCTGTCGCTGTCCCTGTCCCCGTTCCTGTCCCTGCCCATGTCCCCGTCCCTGCCCGTGCCCGGTGCACTCGGGGCTGTCCCCGCTGTCCCCGCGCGGTGACACCGCGGCGCTGGCGCTGTCTCGGGCTCAGGAAGAGCCTTTCCCGGGGCTTGTCTGGGCTTGTTCAGGCCTGAGCCCGCCTCTGTCCGGGCAGCGGCAGCGGCTCGGCCTCTGCGGCCGTCCTGGAGCCCGGGGGAGCCGCGGGAGAGGAGCGGGAGAGGAGCGGGAGAGGAGCCTGCCCCGAGCCCAGGTGAGCACTGCCCCAGGTAAATGCTGTTCCTTCTCCTGCCCCGAGCCCAGGTGAGCCCCGCTCCTTCTCCTGCCCCATGCCCAGGTGAGCACTGCCCCTTCTCCTGCCCCGTGCCCAGGTGAGCACTGCCCCTTCTCCTGTCCCGTGCCCAGGTGAGCCCCGCTCCTTCTCCTGCCCCATGCCCAGGTGAGCCCCGCTCCTTCTCCTGCCCCGTGCCCAGGTGAGCACTGCCCCTTCTCCTGCCCCGTGCCCAGGTGAGCACTGCCCCTTCTCCTGCCCCGTGCCCAGGTGAGCCCCGCTCCTTCTCCTGCCCCGTGCCCAGGTGAGCACTGCCCCTTCTCCTGCCCCCTGCCCAGGTGAGCACTGCCCCAGGTAAATGCTGTTCCTTCTCCTGCCCCGTGCCCAGGTGAGCCCCTGTCGCTCGGTGCCTTCCTCTTCCTCCTTTCCCTCAGGCCCCTCATAGGGAGATGCAGGCGGAGTTTGGGGATGCTGGGCTGGGTTTTGGGGGTCGCACATAGGAATAGCTCAGCCTGAGGGTCCTGAGGAGCTGTGAGACAAATCCTTGTGAGACAGGGATCGGTGTGGAGTTGGGCTGTGTGACACAGGGATTGCTGTGTGAGGCTGTGTGACACACGGATCGGTGTGTGTTTGGGCTGTGTGAGACAGGGAATTGCTGTGAAGTCGGGCTCTCTGTGATGCATTGCCATGTCAGGCATTTACACGGGGAACATAAAGCTGGATGCTGAAATCTTTGTGAGGAGCTGGCAGCTGCTCCCCTGTGCTGCCACACTTGGCACAAACTCTCCTCTCCAGTGCTGTGTTCCTGGCCCGCTGTGTTTTCTCCTCGTTGCCTGTGTGATGGAAAGGTTAAATGGCACAGCCCAGGTGCTCACACGGGGCAGGAGAGCTCTGCTTTACCTTTATTCTGAGCACGGGCCCACCCATGCTCTGTGTCTGCTATAAAATGCACTCACCTGTCAGCAGCCTCTCTCTCCCCTGTACACCAGTCGGATATTTCATTAGCTGTATCCATGGCAGGGCATTTTGGAGTTTCCAGAAGCAGTCACTTTTAGAGGCAGGTCTGTTTCCTTGTGTTTTGAAGGTAAACCAGCAGTAATCTTCTAGTAACTGGTACAGATCATTTCTTAATGCAAATGGAGAGAAGTTAATAACACATGAGCCATTGTTTTCTTTCCAAAGGGAGACTCAGCTGAAGGGGCTTATACGAGAGTGGGGATCTAATTCAAGCCCTCAGTTTTATAGATTTCTTTTTGTTTTCATTTGAATGTGTTGTAGGAGAAGTGACCAGGCATTCCACCTCTGCCCAGCCTGCCTGGAGCAGCCCTGGATAAAGGATCCTGCACCCAGTGCACCAGAGAAGGCTTTGGGAGGAGGAATTAGAGTTAAAAGAATTGCATGCTACTGGAAATGGAGCTGGAATCTTCCCCTTGGTGATGTAAGTCTGCAGGGGAGGCAGCTGAGGTGCAGGACTCTCTCCTGGTCTGGAATAGTGCAGTGCACTCCTGGGGAGCTGAAAAATGCATCTTGCAGGGGTGATGGTCCTTTGTGTCAGGGAGGTGCAGCCTGGGCCAGGCTGGGCAGCATCTGAGGGTGACAAATGTACAGCTGGGTGGGTCTGGCCTTGGGAGAAAGGAGGGAGGCATGTCCAGGGGGCTCTCCAAAGATCCCAGCCTGGCCCCTGATCCCAGCCTGGTCCCTGATCCCAGCCCAGCTCCTGTGATCCCAGCCTGGCTCCTGTGATCCCAGTCCCTGATCCCAGCCTGGCTCCTGTGATCCCAGCCTGGCCCCTGATCCTGGCCCTGTCTCTGCACTGCTGGGTTGGTCAGTCAGGGCCCTGCTGCTCCTCCCTGCCTGCAGCATCTGGGCTCTGCCCTGGCTGTTGCTGAGCCCCTGAATCAGCAGAATCCCCCAGGCCGGTGTCCTTAGGTGTGCTGGCTCTGCAGAGAGGAGCAGGAGCATCCCTGCAGCCTGGGCTGGGGCTGGCAGCAGCCTCTGCTGCAGGGTGATGTGTCTGGGCCCTGTCTGCACCGCAATTAGCAGCTCTGGCAATTACCAGCTCTGACTCAGCTGCTGGTGGAGCTGAGAGCTGATGCAGTGAGCTCCAGAGCCCCTCACCGACCTTCTCTGGAGGCAAACTGGTGCTCGTGGGACTGACAAGATATGTCTGTTTATGGGACCTGCTAAAGGGCAGCTTTACAAGAACATTTGGGTCCAGTCTGGGTGTTTTATCCAAGTGAGATGAGGTAGAGGAATGGTTTAAAGGGAGGAGAAGGTGCACCAAGGCCGTGCACTGAGGTGTGAAATACATCCTGGGTGACACAAAGGTGCTCTCCTGGTCACTGAGACAGGGCTGCTGGAAAACCCTGCCAGTCAGAGCTTGGGATGCTGCTGCTGGGCGTCTCTGATCCCATCTGGGAGAGAAGAGGGTGGAAGAAAGTGATGAAAGCTGTTACTCATTGTTACTGCAAGGGGAAGAATGGAATTTCCTGGAGTGTGGAAAGCAAAGGGCTTTTTGCTTTTTTTTTTTTTTTTTTGCTTGTCTTCATGGAAAAAGTCAAAATTTAAATGTAAAAGAAAGGAAGAAGTTGCTCTGAGTGTGGCAAAGAGTGAATTGTTTGACTCTGCTGTGGAAGGAGGCCAGGTCTGGGGTGCTGTGTGAGCTGGTTTCTCCCTGCACAGAATGTGGAGAAATTCAGTGAGTGATGTGTGGATTTATTCTATGGCCTCATCTTGTCCTGGTGTGGGGATTTATTATGGCTTAAGCCAGTGGTGTCAGCCAGGCTCAGATCCCAGCTGAGGATTCACTGGGCTGAGATGAGGTGGATTTTCCATTAGGTGCCTTTAAGGGATGGGAGGATATTGTTGCTTCAGGTTTCCTTCATACTGTCCTTAACTGTACCGTGTTTTATGGACCTTTTTTTGTCTGTATTTCCTGGAGTGGGGGACTGAGTGACAAAACAGAGCTGTGCTGCAGACCTTGGCCGTTGCAACAACCTGCGATCCTTCAGGGGTGTTCCCTAATGTCCCCTGTTACAGAGAGTGCAGGAAAGTTTGTGGAGAGAAGCTCCTGGGAGCCCCCAGTGTGACCCCAGGGCTCCCAAAGTGCCTTTTCACTGTCCCTGCAGGGAGAGCAGGGAGCCCAGTGTCCCCTGGCCTGGGTGACCAGGGCCCATCAGCTGGCCTTGAGATGCTGCTGCCTCTCCCGCAGGACTCTTCTGGGGGTTTGGGGTGCTTTTTGCCTGGTTTGCCGCCTTTTACAGAAAGCAGCAGCTCGTTCTGCCCCTGCTGCTCTCGGTTCTGCTTTGTTCTCAGCCACCTGCGGCTCGGGGCAAAGGTGTTGTCCCATTTCCCCAGCGGTGGCGGTGCTGGGAGGAGTCCCTCCGAGGGGTGGGACTGCCCGGGGAGCTCCGAGCCTGCGGCTCCCGGAGCCTCTGCTCCTCTGCCCTGCCTGCGATCAGCCCCGGCAGCAGGAGAGCACCTGGGAGCAGCAGCGTGGATCACCTGGGAGCAGGAGCATGGATCACCTGGGAGCAGCAGCATGGATCACCTCGGCAGGAAGGTGGGCTCACCTGGGAGCATGAATCACCTGGGAGCAGGGACATGGGATCAGCTGGGAGCAGGAGATCACCTGGGAACAGCAAGATGGGCTCACCTGGGAGCAGGAGCAGATCACCTGGGATCAGGAGTGTGGGCTCACCTGGGATCAGGAATGTGGGCTCACCTGGGAGCAGGAGTGTGGACTCACCTGGGAGCAGGATCAGGCGTATGGGCTCACCTGGGAGCAGGAGTGTGGGCTCACCTGGGAGCACCATGGGCTCACCTGGGCCCCCAGATGGACCTCAGGGGCTCCTGGCAGCTGGATCAGCTCCTCCCACAGCCCTGGAGGGCCCTGGTAAACCTCTCTCCTCTCCAGGGAGTGTCACTTCGTCTCTTGAGGGAAGCTTCTGCCCTGTGATTAATTAAAGAAAGGCAATCAGGAGTTGTTGAGCTGTGTTTGGGGAATTGGGGTGCTGTGGGGAGCTCGGAGGAAAAGGATGCATTAAAACAGGCCTTAATGAGCACTGGCAGGAGTCAAAGCCTTTCCTGGATGATTCTGTGGGATAACACAGAGCTAACCCCAAAACCTTTGGGAGCACTAACCTCAAACTCAGGATCCTCCCATTGCAGGATCTGTGTCAAGACACAGGCAGAATTTATCAAACGTGTGTTTATCAAATTTATCAAGTTTTACCTTTCAAAGGGAAGCCTGTCTGTAAGGCTGAAGGTCAGGGAAGGAGTGTCTTTGGGGCAGCAAGGCCCTTCCTCTCCTGCCTGGAGGCTCACAGGAGGAGAGGCTGGTGTCTGTGGGGAGAAGGAGAGGGTTTGTTCTCATTCTGCCACCACCACGGTGGTTTGTCTGGACTCCTGGAATTGCTGAGGCTGATTTTTCTCTGGGAGGGCAGCTCACCCTGGTGAGAACAGGGGACTCAGCTCAGACTTGTGCATTCCAGGGCTTAGGGCTAGAAAGGGTTGAGGAGAACAGCCTGAATAAAGGACCCTGGGCAGCCTGGGGTGGCTTTGAAGTCAGCCTGGTCTAAGGCAGGCAGTGGAAGGAGCTGGTTCCAACCTAAACCTTTCTGAGGTGTGAGAACTGTCCCTTGGTCTTTTTCACTCAGACTTCCTCCTCTCGCTGGGTTTCACCCAAACATTTCACAGATGAAAATTCAGCTCTGTTTTGCCTTACAACAGGAAATATTCGAAGCTCCAGAGGATCTGTTTACATCAGGTTTTCAGTGGGAATTGCTCAGATCTTTGGTGCAATTCTTCAGTTCCCAGCTCAGGGGCTGGGCAGAGAGTAAAACTCCCCTTGCTGACAGCAGGAGGAAGACACAATGCAGGGAATGAAGTGAAACAAATGTGCTGGGTGAAACGAAGCGCATTGAACGTGGCATCACATATTTCTGTGCTGACAAAGTCATTGCTGCACATCTTACCTGACAGGACCTTCTCACCTTTCTTGGAATGCAGAATTTCTGTAACAGGAGAGTTTCTTTCCACCTCCCACACCCCTCAGCTTGTTGTTGTTTTATGGTGATGGTTTTTTCTTCACTGGCTAATTCACTGTTCCGTGATCCAGCAAACAGCTTTTTCCTGCTGTTCTGTCACCCCTGCAGGGAGGTTTAGCAGGAGCTGGATCCAGGCCCCCACCCCAGCAGACAGGGGGGACTTGCTGGGGGGTTCCTCTCTCCTGCCAAAGCACCCCAGAAGTCAATGTGAAGGGAAACAGGTCATGTGTTATCTTTTCTCTAAAGAGAAAATTGCCATTTTGGGGCAAGTGGAGCCCTTCAATGGAAAATCCAACTGAATGTGACCATATAAACTTGGAGTGGCACCTCTTTAAGTTGTGGATTTATTTGTTTGCCCCTTTCCTAAAGCACCAGATACAGGTAGCAAGCAGCAGAGGGGAGCTAAAACGACTTGAAAAATTAAAAGCAGGGTCGTTATCTTGCTGCAAAGATGTTCCCCATGAAAACGTCTCTCCCTGGCCCTGTCATATTTAGTTTTCAGTGGCTCAAAGGAAAGTTTCCCAGTTCCCCAAAGGGTGATTCTGCAGCCTGCTCTGTCCCCAGGAGGATGGAGGATGAGGGACCGTGCTGGGAGGCAGGAGTTTGGGGCTCTGACATCTGCCCTCCAGCCTGGAGGGCTCACCCCTTGCCCTGCAGCACGGCAGGCTTCTGGGGACTTGGTGGAGGAGGAAATATATAATAATTTAATATAATTCCCTGTGAGCACAGCAGGGTGAGAACAAAAAAGGACCGAGGGTCTCAGCTCGCTCTGTCCTGCTGCCCAAACACAAACCAGGTGCTGGGACTTTTGGAATTTGAAGCTTGGTGCATTGGCAGGGGGCTGGAGGTCTGGGAAGCCCCAGGTGTGACAGGAGCCGGGGCCCCTCCTGGGCAGCACCTTTGCTCTCAGGTGTTGCACAAGAGGCCCTTGGGCAATCAGTCACCTGAGGGGGAACACGTTCCTTTGTCCTGCGGGTTGTCTTCCCACGTTTGTGTGCCTGTGTTCCCAGGAGCTGAGGGCTGGATAACCCCGGGCTGCTGCGGTGTGTAACAGCAAGGTGCTCTGCCTTCAGTGCAGGTGAGTGTTGGTGCCTTTCCTCCCGTGTGTTCCCTGTGAATTCTCTTCCTGGGCAGCCTCTGAGCCCCCTGAGCACTGCAGAGAACACTCCAGCAGGGTTATTATGTTGTTATTGATATGTATATTATTGATATGTATATTATTGATATTTATATTATTGAAATTTATATTATAAAACCTGTATTTAAACAGGTTTTGTATCTCAAACTCCTCAGCATTTGGAAAGCCTTTATTGTTCCACTGTCCTGCCTGAGTGGTGGTGTGAATATTTATATTATTGATATTTATATTATAAAACATGTATTTAAACAGGTTTTGTATCTCAAACTCCTCAGCATTTGGAAAGCCTTTATTGTTCCACTGTCCTGCCTGAGTGGTGGTGTGAGGGACTTGAGATAAATGCGGATCACAGACAAGTCAGCTGTGTTTGTCTTGGGGCTATTGGTAACTTTTACAGGCCCTAGGCAGGATTTGGGGGTAAGGGACGGGATGACTGTGGATTTATGAATTTGAGCCTCTTCTCCCTCGAAAGCTTTTCCTTCAGCACTGCTGCAGCCCCTCCCTGACCCTCTGTTTGTCCCCAGGCTGTGAACCCGTGTGCAGGAGAGCAGAGGAGAGCAGAGGAGAGCAGAGGAGGATCCCAGCTGTGCTGCCAGCTGTGAGTGTTTCTTTGGCAGTGTCTTAGCTGGTTGTTGTGAGCAATAGTCGAGGAAGCAATCAGCAAGTATACTGCCCTAGAAGTGCTGCACATTGTTGGGCTTCCCTCGGCCCCTGCCCGGGGGCTGCAGCTGACCCATGTCACTGATGTCACTGATGTCACTGATGTCACTGCGCTGGAGAGGAGAAGATGGACTCAGCACTGCAGGTTTGGTTTTTCCTTTGTCCCCCCTGGAGGGCTCTGCTCTCTGCACCATTCCTTTCCCAGTTGTTCCTGTTGCTGCTCTGCACTTTTTCTGTCCCAGGTCACTACCATGAAACCACTGGTGAGGTTTCAGGGATGTGCATCGTGGCTTTTTTCCCCAGCCTGGGGCTCAGGTGATCCCCTTTTGTGTCTCACCTGTGCTAAAGCCCAGCCCTTCCCCTTGCCCGGTGTGTTTGCTTTGCAGTAAAAGCTACACCCCCCAAATTCCTGCAGTCTGGCCTATTTTCCAACTGCTAAATATAAGAGGTGCAGTCCACACCTCGCTATTATGGGTAATGAGAATATTACAGAAACATCTCGGGGTAATTCCACGGGGATCAGGGCAGAGGCAGCTCTTTGCCTCGTGTGTAAATGCCCTTCCCAAAGTGCCTTTCCCACAGAGCCACCCTCTGTCCCTGCTGCAGCCTGAGCTGATCTGATCATCAGGTCCTAAATGTGATTTTTGGTATTCCTTGGTGGCATTCTCTGTTTTGTTATGGAATGTACAACTTTAATATCTTTATTTTTTCCCCACACAGCCGCAGCATGAAGGAATATCCCGTATTAATCCCCTCATTTAAATTTGAAATTAATAACTATCACAACACTTTGGAGCATCTTTTAATCCATTGATTGCTGCTGGCTGGGTTCCAGCAGTGTCACTAATTACATTCTGCCTGCAAAAAAAATTCTCATTGCTCGTGGCTTTTTTTGGGAGGTCTTTTTTTTTATATTTTGAGAGCTGCTGGCTGGAATCCTTGTGCCATCTCTGCAGCCTGACGACACCTCCTTATGCTAATGGGGCTGGTTAAAATGACTGAGCAATCTCTGCTTGCTGGAGGAAAAGCCCCTGGCCTTGCTGAGGGGTGGGTGCTGTGTGTGGGGTACAAACTCTGCTCGGGGCTCCCTGGGGATGGGGCAGGAGGGGCTCAAGCCTCATCCAGCAGCTTTTTCTCGGGTGATGCTCCTCCATCCCCACCCTGAGCCTGCCAACAGCTGAGGGTTTGTGACTGCAGGAGCTGCCTCTTGTGTTGGGCTGCCTCAAGGGGGTTTCCAGCAGACTGGGAATAAATTAAAACTAGCTTTAATTCCGTTTATTTTCAGTTAGTGTCTCCGGAGGATGTGGAATTGACCCAAAACTAGCTTTAATTTCCTCATTTTCAGTTGCTGTGGTGACATGAGGGTGCTCCTGCCCCAGGCTGGTGACACATCTGGCTCCTGGAGGGGAGTGGGAGCTGCTGGAATTCAGCTGGGTGGAATTCCTGCTGCTCTTTAGCTGCCTGCACTGGGGCTCCTTTCCGTGGTAGATACATGGGGAAGGTATTTCCTTGTGGTTTTTTTTTTAACTTGAGTCTTCTGAATCTCCTTGGAGAAAGGTGTCTGGAGGGGGCAGCTGCTGAGGGGTGCTTCTGGAGGCTCTGAGTGAACATTCTGGAACTTTCTGAGCAGCCCTGGGTGTCTCTCAGCTGAGCTGGATCAAAAGCTGTCAGAACTATCCAAAGGGGAAGAGAAGGGGTTAATGCAGCCAAGGATTAGGTCCTTAATCTGGGCCAGGAGTAGAAGAAATGTAGAATTTTTTTTGGTCACATGCTGGAAAAAGGCACAAAGGACAAACAGGAGGGTTTTCAGCTCCCTCAGAAGCCTTCCCTCAGCCACCTTTCCTTTCAGCCAGGCGCTGACCCCGAGGATCAGGGGCTGGCTCAGGAAAACGCTCCCATTGCCCTGGAAATGAAGAGCTCAGGTGCTGGTAAAACCCTTGGCTGGCTTTTTCTCGAAATGCTGCTGCAGTTCCAGGGCCGGGTCTGTGCCTGGGGGTCGGGGCTGGGCTCTCCAGGTCCCAGGCTGTGCCGAGGGCTGTGCAGGACTCCTTTAACTCTGCGTTCCTCAGGGAAGGGTGGCAGTTGTGTGTCTTGGTTGTTCTCAGACTAATGAGGGTTAGAAGCAATTGTTGTGCCTTCCTTGGCTGGAACCAGCTGCATGGTGCTTTGAGGTCTCAGGCGTTAAAGGTTCTGGTTGTTGCAGCGCTCATCTGCTTTTTAACTGTTTTTTAATGGGTTCGATGAAACTGGACTCAGCTTCTTTTCTGAGGGTCTGAGCTGTGGGCTGGTGCAGGCACAGGAGAAGGTGACCCAGGCCCTTTGCTGCTGCTGGAGCCTCCTCCTCAGAGGAGCTGCTTAGAGCAGGACAGCGGTGATGGGAGAACTGTCCTTGTGCCGGGCCAGCAGTGACCTCTGCTGGGAGCTGCGGCTGTGCTGGGGACACCGGGAGTGCTGGGGACACTGGCTGTGCATGCTGGGGACACTGCTGGGGACACCGGGAGTGCTGGCGACACCATACTGGGGTCACTGGGACTGCTGGGGACACTGTGCTGGGGACACAGTGCTGGGGACACCGGGAGTGCTGGGGACACTGGCTGTGCATGCTGGCGACACCGTACTGGGGTCACTGGGAGTGTTGGGGACACTGTCTATGCTGTGTTGGGGACACTGTCTGGCTGTGCTGAGGACACTGAGTGTCTGTGCTGGGGACACCAGGAGTGCTGGGGACACTGTGCTGGGGACACTGTGCTGGAGACACTGTGCTGGGGACACCGTACTGGGGTCACTGGGAGTGCTGGGGACATTGTCTATGCTGTGCTGGGGACACTGTCTGTGCTGGGAACACTGTGCTGGGGACACTGGTTGTGTTGGGGACACTGTCTGGCTGTGCTGGGGACACTGGGAGTGCTGGGGACACTGTGTCTGTGCTGGAGACACTGGCTGTTCTGGGGACACCGGGAGTCAGAGCTGTCACTCCATCTCTGGCCTTAAAGTGAGAGTGCTAAAGGCAACTGGGATATCCGAAATTAAAAGATTTCTGGTAAAAAAAACCCCCAAACCTATAAAGGGGCAGAGGTTTTCCTTCCTCACAGGTCTGTGCCCCGAGCTGGGTGTGAGGCAGTGTCTGGAGGCTCAGGAGCAGCCCAGCAGCTCCTCCCTGCGCAGCCCAGAGCCTGGAGCATCTCAGGGCAGTAAAACAGAGCCAGAGCAGAATTCTGCCCCTGTGCTGTCCCACGGGGTGTCTCCATCTCTGGTAGAAGTGTCCCGCTGATGTGGCACTGAGGCCAGGGGACAGCGCAGTGTGAAGGCACTGCCTGTGGTAGCAGAGGTGCTCTGGGCTCTCAGCTCCTAATCAGCACTAAAAGGCCCCAAGGCATATGACCATGTTCCCAGTAAATGGAGAACTGTGCCTCAGCCCAGCTTCCTACCAGCTGCAAAGGCAAAGTAAAAACCCCTTGTTGAAGCCATTAAAAAAAAAAAATAAAGGTTATATCAGTACATTCTGTCTCACAGTGGAGGTAAATTTATGTAGTTACAGCTCACCCAGTGCTTTATAAGATGCAGAGTGCAGCTGTGTGTCAGAAAGCTCTTTTAGTGGTTGGTGGGGTGAATTTCAGTCATTAGAAGAGATTTTCTGTGTCTTTTCACCAAATACCGTGTGGCTTTATCTCCCTCTGAAGGTGAAATTCTGAGCAGGGGATTCTCATTGTGTGCCTTGCTACATGACAAGCAGCTTCCTTCGGTTTTTGTTCCTGAGCTGCAGACAATGCTGCCTTTGAATCGAGATGTGTCTTTGGGCAGTGCCCAAATATTTCTGCTCTCTGGGCAGCTGCAGATTCCTTGGGGCTGGAGGAGGAATGTGTGCTCAGGCCGGGCCAGCTGCTGCCCTGCCCTGCAGTGGGGAGGGGACAACAGCAGGTGACAGGAATGCCACCGAGATGCCGAGTGTCTCGGCCGAGAAAATGGGAGGTGATGGGAATCTCTGGTAAGAATTGTTGGCCTTTTGTTGCTCGGTTTTGAAGCACAAGCTCTGAGGATGCCCTGCCGTGGAGTGGTGACTCCTGTGTGCAGACCTCCCATACATTTCTCCCTGCTGTAGAAAACAGGGAGAGAGCCGGCAGAAAATCCTCTGCCTGTCGTGTCTGTGGTTGTTAAGGCAAAGATCCGTTCCTCTGGTGTTTATTTCAACAAGTTATGATGACCTGACGAGCTGGTTTTTTTCGAACTGAGGAGGAAGGGATACCTGCACCACAGCCACAAGTCAGTGGAAACGCGAGTTCTGGATTTATCCCCATATCTGCCGAGACTTAATTAAGCTGTGTTGTGGAGCCACATCCATCACCCAAAAAAAAAACAAGGCTCTCCGGGCAGGGTGTTTGCCGATGGTTTGTCTGAGATAGGTGGGGCTTGTGCTGGAAAAGTGGGAAAAGGGAAACCAGGGAACAAGGGGGAAGCCAAGAATGTGTGAGAGCAGCAACTGGGAATGAGCCTTGACAGAGCTTTGTCTCGTGGGGTTTGGGGATTTTTGAGGAGTCAAGAGTAGCTAAAGAAAGCCTGCAGTAAGGATAAAGTCAGAAGAGCTCTTGTTGTCAGGTTGTGTGCGGGGGAAACGCGAGTTGCTGCAGTTCCTTTTTCTATAAAGAACCTGCAGAAGGCAGCACCCTCCAAACTAAATTCCTGAACGCGTCAAGCCTGCTTGAGCGAGGTTTCGCTGGGTGGTAATTCCGGCGCGGTGAAAGAAGAGCTCGTTTCCAAAGGAAGTCACTTGTGTGTAAGTGTACAAACGTGAGGTGGCCGTGCGCTGTCCCTGGGGATGGAGGTGTCGGTGGTGAAGGGAAGGGGACCGCAGCAGCCCGGGCGGTTTTCGCTGTCTCGCTCCCTCCTGTCACGCTGCTCTCGGCGGCCGGGGCGGGGGTTTTGATTGGAAAAGAAAGGAAAAAAAAAAGTTTCTGGGCTGCGGGGCCGCGGTGGGTTCGCTCCGTGCGCCCCGGCGGGAGCGGCTCCCGGCCCCTGTCCGTGTCCTGATGTCCGTGGCCCTGTCCCGATCCCTGTCCCCATCTCTGTGCCGGTCCCGGTGTGTCCCGATCCCTGTCCGTGTCCGTGTCCCGGTGTCCCGATCCCTGTCCCGATCTCTGTGCCGGTACCAGTGTCCCGGTCTCGATGTCCGTGTCCCGCTGTCCCTGTCCCCTGTTGCTGTCCCCTGTCCGTGTCCCGGTGTCGGTGTCCCCGTCCCCTGTCCGTGTCCCGGTGTCCCTGTCCCTGTCCCGTGTCCGTGTCCCGGTGTCGCTGTCCCGTGTCCGTGTGGCGGTGTCCCTGTCCCCGTCCCGTGTCCGTGTCCCGGTGTCCCTGTCCCCGTCCCGTGTCCGTGTGGCGGTGTCGCTGTCCCGTGTCCGTGTCCCGGTGTCCCTGTCCCGTGTCCGTGTGGCGGTGTCCCTGTCCCCGTCCCGTGTCCATGTGGCGGTCCCGGCGGGGTTCCCTCGGGCAGGGGCCGGGCCGTTCTCACATGACGGGGGCGGGTCGGGCCCCGCCGCTCCCGGGGCTGCTCCGGCGGCTGCAGCGCTGCGGGCCCGAGCTGCGCTCACTGCGGCCACTGAGAGCCGGCCACTGCGGACACTGCGGGCTGGTCACTGCGGCCACTGAGAGCCGGTCACTGAGAGCCGGTCACTGAGAGCCGGTCACTGAGAGCCGGTCACTGCGGACAGAGCGCGCCCGTCCCGCGGGGCTGCATCGCGCTGTCCCCTCGCTCCTCTCCGCTGTCCCCTGCTGTCCCCTTGCTCCATCCCGCTGTCCTCCGCTCTCCCCTCGCTCTATCCCACTCTCTCCCCGCTGTCCCCTCGCTGTCCCCTCGCTGTCCCCTCTGTCCCCGCTCTGTCCCCTCGCTGTCCCCTCGCTGTCCCCTCGCTGTCCCCGCTCTGTCCCCGCTGTCCCCGGCCCATGGCCGTCCCTCTGCCGCCCACGCGGGTTCCTCTGGCGGAGCGGGTGGCAGTGCTGCTGTCGTGTGCCGTGTCGTGCGGGGGCTCGGCGCTGCTGCTGGCCTCGCAGGCGCGCTGGCCCGAGCTGCGGACGCGGCCGCGGCAGCTGCTGCTCTACCTGTCGCTGGCAGACCTGCTCTCCGCCCTCTCCTACTTCTACGGCGTGCTGCGGGACTTCCAGAGCACCTCGTGGGACTGCGTCCTGCAGGGCGCCCTGTCCACCTTCGCCAACACCAGCTCCTTCTTCTGGACCATGGCCATCGCCCTCTACCTGTACCTGAGCATCGTCAGGGGCTCCGCCGCGGGCTCGGCCCTGCTCTGGGCTTTCCACGCCGTCAGGTGGGTGCTGTGAGCTCCAGGAGCTGCGGCCGCTGCCCTGTGCTGCCTCCTGATGCCGCCTCGGGGGTCACTTGTGTGCTCTTCTCCTCCTCCTCCTCTTCCCCTCTCACTCCTTTGAAACAGGGATTTTTTTTTGTCTTCTCACCAACCTGTTTGTTCCCCCTTTCCCTTCCCAAGTGAGGAGCTGGATACTCGGAGAAGTTTAAGCTTCTTTTGTTCAAGGTCACTTGGGAGAATCTCTGGCGGGTTCTGTTGGCTGAGAATCTGGGCTGCTGCTTTCCCTGCAGTCTGCTCTGGTGTTCTAGGAGTGCTACAACAAACCTGGGGGTGAGATACCTGCCTGCTGCCCCCTTTGGGGTCTGTTCCCACAGCTCCCCACTTCCCCCTGTCAGCCTGGGATCCTGCCCCCTGCCCACGCAGGTTGCTGTAATTCCATCCCCGGAGGAGAATTGTCCAGGGGTGATGAATCTGCTAGAGAAGCACTCTGAGGGTTGTTTTGGCGTGTTTGATTGAAAGCAAGACAAACCAGACCACAGAGTAGCTTTATGTCTCAGTTTCTGCTATTTGGGGCACTGATTTTCCACGTCATGTGTAGTAAAAGCTTTCATTATGCAATTGGGGCTTGTGGAATCATGTGCTACGTCCACGCTGAGCAAAACAGTGATCCTTTAGTCCCCCGTGTTGCCAAGCTTTTGCAATAAATTATAAGAGGAGTGATCTGCTTTAAAAGGGAAAAAAGGAAAAAAAAGCCCTCAGGACAAGTAGAGAATTTTCTTTGGTTTCTTAGTCAAATATTTGTCACCTTTTAGTTTCAGACAGCATCGTTTGGCAGCTGATTGCAGCCGAGCTGAGTCCAGTGAGGATGGAGGGACTTGGAGGCTGAACCAGGGAGGAATTTCAGCTCCTGCTGGGATTGCTGCTCCCACAGGGGCTGTGTGAGGAGCTGAGGGCACTGCCCACGGCCCTGGGCACACCAGGGAGCTGCTGGAGCTCAGAGGAGATGCACTGGAGGAGGATTTCTGGTATTTCGTCTGGAGTAAATCGAGAGTTGCACTCTGAGAGCTGTGGTGAGGACAGGATGCTGGTAGGGAGCCACATGTTGCTTAATGGATGTGAAAAACAAGTCTGACTCCTTCGTGGGCATTCTGGCTCCATCAGGCACATCAAAGAGCTCAGGCAAATCTGCCCTATTTGTGATTTTCCCGTCTGCTAATTGCCTGTGTGGCTTTTGTCTGTATTCCAGTTTCTCCAGCTGGTTTAATGCCACCAAGTGTGGAGAGAGCAGAGCCACTGGAGCAGCGCTGGCTGCAGGCTGTGCACCCCAAAAACTGTAAAAATCCTGGGAGAGCGCTCTAACCCCTTGACACACAGGGAGAGGTGCTCGAACTGAGCAGCTTTTGGCTGAATTAGTTTGATTTTCAGGTCTTTTCAGTGAAAATGAAACGCCATCCTCAGTGCTTGGTATTGATCAGCACCATTTGCTCTTTTTAAAGGCTGCCGAGCGCCTGTGATCAGGTTCTCTGTGTAAATGCCTCCTGGCCTGAGCAGAGCCAGTGTTTAAAGCTGCTTCTGCTTTATGAGCTGTCTGAAAAGCCAGAGAAAACAAGTGAGGACGTGTCCTGTGCCCATCCCCTGGTGACACATCGTCCTGCTTTACTTCCCTGCCCTTCTGTAGTTACCTGAGAAATGAAATTCTGGACACGATGCTGGGAGATGGAGCTGACTAAACACATGCTGGAAGTTGGAATTTTCCCCAGGGAGATCAGGATGTGCCGTGGATCAAACCCGTCAGGCAGGTTTGTGCCACAGGGATTCCTGTGGTAACACATCCACCAGTTCTGGGCTGGAGAGCTGCAGCCTCTGCTTTGGTTTGAAGCTTGTTGAGCTCAGATGAGCTTTGAAAACAAGCCTGCAGTCAGCTTTGGAAACACTTAGGTAGCTGTAGAATGTGAGTTCTGGCATGCAGCAAATGAGCAGGCTCCTCACTGCCCTGAATTTCCAAGTGTCAGGTGTCATTGCTTGGAAAACATCACCTTTGGTGTGGGAGAATTGATCCAAACTCAGGGTGAGAGAGAACCCACCCTGGGGTTGTTTCCTGCTTGGCTTTTGGTACCAATTGCTGACAACATTTGAAAGGGTTTTCATCTCCTGATCAGGCTGTGCAGATCATTATAACCATAAATATCCTTACTTTAAAAAAAAATAATCTATAACATATGCATGCCTACACATCAAAATATATGTTTTATATCTCTCTCTCTATACACATTTATAACCATGTGTATGTTTTCATGTCCATGGACTGCCTGGGTCCCTTCCTGCAGTGCTCACCTCAGCCCTGGGCTGCCTCCTGCAGGGTTGAATTGGGGCACATTTGGAGTTCTGGTCCCAGCGTGTGCTCAGAGCTCCTTCCTGGAGCTGCCTGGGATGTCCTGATTGTCCCTCCCTCCAGAGTGACAACTCCTGTCCCCAGGAGGAAGTGTGTGCAGGCCTGCCTTGGATGGCTCCTGGTCTCACCTGTGCAGGCAGGTGACAGCAAATCACCTGCTTGGGAGAGCCCCGGGGGGGGGGGGGGAAAAGCAGCTGTGCAGCATAAATCAAAATGTGCTTATTGAGAAATCTGAGCCCAGAAAAGCAGGGCACTGACCACTGCTGGAGCTGGGGGGAACTCACCTCGCCTTGTGTTGGTGTGACTGTGCGAAGACCTGCTGGCTTGGATGACTGCTTTATTTCACAGATTACCAGGAGCTGTGTTGGAGGAATAAATACTGTTGTGTCTGGGTCACAGGTTGGATTTCCAGCCTTTTTACAGGGAGGAGGAGTCATCTTCCCTTCTCCCCCACACTGTTTGCATCCAAGTGAGCTTGGGAGAGGCCCAGCCTGCACAACTGCTCCTTGGGGCTCAGGGGAATATTTCTGCTCCTCTGTTGTCTTGGATCCTTTTCCTTCCAGTCCTTACACACACCTGGGCTGAGGAGTCCTGATCTTCAGTTCTCCATTCTCCCAGTTCAGTAAAAGCTCTGACATTTGGCAGCTCTCCCCAGTCTGTCATTTAGGAGCTCTCAAGAACAACTGAATCACCAGTCTCAGTTCTCCTTCCCAGACTGCTGAAATGGAGCTGAAGTTCATGGAAATGTCTGATTCCTTCCTGATTTCACTTTGTTGGTGATCCTTTTGCTTGGTGTTAGTGGTGAATATCCATCTGATCCCAGAATGCTACTCCAGTCAAAATTAACCTCCTGTTAGGCAGCAGGTTTTATTCTTTCACCACTTACCTCCTGAAGGTTTTAAAATCCTTTCCTTAGTGGTGAGTTCTCCTGTGGCCTCTGTGTCTGTGCTTACACTGCCCTGTCTCGTATCCCCACACCGTAATTTGACCTGCTTTTATCTAAATTCTCTTTCAGGTTCAGCTGCTGATGAGATCATTATTTAGCCAAATTAATTTCTTAATTCACTTCCCTTTTTGTTGGTGCCTGTGTGCCTTTAAATGGTTTTTCTGAGGAAGTGCCATTTCTCTTGAGTTCTTCACCTCAGTGCTCAGTTCTTCCAGCAGTGCTGAGAATGAAATGTCTTTGCATTTGCAGTTGTTTTCTGAGAAAAACGCTGGTTTTACCAAAGCAACTCCTGAATTGTGTGGAAACTCTCATGGTGCTGGTGACGTTTGGGATGTTTTTAGAAGCCTGCTCTGATAACAGAGTGGGGAGGGCTTCCTGCAGCACAACTGTCCTTAAATAACAGCACTGGCTGGGATTAGCAGTGCCTGTTCCCAGCTGAACCCTGAAACAAAATGTTCCCAACGGGCTGAAGGCTTCACTCTAAACGTTTTTTACAGCCTCATATTTTTATTTGTTTCTTTTGTGAGTAGGTGAAACCAGACATTTTTTTAAGAGTAGAAAATGGGGGATTTTTGAAACCTGATATCATGGGATTATCTCTGATTCTATGGTTTGGGCCACGGAATTTCTGATAATCTGGTCAAGGCAGCTGCTCTTTGCCTCCCCAGTCTGGTGTCTCTGAGTTTTGGGGCAAGATCCTTCCTGTGCTCCCTGCAGCTGCTCCAGGCTGTCAGGGCAAGGCTTAGGAGAGCAAGGCAGTCACGAGTCTGTTTTCTGTGCACCTGGGGAGACCAGGAGGGCTGTGGAAGCCCAGCCTGAGCCTGTCCCTCTCTCTCCGGGTGACACATCCTGGCACTGTTGTGCTGTCATTTTCGTTTGGGCTGGTGGGATTGTTCTCTTCCTCCTCAAGGTTTCTTGTGGGCAGCCCAAGCTGCTGAGTGACTTCATTCGAGTGTGTCACCACAGGTATTTTTCTCCTAAATGCTCCCCTGTGTTTGCCTCTGCTGTCAAGTGAGGAGCCAAAGTCACAGCTCCAAGTGAAGTGAGTGTGGCTCCTCTTTGCCTTCTTGGCCTTTTGCTGCTGCTACCAGGACTTTCCCCTGGCTCTTTGTGCTTCAGAAGTTACATTTGTGCTCCCAAAATACTGACTACACCTCCGCTTAAAAGCCAAGCAAGCAAACAAACTACTGACAGAATGGAGTTGTGGATTTCTTTGTGTTTCACTTTGGAGTCAGCTGGGACTTGGCTGCTTGTGCTCCCAAAGCTCGGGATCAGCTGGCTGCAGGAAAATCACATTTTACAGTGCCCTGGCCTTGGCAAATCGCCAACATCCCTGTGTCCAGCAGGGAAGGGGAGGAGGGCAGGGATGGCTGCTGCTGCCCTGGCTCTGCAGGCCAGCTCAGGGAGCAGCACATCTGTCCTTGTAGGGCACAACAGAAAGACTCCGAATATTTCAGACGGCAAAAAAAGGCTTTATTGTCTAATTCTCACTACCTTTTATAAGGTGTTCCAGTACATACTTAACATAATTTGTGAATAGGAAGGACACCTCTCTAACCCCATGGGTTAACCCAGAGAAACACCAAAACAGCACCTGGAGAAAGATTGTTTGGAGAAAGGAGAGTTGTTGGCCGAGATTCTTTTGAGAAGAAGCTTTCAGGAGAAATCTTTCCTTGGGGAAAAGTCAGCAGCTGCCAGCAGGCTCCAATCTCTCAGGGCCACACACATCAGTGCCCCTCGGTCCCCCAGGGGTCCCCAGGAGGGGGATTTGCAGCCCTGGTGCCTCCTGACATCAGTCCAGCACCTGGTGCAGGTGAGGGGAGAAGCACTTCTCTGGGCTGAGCCCTGGGATCCTGTCGGGGGGAAGATCCCCGGGGCTGTCCCCCGTTTTCCCGGGGTGTGGGGGGCTGAGCTGAGGCTGCCCTTGGCTGACCCTGCTCCTCTGTGCCCTCCCCTCAGCTGGGGGGTCCCCCTGGCCATCACGGTGGCCGCTGTGGCTCTGAGGAAGATCGGCTACGACGCCTCCAACGTTTCTGTGGGCTGGTGCTGGGTGGACCTGGACGCTGAGGATCGGCTGCTGTGGATGCTGCTGACGGGAAAAGCCTGGGAGATGCTGGCCTATGTCACCCTGCCCGTGCTCTACATCCTCATCAGGAAACACATCAACAGAGCAGTGAGTACTCTGCGGGTGATTCCAGCCCCCTGTGCTCTGCCTCGCTGGCTCCTTGGGCAGCAGCTCTTCAGGACCCTAAAATGTGCCCAGCCCTGGGAGAGGCAGTGCCCTGATGCAGCTCACGCTGTGACTGTGCACAGGCGGGATGTAACAGCCCTTTGAAATCGAGCAGGGGCTGTGGGATGCTCGTGAGGGAACTGCTACAGTAAGAATTGAGACAGAATGTGAAGGACAAACTCGGCTTTAATCACTTTTCTGCAGTTCCACTTGTACCGAGATTGGAATTCTCAGACCTCAGTCCTTTTAGCGTCTCCAACGACAGTTTGTCTTGATGTTATTTTGTGCTGGCAGCTCAAAGCTCCACCTGGGAGTCCAGGGAGGCTTTGGGCACCACCCAGGAGAGTCCCTGTCCTAGCAGGGGTTTGGAGCTCAGAGCCTCAGCTGTTGCTGTTCCTTGTGAGCACACAGAACGCAGACATCTAGGACAGCATTTGCATAACACACAAACCCAGAGGAGAGCGGCAGAAGGAGCATCCAGAGGTTCCTTTCCTCTCTGAGCTGTGTAGGGGAAAAGCCCCACGTGTGGATAGATGGAAATTTGTCCTTCTGGAAATTTCTGCCTCTGCTTGTGGTGCAGCTGTGGGGATAAACACAGCCCTGGTCAGGGCAGGATGCTGCAGGCGGTTTGGGAGAATGAGGGGATTTGGGAAGGGAATGTGTGTCTGTCCGTCCCAGGTCTCAGTTGTGCCGATATCCCTGTGTCTGTCCCCGTGTCTGTGCCGATGTCCCTGTGTCTGTCCATCCCGTGTCTGTGCCGATGTCCCTGTGTCTGTCCGTCCATCCCCATGTCTGTACCCATGTCCCTGTGTCTGTCTGTCCCCAGTCCCAGCAGTGCTGATGTCCCTGTGTCTGTCCATCCCCATGTCTGTACCGATGTCCCTGTGTCTGTCCCCGTGTCTGTACCCATGTCCCTGTCTGTCCCCGTGACTGTGCCGATGTCCCTGTGTCTGTCCCCATGTCTGTACCCATGTCCCTGTGTCTGTCCCCGTGTCTGTACCGATGTCCCTGTGTCTGTCCATCCCCATGTCTGTGCCGATGTCCCTGTGTCTGTCCCCGTGACTGTACCCATGTCCCTGTGTCTGTCCATCCCCATGTCTGTGCCGATGTCCCTGTGTCTGTCCCCGTGACTGTACCCATGTCCCTGTGTCTGTCCCCATGTCTGTGCCGATGTCCCTGTGTCTGTCCCCGTGACTGTACCCATGTCCCTGTGTCTGTCCATCCCCATGTCTGTGCCGATGTCCCTGTCTGTCCCCGTGACTGTACCCATGTCCCTGTCTGTCCCCAGCACGCCGCCCTCTCCGAGTACCGGCCGCTGCTCCCCGCGGCCCCGCGGCCCCGCTCCAGCATCGCGGACAAGAAGCTGATCCTCATCCCCCTCATCTTCATCTTCCTCCGCATCTGGAGCACGGTGCGCTTCGTCCTCACCCTCTGCAACTCTCCCGCGGTGCAGAACTCGGTGCTGGTGGTGCTGCACGTGAGTGTCCGCAGGGAACGCAGCCGGGGGGACACTCCCGACAATAAACAGCGATTTTGGGGGGATGGAGCGCTGCAGGAGCACCTGCGCCCCTCAGGTGAGCCCTGCCTGCCATGCCCGGGCGGCGGCAGCGCTGCAGCAGCGGCACCAATGCAGCAGGAGCTCTTGCAGCAGCATCTAGTGGCTGCAGAGGAAAGCTGCAGCGGCAGGGTTGGACAGGGCGGGCCGCCGGAGGGAGAACAGCTCCCACGGGAGGGTTGGGTGTGTGTCCTCCGGCAGGGCTCAGCCTGCAAATGCCCCACAGCCGCCCCCTGCTCTGCTTTGGGGTGCTTTTTGGGAAAAAAACCCAAAAAAACCCAAAACCACAAAAACAAAAAACAACAACAAAACCGGGAAAAAAACCCAACCAAAAAACCCCAAACCCCAAAAAACCCCCTGAAACCAAAACCCGACCAACCAACCAAAAAAAATCCCAAACAAACAAACGACCTCCCCCCCCAAAAAAAACCCCAAATCCCCAAGCTCATTTTTCTGAATTCCTTGTTCTGAAGTGGGTGACTCAGTGCTGCAGCTGGCCTGTCAGGGGGTTTGCTCTGCTCTGGGTGACCCTTTGCCTGCCCCTGCAGGGAATCGGGAACACGTTCCAAGGAGGAGCCAACTGCATCATGTTCGTGCTGTGCACTCGGGCGGTCCGGGACAGGCTGCTCTCCCTCCTCTGCTGCGGCCACTGGGACCAGCTGCAGTGGCCCAGGCAGGGAGCCCAGAGCTCCTGGCAGCAGCCACAGCCCCACAGGGACAAGGACAAGGACAAGGACGTGCCCGGCCCCGGGCAGACAAAGCCGCTGCTCTCCAGCACCTGAGCTGCCTCTGGCTGCTGCTGATTCCTCCTCTCGTGGTAAAACTGCACAGTGAACCTTTGCTGCTGTGCCTGGGCTCGGGTGGGAGGGCTGGGAGCAGGGACAGGGACCGGGAGAAGGGACACAGCAGGGACAGGGAGCAGTGACCACGAGAAGGGACAGGGACAGGAAACAGTGACCAGGAGCAAGGACAGGGAACAGTGACACAGAGCAGGGACTAGGAGAAGGGACAGGGAGCAGTGACAGGGACAGGGAACAGTGACCAGGAGCAGGGACACAGAGCAGGGACAGGGAGCAGGGACACAGAGCAGTGACAGGGAGCAGTGGCACAGAGCAGGGACAGGGACCGGGAGAAGGGACACAGGGAGCAGTGACCAGGAGCAGGGACAGGGAGCAGTGACACAGAGCAGGGACAGGGAACAGTGACCAGGAGAAGGGACAGAGAGCAGTGACAGGGAGCAGTGGCACAGAGCAGGGACAAAGGGGTTCTGCTGCTGCTCTGGGGGTTCCCTGTCTGGTCAGGGACAGTCCCTGTCTGCAGCCCCATCACTCTGCCAACCCCCTGACACGACTCCTGTGCTCCCTTCCCCCGGAGCTGCTCCTGCTGTAAAAGCAGGAACTGAACTGTCTGGCCACAGGAAGAGGCCACAGAGCTGCAGAGGAATTGCAGGCTGCACAATTTTGGTGAGAAGTGCCATGTGCACACACAGTTTGTCAGGGCTGCACAGATCAGATGGTTGGTGCCCCGGGTTTTTCCCACAAGGGGATGCAGCCCCTGCTGCCCATCAGCACAAAGGGAACAGAGGGGAAGTGATTCACCCAAGCCTGCCTAGAGAGTGTCTGCGAGCAAAACTTGGCCAGAATTAACCTCAGGTGCAAGCCTGGGCACTGCTGTCCTTGCTTTGGTCAGGTTGTGTGAGCTCCTCGCTGCCTGGAGCTTCACCCCACGAGCTGCAGGATTCCTGGGGGTGTCAATCCCTGGAAGAGCTCTCGGGCTGTGGGAGTTCCTGTCTGAACAGAAATTGCTGCAGCTCTTTGTGCCAGGGTGCAGCTGGAGGGGGCGAAGCCCAGAGCAGCTCTCCTGGCTGCCCAGAAAAAGAAATGTTCAGGGTCCTGGAAGGCAGGCAGGCTGCTGGGGACAGATGAATTTTGAAGATCCTGGGAGGCAGGCAGGATGTTGGGGACAGATGAATTTTGGACAGGCAGGATGTTGGGGATAGATGAATTTTGGGCAGGCAGGATGTTGGGGACAGATGAATTTTGGGCAGGCAGGCTGCTGGGGATGGCAGGGATCTGAGCACACCTCTCTCCTTCCACCTGTTCCTCCTTCTCCCAGACCACGCAGCCCATAAAAACAAAGGACTTTTAATTTGCCATCAGTTGCCATTTTGAATTTGTAGACGAGGTTTTTGCAAAGGCAGCAGGAGCCTGGTGAGCTGTCTGGGCAGGGGGGCAGCTGCTCCAGGCCCCCAGCTGTCCTAAAGCTGCTTTTTTGGCTCATTGCAGTCACCTTTCCAGCACGGTTCCGCGGCACAGAGTCGCTGGGGACGGGGCAGGGGTGAGTGCTGGGCTTTCCTTGGCAGTCACTTTACAATTCTCTTATTGTATTTAAACCCTGGTGTGCACGGGCTGTGTAAACACGGGGACTCCTCGAGAGCTCATGAGCCCATTTCAGGGGGCTGCTGGACCTCTGCTCTTCAGCCCCCCTGGAGGCTTTGAAAGGGAGATGGAAGCATCTTATCTGTGCCATGGGTGACTTCAAAAGGGTTTTTTTCCTCCTTTCAAAAGGCTTTTTAAAACTTCTGAAAAGCTAAATAGCAACCTTGATAGCTTAACCTCTTGTGAATCCCACAAGGTTTGGAAAGAGGAGCTGTGTTCAGCTTCTTGCAGAAAGGGAGGACAGAATTTTTTTAATTTTATGAGACTTAGGATCGTGCTGTGTTCAGTTTGTTTGGAGCCAGCCCTGAAGAGAGAAAGTAAAATTGTCACCAACTTGGCTTAAGGGAAAACAAAACAGCAGAAAAAACACCACCAAAAAGAACCCAAACAGATTCCTGGTCTCAGTTTGCATTTTGCCATTAGAGAGCCCTGAGAAATGCTTTTGGAGGAATCTGCCAGGGTTACATTTCCTGCAGGTGTGGGGTGGTGGCACAGCCCAGGAGTGTGACTGTCGCTGTTCTGTGCTGGTCAGGGGTGGTGGCACAGCCCAGGAGTGTGGCTGTCACTGTTCTGTGCTGGTCAGGGGTGGTGGCACAGCCCAGGAGTGTGACTGTCACTGTTCCTGCAGGTCGGGGGTGGTGGCACAGCCCAGGAGTGTGACTGTCACTGTTCTGTGCTGGTCAGGGGTGGTGGCCCAGCCCAGGGTGTGACTGTCACTGTTCCTGCAGGTCGGGGGTGGTGGCACAGCCCAGGGTGTGACTGTCGCTGTTCTGTGCTGGTCAGGGGTGGTGGCCCAGCCCAGGAGTGTGACTGTCACTGTTCTGTGCTGGTGTGGGGTGGTGGCACATCCCAGGAGTGTGACTGTCGCTGTTCCTGCAGGTGGCCCAGCCCAGGAGTGTGACTGTCACTGTTCTGTGCTGGTCAGGGGTGGTGGCCCAGCCCAGGAGTGTGACTGTCGCTGTTCTGTGCTGGTCAGGGGTGGTGGCCCAGCCCAGGAGTGTGACTGTCACTGTTCTGTGCTGGTCGGGGTGGTGGCACATCCCAGGAGTGTGACTGTCGCTGTTCCTGCAGGTGGCACAGCCCAGGAGTGTGACTGTCACTGTTCTGTGCTGGTCAGGGGTGGTGGCACAGCCCAGGGTGTGACTGTCACTGTTCTGTGCTGGTCAGGGGTGGTGGCACAGCCCAGGAGTGTGGCTGTCACTGTTCCTGCAGGTGGCACAGCCCAGGAGTGTGACTGTCACTGTTCTGTGCTGGTCAGGGGTGGTGGCACAGCCCAGGGTGTGACTGTCGCTGTTCTGTGCTGGTCAGGGGTGGTGGCACAGCCCAGGAGTGTGACTGTCGCTGTTCCTGCAGGTCGGGGGTGGTGGCACATCCCAGGAGTGTGACTGTCGCTGTTCCTGCAGGTGGCCCAGCCCAGGAGTGTGACTGTCGCTGTTCCTGCAGCTCGGGGGTGGTGGCCCAGTCCCGCAGAGGGAGCTGCAGCCCGGGGAAAGCAGCGCTGGAGAGGCTGAGCCCTGCAGAGGTGCCGTCCCTCAGTGCCCCTGGGCAGCCCCAGCTCCTCAGCCGAGGCAGGATGCTCTGGACCGGGCTGTTCTGCTGCAGCCCAGCCCATGTCCCTCCTGTCCCTGCCCTGCACAGCCGAGAACTCCTCTGGGCTCTGCTCTTCTGCCCAGGCCGGTGTGTGGTGAGCTGAAGAGCCTCTGTGGGGACAGGGACTCCAGGAGCTGCTGGCAGGACTGTCCTGGGCACGGGTTTCAGCCTTCCCGGGAGGTGAAGGTGTGGAGCCTTCCCGGGAGCTCCAGCCTGGCTCTGCTCTTCCCTGGCCCAGGGGCAGCGGTGTTGGTGTTGTGGTGATGGATGTTTGTCCCCCCCGGGTGCTCAGGGCTGTCACTGTCTCTGTCACTGTCGGCTCTGTGGTGGCAGCAGCGGCGTTTCCCCGAGGCAGTCAGACCGTGCCTCGGGGCTCAGGGACATCGGGATGTGTCCCCAGGGCTCTGGGCTCCTGAGCCTTGTCTGTGCCTTGGCTCAGCCCGGGGAGGGGATGTGGCTTTGTGTGCCGTTTGGAGATCAACTTTTACCTCATTCACAGCTCCTCACTTGCTTGGTTTTGAAGTATTTTCTCCAACTTTTACCAAATAAAGTTGAGTTTCTTTACCAGGACGCTGCCCGGCGTTGCATTTGTGCAGCAAAAGCAGGATCTGCTCTGGTTCTCGGTCCCAGAGCCCCAACCCTGCTGCTGTTCCTGCAGAGCCCCTGTGGATCCAGCCCTCTCCTTCTGCTGGGGGTCAGGGTGCCCAACCCACCCCTCCCTGTTTGCTTGGGCGCCAATCAATCCGATCAATTGGAGTGTCCAGCTGATAAAGCAGGGTCTCTGTGTGACTCATCTTCAGACACATCATTTCTTTCTTACATCCTTGTTTCACCTGGGGTGGCTCAGGATATCCAGTTAGCCTTGCCTGAACGTGCAATTCCTTCCCAGAAGGCTCAGGATATCCAGTTAGCCTTGCCTGAACGTGCAATTCCTTCCCAGAAGGCAGGTGAGGAGGTGTCACCTGTGGATGTGTTCCGTGGGATGTCTCAGACACGCCACAGAATGGATATAGATATAGATTTGTGTTCTGTATTTGGGTGTATATATACCCAGAGGGTGGGCATTGCAGTGAGCACTGCAGCAGGGCTGGCTGCCAGCTCCTGCTCAAACATCACCACCCAGAGCTCACCTCTGACGTTCTCCAGCACGTTTACTGTCCTGGGAAACTACGTTTGCCCTCTTAATAATTTGTATTTTTGCCCCCAAAGATAGCAGGGGTTCATAGGCTCCAGCCCAGAGCACAGTTCATTGGGCTGAGGGTGAATAAATCCCTGCACATGTGCAGGGGAACGCTCACCATGAGCTGGCTGAGGGCAGAGGAGACACGAGTGGAGGTAAAGTCTCCAGGCACACATGTGAAGAGCAGATGTCAAACCTGGGTACGTGCTGCGGCTGAAATGGAAAATGTGTTGTAAAATGCCTGTAAAATCAGCTCTTTGCTCGTTCCTGGCTCTGTCCTTTGCCCAAGTCCAACAGGATCCCGGCTGCTGAAGATGTCACACCCCTGCAATCCCTCTGGAAACGCAAGGAGTTGATTTTCTGTCCTGTCTCCCTTCACCAGCCTCTCTTCCAAGATCCTCCCAGAGCCAATTACAACCTTAGAGATGTTTTCACCACATTCATTCTTGCTGTGTTTGGAAAATGTTCAAGTTGTTCTGCTGCCACGAGCAAATATTTACTCTGACGAGGGGTTTTGATGACAAACTTGTGTCCTCTTTGACTCTTGTATGTTCAAGACTATTTCTTCAAGTTCAGGAGCGGAGTTTAAAGACCACGGTAGAGGATTCTCCCTCCTGTGGCAGGGCAGTTGTCACCCTGCCACGAGCTCCCAGAGGGTGACACTGCCCTTAAAGAGCTGGAATTCCGGGGTGGAAATTTGTCCTCTTTGCAGTTTTCCCCGACTGTGGGGGCAGAATTTTCCCTCTTGGCCGAGGAGCCGTAAAAAAGGTGAGGAGAACACGAGGCGCTGGGTGAGCTGTGGCTTGGGTACAGACACAGACAGTGACACAGCAGCGTGATCCCCGTGGAGATACCCCAGAGATACCAGGCTCCTCCAGGCTGCTCACTGCGAAGAAAGGCAATAAAAAGAGAAATGCCGAGGAATCTGGGGACTAAATTCCAGCACACTGAGAGCAGCGGCAGGGCTCTGGTCTTCCTCCTGCCTTGGGGCATGCTGCTCCCACGTGGAGCCACTCTGCAGCCAGCCAGGGAACGCGTGCAGGACACGTGGAAAAGAGGTGTTGCTCAAGAGATGCTTTGCTTTTTTTTTTTTTTTTTTTTTTTCTGAGCTGCCCGATAAAAATAGACAGACCAATAAACAGGAGGTTTGGTTCTGGTTCCTCGGGCTGCTGGGGACGCCTTGTAAACTTTGCATTTCTCTGATAAACTCGACAGTTGTAGTGGATGATTAACCAGGTGCTGGGCTCTTAAAGCAACCCCATAACGCAGGAGGTTAATAGAGAGCCAGCAGCACGTGGTGCTCCACTTGCATGGGGAGGGACAGGAACTCCAGGGCTCTGGAACAGACACAGCCCCGGCCCCAGCTGCGGGAGGATGAGCTCTGAGGGCTGCAGGAGTGCCTGAACCAGCTGCTGCCTGCAAGGTAAGAGCCCCAGCAGCCCTGCGGCCCGGGGCAGGGCTGTGTGTGCAGCCGCAGGGGGGTTAATGGGGCTCAGGGCGAGCTCCTCTCTGTTGCCAGGGCTGCTCCCCGTGTTCCCTGATGCTGCAGTTGCTGGGCAACATCTCCAGCTGTACCAGCCCCAGCTGCCCGAGCTGCAGCCCCATGGACTCTCCTTGGCCAGAGCCACACTGCAGGGGGAATCGGCCCGTTTTCCCCACTCTGCTGAAGGCTCTGCCCCTCCTGGATGGAGACATGAGCCCGTGCCCCCTGGCCCTGGGCAGCTCCTGTGCTGGGGACAGCACCTGGTGACAGAACATCCCAGCCCGGGACACAGGGTGGGAAGGAGAATAAACGGAGGCAGAGGAAGGGGATGAGCAGGCAGGGCGCCCAGAGCCTGCCTCGGCTGGATGTGTCGGGAAGAGTCACAGAGGGGCTTTTTCTGTGCAGGGTGTTCCCATCCCCAGCGCCTGCCCCCGCAGGGAGAAGCTGTGCTCAGCATCTGCGACCCCTCAGCAAGATGAAGCTGAAAGGACGGGGCCAGGAGAGCTCCGAGGGCAGCGAAGGTGCCAAGGGGGTGAGTACGTGGGAGCCTGAGTGTCCCGCGGGGACACAGGACAAGCCTCGGGACCTCTGGGTGCCTCTAAAGGGAGGGAAAGACCACGATCTTTCGGGCTGAGATGTTTCTGTTCCCGTGCCCAGTTTGTGTCTGTCTGCAGAGCAGAGTCCCGTGATTGTCTGCAGCTCTTCCACCCTGTAACTTCTGTGAGACTTTCCCTTTCTCTCAGACTTTCTCTTTTCTGTGAGACTTTCCCCTTCTGTGAGACTTTCCCCTTCTGTGAGACTTTCTCTTTTCTGTGAGATTCTCTTTCTGTGAGACTTTCCCTCTGCGTGTGTGTTTTCTTTCCCACTTTCTAATCAGTTTTAGGCTTAGGGATGGGGCTGCCTTTCACAGCAGCGTTTGGGGAGTCTTGCACAAGGCTCTGCTGGGGAATGCCAGAGGTTTTCCTGACAGTGCTGGATGTCAATAATTAACACCAGTGGCTCTTCTGAGCCCCGGGGGATTTGGTTCATGGGAGCGAGGCAGCTGCTTTCTATCGCCAATGAGGGAATCTCGGCAATCTCCTCCTAGAAAGTCCTGGAAGCCTCAGCTTCCTCCTGGTCCTTGGGCTGAGGTCGGCTTGAATTTCGATCTCCTCAAACTCCACCGAGCCCTGGGGCTGAGCTGCCGGGGATTCCGGGCAGTGGGAAGGAGCTGCAGCAGCTCTTTGGGGACAAGTGTCCAGCCAGGGAAGTGACAGAACCCTCGTGTGGGACCTGAGGGCTGCGATGGAAAACCTCACGGACATTAAGGCCATTAAGACTGGTGTGGGTGGCAGCAAACGAGATGAAAATGAGAAATGACTTTATTGACGGAGCGGCAGTGAGATGCATTAGTGAGCTATAAAAGCCAGCCAAACAAAAGCCCAACAACGCAGCTCTGTCAACAGAGAGCCCGAAAGGCCGCTGCTTTTGGCTGTGCTGGGGCTGGGGAATGTGTGCCCGCAACAGGGTGCTGATCCCTCTCCAGATGGCAATTCCCCTCCTGTGTTCTAGTGCAAAGTGCAGCTCCTGTAGCCCTCAACCAAACCCTCCGTGGGCTGCTTGGATCAGCTCTAATTGGCCTCAGTGGCAATCAAATCCAAAAATAGCTCCATCCCAAAATGCAGAGGAAGAAGAAATCAACAGGAAAGGGATTTTGGCACGTGATGCAAAAATCACTTCTTTTTAAAGCTCTCCTGTGCCAATATCCTGTGTTATTCCACTGCCCAATTTGCACGTCGGGGAAGAATAATTGCAGACAACCTTTTCCCTGCAGGGTGGTGTTTTAAGAATGGTAACTTGAAAAAAGAAAAAAATTAATCATCCAAATGACTCATCAATACCAGCAAAGCAGAGTGAATTACTCTAATGACTGTGGGCATATCAAGCAGAACAAAATGAGTTGTAATGGAAACAAGCCATTGGACTTTTATATGCAGCAAAATGAAGGGAAAAACACAGACAGCAGGACTTTGGGTATTGCTTTGTTTTTACTGAATGTTAGTAATGCCTAAAAGCCAGCCCCACTTCCAAGGTGGTGTTCATGTTTTTTTTTTTCCTCTCCCTCTGCAGAAAATGACACTTCCCCTGGCCCTGGTAGCTCTGATCTCTGCCTTTGGATCTTCCTTCCAGTACGGCTACAACGTGTCTGTGATCAACTCTCCTGCCCCGGTGAGTGCCCGGCCTGGGAGGGGGCTCCAGCAGAGCAAGGCAGATGGAACACCATGTAAATTGAATTTCTGTGGGTGTCTGTGGGCACAGGCTTGTCCTCTCTTAGTGCCTGGGACAGATGAGCTCCGGGAACCAGGCACATCCTAAAGGGCAGAACAATCTGTAAGGAACAGTTCCCCACCCCAGGCTTCTCCATCTCTCCCTTGCTTTCATTTCCCAGCTCCCCCAGGCCGGTTTTTTTTATCAGGACAGTTATTTTATGGCAGGGCGTAATGGCATTTATTGTTATCTAACCTTTACAGCATGAAAATTGCACTCCCTGTGCTGAATCTGCTTTGTGCTTCATTCCAGTACATGCAAGACTTTTACAACAAAACCTACCTGGACAGGACTGGAGCGCCCATGGAAGGAAGCTTCCAGACCCTGCTGTGGTCGCTCACGGTGTCCATGTTCCCTCTGGGTGGCCTCTTTGGGTCACTCATGGTGTGGCCCATGGTCAACAACTGTGGCCGGTAGGTGCCCGCCCTCCCCGAGGAGCTGCCCTCCCTTTGGGGGCAGATAAGCTTTTATCTCACGGGGGCTCCACCTGGCCCAGCCCTGAAATTGTCCCCCCACACCTTGATGCCAAAGAGGTGGGCTGAGGGAGAGCTGCTGGGCTCAGCCATCAGTGCTGCCCACCCAGTGGGGAGGAATTCCTGCGGGTGTGCTGTGGCCGAGGCTGGACACTGAGCCAGGCACAGCAGCGAGCAAAGAAAGTCCTGAAATCTCACATCAGGCCCAGCCTCTGCTGCTCAGGTTTCCTGAGAAACTTCACTTCTTTCTGGAGGCCTCCGTTGCCTGCAGGAAAACGGTGCCCATTGCCATTTCCTCCTTGATCAGAGTTGGTCACGATGGTTCATTTGAGTTTTGGACAGATAGATCCCGTCTGTGGCAATCTGCAAGTCAGAAGTGCCCAGCTGAATCTCTCTCTTTTCCTGTTACTTCGCAGAAAAGGCACTTTGCTGATAAATAACCTCTTTTCCATCGCTGCTGCAGTCCTTATGGGAACCTCCGAGCTGGCAAAAACCTTTGAAGTAATCATCCTTTCCCGTGTTGTCATGGGGATATTTGCTGGTAAGTGGATGGTAAAGGGAGAGCAATAAATATTTCTTGGCTGTGTAAAGGGGGTTTATTCTCCCAGCACTGTGCTTTCCCAGGTAGCACACTCTGGAATCTGCATGACAAGGCTGTGTGTCAGCCTGGTGCAGAAGTACTGGAGATCTTTGGGAGATAATGGCCCTGGGACCGCAATTGAAGCTGTAGGGAGGAGATGTGTGACTGTAAATGCAGCAATAAACATCTGCTGGGTACTGCAGCTCCCACCTCCAGCAAACCTGCGGAGGATAATCTGTTCTCCCAGACAACTCCAAGCAGATATCTACTTCTTCCCTTTTTAACATAACCAGAATAATCCATCCAAAGCATTGCCAGACCCAATAATCCAGTCTCCTGGGACTGACTGTTCTTCCTGCAGGAGAAAAGAAATGTTAAAAGGGAGAGCAAAGGGCCCAGAGCCACTGGACTTCCTGCAGAGGTCCAGGGAATCCGAGGATATCCGTGTGTTCCTGGTGTGAGTGGCTTCACTGGAGCTGCAGGGACAGGGGACAAACAGACCCACGCTGAGCACAGCCAGCTCTACAAGGGTCCTAAGAGCATTTCGGCTCAATTAATTGGCTTGGGGCTGGTGAGACTGGCACACGCCGTGGTTTGTTAATGAGCTGGGACAGCTTGTAAAGACAAATTTCCTGCCTTAGCTCACCAAGTGGAATTGCTGCATGTACAGATCAAGTTGCTTTCCCAAGCCAGTTTCTTGTTTTCCATTTATTTAATTTTTTTTTTTTTTTTTTAGTGCAATGGTTCTATTTTGGCTTTTGACTCCCTTAAAGCTGGCAGCTGCTCTCAGCGCTGGAGCTTGCAACAAATGCTAAGGGTCTTGTTAAATGTGATCCCTCTAGGCAGTTATTTATAACCAAATCCAGCCTGGCTGCCCTGGCTTGCCCTTCTCAGGCTGATGTGGCCTGAGCTGAGGGTGCTGTGCCTGGGCAGGAGCTGGGAGCATCCCAGGGTCACCCTCTGGCACCGGTGGCACTTGTTTCTGTGCCTTTTAGGCCTTTTATCATTCAAATATCAGCCTGATCACCTTTGTAAGCCCCGGCTCCTGGCGCCCAGGGACTCAGAAATGTCAGATAAGAGTGGCCCGTGGTCATTTGATCCCGGGGCTTTGGGAGCTGCCAGGATTTACAGCGTAAGCACAGGAGCTGGCAGCTCGCTGGGGTCACTGTGGGCAGCCCTGGAAAGTTCCTAAAAATAACCCGTGGCCCTGGTGTCCTTATTAGAGCATAAATACCAATTCCAGAGAGCCAGCCACCTGCAAGGCATCTCAGAGCAGCAAAGCTCTCAGCTCAGCGTTACTGAGCAGGGAGTTTTATAAAGCCAACACAAAGTCATTTCCTTCCACTTTCACAGCAGTGTGTTTGGGTGCTGATTTCCCTTCCCGTTTTAGGGAAAGCAAAAGTTCCTCTCTTGTACTCGGAGTTTGTTTCCAAGCCTGGAGCAGCACAGTTTTTCTTTGTGTCTTGTGCTGTTCCTGGCAGAGCCTGCTGGGAGAACACTGAACACTCACACCAAGACACCCCCAAATCATCTGCTGGCTCTGCAGGGCAAGGCAGGCTCATCCTGTCAGACTCCAAAAATGCTTTGCTGCCTGGCAGCTCCTAACCCAGACACTCAAAGCAGAAGGGTTTGTGAAGTTTCTGTGCATCCTGTGGTTCATCAGGAATCTCTTTTTTCCCCCATGGGAATCAGCAGCTTGCTGGAGGTTGAGCTCCATGTCCAACACTGTTCCCTTAACTTCTAGGTCTGGCCTCCAATGTGGTTCCCATGTTCCTTGGAGAAATGTCCCCCAAAAACCTGAGAGGAGCCATTGGGGTGGTGCCACAGCTCTTCATCACCATTGGCATCCTTGCAGCCCAGATCCTGGGTCTCCACAGCATCCTTGGGAATGCTCATGGTAAAGCCCTGGCTCAGCTCCTCTCCGTGGGCTCCCGGGGGAGGATTTCCCTCAGCTGATGTTTGTGTCCTTGCTGCAGGGTGGCCTGTGCTGCTGGGGCTCACTGGCATCCCATCCCTGCTCCAGCTGCTGACATTGCCCTTTTTCCCTGAGAGTCCCAGATACCTGCTCATCCAAAAGGGCAACGAGGAGCAGGCACGGAAAGGTACAGCCCTGTCCTGTCCTGTCCTGTCCTGTCCTGTCCTCTCCTGTCCTGTCCTCTCCTGTCCTGTCCTCTCCTGTCCTGGAGGTGGGGTGGGGTGGGATGGGCTGGATATCTCCCTGTGGGACACAGATAACAGCACAGGGGGGTGAAATCCTCCCTGGGTGGAATTCTCAGAGCACTGCTCCTTTCCCTGCCTGTGTGTGCATGCCCACCACGGCAGCACTGGGGTGACACAGTGCTGTGTCCTGGCCCGAGGAGGGAACCCTCAGGAAACCCGGGGCTCAGCAAACCCTGCTCTCCCCACCAGCTCTGCAGAGGCTGCGGGGCCACGAGGACGTGGATGATGAGATCCAGGAGATGTACCAGGAGGACAGGTCGGAGAAGGAGGAAGGGCAGTTCTCTGTGCTCAGCCTCTTCACCTTCAAGGGCCTGAGGTGGCAGCTCATCTCCATCATCGTCATGATGGCGGGCCAGCAGCTCTCGGGGGTCAATGGGGTGAGTGGGGACAGGGTGGGACTTCAGAGGAGGTGATGGGGGCTGTGGTGACACAGGGGACAGCTGGCAGTGCCCCTTCACCCAGGACACGCCCAGTGTCACACAGGGGGTGATGGGGGCTGTGGTGACACAGGGGACAGCTGGCAGTGCCCCTTCACCCAGGACACGCCCAGTGTCACACAGGGGGTGATGGGGGCTGTGGTGACACAGGGGACAGCTGGCAGTGCCCCTTCACCCAGGACACGCCCAGTGTCACACAGGGGGTGATGGGGGCTGTGGTGACACAGGGGACAGCTGGCAGTGCCCCTTCACCCAGGACACGCCCAGTGTCACACAGGGGGTGATGGGGGCTGTGGTGACACAGGGGACAGCTGGCAGTGCCCCTTCACCCAGGACACGCCCAGTGTCACACAGGGGGTGATGGGGGCTGTGGTGACACAGGGGACAGCTGGCAGTGCCCCTTCACCCAGGACACGCCCAGTGTCACACAGGGGGTGGGTCAGCTCTGGCCAGTTCCAAATCCATGGACAAGGTACAGGGTCAGCTGCCCTGTTAATGATAATTGGAAAGTTTTTCCAGTGAAGTGGCTAAATCCAAACACCAGAAATGGACAAATTCCATCCTGAGGCTTCTGTGCACCAGTGCCAGGATTTCGAGCAGCCCAGAGGGGGATTCCCACCTTCTGCCTGGTACTACCACAGCTCTGGTTCTGCTGCAGGTCTTCTACTACGCAGACAGGATCTTTGAGTCAGCAGGAGTGGCCAGCAGCAGCATCCAGTACGTCACCGTGTCCATTGGTGCCATCAACGTCGTCATGACACTGCTGGCTGTGAGTCTGTGCTGGGGCTCTCTGGCTTCTTCCTTGCCCAGTCCCTCCTGCCCCTGTTTAAATCAGCCTGTGCTCATGGAATCCTGCAGCCACAGAGTGCTTTGGGTTGGAAGGGACCCTGAAGATCATCTCAGCCCCAAAAGCTTCCACCAGAGCGTTGTTTGCACACACTGGGAGATGCTCTCCATGGCAGACGCCCTGTGGGGTCCCTTGGACACAAACATCTGCAGCAATTGCTGGGCCCCTGATGTCTCCCCCTCCCCTGTCTCTTCCAGGTTTTCATTGTGGAATCCCTGGGGAGGAGGATCCTTCTCCTGGCTGGTTTTCTGCTGTGCTCTGTCTCCTGTGCAGTCCTAACTCTGGCCCTCAATCTCCAGGTGTGTATGAAAGGCTCCGGTGGTGCCACCCGTGATTTCTGGACCTCACAGGGAACAGACCATTGTGAGGATGCTTTTACACCCTGGGGAGGAGGGCACAGCCTGAAAGGTCCCTGTACTTGCACACCTGCCTCAAAGAAAGGCAGGAAAAGCTGTGATCCTGAATGCCCCTTGCAGGATGCACGTTCACAGCTCCTGCTGCACCCCTCTGGCAGCAGGATCACCCCCAGGTGTGGTTCCTGTGCCTCACTATGGCCGTGTCTGTCCCACTGAAGGGTGACACTGCCTTCAAATGCCTCCAAATCTTACTGTGAACGGTGCCTCGAATGTGCTGGGGATGGTCAGACAGGAACCACAGCTAACCTGTGATCCAATCCTTGCAGAACACTGTCTCCTGGATGTCCTACCTCAGCATAGTCTGTGTCATTGCCTACATCATTGGACACGCCATCGGACCCAGTAAGTGCTCACAGTCTCCCCCACAGGCTGGGTAAAGCCAGGTGTTGTGCTCCATTCCCAACCAAAGCCAGGTGTTGTGCTCCATTCCCAACCAAAGCCAGGTGGTGTGCTCCATTCCCAACCAAAGCCAGGTGGTGTGCTCCATTTCCAGCCAAAACCTTTGTGGAGCTCACCGGGAGGCTGAATTTCATCTCTGTGTGCCCATGCCCTGTGCAAGTCATTTAATTTAATTCCCCTGTTTTTTTCCTTTAAATTTAACCTTTGTTTGATTTACTGTTAGAAACCACTGTCTGCCAGTGAAATGGGCAGTCTGGTTAGGAACTCAGCGTGAGGGGATTGCCTTTGGGGGTGTCCTCAGCTGGGGCTGCCTTGCAGGTCCCATTCCAGCTGTGATGATCACGGAGATGTTCCTGCAGTCGTCCCGACCCGCAGCCTTCATGGTGGGGGGCTCTGTGCACTGGCTGAGCAACTTCACTGTGGGGCTGGTGTTCCTCTACATGGAGGTAAGGACCCCAGCACAGGGCAAACCTGGGCTGGGAATCGGCCTCTTCACCCCTCTGCTCTTACAGAGAGGCTTTGAGGGGCTGTAAATGCACTTGCTGGTTCTCAAAACCTTAGTGTGGGGTTGTGTTAAGGGATTGATGTTCTTCAGCGTTCTCTCATCACACCTGGCTGTTGCACAGGCTTTACAAGAAAGCAGTCTGATTGCCAGGTGTCATCCCGAGCTCAGGAACTTGGATGAGATGGGAAATTCCCCATCTTTCACTGCAGGATGTGTCTCAGGGGGACAATTTTAGCCTCTGCAGTCTGGGTGCCTGTTCGAAGTGCCCCCAGCAGCAGTGACCCACAAACTGCTGCAGTCCTGCCTTTGACCTGGGCTGAGGCAGCTGCTGAGCTCAGTGTGAGCTGTGGAGCAGACCCTCACCCTCCTTTCCCACCGAGTGTCCAACAGACCCGTGTGGTGGTGGTTTGAGAAGACAGAATCTGAAACCACCCCAACCTGGAGCTGTTCAGGTTAAAATACGTGCACCTGACTGTGGCTGCATTCTCAGTGGCCAGTGCAGGGTGCAGCACAGGCAGAGCAGGTAACTCCACCTGAACCTGACCCTGCTCTCTCCTGTCCCTGCCCTAGGCTGGCCTGGGGCCCTACAGCTTCCTCATCTTCTGTGCCATCTGCGTGGCCACCATGCTCTACATCTTCTTTGTTGTTCCTGAGACCAAGAATAAAACCTTCATGGAAATCAACAGGATCATGGCCAAGAGGAACAAAGTGGAGATTCAGGAGAGCAAAGAGCTGAAAGATTCCTACCCCCTGGGCAAGCAGGAAGAGAAGAAATCTCTCTCCAGCAGTGAGATGTGACCCAGCTGGGTTGGGCCTGACAGGATCTGGTCAGCAGGAAAACAAACACAGGGATTCCTCCTTCCGTGCTGATCTGACAATCACGGAGCTGTTAAGGCTGGAAAAGACATTTAAGATCAAATCCAACTGCAAACCTACTGCTGCCAAGCCCTCCTCTTGTTACAAGGAAAGGGAAATGTCCTCAGCCAGCTCAGTTCTGTGACAAGGAGCCGATGGCACGAGGTGATGTGTGTCCCTGGAGTCCTGGTGACACATCCCAGGGGACACAAGCCAGCCCTGGGGCTGGGTGTGGGCAGCCGTGTGCAAGGAGTGCACAAAGCTCCTCTGAGGAGCTGTCACTTGTGTGTTTGAGGGCCCAGCAAGGGGAAATTAAATTTCATTTGGTATATCACTGTGCTGCCCTCTGTTTTGAAAAAAAAAAAAAAAAAAAAAGCAGGATTGTTGAACAGCTTGGCATGGATTTTGTGTAGTAGATGAAGAGCCCTTCACACGATTTACCTTAGAAAATTAGTTTCTATATACAATATACCTCAAGGTTGTGATCTGTAAGTGCTGGAAAAGGAGCTGTTTCTGTGCTCTGTCTCTACATCCACCACAGAAAGGAAGGCAAAGTTGTGCCAAGGCACAGGGATTGCACAGGACCTGTCCTGCCGGGGCTCTGCATCCCATGGGACACAACTGCAGGGGAAGCAGTGGTGAGCTGGTGGTGACAAACAGCAGGGACAAGATGGTGAGAAACCGAGACTGGGTGAGGGATGGGAGAGAAATTTTATTTGAGAAAGCAGCTCCTTTGACCAGAGAGCAGCTCTTCGGCATGAGAAAAATCTGTGTATGGGGATCTAAATCATCCCCCTGGGAGGGGTGTAACAACCCAGGCTGCTGGACTGTGCCAGATTCAGCAGTTCTTTTGCTTTTATCTCACTGATGGAGGTTCTGGTCTCGTGGAAAGACACCCTGGAGCAGTAGGAGTGAGCCTATACAAAGCAGGGGGAGAAACAATCCAACAATCCGAGTTTTTCTCAGATCTCCCAGCAGTCGGTTGGGATTCTCTTGCTGCCCTCGAGCAGAAGCAGAGGCTGTGCTCACTGGCAGCTGGTGTCAGGCTGCAGGATCACCCCCCCGAGCAGGGCCATGGGGGTTTGTCCCCAGGCTATGACATCCCCCTGGGGCTGCCCTGCCCTGCACAGCGCCAGCGCCCGAACCTCGGCGGGGCTGAGCACTCTGCTCCACAGCTCCACCTGGCTCAGCCAGCCCGCAAACCCGGCGGAGAACGTCCCGAGCAGGCTGTCCCTGTCCTTGCCAAGCACCAGCGTGCCCCCAGCCCTGCTCACGTAGCCCTTCTGGATGCTCTGGGCTTTGCCAGCCGCCCCGTTGAGCCAGAGGTTGGCTGTTCCCTCCCGGGATGCCCAGGTGATGCAGTGGTGCAGCCAGCCCTGCGCCTCCTGCTGCAGGGGGAAGCTGAGGAAGTGTCCCCCTAGCCACAGCCCCAGCTCTGAGCCCACCGTCACCATCAGCTCGTGGTCGCTCTCCCCAGTGGAGTAGGACAGGATGGTCTGGCTGCCCACGGGCTGGGCTCTGCTCCAGAAACACAGGGTGAAGGCTTGGAGAGACACAGCACGCAGGGGATGAACCTCCACAAAGCTCTCAATGTTTTCCACGGGGAAGTAGAAAGCTGGAAAGGTGCTGGGGTTTGTACCTGAAATAACCAAAAAAGGCAGCAGTTACATTTCCCGTAAATATGCCCAAATCCTGGAGAATAACACCCACAGAACTGGTAGGGCTGTGTACTCTGAGCTTCCAGTTACTGTGTTGTGCCAGCAGGGAAGGGGCTTGAAATCGTGAAAAGCTGAGCACCCCACCCAAATATTTGGGCAAATCATGTTTTTCCCTCCTTCCTCCTCTATTCTCATGTGGTATAAAATAGAGGTGATGCTTATTTATCCCGAGGGGAACTGAGCTGAAATTTTTCACTGTCTGAAAAGATGTGCTCCCAATGTGCAGGAGAGGGCTGCAGCTGCTGTGGGAGTAGCTGGCTTAGGGCTGGCCTTGGTGGTGGTGAAGGATTTCCATCAGCAGCAAATATTTCCAGATATGGGTCCAAATTGCGAGTGTGTCGGTGCCAAACCTGTCAGTGGTTTGGGCCCCCAAGGGCAGCAGGGCAGGAAAGGGCTCCCCATCCTCCCGAGGGGAGCTGGGCTCAGCCTGTGTTTCTCACCTGTGTGGCTCAGTGCATTCAGCAGCTCTCTCTTCATGTCCTGCAGCTGCACCTGGATTTGATCCAGCCTGAGGGTGATCTCCTCTGGATGACACTCTGCTGGAGCAATCAGACAGCTGAATTTACAGAAGGCTGGGACCCGCACGTGGCACATTTTCTAGTTTGAGCAAACCCTGTGTTTTAACGGAGCTCCTCTCCTCTGTGGTGCCTGCCTGCCCAGCCAGAGCTGTTCCCACACGCTCCAGGACCAGACACACCTGGGCTGAGGCTCCTGACGTGGTGCCAGGGGGCACCAGCCACCCTGGGGGTGTGTGACACTCCAAAGGCAGGGCTGGCACACACCTTAAACAAGGGGTGCCAGTGGGGGACACCTCCACCTGGGCAGGGACACCTCCACCTGGGCAGGGACATCTCCATCTGAGCAGAGTCACCTTCCCCTGAGCAGGGTCACCTCCACCTGGGCAGGGACACCTCCACCTGGGCAGGGACACCTCCACCTGGGCAGGGACACCTCCACCTGAGCAGGGACACCTCCCCCTGGGCAGGGACAGCTCCACCTGAGCAGGGACACCTCCACCTGAGCAGGGACATCTCCACCTGAGCAGGGTCACCTCCACCTGAGCAGGGACACCTCCACCTGAGCAGGGACAGCTCCACCTGAGCAGGGACACCTCCACCTGAGCAGGGTCACCTCCACCTGGGCAGGGACACCTCCCCCTGAGCAGGGATACCTCCACCTGAGCAGGGACATCTCACCCTGGGCAGGGACACCTCCACCTGGGCAGGGACATCTCCACCTGAGCAGGGATACCTCCACCTGAGCAGAGTCACCTCCCCCTGAGCAGGGACACCTCCACCTGAGCAGGGACACCTCCACCTGGGCAGGGACACCTCCCCCTGAGCAGGGACACCTCCACCTGAGCAGGGACATCTCCACCTGAGCAGGGACACCTTCCCCTGGGCAGGATCACCTCCCCCTGGGCAGAGACACTGCTGCTCCCGGACAGGAGATTCCAGCCCACGGACAGAAAGGACTCGCAGTTTCACACCTCCCCGGGGGTGTTGGTGCCCCCCAGGTGTGCAGGGCCCCCGGGGCTCACCCTGGGCACGCTGGGCTGGGAAGGAGGCCTCCACCACACGGCCCTGCAGCGCCTGCACGTGCCGGTAGTCATTGCGCAGAGTGTGGTTGTGCCAGTCCAGCAGCGTGTTCTCCAGGAGCTGGATCTGGGACAGGGACAGCACACAGGGACACCTCATGGGGACAGGGACAGCACACAGGGCAGGGGGGCATCACACAGGGCATGGGGACAGCACACAGGGACACCTCATGGGGACAGGGACATCACACAGGGCATGAGGACATCATACAGGGCATGGGGACAGCACACAGGGACAGGGACATCTCATGGGGACAGGGACATCATACAGGGACAGGGACAGCACAGAGGGCATAGGGACATCACACAGGGCACAGGGACATCACAGAGGGCACAGGGACATCACACAAGGACAGGGACAGCACAGAGGGCACAGGGACATCACACAAGGACAGGGGGACATCACACAGGGCACAGGGACAGCACAGAGGGCACAGGGACATCACACAAGGACAGGGACAGCACAGAGGGCACAGGGACATCACACAAGGACAGGGGGACATCACACAAGAACAGGGACATCACACAAGGACAGGGACAGCACAGAGGGCACAGGGACATCACACAAGGACAGGGGGACATCACACAGGGCACAGGGACAGAACAGAGGGCACAGGGACATCACACAAGGACAGGGACAGCGCAGAGGGCACAGGGACAGGGGGACATCACAGAGGGCACAGGGACATCACACAGGGACAGGGACATCACAGAGGGCACAGGGACAGCGGCTCTGCCCAGAACTGCAGTGCACAGCCCCCAGTTAGACAGGAGCCCTCAGGGTCTCCTGCAGAGCCGCAGGAGGGGAAGGAGCAGAGCTCAGGGCTCTTATCAGATAATTCCCGATGAGGGCATTTGGCCTGGGGGAGTTCCGAGCCTGGTGACATGCATGGATGGAGATTCTGCTGCTATTCTCTACCTTCCTCACCAGTGCCTTCCAGCCTTCCCCTGCCACAAAGAGTATTTCTTTTTCAAAGAACCCCCACTGCTGTGGTTTCAGTTTAATCTTGTTCTTCTCCTGGAAGAAAATGTTTCTGATGCTTCTTTATTAACCTGAAAGCGCTGCTTTCAGTGTAAGTCTAGACAAGGAAAAACCCTGAAATGCCTTCCAAAATCTGCCAATTATTCTGTAATTATTTTAATGTTATGAATGGCTCTTTTTTGGTTTGGGTTTTTTTTTTTTTTTTTCAGGAGGACTCTCTTGCAGTAGTTTTTGCCTCGTTAATTCTCACTGGTCTCTTCCTTTTCATAGCGCTCCAGGCTGGCTGAGCTTAACAGAGCAGAGAGTTTTGTTATCAGTCAGCAGCCCTGGGGCCACCTGCCCCACAGCCTGACCCTGCTGTGACTCAGAGTCACCTGTACTCCCAGTTCCTCGGGAATCCACCCCAAAAGCTCGGCGTGAGAGGAGCCCAGAGAGCTCCTCTGTTCCCGGGGTCCCAGCGGGACAGAGGGAAACGCCGGGAGGGACGAGGAGCTGGCGAGGGCCAGCACTGACCTGTGTGTGTGACAGGACAATGGGAGACTGGAAAATGGTCCAGATGACGCTCTCGGAGCACGGAGGGGTGGTCAGGGAGCCCTGGTACCTGTAGAAGTGGGAGAGGTTTTCTGGCAGCATGGCTTGGACGTCCAGAGAGCTGAGCATGGTTGATTGACCTCCAAAGGAAGCAGAGATGATATCAGGAGCTCACGGGGAGGGAAGGGAGAGGTGAAAGCGCTCTCCTGCAGGCTGCAGGGAGCCGATGTTTGGCACTGCACAGACCTCCAGGAGTGCCTTTATTGCTGCCCTGAGCACCTTCCCCACAGCCCCGGAGCTGTGCAGGGCTGAGGATGCTGACAGAAAACATCTGTCCCCAGAGGCAGGGTGCACACACAGGCTGGGAGGATACCAGGGCCAGAAAATGGCATTCCCACGACTTACCTGCAAACCTGATCCTTGCCAGTTTGGAAATGAATTCGCTGTAGTAGGTGTTCTCAAAGTGCCCGTCCTAAACACAGCACAGACACTTGGTCAAAAGGTGTCACCTGCCTGTCCCCCTCACTGCTCATCAGTTGTGAGGGGCTAATTCATCAACTGGGAGACAAAGAAAACAAAGACCAGCACAGATCTGATGGGCTGGACAATGCGAGGCACGGTCAGGTTTGTACAGCTTGGGTAGAATGGTGAACAGGATTCTTTTTTACTGCTTTTAAATCCACGCTGAATTAAATGTTCCCACTGGCAAAGCAGAGCAAGGCTTGGAGGCACAGCAGGAAACCCCAGCTGATATTCTTATATATGGGATATATATAGATGGGAGATATATATATATATATAATATATACAGATACAAATATACAAATATATATATACACACACACACACACACACACACATATATATATATATATATACACTACTTATAGGGCAGTTTTCTGGCGCTCCCAAGTGGTGTTGGCTGCTGTTGTGTGAAGCCCAGGGGAAGCAGCACAGCCTCCTAAAGAGGTGCCAGAGCCCATCTCTTGGCACAGCTGTACAAACCTGGCCCGGGCTGTGTCTGAGGGAGGTTTTAGCTCAGCCAGTGCCCCCAGCCTGGGTCACACCTACCGTGTAGAGGAAGGCCAGCACAGCCAGCCCCTGGGGCTTGTCTTTGGCTTCTTCAAAGCTCGAGTAGTTGGCAGAGTTGTAGTGGACAATGTGCAGCTGCAGAGAGAGATGAGGGTTGTTTAGCAAGCAGTGATGAGTGGCTGTGGGGTGTTTCGACGGACACACTGAAGGGACAGTCACCACCCCAGTTCCTGCTCTTTGTGCCTCGTACCAGGCCAAAGGGACCTTTGCTTTCCCAGCTTGGTGGTGACTGTGAGGGGACAGCTCCACCTCTGAAGGACACCAGTGCTCCTGCCATGACGTTTCTTGGAGCCTGCTGTGCTCAGGCTCAGCCCTCCCACTGCACCAACCAAAGCCCTTGTGAGAGCCCTGGTTCTGCCCTTGGCCCTGCAGGTTCTGTGGGACACAGCCTCCAGCTCTGGAGTGCCCAGAGTGCCCAGAGTGCCCAGAGTGCCCAGTGCCCTCAGCCCGTGTCACACCGACCTCGGCGAAGTAGCGCATCCCGTCGATGGTGTGCTCCGAGCCGCTGGTCTCCAGCTCCAGCCCACCCCAGTGCAGGTGCATCTGGACAGCTGTGTAGAGACCTGGCAGCCCCCTGGAGATCTTCATGGTGGGCGGCAGATCGATCTGCACTGCAAAAGGACAGTGGTGGGGGCAGCGGTGGGGGCAGCCCTGCCCGTCCCTGCAGTGCCCCTGGCGCCTCCTGCAAGGAGCAGCCACGACCCCAGAGTGGGAGGGAGAACTGTGACATTTAAAATTTAAAATTTAAAATTTAAAACCTTCCCTAGGCTCAGGCTGGTGCAGCACACCAGGGACAAGCAGCACTGGGCACTGCCCAGCTGTGCCTGCCCTTCTCCCCCCTGAGCCGTTCTGTTTGGCACTAATTAGGCACTAATGAAAGTTTTAATGCTCAGCTCTCACCCGGCACATCTGGCACAGCTGTTAACCTCCTCCTTCCCAAGGCAGGAAAGAGGGATGGGAATCAACAGAGTGACTGGCCTCGTGTGTTGGCACAGCTCCCAGTGAGGCCCAGCCATTCTGGCAATGCCCTGCAGGTTTGCAAAGGCTGTCATTGCTGAAGGATTTGTGGACACAAACCCCTTTTCTTCTCCTTGCCAAGGAGAAGTCACAAACCCTTTGTCTTCCTGCTAATTCCCTGCCAGAAATCCTAGATTATGTTAATAAATCTAGGAGTGAAAGTGGAGAATTGCCTCATCTAAATGAAAGCCCCCAGCATGTTATAAAAACTAGCAACTATCCTTGCAAAATGCTGCACAACATATTATTAATTAGTCATAGTTTGGGTTTCTGAGGAGTTTCTTTTGTTTGTGAACTGTTTTATAGACAGACCAAGATGAAAGCATGTTTCCTTTTAATATCCCAAAGGCTCTAGAGTGGGAGGGATAAAATAATCTACCTTTTTCATAAGTTCCCTGCTGACTGCCTTCCATAATGAGGGTTATTTACTTCAAGTGCCTCACCAGGGTTTCTACTTTCGACAAAACACAGCCGGGGAATTGTGCTGTGAGTCTGTAACGAGCCTAAGGCCCCTCTAAGATATTTTAGGCAAATATTTGCTGCGAGCACAAGGAAGGGAGTAGCCTGGCTTGTTTCTACTTTTCACCCATGTGCAGTGTGAGTGGGGAGCGTGGCTGCTCTGAGCTGGCAGTGCCTCGCCCCTGTTTGCCCTGGCTCTGCCAGGAGGTGGAGAATCAGCCAGGGCTGTACAGGGTGAGTGTAGCTGAGCCTTCCCCAGCACTCCTGATCAGTGGATTGTCTGTCCTGGCTCTGCCAGGAGGTGGAGAATCAGCCAGGGCTGTACAGGGTTGGTGCAGCAGAGCCTTCCCCAGCACTCCTGATCTGTGGATTGTCTGTCCTGGCTGTGCCAGGGAGAATCAGCCAGGGCTGTGCAGGGTGAGTGCAGCAGAGCCTTCCCCAGCACTCCTGATCTGTGGATTGTCTGTCCTGGCTCTGCCAGGAGGTGGAGAATCAGCCAGGGCTGTGCAGGGTGAGTGTAGCTGAGCCTTCCCCAGCACTCCTGATCTGTGGATTGTCCTGGCTGTGCCAGGAGGTGGAGAATCAGCCAGGGCTGTGCAGGCTGGGTGCAGCAGAGCCTTCCCCAGCACTCCTGATCTGTGGATTGTCCTGGCTCTGCCAGGGAGAATCAGCCAGGGCTGTGCAGGGTTGGTGCAGCAGAGCCTTCTCCAGCACTCCTGATCTGTGAATTGTCCTGGCTCTGCCAGGAGGTGGAGAATCAGCCAGGGCTGTGCAGGGTGAGTGTAGCTGAGCCTTCCCCAGCACTCCTGATCTGTGGATTGTCTGTCCTGGCTCTGCCAGGAGGTGGAGAATCAGCCAGGGCTGTGCAGGGTGAGTGTAGCTGAGCCTTCCCCAGCACTCCTGATCTGTGGATTGTCCTGGCTGTGCCAGGAGGTGGAGAATCAGCCAGGGCTGTGCAGGCTGGGTGCAGCAGAGCCCTCCCCAGCACTGCTGCTCTGCACATTGGCCTCTGTCCATCCCTGCCCTGTCCATCCCTGCAGGGACAGCACAGCACAGCCAGCCCACCTCTGCCCCTGAGGAGATCACTTAATGAGGGGCACACTTGAGGTCCCAGTTAAATCTGCTCTTGGAAGAAGATGCACACGTGGATGACATTTTAATTTTGCAGAGCTGTGCTCCTCCTCGCTGCCAGCTGGAGGACCAACCCTCTTTAAAACAAAAAGAAAGGTGCAAATGGCTTTGTTAACCCAAAACTCTCTGTTAACCACAGCAAAAAGGCATTTTCAGGTGTCATTTAGCCTGGTGCTAACACGCCTACAGAAAAAAAATGAACCTGGTTTCCTGCGTGAGACATTTGCGGTTTGGCTCTGAGAGGCTGTAAGGAGAGTCCTGCTGATAAATCCCTCTCCTGTCCCTTTCAGATGTGCTGAGTGTTTCCCCCAGAGATTCTGCTGCCCTGTCCCATCTCACTGAAGCCAGTAGAAAAAGCCAGCCTGACTCACAGGAGCTGTGAATAGGGCCAGTCGTTTGTCTTTGTGCTTTAGGAAACTGCCCCACACCAGAAAATCATTGTTGGGAAGTTAACAAAAGAACGGACAAATACACACATGCAGTCAGAAAAGCTAAACCTGCAAGAATTAATGTCTAGGCAGGCAGGGCAGTAGTGCTGACAGAGAGCTCCGGGCTGAACGCTGAGTTGGTGTGGGCCACACAAAAGGAGTCACAATTTTCAGGAGCACAATCACAACAATCTTCCTCTGCTGGCACTTTGTCTCGTCACTGCCCTGCCCTATTTGTCTGTCTCTTTGTTGCAGGCAGGAAGAAAGAGCAGCTGGGCAGGACTCAAGAGCCGACAGCTTTGTGTTCCCAACACCTTCCCCAAACCAGTCATCCTCTCTCCCCTGCAGCCATCAGAAAACTCTCTCCTTGCTCATCTGTAGTCCAAAGGCATTATCCCAACAGTGCCAGCTGATGAATTATTTAGGCAATGAATTACAGATTGCAGCTGGGGAATCTGGGATCTCCTAAATTACAAGCATTGCCCTGAAACTGTGCAGCCAAAGGCTGGGCTCTCAATGTGTGCTGTGTTTCAGCTTCCTTTCCTGAGCCCCAAAACACCAGTCCTCTGGCTGTGAGGGAGGGATCCTCCAGTGTTGGACTGGGTGACCTACATCCAACCAAACCTGGCATGCAAAGGTTTCCATTCCTGTCACTTCTGATTAACGCACAGGCCAAAAGATGCATTTTCCTGAATGCAGAGGAGTCAGTGAGCCCCAGACACCTCTCACTGCTGCACTCCTGTTGCCTTGCAGCACATTAAAGGAAAGGGTCCATCTGGAATTCTCCAGCTGCAGTTTATCCCCTTTTCACGTCCAACAGAGAAAACACCTTGCAGAAACCCATCTGCCTTTTATTTGTGTGGTTCATTTTTGTCTTTCTGGAGAGCTTTCCTGGGTGGCTGAGGAAAACAGCAAACCTAAGAGAGCAGGATGAAGCGAGATGGCGAAGTCGAGTTCAAAGAAAGGGCATTGTCTGCGGATGCATTTCCACAGGTGAAACAAAGGACGTGCTCCTGCACCGCCCTGAGCCTTACCAGAGTGGCCGTTGTTGGTCATCCTGAGCTGCCCCTGCAGGGGCCCATCGTACCCACTGAGCTCCAGCTGCAGCGCGGGGTTGTACCTCACTTTCCTCCTCTGGATGTCGATGGGGGACTGCTGCTGGCCGGCACAGTCCGGGAAGTGCTGTCCCCAGTGCTCCTCATCCAGCTCGCCTTCTCCTGGAGGGCAGGCAAGGCAGGGGACAGGGATGTGCTGGTGGCCAGGAGCACGGAGCTCTCATTTGCCAGCGGGAAATGCCAATCTGATTACTGAAACGCCACGAGCTGCAGCCATAAAAGGTTTGCTTTGCCTTCCCCAGAGTGAAAATTCACATTATTGTGTCTGCAGGACGACTGTGCTGCGAAGGAAGAAACCTGCATTGCAGCAGCGGCTCGGTGATTGCTGGAGGCTCAACCTCCACCCAAAGAGGAGCAGCGTCTACATGGAAATGGGGATTGAAATGGGGCCCGACTGCCAGAGGTGTGGAATTGGCTTCTGAACCCGTGCCAGTGAATAGGATCAAGGCAATAGGCAGGAAGGCTCAGCTTGGGATCAGGAAATGACAGTAATTAGCTATTTTTAACTAGGGAGAGAGCAGTTGCAATATTGCAACTCTTCAGCAATATCCTTTGTTTTAGCTTAGCCCACGGAAGATCGTAAAAGGATTAACATTTACTTCAGTGAGCTCTGCAAACAACCCCCTGACACAAATGTAATTTAGATGAAATTTCACAAAAAAATAATAAATACCTAAATAAGTACTCCTCAGTGCTCTGTGCTGCCTGGGATATGACAATAAAATAAGAAGCAGGCCGTATTTAAAGCTTTTCCTTGCAGGATCATCCAAAGGGCAGCTTTTCTTCTAACACATTCTAAAGATTTCCCCCATTGTCTGAACCTCGTTGCGCTGCCAACCCTGACAATGTGTCCTGACCGCACAAAGGAGTAAAGAGAGGTGACATTGAGGAGAATCACTTTCCAGACACGGAGGCATCAATAAAGTGGAATAAATTAGCTGCTCTGCGATGTCTCACTGAGGGACAGGAGCAGCGCAGAAGGGAAGGGAGCCTCTTCAGCAGCAGCAGCCCCAAAGCAGCCGTGTTTTTACCTTGGTATGTCCAGGGCACGAGGTGGCAGTGGCCCAGGGGCACCAGGAGCAGGGGCAGCAGGAGCGCTGCCATCGGGCTGTTGTTGTACCTGCAGCCAAGGGGAGAGATGCTTTAAAACCCTCAGCAAGCCCAAATGGTGATTTCCTCCAGCTCTGGCCTCTCCAGCGCCCCTCCTGCCCTCCTCCTCACCCTGCCCAAAGCAGTGACAGCAGAGGATTGTCTCTTTGGCCACTCAGCTCCATTGCCCCTTTGGCTGAGCTGTCCCTGCAGAGGGGACAGATTTCCCCCGATGGCCGGAGCTGATGCCCTCGGCTCGCTGTCTGAGCCCCGCACAGCTCTGCCTCCTTTTCCTGTCCATTCATCCCCGATGAATGGGCTGAACAGAGCTTTGTAGGCAAAAAGCAGCCGGCCTGGAGCTCAGACCTGCTTCCCTTCGCACAGAGAAAGGAGCCAAAGGCGGGAGGCATCCAGCGAACTGGATTTCCAAAGTGCAGAGCATTCACAGCCTTGCCAGAAATCAAAACTGTAGACACTTAGCTCCACCCAAAATCAGACTCCTGAGGCTGGGTTTAAAAGCACTCCACATCCCTGAGCCTTAGCATTCGAAGTATTTTGCTTTCAACACCTTCCCTCATCACTGAAAATCTAGTTATGAATGGGAGAGATTTGCAACCTTTGAAAAATTCAGAGCTCTCAAAAACTATTCAGACTTGAAAGATATGGGCACCATACAAGAGGCTGAAACCCTGGATGGCTTTTCAAAAAACGTACAGGAATTCAAATAAAAACTAGCAGGTGACAGGTGTCTAAATGCTCTTGTGGACTTCTGTATCTCTTCAGACAGTTGATTTCCTTAAAAATGTGTCCCAAGCAAATACTTGTCTATGGTCCAGGAAAAGTCATTTGGCAGAACAGGGAACAGACCGTGGATTCTCTCCCTGCCTTTTTGTATCCTGTCACCAGGCAAATGCCATTCCCTTTGAAAAACCTCCTCCTCCTCCCTCAGGAATGACACACTGCTGGCAGCCCTTTCTTCCCAGCCGTGGCCCCCTGCTCCTAAACCCGTGGTTTCAAAACAAAAGGGGAGCAGAAGTCTCCCCAGGAATGGAATTTTTTACCTTCTATGGAAAAGAGCTAGAGGTTCCAACAAAAGCAGCATAGCTGGGCTGTTGGGCTTAGGTGACAGGCAGCAATGCTAAACACGAGGCAAGACAACTCAGATCAGTGAAATCTCAGCACTTCTGTCCCCGACACTTGTGATAAAATTGGCAATTATTTTCAGGAGCGAGGTAATTTTCAGCCACTCAGCCAGATGGCAGCAACTGAGGTGAGCTGCACAGGAGGCAAGACCCGGTGTGGCAGTTTTTGGGTGGCAGTTTGTGGCAGTTTGGGGCACTTTGGGTGGCAGTTTGGGTGGCAGTTTGGGCAGGACAGACCCCAAGATGCTGCAGCACAGGCATTCTCTGCTCATTCTGTGATTCTGTGAATAATGACAGCAATTCAACAGTAAGAGGCACAGGTGAGCTACAGGTGCCGTGGGAGCTCAGGTTTCTGTGCTGAAAACACAGGCAGGTGTTATACTCAAAATCTTATTCTTTGCAAGTGAATTGTTAACATAAAAAGGCCTTTCCTGGGTTGCTGGTTTGTGCAGTGCATATTTAGTCTTTGGGAACTGCTGATTAATGCTGAGCTGATTAACCAAATGTGGTTTTTCCCTCTCTCCTCTGAAGAAGTCATTTATTCTGACGGTTGCACTGGACTGTGTAAGGACCAAACTAAGCAAACCTGCCCTGCAATGCACTTCTTAATCCTTGTGTATCCAGTTGTGTAAATAGGCTTTGAAATTAGCTGAGGGTGAAATTTTGGGGGGTTTATACCTCTTTGCACTTCAGGATTGCACACAGCAGCACAGGAGGGTGTGAGGAAGAGTCAGGCACAGGAGGTCACTGCTGTCACCTGCCCCTGAGTGCAGCAGGGGAGGGGAAATGGATGGCACACAGTGACAAGCTGCTTCCCTTGCCTGGGCTGTACTGATCAGCCAGCCCAGTCTGCACAAAGGACTTGAAATAAAGCCCAGTCGGGAATGTACCAGTGCCAGGAAACTGAGGATGACAAGTGAATTAATTTTTAATGGAGCTTTTGCAACATTTGTGACATTTCACTTGACATCAGCAGGAGCTGTGGGTGCTCAGCACATCCCAAAGCCACATCTCTATTGGCTCAAATTATTGTCTTTAAGATCCCTCCTAACCCAAAGCATCCTGTGAGTCTATGAAGACACAGCAATCTGTGGAAAGGATTTACTAAGAGCACAAAGCACGAATTTGTTTTGGGGTTAGGACAGAACAATACTTTTAATTAAGTTCTTTAAATATATTAGGATATTGAGCTTTCAACTTTGAGCTGAGTGTTATGGAGGTTTTCCTGTACAAAGTATTGCCCACATCAGCCACTGGTTACTTCTTAAACCTTAAACCTTAAACCTGGCTGGCCTGAGGCTTGTCTTGGCCAGCAGCTCTTTTGCCCCTGGACATAATGGATGGAAAGAAGAATGGACACAGTGCCTGGGAACTCCAGGTAGCACAGCAGCACCGTGCCTGAGGTAAGCTGGGGGTTCATAGGCGAAGGAACAAGACTCATCCCTGCACTGAGATTTAGCCAGTGAGAAAATCTGATGTTGTGTGTGTCAGCCATGAATATTCTTGCCATGATTCCTTCCCAGAGGCAGGGAACTTTCACACAGACCTCAGCCTTCCCCCTCCAGCCTAGACTGCAGTAGGAAATAAGCCTTTTATCCCACATCGTTGGCTTCCATGCACTTCACTTTTATCTCTGCAGCTTCCCCTGACTCTTTGCCATCTTTTAAATCCTGCATCTCCCGGGCTATTCTCTCTGTCCTCGCTGGCCTAAAGCTCAGCTCCTGTCTGACATTCTGAGTATTGGTGGCCACATTAAAACCCTGACGTGGCATTGAAGTAGCTGGCTCCAACCTCAGTGCTCCTTTGACCCAGAACTTGAAAGGGTTAACTCCTCTGCCTCTGAATCAGCAGGAATTCCACCAGGACTTGCAGCCAGAGCTGCAGCACTCGCCAGCCCAGCAAACATTTGACCAGGAACAGGATGTTTGAAGTGAGATGGACAGAGTGCCTTCAATCAGGCCATCCAGGTTTTTCTGAGTCAGTCGAAAACCTCTTCAAACAGAGCTCTCTCTGCTGAGGTTGTGCTGGATGAGTGAAGGCAGCCAGAGCCTACACAAGTTTTATGAAAGGCAAAGATCAGCCAGTGCTGGCAGGCCCAGACCCATGAGGAAAGCTGACAATAGCTGTGTGGACTGAAACACGAGATTCTTTTATTCAACGATTCCTGTAATGTTTCTACATCTTATTTCCAAAACTGGCCCTCTTTTCTTTGAAATTTTGCCCGTGCTCTTTTTTTTTCCCTTCCCTTTTTGCCCCTGGTTTTCAAGTACATACAGAGATCACAGAGGTAGAAAAGCCCTGGAATTCATTCCTCCAGTTCACACAATCCCTTTAGACCTCCTTCATCTTATACAATATTTTGATGTATTTGACTAAATTTAATCAGAGAATCACAGAATGGTTTGGTTGGGAAGAGACCTTAAAGAATATCTCGTCCAACCCTCTGCCATGGGCAGGGACACCTTCTTACCTTCTTCTGATATAGATTCAGACACCTTTGTGATTCTGCTGAAGCTTTGTGGAAGAAATGGGCTTTGAGGCAGTCAGAGACAGACACCAGAGATCTACACCAGTGCTCCTAAAGGCAGGATTTGCCCATTTGAAAGCAGAGAGGTTTCCTCTGTGAATTCCATTTCACGGTCTAACAGATCTCAGCATTAGCTACCTGCAGCTCATTGTCAACCTAAATTTTCTTTTGCTCAGTTTCAGCCAATTACTCTTAGTTATTGCTGTAACCCTTGGATTATCTTAAAATAGTTTTCCCTTTTTAATGTTCACATCACTTCTGGGGTGGTTATCACCTCGCTGCACCATGGGCAGGAGCAGCCTTTCACTGCCATTTCCCCAAGGTGGGGAAAAGGACAATGTGATGCTATAAAAAGGAGAGAACATGGTCAAATAATCCCTCTTCATTTTCATTTCCAGGAAATGTCATTACAGCCCTTGTAATGTCTCTTCAGGGCTGCTCTACAGACTTTGCTGAAAGGGGATTTCATGTTCTGGATCTCTGTTTGAGACTTTGGAAGACAGCAAAGCAGGAAGGCAGGATTAGGAAGGGGGAGGCCAAACTTGCCACTGCAATGAGTGTGAGGAGCACTGGAACGTGGTCTGAGTGTGGGGATTGAAGGAGCCGTGTCCAGAGAGAGCCCTGGAGAAATGTTTCCATCATCCCAGGGCTCTGTGCTGTGCATGGGATGGGACTGAGAAGGAATAACTCAGTGACAAGGCAGCTTGGCAGCGTGTGCTAGTACCTGTAATTAGGGCTCGATACATATCTACACTGCTCCCCTTACAAATGTTCAGTTTGCTCCTCGTCTCCCAGTGTTATGGCAGGCAGGGGAAGCACAACTGCTGCTCCACCTCTCCGAAAATCAACATTAGCAGCGCACAAACAGAGGAGAAGACCCCACGCCCCTTAAAAAGCAAGCCAACAAACACAACACAGCGCAGAGAGCAAGTAAAGGCTCTGGAAACTGCTGCTGCCCATTGCTGGCTAAGCACTTCTCCTTTCTGCTTTCAGCTGCATTGTGTGTTGAGCAGCTGTGACATCCAGTGGCCAAACACAATACGGTTGGGTCTGGTAGAGACCTCTTCATACACGGTAACAATAACAGAGCCCTTCCACGGCACTTTTCATCTTCAAAAAGCTGCATAAGCACGAATCCATTAACCCCTGCACAGCTCAGCAGGGCAGGGCAATGCAGCGGTCCCAAAAGCACCCCCAGGAAGGACAGCACTCTCCAAAGGCATGGCCATCAGCCCTCCAGGCACGTGGGGAAGCTGCTGCAGGAGCAGAGTGCAGGACCTTCAGCCCCAAGGCAAGGAGCAGCCGCTGAGCGATTGTCAGGGTCAGCAAATATATGCGGGAAACCTGATGGCTCGTTTTAAGGCTCTCAGAATGCAAAAGACATTGCGGGGGACAACTCGGTTTACTCAATCAAAAATGCACCTTTATTTAGTGCCACCAAAATGCCATAGTGGGGAGAGAAATAGAGAATAGTAAGAAATAGAGAGAGAGAGGGGAAGGGGATTATAGCTACCAACGTGGAGGGATGAGTCCTCGAGGCTGAGATGTCTATAGACACGATCTTCTCCAGCGGGGTGATCACAAAAGTGAGCGGGGGCCTCCAGGGTTTTTATAGGGAACCAAAAGTGAGAGGCACAGAGCCAAAGCAGGAGCCACCTGTGTTGAGGTTGGGTGCCCAGGAACAAGCTGCAAACCGTACTTCTGATAGGGACAGAGCAGTTTGGACAGGCAGCCCTGGCTCAGTCCACTGTGACCAGTTCCATTGCTATACCAGTCTTCTGAGACTTGGCAAACGTTCCACCTCAGCCAGGCCAGGGGCAACCTTCAGAGTCTGGGGTCCCAGTCCTCAGACACTGGAGACAGTCGTGAGGCTTATCACATCCTGGGACAGACTCTGACAGTGATAAGGGGTCAGAAAGGTGCAGCTCCTGATGAAGAGGCCACACCTCAGGGATGGGTTGTGCTTGTTTCCCCAAGAGCAAAAATGTCCATTGTAAAAGAGGGGGAAAGATGGGGAAAGCTGAGAGATCCCAGCAGGAGCAGAGCTGCTTTGGAAGAGATCCTTTGTCAGAGGCCTGGCCTGAGGAAAAAGCTTCTGCAGAGATTCTCTGGGAACATCAGAGGACTTTGCTGATAGATGTGGAAGGAAGGCAGCACAGATGTGGATTTGGATTAAGAAATGCAGTGGTGGAACTGGAGAAATGTGACTACAAGGAGATGTCACCTTAACCTTCCTTTCTAGCAGCCTTTACAGAGATGCTGTGCTTTACACGGGTGTCTCTGGTGCCAATCCAGACATGCCCCTTCCTTCTGTTGATGAAAGCAAACTCCAACGAGATGATGCATTGAGATCCAAACTGGGGACAGATGCACCCAGTTTCAGTGACCAAGGAACCAGTTCCTGCTTTCCCGAGGTCACCAGTGCCCCAGTGTTTGCTTGCTCAGCTCTGATGTGGTTTTTCTCTGCAGGCAAGGGCATTGCAGGGACCTTCAGGAGGAGCAAAGTGCCACAGTCCCTCCTCTGCAGCAGCTCATCACCACCGCACTCCGAGGAGCTAAATGTGATGATGGGAGCTGAAAGTGTTTCCCATGAGAACGAGGTTGATCTTTAAGGCAGGAAGACAACATGAAGGAAATTTAAATCCTACTGTCTGTGCTGTACCTGTTCTGTGGCAGGAGAATCCTGCTTGATAAGTCTTGTGCTTTACATAAGTATTTTGCACTTTTTAAGGAAACAAATGAGTTGTTGTTGGACTACTTTTATTTTTTTTTTCAGGTTATCATTCTGAAAAATCCCAACCCTAAACATCAAATGCAATTTCTAAATGGCTAATCAATTCCTAGCTTGCTTTCCCTTTTACAGTGGGATATATTTCAAAGAGAGGGGGAACGCCCTGCTCAGCAAGGAGCCCCAGACACCCTGTGAGAGGCAGTGCAGGACTTGCACTCTGGCCCCTCTAGAGAGGATTATTTCATGGTTTCAGCATGGTTGCAACCAGCAGCTATGGCCTTTGGATCCACAACGCCTGGCAATTAATATCCAGCTGGTTCAGAAACCTTCAGCCTCTGTACAAATGACCATATCAGATCATCAGCTCCTGGGAAATGTACTCTGGTATCAGCACCCTGATTCGTGCATTGGGTCCCTTCCAAATAACCTGGAAATGGATGTGGTAATTGCAAAGCTAGGTTAGCACTTAGAGCAGTAAAGAATATCCTGTGAGAATATGATATTCTCACACAGCCCTCGTGTGCTCAGGGAGGATGGTGATGGACCCACACCATGCGTTCACAGCTGTATGCCCACACAGGTAACCAGAACGGACTAACCAGCCCTTCCCTACAGCCCCAAGAGAAGACAAGATAATGGAGATGTGCTGAAAGCTAAGAGCAGTAAGAAAGTCACCACGTCTGTCACCTGCAGCCATTTCACTATTCATGTGCCTGAAGGTGCCTCACTGCAGGGCGAAACCCTGAGACAAAGGCACGGCAGAAAATGGGATGAAAAGGGAGGGAGAGGATTTAAAGTCAGAGGAGGTTCTGAATGCCTGGAAGAAAACATCTTAAACAATCATCCCACAATTTAACAGATACCCGGAGAGAACATCAGTCAGACTCTGCCATTACCTTTCCAATGAACGTTCCTTAAAACCACCGGGATCCGCAGGGTCAGTGGAGAGCAGCAATCTGAGTGATGAAGAAGTCAGGATGGCGTCCCTCTGGAGATCCCACCGGGGCTGCAGTGAGGTGCAAAGCCTGGCCCGCTGAGACGCAGAGCTCCCGAAGGAACCTGCTCACAGCACCAAGAGGCTGGCACTCGCTGGGGTGTCGGACGGAGCGGGCGAGGGAGGTGCTCCCGCAGCCACCCAGACACATCTTCAGGTGTTCTGGGAGGCACTGGGGGGAAAGAGAAGTCCCTGCAGGAAGTGCTTTCAAGGTGCGCACGCCCTGGAATGTGCCCTGCGCTGCCGAATGCTTATTAGCGCTTGGATGCATCACGAACAAGTCCTGATCTGCGGTGGTTCTGCTCCTGCCTTGGCACCCTCGGGTGTGTGAACCAGCGATTTCACACTCTGCAGAGCTCAGGAGGCTCCTGCCCAGCTGCTCCAAACAGGGCAGGGAAAGGCTGGCCTGCCTGGTTTCTGTGCTCACCAGCGTGTCACAAGCCATCAAAAAAATGGTACTTATCACACTTGTGATTTTACCTGGAAAGCACGAGGAATGTGAACCTTGTGGAGGGATTTTGCTCCTGAGAGTCGTTCTCCATTTCTGGCTGGTGGATGCCTGTGAGCCAGGTCTGTGCCGGTGGTTTTTCCCCATCTGCTCCATCAGCAGTTCCTCTGCTGTGTTAGTGTTCCTGCGTGGGCTGTGGAATGGGAGCACTGGCTTTGTGTGTCCCCAAAGTCTCTGTCCCCAGTGTCCACCTCACATACAGGCCCCTTCCAAACCGTGAAATATTTTAAGAGTGTACTGAGTATTTGATAAATTGGTAACAAGCTTGGATTCCCAAAGACACTCATGCTTCCTAGATCTCTCATAGCCTTGGGGATGCTCTTTGAAGGAAGACAAAAAGAAAAATCAGGCAGGAAACACGACTAAGCAACCCCGAGTTTAATTTTAACATGTATGGCACAGTGCAATTTTAGATCTGCTGATCCAGGGAAAAAATCATACCAACACCTGAACAGTGCCAGGCTTGTGCTCACGGATGCCTGACCTGCAGTGTCCCCAAGCTGTGTCTCCTTGGGGACACGGGGCCAGCAGAGCACAGGTGGCTCCTGGCACGGTGTCCATGGCCAGGGGTGGGATGGGGAATGAAGGCTCTCAGCTCACTCTCCAGCCCAGGAAATCTGCTCTGCGCTGCCTCTGTGCCCACAAGGGAAGGACAGCGAGGCAGGGGACAAGTCCTAAACTCCTCCTCACAGGTTCTGAGCTCTTTCTCACAAAGGAGGGGTTTAGGCTGGTCTCCCACCGCCAGTTCTCCCCCACTGCTTTGGGTATGGTTGAACCGGAATAGAGCAAGAGCTCAGTGCTCCAGGCAGGGGGTTTGCTTTAAACCCCACTTCTGCCCCCCACCAGGCTAATTATGACCTTTCAGAGCAGCTTTTGTCCCCAAAGAGCACCCTGCTGTACTTCAGCATCAGCCTTTGCTCGGCTACTACAATGTTTAATTTCCCTCAGCCTCAGGCTTTCTCGTGCTCCATTTTCTTTAGCTCATTATAAGACTTGACACCTCTGTGTGATTTTCCTGCACGGCAATAAAGGCACTTTTGACGAAGTGCAAAGATAGAGAAGCATCTCTAAGCCAGCAGCTAACCAGCATAAAAACCCTGTTTTACGATTTCCAGCATCTGGAATGTGTTTTTAAAGGGAATGTTCCCCTCTCGTGCCCTCACACCGGGAAGGGTAAAGGATAAACCAGTGCTGCCAAGGGCACAGCCGTAAGGGGTACAATGTGCAGTTTTGGGAAGGGCTGGCACTTCAGAGAATCATCTATCTGTGACAGTTTGATTCCAAAGGCTTTTCCTGTCCAACGGTGCCTTATTCCAGCTAGAAAACCAGCGGCATCCTGACCTGATTTGTGGCTGTGCAGCCACAGGGATGTGCAGGGAAAGCACAAACCCCACACACGGTGGGGACACAGGGTTAGGGACACAGGACATTGTCACAAAGCCTGGCTGGCACAGGGCTTCTCCCTGCTGGAGAGCCTGCTGTGCCAGCCTGGGGCCACAGGGCACTGTGGAATGCCTCGGGAAGCTCAGTCCAGCAGACTTCCTTTGTTCTTTATTAGACTTTAAGCTTGCCCCGAAGGGATGTTCTCAGGAAGGAGAGAAAAATGTGCCCAGAAGGTCCATCAGGCACAGGCTGGCAGGGCGAGGCAGGGCTGCAGGAGCACAGACCTCACTGATGTGTGAGCAGTAAAACGGCTTTGATGGTGCAGTCGGGGTGAACTGCCACATCCTCACAGACAGAACACAGAATGGTTCGGGTTGGTGGGACCTGAAAGCTCAACTCGTCCTACCCCTGCTACGGGCAGGGACACCTTCCACTGTCCCAGGTACAACCTCCACTGTCCCAGGTGTAACTTCCACTGTCCCAGGTGTAACTTCCACTGTCCCAGGTGTAACTTCCACTGTCCCAGGTACAACCTCCAATGTCCCAAGTGTAACCTCCACTGCCCCAGGTGCACATCCACTTGGAAAGATCTATGTTCCTGCTGGCACATTGGGATGAGGTGTCACAGCCCATGACGCTAGTGTTAGTGCTCCTTCTGCCCCCAGGAAGTGTGATGGTTATTCGCCTCAAAATCAGAGTGACTCTTTATTGTGTTTGTAATTAACCTTTCCTCGGAACTATTACGAACGCACACACCCGTTCCAGCCTTCCTCTTTGCAGGTTTATTGGTTATTCCCACACCCTCTCGGGCTCCCAGGCCCAGCAACATCTCAGGGAGATGCTCCAGACCCCAACGCTGTGGCCTCCGCTGGACCCTCTCCAGTAGCTCCTGGTCTTGTGCTGAAGTGCCCAGAACGGGGCACAGCGTCCTGATGGACACAGCCTTGAGGAGAGGCTGAGGGAATTTGGTTCTGCCTGGGGAGAAGCTTTGGGGCAGCCTCCTTGTGGCTCTCCAGTGCCCGAAGAGAACTTAGAGGAGAGATGGAGAGGGACTGCTTACAAGGGCAGGTAGTGGCAGGACAAGGTGGAATGGGTTCAGACTGAAGGAGGAGGGCAGGTTTAGATTGGCGACTAGGAAGACATTCCCTGTGAGGGCGGTGACGCTCTGGCACAGGATGTCCAGGGAACTTTGGATGGAGGATAACTCTGCGAGTGTCTAAGGCCAGAACAGACGGGACTTTGAGCAAGCTGGGGCAGTGGGAGGTGTGGCTGCCCAGGGCCGGCTTTTGGAACGGGCTGCTGTCCCGTGTCCCTCCCGAGCCGGGCCATGGCCGCACGCCATGCCGGTCCCTCACGGCTCCCTCACGGCGCCCCCCGCGCTCCGTTCCCATGGTCCCGCCCGCTCCCCCTCGCCCCCTTGGGCCGCGCCGGCCCCGCCCCCTTGCCGGGGATTTTCCACGAGGCCGCGGCCCGGCCGCACGTAGCGCACGCACGCGAGCCGGTAGCTGGCGCGAGGCGGCTGCAGCCAATCCGAGCGCGGCGGGGCACGGCGCGGGCCAATGGGTGCTGGCGGGGGGCGGGCCCTGTGCGCCAGGGCGGCTATAGGCGGGCGGGCGCCCAGGCGTTGGGTCTCAGTTAGAGCCGGGGCGGCGGTAGCGGTGCCATTGCGGAGCCAGGCTGCGGGCACAGCGGTGAGTGAGTGCGGCGGCCGCAGCGCCTCTCGCTCGGCTCCCTGCGGGCCGAGAGGCCGCGGATTCCCTTCTCCGGGTAGCGGCCGCGGAGCCCCGGCCGTCCCCGTGGCCAAGGGCCGGGCCGAGGCTTGGTGGCCCCTCGGGGGGTGCAGGCCGCTGTGTGTTCCCGCGGCACCGGCGGGGAAGGGAGGCCCTGCGGCGGCCTGAGCCCCGGCAGTGTGCGGGGCTGGGATTGAAAACCTGGAGGGTATGGTTGGTCAAAGCAGGGCCAGAATCGGGGGAATATGGTGGGTCAAAGCGGGGGCAAAATCAGGGGGAGATGATGGGTCAAGGCATCCTCAAAGACAGAGTTTAACCTCTTTCTTTTAATCATTAACAGTCGCTCTCGGATTGCGTGTGGTGATTTGGACCTTTCCCTCTTTAGTGGATGTCCTTCAGCTTCCCATCTCAAATATTTAACGTTTGCTGGCACCCCGTCTGTGCCTGAGGTCTCTTAGCGGGTACTTTAGTGCCGGGTGTGCCAAGGCAGCGCCGGTGCGGAGAAGCACCTGGACGTGCAGGTGTGGATAAAGATTTAGCTGTCTGTGAACCATCTTTACCTCGTGCAGGGCTGCCCAGAGGACCCTGGGCTCTCTGCTGCTCCGTTAGTCGCCTGCTGAGTCACAGGGTAGGGCCGTGGCTCTCTGAGGCTGGCAGGAAGTCGTGGGGTTTGTCATGCGAACCCGCGGGCTGAGCCAGCGCACTTTCGGGCCTCCATCTTACCGAACAGCGAGGGGGAAAGTGGTTCAGCGTGTCTGTGATCTGCTCTCCCTGCAGGCATCCTCTAGGGCCCGTTGGATCATGTTGTAGAGGTGAATTAATACCCCGTGGAGCGCAAAAGAGCGGCGTTGGAATGTGCACGTTTGTCCAGTTTCTAGGAGTGCTTTGGCAGGGGAATTAATACGCTGGGATCTGATAGAGTGCACTCAAAGGTCTCATCTTTTTTCGGAGCACTGGTGGTATGAGAGTTAGGGTCATAAGGACCTTTTAAGTGTCAAGAGAGGCTTCCACTGATAAATGTGGCAGGCCTGTAATAGGACACTCATTAGGGCAGTTACTTCTATGGCTAAACTTTAGTGTTGCCTTTTAAATCTCCATTCAGGTGCTTGCAGTGCTCAGCCTTAACCCTGTATTGATTTTAGAGAAGTGTGGCTGCAAAATAGCTCACAGGGATGGGTTTTGGTGGTAGGGTTGGCTATAAAAAAAGAAACTTTGGAAATAATTCTCAGTTGAGAGTACTGCATTCCCTGGGCACGGCATGGGGTCAGACAAGGAATAAGTGGTGATTTCTTAGACTTGAGCTGGTGGTGAAGAAGGTCCTCAGAGCTGGCAGGAGCTTGTAACTTACTCCTGGAGTAAGTACTCATGTGCTCCTGGGCAGGCCGGGAAAGCTGGGGTGTGTGGTGTCCCCTGAAGGGAGACAGTGACCTTGTCAGCAGATTATGCTGCAGAAAAAGCTTTAAGGCAGTGTGCTCGTTAAATACCACCGTGGTATTTGTGTGTTTGGCAGAGGACAAAGGTCTGGGCAGACAGTGCTGCTATGACCTCTCCTCCCTTCAGTCAGCATTTCCATGGTTAAACCTGGGCACGGGCTGACCCTTGTGTTCTGGATGAGTTGGCCGAATTGACTGAGACAGAATACATCGTGCTGAGCTTCAGGTGGGCTGAACAGCTTCAGCTTTACCCTACAGCTCAAAGGGAAAAGTGTTTCTTGGACACAGGAGTGGGGAGCTGGCAGAAGGAGCGTCAAGAATTTCTGGGGTGATACAGTGCAGTGAAATGCCTCTTCCTGCAGAAAAGGAGGGACTTGTCCTTTCTCAAGGATGCTGGAGGGATGTGTGACCTGGCAGGCGTTGCCACTGGAAGCCCTTGCAGTGTGTATTCCTGAAGTGCCTGCTTCGTGGAGGTCAGCAAACAGCTCTAGCACTGGGAGGGTTCCTGGGAGCTGCCTGTGCTTTCAAGGATCAGACTCCTCAAGTTTTGTGGCAAAGCCAAGGTTCTGAAAATGAAAGTAAGGTTTAGCAGGTGCCAGCCTGATAAACTCTGGGAGCTCTTTTTAGATAAGTGGGCATTCTTCCTATTAGCCACTGCTCAGTGCATCTGCAGAGTGTGGGTGGGATTGATAAGCAGAGACTTGCAGGGATTTATTTCTAGCTCGTGTGTTCACTGATTGAAGCTCAGTAGTGGGAGCATGAAGGTCAGCTTGAAGAAGTTGTCTTGTTTCATATTTTAGCGCTATCATGTGTCAGTGTGGGGGTCTGGCTGAAATCTTAGACAGCATACAGGGGCAGGACAGCTGGAGGGGACATCTGAAAGCCAAGGGGGGAAAGCAAAAGCTGCCTGTGCCTTTGACCTGGGGAGGACAGAGTTTGCTCTGGGGGAGGAATGAGTGTGTGCAGCTGCCCCCTCACAGACTGTGAACCAGCAGCAGCATTTCTAAGGTCATGTTTTTTTAACTTTGCCGTAACTGTGGAAGGATTCATGACCATTTCTGTAAACAGGGTTGCCACCCACATTGGCTTGCCAAAAAACCAGCTTCCAGATAGTTCTGTTTCTGAGGCTGAGCTTTCTTCAGTGCAGATGGGCTGGGTTTGGTGCCAGTCGATGGCTTACAGGCATGTGTATGACTTGATTTTTAAAATGTGGCTGGGCTTACGTAAGGATTCCCTTACTGCAGTTTTCTGAAGTGGATAAATGTGAGAAGGGGAAAAAGGAAGTATTCAAAAGACTGGGGGGATCTTTATCCCTTTTAAGATGAAAAGTTAAGAGGAAAAAACTATTCCTGTAAATGCTCAACAGGGTGTAACTATTAATGCAAGCTTTTGATGAGAGCTGTGACTGCTTCTCTTTCGTCCTTGGTTCCGTTTGGCTCTGAGCAGCTGCTGTGCATACTAAGAGCACTCCGTGCATACTGAGAGCTCCTGCACTCTGGTCTCTTGTCAAAGGGAACTCTTAACTGATAGCAGAGAGTGGCTGTTTTGGGATCTCTTGGCTGCTCTGATGTGGTGAGGTGACATTCCTTTAGATTTGTCATCTGCTCCTGCTGTTCTGCCTAGGGTCTCATGATACTGCAGTCAAGTCATTTGGAAACATCAGAAGATTGTCCTTTGCACATAAGGAAGTGATTTTTTTTTAATATAACAGACGTCATGGGACTGGAGGAGCTTTCCCAGAAGAGCTGTGGCTGCCCCATCCCTGAGAATGTTCCAGGCCAGGCTGGATGAGGCTTGTCCAGCAACCTGGTCTGGTGGCAGGGTGTGGGATGGGTTGAGCTTTATGGTCCCTTCCACCCCAAACCATTCAGTGAGTAATTCTAAGCTCCTCTTTGCAGGTACTAAAGATGTCTATCACCAAGATCCACGCCCGTGAAATCTTTGACTCCCGTGGGAATCCCACCGTTGAGGTCGACCTCTACACCAACAAAGGTGAGTCCTCAGCTGCAGGTGTTTATCCCTGGCACCAAAAGTCTACAACCTGTCCTGTTCCAGCAGTGGAACTGTGCTGACTTTTTCCCCCCACACACATAAAACTTGTTGGAACTTGCTGTGAGACTTGCAGGAAGAGCCTCAGCCTCATTCTCTTGGATGAGTTTGCTCCAGTTCCTGGCAGTGCAGGATCTTTGCTGCTTCTTACAGCCTGAACTGTGTGAGAGCTGTTCCAAACCTGCCCTCCTTCCCTTGGCCCAGCATAAACTGGGATAGCACCTGGAAATTCTGAGTCCAGGCCTTTGTTCCTGTCCTCGAGCAGCTGTAGGAGTGCACTTGAAGTTTAATTCTGAATTTGTCTGCACTGGCTTTCTGTAATGACTCAGTCTTCTGCTGCCCAGCTGAATTTTGGGTAATGGTTTCTTCCCTGCCTAAGTACTCGGGCATGACTAAAGAACTTGTCTAATTGGGCTTTCACATGTAACATCTTACATTTTTAATTATTGTCGGACTTTCCCTCGGTTTGTTCGTTGTTCATCCCACATCTGATAGGATCTGACAAAAGCATTGTGCAAACTCGTACCACTGTGGTTTGGTGCAGTGAGCAAACACAATGGCTGTAATACACTGACTAAAGAGATGATCTTTCTGCCTCAAAAGATTAATGCAGTCATTTAATGAGGCTGCCCCCACTAAGCTCTTTGATTTAGTGGGATAAGGGGAAGACTGGAGGCTGAAGTTGGCATCTCGAACCCCAGTGTGCAGATTGCTCCAAGTTCAGCATCCTTGGCTGAAGGAGTGGACTGTCTGGGTGGCTCTGCTGTTGTCAGAAGAGCTCAGAACTCCTGCTAACACAATAGATCTCCTAATTGTCCCTTTTATGCCATATCCTAGAAGAATTTAAGGGCTTGCCTTGCCTGAGCTCAAAAGCAGATCCAGTGAATGAAGCTGTCTTTTTGGAAGAGGAATGGATGAATTCCTGAACTCCTGAGATGCTCAGGGGAAGAGGAGGAATCAGTTTGCTGTTGATCAGTGTGAGGGAGATGCTGATAAATTTGTGCTGCTGTAAATGAGCAGAAAGCCCTTTTAGGATCACTGTGTGTGTGAGCAGAGGTGTGGTTTAGAGATTCCCTCTCCCAGCTCCAGGGCTGGGAGGACGTTTTGTGGGTTTGAGTGTGCCAAGGTGTTTGTTTCCTGTTGTGCCCAGGTCTGTTCAGAGCTGCTGTTCCCAGCGGGGCCTCCACTGGAATCTACGAGGCTCTGGAGCTTCGGGACAATGACAAGACACGCTACATGGGCAAAGGTAAACCTGGACTGTCACTGCACTCCGTGTCCTGCACAGGGCCTGGCAGCTGAGCGGGGGCAGAGGGGACACATGGGGTGACAGCAGTGTCTTTCAGGTGTGAGCAGGGGCAGAGGGGACACATGGGGTGACAGCAGTGTCTGTCAGGTGTGGGCTGGGGCAGAGGGGACACACGGGGTGACAGCTCCTGTCAGGTGTGAGCTGGGGCAGAGGGGACACATGGGGTGACAGCAGCTCCTCTCAGGTGTGGGCTGGGGCAGAGGGGACACATGGGGTGACAGCAGTGTCTGTCAGGTGTGAGCTGGGGCAGAGGGGACACATGGCGTGACAGCAGCTCCTCTCAGGTGTGGGCTGGGGCAGAGGGGACACATGGGGTGACAGCACTGTCTGTCAGGTGTGAGCTGGGGCAGAGGGGACACATGGGGTGACAGCAGCTCCTGTCAGGTGTGGGCTGGGGCAGAGGGGACACAATGGGGTGACAGCAGTGTCTGTCAGGTGTGAGCAGGGGCAGAGGGGACACATGGGGTGACAGCAGTGTCTGTCAGGTGTGGGCTGGGCCAGAGGGGACACATGGGGTGACAGCAGTGTCTGTCAGGTGTGGGCTGGGGCAGAGGGGACACATGGGGTGACAGCAGCTCCTCTCAGGTGTGAGCTGGGGCAGAGGGGACACATGGGGTGACAGCAGTGTCTGTCAGGTGTGGGCTGGGCCAGAGGGGACACATGGGGTGACAGCAGCTCCTCTCAGGTGTGGGCTGGGAGCTGGGGCAGAGGCAAAGCAGAGGTGGCTGTGTTGGTGTCCTGGGCACAGGCTGGAGGGTGACTCTGCCTCCAGCAGTGCAGCTGCCTGGTGCTGCAGGGCAGGGTTACCTGCACAGGTGGGTGTGGGCACACCCAGCCAGGTGACAATGTCTCTGGTACAGTGTGCCCAGTGTACTTTGTTACCCTGCTCCTCTTGCACTGTGTTGGTGTGTGGCACAGTGCCTTGCCAGTGTTGTAAGGGCATCTAAAGTGCCAGCTCCAAAAGCCCTGGTCATCCTGCAGTTAGTCACGAGGGCTTTTCACAGACCCAGTTTTCCAGAACCCTTAAATCTGTCAGCTCTGACACTGCAGACTCTTGGATCCCAGCATGTTAAATCCTGAACCTGAGGCTTTATGCCAGCTGCTGTCCCCTGTCACTGTGCAGCTCTGCACTGTGAGTCCTGAAGGTGCCTCTGTTTCACACCCCACAACAGCTACAGGTCCTCTGCCTTTTTGTCTGCCTTTACAGGTAGCCAGGACACTGAAGTCTGTGTTAGTGGTGTAATATTTTACTTGTCTGGAGACTGGCCGTGTGCTCTGAAAAGGAGCTAAACCCAGCAGTCTCCAGGCTGGCTTAGGGACAAATATGGGTGAGAAAGAATAGCTGCAAACAAGATGTCATTGCCTAATAAGCATCCCAGTTGTACTTCTTGTGATTATTCTGAGAGCTTGGACAGTCAGGGCTCCTTCTTCACTTGCTGCTCTAAAAGCATTGGGGATGCCTTTGAAGTGTAAGCAATCATCTTGACTTTTGGCTGGAAGAGAATTGTTTTTAAACTTTCCTGCCAGTCAGGTGAAAAGAAGCTGAATTTTTTTTTTTTTGGCCTATTAAGAAAGAGCAATTAAAGTGGAGAGCTACTGAATCAAACTTGGAGAGCCTTGTCTAGAAGATTCATGGTTGTTAGTACCTTAACAGAGAATAAATGCCTGGATGACTGCATGTCCCAAAAACCTGAGGCTCTTTGGCTGTTTACCCAGGGCACTTTTTCTTGCAAAGAATAAATGTGTATTTACCTCACTGTGCTGAATGTGTGTGTGCTCAGACCTGTTAAATCTGATCCAATGGGCAGCTCTTAATGGCATTTAATTAGACAGTAGTTAACAGGCTGTAGCTGAAGGGCTTTGTCAGCTGGGAAATAACACGAGTTATGAAAAAATAATCTTCAATTGGGATGAGTTGCAGATAGCTGGTAGGCCTTTTGTAATAGAGGTCTGCAGGCTTAGACCATTTGAAAAAGCAATTAATATTGTTTAGGATGCAGTCAATTAGCATTCATCATTCTGAAGCTTAGGTTTTTGGAAGTCTTTAAACACTGCACAGTAAATAAGGTGATGCTATAGCAGTGTTACAGAATAATGCCAGTTAGTGAAGTGCCTCAGCTGCTGCTGTGTAACTTCTGGGGGAACTTTTCCCTGCCCTTACTCCTGGATTCTGTGAGTTGAGAGGAGAGCCCATCCTAAAAACCTTCTCTAAATGCTGTCATTTGAGCCCACAGTGGTGATGGCAGAGTTACAGAGACCTGGTGGAAAGCCCAAACAGAGCCTTGCACAGCTTCCTCTGCTCCTTGAGCCTCTTGTCTGCAGTCCACTGCTCAGTGCCACACTCCTGCTGCCTGTTTGTGTCCTCTTGCATTCCTGTGGGCTGCCTGTGAGTCTTCACCTGTCCTTGACTCTGGTGTCCGTTTCGCTTCTGTCAGGTGTCTCCAGAGCTGTAAAATATGTAAACGAGTTCCTGGCCACAGCACTGTGCACACAGGTAATGGATGTGCTCCCAGTGCAGCCCTGGCACTCGGATGAGTCTCCTGGCATGGCCTGGCAGACTAACCTGGCACTCCTGGACAGTTCCTTGCCACTGCAGCCTTCATGCACCTCCCACTTCAGCCAGGGGCCTCTGTGTTCACACCTGGCCCTAAGCTCAGCTTGGACTGGGGCTGGGGTAGCATGAGGTGGTTTTCCTGGATGTCCCTGAGATCCCCTACTAATCCCTGCATAACCTGTGTGTTGACCAGTGTCTGATGTGCTTGTTCCTTCCAGGTGTCTCAAAAGCTGTTGAGCACGTCAATAAAACGATTGCACCTGCACTGATTAGCAAGGTAGGAGCAATCTGTCTTCTCTTAACATCTCCTCCAGCCAGGCAGTGTCCAAACCATCCTCTGGTGGTGTGACCTGGGCCTGTGTGTGTTGGAGTGCATGTGAACAAACTGACTACAGCAGTGGTTTTACTTAATTTACTTAATGAGTGCATATCTAACATGTAATGAAACATTCTCCAGGAGTTGGAGTGTGCACAAACACTTCAGCCCTGGGAGCTGCAGGGGTGCAGCTGAGATTCCAGCTGACTTCTGCTTCAGAGAGGGGCTGGGCTTATCCAAGCAGGATAATTTGGAAGGGAATCTGAGGGGATCTAGAGAAGTCTGCTTGAATGAGATTCCTTTGTGGGCACTAAGCCCTGCCTACAAAGGCTGGTGCAGAACTGAGTGATAATTGGTGAAGTGATGGCACATCCAGCTCAGCTGTCAGCCTTGGGCTGCTGCAGACCAGGAACTGGTGTGGTCAGCTCTTGGTGGCTGCCCTTGAGGAGGTGTTGGTGCCTGCCAGGGCTGTGGTGGGGAGGTGAGGACCTGTGGACCTGTGCTTCGTGTCACACAATGTTTTGGTTGCTTCTCTGCAGAATGTGAACGTTGTGGAGCAAGAAAAGATTGACAAGCTGATGCTGGAAATGGACGGGACAGAGAACAAATGTGAGTGGCTTTTGTGTTGCTCTGGGGTGAAAAGATGAAGATGGGTCAATAGAATTCTATTTACCAGAACCAACAGCCAGTGTATGGCCTTGTGCCATAATTCAAACCATGGGCTGGTATTGCTGTCCTTATAAAAAGACACTTCTGTAACCAATTCCTTCCTGTTTCAGCCAAATTTGGTGCTAATGCCATCCTGGGCGTGTCCCTGGCTGTGTGCAAAGCTGGTGCTGCTGAGAAGGGAGTTCCCCTGTACCGTCACATCGCCGACCTGGCTGGAAACCCAGAAGTCATCCTCCCTGTTCCTGTGAGTGCCTGGCTGGGGCAGGGCAAGGCCTTGGCTGTAGCCTGGTGCTCTTGGCTCAAACTCTAGAGAATGAGGATGTGAAGGTAAGGGCTGTTAGCACCTTCCAACCTGGCTTTTCCTGCTTCCCCCAAGGCTTTCAACGTGATCAACGGGGGCTCCCACGCTGGCAACAAGCTGGCCATGCAGGAGTTCATGATCCTGCCCGTGGGGGCTGAGAGCTTCAAGGAGGCCATGCGTGTGGGGGCTGAGGTCTACCACAACCTCAAGAATGTCATCAAGGAGAAGTATGGCAAGGATGCCACCAACGTCGGGGACGAGGGTGGCTTTGCCCCCAACATCCTGGAAAACAAAGAAGGTGAGAATGAGCCAAGTGTGGGAGGAGATAGAACTGATAGCCTGCCCAGTATCAATGAGAAGCAGGATCAATAGGATCAAAGGTGTAGAGCTTCCTGCTGTGTCTTTGCCCTGTTCCTTACCCTGACAGGCATCCTAAGATGCTCTGCTGATGTGGTCAGGTGTTGGACATCAGCTTATGCAGTTTGACAGGAGGGTTTTTACTTCAGTGCCTCATCACTCTCATTCCTGTAGCAGCTTAAGGGAATCTTGTGCCCTCCCAGCTGAACAGTGATGTGGGAACATCTGTGCACTGCAGGTGTTGCACAAGTCAACAGTCAGAGATCAGGGGAGTTGTTTTTCTGCAGATGAAGAGGGAAAGCAGTTTGGTCCTGTGTGGGAGGGCACGAAGGCTTGCCTGGGAAGCTCAGGCAGTTGTTGCTTCCATGGCCAAACAGTTCTGTTCAGGAGCCTGTGGGAGAGGCAGTTTGTCTGTGGGAAGCAAAATATCTGTTCCTACAAAAACAGGAGCTTTCTCTGCCTGTCCAGGACTGGAGCTGCTAACAAGGCAGTGGAACACGAGCTCAGCTCAGCTGCTTTTTACTTTAAAGCTGTTGGTTTTGTTACTGTGGAGGGGACTGGTGAACTGCAGTGCCTTTTGAAGATTCTGAGGCAGCACCAGCAAGTGTGTCAAATATTTGAGTCGCAGTGTCACATGCAGCTTTGCTGGGTCTGTACCCTTGCAGACATCAGGGAGGATGACCTTGAATGACAATGACATTCCAAGGAGTTTTTGTTGCTGGCAGCAGCTGCTTTTGGAGTTTGTGCTACATTAGCATCTTACAAAAGACAACCAAACCCACACAAAAATGAGCCCAAACAAAAAAACCAACCCAAGACCAAAAGAAAACACTTGATCTGAGCTTCCTGCTGCAAACAGCCTGTCTGATCCCAGCTGCTGCCCTGCAGCTCAGGGGTGGTTGGGACTCTGCTAAACAGTAGCAGTGAGCAGTGACCAGAGTGGTTCTGTCCCCTCTGGTGCAGGTAAATGCACGTGGAGAACAGGAGGATGCCAAGAGGGGTCTCCTGTGCAGAGGCAGACTGTCTCCTTGCTGTCAGGGTTTGGAGCTCACCACTTCCATGGTCCACACCTGCTCTGGAGCTAAAAGGGATTAGAGTGCAGGCACAGCTTCCTGCCCACATGCATAAAGTTGAAGGAGGATGTGAAATCTGGTATTAAGCTTTCTGGGCTGACATGTAGTCCTGCCTGAAGAGATTAGGAATCCCATAATGGTGTCTCAAGGGTATTACAAGCTAAAAGCAGTATTAAAGTAATATCTTGTTCAGTCAGTTCAGAAGTGGGAGAATTTAAGAACCTTTTCCTTTGGGCTTTCCGAAGGGGTAAGGGAGACTGTTTGCCATGTGAGTGTGGTGCTGTTGGGAGGCCCTCAGGATCCCTGTGTGTGTGTTTTACAGCTCTGGAGCTGCTGAAGACAGCCATTGCCAAGGCTGGCTACACTGACAAGGTGGTCATTGGCATGGACGTGGCCGCCTCCGAGTTCTACCGTGACGGCAAATACGACCTGGACTTCAAATCCCCCGATGACCCCAGCAGATACATCACTCCTGACCAGCTGGCTGACCTCTACAAGGGCTTTGTCAAGAACTACCCTGGTAAGCTGCACGGCAGCAGTGGTGGGTTGATGGCTGGAGGAGGGAGTTGGTGTGCAGCCCCTCTGACAGGAGAGACTGAGGGCTCCTGCCTTACTCAGCCTCTTGGGGTCTCTTTGTTGTGGGCAGCACTTGTCTGCACTCCACTCATCCAGACAAGACCTTTGTGCTGGCATTGTCCTAAAGCTGCTGTGTCCCTCTGCAGTGGTGTCCATTGAAGACCCCTTTGACCAGGATGACTGGGGTGCCTGGAAGAAGTTCACTGGCAGTGTCAACATCCAGGTGGTTGGTGACGATCTGACTGTGACCAACCCCAAGAGAATTGCCAAGGCTGTGGAGGAGAAGGCCTGCAACTGCCTCCTCCTCAAGGTCAACCAGATTGGCTCCGTGACAGAGTCCCTGCAGGCGTAAGTTCTGCCCTCTGGGCTGGTTTTAACTGGGGGGATGAACATACAGAGCACATCTAGGGGAACAGAAATCTGATGGGCTATCTGTGAAGGGAGAACAATTATTAATTAGGGTTAATGTTATTAACTGATAGAAAGCATTGACAGATAAACCTGTACATTCGTCGTCCTGATGTCACACGAGTGCCCTGAACAACTTCTCAGAGTCTGAGCACCTGTGACAGCAGCTCCTGATCACCCTGTCCTGTGATCCTGCCCTGTGCCAGTGCTGTGCTGCCCCTTGGCGGTGTCACTGGAGCACAGGCCATGGTCTGAGCTTCTCTTGCTCTCTTGCAGCTGCAAGCTGGCCCAGTCCAATGGCTGGGGTGTGATGGTGAGCCACCGCTCTGGAGAGACAGAAGACACCTTCATTGCTGACCTGGTAGTGGGTCTGTGCACTGGCCAGGTTGGTATCTGCAGCTGCTGCAGTTTGGCTGTTTGCTCGAAGGGATGATTTTATTTGGTGGTGAAGGCAAAGCCATGGTGCCCTGCGCTGCCTCCAGGGGTGCAGATTTGCTGTGTCTGTTTACAGGGAGCTGATTTGTTAATAGTGTGTGACAAGGGAGCACCTTATCTTGTGCAAACTCCCCCTTAACCAGCAATGTCAAAGGTCTTAGCTCAGTGGCTGTACTGGGCTTTCCTGGTCCTGCAGCTGAGAGCAAATGAACCACCTCTATTTCTCCCAAGAGCTGCAGTGTTTGCATGTGTAGATACTGATGCCCAAGCAGAGCTTGTGATGATGCTCATTACTCTGAACAAGTTTTGTGTTGGCCTTTGGAGTCCTCCACTCACTCTGTGATTTCCCTCTCAGATCAAAACTGGTGCCCCGTGCCGATCCGAGCGTCTGGCCAAGTACAACCAGCTGCTGAGGTGAGCCTGGGGCTGGGAAAGGGCTTTTCTGCTGCTGCTCTGGGGGTACAGCTTGGCCTTTGCCCCTCAGAAACACCTGCAGGACACGGCCTGGCCCTGACAGAGGTGCTTCTGTTGGCTAAAGGAGGAGCTGGGTGGGTGAGGTCCAGCACAGATCACACCAGGCACCTTGTGCTGCTGGACTGAGACATTGTGCATGAGCTGGTTCCCTTGGCAAAACACCTCAAACATCTGGGCTGAGTTCTGTCAGACGTGTGGCCCTGTGCAGGGGCTTGGTGGGAGCTGCCTGCTCCTTGTAGGACCTCCAGGGCCACGTGGGCCAGGTGTTTCAGAACCAGGTGGGTCAGGTATTTCAGTGCCACATGAACCAGGTGGGTCAGGTATTTCAGTGCCACTTGGATCAGGGATTTCAGGACCACTTGGCTCAGGTGTTTCAGTGCCAGGTGTTCAGTGTGAGGCCTGTGGCTAGTGCAGGGGTTCTCTGCTGGCTGCTGACACCCCGTGCTCTCTGTCCTTCCATCAGAATTGAGGAGGAGCTCGGCAGCAAGGCTCGCTTTGCTGGGAGGAACTTCAGGAACCCTCGTGTCAACTAAGTGTGGAAGAGTCCCCCCTGTTGTGGTTCAGCACTAGTCGTTGACTTAGCTCACAGTTACCTGTACTAGAAAGATAAGGGCAGCTGAAGGAAAAGACCAGTCTGCAGGTCCTCTTCTCCCCTAGACCATCCCTTCACCCAGTGTTTTCACCAACTCTGGTCTGTTAATGTAATGCTCTGCTGCTTCTGTAGAACAGTCCCTGGGGGTGTTCTGTGTATTTAACACCCTCAGGGGTCATGACATTGTGATTCTGGGCATAAACACTTTAGTTCCCTTCTCTGCCTGTCTGATCTTCAACGTTTGGAGCTGTGTGATTTGCAGTGCAGCAAGAGGTACCTGCAGACAGAGACAGTAGTGTTTTTACATGTGATAAATAAAAGCATCAAACAACCCAACAACGTCTGTGGCTTGGAGTTCTTTGGAGGAGCCTGGGGAGCAGGGATTCCCACCTTTGCAGCGTGGGGTCGTGGAATGGGACCTTAAGGCTCATCTTGCCGTTTTTCTGGGGGTTTGACAGGAGTTTTTGGAGTGTCTGTCCCCGCTGTGGTTCTGTTGCTGTGTGGGCACTGTCACCGGGAGCAGAGTGGTGACCTCAGTCTGTTCCCAGACAGGAAAAAACAAATCATTACACAACTGAGTGAGAGGATGTCTAAGGCAGTTCTCGGTGCTAATGGCTGGTTTTTTCCCCGCACGGGCAGCTCTGTCAGAAGAGCATTAATCTCTCAGATCCGTCAGAAGAGCGTTAATTTCCCGTGCCGTTAATGACTTTCCGCTGCCCTGGGGCGGGGCGGGGCTCAGCGCTGCCCCCCGGTGGCGGCGCCGGGTCAGTGAACGCTTGGAGTGGCCGCGGTGGCGATGTCACAGCCAGCGGTGCTCAGGGCGCCTGTCCCCGGCCACCCTAAAGAGTATTCTCAGTCCTAGTGTGGGGATAACAAGCGAACAGCCTTCCCCGGGCACCTGGCAGTGCTGTTTCCTTGGGGGATTTATCTCCTGATTTATTTCCTTTGTCAGGCTGCTCTGAAGAGCTTTGCTATAAATACCAAATTTACCGGACCAGGGCCTCCTCTCTCCCACATTTGTCCTGTCCCCAAGCCTTGCTCTGGGCTGCTTGTACCCTGTGGCAGATTTGAAGCCCACTGCACTTTTCACACTTAGCTGATCTCTGAATTAGACCTGTTAAATGAATAAACCAGCTAATTACACACAAATCCTATCAAGGGATTTTTTTTTTTCCTCTCAAAGAGGCGGCTTCTAATACCTGCAGAATGGTTTAGGAAGCTTTTTTAGCAGAGCTGTGTTCAGGAGCACGAGAAGGGCTGTTCCTCACCTGGCACTTCAGTAAGTGAAGTCCAGATGCTCGACCCCCTTACCTGGGCCTCCATTTCCACCTGGTGATTTTCTTTTAATAAGCATCAGAAAGCAAAAGGAGCTGGAAAATCAGGTCACTGGTTGCCATAAATCGACCAAACCCTGAAGGGCAGTGAGGCTGCGATGAAATGAGTGACATGAGCAGGGCTTAGCACCTGGGCTGCTGAGCTTGTGTGCGTCAGTGTGGGGGGAAAACCAGGCTGGAATCCTGCTCTGTTCAGAGGAACAGCTCAGTCCCAGCTCTGACAAAAGCTCCTTCCACTTGTGCTGGTTAGCAGTGCAAATGGAGCCGGGCATGAATTCATTATCGTTCACACCTTGTCAGAGGAAGGTGGAGAGAACAGTTACAGGTCAATTACCAGGTGCGTCAGTGCCTTAAAATAAGCAGGAAGTGGCAGGGCTGGAACAGGGCTTGGGCTGTAGAGCCCAGAGCTGGAGCCAGCTGCGCTTGAACCGTGTGTTCCTCCCTGCACCGTGTCAGACGCTGTGCTCACCTGTCCCATCAAACCCCTTACATAAAGCTTTCAAGTTAAATCTCAGAGAGTATTTGGGCCAGATCAGCGAGGTGCTTCCAGCTGCAGCGGATTCAGGCTCTCCCTAATGAGGCTGCGGCGTTGAAAGGAGTCACTTGCAAAGGAAGAAAAGAGCCCCGAGTGGGGAAGTACTGGAACGTGGGGCTGGGGTTTGTAGATAAGAATTTTAAGCGTGTTAGAGAAAAGTGAATGATTGGTAACGCTGTGTGTGTTTGGAGTGAGGGGAATAAGTGAATAGGGAACAAGATTTGATTGCTGAAAATCAAGAGCTAAACCTGCAGTGCTGGAGAGGGGGGAGCTGTGTCTGCTCCTTAATCAGGGCTCAGCTCCCGCTGCACAGCTCCTCACCTTTCTGTGCTGTCCCCACGGAGTTGGACTCGCAAGGCTGTGCTTTATAACAGAGAGCAAACGTGGCACAGCCAGTGGCTTTATTACTGCAATAATTTGCAGGGATGGCACTCCTTGGAGCAGAGGAGGCATCAGCTTAGCAAACACGAGCTGGGAGGCTGCTCTGAGAATAGCAGCCAGGCTTAAGAGCAGAGCTGTGCTGACTGATGGGCAGAGGGGAGAGGCAGGTGGTGCTTCTGGGAGCTGTTCAGGTAACAGGATTTATAATGGACTCATGCAAAGGAGCGCAGTGGGAAAGCTCTCCCGTTATTCCCTGGCTCCGTTTCTGGGTGTGTAGATTGGCTTTTCTGCCTTGTAGCCCAGGCTGCTCCTAGCCCTGATTTGCTCACGTTGGTTTCGAGGTCTCAGACGGGCCCTGTCCCGGTGAGTTGGCCCTGGACAGGAAGGAATGTTGCCATCCCTCAGTGATCTTGAGAAACCAGATGATTCAAACTTTGGCTTTCCTGCCAGACCTGAGCCCCTGGTGGGAGTGAGGACATCACTCCTGACCTTCCCTCTGAGCAGCTGAGGCTGAGCTCTGCCAGGACACCCAGGGTGGCTGTTCCACAGGGACAAGGAGGGACATGGGGCCGGGGCTCAGAGCCAGCCCTGCTGCCCCTGGCAGCTCTGGGGCTGTGGCCTCACCGTCCCTTTCACAGCAGTGCTGGAGGAGCTGCCCAGGCACCACCGCTCCCTTGGGAAGCTTTTGGTGCTGTTCATTTGTGTTGCAGGGTGAAATGATTTCCCTGCAGATAGGAGCTGTGGGTGGGTGTGAGAAGGCAGGAGCCCGGCTCCTCTGAGCACGGGGGAACGTGGCCTCTCCCTGCTGCTGCCTCCTGGGTCACCAGGGTGGGGCTGGGGCTGTCCCACCCCGGGGAGCCCAGCTCTGCTCCTTTCTGCAGGGACAGAGAGCCAGGGGGAACCAGGTGCACCCTGCATGCACTTTGTGTCCATGGATGGACACTCTGAGACTGGAAGGGCAGGGTGTGGAGAAGGGGAACAAGGAGAAGAAGTAAAGCCAAGCCAGCTGCAAACCTCAGTTCTGCTAGGAAAACCTGGAGGTAGAAAAGAAGGGGAAAAAAACCCACAAAAAAACCAAGGAAGAGAACTGAGGAATGAAGGAAGAAAATGGGTTGAATAAAGAACTCAGATGATAAAAATGACAGATATAAAACAAACTATGAGGAAGAAAACAATCACAAGGCCCAGATGACTTCCTTGTGCCACACTTGATGGGAGTGTGTGGTGAAATCCCAGGCTGAAGCACGAGGCACAGGCGCAGCTCTGTCTGGAAACCCACAGGTTGAATCACCCAGGTGCCAGTTACAGGCTCCAGTTACAGGAGAAAGGAGCAATAGGGGCTCATTCTGCAAAAGGAGCCCTTGGCCCCAGGCCAGGCAAGGTGACACCTTGCTGAGAGCTGCAGGAGCATCCCGGGGCCAGCCCGGCTCTGCAGCCACAGGGTCAGCCCCGGTCAGTGTCCCCTGCTGATGGGGCTGCCACTGCCACCGGGGTCTGGGGGTGCCTGGCACGGGCACAGGGGTAGAGTTCCCTCGGAAAACGAGCCGGGAAAGCCCAGGGCAGGACTGTGCTCCCAAGGAGGGGCAGATGTTTGCAGCGTGAGCCTGGCCTCAGCCCCGGACAGCAGAGCTGGAGGGCTCCAGCAGGGTTTCTCTGGTGCTGAACAACCCCGAGATGCTCTTGCCCAGCGGGGCAGGGTGAGGGATGTTAAGAACAAGGCTCTCCAGAGGACACAGGCCCCACGGGGGAGCCGCAGGTTTGAGCCCTGCTCAGCCCAGACACGCACCCAGAGCTCGGCTCTGTTGTGTCATTTCCCTGCTGCTCACTTGTCTCACCTGTCCCCAGGGATGGGTGACACTTTCCAGGGCGGTGGGGAGGGTTCCTCAGTCGGTTTTGTTCAGTGCTTTGAAGATAACAACTGCTGAGGGGGAAAAAGAGATGGTGCTTGAAATGGAAATGTTCCCATTGCTGTGGCTCTGTTCTCTCTCCCTTCAGAAAAGTCCATTCAGAGGTGCCATCAAAGGCAGCAGTGTTGCAACAGCAGAGAAAGAGCAGCTACAAGGGGGAGGTGGGAGCCAGGCACCACCTCCTGGAGGAGCAATTTGCAGTGGGAAGGACAAAAACGCAAATCCGAAATCAATCCATCTCTCCGCTGAATGCTTTGGTCATTTATAACAGCTCAAAGCGAAAGTCGGTCACTTAGGACAAGAAGGGAAGCTTGTAAACCCATTTACAGCTTCCTGCACTGCAGGAGGAGCGGTGCATTTACAGTGGGGATGCAGCGAGTGCCCAGCTGAGGCGTCCCAGGGGAGCAGGAGACAGGCTCAGCAGTGGCAGAGCAAAGCTTTGAAGAAGCAGAAAGGCCAGAGCTGCAAACAGCCCCTGCCTGGGGCCGCCCTTCCCTCCCCTGCACGTCACATTCAACTGGTTCTACATCTGCTCCTATTGTGAGCACTCAGTCGATAATTGATCATGAGCAATCAATGGATATGAACTGTAAGGAATGTAGAAATGAGCCAGCCCCGTGCATGTGCTTGTGGCTGACAGAGAATTCCCTTTAGCGAAGTCCAGGAGTTTAGAAGACATTGAAATTATCCCTCTTTGAGCTGTGTGAGATCCCTCTGGATCTGCACAAGGCACCTTGTCCTTGTGCATCTGCCTGATGGAAAAAGGCTTTGCTGCTGGGAAGGAGATGGAAAAGCCTCGAGATTTTGTGTGTGTGGCCAGAGCTGGATGTGAAGGTGCCCCTGTTTGTGTGAGTCAATGTGCATGAACTCCGTGGCCAGTGGCTGCTCAGACACGAGGCTGAGAGGCTTGAAAGTAAAAAGGTACCAAAAAACCACAACAAAAAATCACCCCAAATCCTCCAGAGCTTGGATCCCTTTCCCATCTCCCTGCTTCAAAGGGCTGCTGTCAGTTTGTGATGTTGGTACAATCCAGCAGCTGTTTGGGCTTGAAAGCAAGTTAGTTCTATTTAATTTGTTTAGCAGGTTTTATCTGGTATGTAAATCCCAGAATGGGTTCCTGTGCCTGTCCCTATAGGTGTAAGCAGAGCTGAGCATCAAGGGGTGATGCAATTAATCCCACTCATGAGGAAAGACTCATTAGTCATTTGCAGCTTCAGCACTGGTGCCTTTCAAGGTGCACAAATCTCTCGTTAGACACGTTTCATGTTCTGCAGATGCCATTTTGTCCCCTCTCCACATGCACTGGAACATGCCCAAGTTTACAGAAATGAGAGGAGCGATTGTTAGGGCTGAAATTTTTTTGTTCCCTTTCAATGGGATTTTTTTTCCCTTTGCACGGCGCACATCCTGGGCTTTGATAAATGAGTCTCACCAGACACTGTGGTAAGCCAACCTCTGCTAATATTCATTATGCAGAACCCACTAGGAAATGGTCTGAGTCAGGGAAATTGAAAACCTTTAAAAGATAAAAAGGTTTTAAATTTTTTTTTTAATTTAATGAGGAAACTAATTTATAACACTTTACATTTCTGGGATGTTTTAAAATATTCAAAATATTAAACCCAGAAATTTTGTGGTTGTATGTGCTGTGTGTTAGAAAGCTGAGAATGGTCACACAGGAAATAGCCCAAAATCCTGGGGTACCTGGGAGGTGTGTTTGCTTTGGTGGTGCACTGGGCAGGTTAATGGTTGGACTGGGTGATGTCCCAGGGCTTTTCCACCTTCATGGTTCTGTGACCCTGGCGTTCAAAACTCCCTAAGGACTGAGCCAGTTCAGAGACAAGACACTGCGACGGCAGGAAATGTGTTGGAAGGTGGCTGAGGATCTGCAGGGAGCCCCCGAGGTGGGGCTGGGTGTGAAGGAGCCCCAGGACTCCCTGATCTCCTTTTCCATCCCACGGCAGCCCCAGGAGCTTCTCCCTCTCCCTGATCTCCTTTTCCATCCCACGGCAGCCCCAGGAGCTTCTCCCTGTCCCTGATCTCCTTTTCCATCCCACGGCAGCCCCAGGAGCTTCTCCCTGTCCCTGATCTCCTTTTCCATCCCACGGCAGCCCCAGGAGCTTCTCCCTGTCCCTGAGGCCCCTGGGGACACCAGGAGTGGCTGTGCCATGGTCACCTGCCAGCCCTGCCTGTCCTGCTGGGAACTTGTTCCTCCAGCCTGGGAGAAGTTGCATCAGATCAGGGAACAGCACAAGGCTTTTCCATGAGCTCTGCTGAGCCCCTGGCATTTGCTGCTCCCTCCAACGAGTGTGAATATGCCCAGACTGATTTAAATCTCATTTCCATTACTTCTGCTTTCATTGCAACCCATACAGCCACTCCTAGACAGAGATCTCTGTGTCCAGGAGGAGTTCACACATATCCACAGCATTGGCCTCCAAGTGGGATGAGCCTTCCAAAAAATTCTCTGGTAATACCTGTGAAAATGAGATTTTAAATTCCTGAGATTTCTACAGTAAACAAAACAAAGCAGAAAACCCCCCAAAGCAAACAGTTTTCAGCTAAAGGGCCGGTATTCAGATCTGACAAAGGGAAAGAAAGAACATAATCCTTTTTTGTGAGTGGAGTTAGGTCATCTGTAAAAGCCTCTCAGAATATTATCTGCCGAGCTAATCGCTGTATTGACATTTGCCTGTTTCATTAGAGCTGAGTTTTTACTGCATTGCTGAGGTTACAACCTGACTCATCTGTCATGGTCAAGGGCTGGTTTGTAATTTCATGACTGGAGAATTAAAAAAAAAACAAAAACAACAAACAACCAACAAAAAACCCAAACCTCTCAATGATTTTAACTAGTTGGGCTGAAATGGTGTCCACAAAATTCTCAGTATTGGTGTGTTTTGACTTCATAGTTCCTAGTTAGAGGTTTTTTTTTCTTGTAGATTTTTTTTCAGTCAGTTGGCAAAGTGTCAGTTATTAAAAAAAGAGCCAGGTTAAAGCAGATTTCTAGAGAGATAATTTTAAAAAGTTAAATACACCACATCCACTGCCATATGGATGACAGATAAAATAGGTAGAAGGATTGGCAGCGGCAGAAAGAACCACCCAGTGGAATTTTGCCACTGTTTGGTTTTGTTCCCCTGAAACGAAGGAGATGGAATGGTAACAGGTGAAGCATGGTGTGATTTTCCCATGACAACAACAACAACAACACAGTAACAGTAAGAATTTGAAGCTGCTGATGTTTCCTTGCCTCAGTGGATCCGGGGGTGCCCAGAACTCTGTGAGCCCCAAAAGGACAGAGCAGGACAAACCCCTGGGGGCTGTGGGAGGTGAGGAGGCAGCAGCAGGAGCAGGATGGGGAGCCAGGAATGTTCCCAGCCAGCAGCAGAGCCACAACACTCAGCAGAAACTGCTGCTCAGATCTTCACAAATATCCCGGGGTAAGGAGCAGGAATGTGAGGATTAACATTCTGTGTGGATGCCCCATGTGGCACGCTGGAATTTAGGTGTCTCTGTGGATTTGGCCAATTAGGTTTTCTCTGTGTCAGCACTTCCAGCTCCCGGGAGTGCTGGGACACAGAGGCACGCAACATCCAGAGGTTCAGACTCTGCCTGGCCACAGACCTGCCAGGATCTCACAGGGACAATCTGCATGAACATCAAATATTTCACACACAGAACACAGACCACCCATCCCACCAGCGACCTCTTTCCACTTGGATGTGAACCACGAAAATCTGCAGTGACCACACAGAGGAACAAAGGTCCCTCTCAGCAGCATTTGGGTGTTGATCTTCCTTGTGTTAACTAAACCCCGTGGCTTTAGCTGGGAGAAGATTATGGGACAAGCTCTGGCTTTGTTTATTATTGTCCACAGGGAGAGCTGCATCTTCGCCAAAAAAAAAAAAAAAAAAGACAACCCAAAAAAAGCAGCAGCTTCAAGTGCTATTCCTGCAGCAATCCCCTGGCTATGAACCAAACTCATAATTGGATCACTTGTTCGTGGTGTGAGGATGTGGCTTTGCCTGCTAGGACTGCCTGGGAGTAATTTTGGGGGGTACACAGATGTTCATTATACAACAGAATCCCGGACTGGCTTGGGTTGGAAGGACCTCAGAGCCCATCCAGTGCCACCCCTGCCCTGGCAGGGACACCTCCCACTGTCCCAGTGTCCAGCCTGGCCTCGGGCACTGCCAGGGCTCCAGGGGCAGCCCCAGCTGCTCTGGGCACCCTGTGCCAGCCCTGCCCACCCTGCCAGGGAACAATTCCTGCCCCACATCCCATCCAGCCCTGCCCTGGGCACTGGGAGTCATTCCCTGGCTCCTGTCCCTCAGCCTTTGTAAATCCTCTCTCTCTCTGTCTGTCCTGCAGCTCCTTCAGGCCCTGGGAGGCCACAGTGAGGTCACCCCAGAGCTTCTCTTTTCCGGGGTGAACAACCCTGATTCTCTCAGCCTTTCCTTGTGCCCTATCCCTCTAATCAAGGTGGTGGCCTCCTCTGCACTAGGATACACACATTATACATATATTTATGAGGCTATTCTCCCCAAGAGTGCTTGGGTTTGTTTAACAACAAAATCTGGCATCAGAATGTTGTGAGTAAACATTTCTAATTCTTGTGTGGTGAGGAAGGAGGAAGAGAAAGGGACAGAGGCTGTTGTGGAGAATTTCCCCGTCACAGAGTGACTGGGAAGAGCTGAAGGCAAACCTGCCTTCGTGGCAATTCATGGAGATTTGAATGCAGACATCCAGAGGCCAAGGAACATGAAATTGTAATTAGTGCAGAAAATAGGAGATGGAATCAGGCTCTATCAAGGACAGCCTAAGTGTGGCTCTGAGATGGCTGTGTCAGACACTGAACTGATGTGCATTTCCAGACCCTTATCTAAATTAGTTATTAGAACACAATCAGCTCCGTGTCTCACCCTCTGGTGGTAATGTCCCTGAAGTTATGCTGGGGATAAATTTGTCCTGTATGTTCAGGGCAGAGAACTGAATTCCTCTGATGTGCAGAGCTCAGATCTCCTTGTGCGTTCCCTTCTCTGCAGTGAGAACAGTTCCCACTTCCCCCTGCTGAAGGCAATAACAGCCTCAAACTTATCTCTGCAGCACCACTGGAATCGACCACGGAGACAGTTTACAGAGACAGCAAACAGTTGGGGTTACACGAGTGTAATTGAGGGCAAAATCTGCCCTGACATACCCGAGTGCCTTTTCAGAAGGAAGATATAATTCCACATGAAAATGCTCAGATCCCCGGGAAGAATGTGTGACTTTCTTTACAGCCATGTGATTTATTCTGCTGGCCTGTGGAGGAGAGGTGAGGTTAATGTTAAATAACAAGTTTGCTCTATTTTCAGCTCTGGTACCTTCACGTTATCTTGTCTAAATATGTGATAGCTCGGAGATGAAGAAGCTTAGACAATCTCCTAAGTGACCAAGTGTTTTATTAATTGCTACTCAGTAATTTGGAATTCTGCTGTTGTGTCAACTTCCTCGCTGCACAGAGCAGCAAGAAGCAGCATCAGCTGTTTATCCAGCAAAGCACTTATGCATAATCTGAACATCCAGTGCAGGGCCAGTAACATCAGCTTATTGTGACTGATACAGAGTGTGAACCTTAAAGGGCTGACGGACTGGAGCTTCTGACAGAGCCATAAAATTCTGCACCTCTGCACCCTTCAAACACATTTACTCTGAGGCTGGTAACTGTTCACTAATCCGTGTGAACGAGACAGCTCGGGGCAAAAAAACGCACATTGGACACGTCCAGGATGCAGGGATGGGACCACACCGGGGCTGCTCCGCCCTGGCACCGGGATCGCCCTAAATGGGCACCGGGATCCCCTCACCGGGGCTGCTCCAGCCCAGGGCACCGGGATCACCTCACCGGGCACCGGGATCCCCTCACTGGGGCTGCTCCAGCCCCGGGCACCGGGATCGCCCTCACCCGGGGCTGCTCCGCCCTGGCAGCCGCCCGGGGCACCGGGATCGCCTCACCGGGCACCGGGATCGCCCTCACCGGGCACCGGGATCGCCTCACCGGGGCTGTCCGGCCCAAGGCACCGGGATCGCTTCACTGGGCACTGGGATCGGCCTCACCGGGGCTGCTCCAGCTCAGGGCACCGGGATCGCCCTCACCGAGGCTGCTCTGCCCTGGCATCGGGATCGCCCTCACCGGGCACCGGGATCGCCCTCACAGGGATCACCCTCACCGGGCACCGGGATCGCCTCACCGCGGCTGCTCCGCCCTAGCACAGGCCCAGGGCACCGGGATCGCCTCACTGGGCACTGGGATCTCCCTCACAGGGATCACCCTCACCGGGCACCGGGATCGCCTCACTGGGCACTGGGATCTCCCTCACAGGGATCACCCTCACCGGGCACCGGGATCACCTCACCGGGCACCGGGATCGCCTCACTGGGCACTGGGATCTCCCTCACAGGGATCACCCTCACCGGGCACCGGGATCGCCTCACCGGGCACCGGGATGCCTTCACCGGGGCTGGCCCATCCCCGAGAACGGCCCCGGCCGGCTGGAGCAGCCCGGGCCGGCGGCAGGTGTGGGGCGGGATGGGCTTTAAGGGCCCTCCAAGCCAAATCATTCAGCGACTCCATCAATTTCTGCCCGAAGCTGCACCAGGGAAGGCTCAGGCCGGGCCTCTGGAAGGTCTGTGTTGTCAGGTACGACCTTTGGAAATTCAGATTTTCCTCACACGAAGGGTGGCTCATGGGCAGGGGCTGCCCAGGGAGGTTTGGAGTCCCCATCCCCAGAGGTGACCAGGGAACCACTGGACGTGGCACTCAGTGCTCCGGGCTGGGGACAAGGTGAGGATCGGTCATAAGCTGGACTCGATTATCCCGGAGGTCTTTTCTAACCTCACTGACGCCGTGATTCCACGGCCGGGGCAGGCACGGGCTGGGCTGGGAGCAGCGGGGGACAAAGACACCTCAAAACAACCCCCAGGGGCGCTCGGGACAGCGAGCACGAACCCGGCCCGGAGAACCAGGGGAAGAAATGGAGGAAGGAAGGGAAGAAAGGGCTGGGGGGGGCAGAGGGAAGCGCTGCCGGGGCCGATCCCGACCCGCCCCTCCCTCACGGCCGCCTTTGTGCCGGGCGCCGCCCCCCGCCTCCCCTCGCGTTTAAATCCCCTCCATCCCGCGCTGCCATTGGCTGTCGCGTCACACGGCGCGGCGCGGCGGCCAATGGCGGGCGGCGATACTGGCGGGGCGCGCGGCCGGCGGCGTTGCTGGGCGCCCGCGGTGCGTGCGTGCGCGAGGGCAGGGGCGGGCGGGGGCAGCGCGGGACCGGCCGCTCCTCCTCCTCCTCCTCCTCCTCCTCCTCCTCCTCCTCCTCCTCCTCCTCCTCCTCCTCCTCCTCCTCCTCAGTCTCCGTCCCCTCCTTGTTCCCCGGGAAGATGCCCCTGGGCTGCCGCTGCTGAGGCACCGCGCGGGGTCCCCGCCGCTTTCTCCCCCCCCCGCCCCGCTCCTCCGCCGCCGCCGCCACTGCCGCCACCGCCGCCGCCGCCGCTTTGTCCCGGCAGCGCCCCGGAGCCGCCGCGGATGGTGTAGAGCCCGCCGAGGTGGGTGGGCGGCGGGCGCGCCGCGGGGCCGCGGTGGCGGGGAGAGGCCGCGGCCGCCCCCGGGGGAACGCGGGGAGGAGGGAGCGAGCCCCGCCGGGGCCGCGGGGATGTTCCCGAGGGGGCACCGAGCGCCTCGGCGGAGTTCTCTGTGTGTGTGTTTGTGTGTGTTTGGGGGGTTATTTGTTGGGTTTAGCCGCGTTTTCTTTTATTTATTTCGTTGTTCTGCTGCTCGCCTGTCGTGTCTGCCTGATGCTCCGTAGGAATAATGTGCTCAGGGAAAAGGCTTAACTTGTTAAGCACCCAAATAAAGGGGGTGTATGACATATATGATTTAAATGCACGCACCCGGGAGAACGACTTGGCTTGTTTAAAGGGCACGCTTGCTTTCATGTGTGTAGGTATGGAATCCTGAAATGAAGATTTTATGCAAATTGATTTAATCATAACATTTTCAGTAGCATAGAAAGGGGTGGGGTTTTCTCTTTCTTTTTTCTTTTTTTTCCTCTTTCGTTTGTTTTGTTTTGTTCCCATTTCTCTTTCTAAAGCGTGAAAAGAAGATACCCAGAATCAGGAAAGTAGTAGGAGGTAGACAACATTGGAGGCTTCATTGCTGAAACTGACTGCTCAAGAAATTGCTGGGGAGAAAACAATATGATTCATTGTTGAGGTGTCTCTGCCCTTAGATTTATTTTTACAGGCTGCTTGCAGTTATTTTGGTTTGCTGAGTTCTTATGCTGAGTTTTTCCTCGAAACAGCAGCGTTCTTGGAGATGAGGAGCTCAGAAGGTTTTTATGCAGTCAGCAGGCTGCTGTCTGATGGCTGTTTACTCCTGGCTTACATTGGCCAATTATTGAAATCAAAGGTGTTATTTTGCTTGTGCACCAGTGCAGCTGAATTGAGGAGCCTCATGCACTAGTTCATCCTGTTAGGATTCAGTAAAAATGCTTTCTCAGAAAACATCTCAAGCGACAATTCAGGTAGTGTGCCTGTTGTAAAATGTGGGGTTTAACCAGATGAAAATGAACACTGTGTCAAAAGAAGTAGTTCTCGGTTGTGAAAGGCACATGTCAAATCTTTTAATAATGTGCAATGTACAACGTTTTTTAAATTATTCTGGTATTGCCAGGCAAACATTTTGGGTTGGGTTTTTTTTTTTTTCTTCTTCGTTTTTTCTTTTTTTTTTCTATACCCAGCTGCCTCAGAATTGAGAAATCCATGGTGGTTAAGAGGCGTGGAAACGTTTCTCTGATAATAAAAGCAGTTCTGCTAAAGCCATCTCCTCCTGGTTTTGCTGCTCGAGTTTGCCCCACAGATGACTCAGGGGCTCGGTCTCCGTGGCCGCCGTGGCCCGGGAGCGATTTTGGGGTGTTTGGGGCCGGCTCTGGAGGGAAGAGCAGGAGGTGGCTGCACACAATGCCCGGCCTGGGAGCTCATTGTTCTTCTGCGCTCGCCGCCTCCGGGACTCCGCTCTCTCGCACGGCGCCTTTTTCCGCGGAGCGGGGACACACACAGCCCCAGCAGCGTTTCCTCAGCCCTCCCCTGCCTCCCCCAGCACGGCCTTGGGGTGCCCGGCAGGAGGAAAACAGCGAATTAGCGGCCGAAGGGCGCGCAGACATCGCGTGTGCGCCGAGTGAATGGAGCCGGGAGCACTCGAGGTGAGGCTGGGAAGTGCACTCCATTGAACCCGAGCAACTTTCCTTCCTCCTGCACGGACACCTTGCAATAAACCCTGCTGCCCCTCGGCCCCCCGGGCTGCCCTGGGGTCTGTCCCGGAGCTGTGTGTGCCCGGGGAGCTGCTGTCAGGGGGAGGACACGTCACAGAAAAGCCTCGGGATGACAAAAGCAAGAGGAAGTGCAGGGCTTGGCTTCAGTGTACACACGGTTTCCCTTCCTGCTGCTTGTTTCAGGCTTTTGTTTTGGTTTCTCCAGCAGCGTCTGTGGAAAGGCCCAGAGCAGGTGTAGAATGGGATGTCTGGAGCTGGAGGGGACCCTCGGGGTCACTGAGTGCAGCCCCTTCCTCTTTACAGGGCTGTGGTGGTGCTGAGGATGGAAAAGAGCAACGAGGGGCTGAGGTTTGGGGTTGTTAGGCTGCTGAGGTATGGCAGAATCTCAGCTGGCTCACTGGTGACATCAGCTAGCTGCTGATGCTGAGGTGTGCAGAAGGGAACAAAAATAATGTGGTTGTTGAGCAAAAGTTGCCAGTGTGCTGGATCCTTTGGAAAACAGGAAACAGTGGCTGTCATAGTTTAATCATGAGGTCTCTGAGTTTTGGTTTTGACTCTGTAGCTGACTTCAGTGTGTAATTGAGGTAAATGACTTCATTTTCCTCACCTGAATAAAATGTGGTGGTTGCCTCTGGGTTGAGGACACTTTTGGGGTGTTTTTCTCCCACTCCCAGCTTTGGTGTGGCCAGAGAGTGTGGCTATTGTCTGCAGAGTGCTGTGGTGGGAGTTCAGAGAGGTGCAGTGAAACACTTGTGCTGCCTCCCTGTGCCTCTGGGATTCCTGTGCCCTGTGAATTTGTTCTGTGCAGAGACTGGGAAGGGTAACTGCACCTGGACAAAGCTCCTGATATTCCTGTGTGAAATGGGGAGTGTTTCCTGGGCAGGAAAGGTGAGTGGGAGCAGGAGGGACAGACCTGTCCTCAGCAGTCATTCCTGGTGGCTTAGCAAGCAGTGATTTCTCTGCATCCAGGGGTTTGTTTTACCCTGGAGGGGGTTGTTTGCATGCAGAGTCCTTCCTGTGGAGCTGTGGGTGTGGATTCAGGGCAGCCACAGCAAAAGGCCAGTAAGTAACAACATTCATGGCTTTGAAGAGATGTGGTGTGTGTGATTTTTGAAGCCGTGAACTGACGAAACTGTGCCAGGGCAGGGTCAAGTTGGATTTTGGGAAAGGCTCTTCCCCCAGAGGGTGGAATTGTCACAGCCCCGAGGCTGCCAGAGCTCCAGGAGTGTTTGGACACCACAGGCTGGGATTTTGGGGTGTCTGGGCAGGGCTGAGAGCTGGGCTCTGATCCTGGTGGATGCATTCCAGCTCAGGAGATTCTGTGATCCTGTAAACTCTTTGCAGCTTAGGTGAGAAAAGGAGCATTTTGATGTTGTGGTTTAATAACTGGCTTTTAAAAATAACACTCATCTGTAAATTTATTCTCACAGCTCCAAAATGAGTCTTCCTGTTGAAGCCACACCGAGTGGTTGTTTCGCCCACAAAGAACTTATTTCACTTTTGGGAGAGGGAGGGCACACAGGTGTGCTGGGGGCACAGAGAATTTAGGAAATATGTGTTAGTGGAGGGGTCGTGGCCCTGCAGAAGGTGCCTGTCCTCCCAGCAGGGCTCTGGATTGCCCGAGGGCAGCTCTGACTTCACTGGGAGCCTCAGTGCCAGGTTACACTCTGCTCTTGGTGTGTGAACACAGTGCCCGAATTGTGCTTCATTTCTAGTTGGGAAAATAATGACAATTGGAAAACAATTCGTTATTATGTGATCCTGAAATGAGATGAGGGAGCGAGGACATAAATTAGAAAGGGGTGGCTGGGGTTGGAGTTAACCATTAAAAATCCCAGACTGAAACCAAGCAACTCTAAGTTTCTAATGAACTGGTGTTTGGGGTTTTTTAGGTGGTGTCTTGGCTAGACTGGCTGGTTTTAATGTTGGGATATTTTTCACTCTGGTTTTGCTATATTTTGCCGTTGTCTGAGTTGCCTGAGTCTAAACAAATCGTCCTGCTTGACTTAAAAGGATGCATACTCTGTGATTTTAGCTCAGAGCTTAAATTTAAATCAATAGGCTTTAAAATACGGTGTATTTTTAAGTGAAACCTATCTTTGAACCATAACAGAACAAACCCCCTATTGACTGGAGACCTGTTTATTTAATGTGCTTTTTTTTTAAAGCTGCCTGGGATGAAGTTTGCAGGTCAGTGCAGTGGAGTTGGATGGTTGGAACAGGGAGCTGGGGAGGTGTGTGAGGCTGGCACTGGGGAAGGTGGCACAGGGAGGTGACCGTGATCAGCTGCACTTTGGGAATGGCTTTCCCAGCAAAGCTGCTGGGGACAAAATCCCTGCCCTCCTTGGAGGGGCAGAGGTGTTGGGGAGCAGGATCCACAAGGCAGCTTTGTGCTCTGGCTCTGGCTTTGCCAGCAGCGTTTTACACAGGCTTTGCTAATGTTGGTGGCTGTGCCCAACTGCTCCTTTCAGAGAGGCTGATGGGGGAACAAAGGAGCAAACAAGATATGAATGCTGCCCTGGCTCCTTGTGCCTTCGCAGCCCACAGGGGCAAGGGCTGCCTGGAAGGGACTGAAAAGCACAAACAGATCGAAATATCAGCCCGGCTGTGCCTGCCTCAATAGGTGTTGTGTGCTTCGGCTTCGGTTTTTTAATGCAAATGTTTGTTAGTTCACTGAGCGCCCAGAATTGTACACTGACCTAGAGAAAAGTGAGGATACAAACATCGCTTTTCCCTCTGTGCCCAGCGGGGGTAACCATCACCTCTTTTTGTTGTTGTTTTCTTTTTCCCTGGGATTCTTAGAAACGTGTGTTTGGAATGCACTGTTTCTCTGCTGGGGTTTCTCTGGATTCGAGACAGAAAGGGTTCTATTTGCATTTGGCATCTTAATTGTGTTAGAAGTGCAATTCTCCAAATCACCTTAGGTATCGCATAAATTTGATAGATTAAAAAGTAAGTTTTGATGATTGAGTTACTGAAAAATGGGCTATTCTCTGACTATGTAGGTTGTCTTTTGTTCTTCCTACAGAACACAAATGAGAGACCAGTTCACATTATAAGATTCAGGATAAGTGGAAGAAAATGAGTGCTCGTTAATTTTGAGGTCTTAGTTAATCTATGTATTTAATCTACTTGTCTGTAATAAAAGAAAGTTACCGTGGTATTATTAATCCCTGGTACTGAGAGTCAATTTTGGCCTGTTTCAAATATGTAACAGGATTTCTCTTTTATGATGATGGCTGTTCCGTGATCTTTTCTATACAGGCAGTGAGGGCTGGAGAGTAAATTTATTTTCCTGATCAGCAGAACCAGTGAAGGTTCTGTTTTAGTGTTTCTGCCGAGGAGACAGGAGTTTGTAAGTCCTGAAGTTTGCTCCCTCCATCCCTGTTGCCAGTGAAATCCTCTTTTTTTTTTTTCTTTTTTTTTTCAGTGTCCTTCCTAACAGCTGAGTGGGCAATAACATGGCTGTGCCTACGGGCTCCTGGCTGCCAAGCAAAACCCCAAATGCTGCTTTCTGTCTGGCCATGCCTTACTGGGGATGTAATTAATTAGAGAGTTTTTTCCTATCCATCTGCTGGCTTGCACAAAACTTTCAGGAATGTTGGTTATTGCTGAGATGACTGTCGTGGCAGGCTGGTTGGAAATTCATTATGCACTCCAAGTTACTGGCATGAAATAAGAGAAGGAGGGAATTGGGGAGGGGGGAACGGGGGAAGTGAGGTGAATTAGGGAAGTTTGTTTTCTCTGAGGAAAGGAGGATAAAGAAAGAGAAAGGAAGTTGTGTCATCCAGTGCTAATAAATATTTCTGTCGGGTGATGAGCAGTGTCTCCTTTATGTTGGTCCTTTTCATGTGGCCAACTGGTTTGGGGTGGAAGCAGACAAGTTCTTGGGCACTGGGCCCATCTTCCTGCAGATTCTCCTAGTTTTCTGGAGCTCTTTGGAAGCACTGGCAGTGTCAGCTGCTCTGGGAACAGGCATCTCCTACAACTGTTGGTAAAACACAAAGGGGGAAACGTTGCTGTCCTGTACTAAAAATGAATAAAACCACTAAGGAGCGGAATTTCTTACCAGTGAGAAGTCACTGTTAAAGCTTTTAGGAAACCCAGCTTTTCTGTGGTTTGGTATGAATCTGTGTATGTGTGTTTATACCGTTTTCCCCCACAAATGTCAGTGTTAGACACCCAGCAGGTGTTCAGTGCCATGGCAGCACATGGGAGGTGCCAGTTTTCCTTCCCTGGAGGACAGGTGACATCCAGCAGCCCTTTAGTGTCTGTGCTTTAGGAAATGGCTCTGGACACTTCTCTCAGGGTGGCTCTGACTCCTGGCATCTCAGCCCTGCGCTCAGATTTTAGCACTGCCTGTTCCTTAACCACCCGTGTATTGCACAAACTGACACATGGTCTCATTTCAGCTAATTATCTTTAAAAATCTAACAAACTCTCAGCCAGAGAGGCCTTTTCTCTCCTGCTGCTGAGATCAGAGTGGTCTGGAGGGAGCTGGTAGGACTGCACCGTGTGTTAAACCTGAGCACCTACAGCCATTATGTGGTTGCATTGCAATGTAAAGCAGAAGGATCCAGACTGGAGTGTTTTGGTGTGGTGAAATAGAGAGTTCAACCAAAACACGGTGGCCTCTGTCAAAGCTCACTCTTTTGGCAACCAGTTTATTCCCTGGTTTAAAGAAAATGGCAAATTCAGTTCGTAATTAACTATGCATTATAGGGTGCTAGGGGATCAGCAGCTTTGTGCTAAATATCAAATCTATTAAATATATGTGTTTAAGGATTATGAATCTTCTTAAACAAGTGCATGTGTGGCAGTAGTCTGCTGATGCCAGCATCCACAAGGGACTGGAATATGTTTACACGAAAAGTGTCATGAATATGAAAGAAGAAAGTGCTGTAGATCATGGAACTCTAGTGCTTTAAAGAAGAATACTGAGAAATACCCAGTAAAAAAACGATGGTGTCAGACAAATGGGACCTTCAGAAGGACTTTGATTGAAGGAAGAACACAGGTTCATCAGGGCACTGGCTTCCTGCTTTAGGTGAATGAAGCACAATTTACCAGTGGTTGTGTGTCCTGTGGTGCCTGGGTAAGAAGGAATGCAGTGTCTCTCTTAAAGATCTTCTAATGAGGTCGGTGCAGGAGATTTAAACACTTAATCCTCATTTCTACAAACTGGGAGTGAGATGCAGGAAATCTAATTTATGTCTCTAAGGTCATTCATTTTCATGAAACTTAATAGACCTGGCTCTGACGGCTCCTTAAACCACTGAATTATGTTACTTGCCTTCCAACATGAACCCTTCAGATGAGAACCTTTACTCAGTGGTTCAACAAACCTATTTACCTGTCCACTTAGAGGCTCCTGTGAGTCCAGTGCCCAGCTAGGAACTCCCCTGGGAATTCCTGGCTCACCCCTTTGATTTGCCCCTCCTGGCTGTGGTTGATCAGGGAAATCTTGCTCCTGGAAGAAAACTGGGGCAGAATCCAGGTTCTCTTCTGCTCTGCTGGAACAGTCCTGGCTGCTGTTTGAATGCTTCATCAGAGTTCTGAGCTGTTGGAGCTGTAGGCGAAAAAGCAGTGGTGCACAGTCTGGTGATCTGGAGGTTGTTTTTAATTGTACTAATTCATAGGGAGGTTCTGGGTCTGTCAGTGACGTGTTCCTGTATCCCACACGTCCTTTAGCAGGTCACTAGAAATGTATGTGACTTGTGACATGTTTATTTTGTGCCTCTGCTGGGGTTTTTCCCTCATTCTGTCCATTTCCCCAATGTAGACTTTGAGATTTTCCCTGTTCTGCTTTTTGGTGATTAATGTGAGTGTTTGAGGATGTTTCTTTTTCCCCCGAGTCTCAGTCCTTGTCACAGCTCACCTTCCAGGGCTGGCTTTGTTAACCAGCCTGTAAACAGCATATCTGCTCGTTCTTCTGGCTGGAAAAAGCCATTTGATTCTTATTTCCTGCTTGTCTTCATGCTGAATAGCCTCGCTCCCTCATTGTTGGGTTTTATTGTGTAACTGCTTCTCTTCGGAGCCTGAGCAGGGGAAATTCTGCGGGTCCATCCCTGCTCTCTGCAGCCCTGCCTCAATTAACGCGCTCTTCCCTGCGCTAATTAGTCATCACATAACTCCTTCCACAGCTTTTGTCCCAAAGTACGGCTCCGGCAAGACGTGGAATGTAATTACTTTTGTGTATGTTTAGTCAAGTCTTGAGAGTCCCCAGAAGTTACACTCGCACTTCTCCTGGCTGGGAGGAACACCGTGGGTTGTTCTGGGGGAGAGAGATCCCTGCTGAGTTCCTTGGGCAGGGTGTTCTCTGGGAACCCGTGTTGGAGCCCGCAGGTATTATAATGAGGTAATATTTGTAACTTCTGGGGATGAAAAAGGGTCAAGGTACAAGCAGACAGTGAGAGGCTGGGGCGATTCCAGGTTGTTAATTCCTGACAAGAATTTAGATGTTGGTATCACAGTATTTGGATCGCGCTCCAGACACTTAAAAAACTCTCAAAACTCATTGCGTGACCTTGAGCCAAGTAACTCATTGCAGTTGTGTTCTTCTGCTTACAAAAGAGGTGTGAGGGTACCTGTTATCAGGGGGTTTTATAGCTGTTGGGCAATAAGAAAGTGCCAATTTGCTGTGTCTGTTTACTCTGCTAATCTAAAAATGTGTTTAACTTAGTTAAACACGACGTTTCCTTTTCGCAGTGATCATGAGACAGGTAGTTAATGCGTTAAAAACATATATTTGTATTTATAAAATGGTATATTTGCATCAGAACATCACTGAGCTCTGTTCCCTGTCACCACTTTCTCACTGTACCTTTGAGTTTAAGACATTTGCTCTTCTTTTGCTTAAAATCCTAATTCTGATGGCAACTGTAGGTTGTATCTTTGCATTTGTTATTTTGTGTCCCGATGTATCTATTTGGTATTACATGTCCATAGAAGGAGTTCAGGATCTTGCCATACCAGCAGCTGTAGAGAATGTCTAATTCCTTGGTGTTCAATGGAAATTATTCTTATTGTTTTTTTAAATGCCTCTTCTGTTACATGCCAAATTTGAGCTTATATTATTTTTTTTCCCCTTAAAAGTTTCAGAATAAATTTCTGGTTCGCTGTTTTCTGTGGTTTTCAGAACTCTTTTATGCTGTAGCTCTTGTATTCTCGTCCTGGATCAAGTTTGCCTTTCCAATAAGCTTTGTAGGAATAATCTGTCCCTTGGTTTAGGTGTTTGTGCTTTCAGTGGAGCAGAAGCATGAGGCAGGGCAGCTCTGAGCGTTCCTGGAGCTGGGTCCTGCTCCTGATGGGCTCCTGCAGGGAGCACTTCCCAATCAATGCTGCAAATATTCCCTGAGGAACCTTCTCTCTACCTCCTGCAGGTGTGTGGGGCTGGGGTTTCACCTTCAGGTGCACACAGGTGGAGTTCTGAGCCTTCCAGGAGGGAAGGAGGTGGAGTCACCCGGCTGGAGGCTGAGGAGAGCCAGGGGATATTTCCTGTGTACATGTTTGGTTTTAATAAAAACGTGTCCTGTAGAATCCAGTTCAGTAGGAACATAATTTGCACCTCATTTAAATGAGGTTCTTTAAATCAGTCTGTGGTCCAGTGGGTGTATGAAGAATCAAATGTGTGTTCTCCCTTCCCTGGGGAGAGGAAGGGCGGGCTCCGGGGAGGAAAATTAGGCACAGGAGATTAATACTTGCAGTGCAGGAAACACTGATCCCTCTGTGATCTGAAGTTTCTGTTTGAAGTCCAACCAGGTCTATTCTCTGTGGGCCTGGATGTGTTTTTGAGCTGCTGTGGCCTTTCTGTCTGGGCTGTGATTAGAGAAGAGGTGGTGGCTGTAGTGAGCTGGTGTCACAAGAAAACCAAAATATTCCTTAAACTCCAAAATAAAACTTAAACAAACAATTATCAGGGAGCATGGCTGGGGCAGGAGGGTTTCCTTCTGTGGTGTGTGTACTTAGGCATGTGAATGAGTTTGCCTCATTTCTTGAATGACTTTTTTTTTTCCCCTCTAGTTGGATTTTGGGTTTGGTTTTTTTTTTTTTGAGAGGTCCCCTGCGTTCATTTTCCACATTATGTTGATACAGAAAGACACCAGACTTAAAAGGTACCTTAGAAGTAGCTCTTGGCAGCAGCAAAGCCCTTGTTTTCAGTGCTCATGCCTCAAAAAATACTCGAAAAATTGTGAAAGGAGTGCATTTTTGTGCGGGCAGAACCTATTTGGGGCAGCATCACTTAAACATCCCTGGGAGATTGCTGCCTGCTTAGTTCCTTGATGTTCTCAGTTCTCAGGTCATCAGTTCCTGCTTGCAGAAATAGGGCTTCAGGGGCCAGCCATCCATCGCAGGCTTTGACTCGTGCAGCTGTGGAGGAAAGTCTGGTGCTTCAGGAGGCTGCAGATGTTAAATGTTTGTCAGGAGGAGCTGCCGAGCGTGGCACGTGTGCCTGCCCTGGTGGCTTCATCAGCTCTCAGTTTGGACTGCGGAGAAATTGCCTGTCAGCAGGGGCTGCCACTGTGGGCTCTATGGCACAGGGCAGTTTTTAGTTGTTTTTTTTGTTGTTGTTGTTGTTTTGGGAATTTTTTGATTTTTGTGTGGGTTTTTTGGGTTTTTTTTTTTAAGCCATTGGTATCAAAACAAACCTTGAGAGCTCTGGTGGCTGAACACTGCCTGACTTAGGAGCTTTCACATCAGTGAGAAACTGCTGGGAGATGAAGGGTGCACGGGGAGTCTGACATTTGGGGTAGCCCTGGGTAGTGAAAGGCATCAAATCATTGAAGGGGAGGGAGTTGCTAAATGCTGTTCCAGTGCAGCATCCAAAGGGCTTGCCTTGCCCGTGTGAGAGTCCTTGCAGTGAGGCAGAGCACCCTCCCAGATCCCTGCAGGAGCTGCAAATCCACGGGAATTGCATTTGTCTGCTCCCATTAGTGGAGTGTGTTCCTGAAAGGACAAAGCCTTTGTGCAGTCTGGCTTTTTTGATGATCCCGAGCTTGAGGAAACCCACATTTCTCTGTAGTGGTAACTCATTCAGCTGTGTCTAAGATTTGATTCTCTCTTGTAGGAGGCAAAAAAATATTTGCTCTGCCTTTAGTTCTCCGTGAAGTGTCAGAGCTGAAACACGTTTAAAGGAATCTGTGTGAGATCACAGGGTTTAATTTTGCTTGCTTGTGCACTTTTTTTTCCTCCAGCATGGGATTTTTTGCTATTTTCTGGGTGTGAAAAAGAGCCCTTAGGGTGCCTTTCACCATGGCACAGTCTCATCCGAAGGGAAAATGGAACAAAAAAAAGTGGAAAACTTGGGGGTTAGGGGAATGTGCTTCTCGAAGAGAATGTGACAGCTCACCTACACATCACTTGGTTCTCTTTGTGTCAGGAGGGTTCACCAGAGATGTATTTGCTCATCTGTGTTGAGCAGAAATCCTTCTGTGACTCCGAGTAGCTGTAAAGCTCCAGGTCCTTGGGGTGAGAAAGTGATCCGGGTTAGAGACACAGCTCTGTGTGTGTGACTGCAGAGTGAAATGTTGGGTTTCATTATGCCCAGGGCAGTGAGGAGCTGGACACGGAGTGACCACAGTGACCATCAGTGGCCAGTGCTGGCCTGCCCGGGCTGGTTCTCTCCTGCCACCCGTGTGAGACACTGACTGTGGCAGAAAAAGCTTTCTGGAGGCTCTCAGGCAGCTGAAAATATTTCTGACTGGGTTTAGGAGAAGGGGAAAGAGCTGTGCACATGATTATTAGGGGAGCTTGGGAGCGCAGACTGTATTTATTGGAAAGAAGCCAGCTCTTAAACAGAACTGTAAAGACCCGTGCTCTGATCAGCTTTTGAATGTGGAAAGAGCTCCTCGGTCTGAATTACAGGGCTCTGGTTAAATGATTACATGAGGTATGTTTAAAAATAGCAAATGTCTTTTATGTCCAGTCAAATAAGGTTCTTGGCAGTCAAATGAAATCTATGTTGACTTCCATCTGACAGCCAAGTGACTCAAATTCTATGTTTCCTAAAGGAAAATGGCTTTTTTTATTTTTAGTTTCTGATTAATTCCATTGTAGCCTGTAACAAGAAATAATCTTGTACTGGATTTTCTTTAGAAAAGTAGGATCCGTAACTCTGTGAGCAAGCTTTAGTTCAGCTGTGTGAAACGGGGAGGGGTTGAAACGCTGTGCTAAGGCAAGTCAGAATTTGTGAGGGCTCTTTTTTCAGTGGGAAATGGTCTGTTGAACGCTTCTCTAGCCTGTTCCTGTGCACTTCAGTTTGCCAGATTAACAGAGCTATTAATAATAGCCACTCCTGCTCCTTCAGCCTGAAAGAGTTGGTAAGCATGGAGCTATATGTAGTTTGTATTTTTAATTAAACTTGTACTGGGATTATCTTGTATTACCAGCTACCTTCTAGAAGATTATGTTCATAAAAGGTTCATGAGTTGTTAAGTGGAAGAGATTAAAGTGATTGTTGGCGTGTTAGTAGAATTATTTGTTGCCTACGCAGCATTTGTTCATAGCTTTAATTTGCCAGTAATGGCAGACAAGTAAAATGCAAGCATCTGACTTTTAAAATCTCCACTAGCTGACAAAACCAGGCCGTATTTCAGAGTGATTGTCTTTTTTATTATTATTGTTGGAACGTGATGTTTGGTTGTTTAGAAATACGGAGTGGAAGAATATTGTTTGCGGTGTTTTCGGCTCTCCTACGTTCTGGTGATACTCTTCACGGTGTGACCAGAAATGTATTTTATTAAAAAATGGAAAACCACTTAAAGCGTGGAGGGGATAAAGGAGCACAAAGAACTGATGAGCAGATGCTGGAGGAGATGGTTTCTATTATCGTGGACTTGTAAATCCTTGCTGTGCTGGTCATTTAATCAATAGAGGAGAGGTGTTGGAGGGATCCTGTGCTTAGGGAGATAATGCCTTTAAATGCAGCGCTTAGGATGATTTTATGCATCCAAATCTGTTTAGAATGAACTGTGAAATAGGTCGGGGCAGTGATGAAGAATACAGCGGGTGTCTGTGCTGTTATCAAAACCCATTAGCGAGTTGTGCCGTGCCTGAATGGCTCTTTGTGGTGCCGGCTCCATCCCGGAGCAGGGAGTGCCTGGCCTCATTCGGGGCCCGATGAACGGTGCCTTGTGCCGCAGCAACAATGCAGCTACAGTGGGGGAAACAGCTGCTGCCTTTAATAATGCATGCCGGGCACCTTGGGCCTGCTCTGGGGCTGGTTTGCACCCCGGCAGCTCCAGCCAGCAGGGCACACTCACACGGTGACGTTCTGCTGTGGAAACCTGAGTTACTGCTTTGGAAGATGATCTGTGGGGGGATTTTCCGTGTGCAGTGTGTTAATGGGTAGAGTAAACCCAGTTTGTGGTGTCTTCAGTGCTGTATTGTACTGTCCTGCTCTGGATGTGGTGTAAAAAAATAAAACCCTTTTCCCTTCTCCTTTTCATCAAGAAGTTGCCCTGGAGTTGTTTGGCGGTGTGGTGGGCACAGGAGCAGGCTGGGCTGTGCCAGGGCTCTGCCACAGGCTGGTCCCCAGCTCTCCAGTGTGGGATGCTCGACATGATTAAGGATTCTGATGTTAATTGCTCTTCGGCTGCCAAAAATGTATTCTGTTACCAATATGTCCAATTGCTGTTGGTGCAGCTCTGCCTGTGCCCGGGGTGAGGCTGTTCTTTGCTGGCACTGCCCAGCGTGTGCCTGCCTGGTGTTAGGGACTGCTCAAACCTGAGCATTGCCAGGCTGCTCCTTGGAACTGGGAAAACACAACTCCTGTCTGGAGCAACCTGCAGACCCAGATTTTCCCGGCCAGCCTTGTGAGAAGTGCATCCCCGTGTTTTGGAACATTATCCTCGGGTTCTCAGTGCTCCTCCAGCCAGGCAGAATATTCAGGGTAGTATCCAGTGTACAGGCCAGTCACCACATGGGGGCAATTTTCTCAGGAAAGGAATCTGTGTGGATAGAAAGCCTGAACTTCCCTTGCTCTAACACGAAGAATGCAAGTGTGCTTTAAGTTAGGATGTGAGCTACATCGATGGCTCTGTTTTGCAGATGTGGTGAGTTTAAGAAGGTCTGTAGATCACAGGAGGCTATTGAGAAATTAACATTAGCTCTGTCCTTGAATTTAGTATTTCATGCATGTCTAGCTGGTAAAATGCTAAATGCCATTTTTTCAATTATAAGGGCTTAGCAAGGCTTAGAGATGATTTTCTGAGATTCTGAAATATGTACTATTTAATACATAATGCAAAAGGAAAAGCTGGTTTCTTAATGTAAGAACACGAAAATGGAACCAGCTGCAATGTTATGCCACCCTGATGCAGCTTTGATGCTACACTTTTAGCAGTGGATTAAATATTGATACCTCTTTCTGCCCCCTCACCTCCCAGTACACTTAAAGCTTTTGCAGTTGTTTTTAAGTGTTTGTAGAAGAGCTGGTCAAGTTTCTGTAGTTTTTCCCACTAGATTTTTCTGAAGGATTAAGAGTGTATGTTTGTAGTTGAGGAGGAAGGATGTATGAGCAATTCTCTTCTATAAATACATGGATGTGCTGATGAGCAGAGCTGCAGGGCTTTGTGAGCCCCACGTTTATATGTGTAAAGAGGAGCATGATGTCCCTTGGCTGCAGCAAGATCAGACCCCAGATCAAGCAAACAGTACATGAAATCAAAGTATAAACTGGAAAAGAAATGTGTGATTATATCACAAATGAAAGACAGATGTGAGGAACCCAGGGATTACACAGGCTGGTATGAAAACCATGCAGCAATCTGATGCTTGTTTGAACTGTGAGTTATATCCCCTGAAACTGTTCAGGATGCTGGGGAAAAGTTCCTGCACTGCCAGGGATTAGGAAAGTGGGGAGGTTAAGAGGAGGTTTATTTCTGAGGCTGTTGGAATATTCTGCTAGGAGTGGGAACACTGAGTTCAGTGGGACAAGGAGCTGCCTGGCAGGGTTCCAGGTCAGGGACAGTTCTCTCTGTGACACTGGTGGCCTCTGAGGCTGAGCAGCTCCCTTGGACTCAGCACAGTCCATCCCCAAACATCTCAACATCCATGAGCCAATTGTATTTCTGACACAGAGTCACTGAGGGATCTTTCCCTGCTGCCAGAGAAGCTGAGTTTTCCCCATAGCTAATAGAATCATTTTAGTGAGCTAAAAGTGGCTGCAGCATTAGAACTGGAGTTGGATCAGGATCCCTGAAAATGTTTCTAGGTCCTGTTTAAGCTCTGTAAAATTCTTGGTGTGCTGAGTTCTTCTGTCTTTGTTTAGTGCTTATTGTGGTGGAAATGCAGTCAGGTGTTGCAGGACTGGTCCGTACTGACCCAAATATCAACAAGCTAAATTAATCCTTTTTTCAGTTTCTTTACATCACATCGTCTTGTCTTTTTTCTACCCTGGAAATGGAACTTGTGCCCGACTTCCCTTGCAGGATCACATCATTGACATTCCAGGGACGGAAGGCAGGCAGTCGATATTCCCTGCTCCTAATAAAAAGTGGCAGCTTTGCAGTGACAGCCCAGGATCAGCCTGGCCACTCTCCCATTTACAGCCCTGCCAGATACGAGCCCCCTGACCTTGTTTTTCTGAAGACCCACGAGCTCTGGTGTGATGCAGCGGGTGATTCCTGTAGGGCAGGTGGTTCCTCTCCTCCTCCTGCTGGATGTCCTGCTGGCACAGTGTGGGAAGAGTTTGGGTGTTCCCCACAGCCCGGCTGCTCCTTTGCATTAACCCTCCTGCCTGCTGGGCTGTGGGAAGTGCATTTACCTGTGCCTTGCCTGCTGAAAGCTCTGCTGGGCTGGTGCTGGGAGAAAGCGCTGCTCCAGAGCTGCTGTGGGAGACGGGCGAGGCAATAAAAGTGCAGCTCCACGGCAGAATGTTCTGAAAAGCAGCGTGAGGAGAGAACAGTCATATTCTGTGACAGCACAATCAATAGGCCTCTGTGGAAACAAATGAGAGTTTTATCTCTCCAGGCTATTGTTGAGGGCAGACTGAGGCAAATGTCTAATGGGTTCATGCTTTTGAAATCATTCTGTAACTGTAAGGGAGAGGAACAGGCTTTTAAGAACGGAGTGAGCAATTATGAAAAGGAGGTTACTCTGCACTCCCGGAGCTGGGGTTTTGTCGGGGCTGGCTGTTGGAGCTCCCCCAGAGTGGCTCGGGGTGTTTCCACTGATGTGAGTGGGTTTGTGTGCAGGAAAACCTGCCTGTCTGTCCGGAGGGACAGATGTGTGCACAGGGAGAAGCCCTGCGTTCCCAGGGAATACCTCTGCAATTAGAACTCGCAGAAACAGGATTATTTGCCAGCATCCCTGGATGGTGGCACTTATCTTCTCCCCCAGGATGGCTGTGAGGAGTGTGTGATCCTCGGGGTGCTGCTCAGCTCAGAACGTGCCGTTCTGCAATCAAAGCCCACTGCAGAGGTGTCCATAAACGTGGGGAACAGGACTGGGAACACGGATTACTCACAGGGACGCTGGGGGAGCAGTGAGGGATGGGCTCTTCTGAGCTCTTCCTGCTGCAGAGCAGAGCAGCAAATGATTCCAGAATTCAACATTCACATGCACCCAGTGTTACCATAAGCTGCACTTGGATCTTGGCAAACCCTGATGCTCCTGCCAGCTCGTGAAGTTCTTGGGCTGTTCTTGGGGGTTTTTGATCCAAAACCTGGGACCGTGGGGCTGCTCTGTGTTTGTTTTTGATGAAATAACTGGATGAGGTGGTGTTTTGGCCGGGCACGCAGCTCACTTTAACCTCGGAAGGAAGAAATTCCAGCTGGAATTTCTTGTTTATACAACACATGTGCTGAAGCTCTTGCCTCTCCCTTGCGTGTGTGTATATATATATATATATAAATGAATGTACATAGCTGTGGTGCTGATTATGCAAACAAGGAGGGATGAGCACTCATTGCCCTGGAGCACTCGGGGCACTGCCAGGGTGGTTTGAGCTTCAGCAATTTAGTCAAACTTAGGAATTTCATGTAGGATGGGAGATGCTTACTTTGGCCACTTGCCGAGTTTGAAACTCACTTGTTTTGTTTTTAAAACACTTGGAGGGCCGAAAGCCTTTGTTACATCCTCACTTCTGTTACTGGAGTGGGAACCAGGAAAGAAAAATGCCCTTTTTTTTTTTTGTCCTTTTAAATGAAAGAATAGCCTGAGTTTCAGAAATACTAAGCTGAAGTGATTTTTTTTCTCCCCCTTTTACCTTGTCAAATTAACATGATTGCATGTTTCACTTTTTATGCTGAGGAGTTTCTGATCTTCAAAGACAATTTTCAAAAAGACATGCTGGTTCAGCCAAGGAGACTAATATTTTAGAAGGAATATTACCAGTAATAAAAAGACAGAGTTACGATAGTTTGCATTAATTTTAATAACTTTTTGTGCAGCTCTCGAGTCAAGATGTGAGAAATGAAAGGGAGGCAGTTCTTGCTTGGCCTGCAGTGCATTTGTTCCTGCATTATCTGCTGCAGGGAGCCTGGTGGGGCTGCACAGGGGTCACTTCAGGATCCCTGGGCAGCCCTGGCACCATCCTGTGGCAGCTCTGCCCTTCAGATGGGACAACACAAAAATTCTCTTGGGTTTCAGGAGCCTTTGGGTGAGCACAGGGTAATTCTCAGTATTGATAATGAGCTGTGCAAGTTGAGTCTTTAAAACAGTGGGCTCAGAAATAGCACTTCAATGTCCACACAATGTGTGTTTTTCCAAAGAGATGTAAAATCAGCAGCTCTTGAAACGTGAGGTGTAAGTAGAATATCTAATGAGTTCCTGCAAAATGTCAAATCTCATTTATCACGGTAACCATCAATAATGCACCAGATGTTTTGACTGCATTGGGTTTTGTATTAAATTAAACATAGGCAGGGGTGCATGAAGTTCATCATTAATGCTGCCAGAGCTGGGCTGTGACAGCACTCTGTGTTCTGGGGGGTTTCGTGTTGCTGGGGACTCTGTGTGTGACTTGTGTCTTTGGAGGTGTCTCGCTTGTAGTCAAGAATTGCTCTAAAATTGGTTTATTTTCATTCAGCTGAGCTTACACTCGAGTTAAAACTGCTTTGAACCCATTTTTTTTTTCCTTCCATCCTGTCAATCAGGTCTTACATTATTAGTTTAGTGAGTAATTACATTCACTGTTTGCATTTTACTCGCTGAGGTGGAGGCAAGGTCCTAAATGGTAATAATTAGATCTAATGCCTCTGTTGTGAGGTAAGCAGGAAACTTCACGTGCCTGGGATCTTGTAGCTGATGCCACCTCTGCCTGGGGTGCAGCCCCCCGGGATTTGGTAGTGAGTTCTCAGCCTCTGGAGGTGGGCAGGGGGTGATACACTCATTTTTGGTGCTCAGAGTTGCTCCCTGGCTGCGGAGGGGAGAAGGATCTGTCCTGGGCACGAGCCACGTGTGGGAGCAGAGGGTAATTAAGATGGCAAACCTCGGAGATCCAAGATCCCCTCCCTCTCTCCTTAGAAAATCAGCTACATCATTGAGACAAGACTTGAAAAGCGTGCTCTGAAGCCAGAATAAACACCCTGAAATTTTTATCATAATGTTGCTTTTAAAAGTCCTAAATGTCCTCTATTTAAAATGAAATTCTTTTGTATTAACCTGCTTTCATATGCTAGCTTTCACCAGACTGCAGAATTGCCTGATTTGACTTTCTAATGTAACTGTAATGAATCTTCTGGGAAATGGAGCGATTGAGTGCATCCACTGTGCAACTCCATTGTGAAATATTCTGTTAGATCTGCTAGATTCCTGATTTTATTTTTTTCTGAGGGGTGGGGTGTCCCTGTCAGGTGTTAAAATCGAAACCAAATGCATTCTCTAAGGGACCTGGGGAGCTCAGGCACTCCGGTGGGTAATCTTGCCTTGATTAAATATGTTTGCAGCATCACACACATAAATACACTGAGTGATGGTGGCACAGTTAGATTAAATTCAAAGGCGTGCATTTGGAGAGAAAAGAATAAAGATGAAATTTATTGGCAGATACCTGTGTAGCTCCTTTGAATACCTACAGGACAGATTATTTTAAAAAATGTATCAAAGTGCACACAAAACTCTACATAGGGAGTGTGTTTTTGTGTTAAAATGCAGCCTTATTCTGCAGCTGTACTTGCACAGTGTCTGCCTTGTGAACAAAACGACCCTTTGAAGAATATTGCATATATGATATGGGAAAGGGAGGGGAGAATCCGAGTATCCAGTGCTCAGCTTGGCACCCAGCAGCCATGCCTTTCAGACTTGGATTTCAGGGCTGAAATGCCCATTATTTGCACACTTTGCCGTCTGCTCCCAGGGAAGGCCTTACCCAATTCTCTCATGTCTTGACACCTTTTAAAGTGGTATATGCAGTCTTGGGGGTTTTAGTTCCTGTATCTTCAGGATTTCTTTTTGCCATTTCTCCATAGATTTTTTTCAAGTTTATAAAATCCTGGGAGTGCCATTCAGCTTAGATCTGGTACTTGAAATGCCCTACTTGAGAAAAGAAAACTGTCCAGGCCACCTGGGCTTGTTGGCTGTGTCACAGGTGACGTGGCAGTGACATTTCCAGAGCACTGCTGGGTGGAATCACCAACTCTGCCCATCTCTCTGGGGTGGCTTTGGGAATGGGCTCAGGATCCATCCTCCAGCAGGGAGGACAGGAAAATAATTGGAGAAAATGATGTGTAAGTGCCATCTCCCAGCTGGGTGGCTCACACAGCTTCTCCTGGGAGGTCAGGGCTGCCTAAAGCGGGATTTCCCCACTGAATATTCACCTGAGCAGGGCTGACCTGTTCATTCTGAGCAGTTCTGCACAATGCCCTTTTCCTGGAAGTAATGGAAATTGCTGTGAATAAAACGAGGCACAGTTTATATATCTGTGGGGGAAAAAAAATCAATATTTTCTTTGGGATCTGATGTTGAGTCCACTTAAATCTGTTTAACCTCCAAATGCGGGTAGTATATTATAAGATGAAGACAGATAAGTACAAGGCAGGTTCTCAAGCCTTTGGAGAACATTAAAAATTCTATATTTTCCCTGCAGATAACCTTTTTCTCCTGTCACTTGAGTTGGGCGACTGAAATAAAGGCTGGAGTTGCTCAGAAAAGATGTTCTGGGGGCTTATCTCCAACTTGTGTCAGCGTTTTCTGTCCCCTCTCTTCCCCTGCCTCGTTCCCTTCCGTGTCAAATTGGATTCCTTAAACCCATTGTGGCGGCTGGACTGGCATGTCCCTGTGTGTAAAAGGAGCTGTGGGCATGGCTGGGTTCGGGGACACGTTCGGGGACACGTTTGGGGACAGGGGCACACCTGGAGCGGGGGTGTCACCTCCGTGTCCCCAACCCCTGGGTGGAGAGACGTCCCCCAGCGCGCCGCTGCCATCTCCCCGCCAGCTGTTGCCATTTTTGCATTCAGTTTTTGTCAGCAGCCTGGATCAGATGGCTTTATTGTCGGCTGATCAGGTGTATCCTGCCAGAAATAAAGCATGGGCAGTAATTGGCTGTGACAGCCCGGCCCCTCTCCCCGGGGTAATTGGCTTTGACGGCTTCTGCTTGCTGCAATAACACTGATCCAGAGCCTCTGGGAGCTGCAGAATGCCTGCAGGATTTTGTACCCATCAATATGTCCTCAGCTTGAAGCTGCTTTTTTTTATATACTTTTTTTTTTTTTTTTTTTTTTTATTTTATTTCCGTGGCAGTTTATTAAAAGGAACGCTTGCTGCATTTACTGTGTTTGGTATCTACACAGCCTCAGCTGTCACGGCAGATGAAAACACCATCCTGCAATTCCAACCACTCCTGTGTGCCTGCTGCTGATACAAAGAAAACCCCCCTGCAACTGCCCAGAGACGCTTGCGGTTCAAGTCTCTGATTTCTGTAGGTACATCGATGTTTGAGAACGATCCGTGATAATAAAACGCGATAATCTGTTGGCGAGGGCACAACTGCTTTTGTTTGCAAAACTTAATAAGCTGTGAGACAAACACAGAAATATGCAAAGGCAGAGCTGTACGTGCTAAGTGAGGCCTGACAGTTTCGGTTCTAACCACAGCTGAAGGCGTACTGACTTGTTTGTTACCTCGGGTAATAACTCAGATTTCTTTTGTGGTGTCTGGTGGAAAAAAAAAAAAAGAAAAAAAAAAATCAAAATCTTGTATTTGCTGCTATCGGATCACACTTGATCTTATTAGAGCATTCTGAGAAATGTAAATGGCAGCAAATCCAACTTGGTTGGGTCTTAATCAGCTGCAACACCAAAGTTATTGAGTTCTTAACCAGAATTGGCACATGGAGCTGAAATTCATTAAAAGTAGTTCTTAAAGTGGGATTAGTTTTTCTCGGTTACAATTACTGCTGGCTCATCACGGAAAGCAGAATTTCTGTGGGTGAAGTGTGGCCAGAGTCATTCACTATCTCAGCAGGAATCGTGACTCTTCAGAGAAGGAAGTTTGTATAAATATCCCTGTAAACTTTGTTCCCTGACAAGCTTAGGGCTCTCTGCTTAGGGAATAACTCCTGAAGGATTCCAGGGGTAGTTCAGGAGCCACAGCAGAGCAGAGCCTGCACTGGCTGAGAAGATATTCCTGCTCCTGAAGGAGACGTTGTTTGAAATAAGATCTCCTGGCACCCACCAGGGCAGGGCAGCTGGCTGTGTGGTGGAGCTGGAGGAGTGCTGCATCCTTGGGAATGACTCAGGCAAAGGGCAGGGATTTATTGCATCTGCTCCTGAGTCACTGCCAAATTCTGCTCATTCACTACAATTACCTTTTGGTTTTGTTTTTTTTGTTTTTTTTTTTGAACTTAAGTGTGCTGAATGTGACATGGGTTATGGTTTATACCACAGTGCTGATGACTCTCGTGGGGAAATAGCAGATCACTCCTAGTGGGATAATCTGCATCTTTATTTTTAGAAACAAGCCCTCTGCTTTCGTTATGTCATTGTGGGGAAGTCTGGCAAAGTTTGAGCTCCTTGTTTCATGGACTCAGCTGTGTGTGGATGCTGGAAATAAAAGTTATCTGTTTAATTATGTGCTACAGAGAGGAGGTTGATGATCAGTGCCTGGCTGCCTGTTGGCTTTTGGGTTCCAGCTTTCCAACTAAAAATGTTTCCTATTCAGCTCATACTTTGCTTTTACAATTGTGTCTTGAACCTTCAGGCAAAACCCTGAAGCAAATTATTCCTCACTCTGTGTTCCTTCCACTGGTGTTTTGGAGAAAAAGGTACTGAAGTGTCATTCTTTCCACTAGATGAGCTCACAGTGCAAATAAAATTTCAGAACGGGATTTCCCTTGTTTTTGGTGGATTTTCTCCCCAGAAAATTACAGTAATCACTTGGGTACAAGCTTTTCAGAGGCAGGAAAACCCAGTTTCAGGAGCTCACTTCTGCATTCAGAAGTACTTAGAAACCAGAATGTGGCAGGGTAGTGTTTGAATCCCTTTTCACTTGTGTGCACTCTTTTCTGAGTTCCAGGTAAACCTGAGTTTGAGAACATGGGGATATTTCAAAGCAATCAGCCTCTTTTGTAGTCTGGCATTTTTATCCATCCCATCCCAGGAACCAAAACCAGGGAATATCAGTTTGTCAAATATACCCAGCAAAGTCTTAGGAATTAAAAATAGCAAAATGCAATTACAGGCTAATTGATGAATGTAATTAGATGTAGATTTGACCACAACTAGGTTCTGCAGCATTAGCAATTTAATTACAAAATGCCTTGTGATTGTAAAACTAGCAAGAAATACTTTGCTGGTAGCTCTTTCACATCCTGTTTTTCACAAAATCAGCTTTAGGAGCCATCATATGAACAAGTGAAATATTCAAATTTGCATCAGAGCGGATCTTGCTCTGGAAACTTAAACACAATTCGAAATTGCTTACAAAATGTAACCTTCAGGAAAGTAACGGCAGTTCTCACAGCTCTGGGCTGTCAGTACAGATTCGATTTGATCCAGATTTTCTCCTTCTTGTCCCGTGCCAGCCCAGGGAGTGCTCCTGCAGTTCCTGGGGAATGTGCAATCCAAGCACCTTGCCCGGGGTGGGTCTCCTCACTCATCCCCCTCCCCTCTGGGTTTAGGTCTCCTCCTTTCAGCAGTGTCAGTCTCAGTACTTAGTTCAGGAGCTGACCCTGCCCAGGTAATTTTTTAAAAGCCGTTTTTAAGCTCATCTTTATTGGCTTAACTAAACCCCTTTGGCTTGGGAGTTGGATTTCAGCGTTGGTGTGTACATGAGGAGGAGGAGGATGGTGTGTGGTGGGTGCAGAGCAGTCACTGCGCTCTGCTGCTTTGGGCTTTAACTGATTTCATTCATCACCAGTATTTTGGAAGGGCCTGATGAAGCTCCCGTTGTCTCTCAGTGAGGTTTGGCACCCCAGAGGCTGTCAGAGGTGAGGTGTTGGAGCAGCCTGTGCTCCCCGGGGCTGGGGACAGCAGTGGGAGCTGGTCTGGGTGCCCACAGGTGGGACAGGGGACAGGAGAGCTGGCCCAGGTGCTCACAGATGGGACAGGACACAAGAGGGGACAGCAGGACACAGGAGGGGACAGCAGTGGGAGCTGTTTTGGATGCTCACAGATGGGACAGGGGACAGGAAAGCTGGCCCAGGTGCTCACAGATGGGACAGGACACAGGAGGGGACAGCAATGGGAGCTGGTCTGGGTGTTCACAGGGGACAACAGGACACAGGAGGGGACAGGAGAGCTGGCCCAGGTGCTCACAGGAGGGGACAGGAGGGCTGGCCAGGTGCTCAGAGATGGGACAGGACAGCAGTGGGAGCTGCTGCTGTGGCCAGGCGTGGCTTTACTGTTGGAACAGGGTCAGGAAAGGGCACAGTCCTGCTGAGCCACTGCGAAAGGCACACACAATCTCGTTAGCAGACACTGGGCCCCCCAAAGAGGATTACACACCAGTGATGGTTCACGGGGGGTCTTCCCATTGCTCTCCAAAGCACATTGATTTGTTTGTCAGGTGTGTGAATGACAAAACACAAAACTTGAGGGAACTTATTTTCTTAATAAAATGTACACTTGATGTAACACTTGAGATGTGCTCTTCTAAATAACCTCATAATGATCTACAAGCTTGCCTTGCCTTAAGAAGATTAAGGAATTAATGTCAAATTACAGACACATCTGCAAATAGTATTTGCTGTGTTCAGTGTGCAGGAGGGGTAGACAGTTGATAAACATGAAATATATTTTCGAATTTATTATTTTTTCTTTGAGGAAGAGTCACAAGCGTTAGGATAATTTAATGTTTGAGTGTGTGAGGGGAAAGGATGCCCTGGCCAGTGAGACTCTGGTGTTCTGAGAGGCTTTGGCTGAAGATCCAGGCAGAGCTGCTCAGCAGCTGAAGGTGTCACTTGAGCATCAGCCAGTTCCTGTGTGTCAGCGAGATCACAGTGCCACATCAGTGCTGCTGCGTGCAGGGGGTGAGTTTTGGGTGAGACAATGACAAAATGCCTAAGAAGATTGTCTGTGTTACATAATGCTAATGGAATTATGGTTGGATAAACACATTAATATAAGGGAGGGAGAAAATGCCCAGACTTTAGCTGTGGGAGGCATAAATGTTGCTGCTGAAAGCCACGGCATAATTTCTGGAAATGGGTTTTAAGTTCAGTGTAGCTGGTTAAAAATAACGTGTAATAAGTTTGCGTTTTCCGAGCTGTAAATGGCTTACCTTAATCTTTCTATTTTGGTCAAGTGAAAGGGAAGTGAGGACTGAAGAAATGCTCTTTAGCAAAAGATGTGAGAGCCACGGAGGTCACTGATGTGTCTGTGGAATTGCAGTAATTCTGATGGTGTGCTGGGCAGTTTGCTCATGTTCAGAGTCAGAGCAGGGCTGGGTTCTGCCCAAAAAGGGGCTGCAATATTGATCCTTTCTGAGAGGAGTCTGTGTTGAGGTTTGGAGCCATCAAAGGCTACAGCTTTGCCTTTCAATAGATGCTGCTTTTAGCTACTGTTGTCAATTATTTGTTGATGTTCTAAGGTAAATAAACTTGTAAGATGCCTGTAGCTTAAAACTTCACATTGCCTTTTGCACTGAGTGTTACAGAACTGCAGACTCTGGGAGCAGGAAGTCTTGGGTGGCTGTGACACTTAATTCTGGCCTTAAAAGCTGTGATTCTGTTGTAGCCAATCTCTCTGAGGAAGACAGTCTGTGATGGAAGTGTGCTGTATCCTTTCTGTTATCCATCAGCGTTTCCGCCTCTTGGTGCTGCCAAGAATTTCTCTGACCTTTTCCAAATCTTTATTTTCCTGGCAGTCGCTTTGTGTTGAAGAGACAAATCATTTTCTTCTGCCTCTTTGGCTTTATGTTGAACTTGTTTAAATATTTTTTTTTTAAAAATCCCTTTTATTTAAAGTCCTCATTTTCCCCAGGATTTCCGTTCAAGGAATGGCTGTTTGGAGGGAGTTCCCAGGGTTCTGCCCGTGTCCAAAGGAAGGTCCTCAGGAGATCTCTGAATCCCCTCAGATGAAGCAGGAGTGTCCTTGTCAAGGCAGATGAGAGGGATAATCGTAGATTTGCTGAAACACAGGAAAGTTCCTGCTCTGAGGTGTGTGAGTGGAGCTCCAGAGCGTGACCCTGTGTGTCCCCTGCCTGTTTGGGCTGGAACTTGTGGCCCTGAGAGTGAAGATGAGGGTGGTGGGGAGAAGGAAAAACATTCTCTTTTATTTCAGGATTGCTGGTGTTGTGTAACTTGTCCTGTGTCCTCAGGCAGCACTCCTGAGTCTGCCTGCTTTGGGGGATAAACCCAAAAAGACATCCCTAAATTCTGTTGTTCTGTGGTCCTCCTCCTCCTCAAGGGCTCGGATTTGGAAGAAATGAATCTCTAATAATTGAATTGATGGGTATTTCCTGGCAGAGGCTTTCTGCACAGCTCTTTCCTTGTGTCACTGGTATCTTTGCCATGAACCTGCTTTAAGCAAAAAGTTTACAACCAGGGAGTGGGAACTTGGTACATTTGCAGTTACCCTCACTTGAGGTTGAAAAGGGTCTTTTAGTTTGATAACTAAGTGGATTTAAATTAACTGAAACCCTATGCCTTAGAACCTTTCACTTGCAAATAATAATTAAACACTCCAAGGATGGCTCCTGCAATCCATACTGATATAAAAATCTGGGAAACAGCAGCTGCTTTATTCATTTCAGTGAAAGGTGCATGTGAAGTCTTGGAAAACAAAGCTTAGTCTTTATTCAGGCTGAGGTGGTTAATTCTCCTCCAAGTGAGAAATAGTGCCTTATTTTTAACAGCTCTGTACTTTGATCAGAAGTAGTGTCTCATTTTGTTATCAGCACAGGGGCAGGGCTTCAGGGAGGACAGAGATGATCGTACCCCGGGTGTAAATTTGGGTGTAAATTTAGGAAATACGTTTAGTCCCTGATGTGTGCAAAGCGCTGCTGAGTGTCCCGACATTTGGAGGTAAAAGGTTGGTGGTCTCAGGGCTCTGCAGGGGCCAGGAGTGGTGTCAGCGATGAGGAGCTGGCTCTAGAGGGTGCTCTGAACCAAGGCAGCGCCTCCTTCCCCTCTTCAACAGCCACTCACCACCTTCTGCTGAAGAAACACAATAAAAAAATCGCTCTGCCTCCCTTCTGCCCTCCTCCCCGAGCACACGGGCTCGCACTTTATTGGAAACCGGAATATTAGTTTGGCCCGGAGAGGTTTTTCTGGAAGATGCTGTTTAATTATTTAGCTTTGAGGGCATTCCTGCGCTGTGAGCTCTGACATCCTTCTGCGTGTTCTCGTGCTGCTTTAAATAATTTGGATGTTTAAGTATCTTTGGAGGTCTTTATAGAGGATAAATAAAAGGATGAACGGTTCAGACTTGATGGCATTTTCTCCCTTTCTTGGACAGGAGGTGAATCACTGCATTTTTGCCTCGATATATTAATAGAGAAAGAAGCAGTGTCTTGACCTGCTGTGATTTTTAATATCCCTTTCTAGCAGCCAGTAATAACTGGTAGTAAAACATGTAATAATAGACAAATTCCACAGTGAGATTTCACACAGGGCTTGGCTTTTTTTTTTTTTTCCTGTTGGCTGTAACTGTCCATGTGACACTTTCATCTTCTCCTTTCATTTTCCAGTGCTGTGACCCTGCCCCAAACCTCCTCGGGAGGGAATTTCCTGGGCACTGGAAAGCCTCAAGGTGCTGATGGTGCTCAGGGTGACTCCTAGGTCTGGAATTCAGGTAGAGCTTGAATAGATTTTTCCTCTAAGCAGGGAAATTGTTTCCTTAAAAAAAAAAAAAAAAAAAAAAAAAGAAGTTTAAAGCTGGAGTTTTTGGCCAGGGAATGTTTCCATCTGCAAGTGCCATGGTCAGATCTCTTGTCTCTTTGCTGGTTTTTGGCAGGGCTGTTGCATTTTTTTCCTAGCTTAAAAGTGAACCTTGAGTGCCTGGAGTGTGTGGCTATTCTGGCACATTAAAAACTGGGGACTGTGATTGTTTGGGCTGCCCTTTTTTGTTCCACTGATGGCACTTTGTCTTTTTCCTCTGGAAAAAATGTAACTCTTTCCCCCTGAATATGCAATTGGGTAATAGAAATCTCGTAATTTTTACCTCTGACTTGAGTGGTTATGGGGACAGTAATTGTTTCAGCCTGATGGAGATTAAAACTTGTCTCCCATGTCAGTTATTAAATGTGGAAATAGCTGCAGGGTGTGGAATAAAATATTTGATTTACAGTGCAACTCTGTGAAAGGCAGTAACACAGGAACTGTATGGATTTGTTTGGTGTAAAAGCTTCATGTGAGAGGAGAAGCAGCAGCCTCTGGACCTTCTCTGGTTGTGATTTCTGCTGTAGTAGGTGGGAGCCCAGTGTGGTGATTTATGTGGTGTAATGATGGTAATTGTGAGCTGGAAGATGAGTTGTCTGTAATTCTGATCCTCTCAGTGCTCCAGCTTCTTATCAGCAGAGTTACCCAGAGCTGAGCTGGCTGTAATTCATGGAGCTTTCCTGTTCCTGAGCTAAAGGTTAAAGTTATTACAAGCATGTGTGTGAGCTGTTGTTGGCATTGCACAGTGCTCTGCATGCTTGCACATTATTGCTGTGGACAGATTTTTCTACTTAACGTGGGGGAGCAGTTGTTTAATTGGAAAAGCTGTTACTTCTCTTGATCCTGAGCATAGTAAAAATCAATGTCTTCTCCGCAGTCTGAACTAATAGAAATCAAACTCATTGAAGGATGAAAATGGTTTAATCAACAGAGAGATGTCTTAAAGGTTATTTAAAAAACAAAAGCAACCACCAAGCCAACAAACAAACCAAAGAGCCCAGCCCAGGTCTGGAACTAATGAGGAAAACACTTCCCACCTTCAGCCGGGCTAAGGAAGGGAAGGAGGAAAGTTTCCATCTGCCCTGGATGAAGGAATATTCTTGGGAACCATTCGATTTCAAAGGCTTTTCTTTTAAACACCACTCGTCTGTATCCTCAGCCTTTGTATGAAGTGACAAAAATGAGGTCTAATGATGGGTTTCTTTGTAGTGGAAGCCATGAAAGGGACTTTGTCTTTTCATTCCAAGAGCTGAATCTGAGGCGATTGTCAGCCTTGTTCTTGACCTCATTTGTCCAGTGAGCTCTGCTTATTTCAGATACATTTCAGATGCAGTTTCCTGGCTGGTCACTGGTACCCAAAGGGGAGATTTCCCTGAGAAAGGAAACCACAGCTGCCTGTTTACCTGCGTGTGAAGTTACACAGACACGTGCTACAGCACAGAAATGAGTTCAGAGTTTTCCTCCTGAAACCTGATGGCTGAAGGTGGCAAAGAATGAAATGGATAACCTGGCGTGTGTTCTGTGACCGCTTAGTCACCATTCTATCAAACTGGAACAAAGTGTAACCTCGAAATTATCTTTTTACCTCTTGATGTGCCCCCCAGCATGCTCAGATCCTAAACAGCAGATCTTGTTTCATGAGGAAGTTGCCAAGCTTTAATACAAGTCTTAGGAATGGATTGTTAATGATCTCATGATGTGACACTTCTTTCTGATAAAACATTCGCCTGAAAATCGAGCAGTTCCTGTCACTCACCTCTCAAAACCCGGAGAATGCTCAGAAAGGGGAAAGTGCTCGTGGTTTGCTCTGGGAATGGCACCTTGGGATCTGCCTGAGCCCCTCTGGGGGTCTGTGTCCCCCCTCCTCTGGGGGTCTGTGTCCCCCCTCCTCTGGGGGTCTGTGTCCCCCCTCCTCTGGGGGTCTGTGTCCCCCCTCCTCTGGGGGTCTGTGTCCCCCCTCCTCTGGGGGTCTGTGTCCCCCCTCCTCTGGGGGTCTGTGTCCCCCCTCCTCTGGGGGTCTGTGTCCCCCCTCCTCTGGGGGTCTGTGTCCCCCCACCTCTGGGGGTCTGTGTCCCCCCTCCTCTGGGGGTCTGTGTCCCCCCTCCTCTGGGGGTCTGTGTCCCCCCTCCTCTGGGGGTCTGTGTCCCCCCTCCTCTGGGGGTCTGTGTCCCCCTTCCTCTGGGGGTCTGTGTCACCCCCTTTGGGATTTTGTTCCCCCTCTGGGGTTTTTGTGCCCCTCCTGGGTTCCTGTGTCCCCTTCTGGGTTTTTTGTTCCCTTTTTGGGATTTTGTGCCCCTTTGGGGTTTTTGTGCCCTCTCTGGCTGTCTCCATCCCTCTGGGCTCCTGAGCCCCCCCGAGTTTTTGTGTCCCCCTGGTCGCTGAGCCCTTTCCCAGCCGCTTTTGTGGCTCCCTGGCTCAGGTCAGGTGGCATTCCCCTCCCTAGCTCAGGTAAGGTGACATTGGCAGCCGGGCACAGTGGTGACAGTCCCCGGGATGTGCTGAGCTTTGTGGGTCCCCTCCGTGCTCTCGGTGGGGCTTTGGCAGCACCAAGGGCAATGAAAACTCCATCTCCAGTCGCCAGCTCGGGGCTCCCTTTGGGGTGGATTTGGGTTTGGGTTTCCCGCTCCGTTCGGGAGGCTGACACTAGATGGCAATGCAGCCTGGGCACAGCCCGGAGCCCTTCTCCTTCCGAGGGGCTTTTGCTGTGTCTGTGGTGGCTTTAGAGCTGTTGTCACCCCAGAAATGTGCCGCACAGCCCCTAAAACTCCCTCCCCTGGCCCAGGAGTGTTTGTGATCCCGTGAATTTAATGTAAGGAGCTCCTTTAAATGAGTGTTTGTTGGATGGGGTTGACGCTCTGTGTGTGTTTCAGGGCTGGGTTTGGGATCTGCAGGAGTTATTTCATCCCAGGTGTAATGCCTGGGACACGGCTCAGAGTGGCTGGGAATGGGACTCTGGCGTTTGACAGCTTTCTGCAAGGACTTCTCAGGAAATTCCATGGAATCCTCACACACATCCTTACTGCCAGGGTGCCTTGGAATTATTTGGTTGCCTAATCCTGTATTTGAAGTTTTTGCTGGTTTATCTCCATATCACAAGAAGCTAAATGGAACACCTGGGCTGCTTTTTATGTTGAATTCTTTAACAGGCCACCGAAGGAACAGTGTAAGGGAAAAACTGATGTGTTGCAGGTTTAGCCTTGCTAAAAACACTGAATTTAAACGTTCCTGTAGTAGCTGCAGTACGCATGAAACCAACGTGAATGGAGTTAAGACTAGTGTGTGTTTTACTGGAGAATTTGAAGGGAGTTCAGAGTCAGAACACAGCCATGAAAATGGGATTTTCAAGCCTTCAGTGTCATTCTGTTGTTTTATGTTGAACACTGACAGGGAAACGTGCATTGTGTTGACAAGCAGGATGAAGCTGATTTATGTTAAAATATACAGCAGGATCCTTTCCTTTTGAGAGTGTTTGCTAAGTTGGTGTAAGCCCTGCTTAACTATTGCCACCTCCTCATCTCCAGCGTGAGCAACATTGTGAAGCTGATTTTGAAAAGCTTTTTTGGCTGTTAATTGGTTGATAGCAGCTATCAAAAATCTGCTGCTTCCTTTCAGTTGACTCGAAGTTCCTGTGTAGGTGGCTGCAGGCTGAGTGCTGTGTGAAACAGCCCTGCACCAGTAAATCCCTGTCTGCTGGAGAAAAAACAAATCAAAACGAGTCCAGCAAACTGCTAAAATAATAATGCCTCCTGTGGGAGTGAAGCTGTCTTGTTTGCTTACTCTTGGAAGCTGTGGAGGGAGGAGAAGGGGGATAAACTGAGAATCTTCACATTTTCCCACGTTTTGGGGGGTTCTGGGGAGGTGTGGTGGAGCAATGCCTGAATTAGCTCCATCCACTGAGGGGCTTGTCCTGTGATTTTGGGGAGTTCCTTCCTGGTGTAACTGAACTGGACTCGTGTGGTTTCAGACTGTTGATATTTTTTCAAGATTACAGTAGAAACTTCCTGTTTTTAGAGCTTATCTCGCTGTCTGGAAGGAGAGGTTATTGTAGGTACGGTCACATCCTGTGGTTGTTGTCACTTGAAAAAAAATAAAACCCACCTGAATTTTCAGAGGCCTTTGAACGTGTGAGTGATTACTGCTCCAAAAACCGAGCTGCAGCCCCAGTTCCCGTCTCCTCTGTGATCTCAATAAAAGGCTGTAAATCCATTGCAAATTTTACATCTCTGTTAGTTCCATTTGTGTGCTGAGAAAATCCCCCGGTAAAGGATCTGTCTGGCTCTGCCAGGAAGATTGCAGGGGGAGCATTTGGGAGTCATTTCCTTCAGCGTGAGCACGAGCATGCTTTATGTTAGAACAGTTTAAACATTCCACAGGCTCTTGATGGAGGTATCAAGTTTTCCATTCCCAGAGTTGCTTTTACTTTAAACTGGAGGGAAGAACAGGCAAAACTCCCATTGTTTTACAGCTGCTTTGATAGAGCTGGAAAAGATGCATTTGCTTAGTTCTTCCTTCCCCCCTTTGGCTTCACTCCTCCCACACACATTTAACTATTGAGAATTTTATTTTGTTTGCTTTTTTTTTTATTCATCTGAGAACAAAGAGCTTCTTGTTTGTTTTAATCCATTTGTTACATTTTCAAGTATGTAAATTTTTCCTTTGAAATGACTTTTTTTTGACAAATATTTGGATTTTTTTTTTTGTTCTGTGCAAGATAATACCTTTTGAAATGAGTTGTGTGCATTCCTTTGTGCTAAATTCAAGAAGCTGCTGAACAGGTTGGTGTCTTGCCGTAAGTACCACTAAATCTGGCAGACACACTGGATTTTGTTTTAATATTCTTGGCTTGCAGTTTACCATTCTGTAATCTGGAGTTTCCCAGGGCAGGGATTTTTTACAAAAAACACTTTTGAATTTTGAAGTGGTGGTCCCTACAGAGAAGAGGAAACAAACCAGAGGAGAAATACCAGGAAAAAAAAAAAAGTGATTTCTTTTCCCTCCCCTTCTGTCTTCCCAGAAAAAGCATCCTGTACTTCTGGCTGAATTCTGCCCTCTTTGAGGTGCAGCTGTCTTAGATCATCTCTCTGGAATTAGGGTTTAACCCTGCTGTGTCCCCTTTCAGTTGGGATTTAGCCCTGCTGTGTGCCCTTCTCTGCCTCAGCTTTGCTTCTCCTTGGCCACAGGGGTCTGGGCTCGGGACTTCTGTCCTGGCAGTGGGGTCTTCAGGGGGGTTTGGGGTCAGGGTTTGTGTCCCGGCAGTGGGGTCTTCAGGAGGGTTTGGGGTCAAGGTTTCAGGGGAGTTTGGGGTCAGGGTTTCAGGGGGGTTTGGGGTTTGTGTCCTGGCACTGTTGGCTGTTCAGGAGGTTTGGGGTCAGGTTTGTGTCCTGGCACAGCTGGGTGCTCAGGAGGGTTTGGGGTCAGGTTTGTGTCCTGGCACAGCTGGGTGCTCAGGAGGGTTTGGGGTCAGGGTTTGTGTCCTGGCAGTTGGCTCCTCAGGAGGGGACGGCAGGGGCCGGGCTGGCACCGCTGGCAACACTCATTTTATTGCGTGGGCACCTGAGGTTGAACTCTGACAGGGCTGGGCTCTTTCTGGTTGGCTTGTGGTTGGTTGGTTGGGGTTTTTCTGGTATTTTCGGTTTGTTTGTTTTCCCCAACACTTCCTGAGGCAGGCCTTCCTGTAAAGCCTGCTTTTCTCACGTGTTAGCATGTGAATTGCCTTGATCTTCACAGCTCCCTGGGGGAGCCACGGTGGCTTTTTCATTGCCACTGTGACAGAAATGCGGCGTGCATCCAGGAGAGCAGCCCGGGGGATTTCTCCTGAGCACACACACGGAGGCTTTCAGCACCTCCTGTACCCTTGGAGCCCCTGTCCCATTCTCAGGGACACTCTGCCCGTACCAGTGACACTTCTGGGCTGTGTCACAGAGGCTGGGGAGGAATCCGAGCAGCTTTGGGCTCCTAACAAGGATCGTACTAACGAGTGAGGAGCGCAGGTGTTGGCAAGGATTGGATTGTGTTTCTTTGGGAGGCTTCGGTTTGTGTTTGTGCATCGCCCAAAGGTCTCGATCTGCTCAGCTGGGCTTGGGCAGGGCTGTGACCCCCAGGGCTGGCACAGGGACAGTTGGTGGCAGTTGCTGGTGACAGTTACAGAAAGGCATTTTCTGCAATTCTTGGGCCCGGGGCTCGTTAAGAAGAGGTTGAGGTTCCTCTGGCTGTTCTGTGCTCGGGAGGGCTCTCTGTGCCCACAGGGTCCGTGTGCTGCTGGAGTTTAACAGCGACCTGGGAGGACCTGGGCTTGGCCAGAGTCACCTGGAGGCTCCTGAGCACCACGTAAGTACCGGGAAGAAACCACGGTTCTTGAGCCATAAAATGTGTGATAGCCTTGGTCATGGGGTTTAAGGGGGCAAACCTCACCCCAACCAAACAAAATCTAACCCGGCAGAAAAAGCCAAGCCTCTTAAGGTGTGTAAAGGGTCCAGGTTCCTTTTGGGGGCTTGAGAGAGGCAAGGAAATGGCTCATCCCAATTGCAGCAGTTACACCGTAAATTAAATACTGTGAATGAAGATAACCCTTGGCACGCTGGTTTGTGAGCACTGCTGCGTGTGTAGATGTGGGGCAGCAGAAGGGGCTGTGGTGTTGAGCTGTGTGCAGGGTTTGCAGCCTCCCCAGGCCGGGATTGCAGCACCAAATGGCCTTTGGGTTGTGTCGGGGCAGGGACAGCAGCACTGCCCCGGGTCTCCTCTCCCAGCAGCGAGGAGAAGCAGCCTGGTGTAACCCTGGAGCAGAGGCTGGCTTGGGGCTGGGGCTGTGCGGCTCAGAGCAGGTTTCCTGTGGGTGCTCACAGATCTGCAAGTGCAGACACGACTTCTCCTGCTGCCAGCGGATTTGAAGAGCGTTTGTGTGTAGACAGCAGTAAGTGTCTTGTCAGGAGCTGGGTATCGGTTCCTCTCGCTGTTTGTGCCAAGAAAACAGCACGTTATTTACACAGGAACAGAGCCTCACCTCTCACCTGACCAAAGGTTTTGTGTTTAGATAGAGCCGGGCTGCTTTGATGTCCAAGTGCAAACAGTCAGGGTTCCAGACACTGCTGGGAGCACAGGGAGGTGACCTTCCCTGCTGGATCCCGGCCACTGATCCCTCTGCTCTGCTGGGACATCTCCAGGTGGCCGCTGTGCCCTGGAATTCTCCAGCTCACTTTCAGCTGAAGCTGCCTCTGTGTCAGGATTTTGTTTTCCTGGAGGTACCGTGGGGGTTTTTGGCTAAGGTTTCACTGCTGACAGTGATGATGAGCACTGCAACTGATGACACACGAGGAGAACACTGGCGGGACAACATGAAGCTGTTTGTTCTCCATGAACCTACTCCCTTCCTCATCCCCCCTGCCCAAGGGGAGAGCTCTGAGGACAAACAGTGTTAAGTCCCCGTTTAAAAATAGGTCCAGCTTAGCAGGGGTTAGACTCCGTGCTTGCCTAAGCTGGGAAGTTGTGTTGGATTGGCTTTTAGGGAACACTTGTCATGGTCACGTCTCCGTGTGTTCCTAAGGAGCTCAAGGCTCCTCTGTGTGCAGTCCCAGAGTTCTCCAACCTGCTTTAGGAACTGACTTGAAACATGCTTTAAAAACTGCTGGGGCAACTCGGAGTCAGAGGGAGCAGCTTCCAAGGGCTTGTGGCACCTCTTTGTCCTGAGCAGCCTCCTGCAAAAAACCACCTCGGTGCACCCATTTAATCTGTATCATCTCATTAGGGCTGTTTAGTTTGTGTTCCCAGTGTCTGGGTACCTGGGAGAGCCGGAATTGCTCCTCTGGAGCGGTTTTTCCTGCGGGTGGAATGTTGATGTGTGCTCCACGGCTCATTCTGTCAGAAGTGGGGAATGCTGCTGATTGATAGGTCTTGTGTCTTGGAGGGATTACATCTTCATTTAATATTCCTCCAATTTGTGTGTCTGCGTTTAATATTCTTCCAATAGGGTCGGACTCGTGCGAAGTTATGAATTATTCGCGTTTGTTATGAGTCGTGTGTCTGGAAAGCAGCACATTTTCCAGCCCTTTGAAGATACACTGTCTGTCACTTCTCAGTGCTCAATCTTTCATGAGCTGAAGTGCGTGGGTACAGGAGACAAAGTGTTACAGGATTCGGGGGAAGCGCTGAAAGCCCAAAGCTGTGAGTTAACAGGTGCTTCCCAGATTTGAGCTGCGAGAAGAGAAGGTGTGCAGGGCTGGATGTGCCTTGGAGCGGTGTCGGGAATTACTGACAGCGAGTCAAAGCCTCATTTCTTCAGATTTCCAGCTTCTGTTGTTTATTGTCACGACCTTAATGTTTCTTCAGCTAGGTGTTCTATTTAATTATGATGTTTATAGTAAATATCAGCTCCCTTGGCTGTGTGCTGGGGCCTGTAGCATGCGGAGTGCTTTGCTTGTAACTGCATCCCTTGTCTCAGTTCATTATCTGTTAATGGTACTCGACATGACAGGCTTGTTTTGATAAATGGAGCCTGCCAAGAAAGCTGGGATGGATTTTTGCAGGTGGTGGAGTCGAGCTTTGTTTCATTGTGCAGCACCAGAGCACTGCTTCACACTGGACCAAACCCCACAGAGGGCAGGGAGAGATCCCTGGGCACTGGTTCCACCCTGTCCATTCCCAGAATCTCCACTCAAGGTCTCCTCTTTCCAGTGTTATTTCCCTGACCCATGTGGAAGTAGATTTTGCCTGGACTTGATGGGCTTTGTGAATGTGTAACTCACATTTCCCCCCCCTTTTCAGACCTCCAGCTTTCAGGAGGGATACAAAAAGAAATGCTGTTGTAAGTTCATAATGCTGTGGCTAGCAAAGGTGTATTTCATGACCAAGAAAAGATCTTTTATAGTCCATTTTCAGAAGACAAGATAAAACGTCCTAATTGCGGAATGGAGCTTGAGGCTGTGCTCTGTGCATGTTTTTTATTTTAGTCTCTGAAATGGGGGCAGATCTCCATATCTCCTAGGAAAGCCAATTAGTGAAAGTTGAGTTGTCTCTGATGTCGGTGATTGAGTGCTGTGGCTGTTCTGCTCATTCAAGGATCTCCAGAATGCTGTATACAAACAGATGGGACTTGAGATGATTTCTCTGCCATCTCCCACACTGCTGAATTCGGAAGTTGGTTTGTGTTGGATTTGCAAGACAGTGTCTGAGATTCAAGAATAGTCTCCAGTTCTGTTGCCGTGCTCAGACTGCCAGATGCTGTGCTCTGCACTGTTTGAACAACTTCCATCCTAACGGGATACAAAGAATCCACGCATTTTAAAGTCATCATCATTATTATTGAGTGCATTTTCCCAGTGTATACTGACTTTAGGGATTTGTGATCCAGGCTGGCTGGGTCACCTGCCCTAGAGGGATAAGGTGTTTTTGAACAAGAACCATCAAACAGGGTATTTTTCAAATGATGAAACCTGGCCCGAATTAACTCCCTGTTGGAGAGCTCTTTTGGAAGTCATTAGGAGTAAACGCTGATTTAAGCACACTCTGGAGCAGTCAGTTCCCTTCTAGGATGTGCCAGGTGTTGGGCCACATTCGATTAGAAAATCGAGGAGGATGTGGTCGCTTTGTGCTGACTCGAGGGCTGAACTGCAGCTCCGGCAGGTTTGGGGTTATCCCACGGCTCCTTGGTTCCAAAGCTTGTTTTGCACCAGGTCTGGCGAAGACAGGCTCTGGTTCAGGAGCTGGTGGACCATGAATATTGCAGGAGTGCAGCTCGTGCCTGCAGCACCCTCAATTTGTATTGATCACAGCAGCCCCGAGACGCGGCCAGGGCGCCCAGGAATTAATCAGCTGCTCCGCCGGGGTGGGTGCTTTTAGGGGAGCTATTTCTAGAAAGGACAGGATAAATTTCAAACTTAGGTCTTCGTCTGCTGAAGGACTCCTGGGCTCTGCTATGAAAATGGTAGAAACTGGCATGGATAAATAGCGGGAAGATGCACAACTACAAATAATTAGCAGCCTCTGGAAAGATGAAGTTGGCAGGCAGTACTTGAGAGTGTTGCTCTAATTAACCGGGTCTGTGAACCTTAATGATTATCATTTTTTCCTAATTTTTTCTTTTTTTTAACTTGGCTTTGTAAAACCAGCTCAGAGGTGCTGTACTCCCATATTTATTTTATAGGTAAGATATTACTGTACGGTTAGGAAATGGATTTGCTTGGCAGGGATAAAGTGTACGTCGCCCCAAGGTAATGGATTACATAGATGACTTGTTTTGCATGCAGTTCTGCAAGGGAAATAGAGCTTTGCTCTAAAATTAAGTCGGTACTAACAACTGAAAGGTCACGGTTGTGGTGTTGAGGAACAACACAAGACACTGGGAGATGAGTTACAGGCTTGCGTGGAGATGCACAGTAAGACAAACATTCATTCTTTATTAAAAAAAATCCAATTAAATACCATTTAAAAAGAACACGTTCGGCTGAGCGCATGAATTCCTGCTCCACACGGGGTGAGAAGGAGGAAGAAGGAAGATTTCCAACAAAATGGCTCACTCATTGAAGGCAGGGCAGGCACACGTGTCAGAAGGTGCCCCCGGGCAGACAGACCCCGCTCCTCCGTACCGGGGCTCCGGGTCTGCATGTCCCCAGCCTGGTACCGCCGTGCCCAGCCCGGTACCACGATGCCCAGCCCGGTGCCCAGCCCGGTGCCGTGCCGTGCCCAGCCCGGTATCACCATGCCTAGCCCGGTATCACCATGCCCGGTGCCGCCGTGCCCAGCCCGGTGCCGTGCCCGGTGCCGTGCCGTGCCCAGCCCGGTACCGCCGTGCCCAGCCCGGTATCACCATGCCCAGCCCGGTGCCGCCGTGCCCGGTACCACGATGCCCAGCCCGGTGCCGCCGTGCCCAGCCCGGTGCCGCCGTGCCCAGCCCGGTACCGCCGTGCCCGGTACCACGATGCCCAGCCCGGTATCACCATGCCCAGCCCGGTATCACCATGCCCAGCCCGGTACCGCCGTGCCCAGCCCAGTGCCCAGCCCGGTGCCGCCGTGCCCGGTACCACGATGCCCAGCCCGGTACCGCCGTGCCCAGCCCGGTGCCCAGCCCGGTGCCGCCGCGGCCGCTGCACGGCGGGCCCAGGGGATGATGCTCGGGCTGGGCTATGCTGCTCTTCCTCTTCCTCCTCCTCCTCCTCCTCCTCCTCCTGCTGCCGCCGCCGCCGCCGTGCCGCCCGCAGATGCCATTTCTCGCTGACCGCGCTGTGCCGCCGATCACGGGGCTCCCGGTTCCGGCGGCGCCCAGCGAGGAGGCGGAGCGGGGCCACAGCCGCTGCCGCTGCCGGTATCGGAGCCGCTGCCGGTACCGGAGCCGGAGCCGAGCCGCCCCCGGGGCCGCTGCGTGGGGCTGGGCGGGGGGCGGCGGGCCCGGGACGCTCCGCTCCGCTCCGGCCGCAGCTGCTTCGGCGGAGGGGCCTCCTTTTGTTCAGCAGCTGCGCCTCCGGCCCCGCTTCCTCCGAGGCTGCCCTTCCCGGAGCCCTCCTCCTCCTCCTCCTCCTCCTCCTCCTCCTCCTCCTCCTGCTGCCGCCGCCGGAGCGGGGCCGGTCCCGGTGAGTGTCCCCCGGAGCCCCGGGGTTTGGGGGACTCGCTGCTTTCCGACTTGTTGTATTCCCACCAGGAGAATTCAGGCTGCTCTCTGCAAGTTGACTGATTGATTGTTACCTGGCCAACGAGAAGTGCCTGGATGGAGGAAAGGCTTGGATTAATTCTCTTTAACGCTTTGGGTTGCTCCAGGTTGTGATTTTTTTTTGGTTTTTATTTTTTTTTATTTTTTTCTCAGAAAAAGTTGGATCGACTTGGTAGGTGAGGCGTGGGTGGGTTGTTATTGGCCTGGGAAGTTCAGAATGCTCTAAAGGCTGCAGGGTTGTGTTTTGTGGTTTTTTTTTTTTTTTTTTTTTTTTTTTTTTTTTTTTTTTCCATAACAAATGCTTTACCTCCCTCTTCTAAATATAAACAGTTCGGGCAACCGGACTGCTGTGTTTTATTCTGTTTTTTAAAAGCAAGTGAGATAAGGAGATAAGGACTGCGTTTTCCTTTTCCTGGAAGAAAGTACTTTTTTCATTGCGCTCGGTGCGGTGGAATGCCTTTGAAGCACTAATTGGGACAGTGTGCGGTGTAACTTTTTTAACGACGTTTAATGGCGTTTTAAGATAGTGACAGCAGAGCCGCTCGGCCACTTTGTTTCCTGAGGAAGAACCCGGCTCTGCTTTGTTTTGCAGTTGGTTTTAAGCTCGTCTGAGTGCATGTGGCTTTGCCCTGCGTGGAGCATTGTGTGCCTGGACGGCTCCTTGCGGCCAGATGGGGCTGCTTTAATTGTCGGGGAGTGGAAATGGCGCTTGACAAGGCCACTTAATTCCTTTCTTTGTTGTTTTAAACTTAACATTAACGTGGGGCACCGAGTAGGAGAAAGTGGCGAATAGAAAAACCTAAGTGGAGCGTAGTTTCAGATGCTCCCCAGATCCGTTTCTTCTGGGAGCTCGGTTTTCAAGTGAGCTGGGTTTCCAGCCCCACAGACAGCACTATTCCAATGGAAAGCCGTTAATCTGCGGGCAATTAGTTCCAGACGTGCAGCCGAGTCCACGCTTTCTCTCAGTTTTTGTTCTTCCAGGCAGTGTGGCGTTTTTGAATGAGTCCCTGTGCCCAGTGACTGTCCCCAGCCAGACCCTGGAGAGGCCGGACAGCAAGCCGGGAATGGTGCAGGCAGCAGCACTGGAAAAGCTTTTATTTGTTGTTTTTTTTCCAACCCTGTAATTTGGTAGCGTTTAAACTCTTTTATAAAAGATCTCTGGGAGCAGTGAAAGGTGGTTTGAAGTCCCGAGTGCTCATTGTGCTCTGGCGAGGCTGGGTGCTTGGCAGGCACTTCTCCAAATGTTATTTGATCTGGCAGCACGATAGAATTGACTTGGATTACACAATTTTTTTTTTCACCCCCCGGTTGCTGTTTGAAAGTGATGCATCAGCGAGTGTTGCTCGAGAGCGTATTTTAAGACCTAAACTGCGTGTATTGGCTTTAAAGAGGATTCCAGAGAGAGGCAGTTCAGAATTTGTCTTGTTTTGTGGTTAGGATTTATGAATTGAGGCGAGGGCTGACGTAATCTATCCGACCACTTCCTTTGTGTGTGTTTTGGAGTTGATAGTGCTTTGTTTTGCTTAAAATAGCCAGGAGTGCTTCTTGAATGCTTTGCTATCTCCTTTCTGCTGCGGCCTTCAGTGTGAGCAGACAACTTGTTCCAGTTGTGTGTGATGATGTCCCTTTGAGGAAATGGTTCCTTCCTTTTGTCACTGAGGTTCAGTGAGTCGCTTGTATGCTAAGCAGATGAGACTTTAATTTTAATTAACATAATGATGTGTACAGCTGTTCTGTCAGAACGAATCCGCCTGTCTCTGCAATTTTACTACAGGTTGTAGAGAATCCCTTGGTGCGCCTCTCCAACCCCTGTTTTGCTTACTTTTGTTTGTGTAAAGGTGCTAAAGATGGGGCTTTGTCTCCTGGTGGGTGGTGAACAGCTCACTGCCAGAGCCTGGGGTTGAGCTTTGTGTGTGGGGAAGGAAATGAGTTGTTTATCACTGAACTAATCCTAAACCTTCTTGTCTTTTGGGTAGAGGGGGTTTATGCTACCCATTGTTCTGCTTCAGAGTAGCCAGAAGTAATCTCTACACTCTTATTATTTAGTTTTTTAATGGCTATACAGCTTTATACTGGCTTTATACCTTTATACACCCGGCTGTGAGTGTTGGGTCAGTGTGCACACGTGGATTGTTCCTTGTTCTGGGGCGTCTTCAGGAGGTTTTCGGGGGCTCTGCTGATGTGCTGTGTGTGGGATTGGAAGGCACACACTGTTTGGTATTAAACCAGCCCAGAGCAGCGTTTCTGTAACTTGTTGATATTTGTGGCTAACAGGGTGTTTCACCTGAGAGCCAGGGGCTGCTGAGACAAGCAGCAATAGGTGCAGGGTGTTGAGGTTGTTTTTGGCCAGGTGATGTTCAGGTGAAGGCTGTGTCTTTGGGCTGGCCTCCGACTGAGTTAGGGTCGAGTTTTGTATCCAAAGGCCAGAACTCAAACCACTACCCCAGGCGAACTTTGCAATAAATCCTATTTTTGTCCACTCCTGGGGTTAGCAGGGGCTGCTGAGTCCCCAGCTGGTGGCTGTGTCACTCTGCCCAGTGGCCACTGCCAGCCCAGAGTGTCCCAAACCCTGCCTGGAGCTGCTGCTGGTCCCAGCATCAACAACCTGCACATCAGCTTTATTCCTTTCCGTAATGTTTGGGCCAAGAGACCTCTTCCTGCTTTACAATAACTTTTATTTTCGCTTGAACTTTGTGTATTTAAAGTGCCAGACTCTGTAGGTGACACATGAGAGCACGGAGTAGTTCTATTTTGTGTTTTAAAGGTAAATAAAAAGAGAAAGGGTCTCTAAAGCACTGCAGTCCTGAAGAGAAGCACCCTGATGCTCTGCTGGGGTTGGATATAAACGTTCAGTGCTCTGGGGAGTAATCACCAGCCCCTAACAGGCAGATTAATGTGCAAATCTTCATTAATATGCATAAAACCATGTCAGGAGGGGCACTGGGGAAGGAGGGCTGTGTCAAACTCGTGTCAACTGGACCTTACTTCTCCTTGCTCCTTGTCTGGCCGAGTCTCCAGTATTTCAGAGCACAGGACAAATTTCTCCATTACTAAAGACTGGAAAAGCCTTTAATGATGTAACGCTCCCAGATAAATAAAGAGGAGCCATAAAATCCACCCATCAGACAACTTCATGGAAAACAATGTCAGGCATCTGGAAATGAATCAGAGGGAAATCTGGTTTTTATACTTCAGCTTTCTGAGCAGAAGTGAAACTCTTTCCAGGAGATTGGACAAAAATAGTATTTACTCCAGAGTTTGCCCGGGGTAGTGGTTTGAGTTCTGACCTTTGGATACGAAGTGAGAACAAACAGTGTTGAAAAATGTAAATGATTAAAACAAGCTGGCCTTCCCAAGGAAACGTTTGTGTCAAGTTTATCCAAGAAAAGGGCTCGGTAATTGGATAAATGTTTTACTAGTGGAATAGATAGTGTTTGTGATGTGTACATTTTCTCATCATGGGTTTTTTTGTGTAATTGGTGCGTTTGGAATTCAGGCATTTTCTAATGCTAGCAGAAGCACAGAAGTGGAGGCTGTAAATTCAGCATTAACGATGTAGCTCTGCTCTTCTCTTGGGAGGCAATGGCAAATTTTGAGAGGAAACTTGGTTTAATTGGTCTTCTGTGAATGGATATCACTTTCATTTTCATAAGACGACAATACAGTGTGAAATAGCAAACCTGGAATGTGTTAGTATTGGGGCCTAAAAGTTTTGATACTTGCAGGTTTTTCATTCCTTATTGTCCCCCTTTTTTAAATGAGCTGACTGTAAAAAGCTGTGATTAGGTAAACCTTTTACTGAAAGCAACCAGTTTTGGTGGGGATAATTGCTGCTTCTGTAGCACCAGTTTTGTGCACAAAATATATTTTGTCTTAAGTGCTGATTTGAATTTTCTTGAGAGTAGCAGGAAAAAAATGCCTTGGTCCTGGCAATGTTTCCTTTGTGAATTTGCTTATTTGTAGAGCTCGAAATGACTTGTTTTTTTGGAAACAAAGGTGAAATTTTGCTTGCAGGCAGCGTGTTCCAGCAGCATCTGCAGTCTAAGGCGCTCTGTCCTTACTGTGGGAAGTTCACTGCATTTCTGTTCTTGCCCACCGCAGGTTTTTTTTTTAACCCAGGCACAGACTGAACCTGGGCACTCGGTTGGTTGTGGTTTTTGCTGCAGAGAAGTTTCCTGGGTTTGCTCAGTGCCTGATGAGCTGAAGCAGCCCCAGTGAGCAGGGAGATCACGAGGCACTGTGGAAATGACTGAGCCATGATATGAGTCAATACAATTCAAGCACTTAAGGGTTGGGGACTTTTTTTTTTTTTCCTCCGAGTTTGACATAGTAACAGATCCCTACAGAATTTATCCTTCCAAGCAGTCAAAACACACTATATTTGCTCCATTTCCTATTGAAATCTAACAAAGAAGCCAAAAATCAGATTTCCATTTCCTGGTAATAAAGCTATTCCTTCGAGATTAGAGCTGGGAATGGATTTTTTATATATATATGGCAGTTCCTGCTTAATAATTGAATGTTCCTTGGTGTCTTGTGTGCTGATGTGTGAGAGTATGTGAGCCAGAACTCCTTTTCCCTCTGTGTTTAACACTGGTTTAAAACTGGAGCCCCGGCCCAGGCTTGTAGTTCAAACTGGTATTAAAGAGTTAGGAGCAGCCCAAGGTTATCAGATTGTTGGGAAAGCAGTTGCCCTTTCCCAGGGCAATAAAGTCATTCTGAGTAGTGGATGGAGAAGGGGTGCAGGCTGTTTGGAGGTTCTGCCTGCCTTCCCAGCGATTGCCTTGGCCCCTTGGCGTTGATCTCATCATTTGCACATTCAGAGCATGTTCAGCATTTGCCACTTGCAGCTTTGAAAACGCCAGCAGTTCCCTCTGTTTGTGTTTTGGGGGAGCTTTTCCACACCTTGACAGCAGTTCACCTTGGGGCTGCTCTCTTTGCACTGGGGGGAATCAGTCAGGGAGGAAAATGTTGTTCTGGGTCAGACCAAAGGGATGGAGGAGCTGAGCAGGGCTTTTACAGCTTCACCTCTTGTGGTTCTCTGCTGCCCTGCCACAAGCCAAGAAAAAAAAAAAAAGTGGTTGGAAAAAAAGCAGTTACTCAGTTTGTAACAGCACGTGACCAAATGCTCCCGTGAAGTTTTTGGGACTTGAAAAAAAACCAAAAAAAAAAAAGTTTTAGTCTTTGTGCAAAAATGAGATCTGTGAGTTATTGTCGTTTGTGATATGATAATGTGAAAAATAAATCTGGCTGTGATTTTTAAATCAAAGTAGGCCTGATTTACCTTGGGCTTGGGAGTTGTATGGGATTTCTGAGGGTAGGGACCTGGTGGCAGGTTTGTGCACTGGTACCTGGAGCCCAGGCTGCCTTTGCCCTGGGAAGATGCACAAGCTCCCTGGAGCTGGGCCAGGCAGTTCCTGTGCGTTTTTAGGGCATGCAGGATTCCTGTGCATTTTTAGGGCATGCAGGATTCCTGTGCATTTTTAGGGCATGCAGGATTCCTGTGCATTTTTAGGGCATGCAGGATTCCTGTGCATTTTTAGGGCATGCAGTCAGCACTAGAAACTGGAATGCAGCGAAACGTGTCCACGCTGAACTTTAGACTGGGGCTGTTTCTAACAAACAGCTGTATAAAGTTCTGTTTTGGCACGAAACTTGATTGAACCCATGCTTTTGGCTGCCTCCTGCTCTTTCTGAGGCCTCGCTGTGGCATCTGAGGTGCCAAAGGTAAATATAACTCTTGTTCTCTTCGCTCGTGGGGGAGTTCACAGCGGTTTGGGATTTCAGGAGCATTGACAGGGAAATCTTTGCTCAGTGCACATCTCAGCTGAAGTGCAGAGAGCTGCTGGGGATGAATTACAAGCACTTGTGTGTCAGGTTCATAAAATTCTCGGGGCTTTTTCCGCTCTGTGGGAGCCTCAGTGGGATGTGCAGCCTGGAGATGCTGTGGCTCTCACGGGAGAGCCCTTCCAAGGAAGTTTAAAGTGTTCTCCCCGTTCTTCTTGGGCAGATAAACAAGTTGCTTCACCCCTGGGGAGATGAGGAATAAAATAAATAATAATAATTTCCCCTTGGTTATCTTTAGGAGAGGGTTGAAACTTTTCCTGCCTCTTCCAGCCTAAACGGTGCTTGTGACAACATCAGTTTATTTATTTTTGTTTTGAAGCATAATGTGTGAGGAAGACAGTGCTTATGTTAGGGTTTGTTGTTTGGGTGTTTTGGTTTTTTTTGTCTACATTTATATAGGGATTTTTTTCTTAGAACTCTTGCTGTGGTTTTTGCTTTGTTTGGGGTTTTTTTGCTTTGATGTGTTGTTTTCTGGAGGTTTTGGTTTGGTGGGGGGTGGTTTTTTTGCCCCCTCTCCACAAAGATTGTTATGGGAGGTTGTTTTTTAAACTCTGAGCAGCATGTGTGGAGTTATCCCTGAGTGGGACAAATAATACACACAGCACTAGTGGGAAATAATGACAAGTTTCTCACTTGGGCTGAGAGCTTGAGGAATACCCTTCTAAGAGTTCCTTTTTTCTTGGTCTTATCAATACCATTAGATCCTAAAACACTCTACGTTGCTTTTTATTTCATGTTTTGAACAACAAAAAAAAAAAAGTACATAACTTTGAAAAGAATTCTGAAATGTCACTTCTAGCAAAGTTCATTCTGATTCAAAGGCCAGATGAGCATATGTGAGAAGCAGTCAGCAAGTAATAAATCTGAGCATGGCTGTGTGTGTTATCTCAGGGGAGAGGCTGGAGGAGGGCAGGAGAAAACAGCCTTAATCCCTCAAGTGCTGCCGAGATTTAATTAGGTCCCAGTTGCTTGGGCAACTGGCACCTAGTGAATTTTCCTGTGTAGTGTTTTGAAAGTAGCTCTTAAGTCAGCTCCTGATTAGGTTAGTGTTTGAGAAAACACTGCCTGACAGGACATCCTTCTCCCTGCTGCTTGTTCAGCTGCTCAGTGCTCACGTGCACTAAAGGATGGGAACTTCACAGTCAAGAGTCTTCAAAGCTGAGCTTTTTACAAGGAAAACTGCGGTGCTAATATCAGATCCCCAATAAATCATGTGATTTGTTTTGCTGTCTTTGGCTGCTGAGGGATCACAGGTTTTCATTTGGAAGAATGAAAGGAGATATGGTAACCCCAGTTTGTTGTTGTGGGAATAAAGAGTTTGCTTGGTCAGAGATGGATCAAAGACTGCTCTGAGCAGTTTGTGGGGCTCTGCTTACTCTGGTGTCTCGTCCACTACAGACTGCAGGTCGCTTTATTAAACATTTCGTGTTGGTTCAGAGCTGTTAGTGGTGTCTAACCTTAAAGCTTCACCTTGAAAACAGAGCCAGGACTTTCATATTGCTTCATTTCGGGAAAATCACCTCCGTTTGAGAGGTGTTTTCACTATGGCACAGGGCTGCTGTGATCTTCATTTGCGTGTCAGGGAGCATTAGTGTGTCATTAAGAAAGCTGGGACAATTTCCCCCCCTTTTTTATTTTTTTTCAATTTTATTTTGTATGTACGAGGCCACAGACCCAAACTGCTGCCACAGGACCAGGATTGTGCTGGTGGCAAGTGCTGAGGTGTGCTGGGACCACGGCGTGAGGGAGGCCACCACATTTCACCTGCAGCTTAGTGGTTATTTGCATTGCTTATTCTGTGCTTAATGGCTTAAGGTCTTCCTCTGCACAAGAGCAGACCCAAAGCCAGGGATGCAGCTCCTGCCTGGGTCTCACTGGAGTTCAGAGCCTCTGCTGAGAGCCCTGCCAGCAGAAAGGATATTAATGTCTGAAGCGTGACCACAGCCACAAGTTATTTCATGCAGTGTTAAAGTATTTCCTCTCGCTGTAGATTAGAAGCAGATTAATCACTTGGAGCATTTCTTAATTTTTTTTCTCCCCTCTTCTCCTGGCAGATGGGGCTGGTGGTGGAGCCCCTTTCGGGTGGGCTCATTTGCAGTGGGGAGCTGGGAGTGATGGGGTCACTCCTGTAGCAGAGACTTTGCTGTTTGAACGTAATTTTATAGAGTTGAAACACCCAACGTGTGAAAACTGGTCCTTTTTTTAAAAAAACAGTGCTTAAAATCTACTCAGGAAGCCCTTTGGTTGTTGCCCAGGAGCAGAGACGTGGCTGCAGAGACATTGAATTTGTCAGTTGTCTTTGAAGCTATGTTGTGTTTTTCAGAGGGAACCTCTCTGATTTCCAGAAAAGCGAAGCAGACTTGAGGGAAAACGCCTGTGAGCGTCTGTGCAGTGAGAAGGGTTCAGGTGGCCCCAGGAAATGTGGCGTGGAGTTTGGGACAGTGTGTGCAGTCCTCGGGGAGCTCCCCATGTGTGAGACGCAGCTCTGGGCTGAAAACACGCTGGAAGTCAAAGGCTGACATTGGCACCTTTGGTTTCTCTCCCTTAAGGTCATGCAAAGAGCTCGTATGATCCCTTGAAACACAGACCCTCTTTGCAAACACCTTTGAGCACGTGTTGGGAGCCCTTCTGCAGGAGCCCCGGGGTGCCCAGCCCTGCTCTGGGGCTGCTGCACACAAACCCAGTTCTACACCTTTGTCTCACAACTTCGTGCTTCCTCTTCCTCGCCCGGGCTTGTGTCTGTTTGCCTTCCCAAATCATTTCCCTGGTGGCAGAACCCGCTGCTGCAGCCGGAGATTAAAGCTCAAAGGTCAGCCTCTCACCGGCGAGGTTTTACTGCTTTAAATACTGGGTATTTATGAGTGTTTTCTGGGCGTGCAATAAAGGAAGCCAGGTGTAATTGAATCCATCTCGGTTGTTAAGCATCGGGAGCTGATGAGGACTAGGCTGCAGCCAGCTCTGATGTGAGCCAGGGCTCAGGTCTGTATTTCACACATGAATAAGCACATTTAATCTCCTGATTCCAGCAGCTCTGCTGTGCCGGTCACCGGCCCCGGGGAAGGCAAGGCTGAGGTCTGCTCTGTCATTAACCCAAATCAGCCTCTCTGCACAGAAAACGAGACCAATGGAAGGCAATTCCTCCAGACAAATATCATCTGTCTTCGTGCTTATGCATAAAGTGTTTTAAAACAGCGGGCAAGGGGAAAAAATACCCAAAAAAACAACTGCTCTTAATATCCCTTGTTGGTCCTGATAACCTCGTACCAGCCTCTGAGTGAAGGAGCAGGATTTCTTTGTTTCCACTCTTAGGGAATTTTATGGAGCACTTACGTGGCACAGCTTTAGTCAGTGTTACAGATAGTCTCTGCATCTCAGGATGCTGCTTTCTTTAGAGAGAAATTGCTTTAATTCTCGGCAGGTTTCCCTGGGAGTGTCTGCTCAGGCAGCTCCTGGTGGGAGCCCACCCTGCAGTTACTCTTCCCTTTGGAGAAGCTCAGATGCACAACTGTGTCCAGAGTTAAATAAAACAGCTCGTGTGGCTGAAGACCAGAGGTTTTGCCTTTCCTGCTCAAAGGGGTTTTCCAAAAATAACCCCGTCTAGTTCTCTTTTGGGTGATTTAAGTGGCTATAGTCTGAAGCTTTCTGGAGGATGAAAGGATTGGGAGGGGGCAGCTGAGTGTTCAGCCATTTAAAAAATGAAATACCCAGTGGGGAAAAGCTCAGCTAAAAACATGCAGGGAGGGACAGTTTGGTGGGTATTTGTAGACGTGTTCCAGAGATGGAGGCACCAAAATAAAATTGAGAGTTGGAGATGAGTTCCACTTGCTCGTTCTATAAACACACACAAATGACTGTGGTCAGAACTGTGCAGAATTCTTTTTTGTCTTAAAATAGGTGACCTAGAGGCAGCAAAGGGTGTGATGTGCTGGTGACTGATAATCAGGCATCCCATAAAACCACGGCACACGTGGTTCTGTTCCATGCAAGGATTCCTTCCTGTTACCCTTAGCTTGGCTCTTGCTGTGTGCCAGGAATTTCTCTTTATGCTTTGATTTCTTTTTTTGGTATTTTCCAGATCTGAATTTACAGCCCTTTGGAATGTTTTTATTTCACCTATTTCAGTAACAATGCTACAGACTTCTCTTTTTTTTTTCTTTTTGCCACAGACTTGCTGTCAGGAAATCCATATGCACAATTTCAGGGTTTACCCTTGTTGCTTCTCAAAGTCTGTTTATCTGTTCAAAATAAACTGCTGTGTATAACAGCAAGATTTTCTTCAACTTTTTAAATGTTTTTTTTTCTCTTTTCTGTCTTTAAACGTTGTTAAGCAACCTCATAATGCAGATGTTTTCATGGCTCCAGATGACTTCAGGTTCCCCAGATAATTGTTCTTGTTTTAATAGCAGCTTTTGCAGGTCCCTTGGGCCTGTTCTCCCCTAACAGGGAGTTATCCTGTGTGATAGGAGGGACTTCTCCTACATTAGATGGCCTTTTTTGAAACTTGGGGGTTTTAATGGTGTGCTGGGATGACTGCTCCACATTACTCAGCCCTCTATTGTGGCAATCATTTACATTAAGCCTGAATGACTTCAGAGGAGGGTAAATACACAGCTCCATATTTATTGTCTGTTTGCTCCCATGTGTTATGACTACAGAGGCCATTAAAGCAGCTTTTGAAATGACAAGAGGAGCTCTGAGCAGCCACTTAATGGCAGGGATCAGTGCTGCACCCCTGCCTCTGCAGCTTGGCTGCTCTCTGCTGCTGGAGGCACCTGCAGAGCTCCTGCAGCTCCCCGGGGACAGGCCTGGGAGGTGAAAAGGGACTGGGGAGAGGCTGTCCTCTCTGTCCTGGGTGTCACAGGCAGGGGAAGCAGGGCTCAGCATTCAGGAGGTCACCAGAGCATCAGCCCCTGTGTCACAGTGAGTGTTTCCTGCCTCCCTCACCAAACAGTAATAGAATAGAGCCTGGCTAATTGATCTGCTCATTCTGGCAGTGCAGAAGCTTCCTAAGCCTGTATTGATTTTATGCTGCTGCTCTTGAAGCAGTGGGGAGAGAAAACGTGGCTTATTTGGGATGGCATTACTTTTATGGGAGCCTGTGTGTGTAAAACTGTCTGAAAGCAGGTGGAGTCACATCACTGCTGTGGATGTGGTGCATAAATTGCCCATCCATTTTTGGAGGAGGCAGGAGCTGGTATCTTCATTCCAGATCTAATCCCCAGCCCTTCAGTCTGCTCTGGTCAAAGCTGACTCTTGCAGAATTTCTCTCTCAGCCCTTTCTGACCTCTCACAAATAGAAAGTTGTTCCACTTGTCCTCCCTCTGCCCACTAGAACAACACCAAGGGGAATGTTGCTTTGCTCTCTTGGGTCCTTACCAATCCTTACAAATCCTCGTTTTGCCTGGTGTTTTAACAGCGATTCCTGCTGAAGATGTGGCTGAAGATGCTCCCAATAACCCGTCACCTCTCTCTGGACAAAGGCTGGGGTGTCCCTGCCCTGTGAGATCTGGCTTTGCCACTCCTCCCCTGTCCCTGGAGTGCTGTAACATCGGGATGGTGTGGAAGAGAGGGAGCTCTGATCCCCTCTGAGCTGTCAGCCTGCTTATCCCATGTGTCACAGCCCTGGGGCTGGCCTTGGGCATGTCCCCAGCCTGGGCTGTGTGAGCCTGGGTGGCATCAGGGCCACTGCCCACCTCACATCTGCCTCAGGAGTGTGACATCTCCCCTCTGCTTTGCTCAGGTCCAGGCAGGGGGATAGCAGAGGGCAGGACAAGGTCACAGCTTGTGGTGGGGACACCTGGACCCGTGTGCCTGTGGTGGCAGTGACCTCCCAGCCCAGAGGGGCTGCTGGAGCAGGGCTGCCTCTCCCCTCCCTGCCTCTGCTGGGGATGGGGGGCACAGAGCACCTCAAAAACAACAAACACGGTTTAGCTGTGTGCATTTACAAGGGCTGTGGGCTGTAAAAATGTGACTCCCAGTGACCAGTGTGGCCACAGCCCTCCAGGGCTGTGTTTGTGTTAGAAACTCCCAACACCAGGGGAGGAGATAAGGGAGACAACTGATAAGAGGCACATAAATCACTGCAGAGGCTCCTAAAGAGCTTTTTTAAGACTTTAAGCAAATCTTCTTCCCAGGAGGGTCCCAGACTTGTCCCCTGAGTGTCCCAGAATAGGCAGTGGGACCCCTTCAGCACCCACAGGGCACCAGCAGGCTTGGCACAGGACAGAGGAGGAAAATGAACATTTTTACTGGCTGGGGCATTAATGTTCTGGGGAAAAGGGTTTGTGTGTGCTGCTGGCAGGGAGAGATCTGTGCCTTGGCTCTGTGTGTGGTGGTTGGTTGGAAAATTCTGTAGGCAAACCCATCAGGATCTGGATTTTCAAAGCTGAGGCGAGTGCCTTTAGTAAAATCTCACCCCAACAGTAAAAAACTGTCTAAGAATACTGGGGTAAAACTCTTGCTGTATCCTCTTCTTGTTTTTTTCTTGCATTTTAAATTTTTTCCTCCCCTCCTTTCCAGTCTCTGTGGCTTTGGGCTCAGGCTGCAGCTGCTGGAGGTGCTGTTGTTGTCAGGAGCTGATGGGTTCCCTGGGATGGGGAATATCCCAAGGGATGTCCTCCTGCATCAGCTCTTCATGGACTCGGTCCCTCTGCTAATCTGCAGCTCCTCTTTGCCATGGCCAGGCAGGGATGGGGAAGGAATGTGGGAGAAAGTTGCTCACAGACGTTCCCAGTCTCTCCTGAAAGCTGAAAGCTGAAGGTGTGTGGTTCCCCTGCAGTAAATGAGCTTTGTCAGGGAGCTGGGAGCAGTGTGGGCTCTGTGGAAACCCCTGCTCTGAGCAGCCTGAGCCACAGCTCCTGCGTTCCTGGAGTTCAGCTCCTCTTCCCCCTGTGGCAGCTGAGATTTCCCTTCCTTCATCTCTGACTTATTTGGGTTATTTTTCACAAATGATCTCAAAGCTTTTCTTAAAACCTTCTAAATATATGGGGAAACCTTTATGGGCTGTTTTCTCTTTTTAAATTTTTTTTTTCTAAATTTTATTTTTGGTTTTTAATCCCTTGCATTTACACGGAGTTAAAATTCTTCCTTGACATCAAAATTAGAAAAGCTCTGTGGCAGGAACTCTAGCAGTGGCAGCACACAGTTCCTTTAATCTGGCATTTGCTGAAAACAGTGCCTTTTTATCTGGCAATGGGAGACTAAAAGCTTACAGAAGAATGGTCCTGTTGTGTTTATTAGGACTGCTAACACATGACCAAACAAATCTTGTTAAAAGGTTGATCTGTCTAGCTTAAATAAGAAAAAGGAGCTCTTCTCCATATTTTTAGTTGCCCTGCATTCTCAGATGCCTTCCCGTTTCAGTCTCGTAGCATTTCTGGTGGACTTGCTTCCACATTATCTTTAAAACCTGACTCTTTAATTCTGGTTAAGAGGTTTAAGTACTTAATGTGCAGAGTGGTGCTATATGTGCCTTTGGCTCTGGCAGGGGTTGGCAGGTGTGCAGACAGAATAACTCTGGAGCAGGTCACCTGTGGCAGTAGCAGTGTCCTCTCCAAGATTGGAGTGTGAGAAGGGTTTTATGGCTGTAAAAAAGGCTGAAATTTGAATTTGAACTAGATTTAAAATGCTGGGGGGGAGGAAAAAAACCCCACTGAACCAGGTGAATATGGGGTAATGATCAGATGAAAATAATAATTACAAACTTCTGCACTTCAGATATTTAGATGAAGTTAAAGGTTAAATCGTGCCTGCTGGATTTCTCCAAAATCCTGGTGGGGGAGTCTTGTTTCCTCAGCACTGGATGAGCATTTAACAGGAATATCAACATTTGATTACGGTGGGAAGTTGTCAGGATCTGCTACAAAGCAGGGAACAGGAGACTTCAGTGAGTAACTCTGCAAACACATTTTTGGCTCGTGTTTGATCTCTAAACAATTTAAGAGAAAAAAAAAAAACCTTGCAAGTGTGATAGCAGAGTGGGTGGAGATAAAGAAAGTTACCCCAGAGTGCATGTAATAACTGACTTGGAGAAATGGCCATATCCTGAGGCTCCAGTTAAAAAATAACAACAAAAAGGTCTCAGAGTGTGTCTGCAGTGAAGTTTTTCCTCAGGGTTTTTTTTTTTAGCTTGCATCGAGCAAATAATGGACAGGGGTTATTCTCCCAGCCAGCTCTTGTGAAGTGATTGTTCCCTTTTTAGCTTACACGGCTTTTTCCAGGGATTGGATTCCCTGTGGAAGGAGCAGGGAACTTCTGTCCAAGGCACTTAGTGCTGCTGTTCCCTGAGTGTCTCTGCTGGAGCAGAATGACAGAAGCAGCTGCTTTGGTGGGCTTTGGGCAGACACAATGAGCAACTGCCAGGGAGAAATGACCAGGGCACAGAAAAATGCCCCAAGCACTCCAGATTTCAGTGCTGCCCTAATCCTGAGGCCAACATCTGTGTGATTGTGTCAGCTCAGTTTGCTTCAGGGTGATGCCTTGGGAAGGCTGAGCTGGAACAGGGACTGGACAGAGCCAGAGAATAAATTGGATATTGATTGAAAAGTCTCAAAGGAGACACCTTGGGCAGGACAAGAGCCTGGGCAGGGCTACACCCAAAATGGTCACAAAATGGACACAAAATGGGCACAAAATGGACCACAGGTCACAAGGTCTCAGACTTTGATAAGTTTTGGTCCATTTGCACATTGGGGTTTAATTGTCCAGTTCCAGCTGCAGGTGATGAGGTCCCATCCAGTTTGTTTTCTGTCTTTAGCCCTCCCCTGTTTGTGCTTTTGGGCCTGAAAACTTGTACTCATCATCTTTGGTCTCCATTGGGAAAAGGGTTTGTTCTGTGTCCCTGCTGTGTGCAGAGCTGAGTGACACTGAAGATGAGGCTCAGAACTGCCCCCCTGGGCACCACAGAATATGAAATACATGAAATTAAAACTTCAGGCATCGTTTCCCCCCTTTAGAAGCTTGCCATGGCCTTTTCCTTGTTGATCGGTTCTAAATATCTGCTAATAATAGGTATTCAATAACAGATAAATACCTAACAATAGTAAACAACTAACAATAATAAACACCTCGCAATAACAAACATCTAATAACAGATAAATATCTGACAGTAAATAAACATCCAGCAGAGAAGAAGGCTCCCAGTGCTTGTGCATCTCCTGTGATGGTGGTTTTTGGGTGCTGTGTTCACTCCTAATTGCACAGAGAGTGGCACAAGTGCTGAGCTGTGGCTGCTGAGTGATGCTGAGTCAGCAGCTGAGTTTTCACAGCTCACATTTTGGTCAGGAGTGCTCAGGCTGCACGTTGAGTTTGTGGCAGTTTCCTGTTCCCTGGTGGGTGAAGAAAGAACGTGTGAGATGTGGGGTTTTTTTTTCCTCTTACAGCTACTCTGAAAGTCATGGAGCTGCTTTATTCTTAGACAGAAGTAGTCAGTGCTTCGTGGTGGTTTAATCCTGCAGAATCCTTGGAGCTGAGTATTTGGAGTGAAACAATCTTGGAAATGTGATATATTTACATGAGAAAGCAATGGCTGTGAAGATTATTTTTATGGGACCCCCCCTGAAATGGGAGCTGGGAGGAAAGTGGCCATTTGAGTGGAAATTTCACAGCTGAGCACACTGAGCCAAGTGTGGCACACGTTGATTCTTGCACAGCCCTCCAGTAAATGGAATAATCTGAACGTGCTGTTTGTTTAGTCAGCATTACTCCTCTGTGCAGAACTGTGCTGTGCAAAGAAAATAAACCCAGGGGAAAAAAAACCCCATAATAATTGGACTTATAATAAAAACACTGAAGTACTTTGTTTAAATCTAATCCGAGGGAACAGTGAGTGCAAAAGCAGATTGTTGGTGCAGTTGTAACTACCGTGGTTTGGTTTGGTTTCAATTAATTAATTCCTGTAATCTGTGGATTACAGGTTAGCTCTATTTTTGGAAGAGCAGGGTAGGGGCAGGACTTGCTAACAGATTGTCCTGGGAGTGGCAGATGGCATCCCTCACCCTGGAGCAGCTTTGTAGGGCATGCTTTGTGCGTGGTGGGGAGATGTCAAACAGTGCAGCCACTCGCTGCACTCCCTCCTTTGCTTCCAGACAAAAGCTGGGGACTCTTCCTCTTTGCCCTTGTCCTTTCTTGAATGTTTCATGGGTTTGTTTTTCCCACTGGCTTGCTCCCTGTTAGCTCCAGGTATAAAGGGATATAACAGGGCTCTGTTCTCAGTGAGCACTCCCCACCCGAGGAGTTATTTCGTGTCTGCAGCAAACTGAAGAATTGTTTTTAAGGAGTTGAGGGGATCTCTTTTGAGGATGGAGGTAGCTTCAAACATTTACAGACACTGAAGTTACAATTTCTATCAAGTCTTCAAAAGATTTGCTTTGTGTTTTACTGTTTGTGTTTTCCACACTGAGTTGCTTTAGGATGCGGGGGTTTGTTTGGTTTTAAATCTGCTCTTCAGCAGTTGAAAGGATTTGGAATACTAACACGAGCTTTCTCCCTTTCTCTCCCCTCGCCTCCTCAAGAACCTTTTTAAAACGCCGGGGTTGTTGGAGTGGTCGAATTTTTCCTGGCTTTGAGTGAGAAATTCAGAAGACTGAAGCCCAGGCTTACTGTCTACCTTTCACGGAGGCCCAGCCGTGAGAGGACAGAAGAAGGCACGTGGCGAATCATGACGGCAGACAAGGACAAAGACAAAGACAAGGACAGGGACAGGGACCGGGACAAGGAGCGGGACAAGAGGGACAAGGCCAGGGAGGGCGAGAACTCGCGGCCCCGGCGCAGCTGCACCTTGGAAGGAGGTGCCAAGAACTACGCCGAGAGCGACCACAGCGAGGACGAGGACAATGACAACAACAGTGCCACCACCGAGGAGTCCACCAAGAAGAGCAAGAAGAAACCTCCCAAGAAGAAGTCGCGCTACGAGAGGACCGACAACGGCGAGATCACGTCCTTCATCACCGAGGATGACGTGGTGTACCGGCCTGGAGGTGAGCGCTGTGCCCCGGGCTGTGTCCCCTCTGCCAGCTGCCACCACGGGCTGCTTGGGGAGCGGGGGGATCGTCCCGGGACTGGGGGACAGTGGGGGACTGGGGACTGGAATTGTCCCTGTCCTGGGGGGTTGGAATTGTCCCTGTTCTGGGGGACTGGGGACTGGAATTGTCCCTGTCCTGGGGGGTTGGAATTGTCCCTGTGCTGGGGGACTGGAATTGTCCCTGTCCTGGGGGACAGTGTGGGACTGGGGACTGGAATTGTCCCTTTCCTGGGGGATTGGAATTGTCCCTGTGCTGGAGGGGGTTGGAATTGTCCCTGTCCTGGGGGACTGTAGTTGTCCCTGTTCTGGGGGATTGGAATTGTCCCTGTGCTGGGGACTGGAATTGTCCCTGTCATGGAGGATGGTGTGCTCTGGGGTTGGAATTGTCCCTGTCCTGGGGGATGCTGTGCTCTGGGGTTGGAATTGTCCCTGTCCTGGGGGATGCTGTGCTCTGGGGTTGGAATTGTCCCTGTCCTGGGGGACAGTGTGCTCTGGGGTTGGAATTGTCCCTGTCCTGGAGCAGGCTGCAGCCTTTCCCTTGCAGCCACGTGTGGCTGGGCATGGAAATCTTCTGGCTGTATCTTGTGATATCTGACTTGTGGGAATGAACTTGGCTCCCCTTTGGAAAGGAGCTTTCTACTGCATGAACTATCAGTGTGTCACGTGGAATCTCTGGCCCTGGGAGTTTGGAAGCTAAATTGGATAATGCACTGAATGCTTCACTCCCACTTTGGAGCAAGACCTGCCCTGAGCTGGGAGGACGTGGAGACATCCCCAGCCTTTCTGGCAGGCTTTTCTGGGAATCTCTGATTGCTCAGTGCAATACAGCCCGGGTGACTGAGGGTCTCATCCCACTGATTCATTAGTGGCTGTGCCCAGCTGTTGGGCAGAGCAGGGTTGGGGTCAGGGATGTTTTGGGGGGCAGCACCAGGAGCTTTTGCAGGGTGCTCTGCATGTCTTGCATGTGCCTCTTCATGACTGCCAGGTTCACAGGGAGTTTTTTGGGTCTCACGTGAGGTTTCAAGGTCTGAACCTGTGGCTGCTGCCAGGGAATGTTCTCCTCAGACTGAAATGAGATTACTCAGCTCCCTTTGTTTTGAGTGCAGACCTCCCTGTTGTCTGCAGAACACTTTCAAAAAGTGCTGCCTGGAGTTTGTTCCCCCAGAGCTGTGGTCCCCAAGGGCCCTGGCAGTCTGATGCTCCTGCAGAGCTGCAGTGACACTGCTGAGGTGGCTTCACACTGAAACAGGGATGCAGAGAGCTCCGATCATCTCATTTCCCACGAGGTGCTGCACAGCTCAGCTGCAGGGACCCCCTGCCTCAGATGTGAATGTTGGAGGTGCTGCATCCAGTTTTTTAGTGGCTGTGGGTGCTCAGGGTGCTCCTGCTGTGTGTGGGGCACGTCCAGGTGCTGCTTTCCATCCTCCTCCTCCTCCCACAGGAGCCTTGAGCAGTCTGGCTTTCCCTCAGCTCTTCAGCATGAGTCAGAACAGCTTCTCTCTTGAAATGCTTCAGCTCCAATTTCAGCTCATTTCATCCATCACTGCAAAGGAGCTGTTTTTGCCCTGGTGTCAGGGCTCGTGGCTCAGTGATGTTTGTTTTTGAGCAGAGGCAACTGGGAGCCTGTGGAAGCGTCAGCTTTGGTGGCAATCTGATTTTCGGTGTCAGAGGATGAAAAATAATTCAGAATCTGTTGAGAACAGCTGTTGTGTGGGCCCAGGAGTACAATGTGATACACTGCCTTTATTGCAGAAAGGCTTGGCTTCAAATGAACATGGGAAATCAGTTTGTGGGCTCAGTTTTACCCTGCAGTGGGATGGAGCAGTTTGTCCAGGGAAGGAGCAAGGAAAGCCAGTGCTGTTTGTGAGAATGGGAGTATTTTATAACTGTTCTGTGACTTAAACCCCTGCTTATTAAATTTTACATTCTGTTAATAGTAATCAGCATGAGAGATTCTGTATCCTGGCACTGGAACTTTTCTGTTGTGTTGGCTCTTTGTGCTGGTGTAAAACTTGTCTTGGAAACTGCTGAGAGTGATGAGAACAAACATGAGCTCAGCTCTGGAGGGACCTGAGCACGGCTGGAACCTTCACTGAATGTGCCCATTTTTAATTTGATTTTAAAGGTAATTTCTTATCAGGAGTGAGGTCTTGAGTCCAGCGTCCTGTGCTGGAGGTTTTCTAACCCAAAGTTAGCATCCATTACAGAAGGAGCTCCTCCAGCTCCTTACATCCAGGGAGATGTATTTGTGACTAAGGGTGAAAATTACATCAATTTTAAGAGGGATTAGAGAGTTTAAATTAATGAGACACAGCAAGGATTAGAAAGATGAAAATTAAAGGTGTGTGCAGAAGGGATAGCTGTCTTCAGCTTACATCATCTGGGCTTTAAGGAAGGGAAATCCTTTCCAATCATTTGGTTCTTTCTCTCAAGTGCTCTCATCTGATGTGGAGGGAAGTTCAAGGTCTGCGTTTCTTGGTTAAAATCTCATTCTGTGTTTACCCCATTGCTGTAGAGTACTTAATCCAGCACTTAATTCTGCTTTTTGTCTCCTGTGCTGAGCTCAGCAGCTGTATTGGAGCAATAGCAAATAAACTGTAAATAAACAGATAATCAGATCCTGGAGGTTTTTTCCGAGTGAAAGGTTTCACTGCATTGTTACCATGTAAACACTGCTCTTATTAATTTGCACAGATATAATGAATGCGTGCACAGCTTTAAATAATGTATTAAAAAGAATTGAGCAGGGCTTAGACAACACTGTGCAATTAATCTTCTCTGCTTTGCTGGAAATCACACAGGCCATTCCTAAAAGCTTGTTGGCCCAGTTCCCCATCTGTCCTCTCAGTTTCCACAACCTCCCTCCCATTTCCTTCCAAACCTAATCTCTGGGGTTTTCCTTCTGGTTTTTTTTTTCCCCTCACTGTTCTCAACTTGCTGTTGTCAGGATACCTGTTGGAGCAGCATTAATTTTTGTCACATGGTGCATATTCAAATTTGCTTTAGGTGTCTTTAACACAGGGAGATGACAGTGAGAGTTGTGTTGAGGCTGAGAATTATTTTTGTTTTCTTCCTCTTGGATTTCAGTTAGATCACTGAATGTTGATTTTCCTTCCCTTCTGTGCCACTGGCTTTTGCCAAACCCCACCTCAGGAAGGGCTGAATTAAAGGCACAGAGTTGGTGCTACTGTGGTGTCACCTGGAGCGCTGGTGACAGTGTGAGCGGGAGCCTGGGCAGAGCAGGTGACAGTCACCTGAGATGGGGACGAGGCTGTTAGACATTTCAAAGGCTCTGCAGGAATTACTGAAAGGCTCGCTGTGGCTCTCTGTGCAGTGACACCAGAGGCAGGAGGTGAGGCAGAAGGAGCTGCTGTGATGCACTGCAGGAACCACCAACATCCCGTGGGATTGCAGGAGAATTCCTGTGTGTGTGCTCTGGGGGGCTCCAGGTGGGGAGGGAGGTTTGGCACAGGGTGGAGCAAAGGGAGATCCTGCACTTTGCACTTGGATGTTTTCTGCTTTAGAGCTTGTGGTCACTTTTCAGATGAGCACTGGAGAAACTGGGCAGCAGCTCCAGTGTGCAGGGACTGAGATGTGCCACTGCAGGTGCTGAGAAAAGTGGCCCTGCCAGAATTCCATATAAAAATACACAGAATACGGACAGGAATTTTTTTTTTTTTTCTGTAAGCTTTGAAGTTCTGGCAAGTGTATTTTGGGCTGCTGGAGCTGGAAGGAGGAAAGTTAATTATTTTCTGGGAGGTTTTAATTTGAATTTGTTGCTTGGGCAGAAGGAAGAAGTGCAAGGAAAGGATTCCTTCAGCTGTACATTGTAATTTCAGGAAGTCTTTGGCCAGGCCATTGTGTTCTGTGCATGAGCAGCTTCGTGATGTGTGTTTTTGCACAGACAGGAGTGTGCTCTTCTAGAACAGTGCAATCTCTATTTTCCTCTTCTTCTGGAAGTCTGTTACCATTGTGATAGGAGACTGGTGAAATAATTCAGTGCCAGCCTTTCAGCTGCTGTAAATAGGAGGAACCTCAGGAGCTGTGCTGCTTCATGTGCTTGGAAAAGTCCCCTCATTTTTCACACTTCCACCACAGTTTCCAACTCTGCTGCACATGTGAACAGTGGTGAGGAAAACTCAGCAAGCTTTTTTTTTTAGAAAATTATCATCTTCAAAACTTTTGTTTCAATGGAAGCAAATGCATCCTTTGCCCATTCCTCCTTTAGTGATTGAAAGAAGGAAAAAGACATTGGAGAAAAGGCCTGGGTTAGTTGGTGAGTCTCAAAACACATCAGGGGAGTTACCAAAACACAGGAAAACATCACAGGAGGGTTTTCTTTGAGCCTGATGGAAGAGTGCAGGAACAGAGTGCAGGAAGAGCCTGTCCCAGGCTGCAGCTGGCTCTGTTTTGTTCTGGGACATCCCAGGGCTGGAATCAGGGACTGGACATTGGGAGAGGGGTGATTTTAGGGCTCAGCTGAGCAGGTGAACAATCTGCAGCCTCCAAACAACAGCTGAGGCTGCAGCAGAGGCCAGAGCAGCCCCTGATGCTCAGAGGTAACCTCTGTCCCTGCTGTCAGTACAAACCCTGAGCAGGAGCCAGACTGGATAAAAAGCAGGACGTTTCCTGAGTTCACATTTCCTTCTAGCAGGGAAGGAAGGCTCTGCTGTGGCCAGGGCAGCTGCTGCAGCCTGACAGATGGAGCCTTAAGTGCAGATCAAGGTTGAGCTGGCAAATGGATTCCTCTGGCTTTGTTTGGCTCTGGATAAATCTCAGAGAGCAGCTCAGAGGGGCTGGGGGTGCCCAGGGCTGCCTCTGTGGCTCTGGGGATGTGGAGCCACCGTTAGTTTTCCATCCTGACCTCATCATTAGGCTCGGAAAGGAAGGAGCAAAGGTGCCCCAGCAGTGCTGAGGCAAAGTCAACAGAGTTGTGCTGCCAGCTCAGCTCCACAGCTGCTGCTCTGCTCTGTCCTCGGCGGAGGGCTGCAGAGATATTTACATTTCATTGTCCTCCTCTGGACACGTCTCTGCCCAGGTGCTGCTGTGTGTGACCTGGAGGATGAAGTGATGGCTCAGTCAGTGGGGAAATGGGGAGGGCTGGCATTTTTCTGCTTGAGGACACACGAGTAAAGCCCATCCATGTGTCGAGGAGGGTTTGGGGTGTGTTATACTTTAGTTATCAGCAGGACAGCAGAGGGAGAGGAGTTCAGCAGCCCCTTGGTGTTTGTGCTGGGCTTGGGAGTAGCTGAGTCTCCTGAGAGGCTGTTTGAAACAAATCAGCTGAGGCCATGCAGTGATGTGGTGCATTTTTGCTGCTCTTTGTGGCTCCCACATTGGCCAGGAAGAGCTTTGGGGGGCAGGTGGCCACAAGGGGATTTGTGGAATATCACTGAGAGCCCTGGGGACAAGTGTGGCACCTTCAGCAGCAGTTTCCTGTGGCCTTAAAAGGCCAGAAAAACCCCTGTTAGAGGTGGCATGTGTGCAGCAAAGCTGCTCTGGTGCTAGGGGAGGAGTTTCAGACTAGCTGGTTATTTCATTAATTTCTTTTTATCAGCCTGGATTCTTGTTCTTGCCATCCCTCCTCCCTTTTCCTGTGTTTAATTATAAAAACAACTGGAGGCAGGAGGAGCCTCGGTGTCTCTGTTTGAGGGTGACATTTCTGGTGGCACAGCTTGGTGTAAAAACCTGTTTTCCTTTGTGGCAGGTCTGATGACGAGGGGATGTGTGAGTGCACCTTAGAAGGAGAACTGTGCAGTGCCTTGGACACGCCTGAAAAGTGCAGGGAAATAATTGGTGTGGGAAATGATGGAGCTGGGGGCCTGAGCTGCAGAACGCTGGCTTTTATGAAATTGGGAACTGCAGAGTACAATTAGCTGTCATTAATTTTGCTGAATAGAAATATGTTCCATTTATTGTACAATCAGGAGCCAGGCTTGAACGAGTTTAAATAGATGAAATCTAAATTATACTGACAGTCCATTAAACAGCAGCAAAACCCCTTAAAGAAAATGGATTCACCATGATACCGGTTTATAATAAAATCATTTGCCAAATAAGAAGTGGAGCCCAGGCCCTGGGAATACTCCTGTGAGCTTCAGCTGAGCACAGTAAATTGGTTGAAGCATTTATTGCAGAGCAGGGCTGCAGCTCCTCGTTCCCTGACAAGGAGCCAGCAGCGTCGCTTGAAATGCGCTCAGCGGGAAGCGACACTAAAAGATCAGCCTGGCAATTTGTTTGTTGTCAGCCATATGGGGGGAAGAGAGGAGAGAGCACAGCTCCCTACCTGTCACCGGGAGTTTTCTTGGAGTCCAGGGCACGTGTTTGGCATTCCCAGGGCCCCCCTCGCTGCCTTGCTGGGGCTTGTCACTGAGCCATGGTGCCAAACGTGCTGCTGCTGGAGGTTTGTCCCCGTTCCTGACCTTTGTCTGCAAGGCTTTGGCAGCCCTCCTGCTCCTGGAGCTCAGGCAAGTTCAGATGTGAGCCTTCAGAGCTCGCTGAGGGCTGCAGACAGGGATTGGGAAGGTGCCCCTGGCTCAGCGGAGCTCTGTGGCTGCTGGTGCCCAGCTCCCCAAAGCCACGGAGATGTTCTGGGGGTGCTGACATTGACCTTGGAGCCTCACTGCCAGGTGCTGGGCTTCCCTCTGCCCCTGGAGAAGGAGATGCAGGATCTCCCCTTCCCCAGGGGCTGGCTCTGGGACCACGGAGCCTTTGAATTCCAGCAGGGAGGAGTGTAACTATTCCTAAACTCAGGAGTGTGAGTATCCTCCAGCTGCTGGTCCCACAGCTTGAGCTCAGCGTTTGGACATGTCTGTGCACACCTGGAAAAAAAATCAGCTTTCCCTGGTGAAACCTGGTGGGTAATTCCTTGAGAAAGGCTTTCAAGGAATATCTTCCCCCTGGAAGCGTGTGCTGTGCAGAGAGCCCGTGGCTTTGTTCCTTGGATGATGGAAGTGTTGACTCATTAGGTAAAACATGAAAGGATTCTTCTAATTGGGAAGGTGGTGGTTACAAAAACTGCAGCGTTTAAGCTGCTCAGGCTTCAGAAGATGGAGCTGGTTTTGGGGTGTTTTTCCAAGGGAATTTTTTATGTCCATGCATTGAAGCTCTAATTTTAAAAGCAGCTTTTAGTGTGGGAATATTAATGTAACCCTTCAGAAGTAGGGCACATCTGGTGGATATCACAAGCCCAAAGGCAGAATGACTCTGTACCATGTGTCAGGGAAATGCTTCATCTCCAGTGGGACGTTTTACACGGAATGGGGAAGTGAGCAATGCACTCAGGGCTGCACACAGCCAGGGATCCACTCATTTCCTCACTCTTCTTCTCCAAAGGTTAGGCAAAACACTTTTATTTTTATTTCGCTTTGTTCCTGTTAATTTTTCTTTCCTTTGGGAGCATTTGCCGGTTTGTCACTGCAGAACTCTGGGGGTTGAACACATCAGGGGTTGAAATTGCCCCAGGTGGTCCTTGGGAGGGGACAGGGATGTCACCTGGGGAAAGCCAGAGGGGGAATTTGCAGCAGCCCCATTTCCCCTGTGCTCTCTGCCTTCACCCTTCTGGTTTCCTGGTACATGGGGAACACGGGAGGGTGGCTGTCCTTCAGTAAAAGAATTCAAATTACACTTGACTCAAGTTGTGGAAGCCTGTGCAGGAGCTCTGTGCAGCCAGAGAGAGCTGAAATTGTTCCAGGAGTGTGTGGTCAGTGGAAAAAAGGCCACAGTGGCACATTCCAGTGTGCTGAGATGAGGAAGGGGCTGTTCTGCAGCTTTCAGTCCATAAATCTCATCTGTGCAGGTTTGTTGAATATTAGAAAAATGATAATGGAGGTTTCCTTTTCTTGGGTCCCCATGGAAGCTGTTTGGATTTCTGGCAAACGAAGGAATTGCTCTTTATGGCCAGTTTGGAGAAGCTGATGTGAGTGCCTCTGTAAATATTCTCCTTTTCTGGGGGGGCATCTTTGGAGTTCCTATCATCCACCTGAATTAACTTGGTTTTTTCTTATCTGCCTGGTGCTTTGGAGACTGGATGTCATCACTGGTTTAGGGCCTGGCAGGCAGCCAGCAGTGCCTCCCTCAAATGCCACCCAGAGCCAGTCCTCATCCCCAGGAGATGCCACATCCCCTCGCTGAGTGCCAGCCATTTCACTGGGCTCTTCGTTCTGCCTGATAAAACTCTGGGGGAATGAGGCTTGCACAGCCCAGATACTGGGAAAGGGGGAAAAAACAAAAAGATCCTCTAACCTGTGGTGTTGTCTGTGTCAGAAACCTCCCAGCTTTTCTGACATGTTCCCCAAAAAGTTCCTGCAGATGAGTTCTGGTGGAGCAGGATCGGGATTTATGGCTCAGGATGGGGAGTGATGGTTCAGGATGTTGGAGCAGGATGGGGATGTTGGAGCAGGATGGGGAGGGATGGCTCAGGATGGGGATGTTGGAGCAGGATGGGGCTGGATGGCTCAGGGTGGGGATGTTAGAGCAGGATGGTGATTTATGCTCAGGATGGTGGAGCAGGATGGGGATTTATGGCTCAGGATGGGGATTTATGGCTCAGGATGGGGATTTGTGCTCAGGATGGTGGAGCAGGATGGGGATTTAGGCTCAGGATGGGGATGTTGGAGCAGGATGGGGATTTATGCTCAGGATGGTGGAGCAGGGTGGGGCTGGATGGCTCAGGATGGGGAGGGATGGCTCAGCTGATGGAGTGGGTGACTGCAGCCTTGTAAAGTGCAATCAGCAGCCAAGGAAATCTGGGATAACAGGGCTGCAGGAATACTTGGATGTGGTGAAGTTGCTGGAGCTTCCAAAGGAGGTGGATTGAATCAAAACGTGTCCTATGAAACTCTTGAGATTCTGGAGGTTTTCTGTAGAAATCCCAAAAAGCTGATGGCAGATCCCTCCTGGGACAGTGGTGTTTGTTGTCTCTCCTGTGTTTTGAGCAGCAGCTCCTCATCTGTGTGTGAGAGGGGACACCAGGACTGTCCTTTAAATATTTGCTCGGCTTTGGGGCTGGCATCTTTGTGTTCTGCAGGCTGGGTGTGAGTTTGCTGAGTTCCAAGGTCAGGATCATTAATCAGGCACTTCTCTCCCAGTCCTGCCGTGTTTTCATTCCGAGGGCATTGCTTTTGTTGTAGTTCTTGCCAAGACTGTTTTGAATACAACAGACCTTATGTTACAGCAGCCTTGGAGAGCCCAGTTGTCAAAAGCCAAACAAAAATAATTACTGTGTTTCTGTCTTGTCAAATGTAATTGGAGAAAGCGCAGGCCTTCCCTGAGGTAAATCTAATTTAAGTTTGCTGTGCTTCAGCTATGATTGGTTGCCTTGGTTTTCTTCACCATTAGAAGAGAAAATATGTTAGTGCTGGCTTCTTAATGGCAAGCTGACCACGAAAAATCTGATTACTTTCCTCTCTTCTTTTGGTCTGGTTCATAGGCTGTGACCTGGTCATTGTTATTAACTCAATCCAGAGTGCTCTTGAAATTCTTTTCTTTTTGTTTTCCTAGCAAAACGTCTTTTCAAATCAAAGTTAATTTTCATGCAGTTAATTCCCTTATTTATCATCATAAATAGTTGCTATTTTTAGCTCCCGCTCCGAATAAATTACACAATATGCAAATGAAATGGGGGGGGTTCTTTCAAAGTTTAAGCTGTGCTTGAATTTATCCTGTTTTTTATGTCCTTTTCCTGGAGGCACAGAAGTTAATGCCCATTATTCCAAACTCTTGTGTTTTCAAAGATTGCGTTTATATCGAAAGTCGCCGGCCGAACACGCCCTATTTCATCTGCAGCATTCAAGACTTCAAACTGGTAAGGAACTTCTCCCACCTCCTCCTTCCCCCTGCCCCAGTGCCCAGAGGGGGGATGCTTCTTGGCCTGGATCCCTTCCTGGGAGTGACTCCTCACCCTCTGAACCAGGAGCTGGGGTTTGGTAAAGCCCACCTCTGGCTTTGGTGCAGCCTCAGCTCACTGGAGGTCACTTTGTGAGGTCACTTTGTGAGGTCACTTTGTGAGGTCACTTTGTGATCCCACTTTGTGATCCCACTTTGTGATCCCACTTTGTGATCCCTGTTGTGTCCAGCTGAACAGAAAGGTCAGCTTGGAGCTGAGTGTTTTCAGGGAATTGTGGCTCAGGCAGTTAAATTTTTTCCCTGGGAAGTTAAATTTGGCTCTCCAGCCCAGCTTGTGGCAGCCTCAGCTGACCAAGGTGAAGGGACTCCTTTTAGAGGTTCTCCCCTAATTGATTCCAAACCAGGACACCATTTAATGGGGAAAACCAGAAAATAAGTCTAAGCACCTGTTAGCACCTCATTCTTGAAGAGTGGGAAGTCAGAGACCTGAGCAAGAACAGATGAGAGCTGTGTGTGTTTGTGACTCTGCTCTCCTGAAAGGTTCAGCCTGTTCCTGCTGCCTGGGCACAGCTCTGGCACCTTTGTGAGCAGGAAGATTTGGGAATTTCTGGGCCATTTGTTACTGCTGCTTGTGCTGCTGCTCCTTATCGCTTTATTGAAGTCCCGAGCACATAATAAACTCTGCTCATCAATGTATTGTCTGCAGACATGGATCACCACAGGCTCTTGCTGTCAGAATAAACCTTCCTCCTTTCCTTCCTTCCAAGCTTTTCCAATTGCTCTGTGAGCTACAGGACAGTTTCCTCTGCTGATGTCCCTGCTGCTGCTTGGCACTGGTGGGCTCGTCCCCTCTTCCCCTTTTTGTAGGGATTTGTGGTGTGCAGCTTCCAGCAGTGGCTTCAGCTTTTGGGTGGAATTTCACTGGGATGCTTCTGGGCACTCAGGTCCTGCTGAGCTGCATTAATTGCTCAGGAGATGAACAAAAGCTCTCATCATTTGGGCTGGACCAAGCTCTTTGCAGGACGGTGGGAAGTGAATTGCAGCTTTAATACCTTTCCATGTTTTTTTGAAGTGGTTTCTCTCAGCTCGTGTTTTCAGCAAAGGACTTGGCGCAGGGCTGCTGGCAATTCTGCATAATTTCTGACATGGAAACAGTGTCTCTGTTCTCTGTTTACTTTTGCCTGCCTCAGAGTTCTCGAATTTCTCCGTTAATTTAATTTTTCTTACTGACATAGTGCATAAAGAGAACTCGTATAAATGACAAAACCAAAAACCTCTTGATGCTGATTATACCAGCAAAAATAAATCCCCGGTGTGTGCGTGGCTGTTGATTTTCCTGGTGGGGGAAAGGGAAGGATGAGCAGTGGAAAGGACACTTGATTTCTCTTCTAGTGTGAGATACCAGCAGGAAAACAGCCTTGTTTTGCCTTCAGCTAAATATGTCAAGTGAAGCAGCAAAGTTAAAGTCAACAGCTTTGAAATGTCGCCTACTAATTAAATACATGATCATGTTGGTTGTCACAAAGTAAAAGTTTTTGGCTGAGTGTGTGAGCCATACCTTATGCTTCCCCTGGTTCTAGGTGCAGTCTGGGCACAGGAGTTGATGGGGGTGTTTTACTGATAAAAAACCAGGAACATAAACTTGGATTTTATAAAAGGAGAGGGAGTTAAACGTGACCCGGGTGTGATCCACTCGTGCATCCTCCTGCAGGGTGAGAGGTGCTGAGGGTGGGACTGGAGTGCCTCTGAGCTTCCTTCTCCACATCAACTGGGCTTTAATTTGCTGCTTCCAGTAAGATCTGAAATCACAACTGGCTGATGTTATGTTTATTGCTGAACTAGGAACTGGTTCTAGGAAGTCTGGCAGTCTGGTTTAGCATTCCACATCCCTCGCAGCCTGGTGCAGTCCCACTGCTGCAGCAGCAGGTGTTAAATGCCATTTCAGAGCAGCTTTGTGCTCCAGTGTCTCCACGCTGTGACTTGCAGAGAGCAGCAGTTGTTTTCCTGTGCCTGCTCCCTGCAGTTCTGGCAGGTGAAGTGCTGCTCTGTGATGCATTAGTTTATCCTTCCATCACAACTTTCTCTTGGCATTAAGATGAATCAGTCCTATTAAAAATCAGATGAGAGGAGCAGCTCTTTTCCTGAAGAGCGATTGCACTCCCCCAGCAGCCACCAGCTCCTCACTCTGCTGCCTTCTCTGGGAAATGTCTCTGTTGCCATCCTGCCCGTGCTGCTGCGGGGCAGAGGTTGCTCCTTCCCTCTGAGCTGTGCTGCTGCTGCTGGGATGAGCTGAGCAGGGCAGGCACAGCCCTTCCCAAGCTCCACGGGCAGCTGCAGGAGCTCTCTGGGTTTGTTTGCTCACTCCAAAAACCAAAGGGTGCCTTAAGGGAGGCCAGGTGAGGAGCTGTTCAGTGATTTGATCAATCCAGCGTTGAAAACTGCCGTGGATAACGTTTTATCCTCTTGTTTTTACCATTCCTGTGGTCCCAGATCCCTTCCAGCTCTCAGAGGTTCATGGAAATACCTTTGTGGAACTGAGAAGTGAAACAGGATTGATGCCTATGGGGCACTGGAGTTGTTGTGTCCTTTCTGCTGTGCTCCAGAACTCCTGCAGGGGCAGGGACACCTCCAGCCAGGTGTGCGTGGCCTCACATGGTTTTGGGGAAGGAGCTTCTGAAGGGCAGCAGCCCCGGGGCTGTGACAGGAGAACCTCTCCTCTGTGGGTTCAGAATTGCCCTGACTGTCCCTGCAGCTGGAAAAGCCCCTGGCACTCACAGGTGGGTCTCAGAGCAGGGTGAGGCTCCCAGAGCTCTGCTGTGTCCCCTGTCCCGCTGGGGCACCAGCACCTGGGGGATGCTGATGGGGAGTGAGTCCTGTGTGGCCCATCGTGCTCACAGAAGGAGAAATTCTGTCTCCCAGCTGCCCGTGGAGACGAGTTGTTTAGGTACAAATGCCATGGCAGAAGAGCTGGCAAAGGGAGAGGGATGTGTGCTGCTTGAAGGGAGCAGCAGTTCCCTCTGCACTGGGATGTGGAGCAGCAGTTCTCCCTCTGGGCTGGGTCCAGCCCTGGATTCTCCACTGGGAAAAGCAGGATGCCCTTGCTGGACCTGGGTCACTGGGGGTTCCTGTTCCTCCTCTCTGTTGGGAGGGGAGGAATCAAAGATGGAAAAACACAGAGTCAAGTTCCAGTGGCTCTCGTGCTGTGGTGGTGGTTTGGGTTTTTGTTTGGGGTTTTGCAGAACTTGGAGGAGTTCATGGTTTATTTTTGCCCTCCAACACTGAAATGTTTGAGTGTTGAAAGTGTTTGACTGTCAAAAGTGCAGCTCCTTTTTCTCCTCCTCCTGGAGAGTGATGGGGTGGCAGGTCAGGTGAGAAGGTGTGAGATCCAGAAATGCTTTTCTTTGTTTGCTTCACTTCACCAGTTTGAATTATTGAACTTAAAACGTTTTAAAAGTGAAATTGCTGTTGTCTCTCAGAAGACTCTGAGATGGATGTCTGTATTTAAAAAAAAAAAAAGGCACCAGATGATTCTTTTCTCTACTGATTGGGTTATTTTGTGCTGTCTGTGTCCCAGAACATTTTATTAATCTCTTTTTGGTGCTAATTCATTTTCTCTGGATTAATACTATCCTCTTTCAGGATTCAAGACCAGATTATTCTTAAGGACTTTGATTAGGAACAAAGTGTGGTGAAGCAATGATTAAATCTGAGTTTGCTCTGTTGCCTGACATGTTTTTATTGGTTATCAGCTCCTTCTTCATTGCTGGAACTCAGTATTTGCTCTCCCTCCTCTGCTGGGGCAGCTGAGCCAGTGCTTGGGCTCGAGTGGTCTCCTGGAAATCTGGATTATGCAGGGTCATGACTGGCTTTAAAGCAACTTTTCTAACCTTGTTTTTCCCTTGGGGAGCTCTTCCCTCCCCAGTTAAAGCCTGTCCTATCCAGCTTACAGGGCCAGTGACTTTAAAAATGTTGTTTTTAAAGAAAAGGAAACAGCAGAATGTAATCGGGAAGGTGGAGAAGGCAGTAAAAGGGCAGAGTAATGTGGCTTTAATCCTTTCCTGACGTTGCTGTTGAACAGCTTTAGGGAGGAAAATGGTGTTTCACAGAATGGGAAAAGTGGGATCCTTACCATGGGATTCAGGGTTTGCTTACTGTGGGTTTTTTTTTTGTTCCAGAACAATCTTACAGCTTGGGGTTTAAATTACACAGGCAAGTCAATAAAATGGAAGCAGTTAATGCTTCGGTGCATTAAAAAAACATAAGTTTCTCTGATTCTTTCTTCTCTGTGAGAAAACCTTGGGGTTGTTTACATCAGGAATTGTCTCCTGGATGTCAATCTGCTGCTTTTCCCCCTTCATCCTGCAATAGCACCGGTGCATTTTTAACCATGCAGTTGTTCCCACAGCAGCCTGCTGCTGTCAGAAGCCCACATTTCCTATTCATCAGGAAGTTAGGGAAGCATTCTTCTCGCTCATTTTCATTTGGCACGAGTCAAACGTTTTAAAAATGCTACAGGCTTGACGAAGTATTCCTTAAATGCTCTTTGGTGCTACAAATACCTGGATCAAAGCAGAGGCAGCAGAGCAGGGCTGACTGAGTCGGCAGAGGAGGGGAGGTGAGCTGGGAATTCTGTCTGCAGCTCTGAAAAGAGGAGCTGGAATCCAATGTTGCTTCACCCTCCCGCCCCTCAGCGTTAATTTTCCCCCAAAATTATCCAATCTCCACTCATTTCGTGTCCTTCAGCCTGGCTGCAGTTGTTTATCCTGTTACTGTGGGCTCTGAGCTCTGCTAAGGATTCATCAAACCTGGCCAAAAGCACTTGGATCTGCGGAGTTTCTGGCACCAGGACGGGGATCTGGAATTTCTGGAGGAAATAGCAAAGGATCTGCTCAGCCAGTCCTGGTCTGTCATTCACACCCCAGCACTTTCTGCTGCCTCCCAGAAGGAAACAAGTCCTTCTTTTTAAAATTCTCTTCTAATTGAAGAGGGCTGTGTTTTGGAAGTGGAAATTCTCACTGAAGTTCTTTTCAGCTCGGGCCATTTGAAGAAACAGATTTGTGTTTTCTTCAGGCTGAGGGTGTTGCTTCAGAGCTAAAGGGGTTTTTTTTATTAAATAGTAACACTTAATGTGTTTCTTTTGTAGTTTACAACTGATTGTAATACAAAGAATTATAAACAGTGAAATGTCCTTTTATCTTTTTGTTTGTGGTTAATAAGTCCTAAAATCCTGTCCTTTCTCTTTATCTTAATTAAAATGTTGATTGTGATTACTTCTGGCTGATGAAAACACACAATTAGAACTTAGCTGAGTGACTTGTGTGAGAAAACCCAAGAAATGTGCAGCACTTCAGTTCCTGTGTGTGCCCAGTGGCTTTAGGGACATCTTATAACCACCCACCCTCCAGATATTTAAATTAAACCTGCTTTAGGGAGAGCTCTGACACGCTGTGATGGGAAATCCAACAGGAACATCCTTGGGAATGCAGCAGAATCTCAGCAAAGCTCTCTCTCTGCTGAGAGATTTTAAATAATGACAGGGGGAACTTTGTCCCTGCTTCCTCTGGAGTGGTTGTGAGCAAAAGAACCACCCTGCAGTGTTGGCCACAGGAATTGTTTCATCCCAATGAAAGTGTCTTCCTCACCTTCAAACAGCCAGCTGTTGGCTGGAAATGTATGATGCAACAGCAGTAATTACATTTCAGATGTGAATCTATTAATTATGTAGTGCCTCTAAAGCCACGCGTCTCCAGCTTTGATTAAGGCTCAATTTAAATATCAAAAGTAGTGCAGAGCCACGTCTGTGGGAGAGGGCTTTAGTGCCTGCAGAGATCACAAGTGCAGAAGTTGGCTGGAATTTGGGGAGGAAGGCACGAGGTGGGGCTGGGCTGAGGTTGTGCTGCTTTGGGAACGATGCTGGAGCATCCCAGGGGAGTTGTGGTGGAGCTGCTGGAACCCGGGCAGGGGAAGGGAGGGCAGACACCTGCCCCAGGGGAGGAACAGTGGGTTTGGAGGTAGTTTACACTGGGACAGCAGGTGGAAATGAAGGGGAGCAAAGGAGCACAAAATGCACTTTGGAGGAGGGACAGAGGAGCCCCAGGGGCTGAGCCCAGGCTCCTTCCTCCAAAGATCTGCCCTCTCTCTCCTCTGCCTCCTCCCCTCACCTGCTGCCCACCTCCAGCGTGGATAAACGAGCCCAAATTGCCTTTTTAAGCTTTTCCCCCTGCTCCAGAGGGACCCAGAAGCCCACCAGCAGCTGGATTTCTGCGCGGTGTTTGTGCTTCCTCGCATCCTGCCTTAATTTGATGTCACATTTAAAATGCTAATGGCCACACTCCCACTCGGAGCAGCACAGGGAAGCTTTACACCAGGAAAACGCAGGATTTGCCACACCAAAGGAAATGTTGTTAATTGTGATGCTGTTGCCCTTTGTGCCTGTGTGTTTACTTGATGGAAGCATCTTGACTGTGGAGCTTTCTCCTTGAAGCCTGATTTGAATGGAGCATACAGCTGGATTGCCCCAGGGCCTTGTAACAATTTATAGTCTGGATGGAGAGGCAGAAGTGCATAAAAAAGACAGTTGTGAAATGCTGCTAGTGCCCTGTAATAGGAAATCTGCCTGTGGTGACCTTGGCTCTGTAGGCTTTGGGGAATCACTCTGCTCTCATCCACAGGATTATAAACTGGGAAGGGTTCACCTCACCTGGAGTAAAGGAGGACGCCAAAAAAATAACAATAAAAATCAAAAGAAATGTGTTTTCCTAAATTATGCAGTCCATGCTCTCCTCTCCTTTGCATTCCTCCTGCATATGGCCTTGCATTTTAGCAAGCGTGTTAAATTTACATCTGTTCTTCTCTGCACTGTTACAGGAGCTGGGGGTTTGTGCATGCAAATATCTGGGTGAGGTTTCTGTAGCCACAAGCATTTATGTATTTAAAAGCCTCGTTCTGTTTGCAGATGAATTGATGTTCTGTTCCTGAACTGCAGCTGAATTAATTTGTGGCAGATTTTTTTCCTGGCCAGTTCCGAGGCAGCGTGACCTTTCCTTTTTGGTGTGGAAAAAATGCTGATTAATACAGATTATTTTTTTTTCCCCTCTGCTTCTCCAGACTCATCGCTCCTTCTAGGGCCAAGAAAAGGCAAAAAAAAAGATTTTTCTTCTTCCTCCAAATCACTGCTAAAGCTTTTCAAGGCGAGGTTGGGCACATGGTGGAAGGTGGAACTGGATGGGCTTTTAGGTCCTTGCAGCCCAAACCAGGCTGATCCTGTGGCTCTGGAAGTGCTGCCCCTTGCCTCAGTTTTTTGCCATTAAAGGCCATTGCTAATTAAGGGAGCCAGACAAACGAGTCTGATTGAAGGAGAGCTGAATTATTTAAAATCAAAAATTTCGCCTGCAAATGAGGTCGGCTTTTTTATATCCAAAAGGGAAAGGTTTTTTCTGGGCTGGGGCTGGAAGTGTGGGGGCACTGGTGGAGAAGCAGAGGTGACAGTTTAAGGATGGCATGGCAGGGGCTGCTCAGTGATTAAACCCACTGATGCTGTCACTGAGGCTGCAGATAACATTCTCTCCCCGTGCTGGAAACAAGAATCAATACAAACTCCTTGACAGGGGCTAAATTATTAAATAGAGCCTTCCTTACAATGTTTCATTATCTGGGATTTACCTCAGCTGGTGATTTGTCAGCAGCACAGGGAGATTTGCTGGGCGTTTTGTATTAAAATAATTCCAGATGCATATGAATCCATTTTGATAATTCCCCTCCTTTTTACAATGCTGCTCTGTGTATTTTTCTTTTTTTTTTTTTTTTTGCTATTACCCAGATGCCACTTTGAATTCTCACACAGATCTTAAGCTGTGCTTCCACACTGAGGTTTGGGCTTGTCACATCTGTGTAAAAAGAAATAAATTCTTTCTGTATGGCAGACTGTTCTCTAAGTGCTGCTTTCAGGCTGGGAAATTAGCAGGGGATTTGCAGTGTCTCTCAGGTGAGCTGCAGAATTGAGGGGAGAGGCACGAGGCTGCTCTGTGGATTTATGGGTACTGGAGTTTCACTGGACTCAGCTGAAATATAGAGCAACATTCTTTTTATTTTATTGTCCATCTTGTGGAGGAAGGCAGGAGCAGGAGCCATCCATTCTGAGGCAGCTAAAGCAGCATATTTTGCATTCCCAAGGTGCTCAGGGCTGTGTGGAGATGCTGTGCCCAGACCTGGCTGAGATCTGTCATTTCAGCAGTGCCTTTATTTTGTCAATTAACCAACGTTTAACGTTTTTTTTGGGGGGGGGGGATTTTGGTTTTGTTTTTTTACTTTCCTGAGTAGCTGATAGTGTAATGCACCAATGCAAGTGAATTAATTCCTGCAGAGCTGCAGTGTTATGTCACAATTACATCACAGCTTTTGGAGAGGCAGAGTGTTCCTGTTTGGGGGTTGAAAGCAGATGGCAGCATTGTTCAGAGGGAGCATTAAACAGCTGGAAGTTAAGGCTGGGTGGGAGCGTTTTAGGGCTGGATTCCAGCTCTGCCTCCACTCCTTCCATATGGCCTGCATCTTTGCTATTGCAATCCAGACCTCACAACTTAGGGGCTGTATAAAAAAAAACCCCAACACACATATAAAACACCAAAACAAACAAAAAAAAACCCCACAGAATAATCCCCAGGGGGTTTGGTTTGATTTTTTTTCCATTTTTAATGTGATTGCTGGGTTTGTTTTTGGCATCCAGCCGTTGGAATTTTCCTGGCTGGTTAGTTGGCACTGGAGGCTGGAGGGGATTATTCCCCCCTGGAAAGGCTCCTGGGCTGATATTTATAATTTTGCCCTTTTTTTTCCTTAAAACGATAAATAATTTTATAATTTTAATTATAATTATGCCCTTTGTCGTGGCAGTGTGTTCTTCACCACCTTCAGCGTTTTTTATTTTACCTTTCTCCTGTCTTGTTTCCTCCCCCTTACCCCAAGTAAACCTGATTCCTGCACCTGTGCTGAGATAATTGAGTGCTAAATAAATCATTGGTGTGCCAGCTGGAAAATATGGAGAGAAAAAAAAATGTTATCTCTAGGTTTTAGGGGAAAAAAAAAAAAAAGGTATCAAATTGTACATTAGCTGGGTTTTATGTAGCAAGAGAAAATGGAGTTAGAATAAATTTAGCCGTGTCCTCTGGTGTTGAATAGTGAGAGCATCTGTCATGTTTAATAATGCTTCTGACCTTTAGGATTATTGAAGTTGAAATTTTCTCTCTGGTCATCTGGGGGCTCCTTGAGCACTGTCAGATTTCCTGTGTCTCTGCCTCATCCTCCAAAAAGACACATGGTTCTGCTTCCCTGAGCTGCTGAGGCTGATTCATTAAAGGCACTTGTTTCCCTGCGCTCCAGGAGGGGATTCCTTGGGGCGTGTGAGATGTCACTGAATTCCAGAGGGACTGTCCCATCCCCAGGGTGTGTCTGCCAGGTGGAGGGGGTGATTCCCGTGCTGCTGTGGCAGTCAGGGGCTCAGGGCAGGTTTTGGGGGGATGTGGGACACCCCCAAACTGCCAGGGCCAGCTGGAGCTGCAGGGAGGGCTGGGGCCCCTCTGGGCCAGGGGGCTTCATTGCTGTAGGCTCAGGAGGGGTCTGCAGCAGCCTCAGAGGGGCAGGGGAGGGGAAAAGGCTCCGGGTGCTCCCCGGACACCTGGAGTGTGCCTGAGTGCCAATAAAGGCAAAACATCCCATTTTTTAATACCTGTGCTGTACCTGAGTGTCAGCAAAGGCAAAATCTCCTTTTTTAAAATACCTGGAGTGCACCTGAGTGGCAGGAAAGGCAAAATCTCCTTTTTTTAAATACCTGTGCTGTACCCGAGTGTCAGCAAAGGCAAAATATCCCATTTTTTAATACCTGTGCTGTACCTGAGTGGCAGGAAAGGCAAAATCTCCTTTTTTAAAATACCTGGTATATGTCTGAGTGGCAGAAAAGGCAAAATCTCTTTTTTTTTGAACACCTGTTCTGTACCTGAGTGCCAATAAAGGCAAAATCTCCCATTTTTTAATACCTGTGCTGTACCTGGGTGGCAGCAAAGGCACAATCTCCTTTTTTTAAATACCTGATCTGTACCTGAGTGGCAGCAAAGGCAAAATCTCCTTTTTAAAATACCTGGATTGTGCCTTAGTGGCAGCAAAGGCAAAATCTCCTTTTTTAAAATACCTGGTGTATGTCTGAGTGGCAGAAAAGGCAAAATCTCTTTTTTTTGAACACCTGTTCTGTACCTGAGTGCCAATAAAGGCAAAATCTCCCATTTTTTAATACCTGTGCTGTACCTGAGTGGCAGCAAAGGCAAAATCTCCTTTTTTGATACCTCTCGTGTGCCTGAGTGGCAGGAAAGGCAAAATCTCCCCTTTTATTCAGCAGGGACTGATGGAGCCACTTGGGAAAAGGCTTCAAGTCAGCTCCACCTTGGGCCTCTCTGGCAGAGCTTCAGATGCTCTGGGGTGGCTTTTGTCCCCTGCAGGACCTGGTGTCACCTCTGGGCGCTGGCAGGGATGTGATGGATCTGCATTTTTGACACTGCAGACACCGAGCACCAATCCAGGGAGAATTTGGAGTTGTAATTTTGATTAAAGTGATTGATTTTTTTTAAAGCAGCCTCGGTTCGTTTTGGGCCGTTAGAGGGTATTTGAAGGGAAAAGAAGTCTTTAATTCAATTAGTGGCATGTAAAGCATCCTGCTCTGCTTCCTAAGCAGAACTTCGGGGGGGTTTTAAATCATCTCCCCTTCGGTTGTTTGTTGGCACATTTTAAGGTTAAAAGACGCAGAATTATTAAAACCCACAAACTCGTGCTGAGCAGCTCTTAAACTTCAAATCCAGTTTTCCTTTTGGGAAAAGCCCCAAGTTGTGTTGTTGTGTGAAGCAATCCCTGTCCATCCACCTGGGTGTGATATTAGTCCACCCCACGGAAGGAATCTGTGTAAACAACAAAGTGCTTCCCCCTTTTCTTTGTGAAACATCCTTTTTAGACTTTACAAACGCGTCTGAAGCGTTCAGCTGATAGAGAGAATCAAATAAATAAGATAAAAGGACGTCTGTGTTTCAGTGCTGTGGAATAGAAAGACATAATTTATGCTCTGTGTCTCCCCTCGTTGCGATTAGTGACCCGAGGCTGTTGAACTTCCTCTTTATGGATTGGGAAAATGCTGTGACAGTTTTCAAGGGAATTGCTCTCTTTGAGTTTAAAGAGATGAAAATGGCTCTGCTAACAAGGACCAGCTTCAGCATGTGCTTTCATATATTCCTCGTGGTTTTTTCTTTTTTTTTTTAAAAAAAAAGGAAGGAAAAAGAAAAGGCAATTGGGTGCTTTGATATGTGTGAACCACAGGACCCTGGCAGGCAGAAAGCTGCAGAATGTGGAATATCAGACAGGGCTGCAGGAAGGTGTTCCCTGGGCTGATTTCTGCACTGCCTGTGCCTGACAAGAGTGAGAAAGGTGTTTGCTGAGAGGGGAGCTGCCATTTGGTGCCACCTTTGCTGTTCTGAGGTGTCCTAGTGCTTCTTCTTCCCACCTTGGTGTTCCCAGAGCCAGGAATTCCCTCTCCCTGGGCTGGGGCAGATGTGGGAGGAAACAGCTGGAAACTTCACCCTGGTTTCAGCTGGGCTTTCATCTGCTCCCTGCACCCTCAGGACACCAACTCGTGGAGTTTGGAGCTGCTCTGGGCCTTTCAGCAGGAAACTTCAGGCTCTGGAGTGCAAAATTCCATCAGTCTGGTGAGATGCCATCCCAGATCTGTGCTCTGGAGCTGATTAAACCAAGGGGCTGTTTGTTCCTAAAGACACTGGGCCAGGAAAACAAACAGCTGGGAGCACATCTGGAGCGTGGCTGCCTTCGAACCAGGCACGGTAAATATTGAAATCCGAGCTAATAACTGCCTTGGAGCACAGATTAATTTATCTCCTGCTCCTTGGGAAGCACTTGGAGCACGAGTGCTGCAGCTTACACCGGTTCAAGTGCTGGGAAATGGCTTTGGATCTGTCACTGCTGCTTTGTGCCAGTGCATGAATATTTGATTTCACTTTTCCAAGGTACTGAGCACTCAGGGAAGCTCCAGGCCTTTTCAGGTCAGCTTCCCAGGGAGATGGCACAGCCAGACGACTGAAATACGGGCTGCACTATTGATCTGAGCAGGCTGCTCCCTGCCCTGGACCCGTGTGTCACAGAGGAGAGCTCCTCACTGGTGACATCAGCTCCAACACTTCCTTTGCCCAAAGGCTCCTGCTCAGCTGCTTGAGGAACAAGTCACTTGGAAGTGTCAAAAACACCCTTCTGAGAAGGTTGTCTTTGGTAAAAGGAAGCTGATTTAAATCAGGAGCCCTCTCTAAAACCATCAAACCAGAGTTTTGTACAAATTCCCTGGACGACTTTTAGTCATTTTTCTGGTTTGGGAGGTTCCCTGCCAGCTCCTGCAGTTCTGGGTGATGGCAGCACACAGAACGCTCCTGTCTGAATACCTGGTCTGTACCTGAGTGGCAAGAAAGGCAGAATCTCCTTTTTTGATACCTCTTGTGTCCCTGAGTGGCAGGAAAGGCAGAATCTTCCCCTTAGAGCAGGGAGGCTGTAAAGAACTGGCTGTGCTCATCCCCCTGGCCTGAATCCTTGTGCCCAGGCCGGGGGGAGAGGCAGCAGCCCGGAATTCCCTGGATTCCCACTGCAGGAGGATTGTGGAGTCAGGGCCTCGGAGCCTGGCACTGATGGGTTCCGACCAGTGCCTCCAGTAATGGAGGAAATTAATTGGAGTTCTGCACGAGGACTGAGTGGTTTCTGCTGCTGGACCCGGGAGTGAATTAACACCTTGACTTCTTTAATAGAAGTTATTAGTGGCTTCATTTGTTGAGGTTGTAATGCTGTGGTGATTATATGGCCCAAGACAAATGATTGACTTTGGGACTGTGTGTTAGCTTGGCTGCCTGTGTTCTCTGTAATTCAAACCACAGTGCACACGGTGGCCATGGCATGTGCTGGAGGTTTAAAAACCACATTTCTTTATTTCAGAGCTTCTTTTCTTCTGGACCATCTCAGTTGTCTGTATGTTCACACCCCAAAAAATGTTGGTGTTTTTTTTTTTTTCCTCTCTCTCCCAAGTTTTCCTTTGAGATTTTTTCCTCTTCCAGCAGGTAAATGCATCCCGTTTATTCTCAGCGTAGTTATTTCTGATTTTAGTGTTTTCAATATCTGGCTATTTCCAGATGAATGGAGAGCATCTTTCCAATCTTTTGAGTTAGATGAGATTGCAGCCTGTGGAGCTGCTTTGGGCTCTGTTTATTTACTACTGATTTACATATAAATACCAAGAAAAAAAAAAACCTCTAAAGCCCGGTGTTGCTAATTTAGCCTTTGATACCCGGGTCTCTGTCAGAAATTCCCTGTCTCCTGCAAATTGCCTTTTTGTAAAGATCTTGGTTCCCTTGCTGAGGTGCTCTGGGTGCTGCCCATGAACTCTGGCAGGGTTTTTCTGCTGGGGCTGTGTCTGTTTGCTCAGCCCCTGTGCGGGTTCAGTGTCAGAGCTGATTGTGCTCTGGTTGGAGCCATCAGCAGGTGCTGACACACGAGTTGGGGCACTTTGTGAGCAGATGTGAGCAGCTCTGGGAGTGACCCTTCCCTAAGTGAACGATGTCCTCTGGGGAGCTGCCCCAGGAGACATTTCACTTCCCAGGCATTTATTTTCCAAACACACTTTTTGTTTCCTCTCAGGAGCAGCCTTTGCTTTTTGTGCTGGAACAGCCAAAGCCACAGGATCTGCCTGATGGGTGCATTTTCTTCCCTTTTCTTTTTTTTTTTTTCCAATTTCCAAGCCCAGCCTGTTGGCAGAGGTGCTTTAATTTTCGCTGCTGTAAAATCCCCGTGGCCATTTGAAGGTGGTGTTTGAGCAGGGACTGTCCAAACTCTGGGCTGACTTTACAGAGCAAACTGCCTCCTGATTGTTTTATCCTGCAGCTCTTGGTGGCTCTGTTCAAAGGTAAACCCCTCGGTGAGATGGTAAAGAAAACGCGGCCTCTTGATATTTAAAAGGTGAGAAATCTATTTAAACTGTGTATGATGGCTTCGAATAGCCCCGGCTGCTGAGAGCTGCTTGTTTTAATAGAAGTGATAAATACTGTGGCTGGTGCTGCTCTGCAATTAGATCTGAGCTATGTGCTATAAATGACATTTAATGGCAAATGTCAGGCGGGGCCCCAATGTTATCTTCATTTCAGTGTTGCACTTCTTTGGCACGACTGCTGAAAACACCTTAATGGAATTTAATTACCGGAGCAGCCATTCGGTGATCACTTAAATGCATTTGTGATCCCATTAGGGGTGGTGGCTGCTGAGCAGGAGATGCTCAGGAGGGGCCCAATTCTGGGTCAATTCTCTGTCAATTCTGGGTCAGCAGCTCCCTCTGAAGCTGTGGGAAGGCAAAAATCTGCCGTCGCAGTGGGGCCGGGATCAGGAATAGTGTTTGTTGCTTTTTCTCCCAGTGCCCTTAATTCCAGCCCCTTGGTGACCCCGGGTTTTGGGATGTTTGTGCAGGAGGAGCAGAGATGGGCACCTCCTCGGCCTCACCTGGCCTTGGCAGTGAACGTCACATGCACATCTGGGAATTCATGTCACATGCACATTTGGGAGTTTATGTGGAATGCATATTTGTGAGTTTATGTGAAATACACATTTGTGAATTTATGTGAAATACACATTCGTGAGTTTATGTGAAATACACATTTGTGAATTAATGTGAAATACACATTTGTGAATTTACGTGAAATACACATTCGTGAATTTACGTGAAATACACATTAGTGAATGTACATGAAATACACACTTGTGAGTTTATGTGAAATACACATTAGTGAATGTACATGAAATACACACTTGTGAGTTTATGTGAAATACACATTTGTGAATGTATGTGAAATACACATTTGTGAGTTTATGTGCAATACACATCTGTGAGTTGATTGTGGAGCAGGATTTCCCTGCCCAGCTGGGTGCAGTGTGACACCCTCGAGGGGCAGCACCTTTGGGTGCTGGCAGCACCTTCCCCTGGGCAATACCCTGGAATTCCAGATAACCTGGGTTACTGCTTTGAGATGTGGGTGGGAAAAGAAACCCAGGAAACCTGGATGGAAAAAAAGGAAATGGAGCAGAAAGAGCCCACAAAGGGATTAAATGAGGTACTAAGCAATGACCCAGAACCTTCATGGAAGATCTTATCAGAGTTTTATTTTAAGGCTGTCAGGTTTTAAGCATAACTGCCTTTTTTTATTTTTTTTTTTTAACAAGATGAAATTATCTTTCATCGTTTAGGATTGCACTGAAATTTTAAGGGTATTTTGTGCTTTAGTGTGTTTCACTGAAATGGAACCAGGTGAGCTGCTGGTTCTCTCAGCACAGTGAGCAGCTTTGTTCCTGGTAAAGCTGGAAAGTTGATGGGATAAACAGTACAGTTTATTTTAAATACAGACACCTCTCAGGGTCATTACCTGCAATGAATAATGTTCTTTTTCTCCTTTAAAACCCTGGATGAGGGGTTCAAGGTGACGAGTGACACTGAATAAAATAAAGAGGCTGTTGGGTGACACTTGTTCCACAGCTGCCAGCTTTTGTCAAAACGTGCTGGATTTGTTGGATTTGGCCTTAGAACTGTGGTTGGAGCACAGGGAAATCCAGTGCTGACTCCTGCTGAGGTGGGAATCGCTGCTGGAGTCACAGAATCACAGAATTTCTAGGTTGGAAGAGGTCTCTGACTTAGGTTAAACACACCCAGGGATGGTGACTCCAGCACTCCCCAGGCAGACCATTCCAGTACCCCTCTTTCTGTAAAAAACTTGTTTTAATCACTTTTTATTTTATTTTTAGAATCACTCATTCCATAACAAACCTTTTCCCAATAATTCACCAGGCTCAGGCAGCCTTTTAATGCCATTTATTGCATTTCCTTTGGCTCTGTCCCCCAGCAGACAGAGGCTCAGGCAGCTTTTTAATGCCATTTATTGCATTTCCTTTGGCTCTGTCCCCTCTTCGGGGCTGCCCCAGTGCCTGTCCTGGGTGCAGGTGTCCCTGGTGTCTGTCCCAGTGTCCCCAGGGCTGTGCTGCAGCTCAGGGCTGAGCTGAGCCGTGTTTTTCAGCCAGTCTGGCAGCTCTTGGGTGCCAAACACCCACACTGGGAGACAGCAGATGGCAGAATTAGCAGTTTTGGGGAAGGCTCTGCAGCCTCGGGAGCTGGAATTTGGGGCTGGGGCTGCCTCCTGTGCCCAGACAGCCCTGCAGATGATGTGCACCCGGGGAGAGCTGGGTTTGGCCACGTTTTGCAGTGTTTAAGGCACAAGTATTTGGTATTTTGTGTCATTTTACAGGTGCCTTCCCCTGTCCTTCTGTGAGAAACAAGGCCACAAGTGACCTGCTGGTGTTTGTGATGTTTGCAGATGGTGCTGCCTCAAATCCTGTAGGAACTATGTCACCTTAAGTTTTCTGGCGTTTTGAATATTTGCATTTTTTGTAGTGGAAATTCCCACACTGCTTGATGTAAAAGCTATGTAGAGTTTACATATTTCTCCTCTGGGAGGAGTCTTGTGATTGGTGGGGATGTTCACCTGCGAGGTCAAAGAAGTGGCAACCTGTGTACCAATATTCTGCCTTCTGATTAGGTGTATATATCTATATATATAGAGTCAGAAAAATTAAAATAGAGCTTTCCTGCCTGCCTCGTGCTTGGTGTGTCCAAAACAGCGACACAACTGCAGCAGAGGTGTGGAACAAACACTGGTGTGAGTGTCTGTGTGCATCCCCTGGTGTGTCCCTGCAGGTGTGTCCCTGCAGGTGTGTCCCTGCAGGTGTGTCCCTGCAGGTGTGTCCCTGCAGGTGTGTCCCTGCAGGTGTGCAGGGCTCTGTGCACCTGGGAGAGGCTGGACATCTCACAGTTCCTCCCACGCCAGGCTGAATTAATCTCCCGAGGTGACTCGGTGAATTCCAAAAGGAGGTTTTTTTTTTTTTTTATTTTGTGAATAAAAAAGGACACACGAAAAAAATCCGTGCTGCAAACAGTCAGGCAAATGTCAGGCGCCGGCCGTTGGGAAGAAATCCGATCTTGTTTTGTCAATAAATTATGCTGTGCCCTGCGTAGATCACAGAAATGGGCCTTTACCCTGGCAAACAGCAATATTTGATACCCCAGGCAGCTTATTCCCAGCTCAGCTCACACTTGAGTGAACGCACTGATCGATTATCCGCGGCTTTCCCAAGGCTTCTCATTTCCTGCCCGGCGCTGCCTTGGCCCAGATAAACCACCCAGGCGTGTTCCTGTTAGAAAAGCCCTTGTCCGTGGAGCAGTCAGTAGATGACTCTAACAGGTTTAGGGCTTGCAGGTTTTGTGTTGGCTCAGGGCGAGGGCACAGCCCTGGGCAGGGGCACGCAGGATTCACCCTATTGCCTTGATTTCCCATTATTATTGCCTTCATTTCCCATTATTATTGCTTTCATTTCCCATTATTTTTGCCTTTATTTCCCATTCTTATTGCCTTTATTTCCCATTCTTATTCCTTTGATTTCCCATTCTTATTGCCTTATTTCCCATCATTTTTGCCTTTATTTCCCGTTATTTTTGCCTTTATTTCCCGTTATTTTTGCCTTTATTTCCCGTTATTTTTGCCTTTATTTCCCGTTGGTGTTCCTGTGCTGAGCGCTGACAATGCTGCTCTGTCTGTGAGGAGTAATTACGTGTTGCCATGCAGGCGTCTGAATTAAATAATCAAGCTGCAAAAAATAACATTCATTTGTAGTAATAACCTCTGCGTTTCCAAGGCTGGCTTTGCTTGGCTTACAAACAGCTGATCAGTTTTTTCTTAATTAATTAGCAAACTGCCTACAAAAGAAAGATACCCTGAGAATGTGAAATGACACGTGCTGCTGTGCAGGGGGAAGAGGAATAATCCCTGCTGATTGATCTCTGTAGCTCCTGATTTCCACATAGGTTCGTTTGTGTCCCTCCTCTGGTTTTTGGTGGTTTTTTCCCCCTGTGAATCTGAGTGGTATTTATTTTTCCTTTTCTCTCCTTTGACTATTGGTAAATGTCAGAATTGACCGAGAGGAAAAACCAGTTCTAGAGCAGGAATGAGGTTTCGTGGTGGGAAAACACGTTGGAAGATGTTTCCTGCTCCTTGTCCCTGTTTTGCTGTTGGTTTCTCTGGAATTGCTGCCATTCCCTGACTCCAGCATTTGCCCATCTGTCACCTCCAGCGTTTGGCACGTTGTGTCCAGAGCTAGTTGTGGTTTAAAGTGGGTCTAAATAGGGCAAGGAGTGAAGTGCAGCGATTAAATCCCTCTGGGAGGATCTGCAGTGTTTGCAGGGTTTGGTTCCTCACCGCCCTGGAAACACAACCTGGGCTCTCTGCAGCTCTGCTCTGGGCTGTTCTTGGGAAAACTGCCACCCTGGGATGGCCACAAACCCTGGAAATCAGGACAGTCCTGCTTTTTAAAGAGAACTTCCAGCACTGGGGTGGTTTTTTTCCCCCTTTAAGGCAGAGGCTCATTTTAAATAGAAGTTGACCAGATGCTTGTGAACTGAGATGCTTTAATCCATTTACAGATCCCGTCTAATTCTTGTTCATTGTCCAAAACTGATTCGTGCTGTTTAAAAGGAACAAAACCCCCAAATGAGCACTTTGTGAAGTGCTGCAGCAAAAGACAATATTTTCATTAAAGGGGAGAATGTGGTTTTGGAGCACAGGGAATCGTTTTGAGCTGACAGAAAGACACTCGAAATTTAAAGCACTTTCCAGTTTCTGCAAGCCTGGATTTGGCATGTGAGTGCCTGCAGCTTTTCAGATGCAAAGGTGTAAAAAAGAGGGAAAAAGAAAAAGGAAAGTCACACTTTAGGAGGTAGGGGACACTTCTTTTGTGTGCACATGGTTTGAAAATAAACAGTCTGCCACAGAAGTTGGCGCCTTGACACCTCTGAGTGTAGTCTGCTCCATAAATGACATACGTGTTTAGGAAGTTGGCTGAGAAAATAGCATGTCTAGGAATTTCTGTGCCATGAGGGATGTAAATGTGAAAAGGGAGACTCTGACAGACGTTTTGTATTTTTAGCAGGATTGAAGCTTCAGGTTAAAGCCCACAGAGTCGTCTGTGCTGGAGAGTGGCACAGAAAAGGGCTTTGTCAGGAGGCAGCTGTTAAATGAATTGGACCAAAATGACCAAGAGTGCTAAAAAGAGATATTTAGGAGGGGATCAGCTCATCCCCCTTGAAACAAAACCCCAAAGAAACCCAGAACCCAACCAACACACCCCCAAGTGCATCACTGCACAGACTCCTCTGGGAGCAGCTCCTTGCTGTCCCACTGTAAATGGTATTTCTGTGGCTGCTCTGCCTGTGTGTGCCAGGCTGTCCTGGCTTTCGTGCCAGAGTGAAGCTCCCTGAGCATCCTCTCAGGGTCTGTGCAACAAAAGAGTGAGGTTTTTGTCCTCTCAGCTGGGAAATCCAAAGGGGAATTCGCAGGGAAATGCCGGGAGATGTTTCCCATCATTGCTGCAAGCTCCACTAATAGAATTTATGAACTCTTAGCCAGAGGATAACGGATTATTTACTTGGACTTTTTTTGTCTCCCGAATTCAGAGAGGCTGCTCGTAAAAAGCTGTGCTGCACAGAGAGCATCATTTCAGAAGGGCCAAGTCTGCCACCCCAGTTTGTGAACAGCAGAAACCAGGAGCCACTCTCACTCGTTGTCCTTTGGATTTTTATTTTTCCCTTTCCTCCGTGCATTAGAGAAGCTCGTTGGCTCTGATTGCAGATGTGCGGTGGTTAGAAAGGGGGATGCTGCTTTGGGGACGCTGGAAGGGCTCAATGCTGGCACAATGCTGCCACTGGCAGTGGTTCGCTGGTATTACACGGGCTCTGCTCAGAAAATTGTTGGGTTTTTTTTCTCCCCCAGCAAGGTTTGGATGTTGTTTATTCAACAGAAAAGCTCCAACATCCACCGGAGAGACAATGGGACCTCTTTAGCCCGGTTAAACTCAGCAGTGGCAGGGGTTGAGGAGAACCCCAGATGGATGGAGAGGATTGCAGCCCAGAGGAAAAGAAGCTTGTTGTTGCCTCATGCCAAAAGAATGTTCCTTCCCCTGCAGGCTTTTGTTTCTTCAAGTGGTTTGGAGCAGCAGGGAGAACTGCAGAGCAAGGGCTTTGGAGATAAACCCAGCAGAGTCTGTCGTGACTTGATCTAAAAATTCTCTTTCAGTGGTGTTTGTGCTTCGCTCTCCTTCGAGAGAAGGAACAAAATTGGTGGCTGGAGCCTCAATGAAAAAAGAGCGTTTGGGGGAAGAGAGTTTTGTGTAAATTCTGCTGTGAGGTTGATGAGCAGTCAGAGCCTGTAATTATTGTGATTGAAGTGCAGTATCTTACTCTTTTGTGTAATAAAGGACGGCTATGATTATGTCTGGATCCATCTGTCCTTGGGGGGAAAAAAATCTATTATCTCTTGGTTTGCAGTGCTAAGGAGCTTGCACTGAGTGGTGTTACTGTGGGTATTCTTTTTTTTTGCATGTTTGGCCATAAATACTTCATATTTGTGGAAATTAGCAGACTGCACGAGGCCAGAAATTGCAATCCTTTTCTGATCCCTGGGTTAATTAGCAGGAGTGAGTAGATTGGGGATTGCTGGCCAGAGGCAGAGACACAAGTGCCCAGGGATGCAGGAGGTTCTCCTGCCTTTGTCTGGGCTGGCAATCCCCCTGTCACCAGCACAGGCTGCAGAAATGCCAGAAATGCCTCCCCCTTTCTGGCTATGACCCCTCTGGGGTTCTCTGAGGGCTCTGGGCTGATGTCCCTGTCACTGACACCCCGGGGTTGTTTTTCAGAGCAAGAGGGACCATCTGCTGATGAATGTGAAGTGGTACTACCGCCAGTCCGAGGTGCCCGACTCCGTGTACCAGCACCTGGTGCAGGACAGGCACAACGAGAACGGTGAGTGCTCTGCTTTGATCCCAGTCCTAACTGAGCCAGAACGGTGAGTGGGCTCTGCTTTAATCCCAGTCCTAACTGAGCCAGAATGGGGACTGGGCTCTGCTTTAATCCCAGTCCTAACTGAGCCAGAATAGGCAGTGGGCTCTGCTTTAATCCCAGTCCTAACTGAGCCAGAATGGGGACTGGGCTCTGCTTTAATCCCAGTCCTAACTGAGCCAGAACGGGCAGTGTGCTCTGCTTTGATCCCAGTCCTAACTGAGCCAGAACGGGCAGTGTGCTCTGCTTTAATCCCAGTCCTAACTGAGCCAGAACAGTGAGTGTGCTCTGCTTTAATCCCAGTCCTAACTGAGCCAGAATGGGGTCTGGGCTCTGCTTTAATCCCAGTCCTAACTGAGCCAGAACACTGAGTGGGCTCTGCTTTAATCCCAGTCCTAACTGAGCCAGAACAGTGAGTGTGCTCTGCTTTAATCCCAATCCTAACTGAGCCAGAATGGGGTCTGGGCTCTGCTTTAATCCCAGTCCTAACTGAGCCAGAACAGTGACTGAGCTCTGCCCTAATCCCAGTCCTAACTGAGCCAGAACATTCCTGCTCAGGCTGTGGAAGCAGGAGATGGTGTTAGGAAAGGGCTGCTGGTTTTTTTACCTGCCTGGTGTCACTGGTGTGTGTCCTGGCCCTGGAATCAGGGACATTCCAGGTGTGCCACAAGTGCTGGGCCTCTGGCATTGCTACTAATAAATAATTATTAGTTAATTAATAGTAATGATTTAATTAAATAGTAATTAGATCTCGTGTAATTAATTAATAGCAACAGCAACTATTAGTAATAGTTATTATTATTACTATTATTATTCTCTCCTTGAGAGAGGATAGAAAAGCAAAGTAACCCTGGGCCCTTGGTTGGCCTCCTGGACACTGAACTGATAATTAGTGATCACCAAATGATCTGCAGAAGTTGGGGCTCTGCTCTGCTTTTTGTGCTTCTGCTGCAGTTTCATGAGAACTGAGTCTTGTGCAGTCATGTTACAGCCATGAATATTCAGGGTGATTAATATTGCAGCGAGGGATGGAACTGAAGCACTTGGAGCTGAGTTTCCCCTTTTCTCTTTGCAAAAACTCAGTGTGATCTTGGGTTTCATGGAAGCAGAAGAAACTTTAGTACATGTCCCAGTGTCATTTATCTCCTGCCTCCAGGGAAGACATAACATTTGCTTCTGTTCTTACCAGGAAACTTCCTTGAGGCAACTGTTAAAAATTCTGAAGATACTCCAAGGTGAACTCCGTGATGATAAAAGTTGATGATTGAAATATGGAATGCAGCAACTTTCTGGTGCCTGACAGAACAAAGTTGAGCACAAGTTCCCCTTTCAAAGGGACATTTTGTGTGTGCTTGTAGCAAAAGCCCCACAAATCCTAACACTTCTGGTACTAATTTATTTGAAACTTCTAACGAGGAGATTACAGGCACAGTGTCAAAAAGTGGTTTTGATAATATGGCTGCTTTTTTTAATGCAGTCTCCTGTGTGGGGAGAAGAATTTTCTAATACCTTTCCTCAAAGATATTAGAAAGAAGTCATGGGAAAAAGTTGTCTTCCAGTTCTTTGTTAACACTCAGAATTTTCTGTGTTTGAACATGAATATCAATATTTACCTCAAAGCCAGAGCACTGTGCACTTACCAGTGTTGGGATTTTGTTGAAGATTCGACATTAAATATGCACAGGCACCAACACCTTCTCCTAAAAACCAGAACAAATCCATTTCCTTGCTTCCTTTCACCTGGCAGTGACTGCTCCCAGTGCTCCAGATTGTCACCCAGTGCCCTGAAAAGCTTTTTCCCTTCAGAAGTCCTGAGGGAATCGATGGAGAAGAATAGATCTGATGTTCTTGTGATGCCTTGGGAAGGCTGAGCTGGAACAGGGACTGGACAGAGCCAGAGAATAAAGCAGATATTGACTGAAAAGTCTTAAAGGACACACCTTGGGCAGGACAAGAGCCTGGGCAGGGCTGCACCCAGGGTGGGCACAAAATGGACACAAAATGGTCACAGAATGGTCACAGAATGGACACAAAATGGTCACAAAATGGACCACAGGTCACGAGGTCTCAGACTTTTATAAGTTTTGGTCCATTTGCACATTGAGGTTTAATTGTCCAGTTCCAGCTGCAGGTGATGAGGTCCCATCCAGTTTGTTTCCTGTCTTTAGCCCTCCCCTGTTTGTGCTTTTGGGCCTGAAAACTGTAACCATTGTCCTTGGTGTGCAGCAGGAGAAGATTTGTTTTGTGTCCCTGCTGTGTGCAGAGCTGAGTGACGCTGACTGTGAGCCCTGGGCACCACAGAACCTGGAATTCAGCAAAGAGAAAACTCAAGTTATCACTTACACATTAATTCTCCCATCCCACACTCCACTGACCACGTGAGCAGCGTGTTTGTCACTCTGAGTGAGCAACTGAGGAACATCCTGGGGCTGTCACCTGCCAGGGACAGTGCCCAGGGGTAGTGCTGGCCCAGCTGCAGTGCCAGAGCAGTGACCCAGGGCAGTGTGAGTGACCCAGGGCAGTGTGAGTGACCCAGGGCAGTGTCAGTGACCCAGGGCAGTGTCAGTGACCCCAGGGCAGTGTCAGGGCACTGTTGGTGACCCCAGCTGCAGTGTCAGGGCAGTGTCAGTGACCCCAGGGTTGTGTCAGTGACCCCAGGGCACTGTTGGTGACCCCAGTGCAGTGTCAGGACAGTGTTTGTGTTTCCCCTGCAGATTCAGGACGGGAGCTGGTGATCACAGACCCGGTGATCAAGAACCGTGAGCTCTTCATCTCCGACTACGTGGACACGTACCACGCTGCTGCCCTCAGGTCAGCACGGGCTGGGACACCTGGGGGACACCTGGGGGACAGCCTGGGGGACACCTGGGGGACACTGGGGGGACACCTGGGGCTGGGGGGCACCTGGGGTACAGCCTGGGGCTAGGAGGGGACAGCCTGGGGGGACACCTGGGGCTGGGGGACACCTGGAGGACAGCCTAGGGGGGTCAGAGGTGTCTGGGGGTCACAGCCCCCCAGCCCAGCTGTGTCCCCTCCCCTGCAGGGCTGCAGGGCTCTCTGCTCTGCTCCCCTGCAGGGAGCTGCAGTGCTGCAGGCCCCTCTCCATCGCAGTCACTCAGTGGTGCTCAGCACTTGTCCTTGGCCATTTCTGCCAGCCCAGGGCTCTGCTGGTTGCTGCCCTTCCCTCAGAGCCCCTCCTGCAGCCCGGACTCTGCTGCTTAAACTGCATTAAAGGCTTTTTCTGAGTGGTCCCAGCTCAGCCCAGAGCTGAGGAGAATCATCTTGGTGCCCAGGGGGGAAGGAATGGCCCAGGTGTGTGCCCTGCACCCTGCCCTGGGGCTGCTGCTCCTCCAGCCTCAGGGAGACACCCTCACTCCAAATGTTCTCACACCCCAACAGCAAGGCATGATCTGTCAGCTGATTTTCAGCATGCCAAACATGCCTGGATATTGTCAAGATGCAAATTGAATAATCTCCCTGATAATGGTGCTCAGATGGTGTTTCACCAGAGCCATCTGGAGACAGGTTTTTTTTTTGTTCAGAGTCACTTTTTTTTTTGCTGAAGCCACTTTACTTCGAGACAAACTGGCTTCTGTTGTGGCAGGGGGAAGCCTTTGATTTCAATATTAAACCTTTCTTATGAACTCAGAGCATTCCAGCAGTGTGCCAGGAGACCCTGGAATTCCACTGTGCCTCTGCTGAGTCCCTTCCAGTTTTAAATCAGGAGCTTTTCTGTCCTGATGGAGCCAGGCAGGAAATCTGCTCAAACACAGAGAAACTCAACTCTGTTCTCACTCCTCTTCTGCATCCTTTTATATTTTTTTTCCCTTTAAAGAATAGATAGAAAGGGAAAGATAAAATTGGAATATGCGTGTGTGCCAAACAAACTTGGAAAATAACCTCTGAGTGTACAAGATGAGCAGCAGGATAATTGCACATGGTGTTCCTGCAGAGAACATGGGGGAGGCAGAATGTGTCGTGATGCATGAAAGGTTAACACGAAATTCTAATTTATTATAATATGGGATCATTTCCCTGCCCTCTGCAAACAAATGGCTCTGGACACACAAGGAATTGATGACAAACTGGGGAATAAAACCAGTGATTGTAACTCCCAATATTCTGCTCTAACCAGTGGAGGGATTTAACTAGAGGGTAGTTGTAGATCTCTGTGGAAGTGTGTAATAAATGTGATGTGCTTTTTACCTCTCTGGTAAATCTTGGCTGGTGAAATGCAGAACTCCTGGTCTGGAGTGCTGTGAACAAAATGTGCTGCTGCTGATAGAGATAAAGCAGCTGATCTGGAACATGCTGATTAGCTGGCAGGTGAATTACTGAAAGGAAGCTAAATCTCTTTCCCCAGCATACTTTTAAAATGTGAATTTAATGGGAAATATCAAAACAAATCCCCCTGCTCGTCTTCTGTCTCTGTAAAGGACCAAACTTGGTAAGAATTGTCAGCCTCCAGGGGGGAAAATCAGTGTCAGTGAGCAAGGCTGGCCCTCAGTGTTTGTGTGTGGGACCTCTCACTGACCTGCTGCCCCTTTACGAGCTGCCAGGACCTGGCCAGTGCCCAGGGCTGCTCTGGCTCTGCCAGGAGGGGTGGGCAGGCACAGCTCTGCATCTCCACTGCCTGCAGGGGGGATTTGGTGCCAGGACAGCCCCGAATTATTCACCCTCTGTGCCTTTATTGACCCTCCATCCTGGTCCTGGGCAGGGCTCTGAGAGCCTTCTGGAAGTGTTTCCCCTTTCTGGAAGTGTTTCCCCTTTCTGGAAGTGTTTTCCCTTTCTGGAAGTGCCTTTCCCTTTCTGGAAGTGTTTCCCCTTTCTGGAACTGCTCTCCCCTTTCTGGAAGTGTTTCCCCTTTCTGGAAGTGCTCTCCCCTTTCTGGAAGTGTTTCCCCTTTCTGGAAGTGTTTCCCCTTTCTGGAAGTGTTTCCCCTTTCTGGAAGTGTTTCCCCCTTTCTGGAAGTGTTTTCCCTCTCTGGAAGTGCTGTCCCCTGGCAGGATGAGGAAGAGGAGCACGCTGAGGTTCCAGCCTGGCCCAGGGGTGCCTTTCCTGAGGGATGCAGAGCTCCCAGGGACAAATCTCACGCCTCCAGCTCTGCACTCTGTGCCCAGATCCCAGCAGGATCTCTGCAGGAAAACAAGGATTCCCTCAGTACAGCACCTTTTATTCCATTTCAAACAGAACTGGCAAACCCTCAGCAGTGTGCAGCAAGCCCCTGTCTGTAACAGGGAGCTGTGTTCAGGGGACAGCAGTGAGGAGAGAGGAGATCTTAGAGCCTGACAGTCCCAAAAAGGGAAATCTCTGTGTTTGTGCTCGTGGCACTGACTCAGGTTTGGATAAAAGGCCCAGCCCTGGCCCCTTCTCTGCCTGGTTCACTCAGGGCCAGCTCAGTGGGCTGACAGAGCTGCAGCAGCTGTGCAGCACCAAGAGCCCCACAAACCCTCCAGGAAACGAGCAGCAACTCCTTACAGTCAGCCTTAATGCTCCTCATAAGGATAATGACTTCATCAGCAAGCGGTATTAAAAAATTATTAGCAATCTGGGGTAGAACAAGCTAATAAATCCTCAGTTCTCTTTTTTATTTCCTCGTTTTCTGTAATAAGTCTTTGTGAGTTTTACTCTCTCAAAGGTGTGAAAATAAAAGAAACTTCTGTCTGCTTGGAGTTTGGATTGCACGCTGGCTGAAATTGCACCACAGCTTTTGCTTTTCATTTGGAGCTTTTATTAAACTGAAGTTTTATTTAGCTTCCTAAATAGAGAGCCGACCTCAGCCATGTGGAGAGTGGAATTTTGGAAGATGTCACTGTAACAGGACTGTAAAAGCTTTGCAAATTAGGGATTGTCAGGCTTGCATTTCGAGCCATTGTTTGTTGGGCTGATTAAATTTGGGCTCCTCAGGACTGTGCTGGCTGAGGGAGAATTAATGAATGTTTGCAGAGCACCATCTGAGCCTCTGGAGCTGCATTTCCTTCCCCTTCCACCGTGGGAAGAACCCACATGGATTTTTGTTGAAGCAGCCTGGTATTTATGATGTTTTGGACGTTTATGAGAGCAGAGATGCCTGTGGCTTCTACCCAGATTGCAGTGGCACTTAATTAAAGTAGCTGTTGCTCAAGCCAGAATTCTAATGCCATTTTCTCCTCTTTCTTTCAGAGGGAAGTGCAACATCTCCCATTTCTCTGACATATTTGCTGCTAGAGAGTTCAAGGCACGAGTGGATTCATTTTTCTACATCCTGGGCTATAATCCAGAGACAAGGTAAGTGAAAATGGCTTTTAAACTCCACTTCACCATGACCTGAGCTGGTGTGTCACTCAAAGGTTGGGCTTGATGATCCTGAAAGTCCTTTCCAACCTTAATTCTGTGAAAATGACTCAAGGGAAGGAAGGTGAAAATGCAGCTGGTAGGAGGCTGGGGTGGATGCAGGGGAGAGAAGCTGCATCTTTCTGAGTGTGTTTATTCAGAAGAAAAAATGAGAATAGAAAATAAAACCGTGCAGTGAGTCCTGATATCCAGGTGCAGCTCTGGGTAAATAATGTGCTGCTTCTAAACAGCTTCTTGGGAATCTGGGAGTTTGTTAAAGCTTGCAAACTTCATCAGGGGATTCTTGGCTCTCTTGTTGGCTGAATACACACCCCTGAAAAGGCTTCCAAAAATCATTGGCACATTCCAGTCAGCAAAGTCGAGATTTAGGCACTTCTAAGAGATCAAACTGAAAGTTTTTAAGTGTGGAGATTCTCGCTTTCCTGTGTCAATAATTCTCCAGGGTCCCATGCCAGGAATGCCTGGTTCATGCTTTGCTGGCCTAGAACAAATGACAGGGACAGAAATTTTATTTTTTTGGAATCAGTTTATTTTTTGAGGAAGGTGTGTCCAGTCTGCCTGGGGTTTGTTCAGCTCTGTTTGGAGAGCTCAGTCCAGGCTGTAGCTTTGTTATTTTCTGGGTCCAAACGTGAGCCTTTCACCATTTATGGGATTTTCTAACCCACAAAATGCCTCACAAGTGCCAGCCCTGGGGAGTTTGCTGTTTGGGGAGGATATTTCCATGTGAAAGATGAATAATTTGGCCAAGGTCTGTGCCCACAGGAAGGGGACTGTTCTCTCAGTGCAGAACCATCAGATTTGCAGAGATAATGTGGAGAAAAGTCTTGTTTGAAATGGGGGGTTAGACAAGCACATAGACAATAAATATTTGAATTGTTCCATGGTAGATTCACTGTTTTTAATGCAGATCTGAATCTTTGTGCTTCAGGGCATTGTCTGCAGTTAGGGAAGGACTGGTATTATTATTATTATTAATGATAATTAATAATGAATTATGATTGATGTGGATGTTTATTATGAAATTTCCCATTTTTGAGGCTTCCTGTGCCTTCTTCTGAAGCGTCTCGATGTGTGTTTGTGGCTGGGAGGGGCCTGGGCTGTGAAATCCCTCACTGGGGCATCTCCCATTCTCTGGGAGCCCCTTGCTGGTGCTGGATGGTGCTGAGCCCTGGGAAAGCCCCAAATTCAAACAGCAGATGTTCAAACAGAACATCTCTGGTGTGTTTTCTTCAGGGCAGTCCACCAGGGCAAGGCTTGGTGAGGTTTTGATGGTGTGCCCTCCCTGACCCCTGCGTTGGTCACTGTGTATTTGGGGTTGGAGTGTTTGTGGTGGTGGCCAAAGGATGATTTCCCCTGTGAAACGGAATTTTTTTTTGTTGCTGTCAGTGAGGCTTTAAACCCATTTTTCTGGGCAGAAGTAGCTTTAATTCTTCCAGCTATTAGAGAATGACTGAGCCTGAAAGGATCAATGAAATGACAAAGCAGAGCACTTAGTGATCAGCTAATTACTCAGACTGGCCAGCTCTGAAAAGTCGGGTTTGCTTCATTTGGTTGCAGCCAGGTTTGGGGTTTTTTTTAAATTAATTCCAGCTCTTCAAGCCTGTATTTTGTGTCAGAATGGGGGAGGCTCAGAGAGAGGAGCTGAAGGGAAGTTGTTGGGTAATTTTTGACCTGTGTTTTGCTGATATCTGAGGCCGGATTTCCTTTGCTTAGGGAAGTGAAAGTGTTGTAAGGCACATTTCTGGGCGGGCTGTCGGGGCTCTGTCACTTTTATCTTCCACTTTCCTAAAGCTAAGGATCATGTCCTAAAGTAAAGAATTAATCTTGTTCCACGTGGGGCACTCCTGATGGTTTGAAAGTGTTGTAGGAAAAGGTTCTGGATGCTGCAGGATGTGGAGTGGGACCCAAAAAATCCCCCCCTGGGGTTGTTATACAGAGGGGATTTTCTGTCTCCAGGATTCTGGGCTCAGCAGAAGATGCTCACGAACTTCTGCAGGACTCAGTGTCCTGGGATCTATTTTAGTGTGTTTATATGTTTGCAGAGAAGCTATTTTTGTGTTGTTTGTATTTGCAAAATAACTTGGGGGGAAAAAAAAAAACCAAACCCAGGACTGCAAAAACATCCCCAGCACTGGAGGGGATGTGGAGGACGAGGCCCTTCTGTGGTTGGAGGACACAGAGCTCAAGGAAAAGTTGTTTTGTCCTTTCTGTGCCGTTTGAAACTTGGGATTCTCAGTTTACCCTGGGGAAAATGAAGCCTGGTCCTGGTGTTGATAATTTCTGTGCTCTGGAATTGGTCAGCCTGGCCCTTTTGGGATCATTTTGGTGCTCCAGACTGGGTTTTCTCTGCAGAGGCTGCGTCAGTAAAATCCTCCCATCCCTGAGCAAACTCTGATTTGTGGAATTAAAGCCAAAGGGCAGGAGGCAGAGTGTTGATCAGGGCAGAGCTGCTGCGTGTTCCTGGCTCTCCACACTGGGGGCAGCTGAGGGAAAAAACATCATTTTATGTCAAGGACTTGAAAATTATTAATTCTGTGTCTCTTCAGAGGAGTGAAGTGGATCCCAGCTATATTTATTACTGGATCCCTGCTGTGTTTATTTATTAGTGGATTCCAGCTGTATTTATTACTGGATCCCTGCTGTGTTTATTTATTAGTGGATCCCAGCTGTATTTATTACTGGATCCCTGCTGTATTTATGGATCCCTGGCTGTAATGATTTATTACCAGATCCCAGGCTGTATTTATTGGTGGATCCCCGGGCTGTATTTACAGATCCCTGACTGTATTTATTTGCAGATCCCTGGCTGTATTTATTTATTTACAGATCCCTGACTGTATTTTCTGGCAGATCCCGAGCTGTATTTATTTATGCACTGGTGGATCCCCGGCTGTTATTGATCTATTTCCTGACAGATCCCGGGCAGTATTTATTTATCCACTGGCGGATCCCGGGCTGTATTTATTTATTAGCGGAGGATCCCCGGCTGTATTTATTTATTTCCCGGCAGATCCTGGGCAGTATTTACGGATCCTGGGCAGTATTTATTTATCCACTGGCGGATCCCGGGCAGTATTTATTTATTTCCTGACGGATCCCGGGCAGTATTTATTTATTTGCCGGCAGATCCCGGGCAGTATTTACGGATCCCGGGCAGTATTTATTTATCCATTGGCGGATCCCGGGCAGTATTTATTTATTTCCCTGCAGATCCCGGGCTGTATTTATTTATTTCCTGTCGGATCCCGGGCAGTATTTACGGATCCCGGGCAGTATTTACGGATTCCGGGCAGTATTTACGGATCCCGGGCAGTATTTACGGATTCCGGGCAGTATTTATTTATTCACTGGCAGATCCCGGGCAGTATTTATTTATTTCCCGGCGGATCCCGGGCAGTATTTACGGACCCCGGGCAGTGTTGATCTCTCTCCCGGCGATGCCGGCCGTCCCCGTCCCCGTCCCCGTCCCCGTCCCCGTCCCCGTCCCCGTCCCCGTCCCCGTCCCCGTCCCCGTCCCCGTCCCCGTCCCCGTCCCCGTCCCCGTCGCCGTCCCCGTCCCGCCGAGCGCTGCGCTGCGGGCGCCGTTCCGGAGGAGGAGGAGGAGGAGGAGGAAGGCGGAGGGAGGGTCACAGCACATGCTCAGTGCCGCGGGTCCGAGGGCGAAGTTTGTGCGTTCTGCGTGCGGGCTTAGGTCACAGCACAAGCTCAGTGCAGGCTCGGCGAGGGCTCGCAGCCCGCATGTGCCTCCATTTTGAGTTGGCCGAGCGCAGGAGGCAGGGCTCGGGCCGCCAGCGCAGCGCTCCGCCATCCGCCGCGGCCCGCCGCCGCCCAGCGCCGTCATGGATGATCCCTTCGGGCCCTGCAGGTGAGCTCCGAGCCCCGGCCTCCGTCCGGCCGCCGGCCCCGCTGCCCTCGGGCGCTGCTGCTGGGGGCTGGGGGCTGAGGGATATGGGCTGGGGGCTGAGGGCTGGGGACTCTGGGCTGGGGGCTCTGGGCAGTGGGCTGTGGGCGATGGGCTGGGGGCTATGGGCTGGGGGCTGAGGGCTCTAGGCTTTGGGCTGGGGGCTGAGGGCTCTAGGCTTTGGGCTGGGGGCTGAGGGCTCTGAGCTGTGGGCTGGGGGCTCTGGGCTCTGGGCTGGGGGCTGGGGGCTATGGGCTGTGGGCTGTGGGCTGGGGGCTCTGGGCTCTGGGCTGTGGGCTATGGGCTGGGGGCTCTGGGCTCTGGGCTGTGGGCTATGGGCTGGGGGCTGGGGGCTGTGGGAGCGCTGCCGGCACCACAAGGCACGGCACGGCCACGGGGTATCGGCTGTTCCAGCTGTGCATCCAGATGTGGGCAGCTGTGGGCAGCCGGGCCGGGCTGGGCTGTGACAGCAGGGTCATGGTGCAGCAGAGGCTGCTGTGTGCTCTGAGCATGGAGCTCCTGTCTGCCCCAGGATGGAGCCGCTGTGTGCTCCGGGATGGAGCCACTCTCTGCTCCAGGATGGAGCCACTCTCTGCTCCAGGATGGAGCCACTCTCTGCTCCAGGATGGAGCCACTCTCTGCTCCAGGATGGAGCCCGTGTCTGCTCCGGGATGGAGCTCCTGTCTGCTCCAGGATGGAGCCTGTGTCTGCTCCAGGATGGAGCCTGTGTCTGCTCCAGGATGGAGCCTGTGTCTGCTCCAGGATGGAGCCTGTGTCTGCTCCAGGATGGAGCCTGTGTCTGCTCCAGGATGGAGCCTGTGTCTGCTCCAGGATGGAGCCACTCTCTGCCCCAGGATGGAGCCTCTGTCTGCTCCAGGATGGAGCCTGTGTCTGCTCCAGGATGGAGCCTGTGTCTGCTCCAGGATGGAGCCACTCTCTGCTCCGGGATGGAGCCTCTGTGTGCTCCAGGATGGAGCCTGTGTCTGCTCCAGGATGGAGCCACTCTCTGCTCCAGGATGGAGCCCCATTTTTCTCCCTGTATGGATGGTTCTGTGCTGATGGAGGATACTGATCACGGTGACACTTCCCCAGGGGTGCTGTGACACTGCTGTCCTCTCAGTGCCACACAGGTAACGCTGGTGCCCTGAACTCAGCCCTGCTGCCCAGGGACAGGTGTGCAGGCCCTCAGCAGGCTGATGGGATGAAGAGCAGGGTTTGGGCTCTGGGCTCCCTGTGGGACAGGCAGCAGTGTCACTGCCAGGTACAGATGGCTGTGAGGGGAGCTGGCTGTTGTGTCCTCAGCCCCAGGGGTCTGTCCCTGTGCCCAGCAGGACTGTCCTGCCCTGTCCTGCAGAGCTGCCCTGTGCCCTGGAGCTCAGGGCAGTCCTTTGGAGCTGTGCAGTGTTTGGGTGGAAAGGGGCCAGGGCTGTGTGTGCTGCTCACTGTGACACCTGCTCACATTGTCACCCACCTGGGCAGGGGCTGTGTCCCTGGGGCTTGGAGGGACAGCGACTCCTCAGAGTGACAGACAAGGGGGAGCAGCTTGAGGCTCACAGCAGAGATTTGGATGGGAAGTTAGGAGGGAATTGTTCCCTGGCAGGGTGGGCAGGCCCTGGCACAGGTGAAGCTGTGGCTGCCCCTGGCAGTGTCCCAGGCCAGGCTGGACATTGGGACTTGGAGCACTGGGACAGTGGGAAGTGTCCCTGCCATGGCACTGGATGGCTTTATGGTCCCTTCCAACACACCCCAGCCTGTGATTCTGGTCAGGAGCTGAGGAATGGGTGATGAATAAACCTGCAGAATTCTGCCCATGTCAGTGCCCTGTCCATGTCTGTGTCCTGCTCCAAGTGTCATCCCTGTAACCATTTCCTTTCATACCTGCAGAGCATAAAAAACATCCAGAACACTGTTTCATGTGGATCACTGGTCCCTGTGGCCATTGGCTGAAGCGAAGTCCTGCTCATGATGACAGAGCTCAGATCCCCTGAGCTTCAGCTTGGCTGGATCACCTCATAGTTTAGAGAGGAGTCTCCATAGGCCGAGCTTTGGACACATTCTTATTCCTAATAAAGGAACTCCTTGAATTTCTCCTGGTGCAGGAATCTGCCAGTGCTCTGCAGGAGTACAGGGCAGCTTAACACTGGTTTGAAATGTTCACTTGTAGACAGAAGAGAAGGGCTTGGGCAGCCAGTTCATGACCAAGCAGCTCCTCAGGTGTGTGTGGAGGTGCACACTTGGCTTTCAAAAGAAAAACAGCATCAGTAAAACCCCAACCCTCCCAGGGAGAACCCCCACAGCCCAGGGCAAGGCTGGGTGAGGCTGTGAGGAGTCCTGGAGCTGCTGGCAGGGTCTGCCCCAGCTCAGGCTGCAGCTCTGCTCCTGCCCTTACCCCATTCCTCAGGGACAGTTTTGTCCTGGCTGCGTGCCCAGCACATCCTCCCAGTTCAGGCACTGCTGCTAGCTGGTCTGCTGAGTTCATGCCACTCTAAACAGCTGCCAGAAATCGCACATACATCATGGGAAGTGCTTGAATATTGTCCTTTGGATGAAGAATATTCTCTTCCCTTTGTTCTCGCCTTCATTTCAGCTTGTTTTTTTTTTTTCCCAGGCCTAAATCAGTAAGATTACCTCTCTCCCCTTCCTTCCAATTCTTTAGGATATAATTTGTTTTAATTAGGGCTCTTTTTTCCAGGTGTATGGTGGAACTAGGGATACCTTCCAGCTCCTTTCCTGCTTCCCATTCCTCGTGCCCATCCCCTGTGACACGAGCTGTTGTGTGCCCCTGTGTGCTGCACGTTTGTGCTGTCAGGCAAGTTCAGAGCTCCGAGGCTGAGCACTGCCCCTGATCTGATGGAGCTTGGTGGAGGAGCTCCCTGCTGGGGACCTCAGGCTGCTTTCACAGGGAATTTTTGCTCTGGGAGGTGCAGAGGCACTGCCTTGGCCCTTTTGGAGACAGTCAGTCCATGCTGATCTCATGTCAATGTTCACTCACCAGTGTCAGTGCTGCTTGTGAACAACCTTCTGGTGCTATTAAAATCAATGTAACCAGATAAAAACCTTGGCTTTGCACCGTTACAGTAGTTCCCAGGAATTAATTTTTGGAACTTATGATCAAAATGTTGGGTGTCTTCCTTATCTGGAGGTAAACAGGTGTTAGAGGGGTGCCCTGTGGCACCTGCCAGCAAAATATTCCCCACACAGGTCATTCCTGAGTGCAGAGAGCATTTCCTTCCCCTGCAGCAAGTGCCTGAATTACTGTCACCTCCATCCCACCTTTTGGGGACAACCCTGAGGACTCTCTGTGGGCTTTTTTTTTTTTTTCTCTAAACATGCTAAAACCCCCAACTTTTATCTTGAAAAAGCTTTTCCTGTGCGCCTGGAGCTTGTGCAAACACTTCCTCCTGCAGGAGCAGCAGGGTGCAGAGCAGCCCCTGCAGTCAGGAGCAGGCTGGGGCTTGCTCTGCAGGGGCAGATGTTGGGACACGTTTATTTATTCCTGCTTTGGAGAGAGCAGGGACTGAGAACCTTCCCTGCCTCAAATACAGGTTGGGTTTCTCTCCCAGGAGACAAAATTGCTTCTGCTTTTTAAATTTATTATTATTATTACTATTATTATTATTATTATTATTATTATTATTATTATTATTATTACTACAGCACGCAGTTGCAACAGGTTATAAATGAGGCTTAAGCATACAAGGGGCAAGAATCTTTCCTGAGCACGAGGGTACTGTTTCTATAGAATGAAATTTAAAATCTGGCTGAAAGAATGAAGCTTTAAGGCCCAGGTGAATTCAGGGGATTTGTTCCTCTGAGGTATTTAACTCAGGTTTGAGGCAGTTGTGGGGTTTTTTTTTTTTGGTTGAAATCGAGCAGCCTGAAGGTGTTTGTCCCTTTTGTGTTTTGGAGTGTGCAGTGTTTGAACACGAGGTGCAGAGGATAATTTGGGGTTAAAATGAGGGACCCACTTGGCTCAATGTCCTGCTCCCACCAGTGACCACAAACAGATGCTCTTGGCTGCAGTGCCACTCACTGATAAACTGGGATTTTAATCTGCTGAGGTAGGAGTGGAGTAATTCTGTCCTCCCCTGTTTTGTCCCTCTAGAGATGGAGCAAAATGATCCTTGCCAGATGTTTTTAGAAGTGCCTCTGAAGAGCAGGGGTCTTTCATCTTGGGTATTGGACTACTGGAATTAAAGGATTTTTTTTTAAAAGACCAACCTTTTCTTGGGAGTTTCTAATTAACTTTACAGAGATCACAAATATCCAGGAATTGCTTTGCTGTGTCAGACTCTCAGTGGATGTAACTGATTGTGTGGCCATTAATTAGGCTGGTTAATCAGTGCTGAGTGTGTGAGTGCAGCTTATAATCTATTTTAGCACACATCTATCTAACACGGGCTTGGTTTTGTTCAGTAAAGCCACTGATGTTGATACCAGGCTTCATACACACCCCCAAATCTCATAAAATGCATTGTTCAGTGCTACAACTTATTAAAAATGAGCACAGAGCCCAAACCCCTCGAAATCCTGCCTTTGAGACGTGTCTCTCCTCTTTTCATCTTTGGCTCTATAGAAATAATGACCTTTTCCAGCTGGTTTTGGACACTTCCTTGGCCCGTGCCCTGTCCTCACACGGGGGTGGCACAGGAATCCCTGTCCTGGTGCCACCTCTGGTGCCAGTTCCACAGCCCTGACCTTCTTGTGCACATGAGCTGTGTGTCCCTGCTGTGCCCCTGTCACACTCTGGGTTCCAGCCGTGGTTTTAGCAGGTTTGTCGTGGATTTTAGAGAGTTTGCTTTGAAAACCCTTCCTGGAGAGCTCCAGGGAGAGCCAGAAATGGTGTTTGAGAGGAGGTTTGTGGCTGGTTTTCCAAAGGCATGTGTAATTGAATGAGGGATCAGCTCAGCCTGCAGAGCCAGGGCTGGCAGTGCCCAGGGTGGTTTCGTGGGTAGCACAGAGCCCTGTGCTGTGTGTGATGGTTGGGTTCTGCTCCTGTTTGGGGCTTTTCTTGTGGCTTGGTTGGTTTTATTTTAATCTCTGTGGCAGCACGGAGTTATTGCCGTGGGGTTTGAGCTGTGCTCCGAGCTCTGAGGGCAGGGTGAGCACAGCAGGACAGTCCTGGGAGGAGCAGAGCTGGTCCCTGAGGGGCTGCAGCAGTGTCACCTGTGCCAGGCAGGGTGAGGAACCTGCAGTTACTGCAGAGCAGCTCTGGGGCTGAGCTCTGGCAGTGACAGGGGAAGGGTGAAAGGAGCAGCAGCACCATTCCTGAGCCCCCTGACCCTGCAGGAGCATCCAGCCCCTGTGCTCCCACCAGCAGCTGCTGGGCAGAGAACAGGCTGGCATTCCATCAGGGCAGGGCAGGGCTGGGCACAAATCCCCAAATCCTTCGGCCTCCAGCCTCGGGGGGGGTTTGCTGTGAGCTCCAGCCCTGGATCCTGCCCGGCTCTGGGCGTTCTGTACAGAATCCTGAGCCCAGGCTCTCCCCAGAGCTGTTGTGCTGTGCTTTGGGGCAGCTCTGGTGGCCACGGCCCAGCCCTTGGTGGCACTGCTGTGGCCTTGGTGGCACTGCTGTGGCCTTGGTGGCACTGCTGTGGCCATGGACAGAGCTGCCAGCTGTGCCAGCCTTGGGTGACTGCTGAGTGTGTGGACACCAAGACAGATGACAAACAGAGGATAAATCTTGTTTAGTGTTGGGAATAGTGCAGGCACTGCTGTGCCAGCCTTGGGTGACTGGTGTGGACACCAAGACAGGTGACAAACAGAGGGTAAAGCTCATTTCTGTGTTGGGGATTGTTCAGACACTGCTGTGCCAGCCTTGGGTGACTGGTGTCAGCAGGAAAGCAGGTGACAGAGAGAAGAGAGAAGTTGGTTTAGTGTTGGGGATTGTTCAGGCATTGCTGTGCCAGCCTTGGGTGACTGGTGTGGACACCAAAACAGGTGACAAACAGAGGGTAAAGCTCATTTCTGTGTTGGGAATTGTTCAGACACTGCTGTGCCAGCCTTGGGTGACTGGTGTCAGCAGGAAGGCAGGTGACAGAGAGAAGAGGGAAGTTGGTTTAGTGTTGGGAATTGTTCAGGCATTGCTGTGCAGCCTTCCTCCCTGTCTCCTCCTCCTCCCCAGAGCTGGGAGAAGGGAGCTGTGCCCCAGCTGTGCCCCAGCTGTGCCCCTGGCCCTGGAGGCAGGGAGGGGAGAGCAGAGGCTGGGCTGCTGTCTCCCTGCCCTGCTGGAGCCTCTGGGGCTCAGGGGCTGCTGTTTGCCCTGCTCTGCCTCTGCCTTTTTGATATTCCAGCTCCTTTCTGAGCAGCCCCTGTTTACTTTGCAGAACACAACGTTGCCATGGCAGCAGGTTACTTTTCAAAGGGAACATCTTGTCATTATATTTAATCCACTGCAGCTGAGGAGGACTGAAATATTAAGTTGTTGTTGCTATGGATACTGCTTTGTTACAGCACTTTCTTTTGTGTCACATTTCGTGTACGGTGTTGGCTCCTTTTTTCCCCTTTCCCATGGAATAAACACAAGATGCCATTCCACTCTCGTTGTAATTGCTCTCACCAATATATGATTTAGCTTCAAATCCACGGTGCATTTTAGTTTCCATAGCGAGAATTTTTCTTCCCATTTGAACCCCCTTCCTGGGGATGTGGAAACAGGAGAAATTACAGAGCAGATGGCTTGTCCTTGAGGAGCCAGGGGCTTTGTGCCCTTTGAAAACCCAGGTGGGGTGTTGAGCAGCCTGCCAGAGCTTCCCTCACCTTTTGGGCAGGGAAGGGAGCACCTTGAGGTGTGAATATTCCCAGGAAATGGTGATTGGGGTGATGGAAAGACACACAGAAATATTTCTGCTTCATGAGGAGTGGCTGGAGAGCCCCACTGAGCCCCCACAGAAAGAGCTGGGAGCAGAAGTCCCATCCCAGACTTTGCTTTTAACTTTGCAGTTACAGGATGTTCCAGCCTCGGTTCTTAAATGTCTTATTTGTCATATTGAGTGTGGTGCAGCTGAAGGAATTTGGGAGCTGGGGAGGTGTTTGGTTCTTCCTGTGTGAGCTGAAAGCAGCTCAGGGTGGGCACAAACCCTGCCCAGGAGCGTTGTGAGCCTCACTTGTACTGATGTGCATGGCCTTAAAATGAATTCTGGGAGGGAAGGAAGAGCATCAGCATCTTCTGTTGTCACATTCCCCTGTGCTCCTCCCAGGGGGGATTCTGACACCTTGTAGTACCCTGGTATTTAATGTGTGACTTTGTGAACAGGGAACTGATTTCCTTTTCAGTCATTTCCTTGCAGAACCAGAAGAAAAGAAGAAAGCAGTGTCAGCTTGTCTTGCAAAAATATATTTGCATTGGGGGAAAACATTCTGAGGTGTTCTCATTGTTTTCTGGAGGCTTTTGGCTGATATTTGGGTTTGTTTCCTGGGAGGGTGGCACTGTCCCAGCCCCTGCCAAGGGACATTCCCACAGACCAGGTTACTCAACCCCCCTGAGCACATCCCCTCTTGTTTTCTAAATAATTTGTTATTCTGCTGCTGCTCCATCTGCATTGGAAATGACAGAAAGGAACATGACCCTGAATTTCATCAATTGCAATTCTTTCTCATTGCTGCTTTTCCTTTGTGCCTTAGGAGGTTGAACAGCACCCAAGGTGAGATCAGAGTTGGACCCAGCCACCAGGTAAGAGGTTTTGTTTGTGTTCAATTCCCAGAGATGCTCCTGCCTCTGGTGCAGGTGTCAGTTGTTTGAAATTGCCTGTGTTCAGATCTGGTGAAGAATCATCTTTAGATGAGTCACTTCTGCGAGTTCTTTAGTATTCCTTAGCTCAGTTACTGAGATTTTCCTGTGTCAGATGTTGATATGTTAATGATTTTGGGTCGCAGGAGTGCTGGTGGGTTAATTCTTGACTCAGACTGAGGCAATGTGAGTAGCTGCTGGGAGTTAAAGAAGTGCTTTAAGTCATTTGGATTGTTAAAACAGGACTTGAGGAGGCTGCTGAGTGTGTTCACACACTGGGAAGCAGAATAAGGTTAAGACTCTAGATGTTCCTGGTATGTTAATTCTAATTTGAGAGAAATCCTTCATAAGCATTGGAAATAATCTGTCCTTAAAGAGTATTAACATACAACTTGCTCTGGTTCATGGGGCCAGATCTGTCCCTGGGAGCTGAGGCCTCTCTCTCCTTTTCCTGAGGAATTGTCTTTGGAGTGTCCAAGTGCTGCAGTTTTGCATCCAAGTGATGAATATTCATCCAGGCCCTCTTAAAAATCTCGTTTAAGAACTAGTGAAAGTAAATATTTATGGAACCTGATGTCACATTCTTGAGGATGTTTTGCCTTCAGAGGAAGAAAGTCCTTGGCAATTAAACCTGTAGTGTTCTTTTCAGTAGTCATAACAAGAGTACTGCAAATGATACCTTCAAAACAACTTTCATCTCAAATTGTCATCTAATATTTTGGCAGGCATTAGTCACCCTGCTCTAAGGTATAATTACCACGTGCATTAATGGATGAGGGGAAGAAAAAAAGGAGGAAGAAGAAGGTCCATTGATTTAGAAAACTGTTAATTCTTGCTTGCCTCATGTTTTAGACTTCTGCCGTTCCCTCCCTCATCCTTGTTTGTGGCAGATGTCCCCAGTGCCACCCCCTCACAGCGGGCAGCAGGTGACAGCAGCAGGATGCAGAGCCTGAGGTCCCACCTGGAGTTCCTGGTGCCTTCATGTCCCCTCAGCTGTGCTCGGGACAGGGCTCAGAGGTGTTGGGGTGTGCTCAGACCCCCCAGCCCTGCCTGTGTCCCCACAGCAGAGCTCTGGGAATTCACCTCCCAGGGCAGCACAGGGGGGCTCTGCTGGATCCTCTCCTGGCACAACTTCTGGCCAGGGAGCTTTGGAGTCCCCACCCTGGAGCTGGCACCCAGTGCTCTGGGCTGGGGACAGGCTGGACTTGGGCATCGTGGAGATCTTCTCCAGCCCCAGTGATGAAGAGGAAGGTGCTCCCCGGGGGAATGAAGCACATTCCAAAGGTGGGGGAGGCTGAACGGTGCAGCCCCTGGGTGCTGGAGTGCCTCTCTCACAGAAATCCCAGTTCTCCCTTGCCACAGGAGAAGTTCAATGACAGAGCCGTTTTCCCAGGCAAGAAGTAAAATAAAGTACAGATTAAAGAGCAGAACATGAAAGACATCTGAACCTGTGAGTTGTAATTACTGGTTATGTATAAATGTTGCCTCTCAAATACGTTTAGCGTTGTAAGTATAGGAGGTAATTATAGGGCTTAAAAGCTGTTTCTGAAGAGGCTCTCAGCTATCTCATCTCAGAGCAGGAGATGACTAAAGATGCTAATTGGGTCTCTGGATAGAGTGTAATACTTATTTAGAGGCAGTGTTCATTTTGCTGAGCTATCTCCCCTTCAGGAAACGTCTTTGTTTCTCTTCAGCGTTCTGATGATTTACCCAGCATTTCATTTTAAACTTTAGTGTCAAATGTGTGGGCTTTCTTGGTGATTTCAGATGTGGTACCAAGCCTCCTGCCTTCCTTGAGCTGAGTGTGTCCTGTGAGGCTTTCAGGCAGCTGGGTCAGTGCCCCTGTGACAAATGCAGCTGCTGTGTCTGTGTGCAGCAGCTCTGGGCTTCCAAACCACAGGATGCTTTTCTTCCAGCCTCTGCTGTGTACAGAGAGAGGCTCACTCTGAGCTGAGGTGGTGCTAGCCCTGAGTGATCCTCAGGAAAATCACTGCCCTTCTGAGGAAGGAGAGCTGGATGAAGGGGCTTGGTGCCTCAGCGTCCCCAGAGCTCTGAGACTTGGACCAAACCCCTTCACCACCTTCCTGAACATCTCCCACCTACCACATCCTGCTGCTGCAGGGAGCTTAGAGCCCTGTGTGTCCCCGTGCCACGAGGAGCAGGTGCCATGTGTGTGTGTGACCCTGTTTTGCAGGCCAAGCTCCCTGACCTGCAGCCGTTCCCTTCCCCGGACGGGGACACGGTGACACAGCACGAGGAGCTCGTGTGGATGCCAGGAGTCAACGACTGTGACCTGCTGATGTACCTCAGGGCAGCCAGGTGGGTTCAGCACCACCTGCCCTGGGGATGCCTCCTTCACTCTGGGCTGTTCATTTTCTGTTTTTTCCCAAACCAATTAAGAGAGGGGCCGTTTAAATTGACTTCCCCAAAAAGACCCCGTTCAAAAGTTTCCTTCCAAAATGACCCCAAACCAAGAGAGTGCCATCAGCTGAGATGTTGGGTTTGGGACAAGAAGGCTCAGATTTGGGGCAGCCCAGCAGCCTCCCATCATGTATTTATGGCTCTGGAGCTCAGTGCAGAGGCAGCAGGGTGGGGTGGGGACAGGGAGGAGCTGCTCTGGCTGGGACAGCACAGGATCCCTGCAGGAAATCCCCTTGGCAGCTCCACTTTGCTTTCCAGTTCTCCCCTGGTGGGTTCAGCAGCCCCACGGGTGGGTTTCACAGCAATTCAGAGTCCCAGTGAATTATTTGTAGCCTACAAGAATTCAGGGACTGGGGAATGTGCAGTTTCAGTCAGTTTTCTGACATAAAAAACCCAAGATGACAGCACCAAGTTTGCTGTCTCTGCTGAGACTCCTTCCCCCTGTCTGCAGGTTTCAGCTTCTGTAATCCTGATCAGGCTCTGCTCCTTTGGCAGTGCAGACTTTGAGCTGATGAAAGCAAATTAGATGGGATTTTAATGCTGGATTTATTTATTCCATGTGCTGGGGTGACTCAGCTTTGCAGTTCTATGGAACTTCCTTTGGTCCACGGGTATCTCCAGGCCCTACAATTCACAATTTAGGGTGTAAATAGAACATCTGCGAGGAGCTGACCCCTTTCCCTGCCATTCCAGGAGCATGGCAGCCTTTGCAGGGATGTGTGATGGGGGATCCACGGAGGATGGATGCGTGGCTGCCTCCCGGGACGACACCACCCTCAACGCCCTCAACACTGTAAGTGACCCTGCTGGGGGGGTACAGCCCTCCTGCCCCTCCTGCCCTCCTGGAGCAGGGCCTGCAGGCCACGTTTTGGTCTGCAGGCCACGTTTTGGTGCCCAAGCCACATTTTGGGATCCCATTTCTTGGGGGTGACTTCCTCTCAAAGGCCGAGCGGTTTTTCCGAAGGAAGGTCGGTGGTGAACTTTGGGGTGGTGACCCCCCAGTGAGTGTTTTTGGGGCCACCAGCTGGAATTGGGACTGGCTCAGGGGCTCCTGATGTGATTCCTGGGGGTTTGCACTCAGCCCAGCTGGTCTGGGGTTGTCACTGCAGTTGAAATGCCTGAATTCTGCCCAGGGAAAAGGTTCCTGGTGTTCCTTCCCCTGGGGCTGGTGCCTGCTCTTGGCTGAGCTGTTCCCTGACATCCTCCTCAAATTTCTGTTGAGGTCAGTAATCATTAAAGAGGTTTTGGAATTGGAATTTCTGTCCCCTTATCTATAATAACAGCCTAATGCAGAAAATTCATTTAACTTCACTGCTTCTCTATCTGCTTTAATTACTCCCTTTAATCGCTTGGCAGCCCGAGGAATCTGCACTTGCACTTGTGGAGTTCTTGCTTCTGAAATTAGATTAGTCCCAAAATATTTTGGTTTTGTTCTGCTGGTTCTTTTCTCTTTGTGTTTCTAGTGCATGTCTGTTTCAGAAAATGCTTTCCTTGTCCACTTGGAATTTTTCTAGAAAAGAATTTCCTTATAAATAATAGTTCTGTCAGGGATATTTTAAGAAACTTTGACTTATTCCTGGGATGCTGCTTTTTTGACTTGAAGCAGTTCAGATAGGTCACCTGTTGTCCTGGCAAACTGGTACCTTTTTTTACCTTTCAGTTCACCACCTATTTAAAAGAGATCAGATTTATCTGATCCATGATTTGTGAGCCTCTTAACCTGCACTAAGTTGTGTCTTTGTTTAGAAATTATCATATGCAACCCAGAAGATGAATGTAAAAGAAAATGGTGTGCTATGATTTCTTGTTATGGAAATCCAATAAACTTGAGGGCAGCACTCCACATAAATCAGTCTCGACAAGCTCCTTTGCTGCTGTTTTATTTATGTAATAACAGGTGCTGTAAGCCCCCAGAATGATTGATTGTTAATTATGCCAGATAGAAATGAAGATCATGGAAGGCACAATGCTACATACAGACATCACACACGTGTATTTATACCTCAGCTCACTGCAGTGATTAGTCACTCAACATTCCAGGTGAATTCCAGCCCCTGTTCCCTTTGTTTGGCTCTTGGGGTTTGGTGCCACATTTGTCACTGTGACCCTTAGGAAGGAAATGAAGTTTTCATCTGGAGTTTGCTGCTCTCCTGATGGGGGCTGGTGTCAGTCTGGGAGGGCTGGAGGAGGACACAGCAGCTCCTGCAGGTCTTTCACCATGAAAATAGTGAGAAAAAATCCCAGAAAGCTCATCCTGCTCTGTGGGGGGAAGGTGATGCCAGGTCTGATCGTCCAGGGAAGGTGAATATTGGATATTTAATATTAAATATTGAAACCTTGCTGCTGCTGGCAGTGCTGAGGAGGGAGAGCTGGGGGAAATCCTGGAGTAGTTCCTTCTCTCCCTCCTCACCTCCTCTTTGCCCTCCAAACTCTGCTTCAGCCTCAGCTGTGCTTTAAGGTCCTGTCTGTGTCCAGCCCAGTGCCAAGGCAGAAACTCCTGAGCTCCTTTATCCTCCTGGGCTGTGCCTGCTGCTCAGAGGCTCTGCACTGCAGCTCCCAGGGCACCAGGAATTCATCCCCTGCTTTGTGCTCAGATTTACCAGAGCTGCAGAGGAGGAATTCATTCCCAGAGGTCAGCCTTGGCTGGAGGTGTGTGGAGCAGAGCCTGGGGCTGGGCAGGGTGCAAACTCAGCGTGGGACACGGGATCTCTGAGCTTGGCTTGGTGTTTCTGCTGAGGAAATCTGAGCCAGCCACTCCTCTTTAGCCTCATAAGGAGAAGAAATAGCACCACTTCAGCTCGTGTGGAGGAGAGGCCAAACAATGATATGCTAATATTGTGTAAATCTCTCTTTGCTAATAGTGTTGTTGTGCCTTCTCATGGCTCTGCTGCATGGGAACGTGTCATTATGAGTGACAAACATGACAGGCTAATCTCAGTGCAGGGAAATTCACTCCTAACTAAGATGTCACCCAGACAAATTACTCCCTGTTTTAACTTGCCCTTAGACCAGATTTTCTTGTTCATTAACTACAGACAAGGTTGAAAGCATTAAAAAAAAAACCAAAACTATTTAAATGTATGTTAGCATTTCTCCTTCTGCCCGGTTTTCCTGGTGGATGATGTTGGTGAGCAGCTGCTCTCCTGGTTCACACGAGGCAGGGCCACAGGCTCCCTGCCCAGGCCTGTCCCAGGAGACAGTTCTGCCACTGGAATTCCCATCCATCCATCCTCATCCTCGCTCCTGCAGGGCCAAAACTGACTGCCAGGATTGCTGGTAAAATCTGGGGTGAGCAGTAAGCAGAATGCTCCTGTTTCCTGAAAGGTGTTTTTACAGTTTTGCAGGGGATTGGGAAGTTCTTGCCCTGGCTCTGTGTGATTGCCCCACAGCTGTTTGGCAGCTCCCTGGCAGTGCTTCACAAATATCAGGCTGTTTAATCTCCCTCAGCAGCTCTTTAGATGCTTAAAATAGATTAGAACTGGGGGAAAGAGATGGAAGTTGGGGTTTCTTTTTGGTTTGGTTTTGTGTGATACCCAAATTACAGCCTACAGGGCACTTGGGGCTCTTGTCCTGCTGTGTTCTAGAAATGGCTGATAAACATTAAAAGGAGCATTAAAATTCTGTTCCCAGAGTAGGACAAGACATCCACAGCTGTGCAGAATATCCACAGCCCTCTGACATTTGTCAGCTCTGCTACTGAAAGAAGTGGCCTGATTTACATTTTGTATTAAATGAGGTGCTGGGCTGGAGTTATCCGACCCCATGGAGCTGCTCCTGGCAGTAATCCCCATCCTGCTCCTCCTTTTCCTTGTCCTTTTCCTTCTCCCTGCTTCTGGGCTGTGAATTGTCCTGGACAAGTCACCATCCCCTGGAGGAACCTGGAGAGCTCTGGAATTCCAGTGCTGGATGTGCTGCAGCCCCACAAAAGTGGGTTTGGCTGAACAATCCCTTCTGCTTTACCCCAAACCCAAACCAGCCTGGGGCTCAGGGATTTATTTTTTTTTGAAGCAGTTCAGTAAAACTCTCATGAGATAGCAGCAATTTCTCCTTGGAGAAAAAGGCTCTGGGATCTGTCTCAGTGCTCTTAATGGACTGCAATTATTTAATGCTGAGCCCTGAATGCAGCCTCACTGAGCTGGGCTTTTCAAGGCAGATCATAATGGCTGTAATTGCCAAAGGAAGCTTTGCTGGAGCAGGAGCTGCCAGATGCAATGGCACTCTGCTCTAAAAAGGTCACAGGAAAGGGACATTTAAATTAAGTTATAAATTACAATTGAAGAACAATATTTTGATGAGCAAGCCCAGAGATGTCAGAGCTGCAAGATGTAATTCATGGGTTCATTACAGACTGGAGGTGCCTGACAGCTGAGCCATGCCAAAGGAGAATTTATTTGCAGCATCACCCAGACAGAAATGGCAGCTCTGCTCAGAGGCTGCAGGAGGAACTGGAACCTTGTGGGAATGTGCAGCCTTGGTGGTGAAATCCCTTCCCTGGGACCTGCCTTTCTTTAAGAGCAGTGTAAAGGAGCCTTTTGGACATGTGCACATCCAGAATTTTGCTGTAATCTTGTCCAGTGATGCAGAAGTTGCTGAATTTTCTGTTTTGAGGTCCATTTGTGGTGGTTTCCCTTTGTGGCAGTTGTTCACAGATGAAATCTCACAGTGGTGCCACATTTGGATGCAGAGTTCATGCTCCAAATGGAGATTCTCTGCTGGCTGGACAATGATCCAGTGTTTGTAGAAGTACCTGGAGCAGTTCAGGCAGAAGTTAATGAAAGCAGAGGCACTCATCATTAGCTGTTATTTATACATTTGAATCTTGCCAGTGAAGTGCTCAGGAATACTAAATGGCTGAAAGCAAAAAGCAGAGGCTGAGCCAGACTGGAACATGTCAATTTAACTCCAGCACTCAGAGGAAAAACATTTTTCCTTTCTGCTGCATTATTCTGCTCCTGGCATTTATAAACCATCTTTTTTTCCACTCCCACCTGCTAAAATGAACATTTTTTTCAGGAGCCTTTACTCCTGTATCGTGTTTTCACAGGGACCTTCTCTGTTCCATGGCTCTTCTGTCAGACCTGTGCTGTGAGGTTTGGGATTGTTATTAATGAAATTACTTGCTCCAGAGTTAATGCCCACGTTATCTGTGGCTGATCTGGGACAGCCTTGCTGGCCTGTAAACTTTTCATTTTCTGGAGTAGCTGCCTGTTCTTTCTGGGCTTGTCTGGTTTATTTTTCTTGCAGATTGAGCTGCTCGGGCAGTGGGGCTGTGCCAGGGAAAAAAAAAAACAAAACACGTGTTGTCCTTGAGGCAAAATAAAGATGCCCTCCAAGTTACAAAGAGGCTTTGGCATTCCTCGTGCCTCGGGAGGGAGCAGAGAGGGGAGGGAAACAGGAGCTCCATTCTCCTCTGCACTGTCACATCTCCTCAGTGAAAAATCTTCTAGGTAGTGGCATGCACAGAAAAGAGGCATTTGCAAGGTGAGCTGGCAAAACAAACAGAGCTTTTTTTTTGCTTTGAGATGGATTTGTTCCCAGTGCTGGTGTGCAAACAGGGAGGAAAATTAATGTGTACCCAGCAGAAAAGGCAACATCTTATTTTCACACCTCTAAGTAGGCATTGCATACCACCAGAGCCTTGGAACTAATTTAAGTTGGGTTGTTTTTTTTAATTTCCAGGCAGTTTTGGGGCTTGGGCAGAGCCAGTGAGGGCTGGCAGTGCAGGCTGAGCTCCCTGTGCCCCTTCAGGGCAGGGCTGCAGCCGTCCCCTGCTGTCCCCAGGGAATGCCAGGGCTGGAGGCAGGAGCTGTGCCCAGGCAGTGCCACTCAGGGCTGCTGGTGGCCCTGCTGGTGGCCCTGTTTGGTGGCCCTGTTTGTGACCCTGCTGCTGTTGGTGGCCCTATTGGTGGCCGTGCTGCTGCTGGTGGCCTTGTTTGGTGGCCTTGCTGCTGTTGGTGTCCCTGCTGGTGGTGTCCCTGCTGGTGGTGTCCCTGCTGGTGTCCCTGCTGCTGGTGGCCCCGTTTGGTGGCCCTGCTGTGGTGGCACCTCCCAGAGCCAGGGGCTGGAAGGGGACACCCTGGCAATGAACTTTTGGAAGTTTTGGGGCGTTGTTTTTGTTTCCCTGCATCAGTGCAGGGGGTTCATGGTGCAGGGGTTCATTGTTCAGGGGTTCATGGTGCAGGGGTTCATTGTTCAGGGGGTTCATTGTTCAGGGGGTTCATTGTTCAGGGGTTCATTGTTCAGGGGTTCATTCTTCAGGGGTTCATGGTCCAGGGGGTTCATGGTGCAGAGGTTCATGGTTCAGGGGTTCATTGTTCAGGGGTTCATGGTGCAGGGGGTTCATGGTGCAGGGGTTCATTGTTCAGGGGTTCATGGTGCAGGGGTTCATTGTTCAGGGGTTCATGGTGCAGGGGTTCATTGTTCAGGGGGTTCATGGTGCAAGGGGTTCATTGTTCAGGGGTTCATGGTGCAGAGGTTCATTGCTGCCCCCAGGACTCCCTCAGGGTGCCAAATAAAAGCTCAGGATGAACAGAAAACCATTCTGGCTGTGTTCTCTTTCTTGTCCACCTTCTGTGACTGGAGCACTTGTTGCACTGCAGAAATCCTGTTTGTATTGTTGTTTTCGTTGTTGGTGAGGAAAAAATAGTTCTGGCTGCCAGTTAAGGAGCCTTTGTGTTTGTTCCAAAAACACCCTGCAGCTCTGTGCCCAGGAGTGACCTTGTATTTTTAGAACTACTTTTTTTTCTTCCCTTTAAAATTCCCCTCAGTATTCAAAAGTAATGGATGGCCCAGTAACTTGGTGGAGGGAGAAGAGCACCTTCAGCAGTTCAGGTGTGTTCCTGCTGACCACAGGAGCCAATTTGTGTGAAGTACAACCCCCCACGTATTCATTGTTATTTTATCCTGGCTGACATCACGTTGAGCAGAAAGGAGCAGTGTGACTTTGGTTTAAACATTACCTGGGACAGGTTGGGGAAGGAAGGGAGATCCCTGCATGGTTTAATGCTGATAAAACCTCAGTTACCCTTCAGCTTGTTTAAATTTCACTTCCTACATCAACAGTACAAATAATTAGGCAGAGAACATCTCATGTGGCTCCCTGTAGTGGTTTTATTTCCACTCCAATATCAGATCACTGCTAATTCCTTTGCATGATCTATTTGTCTTCTTTATTTTTCAGCTACATGAAAGTAACTACGATGCTGGGAAAGCCCTGCAGCGCTTGGTGAAGAAACCTGTGCCAAAGCTGATTGAGAAGTGTTGGACTGAAGATGAAGTGGTAGGAAATGATTTATCTCCTCCAGCCTTTATGGTTCACCTTGCTGCTCTTGCTTTTTATATGTTGTTGTTTTGTTTTTTGTTTTCCCTAAAGAGGTTATCTTTATGAGCAAGGAGAGGGCGGGTGTGTAAATAAAAACACATATGTGTGGGGATATAAATGAAAAAACCTGATCAGTGCATGACAGAATTGCTCGTGGAAAAGTGACAGGAGAAGAGTTTGGTTGGTGGGTTTTTTTTGCCTTGAGTGGGTCAGTTTTTAAGCTGGTTAATTGGTGAAACGTTTAAAGAAGTAAATGGAAATAAAAATGTCATCTCGTTAAGCTACTAATAAAGCTGGCAGTGGTGTTAGAAAATAGAACTGATGAATGGAGGAAACCTTCATGTTCTCTTAGTGACTTTAATTATTCAGGAGAGATTTCTGGAGCTGTAGGTTCTGTGCAAGGCTCTCAGGGAGTTGTTGCAGTGCATGACGTGTGCTCTGCTCTCTCCTCGTTTAAACCTTCCTGCAGGAGCTGGGCAGGGCTGGGCCAGCCCAGAGCCCAGTTTGGGGCTGCTTCCAGCCCCAACAAAGAGCCTTTGTGGCTGCCTGGAGCCAGGCAGGGAGGGAAGGAGAGAGGGAGGATCCAGTGCTGGTCCTGGCAGCCACACCAGGGCAGGGGCAGAGCCTGGGACACCTCTCCTGCTCATTTCTGCCCTCTCCTCTCCTGGTCATTTCTGCCCTCTCCTCTCCTGGTCATTTCTGCCCTTTCCTCTCCTGGTCCCTTGTGCCTTTTCCTCTCCTGGTCATTTCTGTCCTTTCCTCTCCTGATCCCTTCTGCCCTCTCCTCTCCTCTCCTGATCCCTTCTGCCCTCTCCTCTCCTGGTCCCTTGGGCCCTTTCCCTGTCCCAAAAAGGAGCTTTGTTCAGGGACTGATGCTGCAACAAACCCTTGGAGTGCTCTGCCCTGTGTTGGCCGAGTTTGGGTTGAGGTTGCTGCAGCCTGTGCTCTCTGCACACCTCCAGGGGTGAATTTTTCCTCTTTTTTTCTCTTTTCCTCCCTCCCTGTGTAGCTTTTTTTCCTCCTCTCCTCATTTTTTTCCATCAGCTGCCCTGAGCTGTGAGTGCTGGAGCTGCTGCACTCGGGGGTTTTGATGATCCACCCGTGTTAAATGAGAGAGAATTGAGCCTCACTGATGGAAAAAACCAAAGTTTATTGAAAAGTGAAGCATTACTGCAGAAGTGCAGCCTGTGAGCACAGAGTAATGATCACTGACTCCATAAATCATTGTCAGCCCCAGCTCATTTTATCATATTTGTTCTTGTTCTGCTCCATCCAAGTTTCCAGAAACATTTGGCAGCCCTCCAGCCTGGGCAGAGCCAAAGATCAAACTGTGCTCTTATTTATAGACAGCAAAGCTCCACCTGCACAGCCTCAGAGCCTCTTGGTCCCTGCAGCTGGGAGGCAGCTGGGAGCATTTTGGAGCTTTTGCAGGGGAAATTTCCTTATTGCAGGCCCTGGGAAAGTGAGGAGGGACTCTGCTGCCACAGGAATTCTGCAGTGAAGCGTTGGTCAGGAAATATTCAGGTGTCAAAGCCCAAGTCTGGCCAAGACAATGAAATTGTGGTGGCAGAATTAACTCTGTGTGTCCCCTTGAGCTCAGGGATGGAGCCTCCAGGGATGTGGGTGATAATCCCAGAGAGTTCTGAGGGAAAGGGAGACCCAGGCCCTTACTTGAGCCAGACTTGGAATTAATTAATCTCCTCCTGCAGCCCAGCAAGTGTGGCTTACTTAAATGTAAAGACTTAAATTTAAATTTTGCAGTTGGATAGATAAGCAGATCCCAGACCTGATGCAGAGCTTTGGTCATTTAACTTGAATAGTAAATAATAATAATAATAATAATAATAATAATAATAATAATAATAATAATACCACCACATTTAAAACTTCTTTTGTGGACTCTGAGCTGCCCAAAGACAAACCCTTTGTTTTCCTCAGAGCAGCTCTGCTGCCTGTGTCCAGACTGTGAGGCAGGAGCTGCTTGGCAGTGTCAGACCTGATGGAAACAAAGGATGGGAGTCGTGTTCTTTCTCCTGTGCTTGCAGCTGTTTAGATGGAATTAAACAGAGGATAAAATTGGCCACTGATTGAGTTAGGTGAGGGCTGTGCAAATACGAACACTGAGGTTTGTTGTCTCCCTCGTGTCTCTGAACCTGTGGCTGTTTTTAAAGCTTTTTTTGTCCCAGTATGTAAATCCAGAGGCACAGAGTGAGGGGCTGCAGCACCTCCTGCACGGCTGTGTGCAGGGGCAGCTCTGAGCAGCTGTTTCCTGTTTGTGAGGGCTCCTTCCCCAGCTGACAGCACCAATTTCCAGCAGAGATGTGACGGGCAGGGCTGGGTTTCCCTTGTCACCTCACAAATTCACTTCTGCGGGCAAGCTGCAGCAATTGTCACATTTAATACCTGGCTGAGGCGTGTCCTGAGCACACCTGAGCTCCTGCTGGGGCTGCAGTGAACATGGCAAGCAGGATGGAGCAGGGGGATGGTTTGGGGAGAGGCCAGGAGCAGAGTTGTCTTGGTTTAATACAGCTCGTGCCTCCTGCAGGTTTAAATCTCCTCTCAAATATTTGACCCCAGGCCAGGGGGTCAGGGCAGGGAGTTGTGTCTGCACCTGGTGCTCACCTCACAAGATGTCCCTTTCAGTCTCGGCCAGGTGTGGGGTTTGGGATGCAGGCAGAATCCTCCTGGGGATGGATGGTGCTGGTCTGGGAACTCCTGCAGAGCTGCTGTGGGAGTGGATTTTGGGAGCATGGGGTGGGTTTGGCAGTGCCTCTGTGGGAGTGGAGTTTGGGAGCATGGGGTGGGTTTGGCAGTGCCTCTGTGGGAGAGGATTTTGGGACCATGGGGTGGGTTTGGCAGTGCCTCTGTTCCCTCTCTCTGCCCTGATGATGAGGCTGGGTCCTTTGCACGGATCCCAAACCTGGAGCCAGGGTCAGGAGCTTCTTGAGCTGAGGTTCAGCTGAGCAGCCCCTTTCCCTGCTGGGTTCCAGTGGGAACATCTCCCAGGACAAACTGTCCTTATAAAATTGTCCACATTTCCACAGGACAGAATCTCCTCTGCAGAAATGGCTTTTATACCTCAGTGATGTTGAGAACAATTCTGAGCCTGCACTTGCTGCAGGTCCAGGAATGAGCTCCCATTTGGGATCAATAACCTGCCAAAGAGCTGTAATTTATACAGGGGACAGTGATCATCTCTGCCTTTGGTAACCTGATGGAAAGGTTTTCTGTCCTGGGGTGCTTCATGTGCTGGGAATGTGCAAGGAAAGAAACTGGTTCTGGCTGCTTCTCACCCAACAGCCCCAATTCCACCTCCCATTTTTTTCTCTTCGTTCAGAATGTGCTTTTTTCTCTCTCTCTCTCTTTATCAAAAGTTCTGACGGAATCAATGGGGCTCGCAGGAGAAAGAAACCCGAATCAGAACTAAAGGAACCTGCAGTTTATTAGGTTTTTAATTAAACATGATGAACACATTTTAAATACCACCAAGGCCTGGGGCTGAGCTGCATCTAATCGAAACAGATTAAGTCACCCGTCCACACTCGGGTAGTTATTAATTCTGTTTATTTATGCATGCTTGCTACGGGCAGAGTTTGCTGCTGCTCTGCTGCAGTTTATTGCACAGGGATGTTCTCCTGCATGGAGCTCTGCTCCTCATTAGCATGCAGATGTTGATTAGGAAGAGCTGGTGAGGCTTAATTTGAAGCACCTTTGGAACTCGGTGTCTTCCAAAGTTAAAGGAGATCTGGGTGAAGCAGAACTGGACCATTCTTTATTGGGCAGTTCCTCCTTTTGCCTCACGTTGTTCCATCCGTGTGAAATGCTCTAAAGGAAGTTCCTTGGGAAGGTTCTTTGGCCGTGTGCATCTCTGTGCAGAGCTGTCAGTGCCACCCAACCTGCCTTTTATCCTGAAATATTCTGCCTTTGAAATATTTTACACTGCTCTTGATGTCGAGCAGTGGAGGTAAACAACCTCCAGTCAAACAACCTCCTCGATTTATGTGCAGGGGTAGTTAATCCTGCCTGGTGCTAAACCTTAATTGGCCGTGTACATCCATTTACAAGTTCATAAATTTTAAAATATCCACACCTGGCTTGGGCTTTAACACCTTTATCATAAAATACAAGTGGAGATCCTTGTGCCAGGAAGGACAACGTAGAGCAAACTCCTTTCCTGATATGTTTGCAAGGGTTTGTAATCCAGCCTGGCAGGTCACGGAATTACTTATGCAAAACCCACAGACTTATTTGCTTGGCTTCTTTGCCTGGAATCATCCTCAAATGCCTCAGCCATCCTTTTTTTGTTTTTTTTTGGAGTGTGCGCTCATGAAAACATTGTTCTCGTGTTCTCCTTTGAAACCAGGCCTCTTCTGATGTGCTGGGAGACAGAGCTGCTTACTGGGGCAAAAAACACCATGAATTTTATTTACTGTTTATGTGGCAGCTGTAGAAAAGGGGATTCAGAGGCAGATTGAAACAGAGCCTCAGGAATGGTCAAGTGAGAGAAAAAAATCATCCAGGGGGATTGGAAAAGCAGGGCTGCCTCCTGGAGTGGGCTTGGAAGGTGAAGACAGCACTTACTGCTCAGTGGCATTGTTCTACCCACAAAAAATAAACGTTGCAGCTCTCAGTGGAGTGACAGTCCCACTAAATGAACATTTTCTAGAATTCAGTGATCAGCTGCGTTTGCACGTGTGATAATCAGTAAGAGTTGAAATTGAGCTGAGCAGTGAGGTAAAACTCAGATTGCTGTGGCCTTGCAGGACCTGTGCTGTAGGAATAAATAAGATTTTTAGCTTAAGCACGTGTGGGAAGGTCTTGTCTGTGTCTTATTCTAAGAGCTCAGAGTGGAAAAGAACCATCAGCCCTCCCAGTCAAAAGTGACCAGTGAAGGGTGAAATTATTCTGCTTGGGGGAAAAAGTTGTTATTTAAAGGTTGCATAAAATTATAGTTACTGAGTAGCTGGCAGGCTTACAAAATGCTGAGGTGCAGTACAGCTGGAAAACACAAGGTTTATTACAGCTCAAAAAGGGGAATTTGGTTTAAACACAGGTTCCTAGATGAAAGATAACAATCTTTTGTTTGTGATTAACTTGCATCAGTCTTTGATCCAAGCCCTTGTTGAAAGGGATCAATACTGCACATACAGCACCGAGTTTATTGTCAAGTCCTTTTGGAAATAAGGCAGTGAATTAAAAATCAATTATACGTGCAGAAAAGTTTGTGTAGGGCAATCAATCCTGTCCTTTTAGTTTGCCAAAAGATTCCATTGTTTAACCAGCTGTGAAAAGGAATGAATTTTAAAAGCCTCCAGCAAATGAGGGAGCCCAAAGGGGCGGGGGGAGAGATTAAAAAAAAAACATTATTTCAGCATTTCATGTTCAGCACAGACTCTTCAGGGATAAATCCATAAATCCTGTCCGTGACCTTGGCTCCAGAGTGGGTGATTTCACTGCTTCCCCTGATGCTGATCCTTGCCCAGCTGCCAGGGAAGTTGCTGCTGCCTTATTAACAACATCATTCTGGGGTTTGTTGAGCTGCCGTGTGCTTCTTGAGCCGCCCTCTCTCTGCCTTCACCTGCAATATTTTTACTTGTTGAGCCTTTCCCGTGCTGCTGGTCCCAAAAAACACCAGCACAGCTCCTTGTCCTGCTGGGAGCTCAGGAGCTGTTCCTGTGTGGGGCAGGAGAGAATCTCCAAACTGCAGCATCATCATGTGCCTTGAGCACAGTTTTGGTTCTGTGCTTCAAGCGCTTTGGTTTTCTGAAATTCTTTTTTTTTCTGGGAATTTTCTGTAAGCAGGAGGAATGTTTTGTTCTTCATCCCTTTTCCTAAGAGAGACTTCTCCTTGGTGTCCCTCTGCTCTGAGCAATGGCAGTGAAGAGCTTTTGCCTTTGTGTCACCCATGGGATTGGTCTGTGTGAAATGGTGTCAAAGGGAGACACAGCCCAGAGATAAAGGAGTCGTTTCCAGCCTCCTGAAGCTCAGAGTCTGTCGTTGTGGTGTCAAACAGCGTCACTTGAGGAGCTGCTGGCTGATTTTGCAGAGCAGGGGCTGCACTGCCCACAGCCCCCCGAGCTCCCTGCTGCCAAGGGGAGAGGGATCTGCTGCTGGCAGGATTAAATTATTATTATTAATTCCATAAGAAGCACGGCAGAGGTTGATTGCCAGAACTGTGGTTTCCATCTCATTTTCAGGGGCGTTTTAAAAAGCGGAGCTGGCTCGTGGTGCTCTCCACCACCCCTGAGTGTGCATTTCCAGCTGGGAATGAGCCCTGGGGATTGCCTCTGTCCCCCCAGAGGGCACAGGGCTGGGGTTGTTGGCAGACAGGGCCCAAGGAGGTGTTTTTGCTGGGCAGCAGGGTGGGCTGGGTGTCCGTGGCTCTGTCCCAGCCCCGGGGCAGAGCAGGAGCAGAGCCCTGAGCTGGGCACAGAAGATCCCTAAGTCCTGCCTGGACCATCTGGTGATGCCTGCCGGGGACACAGCTCCTGCCTGCACCACCCTGACCTTTTATCCCGATTTTATCTGCTCCGGGATCCGGAATCTGGGTTAAATATAACCTCCTGCTGTATCCTGTTCTGCTCCAAAAGGAAACTGAGTCATGACATGCCAAAGAGCAGCTGGGGAGTGCAGGGTTCATCACAACTGGGGGCTCTCTGAGCTTAAAAGCTCTTGGCGTGGCAGGAGAACCGAGGGAGGGATTGTAACTCACCTCTGGTGGTTGTGGTTAAAGTGCAATTGGAATATATTCATAAATAATGAAGTGATTTGATATTTTCTGGTTTCAGCGTATGATAGAAATCTGCAGTTTCTTTCCAAGGGATTTTGGCTTGGTGCAGGTTGATGCAGGTAAAAGTGTCTCCTTTTCAAGTGCTCGTGTTGGAATTACACTTCATGAGTCTCACAGAGCCCGGGAATGGATTACTTGACATGGCAAATGTCTGTTTTATTTTGGAGGAGTTGTTTGCTGTCTAAATGGCAATTTGCTGTTCCTAACAAGATTGCTTTACAAACACACACAAAAAAAACCCAACCCAACCCCTAAAACAAAGCCAGTGCAGACAGATGACAGCATTGTCTGCAGCTTGACAAGATGATATTTGATTTTTGATTTTTTTTTTTCTCCCTGGTAGTTTGGATCTCTGTCTGAGTCTTGACTTTGATTCTTTGTTTGAACACAGGGGCTGACAGCCCCAAACTTCACTGGACTCTCTGTGTTCTCCCCAACAGCTTAGCTGGGAATTATTCAGTCTGGCCCAGTGGCCATGGCAGCAGCAAATGACAAAACACTCTTCAAATGGCTGTAGTGACATAATTCCTATTGAAGAAATGTTGATTACTGTCACAATGTGGATGCTCTGTGTGCTTTAGTGCTCAGGGCTTATCTTTCTTGCACAACATAAGCAGTATGAATGCCAAAACACACCTCATTTGCAAGTGCTGTTTGCATGATAAATTTTTATTTTTCTAATCTCCCCTATCAACAGAACCAATTTTTTTTTTTTTTAATCTTTCCGATGACATAAAAAATGCATTTTAATGAAGCAAATTATCCAGCTTTGTCTCTTCTGTGTACGAGCGGGGCGGCCACATTCAATTAGGCTGAGAAATGATCATTTGTTCCATTACAGGCTGTAACAGAGCGAGTGCAGAGCCGTGATCCATCACCAGTTGCTCAGCTTCATGTTACTTTAAATCACTTGCCATCCTGTCGGGGGCTCGCAATCCTCCACGGGAGCCATTATTTAATTTAAGTTTGTAAAGGTGTCACTTGTTTGGTAATAGGCTGCTTCTCTAGTAGATGAATAGGGACTAAATATTCATCATTTTCTGCATCCATCCCAGATCCCTAATGAGTTACAGTGCCAGTGGAGCTGATGGTGCCACGGAAGGAATTGGACAGGGGTTGATCCAGGGGGAGGCCCCACACCTGGCAGTGGGGAAAGGCACTGTGCTGGGCACTGAAAGGCTGCCCAGGCTCTGAGGGACAGGGAGGGATTTTGCCTTTGTTCTGGGCTTCTTGGGGTGTTCTGGGCAGGGCTGAGAGCTGCAGCCGTGCTCCTGTGGCTCCCTTCCAGCTCAGGACCTTCCAGGATTCTGGGAATCCTGCTGCAGCTGGAGAGGCTCGGCTTGGGAGCCTGGCTCCACGTCCCTCCCCGAGCCAGTGTGATGGATTTCGTGTGATCTGCACGGAAACTGGGGTTTGGGGGTGGAAATTCCCCCCTGGAAGGGCGTTGGGGTCCATCCCCGAGCAGGAGATGTTTCCCCCTGACCCTGTGGTTCCCAGCTGGAGCTCCTGTGCTGTGCCAGCCCCTCTCTCTGCCCATGGGGAGCTGCCCTGTCCCTCAGTGCTGCTCCCTGCCCAGGAGGCTGCAGTTAAAACCCGCTGCTCTCTCTGCCCCGTGTTGTTTTTGTACTTGCAGCCTCGTGGTTGTGTTTTGTGGTGAAGGTTTTTGTGGTTGTGCTCCAGCTTTTCCCTCCTCTGGGTGCCTCCCGTGCTCTCCCCCCGTGGGTTTCCCCATCCTTTTGTCCTTCCCTCCTGCCTCAGCCTCTCCCTGCATCCCTCACATTTATTTATGGCTTTTAGGCTGCGTGGGGACATTGATCAGCCGGGCCTGGTGCATTTAGAGGAGGTGACAAACGACAGGGCAGCACATTCCCCTCCGGTGCTCTGGAATCACTTCAGCCCTCAAATCAAACATCCCATTTGCCACAAATTGGGGGAGGCAAAAGAGGGCACCTCTGCTTTATGAGGCTGCATATTTCATTGATCTGTTGGGGGAGGTATTGTCCAGGTCCTACGTGTCTGGGGAGGTAATTCCACAGCGTGAGCACCTCCTGCCCCTCTCCCCTGATATCCACCTCCAAGGTTTCCTCTCCAGCCTTCACCTTTGTTACAGCTGCCTTTCTGGTCTTTCATTTTCAATTCTTCCGTCATTTCCTCTCTTATTTGTGGCCCCTTTTTCACCACTGGCCCCATTCTCCCCCTCACTGGGGCTGTGTCCCTCAGCCTGGAATTTGATTTTGTCATCGCCAGTGTTTCTTCCACCCAGATTTGCATGCTCAGGTGTTCTGTGCTGCAGCCAGTGGCAGACTTACTCTGGGAGGAATTTAGGGAGTTTCCAGAGGTTGCCTGGTGTCATTTTGGCGAGGGTCAAAACCTGGAATTTGGATCTGAGTGCCTGAATTCCACCCTGGGCATGGCTGCAGCCCCAGCCCCTCAGTTAATGATTTACCTGGGAAGGCACCCACAGAAATTCCTGCCTCTCCTGAGGCTTCATTTCCATTTTGTCTCAGTATTCGTGGATTTGTTCATTGCTCCAAACTCTGGGCGCTCTTGAAGTGCTTTATTTGTTTCCTTCTGCCATTTGCATAAAAAAATCCCTGTTTGATGGCAGAACCTGTCTCCAGAATAATTGACAATAATGGTTGAAATCCCAGTGGAACAACATTTCTGTAGTAGGGAACTTCCACTGGAAACGCTGCGTTTGAGCCTTGAAGGATCACACAAGATATTTCGGGTAGTCCTTGAAAAGGAGCATGTCCAGCTCTTTTCTTTTTACTTCTTGTTCTTTGGTTTTGATGTACAAGAAAGCTTTTTGTATATTAGCATTTTAACAGCAGTTTAAAATAACAGCCAGAAATGAATCTCTTTGTGTACGGAAAAGGCAATCTGAAGTGTAATCAAAAGCTTTCTGTTGTCTCTTGTCAGCAGCACATTCTTTCGCTTTTCTGGGTCACAAATGTGCCAGACCTTTGTTCTGTTTAACTCTTAAAAGGCACCTTTAAAAAAATCATTTATGTAGAAAACACACTCAAATCGTTTTAGCTTTGTTTGAAACACTGAGAAACTGCTGATTGCAGGAGACAGAGCCTTGGATAAACAGAGAAAGCTCTTTTTTTGTCAGCCAGGGCAGGCCCAGGACTTGTTGCTCCCTTTGGAAGATCCTCCTGCCCTCAGCCTCTGTGCAGTGCCAGTGGTTTGGGAAGGGATCTCCTCCTCCTCCTCCTCCCACTCTGCTTTTAGTGGAGAAGAGAAAATTGCAAACTGAGAGGGGTCGTCTGTGCCTGCCTCCTCATCCCCCTGCTGAAATGTGGGGCCACAATAAAAAAAAAATTAAATATATTTATCAATTATATAATAAATATATGTTTTTATATAATAAATAATAATCCAGGAATTGTTCTTCCCAGAGTCCCTTCCCGAGGTGCAGGAAAGGAAAGGCAGGTTTCCTCTTCTCCTGCTGCTGCTTTAACACCCAGGCAGGGTTTGATCCCAGCCTCAGCTGCTCTGCGGGCTGGCCGGGGCTCAGTGTCTGATTTTATCTCCCTGAGGGGGTCACATCCCTGCTGCCACGCTGCGGGGTCACTGCGTGGGCTGTGGGGTCACTGGGATCACTCTGGGATTGCTGGGTGGTCTCTAAGATCACTGGGTGATATGTGGGATCAGTCTGGGATCACTGAGTGGTCTGTGGGATCACTGGGTGGTCTGTGGGATCACTCTGGGATTGCTGAGTGGTCTGTGGGATCACTCTGGGATCACTGGGTGATCTGTGGGATCACTCTGGGATCACTGGGTGGTCTGTGGGATCACTCTGGGATAGCTGGGTGATGTCTAGGATCCCTGGGTGATCTGTGTGATCACTGTAGGATCCCTGTGTGATCCCAGTCTCCCCACAGCTCGGCAGCAGTCAGGACTGGAGCAGGGGCTGTGTGTTCCTCACCAAGGCCTTTGGAGCTGGATTTCAGTGCCAGGGGGCAGAGCAGGCTGGTGGTGCAGCCCCTTGGCTGTTTGTCAGCAGCTCCCAGACATCCATCTGTCCATCCCTGCATCCCTCCTGCATCCCTCCTGCATCCCTCCTGCACAGTTGCCTGGCAACCCCGGGCACATCCTCCCGAGAGGTCGGGGATGATTTATCAGCAGGGCCACCATTTCATCCAGGGTGGGCAGTGACAGCACCCAGAGCCCACAGTCAGGGTGCAGTTAGAGTAAGCAAAAGGGTTCCCTGTTCAGGCAGGATAGATTCTTTTTTAGTATTGTTAATATATATATATTTTTGCCCTTTGGTTTTCCCCATCGGGGCTCCCCCACAGACACAGGTGAGGGGCAGAATGGGAATCAAAGCTTTGCTTGGTGCTTCAGCTGAACCTGTAATCTTTCTCCTTATAAAAATAGCTCTGGTAAAAACCCTGATGGGAAAATACAGCTGGGGTCAGCACAAAAGGTTAGCAACACCCTGACAGCTCCAGGCCCGGGGTGAAGGAAGAGCTGAATTCTCCTGCAGCCCTGGAAATGTCTGAGAGCTGTTGTGTCACCTTCAATATCATGTTGCCTTTCATGCAGCCTCTTGCATTGATCCCTGGCATTAAACAGAGGAGGGGAAGAGGAGTTTGGTAGACTGGCATTTAGGTAGTGGTGCATGCTGTGGTCACAGGAGGACTCACCCCCGTGAAACATCACCTTCAATAAAGTAAATGGGAGCAGAGTGGGGCAGCCTTTGGGGTGGGCACCTCACTTCAGCCCCTTGTGCTGGCTGGAGCCTTTTCCCAGCCTGGCTGTGAGGAGGGATGGGCAATCCGTGCAAAAGCATGTTGACAAGAGCATTTGTGTGTGTGTGAGGAGGCAAAGAGGAGAAAAAGGATGATGAATCCACTCTGACCTCCTGAATGGCAATATAAATACTTTATTGAAAATTCTAAATAAATGTGTTTGTAACCAGTAATCCTGCTCTGCATGCAATCTCATTTAGCCAACTGGGTATGCAAATGTGCTATTAATGTGTTTGCATCCAGTATAAATACACAAATCTAATCTGTTTATATATGTCATTTACACACAGCTGTGCTCACGCTCACTTAATACCAATATTTCCAGCCAGAGAGAGGTACCATGGGAGCTCCATTGTTCCCAACAAAGGCAGCTCCATGGAAGGGGGGTCATTATCATCCAGGATCTTTTGGCATTCCCTCGGGGGAGGCTGCTAATGACTCTGTCTGTGGGTACTGGGAGCTCAGGCTGGGAGGTGCAAAGCTTTGGGTTCAATCCTCCACACTTGGGGCAGCCTCTCCCTTTGCAGGGTGATTTTTCAGGAAGACAAAGCCGTGCATTGGGGAGAGAGAGAGCGAATTTGTTGGGCACCTTGCAGGCTTTCAGCTGATGTATTCCTTGTCAGTTTGTTTAGAGAGGACACTTGATCTCACGGCAGATGGCCTGGGGAGTGTAAGGTCTGTGTCACGGGTGGGTGACCAGGGCTGCACTCTGCCCAGGGGCCTGGAATTTCCAGTGGCAACAGCCATGCCTTGTAATGCAGAGCGGTGTCTAATGAAGACCACCAAAATACTTTGGTTTTCCCTGTCTTTGAGTGAGAGAACTGGGTGAAAACATTTTATTTGCAAGTATGTCTATATGTGCTGCGCACTGAACAGAAGTTTTACAGCTTGTGAGGATCCAGAAGTAAAGATGCTTTCGTGTATTTAGTGTTTACCGCCTGTTAACGTTGAAAAGCCCATAAATTTTCCTACTATATTTATTATAAAACTTGAACGTGCATATTAAATATGGAAGGTGGTGACAACTTCCACTGGCATCTGCCTAGAAAACCTCAGGCCTTTCCAGACATGCACTGAACCTACTGCTTTCATAATAGCAAAGTCTCCCTTTTTGTTTGCTTAGAATTAAGGAAAAGGCTGAGAGGAGAACTTGCTGTTCTTGGACATAGGCTAAAGAGGTGATTTGATTTTTTATTAGAAAGATTGAGAAATAAAACCCCTCATTTCCTGGATTGAGAAAGATCAGAAGAGGCCCTGTGTGTTTGTAAATGTTTCGCGTTACACAGTGCTCTTCACTCATTAACCAGGTGGAAATCATAGGGAGGGAATGAAACAGCACATGGAATTTCTTAGAGGAAATGCATTCGATCTAAACTGGATTGCAGCACCACGTCAGAAGGGACACGTCGGTAGCAGTGATAAATTTGCAGGTTGATCAGAGCTGTGCTGCCTTTCTGGTGGTTTCAGCTGGAAACCTCCAGCTGGAGATTGATTAAACAGGTTATTTGTTGTTTGTGCAGTGGCTGCTCCGGGTGCCCGCTCTCAGCACCGGCTTTATGTGGGGTTTTGGAGGCAGAGCAGCTCAGCTCCCTGTGACACCCGGGCTGTGCAGCAGTCCCCGCTGCCAGGCTGTAATCTGGGGATAATGGAAACCCTGACGCACGAGCTGAGCACTGGCACTGCCAGCCCCGTGACAAACGTGCCAGCTGAGCTTTGTCAGGCACGGCAGAGTGCCTTTGTGTATCTTGTCAGGAGATTTGTTCGCCGGGATAAAATATGGGACCTGCAAAGTAACACACGGGCAAAACATTAACGTGCTTGTTCCTTGTTCTCCCCGGGTTATTTATAGCTGCCTGTGTACACGCAGGATGCTGCAGCATCTAATGCATGTCATCAAATTATCAAATGGGATTAGGAGGCCTCGTGCTGGGGCTGGGCAATAGCCATGGAAACCACTCCATAAAACAGAACCGTGTCTGTCAGCACCGGCCGCCCCACAAGCCGTGGGATCTCCTAAAGCTGCTCCGCAGCACTCATTACCCACAGCACTTTTTTTTTTTAATTGTGGCACAGTTTGTCTTCAGTGAGCAGCACAAACAATAATGCTGACAGGATCCTGTCACGAGCAGTCTTTTAAAGTTAAACAGAAGTGCTGAAATTGAAATGTTTGTCCTAAAAATCCAAATGATGTACTTGTAAAAATGAAACCGTTGTGCTCCAGAGCCACTTCTTATCCAGACTTATGCATAGGTCTGAGCCTCGTTGTTCCCCCAGCCCCGTGTCTGAGGCTATTTTTGCTTGGCAGCTGTCACTCTCAGAGGCCTCCTGTGAGCAGTGCAGCATCTCCTGCAGCATGGACGTGGAATTTGGTGCATGTCATTCGTGCAGGGGGGAGAGCAAATTCAATCAGTGCCAGGCAGTCTGCTTTGTGAGACACGGGGGAGCAACAGGTCACCTCTGATTTGGTGTGCAACTATTTCGTTCTGTTGTATTTAAAGCCATTTTGAGGTCTCTGTTGGGCTTGGCTTGGTCAGGAGGAGTAGCTGCTCTTGCTGCAGGGAGAATTGGGGCATGATGCCTGAATTAATGGAAGACGAGAATAGGAAGGGGGATCTGAAAGTGGTTTTCAAAAAAGTATTGTTGAGCTTTAGAATTTCTGTCTGAGTTTCTGAAATTATTTTTGTGTGCTTTGTTGTTAGTTGTACATTAAGAAGTCTCTGTCTTGCCTTTCCAAGAGGCACAAAGCTCCTTTAGAGTTGGGTATCTCACAGTGCCTCAGTGGCCCAGGGACAGTTCTGTATGACATCAATAAAAGTGACAGCAGAATTGACTTCATTCCTACTTGGAAATTTGGAACAGCATTCCGAGGTCCCTCTGATTCTGTTACTCAGATGGGCTCTGCATTTCCAGTAGGACTTCTGACATCCCATGGGGTCAGAGGGAAACAGTTTGTCATAGGTTTTATTAATAGAGTTGAATCACAACACAAACCAAATATAACATAGTTTGGTTTAAAGGGATCTTAACAAATAAATTAAATGGTTCCCTAAGAATTCAAGTGCACCATAGAAAGTCTTGGGCAAAATAAGGAATAGGACTTGGGTGTTCTCATTTTATACCATGGATCAGACTGAGCTCTCCCGTTTCCCTGAGCTGTTCCAGCTCTGGTTTCTCCTCGTTCCCTCCAGCTTTTTCGGTCCCCTTTTGCTGTGTGTGCTGTGAAGTGATGCTGCAGAGGCACCGACCCTCTGAAGCAGTCCTGGAGGCAGCGATGGCAGAGCAGGCACAGAGCAGTTCCCTTTGCAGTGCCTGCCTTTCCAGGTTTCCCCGTGTAGCTGCCTTCCATCCTTTGTGAATCCCTGCAGAAGGGATTGCGCTGCTCTCTGGGACGCTGGGAGTGGTGTTGGGGCGTGTTTTGTCATTGCTGCTGCCACCTTCTCTTGCCCAGAGCACCAGCCAGAGGTTTGTGGTGCCAGGGGAGCGACCCACCCACCCCAGAGTAATGAGAATTCCTTGGGAAAGTTCACCTGGTAAAAATACGAGCGCATTAGGGCCCAGCTGTACTCTGCGGGCACTCAGTATCCTGCTCTGCAGGTACTTGGGTGACTTCTGCCTGCATCTAGGGAGAAGTCCTTGCTCTCAGTAACATTTTGGGAGCTCAGACACCCCTTAAACGCTTAATTCCCGGGTGCTGCGTTGGCTGGTTTGGAGGGAGCAGGTGGGTGTGAGTGAATCCCCCACTGAAAGGGACTGTAATCTCCAAGCCTTTACAAGCAGTGGTTAATTCTCATCTCAGTGGCCCCGGGCACGTTCTTGGCGAACTCTGCAGTCAGTCGTGCTGGTTTTGAGGGTCAGGGTTAGGTGAGGATAGATCCCTGTGGGAGAAAACCTGCGGGATCCTGAGGAGGACATTCCAGAGAGGCTCTTCCCTCGCACCCAGGGCTGTGGTGGGAGCTGCTGAGGTGCCCAAAGCACCATTGATTTTGAATTTACAGTGAATTTACCTTTTACCTCCTGCCCTTCCCAACATGGAAAAGCCTCTGATCGCTGCCCACCTCCTTCCAGCAGATGTTGGCAAAAAAAAGATGAGATCCAAAAATAAGTGAAGCTAACTTGAGGCTCGCTTCCCTTCAGGGAATTATAAAATCTCATCTCCCTTCTCTGGAATAGTAGGGCCCACGTACTCAGCATCCATTATCATTTTTCCAGACAGAATTTGTTATTTCCTCGTTGTTTTTACCTGTCCACAGTGCTTATAGGAAAGGCCTTTTAGTTTTTTGCTTGTTTCTTGTTATGAAATTAAGAATGCTCATTTCCCTCCTTTCTCTGGAATAGCGGAGCCCCACACACTCAACATCTCCTATCGGTTTCGCGAGCAGAAATTTATTATTTGCTCGTTGCTTATACCTGTCCACAGAAAAGGAAAAACCCTTTTTCCTGCGGTGTTCACAGGGAAGGCAGCAATCCTTCTCTAGAACATCCCTTCCAGAGAGAGAGAAGCACTTTTTGTTCAGCCTTAAACCTCCCGGCGCTGGTGCGCGGCGGGGACGTGCCGGGGGGCCCTGAGGGGCTGAGGGAAGGAGACGGGAGGGAGAGGCCGAGCAGGAGAGAGGAGGGAGAGAACGAGGACAAGCAAGAGGAGAGAAGGGAGAGAACGAGGCCGAGAAGGGGAGAGGCCGAGGACAGGCAGGAGAAGAGAAGGGAGAGGCCGAGAGCCGAGCGGAGGGAGCGGTGCCGGCGGCCGGGGGCTGCTCGGCGCCGGGAGCCGCTGAGGGGCAGCGCCGGGAGCCGCCGAGGGGCAGCGCCGGGGGCCGGGGCCGGGCGGCGGGGCCGGGGGCGGTGTCGGGGCCGAAGCCGAAGCCGGCGGGCGGAGGAGGAGGCGGCGGCGGTGCCGGGGCCGGGCCCGGGCCCGCGGCTGAGGGGGGCCGGCGATCCAGGCCGCCTTTTGCGGCGCGCCCCGCGGAGCCGCCCGCCCAGCCCCGCCGCCATCACACGCTGGGCGCCGCCGCCTCCGCCCGGGCCCTGCGCTGCCGCTGCTCCGGGGCTCGGCTCCGCTCGGCCCCGCTCCTTTCCCCCCGCTCCTTTCCCGGCCCCGGCCCCGCCGAGGACAGCGGGGGCTGCCAGCCTTTAACCCCTGCGGCAGCTGCCCGAGCCCGGCGCCCCGCATCGCCCGGCCCCGAGCGGCCCCGGCAGCGCCCGCTGTCTCACCCGCTCCGGCGGAGCTGCCAGCGCTGCCGGGCGGACGTGTGGAGAGGGGATGCGGTTGGGATTTTTTCGGTGTGTTTCCTTAAAGCCTTTTCTCCAGCCCGGTTCGGAGCCGTGAGGGTGCGTTCGCTTCCCCGGCAGAGCTCGGGCTGCCGGCAGAGCTCGGCTCCGCTGCCGAGTCACGAGCAGACGTTTGGGGGAATTTTTTAATCTTTTTTTTTTATTATTTTTGCATTTTTTTTTCCTGCTGCTGACACGCTGTTTTTTTGTTATCTTTTATCACAGAAACGGTTTATTAAGGGGTTGAGGCAGTACGGCAAGAACTTCTTCAGAATCCGAAAGGAGTTGCTTCCCAATAAGGAGACCGTAAGTACATTTGGACTTTATGTAATTCGCTTTTTCCTCTCGCTGCTTCGCTGTTTGATCTTGCGAAACTCTTTCCTTTTTAGCCCGAATTCTCCTCAGATAAACGGAGGAGAAATCCAGAGCCAGCTGCCGATTTTTAGTGCAGTTTTTAGGTCTTGGGCTGTGAAAGATGTTACATAAAATAATCGTCATGGCTGGACGGAGCCACTGAGCCTGGGTGAAAGTGTATTTATGGAGACCGAATCTAATTTTAAAATCCTGACATTATGACGGGATAATACGTTTTGTGTCACCCGGTGGGGCTCGAGTGGCATCGGGTAATTAAAGAAAAGCTCAACCAACCCACAGCGTGTGGCACAGCCCCAGCCTGGGACCCGCACGGAGCCGGCCTCTGATTAACTCTTCCCCTTCCCTGGGCCTGGCGTTTTGGGGATGGATCCGCGATCCCTGAGCTTCTCAGGGTTATATAAACCCTGTCGTGCCCCCCGAAATCCCGGCAGGGCTGCGGGGACACGGGCAGGGGCCGCTGGGGGACTCCTGCAGAGGGGACAGGGACGCCTTGGGAGCCCGGTCACTTCTCCGTTTGTCCTAAAGGAGCCTCGGGTCGTGTCCTGCAGGTGTCCTTTAACTGCGGGGAGCCTTCGGGAAAGTGGTTTCGTTTTTGTTCTGGCTTTAGGAGGGACGTAGCTCCCTGAAAATGGAGTTGGATTATTTCCTAGCGCTGTGTTATGTGGAAAACACTGATTTAAAAGCGTCACAGAGTGTTTAGACTTGTAGGTGTGGAGTCTGGATGTGCGCTGGGGAAGAGCATTGCTGTAATAATATTTAAAAAGCTCTCAGTTTCTGTAGGATGATTCCATTCTCCTCGGGGAGGTTCTGGTGAGACAGTGCTGTGATAACACAAATCTTTGGGTGGTAAATAGTAACACTCCGTGAGAGTTAAAAAGGAAGGGGAGGATGAGACAATTACGAGTTCACTCGTTCTGGTGAGAGAGGAAATTGGGATTTCTGCTCAAGTGTTGGTGGGCTGGAGGATTCTGTTGGATTTTGAGGCGTGGAGGCCCAGTGCTGGAAAGGTGACAGCTGGGAAGGAATGCTGGAGTGGGATGGATCTTCTCAGCACCTGACAAACCCAGCAAAGACATAGCATGCCTTTTCTTCAGAGTACCTCCTGCAATGGATGTAGAACAAATCAGTGTTTGCTTTAAAAATGAATTCTGCTGATGGCAGGGTTGCTGAGGGGCAAAAGTCCTCTTCTAGGTTCGAGTGATGACAGCTCTGAAGTATACTGTGGTTTTATAAATTGAAATTTGTATTTTAAATATGAAACAGTGGGGAGGAGGAGTTTGTGATGGAGAAAAACATTGTGCAGGGGAAGGAAAAATAAAAACCTGAAAAATAAAGAGGTAGGAGCAGGTGCCTGCCCCTGTTTGTGCTACTTCACTTCTTACATTGGAGCCTGGGCACTGAGCTTAGGGGTTTTGTAAAACTTCTGCAAGTGGTGCTAAACCTCACACGAGGTCTCTTTTTTCAAGTGTTATGTTTTTGTTTCATTAGGTCTAATTTTTTACTACAGAGAAGACTAAATATTAGGTCTGAGCTGTGGGAAGGATCATGTTGATGGGTTTGGGCTCAGAGAGGTTTTTTTTTAGCCCCTGTGGTAACTGATCTACAAATAACCTTTGACCTACAACGGGTTGTTTATAATCTCCGCTTCCTATTTTTGCCCACAGGCCTCACTTCTGCTTTCTTTAATTCCCAATCTTTTTCAGCCCAAATTTAAAGCTGTTTTGCCGTAGGAAGATACTGGAGGATAAAGGCTGCAGTAAATATTTGACTGCCCAGTTCTGCTTCTGTTCCTTGAAGTGGAGTAATGAGTAATGTAAATGACAAGGCTGTGGGATTAATTTGTCTGCATTTTTTCATCACCAGAATAATTTCAGATACTTTGCCTGCCATTTTTCTGTTGCAGTTTGAAGTCACCTTGTAGCAATTCCAGAAACACCAGAAAAAGGCTTTATTCTCCTGTTCAGCCTCCATATTAACATCAGTGAAACTCTAAAAAGTTGTTATATGGATACTAAAGCAACTTTAGCTACTTAAAGATGTGTCAGAGGCACTCTTGGAGTGACTTGCCCTGGTGGCTCTTGGACATCTGATTTTCCCTCCTGGTCACTGAAGGTTGTGGGGAGAGGACCCAGGGGGTTCTGCAATCCCCATTAAAAGTTACATCTCATTGCCATGATTTTTGTAAAATACATCCTTTTCTAGACCCTTCACTGGGGGAAAATTCTCCCTGATTTCACCCTGAACCCTGTGGCTGGAGCATGGAAACAGTGGAAGAAAAGCCCTGCAGCAGAAACACAGGATTGTTGTAGAGGCCAGGCCTATTTTCTGTTAAATCAAGCTGGGGCTGCTGTGCAGAGAGTCAGGAGATAGAGGTGAACATGACATTGTATTTCTTTTCTACTTTGGGAAGGTGTAAAGTGGCCGTGGTGAGGGATGAGAATTAGGCCATCCTGTACTGAGCTTTCACAAGTGTGTTAAGGAATGTCCTATTTGGGCTGTGCCTTGGCTTTTTTCCCCTGCACTATCTTTGGAGAAAACCCTGTATTTATCAATGTGCATTTTAACTAGCTTAACACAGTTCTTCAGCAGCTTGAAAATCATTTCTTCTAAATGAGTAGTCCTCAAGGAAAAAAAAAAAAAGCTTTATGAAAGAGAATGTTTATTCCATATCAAAGGTGTGTTCGGGTCTTCACTGGGCTGGTTTATTTGGCATTTCCAGTTTATTTCCATGTTTGTGTCCGGGGGGTTCCCAGTGGACGTGGGAGTAAAGAACTGCAGTGGATGAAGGCAGGTGCTGCTTTAATGTTGGATCAGTGTTAACCTGCTCGTGCTCGGGAGGAAAAGTGTAGGTGAGCCTTGAGATTTCTAAATGAAACTTCTGAAACTTCCTTGGGTTTCCACTGAGCTGTCTGAAATGCTCCTTCTCCTCTGTTTCCATGTGGCTTTCTTCCTTTTCTCTTCCCCGGGGTGGTTTTCCCGTGGTGGCAGCTGACACAGCTGATGAGCTGCCCTCTGCTCTCCTTTGGTTCCTGCTTTGCAGCACTTCTGACTCCTCTTCGTGGGAAGGAGTAAATTGTGGAGGCTTTTCAGTGACATGAGCAGTTTTCAATAATTACTTTCATTTAAATTCCCGTGTTGTGAGAGTGAAAGGTGCACAGCTGGCAGCAGTTTCCTTAACTATCTGGTTTGGCTTTAAATGTGGTTTTATTCCCTTCCCATCCACCCATTTTGGGATAATTTGCTGAAACTTTGTGATAATACAGGATTTTCTGAGTATTTAACATTCTGCTCTGAATTCTTTAGATGATTACACTGAGCTACTTGAAATTGAGAGTTTTAGAAGCACCAGCATTGTGATAGGCCTGAGATAAAGGTACTTAAATGCCTCCAAGGTTGGGGATTGCCTTTCTGTGCTCATGGAAACAGCTTTAACTCTGTGTTGGCTTCGTGCAGGAGGCGAATAGAGACAGGGAATGGAGGGTGCCAGGTCCTGGTATCACCTTGCTGGCCTCCAGAGCTGGCTCCTGCTCCTCAGCCTGTCCTTGTGCTGCTCTCAGAGACGCTGCTGGGAGCCTCAGGCTGCACTTGCAGTTTGTTTGGGCTGTTCAAGGCCACAGTCCCAGCAGGAGCAGAGCTGTTTCCCTGTGGCTGGGGCTCCTGCAGCCTGCTTTGTTTCAGATTTCCAGTTTATTTCCATGTTCATGGTGTTGTCTGAGCAGTGGAGCTCCAGCCTCGTGCCCCCAGAGATGGGGATGTGTGTGACTGTCCCTTTGCTGGGGTCAGGAGTGATGTCCTGTGCCACACTGTCACCATGGCCTTTGCTGCAGCTGAATTGAGATTTCGGAGCCACCTGGTGTCTCCTGGGGATGGACCTGAGCACTTTGGGCCCTTCTCAGGGCTGGGTGAGAGCTCTGGGAGTGTTCTGGGGCTCTCCAAAGGCTCCTGTGTTCCCGGGGACAGCCCTGGCACAGTGCTGGGCACGGTCCCTGTGCCCCTCTCCTCCTGGCAGCCTCAGCTCCTCAGCAGCCCTGCAGGAAGCCCAGGAGGAGAACAGTGCATCTTTGTGCAGACTCTGGGCTAATTTTGGGTTGAATTTCCCTGTTGAGCACACAGGTATCTGTGGTGTGTGTGATTGTTGCTTTGGCTGCTGAGCAAGGGATGACAGAGTGCAATCGAAAGATCTTGCCTCTGGCTGGATGCTCCTTTATTTAGCTCTAAAGCACAGTGTAAACAGGAGTTATGAATATTGGCTGTTTCCTGACATTGAAGTACCTGCAGTGTGCTGTATTTATGCACATGAGAACTAAATATGCATCATTTCTTTAGGAAAAATGGTCTCTCTTCTGATAGTAAAATCTTCCTCTTCAAATTAAATGCTGCTGGGACTTACCTCAGAGACTAAATAAGCTGTGCTCTGTTAATGTTAGGAGGCAAAACGAGTGCAGTGTGAGCTTTCAGCATAAACTTCTGTTTAATTTTAGATTGGGGTTTAGATAAACAATTTTATTCTTGCCTCATTAATGCTTAATCTTGTGTTACATAATACACAATATTGGCTTCCTGAGTAGCTCTTAAATATAGTGCAAATGTGTAGTAGCTGAAAGGTCAGTGCAGTTACCATATGTGCAGGCTGGCAAGGTGGCTGTCCCCTCTGAGGACACGCAGAGCCCTCCCCATGTCACTCCTGATGGCAGCCAGCAGCCCCAGGAATATTTGTGCAAGACTCTCCTGAGCAGCCCAAAGGTAGAGCTTCTCCCTCGACACGATTGTTCACACAGCAGAGTGCCTTTGATCAAAGGAGGGGGATAATTAGATGAATATCTCTTGGTCTCTTGGTATAAAGTGATTACTTAGCCCCACATTGGCTTTTTAATATTTGCATTTAGTGGTGAGCCTTGTTTGTAGCAGGAGCTGCGTTGTGGCTGTGGCGTGGGCTTTATCCCTGCTCTGCCCTCCCCAAGGAAATCTGGTTTATTTGAGGCCATATTCCCCTAATGATGGAATATTAATACAGTGCAGTCAAGCCACATTATTTCCTGCCTTGTCTTTGCTGCGGGAGCGTTCAGAGAGGGACAAGCTGTGGAAGCCTTTTCTGTTTGAAAGCTGAACCTTTTTCTTTAATAACTTGTTCTAGCCTGGATGCAGTCAGAGCCGAAATTTTCCATTAGAGTTTGAAGCGACTGCCAACATAAACAGCCACTGCTTCTTTTCATTTCATCCTGCTCGCTGCTGCTGCTGCTTCCAGAGCGTGGCCATTGCAGGCACAGGGCTTTGCTCCTCTTCACACGGGGCTTGTGGGCTCCACATTGCCCCAGGGATTTCAAATGATGGGCTGGAGACTTTTTTTTTCTTTAGTCACAGCAGAGATCCTACTGGGCTTCAGTCCAGTTAGCAAAAGGGGCAGAGGCAGCAGTTGCTTTTCCTGTGTAAGTGAAACCACCGAATCATTTGCATAACAAACTCTTCTGGAAGGGAACTGCGCTGCCTTCTTTTGTGTTTTTTTCCTGTTTTTGTGAGCGTGGCTGTCTGAGCTGAGGGAGGAAGAGCAGTGCACTGATGTTTGACTCCAGGTGAGGCAGGGTTTGACTCAAGGTGAGGCACTCCGTGCTGCTCACCAGGAGCAGGGCAAGGGAAGCCAAGGAATGCAATGAAATGCTGAGCTCAGATGGAGATATTCCTGAATTTAAGTGGCTCTGAGCTGAGGGCTGTTTGCAGAGGGATGTTCAGTGTGTGCGTTCGCTGTGATCTGGTTTGCTTTTGAAGGTTTAACTGTTAAACCTATTGCAAATGTCAGAACTTTATTGGCTCATAAGCCAGGAGGTTTGGAAAGGTCTTTAAAGAGACGTAAAGGTTTAACTCACACACACCGTGGTGTCTTTGTTCGTCTCTAAAAGGGGTTCCAGGTGCTCAGGTGAGCCACATCTCCGTGGTTCATACCTGTGTGTTCCTTAGAGCCAGTGCTCTGAGTGTACCCTGTGAATTCCCAGCTCCTGGAGGGGAATTGGCTGCCTCTGAACAGCCCTTTCACCTGGCCTGTGCCACGTGTGTGCCCCTTGATTAATGATTGATTAATGACTGGCTCCAGCTTCCAAAGACCAAAACACCCCTTCCCAAACCTGCCTGTCTCGATCCCAGCTGAAGCGAGCAAAACCCAAGGAAGAAAGTACCTGAAATGTGCTTTGTTTTTATTGTTTTCATTTTAAATCTCTTAAGCGTTCTCTTAAGAGAATAAGAGGATTAATTTTCAGTTGTATCCTTTTACTTTTGTGTTCCAAAGGTAATTTACAGCGTCATCAGCTCAAAACATGAGCTGCTTATTTGACTTTCTTCCTAAGAAACCCTCAGAGATGGAGAGCATAAAAGCAGAAGGTGTGTTCACTGTGCCAGCTGGACTCTAGAATTGACTTCAGCATGGGCAATAAATCAGCTCTGCACTCCAGTGGCTTTTTTTTTTTTATTATTTTACATTACAAGATTGGATCTCATTGTTTATTTTTCTCTGAAGGTTTAGAGGTAGGTAGGAGTAAAATATTGTTGCAAGTAAAAGAGGGCCATTAGGCAATTGCATCGAGTCCTGTCAGGGAGCCAGCAAGGACAATTTCTGCTTTGTAGGGAAAAGTCTGTAGTCAAAGATACAAGCCAAGATTATTTGGGTAATTGATACAGTATTGTCTGAGCCTTCCTCAGCAACTGAGGGAACACAATGCTGCTCCTCAGAGTTCTGTTCCACTGCATTTTCCTTACTTTCTGTTTATAATTCACCATCCTCAGGAATTTCGGTTTGTTTGTTTTCCTATTGTGAATTCTCTTCTGCATCTGTGCTGAAGGGTATGTGTGACTCTGGTCAAAATGCTTTTTGTTCATCAACAGCTGTATATTTATTCTGTATTTTCATTCCCTGTGAGAAAAACCAGCAGCTTTTCTTCTTCCCTGGCAGTTGTCAGATTGTATCAAATACTCAGACATCAACCCTGAGGTCCTGTGAATTGCAGGTACATGAAATAGGTGTCTGCTAAAGGATTTGTGCAGTTTATTTTCATGGTTGAGAGTCCCAGCCTGGCAAGACTCCTCTCCACGGCTGCCATGCATCAAACCCTTCCTGGTGTTTGTTCCCCATCCAGTCAGTGACTGAAGATGTGCTTTAAAACCTGAAAATGGCTTCCAGAAAGGCAAAAATAAACCAGGCATATCAGCAGCAGTGCTGTTTGTGGGACATCCTGTCCCAGATCAGTGCTAATGTTTTAAAATCTGGGTAACTCCTGGAAGAAATGAATCTGTATAATCCCGCCTGGGGACTGACTTTTGAGATGGCTTAGGAGAGAAATGCTCTCCAGGTAATCCTCTGTGTGCTGCTCACCGTGTGTATTTACAGAGTGTGAGACACAGATTACAGTTTCAAGAGCTACTGCAGCAGTTTGCTTTGAATTTTCGAGTTCAAGGAGTAAATAAATAGGAAACAGCTTGGATTTGTTGTGAGCCGTGTTCCAGGGGAGTCAGAGGAGTTCTGCAGAGCAGAGTTTGGCTGCTTAAAACACTCAGGGCTCGTGTGGGGTTCACAGAGCAAACACCTGGGGCAGAGGATTGTGCACTAGGTAAAAACCCCTCTGCTGGCAGAGAATAAAGTGTACTTTGAGTGTGCACGGAGCATGGAGTGAACTTCATTCTTCCACAGGAGATCCCTGGGCTCAGCCGTCACCTCCCGCCGCTGCTGGCCCCATAGGAGCAGCACCCACTGCCTTCCCCCGGCTCCAAACCGGCCCCCAAACACATCAGTCACTCCTAAAGATCCTCTAACGTGCTGCTGGAGCTGCGAGGGAACACAACAACAACTCCAGGAGACAGATGCACTCATTTTGTCAGCTTTGTTTCCAAGCAGCTGTAAAAAAGAAGCAGTGCTTGATTGCTGGGGTTTTTTTGCTGCTTGATTTTTTGGTTGGTTTTTTTTTTCATGCCAAGGAAGACTCCCAGGAATTACAGAGATGGTGGAATAAAGTGAGAGTGAGGAGTCAGAATAGAGGCTGTGCCATAGGGGAGGTGATGCAGTTTGTGGATAGAAGTGGCTCTGTAAGCATAAAGAAACGTTTAACATCACACATCGAAATCTGCTGCATTTGCTTTTGCTTTGTTTTTCCTTTCCATTCTGGATCTGAGGGGAAAACGCTTAGGAGTGTGATAGAATTCAGATTGTCAGGACATAAAGATGCTGGTGATTACTCCTAGGTGAGGCTGATGTCATTTTGGGTGAAGTTGTGTTTTCTCCCAGCACAGGGAAGGGAGGGTTCCTGTTCTGCGGGGAGGGCTGTAAGTGTCAGCCAGAGCCCTGCACACCTGCACCGGGGTGGATTTATGGATAGACGGGCTGTGGAGGGGTTCCTTGCCCTGCCAGGAGGTGCATTGATGTCTCCTGGTGTGTGGAAGAGCTGTGAAATGCTCAGGCTTTGGGTTTCCTCCTCCTGCGGGTGAGGAATAAGGATCTTTGCAGGGCTGGGATCCCCCATTTGTGGTGTTCCTGCCTTTTCCCTGCAGTCAGGAGGGGCTGCACCCTGCAGGACAGAAATGCTCCTTCCCTCCCTGCTTCAGGCTGGTGATGGCACAGCAAACCCTGAGTGAGCAGAACAGGCTGCAGACAAAACCTTCTGCTGCTTGCATCTCTTTTTCGAAATCCCAGGATGTTTCCTTCTCATTCACATCGTTCAAGGTTAAGTTTGTCCGTTGCCCTTCTCTTTGCCATAAAGAAACTTTGTGAGTTTAGGAGCTGGGGAGGTGTAAGTGAAGGAGCTGCTCTCGCAGTAATTGCCGTGTTTAGGAAAGCAAGTGTTACAAGAACGGTGACAAAATCCCAACTGCTGACGGTGGTGGTTGGGAAATCCTTCCTGACTCTGGTCACCTGGCATGAGGAGCACTGAGGCAGGGAATATGGTTTGGTTTAGGCTACCAAACTCCTGTGCAGCAGGAGGAGATCTGGCACGAAGAAAGGTGCTGTAAGGGCGTTTATTGCCACGGTGAAATAGTTTGTTCTTGGGTGGAGCAGTTGAGCTGCTGCTCCCTTCCCCCTCGGTGGGCTCCCTTTTCCCTTGCAGTGCCTCTGACACGGACGGAGTTCCTCTGTAGGACGCCTCCAGAGCCTTCAAAGAGAGGAGAGCACATTCCAGGTTATAAACCAGCTCTGCTCCTGCAATCTGAGAAGTCCTCCCTGGTGTTTAACCCTGAGCCTGCTTTGTGCCTCTTGTGTAAAGCACCAGGACATCCCACAGGAACTCTTGATTTATTTTGCTAACTCTGCCCTTCTCTGTGGTTCACAAACCTCTAATGGGCTGTGAAGCTCCAAGATTTCGGGGGTTGAACAGTAGAAGTTTTAAGATCCTCCTCTTCTACATGAAAGACTTAACGCTTTCCACATGCTGGGTTTTGGGACGACAAAAAGCTGATCTCCGACAAATAGAGTTTGTAAAGCTGAGGCATCCTGGGCCGGGGCTGGTTAATGCTGTTGTGAAATTGGGGAAGGAAAAAAAATGTAATGAAAACTCTGGGCTGAGGGCCAGCAAGGAAGATCTGATACAGTGAACGTGTTTCTGTTGCCCTTTGTTACTGTTGAGTTTGATTAGCTTTGTTTCTGGTAAGTTTAATTACAGTTCTTTTTTATTTTTATGGCTAAGGAGGGGATCTTTGCCAAAGCTCAAGTCTTTCATTACCTCAGTTGCAGTGGGAGGGAACTGGAGAAATAAATCATGCCACCTCCCCAACAAACAAGCCAAAGTAAAACCAAAAGAAACCCCACTAAGCTCTAAACCCAACCCTTTTCTCTCTCCTTGCCCTGTTCCTGCAGTCTGCTACTTTCCATCTGTTATTTTCCCTTTCTGAAGTTGCTTTTGGGGTCGAGGGTGAATTTACTTTGTGCAGTGAGTTGTTGTTTTGCCTGGGCAGGGTTCTTCAGCTGTGGTTGTTGTGCCTCCCTGGAGCTTGTCTGGCTCCTCTGCAGTTTTCTGTCACACAGACAGCACTTCCTACGTGGATTCCTTCATTGCATTGCAGGAGTGCAGCTGGGATGGAAATGCCTCACAAACTGGGAGAGCAGCATGGACAGAAACAGGAGAGGTTTGGTTTGGGCCCTGGTTCTGCTCTGCAAAACCCTGCCCCTTGAGATGAGATCAAAAATATGTGCCATAAAGCTGGCACAGGCTGGGCTCTAAAGGAGCATATGGAAAAACTCATTTCTCCTGTTCCCCCCTGCTAAAGGAGCTGCAGACTGTGGAACAGCCCAGGGTTGTGTAACTGGACCTTCACCTTGCTGTGGAGAAGTGACAGGGACAAAGGCCTCCCTCCCTCAGTGCAGGGCTAAACTTGTATTGATTTAACAATTCCACCTCATGTTCTTACTCTCTGCCGTTTGATGGGAGAGATTTTTTTTCCTTGTTGTTGTTGCCTGGCTTTAGAAAAACACTGCTTTTAGAGCTTCTGAAAAGAAACTGTCTGCTCACTGTGGGCATAAAACTGCCCTTCCTATCTGCCACCTATTCATTCTATATTAAGGTTCATAATGGTTTAGTTTCAGGCAAATCCGTGTGCCTTAAACTTGGAATACTTTAAAAACGATGCAAATGATTTTCAGTTAGAGGTTGAAGAGGAGGGAAGCCTTGATGGACTTGAGTAACCAGAGAGTTGTAACCCAGCACTGCCCAGGAGATAGCTGGAGATGGTGCATTTACTTGGAGAAGGTTTTATTTAACAGGAGTGTTGGACAGGACGTGGGGAGCTGCTGTTTGTGGTTGGGAATGACCCCTCTTGCCCCTCCTGGCTGCTTTTCCACGGAGCACACATTAACAGAGCTGCTGAGACAAATCCACGGGGCTGCTGTCAGTGCAAATCCCCCTCTGGGCTCCCAGCTCATGCAGTCCCTCCTTTAGAGCCCTCCCCAGCCCCTGTTTGCAGTCCTGAGTCACAGCTCTGCCCTGCTGGCGTTCACAGATTGCAGCTGCACTGGTTTTCATGGCTGCAGCAATTAGGGGACACGGAACAGATGCCTGTGAATCACCTCGGGATGGCTGGGCTTAGCTCTTGGTGTCTGTGCCAAACCAGAGCTCAGCTCTCAGGTTTCTTTCGAGTTGCTGAAGTTCTGCTTTGACCTTTTCAAGGGAGCTTACATAGCAAAGGCATGGGAAATGTTTAAAAGTGAGTTTGGCATTATGTTTGACTGTTTTAGTTGTCATCTCTGAGCTGGGATTGTGGATGGAATCCTGCAGGCTGTGGATAAACAGCATTTCTGCTGCACTGCTCAGTCAGTACATTGCCATTCCACAAAGGTCATGTCAAAATGAGGGGAAAACCCCAAAACAAATCCATAACAACAACCAAAAACCCCAGCCCAAACCCAGACTAGCAAGGACATTGTATTTTAGGTATTAGAAGTTCTGATTTTTCAGAGATTTCTGCTTCAGTCTCTCTCCAGCATCCATCCTCTGTCCTTCAGTGGTGAGAAGACCCATATGGGTGTAACTTCATTCCAAACACTCTGTTCAGTCTCCAGCTGGAGTTGTGAAGTTGCTGTGTTGGCACAGGACAGCTCCTGAGCAGGGGCAGCTTCTGGGGTGGGGATAATTCCACAGTTGGCTCTTGGCAGGTGCAGCAGAGAAACAGTGAATGGACGTGGATGGATCTGCTTTGCCTGACCCCTCATGAGACCTGCAGGCTGGGAATGGCAGTCCCCAGGTGGGGCAGGGCTGGGGACACCTGGGACAGGCAGCTCCCCCAGGCCATTCCCCAAGGTCACCTTGATCTGCAGCAGAGAGAGGGGATTTCCACCTTGTGTCACGAGCAGAGTTTGGAAAGGGCAGCAGGGAAGTGAGGAGTGAAGTCAGTGATGTGCTGCCAGGGCTTTGTTGCCTCTGTGCTGTTTTGCCCTGTCTCCATCATAATTAATGTTGACGAGGCTCGCTCCAAGGCTGCTGGCAGCTCTGCTCCCCAGGGATCTCCTGGGATGGGAGATCTGCCCTCAGAGATGCAGGGAGATAATCTGCAGGTCCCTGCAGCTTTGGACAGAACCAGGGAGTGAATTCCTGCAGTGGAGCTGTGCCCACCTGAGCCCCACTCTGGGCCCTGCTGCCTCTCCAGGTCGTGGGCTGCAGATTTTCCTGAGCCTGCTGAGGACCCAGTGAACCACAGCCAGGGCTTTGCTGTGTGTTTGACAACTGCAGTGGTTTCAATTAGGAGCCCACTCTGCAGTAGCACGTGTGTGATGGATTAGGGAAACACGAGGAGCACAAACCTGTCCTGCTGCTTTGGGGCTCTCCTGGGGGGAAGCCTGCTGGGCTCAGCGAGGGGCAGGGGATTGAAGTATAAAACACACCAAAATAAATACAGCCTAGCTGCTTTAATTCAGTTATGTGTGATACTCGCTTACAGACCTTTTCCCACTTTTAATATGGTTTTGAAAACTTGAATTTTCGTGGGTGCTGTGGGAACTTCTGCCTGTTTGAGCTCTGGTTATTGGGTGTTCACCTGCTCAGGGTAACTTTTCCTGTAAGGAAATAATTTGTATCATCAAACCCTGCAGATTTGTTGGGTTGTTTTGTTTGGCTTTTATTTGCAAGGAGTGTTTCTTTGCATCTGCTCCCTGATCTCCTACTCTTTTTTTTTAATATTTTACTATTTGTCTGGCTTCAAGTGTAGCTCCATCGTGCCCATTTCACTGAAGTGTGAGGGTGTGCAGTGTTGTCCTGCTGTACCCCTGGGGCAGCTCAGCCTCGTTAGGATTTACTGTCACAGGAGTTACTCCCTGCTTTTCTCTCCAGCGTTGTCAGTGGGTGGGTGGCAGTGGGCTCAGACTCCTGGATTGTTCTGCTCCCCCAGGCTCCTGTTTTCTCCTTGGGATGCTGCTCAGCTCTGCTGTCCCTGCTGCTCCAGAGCCCAGGTGAAGCTGGAGGTGCAGTTCCTCATCCCTGCAAAGTCCCATTCCCTGGGATTGGGAAAGGCCTGGGATTCCCAGGCACTGCCTGTGCTGTCTGGGGGTATTTTACATGCTGGAAAACAAGCACTGTAAGAATCCTTACGTGCCTGAGCTGCCTGTCAGGTGCTCGTGGAGCCTCTTGAGTGTGTTTGTGTATGAAAGATTCATGGGACATTTTGAAGAGGTGGCAGTGCTGCCGTGAGAAATAACACCGTGGAAAAATTCCACTCAGATTCCAGGGGTTTAGTGCATCACTTTCAGCGTTTTCCCTTTTATCATTAGTAGCATTTGGATGAAAACACGTGTCTTGATTGCAGCTTTTGTTCCATTGCCACCCCAAGATGCCACTTTTGGGCTGTGTGCTGGGTAGCAGTTGGTGACAGCATTGTATAGACACAGGGAACCCTGGTTATCCTCACATCCCATGGGAATGGGCTGAATTCCAGATTGATTTCACATGTGAGGCCTGAGCAACAGAAATAATTAGAGGAATTGCTTGTTTACCTTACAAACACCACCTGCAAGGATGGACCAAAAGCAGATTCTGTGTCTTACCACTGTTACTGTGATGAGTTTAATGAGGGGGAAAGCAGGAGAGTTGGAATTATTTATGGAATGATACATGAGACACTCAGAACATCCCCTGTGCTTACATGTGGGCAGAACAAGCATAGCAAAGTGGGTTTTTTAAAGGAGAAAACAGCTTTTGTGGTGTGTCTTCACATGGCACGAGGTTTCTTTCCCAGAGTTGTGTAATGTCTCAAATCCCTGTTATTGCAGGATCTGTGCTGCTTGGGTTGTTGGATGTGTTTGGAATTAAACAGGAGCTGGCATCTTGAGTCCGTGTTTTCTCCTAAGGCTGTGAAATTTGGGGTTTGTGGAGAGTAGAAGCAGCTTAGGAAAAGCTTTGGAAGGACCAGGATGGGTGGGGGTTCTCAGGGAGGTTTGTCACACGCTGTCACCAGTGGCCTTCTGAGGCTGTTCCTCCAGGATTGATGTGATGAGGCAGCGCAGACAAACCCTTCACAGGAGGTACAAGTGTTCATCTCTGCAGGAAATGTTCCTTTTGCCCTGCCTGTGGTTGTTTGCTGGGCTTGGCCACGAGCCCGAGCGCTGTGTCAAATACTGCTCCTGTTTCACAATTGGAAATCTTCCACAGCCAGGAGGGAAAATCAGAATGTGTCCCCCCCAAATCCACTTTTATCACTCTTACACGTTGCAGCCAGTTCAGCACCCTGAACATCCATGTCAGGCTTTTTTCCAGCACTCAGTTGTGCCTCTGGGTCTCTGCATCTTTCTGAATTCATTTACAGTGTGATATTTTGCTGTAGTCAATGAACTCCAGAATGAAGTGAAACTTTCTGATAGATGAAAGCTGTCGTGTGCTTTGTCTAGAACCACAGGATGGGTGGTTTGTTTACAGAGGAGGTAAACCTGTTTCAGAAAAAACAGAGTTTAAAGAGAGAAATGCAGTGGGGAGTTTTGGCTATCAGGGATGGAGCAGAGCAGGATGTTTCTGTGTGCACTTTTGTTTGCAGACAGTGCACGGCTTGGAGATTAATATTTCAACACTTTCAGAAACTCTGTGGCTGCAGCTTATCAGTTAATAACAGTTTGTCCTTCCAAGAGCCACACAAGTAGAAACATCAACCAGGCAGCTTTGCTGTCTCCCAGAGGAGGAGGCCAACAAGTATTGATGTAACATCTCCCTTCCTGCTGAGAGTTCCCTGTTCTAAGGCTTCCCTCTTGCTTTCTGACATCTCTGTGCTGTGGATTCAAGCTCTGATTAAGCTGATCCTCCCTGCCCTGCTGGGCGGGGGATCAGTGGTGTCACCTGCTGCCTGTCCCTGTCCCCAGGGCTGCTGGCACAGTCTGGCTGGCACAGGAGAGCATTCCTGAGCTCCCTGCAGTGTTTGTGTGAGGAATGGGCTGTGCCATGCAGGGGAGGGTCAGAGGGGTCTGGGCTGAGCTGCAGGTCCATTTGTGAGAGCTCAGGAGTCAGAGCCCCAAGCCATGCCCCAAATTACTGCTGCCTTTCTGCCTTACCCCTGATTGAGGGATCAAATCCACGTTCTCAGGGAGCAGCTCGGGTTAATGTTTGCTGGGGACACCAGGGCTGAGCAGAGCTGGGAAGAATTGGTGATTCCTTTCACTTCTGAGCTCACTGTGTAGGTATTATAGTGAGCTACAATGAATTGCTCTTCCTAATGCTGCTTTACAACTCTTAGCTTTGTCTTCTAGTTACATTTTGCTTGCTAAGGATTTTTCCTGACAGAAAGAATTTGAGACTGGAGGGAAGCAACAATAACTGAGGGATAAGCAGCTTACGTGGCAGTTCTTTGTGGTTTGGGGGTGGGGGGTTTGCTCGATGTCCTGCTTCAATATTCCTCTTTTCTTACGGTGCTCTGATAAACAGAAAAACACTGAAATACCCCTCAACCTTCCACACTTAATCGAGAAAATCTCCTGGTTTAGGGAGCTGTTCTTGGAGAGCAGTGAAAGGAAAACAGCTGTTCAGGGAGCAGATCTGGGAGGAACAGAGTCTGTTTAAAATCAGGGTTTAATGACAGGGACTGTGCTGAGAGGTTGTGTTTGCTTTGTCCATAACTCAGGGCAGGAGCCCGTCCTGCCTCAGCCTCTGTGGCGTGGGTGAGGTTTCAGGGATAAGCTGCTGGTTTGTCTGAGTTTGGTTGATACTTTCCAGGTGTAAAGTGGACGGGATTCTTCCTCCATCTGGCCTGTTCAGATGTTGGACATCCTGTGCTAGAGATTGTTATTAAGAGGTCACATTCTGTCTGCCTTCAGCATGGAATCACAGGGGTTGATAGTTTTCATCGTGGAATAACCAGGTGTGAGGACTTTTAAAATCGTTGTTTCCAGGGGATTAAACCTTCCCATTCTTCATTAGCAGTGAGGATAATTGTACAGAGTTTGTCTCCTGTATATAACTTTCAGCATTCTCTGACTGCTGCTGTATTTGTAATAAACTCTCAAACCCCAGCAGCTCCCCCACGGGTCACGAGCTCGGAGAGGAGGAAGCTGTGTCAGGGAGGGGAGTGTGTACATTTGACAAGCCAGGCTTTGTGTGATTCAGCACAGATGTGTTTGGAAAACCTCAAACATCTGGTGCATGGCAGTGTGGAATGCAGGTCAGTGGTCAGACACATCAGGAGTTCAGACAGAGCTGCTGCTGGCACAGCTCACTGCTGGTGGCTGCCACAGGACCGAGTGGACCTTCAGTTCTGACTTCTGTACTTCAATAAAAGCAGTTACAGAATGTGACATTCGAGAAACAAGTGGCTAATTCTTCCTCACCTCTCAGCTCTCCTTGCCCTATTGAAAATCAGATCGAAATTTCACATTCTGTATCTGTTTATTGGAGTGGGTTTGTTTCCTTGGTTTTGTGGTGTGTTGTCTGCTGAGAATCCAGTACCTGGTAACATAAAACCTGCCGGTATAATGGGACCTGGGGGGGCAGGAGATGGCTCCAGACGAGGAAGCAAACAGAAGAGCAGCTCTAATTATCAGGCAGTCAGTCCTCGGTGGCCCATAAATGCTGTAGGATTTACGTGTGGCTGTTCCAGAGAGGCTGCAGCCCCCTGGGCATTGGAACATTGTTCCAGCCCATCCAGGGTGCCCCAGAGGTGTTGAATGATGATGTTCATCCTGCTTTGCCCACACGGGGACCAGTGAGTGACTTAAACTGGGCCTTGACAGACAAGTGGGAGCTCCTGTGTTGAGTGCCAGAGGCTGCTCAGGTGAGCAGGGCCAGGAATGTGCTCTGCAAGGTGAAATCACCACTGGAAATCCTCTTTTCACATCAGCAAGATGTCATCCATCTCGTCTGGGGGGGAATTCCCTGAGCTCTGGGGTGCTGGTGTGGCTGCTGGGGCTGTGAATGTGGGGTTATAATTGCCCCTTTCCCAATACTGCAGGGAGAGAACCCCCGGGGGACTGTGAGCTCCGTGTTTGCCATCAGCCCTGCAGGGCCAGCCCAGGGCAGGGCTGCAGTGACCACAGCACTGATCCCAAGGGACACTTCCCTGGGAACTAAATGTAGTTTGGTTCTATTTGTAAAACTGGCGTGACGAAATATTGAAAATAGTTTTGAGCTAGTAAAACTTTCTTAATGATTACAAAGCCTAATTTCAGTTGTTGGGAAACAAATGAGCATCTGCACACCTTCCTGAGATGCAGGGGGATTAAGTTCCCTGCTGAATAGCAGAATTAAATTTTTAATACTTTGTTTAAACAGGAATTATGAAAGTAGACAATGCTCTGTCCTTGTGTTCGGAGTGTCCCTTTCTCAGGCACATTCACAAATTAGCCTTTTCACTTCAATTAATTAAAGCTGACATGCAAACCACAACAACAGGCAGTCTGGGTGGCAGATGAAATGACCAAAATGTGTCGATATTCTTTTATTGGCTTGAGTAGCTGATCATACTGGGTCTGGTTCTCAGCCCCTGTGTGAATGAAATCCATGAGCAGAGGAGCTGCTGGGGCTGAAGGAGCCATTCCCATTTCCTGGCAGCCATTACATGCTGCCAGCACAAAAACACTTCTTTCTTAACAGTCCTTTCCGAGGCTCAAAAATGGATTTTCCTCCCAGCCACTGTCATTCAATTATCACCTCAGGAAATGCACAGATATAACTGATGATCCCTTTCAAACATCCTGCGGTTTTCCACTCCTCCCATCCTTCATTTCCCTGCCTGCTCCAGTCATTAGATGTAACATTGCCCATGTATATTTTATAGGGTGACCCTGACGGCTGTCGCTTTGAGGATGTGCAGAGATAATAAGATTGTGCATGTAATGAAGGGCAGATAAATAGAAAAATGTTTACAGGCTGGAGTGTGGTGGTTGGAAGTGCTTTATGGCTTCATGGCTGGCTTCTCCCTGACACACCCCCGCAGGAGCCACGAGTGCCTTGGCTTTAAGGAGTGAAAACGGGATGTGTCTTAGGCTCTGGGAAAGGTGGCCTCGGGATGTGGAAATGGGGTTTTGTTCATAACCTGAACTCCCGTAATACCCAATCAAGGAGCTTAATTATCGAGCTGGTGCAAAGAGAGAGTGCAGTTCAAGGGATAATTGGCACCTCCATTGAGCAAATCCTGTTCTGGGTATTGTGCTGCTAAATTCTCATTGTGACAGTATTGATGGGGAGGTGGAAGTGGAGTGGGGAAGACACAATCCAGTGCAGACAATGCCCTGAAAGCTTTCCTCAATAACTGGCATTAATTTATCTGGGTATTTATCCTGCTCTCCTTTTTGTCCCGGTGTGTGTGAGTTCAGATATTGAGAACCTGCCCTTAACAAGAGGCTGGCAGGGAGGTGCTGCCCGGGCCAGCTGTGAGCCCCAGGGCTTTGATGTGGGCTGGAAAATGGAACAGAGGCTCTGCCGGCTCAAGAAAACAGCACCTTGTGCCACCTTTCAGAGGCGTTTCAGCTCTGTTCCTCAGAGGCACGTTGAGCTTCATTCCCTGGCCCCGTGTGTGGGCTCAGGGGTGAGAACATCCCAGCAGTGCTGCAGAATTGGGCTCTGCTGGACGGGAACATCCCCCCCTGTGCTGCAGATGGGCAGAGGCTGAGAGGTGTGTGCAACGCCGGAGGGGAAAGTTAAATCGCTGGAGATGAAAGCGGTCGAGAAAATGAGGATTTCTAACCCCAGAAACGTTGATAATGCAAGTTGCAAAGGAGAAGCTGAGTAGAAAATAAATACTCAACGATTGTGTATAAGGCCAAGGTCCTTGAGTGTCCCTGTTGTGATAACCCCGTGGTGGCTCCAGCCCCAGAGATGTTCCTGGTGACCCTGGCAGTGCTGCCACTGCTAAAGACAGCCTCTAAGAATTAATAATGGATGCAGCCAACAGTGTGTGAGCTCCTGTGGGGATTGGGAACTCTGTTGATTAACAAAGAGGAGTCTCTGGAGGAAGAAGCCTTAATTACAAAAGCTTGCTTTCCATTCTGGCCTGACAGAGAGGGGCGGCAGCTTTAACTGGGGCTCAGCCTTAAAACAATGCCCCAGTGTGCTTTGCATTTGTTCTGCAGAGCTGTTAAAGCTGGTACTTCAATCCCTAAAAATGGAGGGGGAAAAGAATTGTTTGCTTAGAGCCGATAGTGAGGGTAAGTCCCATAAAATGTTAATTGTCTTATTTGCTGCTGGTTTGCTCAACCCTAATTACAAACACTGGAAAAGATGAACCAATGAACTGCATGGAAATGGTGAGTTAGATGTGGCACAGGGAGAAGTTACTGGTGGGTTTTTTTGGGGGATAATTCTGATTTCTCTGGGGTTTGCTAAAGCCATAGGGGCAGGAGTGAAATGGGTGTAAGCTGTAAGAACGAGCAGTGTTGAGGGCAAAAGGAAAGTGAATGTTGAGCACTCCTGTGCTTACTGAGGATGGATAAGCCTGTCCAGTAGGCCTGGGTTGGAATTCTGGAGGAATTTTAGAGGCTGTCAGTGTTGGAGCTGCTCACAGAGTTGGAGGTTAATCAGCACAATTGTCCTTCCCACTCAGGATTGATCTCGGCCAATTTATAAATCTTCTGTGTCTTTGTCTCCCCACACCATAAAACTTCAAAAGGATGTGTTGGGACTTAATTTGTGAAACTTCATTGACTTTGTCATCAAATGGAAGATGCTGTACAGTGGTGGGATGTTGCTGTGTTAGTGCAGATAATGTTAGTTTTGAAGGAGAGATTATTTACACCCAGCTCGTGTATTCCATTCCTTTTCTCCCTCTGAGTTTGCAATCCCTGCACTCACTCTCCTCTAATAGTGATTCCATTACTCAGCCATCATGTGGAAGAATTAGCAGGAGTTGAGAAGGGCAAGTACATTCTCCTGGGGCAGTTACAGAAGTGTGACCTGTGTGTTCAGGTGACATGCACAGTGAAATTATTCCAGTCTCTTCACTGCTTGAGGAACTTGGGAGTGAAATCTTCAGGTTCCAAGCTTATTTCAGCACTCCCAGGAGCGCCCCAGTTCTCTCAGGACCTCTGCAGGCAGAATCTTCATTTGTAGGAGAGAGGAGCTCCCTCTTCCCCTGGTGAGTGGAGGACTGAGCAGGGTACCAGCACTCGTTTAGCAGGAACAATTAGAAAGCATAAAGCTCTATGTGACTGCAGGTTTTTTCCACAACAAAATGAAATCCAGAAGATGCAGATGGAGCCTCGGCTGGGTTCCCAGGAAATTCTGTGACTGTTCCTGTGTTGGGAGTAAATTGACAGCATAAAACCCAAGGAGTCAGCCTGGGTTTGGTACACACCTGTCTCCTCTTTGGATTCCCACTTGCCCAGCCTGTTTGCCGGGAGCTCCAAATAAAGAAATGAAAGCAGAGAACTCCACCTTGCTGTGTTCAGAGCAGGGAGACAGTGGGGGGCAGCCAGTGTCCCCAGACTGCAGGTGGAGTTCCTAGCAGGGGCCGTGGACACAGGGCTGTGCTGCCATCAGGAGATAACAAATGGCCAGAGGAGCTGCAGGGTAAAGGCTGTACTTCTAAAACCTGCCAGAGATCCGAGACCTGCAGGGGATTCCTTAGAGACCATCCCACGGCTTTTAATGGGCTTCTTTGTAGTGTTAAGTAAAATATTGCTTGATTTTTAAAAGCCTCTCTTAAAACCTCAGTAATGTGTTGGAATATGCAGGATTCCTGTGCACCCAAGGTGGACATTAATCAGTGCTACTGAACAAGCTGCTGAGACTTACTGCTTAATTAGAGCATGTGCAAACCTATTTGTCATGGCTGGCAGAGGCACGGAGCTTCACACTGGAGAAATGGCCAAGTTCAGCTCCTGGAGCTGCACACAGCTGCTCCTCTCAGCCCTGCTGCGTGTTTCCAGTCCTTCAGCTTGCTCGGAGTTCCACCCTCTCTCTCTGTGGGTATGGATTCATTAGCAGAACCAGCCGTGGAATCATGAAGGTTGGAAAAGCCCTCTGAGATGGTGGAGTCCAGGGTTTAACCCCTGAGCCACGTGCACCTGTTTGGGTGGTGCTCCACCCCTGCCCTGGGCAGCGCCTTCTGCTTGCAGCTTTGGGGGTGAGATGTGGCATGGAAGGGATGGATAATTTCAGTTTCCTCTCCTCGCAGTGCCTGGGTTGTTCTGTGAAGCTGCAGGAGCCAGGGTGACCCTGCCGTGCCCTGGTGGTGTGTGCCGCACACTGCCATGGTCCAAACCCCTGGTCCTGGTCCTGCCCTGCAGCAGGTGCTGGGACCCAGCCTGTGCCAGGGGCTCCAGTGCAGGAGGGGAGCGCTGGAGACTGTTTTTACTGCAGCATTTTACAGGAGTATTAGCTAAATTGAGTTGACTTAATAAAATCTTGAGGCATTCCAGAAAGATTGTGAATTCATTAAGGCCACAGCTGGACAATCTGTTCCCCTCTGCTTGGCCTGGCTGCTTACAGCCATTGAGGAGTGCTGTCATTTACCTTTTCTTTTTCATTACAGCAAAGCTATTCCCCTCCTCCATGAGGTTTTTTTTTTCCTTCCTTGGCAGAGCTCGGCTCTGGGGAAATTAAACAGCAATTATTGTGTTTGCTCACTGTGTTATACCCTAACAGATACTCGAAGGGAAGTTGATGTGTGTGCTGGAGCTGCTGGCAGAACCTTCCTGTCCGGGGATGCACAGGCAGCCTCAAGCCTTTGTTTACCCAGGGCAAGACTAAACACGGCTCAGCCCGTGCCTTTGGCATTTGAAAACTGCTGATAAGGAGGAGGCAGGGCTTGCTGGGGGTAGAGGGGCTGCTCCGGCGGGGGTGATGTGCTTGGACACATCAAGAACACCCAGGTGAGAGTGAAAACAGTGAGAGAGGTGTCCCCTGGCCAGGACAGTCCCCTGCTCACCTCTTGGCCAAGTGAGGGCTGGGACCACTCCAGGTGTCAGCTCGGAATTCTGCAGGGAAACCTCACCTCTGGGAGCTCCTGAAGGAGGGATCTGAGCCACATCTTCCTCTGCTAAAATAATCTGCAGAACGGAGCTAAAAGGAGATGAAGTGTGACTTTTTTACATGCACCTAGAACGTGGGGTGAAATGGCCTTGGCAGGAGGAGGCAGGAGACTTGAGTCGTGAGCTGGGGATGTATTTCAGAACTGGTGAAAGCTGAATTGTTTTTTTTTTTTACTGAGGAACATAGTCCCCTCTGCCTTGTGAAACTTGGGAATGTAGGTGTTCTGGGGAAATGTGGTGCTAAAAGCCTGAATAATGCTTCTCATTTTGCTTTCTGCGTGTTTGGGACAGTTCATCAGGTGTTAACGTGGAGCCACGGAGTTGTGTGTGCAGGAAGAAAGAGGTGTAGGTGTATCAGGTGGAGGTGAGGCTGCTGTGAACAGGAAGGGAGCCATGAGTCCTGGGAGGGAAAGTGGAAAGGAAAAAGCTGGGGCTTGGTTTGGGAGGGCATTAACAGCGTCTTCCGTGGGTGTGACACATCCCAGTCACCCTAATTAAGGAATCAATTATGTCTCATACGGGGATGTCACTCCCCCTAAGTGCCGTGGTGACACGAGGGGTGGCTGTGGCTGCTTTAACTCGGCTTTGCTGTGTGTTGTAGCAATAGCCGGGGTGCAGAGGGCACCCAGAGGAGGAGCACAGCGCAGGGCTGGCCCCGAGCCTGCTCTGGGAGCCACAAAAAGAGCTCTGGAGCCGCTGGGCCAGCCCTGCCCGCAGCTCTGGCCTCTGAGATGTGCTGACTGCGAGACCTTGTGGTGAGGTGAGGTGAGATCACCGGGAACAAAATGATCATTACAGCCCATTCATGTCACAGCGTTCATGCCTCTCTGTTTGCGCGAGAGCAAAACCAGCGGCTAATTTGCAAGGCAGCCTTTTGTCCCAGGGCCTTTGATCAATGCTGGCCTGTGTTAATGTTTCAGGAGGCTATTGATTTCTGCAGCAGCTTTTGTTCCTGAATTTATGTGCCCTGGCTTTCAGCAGCACGCTCTGTGCATGTTTGATTCAAGCTCATTTGACTCCTTGCAGTGAGGCTGGAAGCTGTTTTTGCTCCGTGTTTGGGGAACCAAAGCTTTGCCTGACTTAGCCCTTTGTGCTGCAGCCCGTGCCACCCATGCAGCCACCAGGATGGTGAGTGTGATCTGCCAGAGCCTCTCCAGCAGGGAATCCCTCGGGCAGACAGAGGAGATCTTCCATGGAATTCTTGCAGTGAGGGTACCTGTGTAATGTTGCACTCTGTGTCTGCTCCCCCTCTGAGTTCTCTCTCTCTCCCAGAGCCCTTTGCTGAGTGCTGCACTTGTGCAGTCTGACCACGAATTGGAAATACAGAATAGTCTTCAGTCCTTTAGTCTGTCCAGGTTTCGTAGCTGGGGTAAAAGTGGCTGCTGAATAAATAGACTTTGACTTCATCTTTATCTGCGTGCAGTTGTGACTTCTGAGAAAGTCTCGGGGGGAAAAAGCATTATGGTCAAGAGGTTGGCATTTTCTATAAATATCCCCCGTTTCTTTTTTAAAGTTTGGTTCACGATCTGCATGTGTAAGTTGTTGAACTTCCCTTGGGACCGGCTGGCTTAGCAACGTGTAAATGGAGCTCTAATAGGTTCCCATTCCCTCTTTTATGATGGGTGGAGAACAGGTTGGTTTGTGCTCTGCTGTTGCCGTGTGTCAGAGGACGCAGTAATTCACTGACACAAAACACAAAGGATTTACTGACTCTCTCCTCGGTTCTGACACCTTCAGATTCGATACAAATGAATTGATAGGTAAAAAAATGACTGGTTTCATTTGCAAGAGACTTTCTGCCTGCGCAGAGCATTGCAAAAGCCTCCCAGCAGAGCCCAGCCTGGCTCCTGGCACAGGCACATCCCCGAGTGGACAAACAGCTGGACTTTGAGCCCACTGAACGGCCTCAGGGAAATGGTATTTCTAAAGCAAACACAGGGCTCACAGCTCCTGTTCTGCCCACTTAGCCCTGGTGTACGTGCTCATCACCAGCCAGGCTCAGAGTCTCTGCAGGAAACACATCTTTAATATTTTTAGCAGGACTTTTGTCCTTCAGAATCAAGAATCGTAGGTAACGTTTTTCCCACTTGCTCCTCCTCACCGACCATCACTCTGAATATGTGTTATTTTAATATATAATACACAAACAATAGTCCAGGTCCGTGGTGGGAATCAGTAGCATCATCAGGTTAAAAATGATCTGCTCTATCTATTGCCAGAAATCACCGTTGTGGTCGTGTTCTTTCTTCTGGGGTTTCTATTTTTAAATTAGGCACTGGTAAAATTCTTAAGTGTCTTAAATGTCAGCAGTTAATGTCTAGAACAACATCCTCCCTTTGTCTTTGGAGTGTTTCAGCGGTGCAGGTATTGGTTGTGGCTGTAATTGCTTGTTTGGGGCCCTGGGGAGGGTTTGGATTCAGGCAGGGTCGTTATTGGAGTTAACTCCTGCTCTGCCCGGAGCAGGGGCTGCAGGATTTCCCCACGGAGGCAGCAGGCTGAGGTTATTTGATCACATAAAACACAGTTCAAAGAAACCCTTTTTGTGGGCAATTCAGGTATGTTTGTTCTGATGTTGATTTTTTTCAAGGGGCTGGTTAGAACTTCTCCGTTTTCCTCCTCTTGCAACTTGAAAGCAACAACACCTTTTACCTTAGAGGCAGACAAGTCGCCAGGAAATGATGGGGTTTCAAAGTAAGAGAAAAGAGATTAAAACCACATGCTGTTCTTTGCTTCAGCATTGCATCCGCAGGTTTGAATGGCAGCTGCTGCACTTCCTGACTGTAAGCCAGATTCATTATGCTGTGAAATTATCACTCATTTCTCTAGGTGTGCTCTTTTAACTGCTTAATTAATTTAGATGTGGATATATATATTCAAATTAAAACACGATTTAGTGTGGTAGGGTTGTGTTACGGTTATCGACTTGTTGTTGAACATGTTTTTACTCCAGCTCTCGGCTCCTTACACAATTGCTGTCTGTGGAATGTAGGTTGACAAAACAGCAGGGCCTGTTTGGGCTGAGCCTTGTTCTCTCTGTGGGCAGCAGGAGTTGTGGCGGGGTTGGGGTGGTTGTTAAAGTTGTCACAGCTGAGGAGCAGAGGTGTCAGGGGATGCTGACAGTGACACAAGGGCCCCCTCTTCTGAAGCACTGCCCACCAGCAGCATACAGGTGGAGGCTGGTGCTCCCCAACTCTTTCCTTTCCTAGAGGAGGAGTGAAAAAGCATTCATTGACTTATTTCTCTCCTCTGAAAAACAAGCAAAAAATAATGAGAAGTGGGTTTTTTGTGTGTGTGTGTCTTACCGAAACAGTTCTTCACATGGTGATTCTTCCTGTAAAAACGCCTGTGTGCACAGAGCGAGCCAGGGGAGGCTGAAAGGTGCCAGGTGAGGTCTAACAGGCGTGCTGTGTGTTTGCAGGGGGAGCTGATCACCTTCTATTACTACTGGAAGAAGACCCCGGAGGCGGCGAGCTCGCGCGCGCACCGGCGGCACCGGCGCCAGGCCGTGTTCCGCAGGATCAAAACCCGCACCGCCTCCACGCCAGTCAACACCCCCTCCAGGCCCCCCTCCAGCGAGTTCTGTGAGTGCACCCTCGGGCCTGGGCACCCCTCCCTGTGCGCCTGCAGGCAGCAGCAGTGATGCAGTGCTGCTGCACCTCCGAGGGGACAGCGGGGAGATGGAGTTGGGGCAGTTCCCTCTCTGTTCTTCCTGCCGCGTTCTGCTGGAGCGTGGGAGGTGGCTGTGATCACCCAGGGCTTTGTGCAGTCCTCACACATCCTGTAAGGATGGAAATGCTGCCCCTGGGATTGGATTTCCCTACTCCTTTTTCTTGGTGTTGTGTTGTGTTTTCTCCAGGCTTATTACAGTAACGGGAATTGGAAAACACGGCAGGAAGGAAGGGAATTCTCCATGCCTTTGGAAGGAAATCCCTTCCACCCTTCTGGGTGACCCCTGCCTTCTGCTGGAGCTCAGACTGTGCTGCAGCCGGCCCTGTCTTAGGGAGTCTTGAGGGAACATTGGCCTTGCCTGGAGCAGCAGTGTCTAACCCAAGAGCAGTTCCCCAAATTCCCCGTATCCCATATGGGGATAGGACCCTTTGTCCATATGGGGAAGGTTTGTTACCCTGGGAGGGTTATTAAGTCTGTCTAAACCCACGTGCCTCATAGAGAAAAGGGGCAGATTGGCAGATGTAAAAATGAACGTGGGCAGGTGGAGAGGATGTGGTGAGCACACAGAATTCCTGCCAGGGGAGAAGGGAAGGGCTGGGAGCTTTTCCCTGCTGAACTGGGAGGATTTACTGCTGGTCTCTGCACAAGGAGTGAGGATCTGGACTCCACAGCTCAATCCCAACTCACACGTGAGAGCTTGTGGCTGGGAGGACCCTTCCTTACGGGTCTGAGTGCAGGATGAGAATAAAAATTCATTTAGCAAAAGAAAGCCAAGTGCTAGCCTGGGGTCAGCTCTGCAGTCAGGGTTTGAGCACCTGCAAGTATTAATGTAGGAATTACAGCAGTGGTAGCTATTAAATGTAACCCTGTGTTAATTTGAAGGATAACGAGTTGCTGACAAATGCTGATGGCAAGTACTGGAGAATCTGTAAGCTTTAATCCATAAACTGTAACCTGCATGTACAAAACATCCTCTTGGAGCCTTTAGAAAAACACTGTTCCTGCATCAAGGACTTCTCTTCTAATTAAAGATTGGAACAGAAGGAGCCAGAGGGCTTCCTGCTTGTGCCAAATTATAGCCCTGTTATGTTGTCAATTTATAGTGGTGGGACCAGAAAAATGCAGTGCTCTCAAAAGGGAAATATTTACTTCTGAGGTGTTTAGAAGGTAAGATAGAGTTTTTGTGATGTCTGCATATTTTCAGTGGTTTAGATGCTGCTTTTGAGCTCACAGATCTGTAATCAGCTAATTTGCCACAAAGGAAAGGGACCCTTTGCATATCCTCTTCTTGTAAACATGACATTTTTGCAGTGTTGCAGGTTAACACTTTGAGCCCTGCAGTAAGGACAGGAAAGCTGGTGTTAGTTATCCTGCAGTGCCTCTCATCCAAAAGAATCACAACACACTTTTCAAACAGGTCCATTGTGTGTAAGCATTGATTCCTCCACCCACAAACACCTCTACTGCTGGGTAACAAAATAAAACCCACAAAAACCACTACAGGACCTGTTCGTGGAATCTTTTAAAAGTTTTAAATTTGACCAGATTCTAGAGATAAATCCCTTTTCTCTTGAACAAATTGTGGGTTTGGAGCACAGCCTCTTGAACTCAGCATGGATGGTATTTGAATGACACCTTACCTGGAAATGTACCACGTGCTGAATCAGAAGTTCCAGGAGCTGTATCCCGTGGCATATTCCTGGAATCCTCCTTTAACCTGCAGAGGGATGAGGTCTGGTTCTGCTCACTTTGAAAAATCAGAAACAATGGCCACGCAAGGCAGGGTGGGCATAGGCAGTCACAATCTATTTTACTTCATGCTTACTTTAGCCAAGTAGGAGGAAACAGAAAATGCTGCTGAGTGTTTTATTTCTTTCCCATTCCTCTCTCTCCCACCCTCAGTGGACCTGAGCTCGGCCAGTGAAGATGACTTTGACAGCGAGGACAGCGAGCAGGAGCTGAAGGGCTACGCCTGCCGCCACTGCTTCACCACCAGTATGTCCCAGTCCCTGCTCCTCCTCCCCTCTGCTGGGCCTGGGAGGGTGGCTGCAGCCAGCAGGAGCAGCTCCTGTGCTGCCACAGCTGTTTGCTGCAGCGTGGGGCTGAAGCAGCTAAAATCTGCAGCGTTCCTAACAGAGTTAATCAGGCTTTGCCATTGCAAATTAATACTGCGGTGACAAAGGAGAGCCCTGAGGTAGACATTCAGACAGGAATAAATCTGCATAATCCATAATCTATGTAATCAATTTGTGACATAATGAATCAGTGCTGGGCTGTGCCTGTCGCACACAAAACCTCCTGAGATGCTGCACCAAATCTCCTGTGCATCAGCCCCGTTCCTGTGGCTGTTCCTGAAGGTTGCCTGGTGTTGGGGCATTTGCAGATGGAACTGGGAGCCCCAGAATGGGGAAGGAAATAAGAGGTTCAGAGCTCGCTTCTCTTGCAGAAACCACAGCTTTGGAGAGCAACAGCTGCTTGTGAGCTCCCAGGTAGAGCAGATAAGAATTCTTTCTGTGCCTCAGAGCTGTAGTTTCTTAAGCAAACAACCACAGGTTGTAAATTGAATATTGAGGATGCGCACTGGGACGGGACAAACTTCTCCAGAAACTTCTCCAACTTTGTTACCCATAGAGAAGCAGCTGATTTTGCAGCCCTACCTTTTTTTTAACAATTCCCTGTGTTTTGAGCTGGGGCTGGGCTGCTCTGTGAGTTGCTGAGGTGTTGCTTTCCCTGCCCCAAGCCTCCAAGGACTGGCACCACGGCGGCCGAGAGAACATCCTGCTGTGCACGGACTGTCGGATTCACTTCAAGAAGTACGGGGAGCTGCCGCCCATCGAGAAGCCCGTGGACCCCCCACCCTTTATGTTCAAGCCCGTGAAAGAGGAAGATGATGGCCTCAGTGGGAAGCATAGCATGAGGACACGGCGGAGTCGAGGCTCGGTGGGTTTCACTCTCTCCAGTGAAAGGAGGCAGAGCCCTGAAGGTGTGGCTGGTTTTTGCCATGTGGGCTGTGCCTGCTCTCTGCTGCGTTTGTGTGTGCCCGAGGAGCTTTGCTGAGGCTTTTTCTGGAAAAAAGGAGATGGAATGTCCCTGCAAGCTGTGTTGTTTCTCTGTAATGACTGGCAGCAGGCTGTCATCATAAGGGGGCATTGACAGTGCATTGGAGATGCTGTGCTAGCACGTGTCCTCCTTCCAGCTGCATCCTGTCACAGTTATGCCCTGGGGAGGAGTGTAGAAAAATGAGATGCTGTTCATGTGGTCTCTTCATGTTACTGGAGTTGCAGTCTGCCCTCCAGAGAGCTCTGCTTTGCCTCTGTGCTCTGAGTTGTTACTTGGGTGGGGCAGCAGGAGCCTTCCTGGGAGTGTGGCACTTGTGAGGGCTCTGGCAGCAGCTCTGGGTGGTTTATTTATCTTGGAGTTGGGTGTAGCTGATAGAAAGCAGCAGATGGATTCCTTTCCTTGCCCTCCCCTCTCTGTCTTTCTGAACAGGGTGATGTGACCAATGATTCTAAATACCTCGTGAGGCTCCACTCCTGGGGAGTGTTGGCTCCACTGCTGCTTTGGTAGCCAGTCCTCCAAAAAACTGCCAAAATGGCAGGGAAACAGCTTTAATTATTGAAATCTACTCTACTGACCCCTTACTGCACAGCACAGGAGCACACTGGGACTGGGGGTTTGCACCTTGGCCTTGACTGCCAGCAGATGGAGTATTTTTAATGAAACCTGGGGGTCCTCTCCTGCCTGACACACCCGTGTGTTTGTGCTGTGTACTGGAACATCTTCCTAAATGGCATTTCTAACAGACACTGCTAAGGAAATAATCAGCACTTAATGTTTGTGAGTAGACAGATTAAGGATTTGCCTCCTTTTACATTCGAGCCCAGCTGAGCTTTGAAGGAATAAGTGTTATGAAGTGAAATGCTGCGGGTTTTTGCTCCCAGGCTGTGCCAGGGGTGTGTTCTGCTGAGGCAGAGCTCTCTGGGAGGCTGGGCAGTGCTGACCTGGGTGTGTTTTACCCCCAGATATTGCTCTGGGAGGCTGGGCAGTGCTGACCTGAGTGTGTTTTACCCCAGAGGAGGCTGGGCAGTGCTGACCTGGGTGTGTTTTGCCCCAGAGGAGGCTGGGCAGTGCTGACCTGAGTGTGTTCTGCCCCCAGAGGAGGCTGGGCAGTGCTGACCTGAGTGTGTTCTGCCCCCAGAGGAGGCTGGGCAGTGCTGACCTGGGTGTGTTTTACCCCAGAGGAGGCTGGGCAGTGCTGACCTGGGTGTGTTTTACCCCAGAGGAGGCTGGGCAGTGCTGACCCGGGTCTGTTCCCCCCCAGAAGAGGCTGAGCAGTGCTGACCCGGGTGTGTTTTACCCCCAGATGTTGCTCTGGGAGGCTGGGCAGTGCTGACCCGGGTCTGTTCCCCCCCAGAGGAGGCTGGGCAGCACTGACCCGGGTGTGTTTTACCCTAGAGGAGGCTGGGCAGCACTGAGTGGCTCTGTCCTCCCAGAGGAGGCTGGGCAGCACTGACTGGCTCTGTTCCCCCCAGAAGAGGCTGGGCAGCACTGACCCGGGTCTGTCACCCCGGAGGAGGCTGGGCAGCACTGAGTGGCTCTGTCCCCCCAGAGGAGGCTGGGCAGCACTCACTGGCTCTGTCCCCCCCGGATGTTGCTCTGGGAGGCTGGGCAGCACTCACTGGCTCTGTCCCCCCAGATGTCGACCCTACGCAGTGGCAGGAAGAAGCAGGCGGCCAGCCCCGATGGCCGGGCCTCCCCCATCGCCGAGGACGTGCGCTCCAGCGGCCGCAACTCGCCCAGCGCCGCCAGCACCTCCAGCAACGACAGCAAGGCTGAGTCTGTGAAGAAATCCACCAAGGTGAGCCCTTCCCTCCGGCCTCTCCTGGCCAGGCCTGCACACCTGAGGCCTCTGGGGCAGGAGATGCAGCTCGCAGGAGTCCAAGGAATCTCTCTGTGACCTGAAAAAGCCTTTGAGTGTTGGGAAGGCAGAGGTGGAGTGGGGCAGCTGAGAAGAGCTGCTGCTCTGTGCCTGGCCAGGCAGGGATGGATGGCACTGATCAAACCACTCCGGTAGCCCCACGTAACCTTATTTACTCTCACAATGGAGTAATCCCTCCATCTGGGATGCAAATGCAGGCATTAAGCTCAGGGGAGTAATGCAGATCAGAAATGCTGTGTTTAAGACAAGTAGACAGTTTTGGGGATTTTTTGTAAGTAGTACTTAATCTTTGTTTACAAAGAGTATGAGCATTTAGTAATTGAGTCTGCTTCTGCTACTGTTTTTCTGGAGGTGTATTTGCGTGATTGTTCAGAGCAAGCTGACAGCTGAGTCTGTTCAAATGAATTAAGTGCCTTTCCAAGAGAGTTCTAAAGAAACAAAGCCACATGAAGCAGGAAGGCTTACCATTAAGCAGTGTGAATTGAGAAGGAGCAAGTTAAAAATAAATATTACAAAAAAAAAAAGTCAAAACGAGTGTGGAGCAAGTTTTCACATTATAAAACTGAAAACTTGGCAGAATTTAAAGTTAGGTGATTATGTGATGCACAGAGCTTTTCCAGGCCATGGGAGAAGGTAGTAATCTCAGAATAGCTGTTCACTGTTGGCCCTGCATCTGAGGTGATCTAAAAATATTCCTCTCAAAATATCAAGGGTAGAGCAAGGCTCTCATGTAGCAGAAAGAGGCTTATCCCATCTGCAGAAATTGTGGTTCCATCTTGCACCAGTTCATAACTGGTGTTAGAAGGGTCACCTGGGCCAGCTGATCTGCTGTGAGTTCCTGATGGACTTGGTCCTGCCCAGCTCTGTTTAGAACATCCCTTCATGTGAGGAATGCTTTATGCACTTCTCCTTTTTCCTGCTGGTTTGGTGTGTGTTGGATCGCTCTTAAATACTGACTGTGTCAACTGCTGGGTTCTGCTGCTCCTTAATTTGTGTTAAATAGGGTGGCACTGGCCTACACTCAACTTACTTTGGCATTTACACCCCTGGTGACTGTTGTGTTCTGCTTCCTTTGTGGCAGAAGATAAAAGAAGAGGTGTCTTCTCCTCTCAAGAACTCCAAGAGGCAGCGGGAAAAGGCGGCGTCTGACACGGAAGAACCTGACAGGTCCAATGCCAAAAAATCCAAAACTCAAGTGAGTCCCTCAGAGGAGAATTTCCTCTTAGGAATGGTGTGAGGTGGGGAAGGGGTGCAAATCTGGTAACAAACTGAAAACATTAAATCAGTTTAAGCCACAGCAAATTGTAACTTAATCTGTGGCTGGAAAGGGACCAGTGTTATGATGTGTTCCTTCTGCTGGAAACAGTGGAGCGATACAGGGTAGGTCCAGAAGTTGGGTTTTTTCTTTGTTTTAATATTATTATCAACCATGTAGGAGTACACTGGATTGTTCTCCACTCCTTTGCTCCATTTTTTTTAAATTTAAAATTAGGGTTTTGTCGTCTGTGACAAATTAGAAGACCACCACTGGAGTTGTCACAAGACAAATCTTTTCCATTGCTGGTCACCCTCACAGTGAAGAAGTGTTTTGCTGTGTTGAGCAGGACCCCTCCTGTATTTCAGTTTATTCCTATTGCCCCTGGGCAGTGTGGAGGGATCCTGGGTCTGCTGTCTCTGCACTTCCCTTGGATATTTTGTGTTCCTGTGCTGGTTTAGGCCCCGTGAGGTTCAAAGGGCAGCTGTGTCTGTACAGCACGCGTGACAGACCCTGTCCTGTGGCACACCGGGAGTGTCCTGCTGTGCTCTCACAGAGGTCACCGTTGCCTGTCCCCACAGGAGATCAGCAGGCCCAACTCCCCCTCGGAGGGAGAGGGCGAAGGCGAGAGCTCCGACAGCCGCAGCGTCAACGACGAGGGCAGCAGTGACCCCAAGGACATCGACCAGGACAACCGCAGCACGTCCCCCAGCATCCCCAGCCCCCAGGACAACGAGAGCGACTCGGATTCTTCGGCTCAGCAGCAAGTGCTGCAGGCGCAGCCCCAGGTGCTGCAGGCCCCGAGCAGCTCTGCCCAGGCGGCCGCTCCCACGCCGCCGGTGCCTGCCCCGCTGCCGGCGCTGCCGCCCGCCTCCAGCTCGGCACCGGCCCCCGCCCAGGTGTCCCCTCCGGCGTCCCAGCCCTCGGGGCAGCCCCAGCCCGCCGCCCCGCACTCGCACATCCAGCAGGCCCCCGCCCTGCACCCGCAGAGGCTCCCGTCCCCGCACCCTCCCCTGCAGCCGCTGAGCTCTGTGTCCCAGAGCCAGGCGCCGCCGGCCCCGGCGCAGCAGCCGCCGCTGCACGGCCAGGCTCAGCCTGCCCCTCACGGCCTGCAGGCACAGCCTCTGCTGCCCCACGCCGGGCCCGCGCAGCCCTTCTCCCTGCCCGCTCAGTCGGCTCAGTCTCAGGTGCCCCTCCAGACACAAGCCCCGTCGCACTCGCACTCGGGGCTGCAGGTGACGCAGCCCGTGCTGCCCGGCGGCGCCTCGCTGCAGCAGGCGCAGCCTCCCCGCGAGCAGCCGCTGCCGCCCGCCCCCATGGCCATGCCTCACATCAAGCCTCCCCCCACCACCCCCATCCCGCAGCTGCCCACTGCCCCGGCCCACAAGCACCCTCCCCATCTCTCGGGGCCGTCTCCGTTCTCCATGAACTCCAACTTGCCTCCGCCGCCCGCTCTGAAGCCTCTGAGCTCGCTCTCCACTCACCACCCTCCATCCGCACACCCTCCTCCCCTGCAGCTGATGCCTCAGAGCCAACCACTGCAGTCCTCGCAAGCCCAGCCTCCCGTTCTGACCCAGAGCCAGAGCCTTCCCCCTCCTGCCAGCCACCCTCCCTCCGGACTCCATCAGGTTTCCTCGCAGCCCCCCTTCTCTCAGCACCCCTTTGTGCCCGGGGGCCCCCCTTCCATCACGCCCCCTTCGTGTCCCTCCACCTCCACGCCGCCCACCGTGCCTGGCATCCCTCTGCAGACCCCCATCTCCACGTCGGCAGCTTCTAGCGGGACGGTGCCCGTGGTGACAGCCTGCACGCTGCCACCCATCCAGATCAAGGAGGAGGTCCCAGATGAGGCTGAGGAGCCGGAGAGCCCTCCACCTCCACCCCGCAGCCCGTCCCCAGAGCCCACCGTGGTGGATATCCCGAGCCACGCCAGTCAGTCGGCCAGGTATGGAGCTTTCATCAGTGCTCTGCTCTCCCTGGTTTTATCCTCCACTGTCTGTGGACCACTGTGGTGCAGTTAATTTTCTCCTGGCTTTCTGGGAAGCTGGTAGTGTTTGGTCTTGAGTTTAGAATATTAGTTTGGACCTACGGCTCTCAAATCTCACACTCTTGCACCTTTCCCAGGGCTGAGCTCTTTCTCTTGTGTTCCTTTCAGGTTCTATAAGCACCTGGACCGTGGCTACAATTCATGCTCCAGGGCAGATCTGTACTTCATGCCTCTGGCAGGATCCAAACTGGCCAAGAAAAGAGAAGAGGCCATCGAAAAGGCCAAAAGGGAAGCGGAGCAGAAAGCCAGGGAAGAGAGGGAAAGAGAAAAAGAAAAAGAGAAGGAGAGAGAGAGGGAGCGTGAGCGTGAGAGAGAAGCGGAAAGAGCTGCGGTAGGTCCAGTCCTGGCTCAGAGCTGGGGAGGGGAATTGGTGGCTGGGTCTGACCTGGGTGGTGACTGCAGGATGCAGATCCCCAGGAGCACTTTGATCCTCTCGGGGGTCTCAAAGTGTGGAGCTGTGTGTATGGACTGAAATCCAACTTGATCTGAGCACCTCCCGACCTGCCTGGGAATGTCTTCTCCTTCAAGGAAATGGAGACTTTCTGCCCCTGGTCTGCTTCTGTGGGAGGCCAGAGCAGCTGGGGAGAGCTGGGCCGAGTGCTGACATTTACCTTGCAGTAGGAGAGCACTGTGCAGACACACTGAATACCTTTGTGGCCCTTGCACTACAGTGCAGGCACACAGGTGCTGTCTCTGGCGGAGGGGCTGCAGACAGGAGGGAGGTGTGTGTGTGTGTGGCCGAGGTGCTCTGAGCTCTGTGCTAACCCAACGCTCTCTCCCCGTTGTGTGCAGCAGAAGGTGTCCAGCTCCTCGCACGAGGGCCGTCTGGGCGAGTCCCAGCTCAGCGGGCCGGCGCACATGAGGCCTTCCTTCGAGCCACCGCCCACCACCATCGCGGCCGTGCCGCCCTACATCGGGCCGGACACGCCGGCGCTACGGACGCTGAGCGAGTACGCGCGGCCCCACGTCATGTCCCCGACCAACCGCAACCACCCCTTCTTCGTGCCCCTCAACCCCACGGACCCGCTGCTGGCCTACCACATGCCCGGCCTCTACAACGTGGACCCCACCATCCGCGAGCGGGAGCTGCGCGAGCGCGAGATCCGGGAGCGCGAGATCCGCGAGCGGGAGCTGCGCGAGAGGATGAAGCCCGGCTTCGAGGTGAAGCCGCCGGAGCTGGACGCGCTGCACCCGGCCACCAACCCCATGGAGCATTTCGCCAGGCACGGGGCACTGACTATCCCACCCACGGCGGGGCCTCACCCCTTCGCCTCCTTCCACCCGGGGCTGAACCCCCTGGAGAGGGAGAGACTGGCGCTGGCGGGGCCGCAGCTGCGGCCGGAGATGAGCTACCCGGACAGGCTGGCGGCCGAGCGCATCCACGCCGAGCGCATGGCCTCGCTCACCAACGACCCCCTGGCACGGCTGCAGATGTTCAACGTCACCCCTCACCACCACCAGCACTCGCACATACACTCGCATCTACACCTACACCAGCAGGACCCCCTACACCAAGGTGAGCCTGGCAGTTGTGGAGGGAACGGCTCGGAACGGGTGCGTTCTGACCCGGGAGCCAAACGGCAAATTCCCACTCTGACCCTGAACCAAACAGCAAATTCCCACTCTGACCCGGGAGCCAAACGGCAAATTCCCACTCTGACCCGGGAACCAAACAGCAAATTCCCACTCTGACCTGGGAGCCAAACAGCAAATTCCCACTCTGACCTGGGAGCCAAACAGCAAATTCCCACTCTGACCCGGGAACCAAACAGCAAATTCCCACTCTGACCCGGGAGCCAAACAGCAAATTCCCACTCTGACCCTGAACCAAACAGCAAATTCCCACTCTGACCTGGGAACCAAACAGCAAATTCCCACTCTGACCCTGAACCAAACAGCAAATTCCCACTCTGACCCTGGAACTCAAACAGCAAATTCCCACTCTGACCCGGGAGCCAAACAGCAAATTCCCACTCTGACCCTGGAACTCAAATAGCAAATTCCCACTCTGACCCTGGAACTCAAATTCCCTGTCTTCATGTCCACGTTGTGGTTCTGTGCTCTGTCAGTGATAACTAAAATGCAGTTGCTTTTTGTGGGAGTGATGCAGGGTGGTAACACCACAGTGATCTTCTTCAGGCTCTCACTGTGAAATGTTTGCTGCTTCATTTTGGGTTGGATTTTTGGAGTACTGCTGGCCTAGAGCAGCACCTTACAGTTGTAATAATTAATAGTCTCAGAAATGAATCTGTGCCTTGCCCATTTCTGAAGCAAGATACATGATTACTACTCTAGAGGTCTGGAGTCCTGGAGATGAGGCACTTTAGCAGAAATTTTCATATTTTCTGGTGACAGACTGGAAAGGACATGGCAGGCCAGGCACCAGGTGCTGCAGCTGCCAAGTTAGGGGAACAGGGGGATGTCAGAATACTTCAAATGCAGATTCTGGTGTCTAGCTACTAATGCAGTGTTTGTGCAAGCAAATGCAGCATTGTTTGCCCTGGAGCAGTGTCCATTAAATGTGGGAGATGCCCACTTTGGGAGCTGGAGGGGATGTGAGTGCTGGTGCAGAAGCCAGATTGTCCAGCGAGGAGAGCAGCAGGGTGGTGTGAGAGTCTGGGGGGTTGCAGGTAGGACGTGGCAGCTGCTCAGTGGGCTGCAGAATTCTCAGGTGGGCTCAGTTGCACTGCAGCAGGTTTGCAAACCCCCTGGCAGCAGAGGAAATCTGATGTAGGCCGTGTCTGTACAAGGATTGTGTTGCCAGGTGAGTCAGTCACTGAGCACCTCTGTGCAGGTAAGGCTGGATGCTCCCCAGGTGCTTGTTCTGGACAAAACCACGGCTTGTCCCTTGTCCCTCCCAGCCCAGAGAGACGCTGGTGCACACACAGCCAGGCCAAGTCTCTGTGTTGGAGAGGTAATTTGGCTTTGTGCTCTGCCAGGTTCAGACACAGGGAGGGGCTCTTGGGTAGATCTTGCTCCAGGTGGCTCCAGTGGTGCTCAAGGCTGTTGTAACCCCTGTGTCTCCTCAGCTGGGGTGAACAGAGGTTAAAATGACCCCACATTTCTGCTGTGAGCGGCTGAGGGAGGTGGTGTGGCTTGTTGTTCCTTTCCCTGGCAGTTCCTCTGCAGTCCCCAGGCAGCTGATGGACGCTTTCTCTCCTCTCTCAGGCTCAGCAGGACCTGTTCATCCACTGGTGGATCCTTTAGCAGCTGGACCCCACCTGGCACGTTTTCCCTACCCACCTGGGACCATCCCCAACCCATTGCTAGGGCAGCCACCTCACGAGCATGAAATGCTCCGACATCCAGTCTTTGGTGAGAGCATTTTACAGTCCTTTGCAAGGGTTGGCTTTGATCTCAAACACCATCTTTTTCCTGTGGGCTTCAGCATTTCTCAGAGAGGGGCAGCGGCGCCGTGACTTGGGGTGGTTGTGGTGGTTTGTTGGGACGAAGAGGAAGGAAACAAAGAGTGTGAAAGTGGTTTCTGTCCCCCAGGTACTCCCTACCCTCGGGATCTGCCTGGTGCCATTCCACCCCCCATGTCAGCAGCCCACCAGCTGCAGGCCATGCACGCCCAGTCCGCAGAGCTGCAGAGACTGGCAATGGAGCAGCAGTGGTTGCACGGGCACCCTCACATGCACGGCGGGCACCTACCCAGTCAGGAAGATTATTACAGGTGAGGCTGCAGGGAAGGCTGACGGGGAGCTGGGAATCCCGTCGTGTTTCTCCACATTTCCTCCTTCTGTCCTCTGGGTTTTCTCCCCTCTTGCTGTGTGCTGGGCCCTGAGGCAGCTGCAGGTGAAGCTGTGCTCAGACCTGCTTTGGGCAGGTGGGAACTCAGGTCCAGATCACTGGCACAGGGTGGGAGTAGCTGAGTCCCCCGTTGCAGAATCGCCTCTGGTTGGGGTTTTTAGTGGGATACTCAGCACAGTTGCTGCTCCCACATCTCCTCCTGTTCCTGGAGAGCAGCAGAGGAGGGTGGGCAGGGCTTCATGGAGAGCAGGGCAGGAGTTGAGTGGATCCTAAGGAGTGACTGCGGGCACTGTGAAGTGTGTGACTAGAGAGGTGCAGCAGTGCAGCCTGAGGATACCCGGAGGAATCCCGAGGCTGTTTGTCCCAGGAATTCGCTCTGTGGGGTGACACTGGAGGGCTTCTCTGGCCTGCCTGTGTGACACCAGCGTGGTGCCACATGTCCCATGTGCAGGGCTGGCACTGCTGCCACGCGTCTGGCTGCCCTGTGCTGGGACAGTGCTCTGAGCTCTCCCCTGCAGCCCCTGAGCAGGAGGGCAGAGCTGCCTCTGTGTGTGACACCTCCTTTGTTGTGTTAAAACGAGTTTTCTTTCTCTTTGCAGTCGACTGAAAAAAGAAGGTGACAAACAGTTGTAATAAATTATTTATTTGTAACGCTGGCTATGGAAACCCCAGTCCTTGGGAAGGAGTGGAACATTTTTACATACAAGAAGAGCTACAAAAGGAAAAGAATATCTTATAAAGATTTCTTTATATATTTAAAACAGAAGCAACCACCCAACAAGTAGAGACTTATCAGCATAGTGTTCATTTGTAGAGAAGATTTCTCAAGACTGGTGTGGGTCTCCCTGCATGAAAACGTATTCAGAAGCCTATTGGAAATACAGGACTGTGTGGAATATTCAGAGAACTTCCTGCAATCTTGGTTTTTTTTTTTTCTTTGTTTTTGCTTTCCTTTTTCTTTTCTTTTCTTACTGGCTTGTTTTCAGTAGGTGCTGAATCAGGTTCACAACACAAGTCACTGTGCGTGAAGGGACACTCAATGCATCTATAGGTAATGAAAAAAAAAAAAAACAAGGATTGCAAGTAGGTGACATAACAAGCTCTGAATCCAAGTGCTATAATAATAATAAAAAAAAAAATCTACTTTTATTTTAATACATTGTAGGAAATCTTCATAATTTTAAAGAGAGCTCAGTTCTGCAGCATGGCTTTTTAAGTCTGTAAATAACTTTTTTTGGGTAGAGGGGAGAAACAAAACAAAACAAACTCCAGAAACGTTTATCTTGATTTTCAGTAACATCACAAATTGTGAATTCCTACCTGGTATTGACAGAATACAGAGTTGATTTTTTAATAAAAAATATATATATAATTATCCCTTTAATTAAAGGGAATGATGGGTATCAATAATTTCAAATGGGTAAAAGCTTGAAATTTGGTTTGATATCAACAATAAGCATTAAAGGGATTTGCAGGGATAATGTTGCAAATGACTGTTTCTGTTCTTGGTTTTTTGGTTGGTTTGGTTGTTTGGGGGTTTTTGTTCGTGTTCCATCTCTCTGTTCTGCAGCTGATTTTGTTGAGTTGGGTTTCTCAGCAGCTCAGATGTCCCTTGGACCCCGTTGGCTCTTTTGATGCCACCTTTCAAGAGTTCATTTTCAGTGTGGCCATAAAACGCTTCCTTCCTGTGACCTTTTGAAACTTAACCTTAGCTCCATTGGGTTTAGACTTTGGGCAGAAAGTTCAGAGAAATAATCTGTTCTAAAAATCTCTTTTTAAAAGATGTTCCATGGCTCAGACTAGTGCAGCCAGAATTTTGTGTGCACATTCTTTGGGAGGACATGATTTTCCCGGCCTCCCTTTTGGTCAGTTCTTAAGAAAAGTGAACTTGGCAACTCGCTGTTCATTAAGTTGTGTTGCAAAGAGCAGTCTGGTTTTTTTTCTCTTTGACTGTTTTAGGTTTGGGGTTTTATAAGCAAAAGCTGTTTTAACTGCCACCAGTGTTGTGTCCCTCAGGAGCTGCCTGCTCTGGGATGAGCAGGGTCCAAGGACAGTGACATTTGCTGCCTCCCAAGCCCACGGTCCCTGCAGGGCAAACTCCTGTTGGCTGCTTCCCACCAGCCTGGGGAGAGGAGAGGAATACACAGTGAATTCATGGACACAGCTCTGCTTACACAGCAGCTTTTGAAAGGTTGTTTTCTCCCCAGTTTTGCCGGAGTTTTTCTTTCCCAGAGCAGAGGGTGACACCACCAATGGACATCTGAACGTGCTGGTCATTTCTTTCTGCTGGTGCACAACTGCCCCCGTTCTCTCTCTCTCTCTCCACTCACCAGTGCTCTCTCTCTGCTGTTGTAGCCTGTTCAGTGTGATGGTTGTGTCCTAGGACTGTACTGAGCCACCCTGATAAAGTTGTAGTTAATCACTTAAACCTCCTGCTGCTCCCAGCCCAGAGCCACTGGCAGACAGTTCACCATTAAAAATGTTCCAGGCCCACCAGGGCACGGGGAGAGGGGGGCATTTCCCAGCTGCTTTTCCCCGTTTCCTGTGCTGCACTGCACATTGCTCAGTGTTTAACCCTGGGTGAAGGTGTTGGGTGGTGGTTCTGAGGTGGGGGAACCACGAGGTCAGTGCAGAACGGAGGGAGGTGAAGTCCTTGTCCCGTGGCTGTGGGCAGTGGTGGGGTGAAGAGGTTTCCTTAGGGAACAGGGATTATTTTTGCTCGTGGCTGAGCAGCCAGGAGGATGGGCCTGCTCAGCAGAGAGTGCCTCAGTTTGCTTCAGAGGTCTCATCAGGCACGTTTCAGTTCAGTCTCTCCCTCCCTTTTGTTTTACCATGTGGAACTGGGGGCTTTGGGGGACTTCAGCCATTTCTTCTGACCCTTCTCTTGCTGTTTTTTAGCTGTTCTTCAGGAAAAGGAAAAGCCAATTCCCTCTAGTGGTCTTCTCTGTATTCCTTATTTTTCAGCTGAAGTTGCAGTCTGTTCTAAAGGTGTTCATTGATATTTTTTCTTTTTCCCAGAAGAGTATTCTGATAATTTATGGGAGCTTTTTTTTGTTCACATCATTCAGCAAATAAGCACTGAAATTCTTCCATTTTAGCCCAGTGATTAACTACAACTTTACCTGTAGTGGCTTCTGAAGCCATCTCGGTGTTCAATGCCCTGTTAAAAAAAAAAAACAAACCCAGACCTTTTGATTTTCTTTCAAGAAATCTCTCTTTACTTTTCCTCTGTTCCGAAAGTTTATTTTGAAATTTTGCTTTGGTGTTTTTTGAAACGTCTCTCTTGTTCTATGTCGTCATGGTTGAGCTTGTTTCACTGCACCGTTAAAGCAGAGTGTACATTCTGACTGCTACATTTATATATATCTTGAAGCTTAATGTATATATGAGTAGTTTGCCATGGGATAACACAGTGTAAACAGAGTAGAAACCCAGAAATCGTGACTTCTGTGTTCTCTCCATTTGAGTATTTTGTAATTTTTTTGAAATATTTGTGGACATAAATAAAACCAAGCTACACTACAGCAGCCAGGTTTTGCCTGCAAGTGAAATGTGTCTCTTGATTGTTGTTAGTGGGAGAGGAGCTGCTTTCACCTGGGATCATGTGGGGTGCTGGCGTGCCCACCTTCTCTGGTCCAAACCTGTCTTGGCTTTATTTGCTCCCTCTTTGAGATAATTTCAGTTTTAATACACAGTACACAAACACCAGCATCACGTCCAGTTCCAGTTCTGTGTCCTTTGAGTCCCATTGCTGCTCTGCTGCTCAGTTTTCACTGTAATAATACACTGGGTATTCCCCAGTAACTGCATTTTTGGGAATTGTTTTTCCTGAGGGATGTTATTTGTGCCAGTAGAACCGTGTTGAACACAACTGATCCAGAGCTGGCACGGGATGCTTTCCAAAGGGATGATTGCAGAGAGGGAGATGCACAATAACTCATTGTCTGCTCACTGTTTTCCGAAAAGCTGAAATTTGCCTCCAGATTCGGTGCAGGTTGTGCCCGCTGTGGTGTGACTGGTGAGGGTCAGCGTGGCCAAAGGCGGGGCTGGCACGGGGAGCTTTGGTCAGAAGGGAGGAGGGAAGGTTCCTGCCCTGCTCGGTGTGGCCGTGCCCTGGGATTTATCCGGGATAGATGACTCTGTTGGGGAAATTGCCGCTCTGGGCACGGGCACAGGAGTGTACTGTGCTGGAGGGAGCTCGGGGCACACGGGCCTTCAGGACAAACAGCACGAAAGGCCACTCTGGCTACACCCCACGGCTCTTGTCTGCTGGAAATAGCTTCTGAAAGTGCTTTTCCCCCCAGCCTAAAAAAATAAATGCTATTTATTTTGACATTTCTTTTTTTAATTCCTTGTGCTCAGTGGAGAACTTGAGCAGGCTCAGGCTGCCCCTGGCCCTGTCCTGCTAAATTACAGGTTGTGATTTCCCGGAGGCAGAGTGAAGAATTCCAGGGGCACTGGGCTGAGGAGGACTTGCAGCTCGGGATAAAGGGAACAGCGCAGTTTTTGAATCGTGGTTCTGTGTTAATTAATTCTGTGTTAATCGTGGTTGTGTGTTAATGGGGTGTGCCGTGGCAGGGTGAGAGCTGGGAGCATCTCTGTGCCTCTGCCACCTGCACGTTGGATCAGGGCATTGGGGTGGCACTGGATCCTTCCCAGCCGTGGGTCCCCTTCAGTCAGATCCATTCCTGTGGAGCAGAAATTCCCATTTGCAGTGGAATTCCTGGAATGGGGTGGGTTGGGCGGGATCCCGGAGACCACCTCACCCCAACGCCCACCGTGGGTTGGCTTTCCCCAGCTGCACTGCCTCGGGGATTTAACCAGGAGGGACAGGCAGGGGCTGTGAGGGGCTCCAGGGAAGGGGAAAGCCGAACTCGGGGTTCTGAGGGAGCCCAGCACTGTCCAGGAGGAGAGGAAGGGAAGGCAGGAGTTGTGAGGGGCTCCAGGGCCAGGTAACACCGCTCAGCTGCTGGTTGTGAGAGATTTTGGCGCTTTGGTTTCCCCGAAGACGCTCCGGTGGAGATGGGAGTGCTCTGAGGGGAGGGCGGGGCCCTGAGGGGGCGGGGCTCGGCACAGGGAGGGGTGGGGCTAAGCACATGAGGGGGTGGGGCCATGCCAGAGGGGCGGAGCTGCATGTGAGGCGGAGCAGCACGTGAGGGGGTGGAGCAACACGTGAGGGGGCGGGGCTAAAGACCTGAGGGGGCGGGGCAGCACATGAGGGGCGGGGCTAAGCACATGAAGGGGAGAGCCCCACACCTGAGGGGCGGAGCAGCACCTGAGCGGTTCCCGAAGGTTCTGGAAGAGCCAAGCGGATGCCTCAGGTGAGGTGTTTTCCCTCCTGTGTGGGCAGAGGGTGACAGGAGGGACCTGGGGACAGCCAGAGAGAATGTGGGGCTCCTGTCCCTCAGTGCGGTGTCCCTGTGTCCCTGACCCTCACCCGGGGGTTTGTCCTCTGTCCCTGTGGCCGCACAGTGCTCATCCCTCTGTGCCCCTGCCCCAAGCCCAGGTGTTCCCTGTCCCTGCTGCTCCTGGGGACAGGTGAGGCTGTGCTGGGTCCGTCCTCGGGGCGGCTCCTCACCTCAGGGCTGCAGGAGGGAAGAGCCTCTGGGGGCTCTGCATGCCCGAGCCAGCCTTTGCACTCTGCTCCTCGTGCCCCTCTTTAATTAAAGCTGATTTTCCCCCTGCTGTTGAGTTTGCAAAACCAAACTGGAGCGAAAGATAAAAGCAACGTTAATGCAAACCACAGATCCCACGTGGGCGATTTAGCCAGGTTATTTTTTTGTTTGTTTGTTCTTTGCAAATGCTGATCTCCATAGAAGCGGTAACTTGGCCTCTGCATATTCAGCTACTCTTTTTTCCTTAGAGAAATATCCAGTGAGGGAATCTGGCAAGGAAAAAAAAATAAAATCTGCATGAACTCTTGGAGGTTTTTACAACACTGGATTGTAGAATGGTCACCTGTGGCACCTGAATGTTGGTACAGACCAGGTTTCTGACACATGAGCATTTGGGCCTCACAAATGAAAGAAATGAGTCTTCACAATAAATATCGATCTGACCATTTTCTGGTCAGATGAGTCATGGGAAAGGCTCCATAAAAGAGCATTTAATGAGCGGAGGACACTTGGCAGGTCGGAGTCACATCCAGGACAGGATTTGATCGTTGTTTTGCACGTTTCAGGTCTTTGAAGTCACCGTGTGTGAGTTTCAGGAGATTAACTCAAGCCCAGCTTCACGGTAAGCACAAATAACTTTGCTGATCATTAATATTACTGCAGCAGTGTGCTCTCCCAAGGACCGAGGCACCCTTGGGTAGCTCAGAAGTGCCGCTGTCAAAGATGTGGGAAGATTGAAATGATTGCTCCTGTTGCCTGTTCTGTTATTCTGGGTGACTTTGTTGTGCCTTTCCAGTTTCTGAGTCCTGCTGCGATTCCGTTTCACCATTTGTCAGCTCTTTAAACGCTTGTCCCGTGTCCTTACCTGTGGCAATGTCAGCAGGAAGGAAGGTTCTCTGCACAGGTGCTGCTTGTGAACCCTCCCTGCCCAGGGAGAGAAATTAGGCATGAATTGATGGGCTGGCCTTGGGAAAACAGCTCGGTGTGATGCCAGCGGAGTTGTGTTTCACTTTGCCTGGGGTCCTGGTTCAGCTGGGACAGGCTGTTAGTCACATCTGCAGGGTGGAGATTTCTCTGGCCTCACAAAGCCTGGGCACTCCGGAGGAATCTGCTCCTCCCGCCCTGCTAACGTGGCTGAACTGGAGCTTCCAAAGCACCCTCGGTGGGTTTTCCCGTCCTCATAGTTGGAATGTTTTAGTGTCATCCAGCTGTCACTTTTTATCCTTCCCTCTAGTTCATTCCTTCACAGCTTAATGCTCTTTATGGAGTGGCAAATAAAATGGACCTCAGTAGCAGTGTTTTAAATAAAATGGGCAGGAGCAGCAGTGTTAGAAGAGGTGCCAGAGGACAGGCAGCAACACAGGAGTAAAGGACATTCTGTGATGTCACCACTCCGCTTTCACGTCCCTTTGCTGCAGATTGTGTGATTCCAAACCACAACATTCAGTGGGTTGCAGGAACAAATCCTCCCTTTCCCTTCTGTGTTATTTAATGCCAAGCTCCTCGGCTTCACTGATTTCTCCCGGAGACAGTACCCGGGGCCAGAAAGTGTTGGGAGGTGTTGTGACAGAAATGCCTTCATCTAAATGTAAATCTTGCTGCCCTGCCTCGGGCTGCCTTTGAGAGGCTTTTTTATTTTTTTCTGTGGGAAGCAGCTACAAAGTAATGGTCCCAATCAATTTATTCATGTCAATAAAAGGTCTTTTATATGCTTATTTGAAATGTATTGTTCCGGGCTGATAGGGCCGCGTTTGTTTTCGTGTCAGATGGAGTGAGAAATAGGGAGCGAAGGAGAAGGGAAAGGAACGTGTAGGTCTGGTTGGGAGGAGTTAGAATTTGGGATCTTGAGGGAGGGAAGGACGAGGGTGTCTCCATAGGGGACACAAGGAGTCAGGACAGAACTCCCGGTGCTCCCTGAGCCCGGGACAGGCCCACGTTGGGCTGGAGTAAAGGAGTTCAACACAAAGTCCCTGGCACAAACAGAGGTTTTCTGAGTCACCCGAGGGCAGAAAAATCTGCTTGTACATCTCGGGCAAAATCAGCTTGACATTGTCTAACCTCACCCCTCCGTGTGCTGAAAAGGGGCAGCAGGTAACAGGGGCCACACCGAACTGCAAAACACAACTCTTTTTTTCATATTTTGTGTTCCACATTACAGTGGGAGTACTGCAGGTGCACCTCCTGCCTGCAGCACCCAGGAGCGGGGCTTTCTGTGCCTGTGTTTCATTTCCTTTTGACTTGAGCTTCGGTCTGGGCTAACCCGAGAGTGTTCTGGCAGCCAGGGGCTGGTGGGCCCGGGCAGGTGCTGGTGACAATCCCAGCTGCTCTGCCCATGGGGTGGGTTGTGTAATCCTGCCTGCGGCTCCAGGCTTTTATTTCTCTCCAGCAGCAGTTTGGCATTCGTGACAGATTAATGGCCCATTGAGGGGTAAATCTGTCCCCCGGGGCTGGGCGGTGCCTCTGCCAACCTGTTCAGGTGCAGTTCGGTTCTGCACCACTCCCTGGGCTGCTGGTGCTCTGCCTTGGCTCCCTGTGTACACACCAGAGGAAAAGCTTCTTACGGGCTCTAAATCACGGGTTTGTTCTTTCAAAACAGCTTCGAGCGGATGGATTTCCACTCTTTATGCAATAGAGATGGAAGAGAACTTAGTAAAGGGTTTTGAGAGCTTTGAATCCTAATGGCTGCAGGATTTGTAACTGCAGTGCCACCATTTCAGTGTGATTGGAACCTTGGCTGCTTGGGGTTATTTACACCTCCTGTTCTGTCCTGTGTGCGGCCTGGAGGAGGCAGTGAGAGAGCTGTCCTAACCTTAACCCTAATGACCCTAATGATGTTAATAACCCTAACGCTAATGACCCTAACTAACCCTAATGGCCCTGACTCCAGAGCCCCTGCTCCGTGACCCACCACAGCAGCTGGTTCCAGCCCCACTGCTGCGTTCAGCTGGATTTACCTGGCCTCAGGGAGGGCCTGGAGGTGAGATCTGTGTGAGACAAGAGCTCCTTTGTGCCCCGGGACAGCCCAGAACAGCAGCCAGATTTGTAAAGCCAGGTCTGGACTCGTCCTTCTTCTGTCTGAGCCTCTGGAATGGATCAGGTCTCTCTCTCTTTCTCACAAAGACATCTTTTATTGCTGAGGAATGTTAAACAGGCTCTGTCCTCAGAGCCCCGGTGTGGGATTCCTCCTTTTTAATCAGCAGTCTCGCACTGTGCCAGTGCAGTGTTAAAAAACTGCCCCGTGGGTTTTCCCCCGTGCCAGAGGCAGCTCTGGGCGCTGCAGAACACACTCTCCGTGTCTGCCTGGGCCCCGGGGCCGGCTGCCGGAGCTTTATTTACACGAGTGCAAATAAATCAACACGAGCTGTTTGTTGGCTGGTGGCCCTGGCCTGGGTTCCTGTGCCAGCTGCGCTGCAGGGCCTTGGCACAGCTGCCTCTGGGGGGCCTCTGGCTACTGAGTGCCAGCCCTGGCCACTGCCCGTGGCACTGACCTGGGCACTGACCTCAGCATTGACCCTGGCACTGACCATGGCACTGACCCTGGGGCACCGAGGGGCTCCCTCGCAGCCCCAGAAGTGGCCGGGCTGTTGTCGCTGTGCCCCGCGAGGCCCCAGGTGCCGTGGCAGGATTTGCCACGGGATGGCAGCAGATGCTCAGGAAAAGGGAATTCAGCCCTGGAGCGCCTGTGTCCTGCCTGGGGAACTCCCGGGAAGCTGAGACTGCAACAAACACAGAAATTGGGGCATCCCCGTGACGGGGCAGGGCACGGGGGGATCCTGCAGGGCTTCTTTTGCTTTGCAGATATCAATTCCCGTGCTCAGACCTCCCATCTGCTTCCTCCTCTTTGTCCCCTCGGGGTGCCCCTTCTTTACCTGGCCGGGCACACCCGAACCTTCGAAGGGAGCAGCTCTGTGCGTGTGTGCACGTTTATATCTGGGGGAATTCGGGCTGGCAGTTCCCTGTCGGGGCTGCTGGCAGCAGTGTGACACCGCGTGTGTGACACCCGCCTCGTGTGTGACACCCCTGTCACCTCCCTCTGTCCCTGGGACGCCTTCAATGGACACGGGGATATAAACACGAGGCAGCTGCACTGCGAGTGTTTGTTTCTTTTAGGTGGCCTCCACTTCTGAACTTGAAAAATACACCAGCCCCGCAGTAATGTTTCATAAAAGCAGCCCAGCTATGGGCAGCCCTGTGCTTCCACACCTGGACACAAGTGAAAGTGGGATGGGCAGCATTGTTGTCCCCCCAGGCAGGTGTTAAAGCTCTCCCTGAGTTGTATTCATATCTTCTTCTGGTTAAATGTTATTTATTGCCCTGGAAATGAGCCTACTTTAATACCTTCCTCGTGTATCCGTATAGAAAAACACCCTGGGAATGGCCTCCTTTGGGTTGCCTTGTCTGTATCGACACGTAGGGATGGCCAGGATATTCCTGTCGTTTTTAATGGCTGAGGAATGGCTGCTGTTAATTCTGTGTGATGACTGAGTTCACTGGGTGAAGTGCAGCTCTCTGTTCTGTTCTCTGAGCTCTCCTGTACTGTAAATACTTTTCTCAGTGTGAAAGTCCTTTCTGCTGTTCCTGGTGTCCCTGGTCCAATGGCAATATTGATTTCTTATGTGCAGTGAACAAGATTTACTGCTGATTTTCTGGAGACGTTTCCTTGGCCTACACTCCATCGTTCTTGCTTCCAGAAGTGCCCTTCCATTTAACTTTCCCTGCAAGGCCCCCAACCACTATTAACTCCCCCTTCCCCATTCACAGCCCCACCTCATCTCCACTTTGGTTCAGAGATGGCAAAAAAGAGAACCAGCCGTGAATTCCCCCGGGGGGAAACCCAAAGTCTGCCATTTCAGGGTAAACTTCTTGCCAGTGTCAGAGGCAGAGGGATGACTTTGAGATGAGCAGGGTTCAACCCCGAGCCAGTGATGGGTGTTTGGGAACAGGGCAGGAGGAGGGAGGGGGAACAATTCCCCTCAGGTCTCTTCCTTTGTACTGTGTTTTCTGTGTCGATACATAGGCTTGGCCAGTCTGTTGTCATCCAGGGAAATGCAGGAATAATTCTGCAGCTTCCTGGACTTGTGGGTAAATCCCTCAGTTCCATGCTGTGGTCTCTGGGCAGTCTGTATGGACACGGAATGATCCCTGCTCTGCCTGGATCCCTGTGCTCACAGCCTCTGGAGAACACACCCAGGCTAATTAGCAACCAGCTGGCTCATCAGGATGAGGGGGCAATAAATAAAATATTAGCCAGAGTGGGTGGGTGAGCCTGGAGATACCAACAGGGCTGTGCAGGAGGGTTTCCTCAGAAAGAAACGCTGTGGGGAGCCCACAGCGAAGGCAGGGCTGTCAAAAATGCGCACAATAATCCATTTGCTGCCTGCCCCACTGGAATGCCTGGGATTAGGCAGTCCTGGACTTCTGGGAAATCAATCCCATGCACATGACTGTGCTTCTCTTTTCCCAATAGCAAGGAAGGATTTCAGCACATGGTGGGGAAGGGACGTGAGGAGCTTCCCTAACTGGCCTGTGTTCCAGCATTCGTTCCATTCATTAAATGAGCCCTTTAAAGCCACTGGTGGAGGCTGTTGATGGTTCAGTGCACAGCATGTTTTTATGAGCAGGTTTATCTGCCGCTGCTGGCTCAGCCTTTCTCAGGGCTTCAGCTCCCCTTCTGCAGGCCCGAGAGTGGTGGGACGTTTGCACTGAGGGTTGTTAAATGCTCTGAGATCTTCGGTGGAAAAGATTCCGAGAGGGCTCGACATCATTTTTGGGAAGCCGTGGTGAAAACAGTTTTCCCTGGTGTCCTAAATGAGGGATGTGTTGGATTTTAGCCTGGTTACCAACAGCTTAGGCAAGGATGAAGCAATGTTGAGAGGCTTTGACCTAAAAAACCAAAACCCCTCAGTGCTTAAAAAGGGGGTTTTTGACCCATTCTTTGTTTTCTCCAGATGTGTAAAGCAGGGAGCACCCAGGAGGGGAACTGCTCCTGGGGTAGAACAAGGTCAGGCAAGTCCTTCTAGGGCAAAAGAGCAGTTAAAAATCATTTTGGTGCTTAACAGGAGGCAGTGAAGCGACTAAAAAGCGGGTGTGATATGTTGAGATAATCTAATATAAGAAAGGACCCTGGAGGCAGGAGAAGCCATGGTTAAAACCAGCAGCAGCCACTGGAATGGCTTATCAGGAGCAGCAGGAAGTTGGAATAATCAATCCTGGAAGGAACATAGTTCTTTCCTGCAGCAGGTAGAGCTAGGAAATATTTCACATCTTGGTACTGGGACGTGGATTATCCAGAGTCCAGCAGCTGGATAAGACTTAAAACAACCCAGAAACAAAAAACCAAAATAATATTTAAAAAACCTAAAAAAAGGAAAAAAAACCCCAACCCTGACTCTCGTTAAGGGTCATGTGCCACTTTTCACAAGAGATCACTGAATCCAAATGCTGGAAAGAAAAATCCATTCTAGAGCTCTGCTGGTGAACTGAGCCATTTTCATGTGTCCTGTTAAAATCCAGCCGCTGGTGACTCCTGAACTGAGAATCTAAAGCAGAGAGGAGCTGGAACTCACTTAGGACTCCTGAAGATTTGTGACTTAGAGTTGCAAAGATCTGCGTTAACCTTGCCTGGTTTGGTGCCAGGATTGCTCCCTGGGTGCTGAGGGTTCTGTGCTGCACTGGAAATGTTTTCCCCACCTGGGACAGGTGAGCACAGCCCTCGTTCCTTTGCCTTCTCTCAGCCTTGTAAGCAGGTGACAACAGAAATATTCATGTGGGCACGGCCAAACAGGTAAATATATGTGTGTGTGTGTGTGTTCACAAATACCAACACAGGGAGCAGAGACCAGAAAACTTCCCGAGTGAAGGAGATGAGGCAGGGAGGATCTGACTGGGCAGTGCCGGGGTCAGGGAGGATTTTTCCAGAGGAAAAGAGGGAAGAGGAACCATCAGCTGCGGGCCATGAAAGCAGGAGCAGAGGCAGCTCTGAGCCGGGCTCTGACGGTGGCATGACGGAACTGGGACACAAGTTCAGCTTTACCTCTGGCTGAGCCCGGGATAATGAGGGCACAGACAGCCACGGCCGGGCTCATTAGCCATTCTGCTGCCCAATTAGGCTGGGAGCTAATTGCTCATTAATGAGAGCGTACCTGCTGGGGCAGCTGGGCTTCCCTGGAACTCGCGGCTGGAGCCGCAGCAGACGCTGGGGGGGAGAACAGAAGCCAGGATTGAAGCCAAGGAAATGGAAAAGCTGCTCTGCCGCCACTCCCTGGGGACAGCACTTGGATTCCTGTCAATTAGCCCCGAGTCCTTCAGCCTCCCTCTGCCTGGCAGCCTGACAGCAGCGTTCAGAGCCGGGAGCCTGAAGGTGGAGGGTGATCCTGAGCTGTGCCCCTCTCCTGAGCATCCCTGCACAGCTCCCAGGGGGAGGAAGGTGGGCACCTGAGCCGAGGGGCGGCAGTGGGATGCTGGAGGCAGCAAACTGCAGTGGTCCAGGTAAATCCACCTCTGGACCTTTCCCAGAACATCCCCTGGGAAAGGGAAGCTGGAAGCAGAAATGTGCTGAAGGCCACACCTCAGCTGTCCTCTGACACAAACGTGGTTTGTTCAGCGGTGAAAGCACAGGGGCTGTGCTGAGAATGAAATTCTGTGATCCAAGCACAGGTGGGTCTGTTGGCACCCTGAGCACACCTGTGTCCCCTCAGCAAAACTCGTGTTCCCAACTGCCCCGAGCTGTGCTGGAGAGAGCTGTGCTGGGGGCAAAGCTGAATAGCCTGTTTTAGTCTCCGAGGGAAGCAGAGAACCACTGTCTTGGGCTGCACACTGCTGTGGCTTTTGGAGCAGACGCACAGGGATTTTCTGTGAAGAGGTGGCTGCAGGAGGAGGGAAGGAATGCATTTCTCATTATGCGCTGCAGCCTCTCTGCTCTGGCAGCCTGAGAAGAGAAATTCTCTCTCCCTCCCCAGGCCCTCTACCCCCTGCAGCTCCCTGATTATTTTTGGCTGAGGTGGAAAGCACAACCCCAGCGTTTTTCCCAACGGGGAGTGACCCAGGCAGGAGGGAGGTGAAGCCGGGGCTGTTCCTTTTGTGCTCCCTCAATCAATAGCCACACTTTTGCTCGTCTGGAGCTCCTTTCCTCTGAGCACACCAAAGAGCTTTAAGAGCTGTTCCATCCCCCAGGTCACCCTGAGCTCAGCTGAGCAGGAGGGGTGAAACTGAGGCACAGCTCCCCCAAATCACACCGGGGCTGGGACTTTCCATCGATTTTCTGTGGGCTTTTATCTCAGGCTCTTCTCGTGCTGCTGAGGGCCCTCGTTCCCTGCTCTGCCTCTGTGTGCTGTGGCTCCTGCACGGTGCTCTTGGTAATTCCTGTGGCTACAGCTTTTCAATGGGAAGGTTCCTCTGGGTTGTGCCTTCAATCAAATAATGTTTGAAATAAGTAAAATTCTCCTGCTCCGCCAGGCAAAGGGTTTGGCTTTTGAGGAACAGCTGTGCCTATGTGGGAGTCAGTCTGACTAACAGAACACGCCCAGGAGATGCGTTTGGAAAGCTGAATGGAGAAGAAAATCGTGTGGATGGGGGGTCAGGGGCACCCCAGTGGGGCTGTGAGGGGTGTCCCCTCCCAGGCACAGCACCTGTGTGCAGGGGGAGAGCTTGGCTGCCTTTCCCAGGTCCTCCCCTCTGCTGTCCCCCTGCCACAACGCAAAGCCCCTGTGCTGGGGCAGCCTGCCTTGTTTTCCCAGCTAATGGAAAGCACATGAGCAGCGCAGTCAGGCACGGCCACAGCTGCTGGGAGTGATTCATTGGGACACAAACAGGAATGGGATGCTGGCTGCTCCCTGGGCAGAGCTGTCCCTGCTCCAGGCCCTTCCAGGGGGTGACTGCAGCTCCAGCCCCAGCAGTGACTCACTTGCTCCAGCCTTGGCAGAAGGGCTGTGCACGAGGCCCAGCGATGTTTTGGGGCATGAAACCTCCCAGAACTCTTCTTCCCTCTCCCCTGCCCCTTCTGAGTGTGGCTTGTTCTGCTCTGAGGGCAGAGACCCTCCCTGGCTGATCTGTGGGGCTGGGAGGGGAGGCTGCACCGAGGTCTCCAGCCAGAAATAAACTGTGTTTTAACACATTCGAGCCAGCAACAACGGGAACTGCACTGGGAAGGCAGGAATCCGAGTCCCGGCTGGGGGCCCCTGAGTGTGTGCAGCTGAAGGGGCAGGGGAGATGGCAGCCCTTGGCTTTGGGGGTTTGGCTGCTGTTTGTTCACACCCCTTGCTGGTCCTTCCAGGACCAGTGCACAGCCTGTGGCTGGTACAGGCTGTCTGTGATAGCCTGGGCTGGGTTTGGCCTGTCCTTACTGCTTGTCTCACAGATTTAGTGCCTGTTCCAAAGTCTGATATGCTCTGAAGCAGCAAAGTCTAGGACAGCGAGGCTGGAGCGTCTCGGGGCACTGAGATGGAGGGCAGCCTGATTTTCCCCATCCTGCCACAGCACATCCCAAGTCCCAGGGCTGGAAGCTGCCTGTCCCCTTTCTGCTCCCTGCTGTGACCCAGGCAGCTCTGCTGCTCTGCACTGTCCCTCTCCGTGTGCCAGCAGTGGGAATTACTGGAGCAGAAGAGACAGGCTGAGGTGCCACAGCTCTGGCACCAGCAGCACAGCGAGCCAGAAGGGAGCTCAGGAGTGGGAGCATCTTCCTCCCTGATCTCTCTGGAGGCTTGGCAATAAAACAGATTTGGAAAGACCCCCGGCTCCAGCCGCTTTTGGAAGCAGGAGGGCTCTGTTTGAGGAAGGCTGGCTGGCTGTGCAGAAGGCAGGGACGGTGGCACCTGCTCCCCCCAGGGCTCTGCAGGGCCATGTGTCACCCGCAGGAATCTCAGCTGCGGCAGGGGGAGGCTGGCAGGCGCCACCGCGGCCCCGGAGCAGGGACAGGCTCTGAAATCGGACCCTCTGTCCCCTCAGACTGTCCCAGCTGCCTCAGCAGACAGAGCTGTGTCCCGGCAGGAATAGCTGGGATGGTCACTGAGGTCACCCCCTTGTATCTGCCACCCATCCTCCTCCTCCTCCTCCTCCCATCACCTCCTGCCCTGGCGGTGCCCCTGGAATGGGTGAGATGTTGTCACCAGGGCTGGCAGGATGTGTCCTTCCCTAAACCCTTCACATTCCTTCTGTGGCCTCGGGGCTGCCTGGGTACCACACCCGGAGAGTCCAAATCACCAATGTGCCCTAGAGAGTTCTAATCACAGATCTACCCCAGAGAGTCCAAATCACCAATGTGCCCCAGAGTCCAAATCACAGGTGTGCCCGGCTGGAGCAGAGGGTGGCAGGGCAGCTCCATCTGCACCCTTTCTCTGGGGCTGCCAGGGGAGGGAGGGTGGCAGGAATGCTGCACAAATGTCGCCACACTCAGAAGTGTCCGGGCCTCGAGGTGGAGACAGAAATAATCCCCCAGCTGCAGGGGCACAGGGGGTTTGCTGGAGAAGGGCAGGGCAGATGGGCTGGATCCCAAAGCATCTCCAGGGCTCCATGCTGAGCTCCCCCTGGACCCCTACAGCGACAGGGGAAGCTCAGGAGGTTTTGTTGGCTCTCCAGGGGACACTGTGCACGTCCTGCACCATCTCCATGGCAAAGCACTGGCTGTATCCAAGGGCAGAGACATCCTGGGGCTCCCAGGGGCCTTAAGGACAAGGCTCATTTTAGAATTCTCCATCCCTGTCTCCATCCTGGAGGATTTTGGAGTGGCAAAGGATCAGAACCCCCTCCTCAAACAGGAGCTGAATGTGGACAGGGACAAAAGGCAGCTGAGAGCAGAGTGGGGACAGACACCCTGCAGGCAGGGCTGTGTTGGGCAAGGGGCAAAGAGGAGAGGTGTGGTTTTGTGTGCATTTGCAGCCTCCGAGTTCTTGGGAGATTTAATTCTCAGAGATGTTCCCGACATCCCCTGGGATAGAGCTTGGCGGAGGCCCAAGGGCTGGGGCTGCCAAAAGGAGCAGTGCTGGGCCAGCCTGGCAGGAACAGCTCCTCGCTCCGTGCCAGAAGGGAAGGAAGGGAAGCAAAGCAGAGGGGAGAAGGGGAGGGCACCCTGCAGCACTGCCTCACCTCCAGCTGACACTCACCCAGCACAGGAGGATGAGAAGTGCACAGTCCTGTCCTGCAGGGGAGCTTCCAGGGATTTTTCTCCTGGAAAAGAGCAGACAGGGCTGCTCTTGGTGATGAGGGGACCAAGAGGCTCAGCAGTGTGGCTGTGGCCAGATAACACGTGAGGAAGCCCTGGATAAACTTGTGTCCCTGGTCAGCTGCTGGGCTGTGCCAGAGACCTCAGCCCTGACCCCTAACGTCTTCTGCTGCTCCAGGCTCTGACAAACATCATGTGCTTCCAGGCTGATCTGCTGCCCAGAGACAGCTCAGCCTGATCTGTGCTTTCTGCTGTCCCACCCTGGGCTCCTCCCTTCTGTGCTGACAGATCCTGTATTTCACTGCTGGGAATCCACTCAGGTCTGTGACTCCAGCCTCTCCTCTGTCTCAGCCCAGCTCCTGCAGTTCTGTTCTGTGCTTCTCGGTCCACTGCAGCACCTCAAACAGCTGCAGAGGGGAGGCAGCCCCAGGGGTGGCTTTGGACCCTCAGAGAGGAGGTGAAAGGCTGGGGGAGGCACCTGGAGGGACCAAAGCAGGCCATGTTTGAACCTGAGGGGAGCTCAGCCAGAGCTCTGCCCCGTGTGGGATGCTGGACTCGGTCTGTGGGGTTGTAGGGTCAGTGAGGAGGACACCTGAGGCAGGAGACATCATGATCCTCTCTAGAACCAAACCCCACTCTGACATTTCCTGGTATTTACATTGTGATCTGGGTGCTGTTACTCTCTGCCTGACCACTTCCATTCTGGCATCCTTTGCAGGGCAGTTCTGTGTTCTCTGGCTGTTGTCTCACCTGAGCATCCCCTCCCTGTTGCTCCAGTCTGTCTGGGCTTGCCTTTCCCCTTGCCAGATTCCTTGGCTGGACTCTGCCAGCCCTGCTGGGCTGCTCTGACGATGGGCTTTGTTTGGCTTCACTTTATGCTATTTCCAGCCCTAAAAGCAAGGCAGGGATTGGGGAAGGAGAAGGTGGCTGTTTTAGCTGTCGCTGGTCACAAGCCAGCGAGCTGGGAAGGCTGGGGATGTGTGGGGTGTGTGGGGTGTGTGTGGGGAAGCTGGGCTTTGCCAGCCCTGAAATCCTCTCCTGTTTCTGTAGGCACGAACGCTAAACCCCAAACCAGAGGCGGGTTTGGTTTTGACCTTGTAAAATGAAAACAACGAGGGCTGAGCTGCTGCCAAAGCCAATCCAGCCCAGCTCTGCTCCTGCCACCCCTGCTGGCTCTCCTGGCAGGCAGAGGCTGCTCCTTCCCACATGGGCTTTAGCACATTCCTGCAGCAGCCGGGCCTGGGGGCGTCTCGGAGGCTCCCAAAGCTTCGCTGAGTAATCCCAGCTTCCTCTGGAACTTTATTGTGCAAACCTTCCCTGGAACAGGCTCTGGAACCACGCTTGGGGCTCTCCAGCCCAGTGAAAAGCAGGAGCTTCCCCAGGCAGGGAGCAGAGCTGCTGGATTTGCTGCAAGGTAGAGCAGCCAGATGGTGACAGGCAAGGGGAGGGGAGGAGAAGCGGAATTTGGGAGGGAGCAGCTCCATATTCCAGTTTCCATTTGGGGCCCTGACAGAGCTGCAGAGGCTGGGGAAAACAGGGAGCAGGGCTGTGGGAAGCGAGGACAGGGAGGGAGATGTGACCACGGCAGCACGTACTGGAAGGAAATTTGATATATGCCCTTGTATCTTCCAAATAAAAACTGGGGCTAATAGTGTGGGTTTGAGGAGACGTTTCCTGGTGTTGTTGGGGGACACATCAGAGTTTAAGGCATGAATTTGACTGCTCCCAGATCTTCTGGTAGGATTTCCACCAGAATTGGCCCAGACTGTGGTTTTATCAGTGCTACACCAGGAAAATGTTTACTGCCTTTGAAGCCACCCCTAAACTGAGTTTAGGGAGCAAATTCTTTTGGATGGGAGGCATGAATGTGACCCTGCGTCTGCTTCAGAACTGTATTTTGGTGTTTTGCTCAAGAAATTGTGTTGTAGGGTCTATAAATGGGGTGTGTGAGACCCATTTTTTTCCATCTCTGCCTTTAGCCCTTGGTGTTTGTCTTTGAGGAGGATGGAATTTCCTACTGGGCATGTTTGAGCTAAAGTCAGGCCCTGCGTGTAAGTGATGGGAATTATTCTGTTTGGGATGTTTGTTGTCTACACACAATTCCCCTTTTCAAAGGGGCTGCAAGTTTGGGGAGGATCAGCCGTAAATAAATTTGTGACACAGCTACTGTGGATAGGCAGAATGGCTCTTGAGTTTCCTGCAGGCTGCAGCAAAGTGGAGGTTTAAAACAAAATCAGGGGAAAGGGGAACAGTCTTCCAAAATATGGAACACCTCGTAAAGCTGGGGAGGTAGGAAACAAGCTGAGCAGCCCCAGCCACGGCTCAAACTCTCAGGAGGCAAACTGTACAGTACATAAAGCCCAGGGAATCAGCTCAGGATGCCAACTAATGAGCTTTTTAATTAGCTGCAATTGCAGGCAAGGTTTAAAACCCAAAGAAGTAAGTAAATTAAAGATTTAAAAGACTGAACAGAATCGATGAGGGGTCAGCACTTAAAATATTAAAATGCCAAAGCAGTTGGCTTTACAGGAAGTTTGCAGGGCTGCAGCAGAGCCCCTGTGAGGAAGCTCTGGGGTTCTGGTCCAGAGCCCTGTGGCTGGACCCTGCCATCTGCAGGGATCCAAAAATCACCCAGCACGGGCAGCCTGCACTCCTGCAGCCTCTCCACGTGTGCTGCAGCCTGCAGGGCATTTTCTGCAGCTCCTCTGGGCTGCACCCAGCTGTTTCACCGAGGCCAGGGCACCGTGGCCAGGAGTTGTGCAGTCGCCTTGGCAGCCTGCCCTGCCCTGTGTGCGGGTTGTTGTGTGCAGATTGCAGCACTGGCCTTTCTCACAGTGTCACACCGAGAGGTGTTTGTTGGTGCCCAGGGGAAACGGGGCACTGCTGGCTCCAAACTGCCCCTTTTGCCACTTTCTCTGTGTCACCGCCGTGCCAGGAGCAGTTCCATGTCACCAGGTTGTCCCTTTCTTAGCAAGCAGAAGCTGCTCTTCATGAATGCTGATGCTGCTGGCTGCCCTCAGGGCTGGAGAATGCTCAACAAGCCCAGTGCCACCAGCTCCAGGTGCTTTGGAGAGCCAGGCGAGCCCAGGCTGCCACGGGCTCCTTGTCCAAGTGCCACTGTCACCCAGGCAGTGACCACCTCACGTGTTTGGGGCAGGAGGAGGTGAGTGTGGCTGTAATCACCGTGCTTTGGTAATGCTTCTGTGTGAGGATCTCAAACAGCCTTCTAAGTCTCAGCTGATAAAGCCTGAGCTTGCACTTCCAGGAGGATAAATCTTCCTGTCCTGGGGGAAGCCTGAGGCACAAAGAGGTCAGGGGAGAGCAGCAGAGAGGGAGGAGTGGCAGAACTCAGCCCAGCACTGCAGAGGCTCAACAAGGATGGAGAAACGTTTTGCTCCGTTTCTATCAGGTTTCCTTTGCCAGTGTCCTCCTTCACTGCCTGCTCTGCATCCCCATCCTTGAGGCTGCCCAGAGCTGAAGCTGCCACTGGACCAACCTTCCCCTCGGGGTCAAACAATGCTTTGGACTTGATAAACCCGTGGGGACTGGGGGCAGAATCTGAACCCAGACTCTGGAAAACTCCTTCTTCTTTTCCTTTTTTTTTTGTTTCTTTTTCTTTGAGTCAAGACAGTAACAGGCTAATTCAGAGCTGTTCCAGCTTGGGTGTGCAGCCCACACTGTGCACAGGGGCCAAATGGGTTTGTTCAAATGAAGATTTACTAAGACCTGTGCAAAACAGGGGAGGAGAGGAAGCAGAGAGGTGAGAGGCAAAGAAGAATCCAGCCCCCAGTGGCCTTGAGAGCAATCTGCCAGTGAGTGCTGTCTCCGTGCTGATGGATTTGCTGTCACCTCTCCCTGGCATGAGGTGACAGATCTCTCGGTGGGATGAAGCCAGAACCAATAGCCATCCATCACTGCAGGACAGGCAGCAGCAGCAGCAGGCACAGGGGAAGGAGGCAGACCTGGCAAAACATCTCCACCCTCCTTCCCCTGTCAGCCACTTCTGCAGGCACACAGTGAGGGTGTTGCCGCAGGGGTGGAGGGGTTTGAACTCCTTGGACACCTTGGAAACCTCCTGGGCAGGAGGGCTCAGTGTGTGGGGCAGGTTAAACACCAGCACAGGCGGCTCAGGGCACAAACTGCCCTGGGAGAATCTGGAGTTGAGGAGGTGCTTCTCTGTGGCGTTGGGGTAACATTTCCCGTGGTGGTGCAGGGGGAGAAATGGAGATTATTTTAGAGTCCTGGTCAGGCTGAGGCAGGAGTGGCAAACACTGCAGGTCCTTTCCTGCCTCCTGGGACTTCTCCCTGAGGAAATCACTGTCACTTCCAGGTTTCCTTCCTGCCCTGTGCTTTTCCCACCCCTTGGTCACGTGTAATAAACAGCAATGAGGTTTGGAGTGTGGGTTTTGCTTTCTGGAGAAAATCCAGATACTTCTCTATGTGGCTGATAAATGAGAGAACGGGCCAGAAATGTGGAAATACTCCTCCATGCTGAACAATCCTCTAAAGCCAAAAGGAGTCAGGCACTTCCTTCATTTCCATGTTCTTCTAAATACTGCTAAGCATGTTTCTCAGTCCTTTGTAATCTAAAGAACTGGGTAAATCTGGCCAGAAAGTCTCTATGTGGAGTATTTATTTCTAAACTACTCTTACAAAGAACTAAAAAGGGAAAAAAACCCAACCCCACAGCTGTTTGCTGAAAAGCAGAGAGCACAGGAGTGTTCCTTTAAACTGAATTGGCATGCACAGAGCCCGGGCTGCTGCTGAGGCTTTGCTGCTCCCAGGCCTCAGACTCTGCATCTGGTTTTTCATTTCCAATAGGCTAATGTGCTCTGACACTGCACCCCTCTGGGAAGCTGCTGACAGGCACTGTCAATATTTCCTTCCCCCAAAAAACCCCCACCCAAAGCAGCCTCCAAAGTGTTGCTTTCCAGCATCGAATTATGGAGCGTGCAGCCTCCACCTGGAGAGAGGGTTCCCAGTTCAGCCCCTGCATTTCCTGCATCCCTGGAGTCCATGTCTTTGGTTGTCTTTTCCTTCTGCTCTTCAGAAAAAAAGAAAAAAAAAAAAAGAAAAAGGAAAGGAATGTTCACATTCGCTGTCATTTCTGGCAGCTGCTGGACTGGGTTATGCTGCTGTCTGTGCCAGGCTGTTGTGCTGTCAACTGGAAGTGCTCCAATATTCAGGAGTCAGGCACCCAAATCCTGGAGGTTGGCGTGAAAGTCAGGAAAATTAAACGCAGGCATTTGGAGGAATGTTTCCTTCCACTTTGTTTATGTTGTTCTGCTGTTTTACTCCTTCACTTTGACATTCTAACAGTTCTGCTTTCAAGTTTTTCTGTAAACTCAAAGGCCAGGAACTCTCCTTGAGAGCGAGAAAGATGCAGGACAAAAGCACTTGACTCCAGGAGTGCAGGCTTTGAGAAACCCATGAAGAATCCAAAGGCTTTGGTTATAAATCACGAGTGTTGACAGCAGCTGAGGTGTGTTTTCCCTCAGGGAAGGTGGAATTCACACCATTCTTTTCCATCTGGACAACTCTGTCCATCGAAAGGAAGTGAGGAAAGATCCAAAGGATACATCCCACCCTTGACTGGTGGCATTGCTCCTGCCCAGGGGATGATTCCCTGGTTGTTGGAATTTTGGAACATTCCTTGGAATTCACTGAGCTCCCATGAGCCCAGGCAGGTGAGGCAGCCCCAGACACAGCCCTGAGCAGCCTCACTTGTTCTGGTGTGGGTGTGCAAGGGTTGAATTCACTCCTGGGAGAAAGGCCAGGTGAATTTCTGCAGCTTGCATGGTTCATACGGAATCTGAGGCAGCTCAGGGAGCTGCTTCCCCTGGGGCAGCCTCTCTGCACGGGCAGTGCTGGGTTAGTAAACTGCTTCTAAAGGGACCAGGGCTCCTGATCCTTCTTGTGCTTGTTTAGGAGTTCTTTTGGCTTAAGAGAACCTTTATTGTAAGTGCATTTCTTCTCACGTTTCCTTATTAGCAACTCCAGTTTCCTCTTTGAAACTCGAATGACACAGGTTAGATTCCAGATTTCATATCAAGGGGACAATTGTCTTTCTCTGGGATGCTGAGAGAGTTTTGTTCTTACTGTCTGGGCTGTCCTGATTTCATTCCACCTCCCTGGAATCCCAACCTCCTACTGCAGTGTCCAGAGTGGCTCAATAATTAACGGGATGAATTCCACAACACCTCCCCACTTTCTTCATTCCCTTTTCTTTTAGATCCTTATGAGTAAAAGAAATAAATCAGTCCTGTAGTTACTGCATCTTCAAGTTGTGCCCCTTGAATCAATTCTGCAACACCCCAGCGTTTTCTCTGACAATTTTAATTTCTATTAGCTGGGAGAAGTGAACGCCCTGTGCCTGCACCAAGAGCCAGGAGCACAAATCCCTGCAGATTTCTCTTTGAGAAGAGCAGCCAAGCGCTGCCGGGGCAGCTGCAGCAGAATTTCTGATGGAGGCAGGTGTGGGTGCACCTGGAATGTCTGCACTGCCCAGCAGGGACATCCCACCTAACCCTGACCGGGAAAGGGAGCTCCACCCAGGGTAATGAGCTCATTACCTGGGACCAGGGTTAATGAACCTGCCTGGATGGCCACACGTGGCTCTGCTGCCTCTGGGCTCCCTGTGAGCCCTGCGAGGTGTGCATGGAGCTGGCTCTGATATTTCTATTCAGATGTGCTCTGCCATCCCCCTTCATGTACACCAGGACCTCGGGAACGTTGAATTAATTAACTTTCACTGTGATTTCATGGCTGTTTAATGATCTCTTTGTTATGGGTGGAGAACTGAGGCACAGAGCAATTAGGGACTCTGCCAAGGGCACCCAGGAATTCCCTGGGGGAGCTGGAGATGGAACCCAGCGTTGCCTCTCAGTGGCTTCCCTCTGGAAGGGTTGTGGGCAGGTGCCCGAGCTGGGAAGCTGCAAACAAGCGCCTTGTTTGGGGTCTGTGGGATGATCAACTCCCCAGAAGTGAGGGTTCATCCAGAGGCTTTTGGATAAACCCTGGCTGTGGCTCTGTTCAAATGCAGCAATGAGATTAAAGGTGAAGTTTCAGCCCAGAGCTCATCCCCAGGCAGGACAGAAAATAGAAGCCAGTGAGGTCTCTGGGTTTTTCCCCAGCCTAGAGATGCTCTGTTGGCCAGAATGTCATTTCTGATTTTATTTGTGCCGTTCTCTCATCCTTTCTCATTAACCCCTTATCCCCAGCCTGCACAGAGCTCTGCCCTGCAGCCACCGTGCCTGCTGGGGGAATTATTCTGCCTCTGTGAGCTGCAATCCCCAATATGTGGATCCTGCTCTTCTCTCCGGGCTCTCCTCCAGTCTTCCCTGCCTCTTCTTATTTACATTTAACTGTTTGGTGGCTCTCCTCTCTCCCATTCTCTGCCATCTCTGCCCCTGCTCACACCAAACATTCCTCTTTCCTGCTGTCCCACGCTGCTCTGAGCATGGAGGTGGAGCAGAGCCAGGAGCTGTGCTTGGCCAGTGGATGTGGCTGTGTGTTTTGTCGAGCTGAGGTTTATCCTCCAGCCTGCCCCTTGCCAAGGTGACCCTTTGGGAGCTGCTCCTTGCAGTGGTGCCTCCCCACAGCTCCCAGCTCCTGCTGCCCCAGGCTGCTGCTGCCAGGGCTTTGGTAATGCCTTTCTCTGCCTCTCAGCAGCTCTGAGGAACGTCTCCATCCCATCTCCCAGGAGCTCTGTAGATGTGAACCCACGCAGGTTCCCACCTCCCAGGCACAGGGCACTGCAGCTGCACCACAGCCAAGGAGAGAACGCTGCAGAGGGACCCCAGAGCTGTTATTTGGGGTGGAATATGTCCTTATTGAGGCTGTTTCCAACAGGACACTCGTGCAGCTCTGCCTCCTGCCCATGGTGTCCATGAGAGCCCCTGCAGGGCAAGGGACAGGCACAGAGCTGGTGCCAGAGCTGCTCCAGGGGACACCGTGGGGACAAAGAGCAATCCCAGCCCTTGTGCCTGGCCTGGCTCTGCCACCCTTGCAGCCCAGCTCCTGCCAGGCCTCCCATGGCAGTGAAACCCTCCTTCCCTGGCTGTCCCCACTCTGCAGCAGCCCTGGAGCCCTCTGTGCAGCCTGGCCAGCTCGGCTCTGTCAGGAGGAGGGACAAGCCTGGGTTATCACCTGCTTGTGGTCTCATCTATCACCTTGAATTGTGTTGCAGGATGAAATTACTCATCCAAACCTAATGTTAAATTTAATCAAGTCTGGAGCAAAGAGGATTAATGGGCTGTGCAGCACAGGCACACGCCTGGCACGGTGGCTGTGACCCAGGTGAAGCTGGAGAAGCTCTCTGGAAATGATGAAGCCAATGACCAGGTGGGGAAGGCTGCAGGAATCCTGCATCCCTCTGCAGGACTCCTGCATCCCTCTGCAGGAACGCCCTGGCTGTGGGACCAAGTGCTCCTGCTGCAGGTGGAGGTGGCTGCTGGTGGAGTCAGGAAGTGTGAGAATTTCTGCAGAGGGGAGGAGTGTCTCTGCAGGGCTGGGAGCTGGCAGGGCTGCGTGCTCTTCCCTGCTCTGCTCAGTGCAATGGGACAGGCTCTGGGGCTTCACTGGGGCTTCATCTCTTGTGCTAAAGAAAAGGGATCATCCCGGGATGCCCTTGGAGCCTGTGAGCTTTCCTGAGCTCAGCCTTTCTGTGCCTCATGAGCACTTCAGGGTGTACAAAGCCCTGAGACAGGCCTGGGTCTGTTGGTGCCATGGGGACACTGAGGCACAGGGTGACAGTGGCTCTGTGCCCTCCCTCCCACTCAGACCCTCAGGTCGCCCTGCCTTATCACTGATAATGGTTATCAAAATCAGCAGCCTCCTAAAGCCTTTCATCACCTCAGCAGATGCTGTGAGGAACCCATTTATGAACTTCACAGGGGGAAAAAAACAAACCCAAAACGAAAACTCAACCTCCCCCTAAGCCACCACACAAAACCTCCCCAAGAAATCGAGTCTGAGGGGGTGGGTGCTCTGTCCCCAGAGCAAACAGGGCATTTCTCTGCCTCTCTCAGGTTTGGCTAAAAAAAGCAAATAAACCCCAGAGGAAGCACGTCATGGTGCAAAGCAGAACCAGATGGTGCCGTGAGAGCGTGGGAGGGGACGGGGGGTTTCTCTGAACAGAGGATGCCTGTGAGGGAGGAAAATACTGAGAAAGGCAGACAGAACTCTTGTTTGGCTGGCAGCTGGGGTTGCCCCAGCCCTGGCTGAGCGTCCTCCCCGGGGAGTGCTGGGGGAAAGTCTGTGATTGAAACCGAGAGTGTTGGGGCTGTGAGTGGAAAACAGCAGGGCAGGACTCCCCGGACCCAGCAGCAGCCTCAAAAACACCTCCCTGAGCTCCTTCCCTTTCCTCTTCCACTGCCCCTCGCTGCTGGGCTCCCTCGGGTGCTGGGCTCCCTCGGGTGCTTCCTTCTCTCCCACTCTTCTCTGAGAGTGCCAGGATTCCTTCTGTCACCTGGTCACAGCTTTCCCAAAAGGCACCAGGGGCGGAAACTGCTAATCATGCTCTGGAAACTGCCTTAGAGCATTCACATTCTTCAATTATTCACTTTCCTTCTGCCTTAGGCAGGAGGGATGAGCACTGCCACGGTGGATGTGGCACAAAAAAGGGAACTGCCACCTGAGTGCCACCCTGTCCCCTGGGCAGCAGGGACAGCCCTGAGTGTCACCTGAGTGCCACCCTGTCCTGTGGGCAGCAGGGACAGCCCTGAGTGTCCCCTGAGTGCCACCCTGTCCCTGGGCAGCAAAGACAGCCCTGAGTGCCTCCTGAGTGTCTTTGGGCAGCAGGGACAGCCCTGAGTGTCCCCTGAGTGCCACCCTGTCCCCTGGGCAGCAAAGACAGCCCTGAGTGCCTCCTGAGTGTCATTGGGCAGCAGGGACAGCCCTCAGTGCCACCCTGTCCCCTGGGCAGCAGGGACAGCCCTGAGTGTCCCCTGAGTGCCACCCTGTCCCCTGGGCAGGGGGCTGTGGCTGCAGGGAGAGGACGTGCCCCGTGGGCACAGCAGAGTTGTGCATTTCCCACCCACGGAGCCTTTCAGGAGCTGGAGCTGGCTGACAGGAGGGAGGCTTGGGCACATCTGCCTCACCAACCAGAACCACCAGGGGAGGGGAGAGGAAAAAGCCCCGAGACACATCAAAATCCGTCTGTTTTTCTGCCGGCAGAGATGTGGGTGTCAGCACTCCCCGCAGACAGGGACTCCCAGCTCATTAGTGTGTCTGTGGAGCAGAGCTGCTGGCCCCAGGCATGCAGGGATATTTTCAACAAAATAAAATGCAGATTTATTTTTTCTTTCCCCTGTAAGTACTTGTGTTATCTTCTGCTTCCCTCCCCAGCTGCCAGCCCAGCACGCAGAGGCAGCTCCATCCCCTGGGTGTTCAGATGCTGCTGCTGCACACCAGGTGCGCTCTGGAGGTGGCAGGAGCTCAGCAGGGAGTGGGACACGGAGATGAAAAGCAGCAGCTCTGGCAGCAGGATCTCAGAGCAGCACTGCTGGAGCAGTGTGCTTCTCCTCTGGCTGCTTCTCCTTTCTCCTCCCTGTGTCTGGATCACCCATCTCTGACCTGGGGCCACTCGTGAGCTGCTTGTGGGGCTGATACTGAGGCAGAGTGTGGCTCCCAGCCTGTAATCCCAGAGAAATACAGGTCCCGAGGGAAAACCCACCTCCAAATCCAGACTGAACGGCTTAGGCTAATTGCTGGCCACTATTAGCAAAAAGCACTGACAGGATGTGCTGTTCACCACTTGTTCCATAGGCATTTCCTCAAATGAACTCTCATTTATTTAATGGATAAGTTGGATTTTCCTTCATTGGAGTGCTGGGAATTGTCGGGAAGTATTTCTTGGTATCCTGGCTAAATCCTCATTGTAAACCTCCCCACCTTTGCACTGTCCCTGGAGGTGTGGGGAGAGCTGCTCCAGCCCCGTGTCCAGTCTGGGAGAAGGGATTTTGTGTGGGTTCGGCCGGGACACAGCTGCTGGCGGCTCTGAGCACACTGAAACGGGGCTGGAACTGGGAATCACCCGGGGTGGGGCAGGGCAGGGCACCTCTGATGAAATCCCTCTCCCTTCCCTGCGTGGAAACAATCCCATCCAAACACAGATGCAGCTGCTCTCAGCCCTGGAGCCAAGGCCTGTGTCAAGAGCCCCAGAAATGCGAAGTTCAAGCAGCGCTGAAGCTCTGCTGTCAGCACCGAGGGGACTCCCCCACCCTCCTGCCGGTGCCTTTCTCGGTTCGTTCCTTTCCGTTTTGTCCCGCCGCGTTTTGTTTTCTGTCTTTGGGCTCCCTCAGGGGCAGAGAAGGACTGCTGGGAAAACGATCAGTCCTGCTGGGGTGGCTTTGCTGCAGGATGGAGATCCTGGTCCCAGATCTGGAGATCTGGAGGGGCTTTAGGGACATCCCTCTGCCCCTCCGCTGCCCCACCTCTCTGTGTCCTCACCATGGCAGAATTGTGGAGCTTTAGCCTTTGGAGAGCCCCATTTCAGTCAGGCTGGGCAGAAATCTCAACACAGCTCAGGAGCCTCACTTCTCTCAGCTTTTCCGCTGTAATAAATGGCAGGGATCAAAATAAATCAGTGGATGTCAGGGAGAATCCAGAGCATTTGGACATGCAACAGTTCCCTGAGTATTCAGGAAGAAAGAAAGGGAATTAATCAGATCAGAAAGCAACTATGAATCTAAAGGAAATACAACCATGATAAAATTCCTGAGCATAAAATTCTGATCAAATTCTGGAGCAGCATGGAGTGTAATCACTGGGGATTTTGAAAAGCTTGTGTATGTTTTGAGACATTTTTATTCTTTCAGGCAGGCGTTTTGAGATAAAAAGTAACAGGCTAATTAAAATGTACCCAAGCATGGCTGTGAGTAATAAGGTGAGAGTATGGACATTAAAAAACCCAAACAAACATACATTAAATTCCTTCAGCCGGCTCAGGGTGTGCGGTCATGTCCCAGCCTCGTGGACATTGGTGATGTCAGTGGGAACACGGGATCTGTTAAATGCTTGGACATTCCGTTCATTCACGACTCAGGCAGGACTGAGTCACTCTGCAAAGGCCAGTTTTGCTCATTTGGGGGCCTGGATGAAGCAGCGTTGTCAATCTTCAGCTGGAGCTTTCAGGGAGGTGAAGCAGGGCAGGGCTGGAGCTTTGCGTTCCCTTCCTGCAGCTCCAGAGCCTGGGGAGGGATGGGAACACACGGGAGCCAAAGGCTGAGCAGGGCCAGAGGGGAATTAATGGCTCATTACCCGCTCTCCATCCCGGCCCCCTGTGCCCTGCCAGGGCTGTCCTGGGCACGGGCTGTGCCCCGAGGGCTGCCGGGCACCCGGCAGGGCTCCGGGGCTGTCCCCTGTGTCCCCTGTGTCCCCTTAGAGACCCGGCAGGGCTGCAGGGCTGTCCTCTGTCCGCTGTGTCCCCTGAGACACCCGGCAGGGCTCCGGGGCTGTCCTCTGTCCTCTGTGTCCCCTGAGAGACCCGGCAGGGCTCCGGGGCTGTCCCCTGTGTCCCCTCTGTCCTCTGAGACACCCGGCAGGGCTCCAGGGGTGTCCCTTTGTCCCCTGAGAGACTCGGCAGGGCTGCAGGGCTGTCCTCTGTCCCCTCTGTCCCCTGAGACACCCGGCAGGACTCCGGGGCTGTCCTCTGTCCCCTGTGTCCCCTGAGACACTCGGCAGGGCTCCAGGGGTGTCCCTTTGTCCCCTGAGACACCCGGCAGGGCTGCAGGGCTGTCCTCTGTCCTCTGTGTCCCCTGAGAGACCCGGCAGGGCTCCGGGGCTGTCCCCTGTGTCCCCTGAGAGACCCGGCAGGGCTCCGGGGCTGTCCCCTCTGTCCCCTGTGTCCCCTGAGAGACCCGGCAGGGCTCCGGGGCTGTCCCCTGTGTCCCCTGAGAGACCCGGCAGGGCTCCGGGGCTGTCCCCTCTGTCCCCTGTGTCCCCTGAGACACCCGGCAGGGCTCCGGGGCTGTCCTCTGTCCCCTGCCCACTCTTGGTAACCTCTGCTTGCTGTAAAGAAGTGCCCGGTGCTTGGGGAGGTTCCGGGAAACGCGCCGTGGGTGGGTGGGAGCTGATTTCCACAGCACGGACGGGGAATTCTCCTCTCACTGCCGCAGCGGTGCTGGGCTCGGTCCTGGTGCAGCTTTGCTCCGTGTGGGTTTGACCCTTGCCTGCTGCAAGGCTGCTGAGTGTGCTTTAAACCGCAGATGTCTGAACTCAGGCTGAACCTTTACAAAAAAAAAAAAAAAAAAAAAAAAAAAAAAGGTATTTTTGCAGCGTGCAGTGGGATGGGGACAAGCGAGGGACAGCAGAGAGCTGGTGTCACTCCTGTGCTCCTCAGTGAGGGGCTGGGAGTTTGTGTCCCTTGGGAACCCTGCTCTGCTTCTCCCGAAGTCTCTGCAGTGCCAGCGTTTGTTCCAGGTGCTTCTCCAGCCCAGCAGCCTCAGGTGCTTTGCCCCTGGGGTGACACAGCGCTGGGGTCGCTGTCCCGGCAGGTGACACCGGGGGCTGGCAGCGCTGCTGCGGGGCGGAGAGCCCAGGGCCAGGCTCTGCGGGCGTTTCCTGCATCCCACAGCCCGCGGGGAAAGGCTCAGCTCTGCTAAAGCCGCCCCGATGTCGGGGCTGAAGGCGGGAGGGTTCATTCTGTGGGTACACTGGAGCTGTGATCCTCCTGCTCCATCACTCCATCCCACCTGCCAAGGATATCTAATTCACAGACCCCTTTTTGCGGCCAGGTAGGCTCGGAGGAGGCCTGAGGAATTCCAGCTATTGCTGCTCCTGCTGCTGCAACCCTTCCCAGCCTCCAGCAAGGGGAGCTGAGAACCTGCTCCCTTCCGTGTGCCATCCCAGCTGCTGGGGCTGGCCCCAGGTGAAGGCGCAGCTCCAGGATCAGTTCCCAGCCCCCGGGGCTGATCCCGCAGCCTCTGCTGGGCTGGGGCTGTGCTCAGAGCACACACCCTGCGCTCTGCCTGATGTGCTGAGCAGCTGGGGCAGGGCCCTGCCTCACAGCCACGCTGCAGGCTTGTGCTTCCTGGGAATTTGGGACCCTCTGGAGGGGTCTGTGGGGACCCTCCGGAGCTGCTCCTCAAGCTGTGTTTGTCCATACCCATTCTAGTCTCGGGGTTTGAGCTCCTCTGCCAAGGTTTGGATGGAGGACAGGATCTCTGTCAGGGAAGGGGAGTGGTGTCCTCCGAGTTTCTGGCTCTCTGCAGGGTCTCAAAGCCATCGAAGCTGCCTCAGTGGTGCTGAGAGAGGAGGGAGATGCTGATAAGTTCTTATCTGAAAGTTCATAATCGCTGGTTTCACTGTGGAGAAATGCAGTTTTGTTCTCTTCTGCTTCCCTGTCAGGCAGAGGAGAGAGATGCTGTTGATGTGAGCTCTGCCCACTGAGGGATTCCTGAAGTAAGAGCAGTCTTGAGAAGCTGAGTAATAAATGGCTTCTAAAATCCTTCAGAAAACAGCACAGGGGACCCCTGTGAGCAGCCCCACAGCTTCCATCCTCCCTGCCCCTGGATGCCCTTTGGGCAGGGAAGTCAAAGCTCCACTTTTACCTTCCCGTGTTTGGTGTTCCTGGTGCTCAGCCTGGCAAGGCTGTTTGCCTCCCATCTTTGCCATCCATTTGAGTCCCTTCCCGCTGGGACCAGCCTTTGATATCGATATATTCCTGCACACAGCATTCCCACACAGGCAAAGATCCTCGAGATCTCTGCAGAAATTAAAATTTAAATGGCTTGAACTCAGCTGCACGCCTTGGGAAGTGCCGGGATGGCAGAGCTCCCACTCCCCTGTTCCCTCTGGAAGGTGAGGAGCACCAGGAATGTGATGAGCAGAGGAGCTGCAGGCTCAGGGCTCACACAAAGCTCCAGTGACAGCCAGAGAATGTCCCCCAGGTCCCCCTGGCAGGGCTGGGCTGGTGGCAGCAGCTCTGCTGTCCCCTGCCCATGCCTCCCCTTCCCACCACACACACTGAGCTCCAGGGCAGCCTGGAAAGAATACCATCCATCCATCCATCCATCCATCCATCCATCCATCCATCCATTCATTCATTCATGCCAAGCCCCAAGGGCAATGCCCCAAACTGGGGGGATTTGCTCCTCCCCTTCCTTTCCCTGCCTTCAGGCTTTGATTTAATATATATATATATATATTTATTTTTTTAAAAAAGAGGCTTTCCTGCCTCCCAAATGCACAGTGGAGGTTGGCCTCTGCGAGCCTTTGCTGGCCAAATCCCGTGGCTGTGGTGCTGGGAGTGCACATGTGGGCAGAGAGGGGACAGAGCTGCTGCCATAAGGCTTTTTCTTCCCCACTTCTTGCCAACATAATCACAATAACTCACTTGCACCTAATAAAATAAAATGCAGAATCCAAAAGCCTTCCTTCCCTCCAGCAGTCTGTCTGGATCCCATTCCTTGAAGCTGAGCTGAGAATGCCAGAGGGGGCTTTATTTGGTTTTGTTGTTAACTTCTCCAGACTGAAAAATGCCAACAGTGGGTCAGGAGGTGCAGCTCATTTCTGCCACAGAGGGAAGTCGAGTGCTCCTAAAGCTGCTCCTTTATGGGGGCCAAAGTTAATCTCAGTGTTTTTCCTTTCCTTGCTTCTCTCCTCTCTCTGCCCTTTCTGTTTAATTTGGGCTCTGCTCACCGAGGGCAGGTGGGGTTTATCCCTTCCCTCTCTGCTCTAGAAACACGTGTGTGCTTTTCCAGTCAGTGCTCAGGTGCCCTTCCCTTTGCCCCATTTCCATTTTCCCAGCTGGAACCTCCCAGGTGTGGACAGGGAGTGTGGAGGTGCCAGGCATGGCCGGAGATGAGGGATCCAAAGGTGCTCAGAAATAAAAGAAAGCAAACAGATAAGAAATTCCCCGAGATGTAGTGGCAATCACGATTATTCATTAACTCTTTTGCATCTCCTGCATATGTAAATTTTGTCTGTGGTGGATTAAAAGGCAAAATTAATGACTTTTATGTTGGTGATACAAAGCTGGGCTGGGTCTCCTGGAGGCTCTGGACTGCGAAATGATCAACTGAGTGTTTGTCTAAAGGAGTTCACAGAAACGTCCTGATTTTTGACATCCCTTTAAGGGGAAAGGCAGTGAAACGAACAGCCTGGGGCATCTCCACGTCAGGCCTCTCCTTCCCCAGGGTGTGAAAAAAAAAGGGGATCTGGACATTCCAGGGACAGGGGCAGCCCTGGGGTGAACACGGCTGTGCCCACCGTGGGGTGGGATGTGACACTGGGGACAAAGTGGGACCCTACAAGCACCCAAAGGCTGTCCCCAGGGCCCCCAGGCAGCACCCTGGGCACAGGCAGGACCTGCCCGGGACAAAGGTCTGGGTGGAAGGTGAGTCGGATCCTCCCCAGCCCTTCCATAAAGCTGCACCGCCCCACGAGGAGAGAGCAGTGGGGCTGTGACTCAGTGTGGACACACTGCTGGCTTTCCTGCCCACAGCCTGCCTCTGGCTCTGTGTTCACGGCCAGGGCTGGCGGTTTTACTGCCGTGCCTGTTTAACAGCACCTCACAAACTAGCGACGGAAATGACAGAAATGACAGAAATGACCTGTGCTTCAGTTCTGGCTGGTGGCAGACACAGGGACTCCGTCCTTCCAGCACATCCCTGGGCTCCACTGAGGGCTCTGCTTGGGCTCTCCGAGGCACAGGTTGTCCCCCTTTATTACTGCTTCAATCGTGTCCTAGGAACTGTTGTTTCCAATCCAATACAGATAAAAAAAATTACGTATATATATATATGTATTTTGTATTTATATTTGAATTTATATAAAGGTATATGTATATATATATATATCTGTATATATGTATATGTGTATATATATAAAATAAATGCATAAAATATATTTTATATATATACATATATATTTAAAGCCCACTCAGATTGATAGCCAAATGTCAGAAATAAAGGACAGTGATGCTCTATGGTATGAAGGTAAAGGAACAAGCTCCATGTGCCTGCCCTGCAACCCCCAGTTATTCAAAGAGGCAGCTGTAAAATAAGTGGGAAAATTAAGAGCACTGATCAGTCACAAAACCCAGCTCTTTTTAGATCGTTGCTGGATGAAACATCCTCGAGTGAAACAGAGTTCTCATCCAAACCTGTAATTTTCAAGTAATCACTGAGTTTTGAGTGTTGTCATGTTAGCACCAGCAGTAACCAGCCTTTGGGAGGAGGCAGCAGAGAGGTTCTATTAATAAGCAATCAGAAATATTTTCATCAGTCGTGGTTAAAAGCTCGCTCAGCCCTCCTGAATCCCCATCTGCATCAGGCAAAGAAGGGGAAAAGTCTGATCATCAAAAATTGGAGAGACAATGTGAGAGTTACGACGCGGTAATTTGCAGTTGGGATGGAAAAACATCAATGCTCAATTCTGCGTATTGAGCCATTATTTGTGAGTTATTATTAAAAATATAATTGCTCAGCTCAAGTGCTGGTGGCAAGAGATTCCCTATGAGAAATCTGCCTCCAGCATAACTCAATTCTCCTCACTGGTGTTTGACCGGGGACAAATGAAGTTGTTTATGTCTGGGAAGGAATTTGATGGAAACAGCTTATTCCAAAGGGCCTGGAATATGGAAAAGGCAGGGCAAGGAAATTCTCCCTCACAGCAGAACCTCTTGGTGCAGGATTCAGATTTGCACCAGCCAGGTACCAGGCAGCAGCAGTGATTCTTTCTGCAGGCACCACCCTCACGTAGCATCGAACCACCAGCTCAATTCTCAGTGCTGAACTCAGGAACTGTCACCTGCAGCCCCAGACACAAATCCATGGAGCTGCCAGTTCCTCAGCCAGCACCAACACTGGACAAAGCCCCTCCTCTTCCTCACTGCTTCACTGCCACACTGGTAAACCGAACAGTTTTGCAGGAATAACACTACTGAAATATCAACAAATCACCCCGAAATATCAGGCAGGGCTGAATTGTTGCCTTTCTCAGTGGTGTGTTACCATCAGGGAGGGCTGATGCTGGCTTGGGAAAAGGGAAAAGGGAAAAGGGAAAAGGGAAAAGGGAAAAGGGAAAAGGGAAAAGGGAAAAGGGAAAAGGGAAAAGGGAAAAGGGAAAAGGGATAGTTCCTGGTGTCCCTGGGGCTGCTGGCTGGGAGAAAAGGGAAAAGGGAGGGCTCCTGCTGTCCCTGGAGCTGCTGGCTGGGAGAAAAGGAGAAAAGGAATGACTCCTGCTGTCCCTGGAGCTGCTGGCTGGGAGAAAAGGAGAAAAGGGATGACTCCTGCTGTCCCTGGAGCTGCTGGCTGGGAGAAAAGGGAAAAGGAATGACTCCTGCTGTCCCTGGAGCTGCTGGCTGGGCTCTGGCAGGACACAGGGCACACACACTGAGCATGGAGCAGGGACTCTGGATGATGCCACACAGCCAGTTAATGCACCAGCTAAAAACTACTTTTATACCCTGAAGAGATTAGTGTCTGTCATTTGGGCTTTTACTTTGGAGTCTAATAGCTGGAGATTTAATCCCTTATTCAGAGCAGTAATTACTGCTCACATAAATGGGTCTGGTGGAGTCAGTGAGCTGAGCTCCCCGAGGAGAGGGGCAGCCACTTTTACCAATCCAGTCCCCACAGCGTTGTGCAATGCCTGTAGTGCTTGGTGCCTGTAGGGATAGTGGAATTTATCCCCCTTTTTCCATGGGAAAGTGTGGAAACACTGGGGTTTGTGTGCAGAGTAGGGACCTGGCCGTTGTACATGGCATTTATCCAGTCCCCTGGGCAATGCTGGCTGCAGGCAGGACACGGTTCTCCCTGGGATTTGTGCTGTGCACTGAGAGCCTGCTCTGGAGCTGGGTGTGAGTGCCCAGATCCCACAGGGAGCACCTGGCAGGCTCTGCTGAAGGAGTCAGAGCTGGAGTTTTCCCCCACTCAACGCAAACATGCAATAGCATCCTTTTTAACGGCTAAATCCATTCGGTGTGGTTCCTGAGGCCTGAACCAGGGCAGCTTTGCAGCAGTTCCTGATGGGTTGTTCCCCTCCTGCCTCCACCAGCTGGAGCTGGGTCTCAGGGCTCTTGTTGGCTGTTGTTGCCAAAGAAGACAATTTAGTGAAAAAGAATAAGAATCCCCAAACAACGTGGACCTGAGGGATGTTATTTCTGTGCAGTCCCACTGCAGCCAGGAGCCCTGCCCAGATGAGAACCTCAGCACCCTGAGCTCTTCCTCTGCTCTGACCCCCAAATTCTTGGCATTGGCTTTTCCTTTTCTGGGTTTAGTTTTGTTTGTTACCACTTAAGATAACAACTGCTCACAGCTTCTGTAGGAACGGAGCTGTGCCAGTATTGGTAATTTGGGGAGATCATTTGGCAGCGTGTGCCCAACCCCTGGAGGGTTTGCCTTTCAGAAACACGAAAATGAGGAGAAAAGATTTGGTCCAGCGATGCAGTTCCCAAACTGTTCATTGTATGACCTCGGGCAGCTCATTTAATTTCTCTGTGCCACAGTTTATCTCTCAGAGAGAATAGGGGGAAGCTACAAACACCTATTTATCTCTTGCAATAGGCTGGGAAATCTAATAAACGCTGGCAATAAGCTTCTGATCCTGTAAAATACCGGAGAATGGCAGAAGACAGCATTATTTACAAATTCATGTTTCCTTGCCCAGGTAACTGGAGCTGCTCTGAGCAGAGTTAGAGTCTGGCACGTGGGCTGGGACTGCAGTGGGGAGCTTCTCTTTATCCCTTTAGGCAGTTCCAGTCCTTTAGGGCACAAACCCCAGGCAGGTGACCCCACAGAGGATCAGTGACCTGTGAGAGCCCTGCTGTCCCCTCTGCTGTGGGAGCACAGGGACAGCCCATGGCCAGGAGGCCTCTGTGTGTCCTCTGCCCCTCCTCAGGGGATCCTGTGCTTCGGGGTCAGGTTTGGACATGGATTGTGCTGTGCTTTGATGTGGTTTTTTTCCTAAACAAAATAATTCCCAGCCTCGGGTGGAGCTGGAGCAGGGGAAGAAAGCGGCACTGGAAAAGGAGCCTTGGTTTAGGGAGATGGATGGAAATGAGTAATTTCCCAATTGCTGTTACCTGTGTCTGTACCTGGGTGTGGATCTCTAAAGGTCACAGAGTACCCTCACAGAGCTTTAGGGAAGAAACAAACATAAAATTAAGAAATTAAGTATATTTAATTCCCTAATTAAATTAAATTAAATTTAAAATGAAAAAAAAAAAAAAAAAAAAAAAGAATACAGACAAACATTTGAGGAGCAGCTCCCAAGGCTTTCCCAGGACAGCTCTGCCATTCCCATAGAACATCCAATTCATGATGACAGCAGATCCCAAATTCCTCCTCAAGGTCCCCCAGCCCTTATGGGGTTCCAGGGGCACAGGTACACCCAGGAGAAACAGGGGAATTGTGCTATATGGAGGAGGAGGAAATAATTCAGGCTTTGAGACACCTAAAAGGGGATTAATACGTTAAAAATTCATAATATTAGAATCTCCTGTCCCCAGGAAAACGCTGTGCAGGAGAAGGGAGCCTGGGAACTGAGAGCAAACTGGAACCCAGTGAATTAGGCTTAACTACAGCAAAAACAGCACTTGTGGAAATGAGGCCCCCGAGGGCCCATAACGGAGCAGTAAAATGTTACAGGAGGGAAGTCAGGCAGGGCCATAAACCTGGGGAGGCAGGAGAGGGGAGCCAGGAGCTGAGGCATAAACCAGGAGACATTAAAGGCTGACAGATGCAGGAATCCTCCCCAGCCTGAGCATCCTCACTGCTCTGGCCTGGGGACAGGTTTGTGCCACTGCCAGGGACCAGAACGTCCCCGAGACACCCACTGAGGGCCCGAGAGGAGCAGAGGAGTGAGCAATGGATGGTAAATAAAATAAGGAAATATAATCAAATCAACATTGAGTGTATTTGATTTAGGAGGACACCAATGAATAGGGAAGGGGAGGAAAGTGGCAGGGTGAGAGTTGCTGTTGGGTAGGACTGGGGCTTGAGTGAGATATAGTGCGAGCCCTAAATTATCATCATCATTATTTTTTTGGCTGGGCTGTGCTGTGACATCAATACCAATTTACACTCCGGGTGAGTAGCACTTACTACCTTCTTGTCTTCATAAATTGTGCATTGTCCTTATTTATTTGCCTCCCCGTCCCCTTCCTCCCTTCCTGCTTTGCCTTTCTCCTTCTTTGGAAGCCTGATGGGGATGGAGCATCCTCCTGTGCCCTTGGTGAGGGTGACATTTCACCCCAGCTCCACTCCTGTGTGAGCCAGGGCTGGGAATGCTCAGCTTCTTTTCCTCCCCGGGAGGGGATGGGGTGCACAGAACGTTGGCACTGCTCTTGGCAGAGCTGCTGGCAGCAGGAGTATTCCCTGTTTTCCAGCCTGGAAGCTGAGCTTTGTTGAGTGCTCCTCATGGTTGGGATAAAGGAGGGTAGGAGAGCAGCAAGGGCCAGAGGATGTCCTGGTGTTCAAACCTCAGGTTTGACACTGGGTTTTTTCAGGGTTTTACACTGAAAAACCTGAGTTCTGCACCTTCCACTCTCCTGCCTTTGTGACTGGCTCAGTAATGAAATGAATGAGGCAAAGTCCATTTGGAAGTGGAGGTGTGCCAACTTCCTTTCCCAGTTTCATTTGGAACTCAGAAATTAAACTGGGAAAAAAAAAAGTGAATTTTTTTTTTTTCCAGTCACTTAAAATCACACCTTAAATTGCTCTGGTATCCCTCAACATATGGGATAACTCCTAATCTGCCCAGGAACTGGATTTGGCTGTCAGAGGGGCAGATGGTGAAGCTGAAACTCTCAGAGTTACCTGTTTGGGATGTGGCAGGACAGAGCTGGTACCAGCTGGGTTATTTTCAGAGCACAGAGTCCACCTGCAGCACCCAAAGCTGTTCTGTAAACCCCAGGGAGGTAACACCCCCCATTCCCCTGGGAGGGGTTTCTCTCTGGGGGAGCACCCCCAGTGCTTACAAGGGGGCAGAAAAATCAAAACTCAGGGCAGAAAACTCGAGGGAGGGAGTGAATTTGGGAGGCTGAATTAATTTGGGAGTGCCCGAGGCAGTGTGTTATTTCCTTTGGCACACAGGTCTGGGCAGTGCCAGGACAGAGACTTTTCCATTAAAGAATTCCAGATTTCATCCCCCAAACCCAGACCCTTTAACTGCAGTTCGCAGTCACATGCTGCACCTGCTGCAATGCCTGTTACTGCAAACAAGAAACACCAGGGCTTCCTCCTGATCCCTCTGGGATCACACTCGGATGCTTTGCAGCCAGCAGAACACAAAGTTGGGAATTTGCTTTATTTTGAGGAGCTGCTTTGCTGAAAAGAAAGACTCAGGTAACACCCAAAGAATCTCGGTGCAGAGGAGTAGATGGGAACAGAAAACGCCCTCTGACCTTATTTAGGGGCAGTAGATTTAATAATCCCTGATGGAATTTCTGATGAGGAACCTACACGCTCATCCCTTTCCTGTAAAGGCTTTTCCCCCTCATTTCTGTCCGTGTGCAGCCTGGGGGAGCCCCACACAACCCCTATGGGGCCGTGGGTTGGAATCTGCTTAGCCCCATACAGTGCAATGGGAAGGAGATTTATGCAAAGAACTTTTTTTTTCTTTTATTTTGCTTTTTTTCCTGCTCCTCTGTGCAGAGGCAGGAGGAGGCAGCAGCTCTGGAGCTCCTCTCACACCCTGGCTGGGCTAGAACAGAGCCTTGCCCCAGGCCAGAGTCCTCCCCAGCTTCCCCACAGCAGCAGAGGTTTGCAACTGCAGCTTTTCCTACAGTTGTAATAATGCAAATTAATTGTCGGGATGCAAGGGAAAAAAAAAAAAAAAAGGCAAGCTGAACCGCCTGCCAAAGCAACAGAGCAGTTCCTTCATTTCCATTTTCTGCCTGCGCAAAAGTGGAGGAGGAATTCAAATCCTTTGCCCGGTTCTCCAGCCTGAAACACTTTCCCTGAGTGTGGGTTCGGTACCGGGGCTCTGCCCGGTTCCCCAGCCCGGGATGGTCTCACCGAGTGTGGGTTCGGTACCGGGGATGTGCCCGGTTCCCCAGGCCGGGATGGTCTCACCGGGGTTCGGTACCGGCGGGGTTTTCCCGGTTCCCCAGCCCGGGATGGTCTCACCGGGGTTCGGTACCGGGGTCTGCCCGGTTCCCCAGCCCGGGATGGTCTCACCGAGGGCAGTACCAGTTCGGTACCGGGGGTCTGCCCGGTTCCCCAGCCCGGGATGGTCTCACCGGGGTTCGGTACCGGGGCTCTGCCCGGTTCCCCAGGCCGGGATGGTCTCACCGGGGTTCGGTACCCGGTTCCCCAGGCCGGGATGGTCTCCCCGCGGTCCGGGCAGTGCCGCTCCCCGCTCCCCGCTCCCCGGGATGCGGACCGAGCCGGGGCCGGGCGGTTCTCGGCAGGGCCGTGTGTTCGCAGCCCCTCGCAGCTCCCCCGGCCCCTCCGCCGCGCCGGGGCCGCCCGGGAGCGCGGGGGTGGAGAGCGGAGCGGCCGGGCCGCGCCCGCAGCGCTCGGGGGAGGCAGCGCCGGGGCCGCCGCCTTAATTGAGCCGTGGCGGCGGCTCCGCTCCGCCGGCGGGGCCGATCCGACCGCGGCGGCGGCGGCAGCGCCCCGGGGGGACCGAGCGGCGCCAGCCCGGGCCGGCCCCCGGCCGAGCCGCCTGCCCGCTCCGCATCCCGCCGGGGTGGCTCCGGGCCGCGCTCCCGGCTCCGGGGTGGCTCCGGAATACTGCCCCGGCTCCTGGAATAGTGCCCCGGTTCTGGAATAGTGCCCCGGTTCTGGGACGCTGCCCCGGTTCTGGAATACTGCCCCATCTCTGGGATGCTGCCCCGGCTCCTGGAATGCTGCCCAGGTTCTGGAATGCTGCCCCGGTTCTGGGATGCTGCCCCGGTTCCGGGATGCTGCCCCGGTTCCAGGATGCTGCCCCATCTCTGGGATACTGCCCCGGTTCCGGGATGCTGCCCCGGTTCCGGGATGCTGCCCCATCTCTGGGATACTGCCCCGGTTCCGGGATGCTGCCCCGGTTCCGGGATGCTGCCCCGGTTCTGGGACGCTGCCCCGGTTCTGGGATGCTGCCCCGGTTTCGGGATGCTGCCCCGGTTCCGGGATGCTGCCCCGGTTCCGGGATGCTGCCCCGGTTCTGGGATGCTGCCCCAGTTCCGGGATGCTGCCCCGGTTCTGGAATGCTGCCCCGGTTCTAGAATGCTGCCCCGGTTCCGGGATGCTGCCCCGGTTCCGGGATGCTGCCCCATCTCTGGGATGCTGCCCCGGTTCTGGAATGCTGCCCCGGTTCTGGGATGCTGCCCCATCTCTGGAATGTTCCCCTTTCTCTGGGATGCTGCCCCGGTTCCGGGATGCTGCCCCGGTTCTGGGATGCTGCCCCGGTTCTGGAATACTGCCCCGTCTCTGGGATGCTGCCCCGGTTCCGGGATGCTGCCCCATCTCTGGACGCTGCTCAGGCTGGGGGCAGTCCCCATAGCTGGTCATGCCGGGGAGCAGGAAAATTCTCCCTTAATTCCCGTCCCCACTGTGAAAGTAATTGTGCACGATGAAGCGTTCCCAGAGATGGCGCTAGGATTAGAGGAAAACCTCTCTCCCTCGATGTGTTGATTCCGGAGGGGAGATAATCGGATTACTCACAAAGTCGCTCTGATGCAGAGCCGTACGCGGGAAGTACAATACTTTATTGTTTTGTCTCCCCGTGGGTTCCCACACCCTACCAGAGACACACCTGGAAATGTTCTGTCTGTAGCGCGGAGTTTTTAGCCGTTTTCCCTGGTTTTTGGTGTGTATTCGCCACAGAGATGAAAAGAGAGCCTTTACCCCAGGGGGTGGCAGGTCTGCGGGAAGGGTGTCCTGGAAGTGTTCAGAAATGAGGGGAACACTTCCTATTTGGAGTCAAATATCAAGTGTGAGGAACGGGGTGGAGGCATTGGGAGGGTGTGGAATTGTCCGGGGATCCCCCAGGAGCAGCCTGCAGCCCCTGTTTGACAAATCCTGCCCGTGGCACCGTTCCAGCTTGTTCTGCAGGAAGCATGGCCCTGGCAGGTGCTGATGGCAGCAAAACAAATGTGGAGTAGGTTGTGATAAAGGGAGTTCTCCTGGGAAGTGGAAAAAGCAGCGATAAATATCTGGAAACTGTTGGATCACAGGAGGAGTGAAGATGTGTTTGTTGGAGCTCTTGGGGACTGTCCTCCAATGCATCAAACGTTTCATCTGGGGGCCTGATGAAAGCCTGAGATTTCGGTTAAGTTTGTTTTCTGTTTTCTTTTCGGTGTTTTCCTCTCCAAGGATAGGCATTTGCCCATCCCAAGGAATTATAATAAATTTTGTGTGATTTGGGAACCTCTAAATGTCCCTGATTTTGGGTCCCCTCTCAGCTGCTCTGGGTTTGAACCTGGTGGCTCCATTTCCTCCTTACCTCTGGCTCTTTCTGCTGCCAGGTTCCTTCCTGCTCAGCCTTTTTTTTTTTTTTCAGAGTCTGCTTCCAGCCATGATCTCCAACCTGGCAGCGATGTGTTTGTAAATCCCCTTGGAATGGGGAACGTTCCTTGTGACATTTGTGGGCAGGAGGCGCCCTCCTCGAGCATTCCCAGGGCTCTGTGTCAGGGCTCTGGGAGGGACAGAGTGTCTGGAGTGGCACTGGAGTGGCAGGGCAGAGCTGGGGAATGTGGATCCGGGGCTGGGAATGGTGCTGCTCCCTCAGCTTCCTCTTCCAAGGCAGGGAAGGCAAAGTGCACCTCCTGCTCTGTTCTCCAGAGCACTCCTGGCCTGCACAGCCCTGGGCAGGTTCACCTGCAGCTCCAGCTGTGGCCCAGCCTGTCGGGGCTCCCCTGGAAGGGAAGCAGATGTGGGTGCAGATGTTCCTGGGGCACCCTGGAAGGGACATGGAGCGGGGAGCACCACGAGGCTGACACGTGGCAGGGCTGAGGGGTTTGGGGTGGTTTCTGTGCACACCTCGCAGGGCAGCCAGCATCATTAAACAGCATTGCAGTGCTGCTCCCTTCCTTCAGAGGAACAAAGAAGCTGTTTGGATGGCTTTTAAATCCGTTTTAGTTCTTGGTGCATTTTCCTCTCTGAACTTCAGATGCTCTGGAAATGTGAAGGGTCTGTTCTATGGGGGACTGTTCTTATCATTCACCTGCTTAGGAAGAGAAAGTCCCAAGCATCTCCTGGCTCCAGCCAGGCCTCAAACTTCCCAATCTTCCCCTGGAGCCACAACCATCTCGTGCAGGGCCTGACTCCCTGCCAGGGCTTTCCTCCTCGTCTTTCCAGGATGCTCTGAATTCCAGCATCCTTTGCTGGGATCCACACACGCAGTTTGCTTCCAAACCGCTCGGTGACAGGAGCTGGGCTGTCCTTCCCTTGTCTGGCTGTTGTCACAGAAGGGCTTTGCACCCAACCCCTCGCTGGCAAACGGCACAGGACACATCTGTCCCCAGCTGTGGCTGCCCAGGAGCCAGGGCCCGGCTCAGGTGGGCACTCTGGCAGGGAGGAGAGCAGGAGGGAGCTGTGTAATTAAAGATGGAGAAGCCATCCTTTGCTGCCTTTCCCCGTGCAGCATAAAATAAGAGCCAGGCTGAGGGGTTGGCTCCTGGCGATCCGGCTGTGGCAGCATGAAAAATGAGGAGGAGTGCGATAAGAAACTAATAATTTATGTTCCAAGCACAGACTCACACCAGTGTGGAGGGAAATTCATGCCAATAACTCCTACTAACTCAGAAAGGCACGCAATCTTTTATTGCACAAATTATTAACGACCAGAAAATAAATGACTCTGTAATCAGATTGGTGCTGCCGGCGCTTTTCGCTTCTCCTTTTATTTGTGTAAATTCTGCAGCCAGTCCCCCCCTGAAGCCCAGGCAGTGGGAATTTGCACTGGCCCAGTGCCCTGCCTGACAACGGAGCAGATTAAACAAGGATGAAACAGGAACGTCCTGGTATCTCTCCGCCTATCTGAGATGGGTTTGCTCCACAAACATTGCTGGCCCCTTGAGCAGCTCTGTATGTGCACGGGGCTCCCTGATTTGGGTCTCCAGTGCAGAGCCACTGGAACAGTCAGAGAACAGCACAAATCACAGCTCCCGGTGCCTCCTCTGGGCCCTTTTCCTTTCTTCACGTCCTTCCTTTGTCCTTGGGCTGCTGCTGTTGCATTCCATGTGCTCCTGCTCTGGCTTTTCAGCATTTGTGCTCAATATTCCCAAGTGCTGAGCACCTTCAGCGGTTACCAGAGGTACTGGAATTGGGGATCCTCAGGCCAAGGGGAATTTGGCCCTTGTACTTGGATGGGGAAAGGAGCATGAGGAGTTGCTTTATTTAGACAGAGTCCACATGGAAACAAAGCTTGGAACACTTCCCCACCACGGCACTGTGATCACTTTTGAGTTAAAGTCTTTATTAGGACGATGAAGAAAAGAAGCGTGGATGAAGAATGAAACATCCTGAAGAGAAAAGTCCTGTTTGGCAGCCCCAGGCTGTGCTGGGAACACGAGGCTGCTTGGCCCTGGGAGGCCCCTGGCTCTGATTCCCACAGGTTTGCTCTGCTCCAGGTGAGCTCTGCAAGTCCAGGGGACCTGGCTAAGGCTCAGCTCAGCCCCAGCTTTAAGGTTTAAGGTTTGTAGGGTCATTGGCTAAGGCTCAGCTCAGCCTCAGGTTTAAGGTTTGTAGGGTCATTGGCTAAGGCTCAGCTCAGCTCCAGCTTTAAGGTTTAAGGTTTGTAGGGTCATTGGCTAAGGCTCAGCTCAGCCTCAGGTTTAAGGTTTGTAGGGTCATTGGCTAAGGCTCAGCTCAGCTCCAGGTTTAAGGTTTAAGGTTTGTAGGGTCATTGGCTAAGGCTCAGCTCAGCCCCAGGTTTAAGGTTTGTAGGGTCATTGGCTAAGGCTCAGCTCAGCCCCGGGTTTAAGGTTTAAGGTTTGTAGGGTCATTGGCTAAGGCTCAGCTCAGCCTCAGGTTTAAGGTTTTCAGGATGATGCTTCTTCAGTGAACAGGAACTTGAAGGCAAGGGACTTCTCTGGGTGGGATCAGGAGCTGCAGCCTTTACTCCCTGTATTTTTCAGCTGACTTTGGAGAGGCTGAGACTTTTCCTCTCCCCTCCCACTCCCCTGCCCTGTTTTGATTATGTGAACCATATGATAAGGAAGAAAAGTGTTCCTATTGTTAATTCAGCCCATTTGTTATCAGTGGCACCATCTCCCTGATGGCTTCATCTGCACGGGAGGAGGGGGAGAGCTGCTCTCCCTGCTCTGCTTTTATGGTGAGGGGGTGTTGGGGAGGCTGCAATAATGAATAATGTGCAGATTGTTCCCGGCCTGGGAGTGTTTTATTAAGGCAGGTTTTCTTAGACTGAATGCCCAATCACCACAGAACCATGAAACTCAAATTGCCTCACAGCTCTCTCATGAACATAGTTTTAATCTCATTGACCTGTCGTTATACTACAACACATAAATCCAGATTTGGAGATCTTATGTCCAATCATAAATTGGGCTGGCAGACTTCCGATCAACAGAATAAAACTGTCTCCTGTGAGGGGGGTTTTTTTATTCATCAGTGCTGTTCCAGGAGACGGGCTGAGGGGTGCAGGCAGCTTTTCTTAATAAACCATTCCTTAAAAAAATGGAGGGAAATAAGAAACCCATCGTGAAATTCACAGAGAAAAAAAAAGAGATGTTTAAATAACATTAACATTAGACATAAAGGCAGAAAGTGGAAAGCTGTGAGTTAAGGGATGTTAACTCCTGCTAACATCACAGAGAAAGGAGCAGAGGCTGAGCAGTGCCAGGCAGGCCAACAGCTTTGGCCATAACTCTGTGACAGGGTCAGAGAATTCCTTCCTCTTTTCTTGTGTCTTTTTGTTCTTTTACTAAGTGAATAATGCAGAGGAAATCTGATTTCTCCCTCCTTGTTCTGCTGTGTGTAACTGTGTGTATAACAGTGGGTGTGGATTTGATGTTTCAGGGGAATTGGGATGTGGATTTGCTGTGCTGGTATCAGCTGTGGCTGCTCCTGCACAAGGGTTTCCCTGAGTGATGGAAGTTTACAGCCACTAAATCCTGCTCAGGATGTCCAGCAGGGCCTCTGTGAGTGCTGGCATTGCACAGGGACAGCTCCTCTTGTCCCCAGCAGGGAGGTGACATCCAAAACGCTGAGCACAGGTGGGAGAACTCTGCAGAGATGGGCACCCTCTCTATCCTCTGCATGGCTTCACCTGGGGCTAATTACTGCTGAAATCCCTGCCCAAAGACCAAGAACAGCTCAAATTCTGTATTGCTCAAGCCGTGGAGACCTTTTCCAGAGGAGTCTGTGGTGGAAGAGGCTCATTCCAGGACTCTCCCAGGGCCCACGGCGTGCAGGCAGGTGAGAGCAGCTCTAGAACCCGCAGAGTTATTGCATGAATACCTCAGGGAGCTGTGCCTGCACTCTGGGCAGGCAGGGAGAGCCCTGTGCTCGTGTGTCCCCTGCCCTCAGAGAGAGCCAGCAGGGCACAAAGCCTGGCTTGGGGACGAGGGGCAGCTCCAGCCCCGTGACCGCAGGGTCAGAGGGTTTTGGGGTGTCCCTGGCTGTGCTCTGCTCCCATCTCATACCTGGGACAGCTCAGCAGCAGCCACAGGAGGAGATGGAGCACTCTGGAGCCCTTCCCCCGGGGCTTGCTGTCCTCAGTCAGATTTTGAAGAGCTCTGTTTCCCCAGCGCTGGGATGGATGGATGGACCCCTAAACCGCAGAGCCAATTACGGAGCACAATTTATTGGGCTTTATCCCGTGCTGCAGGTGGGGGAGGAAGGAAGGAAACCCATGGCAACTGGAGATGTGAGTGTGAGGATTAGAAGCCCCCATAAATATACCTGACTTTGCCATCTCTTTTAATTAAATGCAAGCCATGAAACACGGGCGGGGGCTGTGCTGGTGACAGGGTGCAGCAGCAGCAGTGAGTGGGGACTGCCAGCCCGGCCTGGGGCTCAGGGCACAGCCACGGGGGTTAGAGCTACGGGGCTGATTTAGAGCAGGCGGGCAAAGGGGACCCTGCACTCAGTTATTAATGTTTCCTGTTTTATCTTCTCCTCTTCACGGCTTTAATTGTAAATTATCCAGCACGCTGCACTTCTCCGCCGTGTTTCCTTCTCCCAGCCCAGGGAGGTGGTAAAAGAGAAGCTGCTGATGCCAACAAGGAAAAGGGGGGGCCTGGGAAGGGCCTGTCCCCTCTGAGCCTTGCCTCAGGGCTCCTCAGCTCTGAACTGTGATGCTCTTTGGTTTTTTTTTTTTTTTTTTTTTTTTTGCTGTGATTCACACCTCCTGTCCCCAAAATGATGGGCCAGAATTGGGCTGCTGTGAGCAGCAGTGCTCGGCTTCCCTGCAGGGCTGGTGTCTGCAGGCCCAGGATGAGGCTCTGTGTTCATCCAGCCCCCTGTAAACAGCTTCCTCCTTTCCCCCCCTCTCCACGGGTTCAGGCATTTTCCCTTTCCCAGCTCAGTTTCTCCCCCTGTGCTCCTGTGGGGCTCCTGCGTGCAGGAAATAAAGCCCGTGGTTCAGCACTATCCATCTAATATCTTCTGACTGCCTTTAATCATAGCATTTTCCATTTAATTGGGAAGGCAGGCACACTTTGCATATTAATACAGCACAGGCTGCACCTCCTGAGCACTGCAGCCGTGGCTGGGATGTGTTTCACCAGGGCTGGGATGTGTTTCTGTGTTTCACAGTGGCTGGGAACCTGCTGGGGTCCTTCAGCAGCTCTGTCAATGAAATCCAATTCAAATCGACAACCACAACAAATTCCCCCTTCTGAAAAACGCATTTGTATGGATTGTCCCCATTTAAGGAACTGCTCTGCAGCCACTGGGCCTGTGTCTGCCGTGTCCCTGGGCTGCCTGAGATCCCAGAGGGAGAAAGGTCACCTCTCCTTGAGGGACTGCTGGCTGTGGAGCAGAATATGGATATTGTGTGATCCATCCCTCCTTCCCTCCATCCATCCCTCCATCCTTCCATCCATAAAAAAAAAAGTTATAAAAATTAGTCCCATTTTTTTTCCATAGCTCTGGAAATACAGCTCAGAAAAAAACCCAAAACAGAGGCCGATCTGCTGCAAGGGTTTTCCTTCCTGATCTGTCACTGTTCCTGCAGTGTCAGGAGCCCTCGTCATTCCTGTTTTTCTGGTCTAGTTCGAGCTATGTCATTGCATCTCTGGCTTGACCTACAGTTCCCTGCAGACTTCATAATTACAGCCTTCTTCAAAACAGACATCACTTACCATGCCAGGAATTGTCACAGTGTGGAGAAGTAGATCAAAATCCATTAGGGAACAAGGGGTGGCCAGATTAATTTCCACCTGAAATTTCAATTAAGCTTTTCAGGGTAGAATTAGCGTGTAAGCCAAGCCTAGACATGATGACTCTGGGGTTTGAGTTGTAGAATTGCTCTGGTAGGGAGAAATAGAGTTTTCTCTGGAGCCTGTTGTGGCACTGGTGCCCACAGCTGAGTGGGGCTGTGCATGGCCCTAAATATTTCAGAGGTTGAAAGCCACAAATATGTAGAGGTTCTCCTCATGTTAATGTGTCTGATGGGTTTAAAAGCCCGAGATCCCACTGGAAACAAGTCAGGACACATCCTGCAGGTTCCAGCTGGAGCCCCAGTGCTGTCTGTGGCTGAGGGCAGGCTCTGAACTGTCCCCCAGGTCATTTTGCTGCACGTGGATCAATGTGTGGGTCCCCGAAGGGTCCAGGAGGCTGTGCTGGGGCTCAGGGGATGCATCTGTGGGCCCTTGTCAGACTTCCTGCCTAATGGCTTTGGAGCGATTCCTGCCGAGGAGCCAGGGCTCACCTGGGGCTGCTCTTCCCTGCTCTGGGGGAAGGATGGGGACAGAAGACACTCGAACATCCCAGGCACAGCAGGCAGGCCTTGTGCTGCTGCAGAGTTTCCACAGCAGCTCTGAAAGGCTCCTGCCTGCTGGAACTGCTCGGCTGCCTCTGGTTTTCTGTTATTTCTGAAGCCCCAGACCTTTCCTGTAACCTTTCCTGTTACTGCAGGAAAGTCACAGAAACGTGGAGAAGTTTCTCATTCTCAACAGACTGAAGAGAAAGAAGCTTTGTAGAGTTTGGTAATTTTTTTTTTCCGTAACTTACAGTAACACCATGGGTTCTCCCTCCACAAAAAAAAAAAAGCACAAAGGGGATATTTTGAGTCCTATTTTTAATTTTTTTTAATTCGGCAGGGTGTCCCCAACTTCTGGCACCTGCAGGGCACATTTCCCAACGTGTCCCTCCACGCAGTCAGTGTGTGTGTATGAAATCACATCAAGGCATGTTCAGTGTGCACCCAGACCCACGCAGACTTTGTGAACCTGTCTGTGCATTTCACACACACTCAGGTCCCAGGGACAGCCTGGGCAGTCCCCAGAGGACACTTCTCTTGCATTTGTGTTGTGTCACCCTCGTTTCTGATCTCACACTCACAGGCAGGCCCCTCTCCCTGCCTCTCCTCAGCCCTGGATCTATTTCCTTTTATTATCCTGGCAGGAGCCGAGCTTCATTAGGGGAGTGGAGTCTCTAACAAGGATGGGGAATGGCAACAACAAAAGGATGCAGCAATATAAAGTTATGTCAAAAAACCTTTACAAGAAAAACGGCTGACATTAGAAACAGGGGGCATTAAAAATTCAACAGGGTTGGGGGGGGGGGGCAGGACTGGGGAGAGAGAAACAAATAAATACCCAGGCTTTAAACTAATAAATCCTTTTATTTGGGAAATGCATCAAACCCTGCATGCTATTAGAACTGGTTTTATTTCTATTACTGTTAATAACAATGATAAATACATTTTTTCCTGGGGTCTCGGTGTGGGCTATCAGCACTTTAAGTACACATTTAAGTAGGGAGGCAATCTTCCCCTTGTGCCGTTTCTGCTGCTGATGCTCAGTGCCTGGGAAGCTCTTTCCTCCTGCCCAAAATGGACCTGCCCAGCTCAGCCAGCAGATCATTTTGGATGGATGTTCACCAGTAGCCCAAATTTAGTCAGCTCTGTAAAGTTACACCAACCCACCCCCCTCTGCTCTTTGGCTCATCAGATATCCTGGAATCTCGTGATCCCTGAGGTCTCCTAGTCAAGCTCTCGTGGAGAATCTCTCGACCCAAACACACAAAACCCCCCAAATTTAGACTGATCTGCAGGCAGGGGATGAATCAGTCAGTGTGAGGAGCTGAGCAGGCCAGATCTCCCTGGGAGGAGGAGGAGGATGTGGAACTTGGGCTCCTGTGCTCCCCAAGCCCTGCGGACTGACTTCCTTGCATCCAGCCCTGAAGATCTCAACCCACCATTTATTTCCCTCCCTCGTTGCCCATTGACAAACACATCTGTCCAGAGCTGGAGTGCTAACCCAGGGCTGCAATCAGCAGAATTGGGAATTTAACTCCCACTCGGATTCCCTGCCTCACTGGAGGGGTGCAGGGCTGGGTGACAATGTCCCTGCTCCCGTCAGGAGTGACACACAACCCCCTGAGACAGGCAGCACGTGGTGGGGCTAAATCTGCAGTTGGGCAGAGGGGAATCTTTGTGTGCAGCCAGGCCCAGGAGCTGGGGGGGATTTAAACTCCCCCTGGGATTCCTCCTGGGACCCTCTGAGCGCTGAAATTCCTGCACGTGGTCATTCCCTGGGTGGGGAAGGAGGGTGTGCAGTGTGCTGAAGCAGCAGCCAGCTCTCCTGTCTGTGTTTGCACAGCTCTGTGTGTGTGTGTGTGTGTGTGCAGGCTCCCTCACACAACCCTCCCCTTAATATTATTCATCCTTATTACGTATCATTATTCTTTATTATGATTTATATGCCATGCCATGGCTTTATTATGATTTATACCCCCATCCCCACAAGAGCTTATGGAAGGCATCACGCAGCAAAACGACAGCAGCCCTGCTCAGGGGAAGAAACATGGCTTTGTCCCCCAGCAGCAGCTTTAATGCTCCTCCTCAGCCACTAAGAACCTCATTCCTGGGCTCCCACAAGAGGATTTGGGTGCAGTTGTACCAAGGCTTCAAGTCAAGCTTTTATCTAAACTCATGGTCTCCAATTCCTTTGCTGCTGTCCTTCCTTCTCCTGCTTCTTCTAGGTCCTCATTTTCATCTTGCCTATTAAAAGATTTAATTTCATGATTGCTCTTGAAGCAATCTTTGTTCTCTTTGGGGAGGAACTTCCTGGGCTGCTTTAGAGCAGCTTCGCTCCGTGCTGCTCTTAAAATCAGTCACAGCTGAGGGACATTGCCAATGCTCGAAACAAGAGTTGGGAGCCTTACACCTGGGTCCTCGCGTGTAAATAACAACGTTCGAGTGCAAAACGCTTCCTGAGTTGCCAGTGCTGTTTCAGCGTTTGCCTGGAGGAGCCTCAGCCTGTAAGTGACAGCTCTTGAGCCAAAAGGTCCTGTTTTGGTAACAGGATTACTCAGCTGGAAGAAGGAACCTGCTCTGCGGGTTAAGGGCAGAACCTTCAAAGGAATGTAAAGGAGGCTGAAGCTCGTTCCCCCCAAAATCCCATCCTCTTCCAGAGCCACGCTCCCCACAGCCTCTTCCTCCTCCTCCTCCTCCTCCTCCTCCTCCTCTGTGGCCCCTCATCCACTCCGTGCTTCGAGGAGTTTCCCCTGGGCGCACACGGGGAGTGGCGAAGCTGCAGCACACAGGGATTTCCCGGAGCTGCTGCCGCTGGTGGCGAGGAGGGTCAGGCGGTGTGAGTTCTGGGAAAGCCGTGCGAGCCACAAAACAGCCCCAGCCTCACGGGCACGGTGCTGATGGTGCTGATGGACACAGCCGGGGCTAATCTCCGCTGGGGAAACGGGTCTGAGGCTTGTGGGAACCTTCCTGGGCTGGCAGTGCAGCAGTGAGAGAGAGGGGTGAGGTGTGGGCTGATGGCAGTTTTCCCTGGGCCCCCTTGGCCGGGGGTGCAGCTCTGGGTGTGCAGCCACAGCAGCTCATGGAGCAGAGCCAGCGAACCAAAACCTCCCCAGCCGACCTCCTCCCCTGTGGCACAGCAAAGGAAACAATCTCCGGGCTTAGGTTTCTGTGCCCAGCTTGGGGGTGTTTGATCTGGCGTCGTTGGGATGCCAGAAGTTTCTAAAGTCGGCCCGGAGTGACTCTGATCCCGTCTGAAACATTGGCAGAGCTCACGTGGAATCCAGTCATGCCAAAAAAGAGCAGAGTCTGGGAGTGCAGCAGCAGCTGTGTGGGACAGGGGCTGTCTCTGCTCCCTTGGGCAGCCTGGGACAGTCCTGGGGTGGGAGAGCGATGCAATTGATAAAAATAACGTTTGGGGAGTTGATCAGGGCTTGGGCAGGCACACACGGTGCTCCCTGTCTGTGCGTGTGAATAAGCGTCAGAATTAGGGAGCAGCACATATTTCATCACAATAAATAACCACATTGTCTTCCCTTTTTCCGAGGAGCTGGTCGAGCATCCAGCTATTTTATTTATTTATTAAATACTGCTGGAGATAGTTCAGCAGCAGGGGAGTGCTGCTCTGTCTCCCAAACGATGACTGCCGTCAGGCTGGAGAAATCAGTCATCTCTGGCAAGGGAAAAAACCCCTCTTTGGTGGGTTAATGATGCAGGGTAAATCCTGACAGTGGCCAGTGGTCTGAGCACACGAGACATGACCTGAGGGAATCATAGATTCGGGGGGAGTCTGTTGCTGCTGCTCCTCTGTAATGGGATTGCTGCTTTATAATGGCTTCAACTTCTTCTCCTTTCCCCCCTTTATCATTATTGACCAAGGAGCACCAGTAAGGCTGGAGAATAAATAGTTCCCTGATGGTTAACAACAGGCCCTCCACCAATTGGAATTCAAGCTGTGCTCCCTGTTATATTCTTTATAATCACACTTTATTGCATGGGGCGGAAAATAAAGCATCTCTCCATCCCCCCCTCCCTTTCCCTCCTCGCCACCCCTGGGAAATTGGGTGCTGCCTTCTCCTGGAGCAGGTGAGAGGAGGCTCCAGGGCTGAGCACCCACCAGCGGCACAGGCAGGCGGCGGGGCCGGCGCCTTTCCCAGCGGGAACATCCCTCATCGCTCCCGGCCGCTGTGCGGGACGGTCCCGCTCACTCCCCGCGCCCGGCCCGGGGCAGCCGCGGAGGAGGCGAGATCCTGCTCTGTGTGTGTGTGGGGTGCCTGGGGCAGCCCTCCCTGCATCCCCATCCCTGTCCCTATCCATCCCTGCATCCCCATCCCTGTCCCCATCCTCTCCCTGCATCCCCATCCCTGTCCCCATCCCCTCCCCGGACCCCCATCCCCTCCTCGGATCCCCATCCCTGTCCCCATCCCCTCCCTGCATCCCCATCCCTGTCCCTATCCATCTCTGCATCCTCATCCCTGTCCCCATCCCCTCCCCGGACCCCCATCCCCTCCTCGGATCCCCATCCCTGTCCCCATCCTCTCCCTGCATCCCCATCCTTGTCCCTATCCTCTCCCTGCATCCCCATCCTTGTCCCTATCCTCTCCCTGCATCCCCATCTCTGTCCCCATCCCCTCCCCGGACCCCCATCGCCATCCTGTCCCCTGTCCCCGTCCCCTCCCTGCATCCCCATCCCTTTCCCTGTCCCCATGGCCATCCTGTCCCCATGCTGTCCCCGTCCCCGTCCCCTCCCGCATGCCCCGGCCCCGCAGCCGCCCCCGCTGCCGCCACCCCCGGCGGCGCGGCCGGACGGGCCCGGCTGGCTCCGCCGCCCCCCGCCTGGGGCCGGCCCGGGGCTGGCTCCAGGCTCCCGGGGGCGGGAGGTGATGATTTTCCAGTGGGTATTTGTCAGGTCAGAGTCTGCGCCGCCCGCCGGGCTCCGCGCCGCGCTCCCCGGGTTATTTATTACCTCTCTCCCCGGCGGCAGCGCTGCGGCTCCGGGGCCGCTGCCAGCAACCCGCGGCGGCGGCCGGGGGAACCGGCCGGGGGGTTCCCGAGCAGCGACGGGCGGGCAGCGCTGCTCCGAGCCCGGCTGTGCAGCTCCGAGCCCGGCTGTGCCGCTCCGAGCCCGGCTGGTGCATTTCCGAGCCCGGCTGTGCAGCTCCGAGCCCGGCTGGTGCAGCTCCGAGCCCGGCTGGTGCATTTCCGAGCCCGGCTGTGCAGCTCCGAGCCCGGCTGGTGCAGCTCCGAGCCCGGCTGGTGCAGCTCCGAGCCCGGCTGGTGCATTTCCGAGCCCGGCTGTGCAGCTCCTGGCCCGGCTGGTGCATTTCCGAGCCCGGCTGGTGCATTTCCGAGCCCGGCTGTGCCGCTCCTGGCCCGGCTGTGCCGCTCCTGGCCCGGCTGTGCCGCTCCTGGCCCGGCTGTGCAGCTCCTGGCCCGGCTTGTGCATTTCCGAGCCCGGCTTGTGCATTTCCGAGCCCGGCTATGCAGCTCCGAGCCCGGCTGTGCCTGGTCCCTGTCCCCGCTCGGCACGGCCCGCGGTCCTCCCGCTGTCCCGGAGCATTCCCGGGACACTCCCGGAGCACTCCCGGCGCCCTCGCTGCTCGGAGGGTGACGGGCAGCAGGGAAAAGGCTGTCCTGCAGTCTGATGTGACCCTCAGCTAAGTCAGGGGACAAGGGAGCTGGATGTGTCCCTGGCCGTGATGCGGTTCGGTGGTGCTGGAGGCAGCGTTCAGGGAGCAGCAGCCCGGCGCGGATCGCTCCTGGCTCCCTGACACGCTCAGCCCTTCCCGGCTCCCGAAGGCTGTGTGGAGCACGGGAGCTGCGGGTCCGCAGACCGGAGGGAGCGCAGCCGTGCCCGGGCGGGGCTGGCACAGCCGCGGGCACCGGGGCTCGGGGGGTCGGGCTGCAGGACACCCTGCGGCTGTAGTTCACTGCAGCTCCTGCTCGCCCCGAGATCGGGGGGTAAAAGTGAGGCACTCCTTTGCCTGGGCCAGCCTTTGGACAGCTCTGGGCTGTGTGTTTGTCTGCTTTTGGCTCCAGGAGTGCCCAGCCTGGGGTCAGAGCCCTGGCATCCTGCCAGCCACACCGGTCTGCCTGAGAAAGGACTCAAAATCCAGCGGGCAGCACTGTTACACCACTTACATTGCTTACGTTTTTGTTGAGTCACCGCATGCAAAGTTGGATTTTTAGATGAAGCTGAGTGCAGTCCCCAGGCTGACCCTATGTGCTGTCACAGCCTGTGTTGTGTTCTAGGATACCTCCAATCCAAGGATTTCCTCGCACTTTCCAGCCCTTCATTAACATCTCAGCCTTATTTCAGCCTGATTGCTTGCATGCAAATTCCCTGTGAGCCAAATCAGTTTGGTTCCCTGGCGGTATCCAGAGTGACCACGGTCCTCCCATGGATTTTGTCCCTGGGACTGGGACCTGAGCCTGCTCCAGGTGTTGGGACACGAGCACCAGGACATCAGGGCAAGGCCTGACTTGATGGCTGACTTGTCACAGGGAAATTCCCCCATTTGTTGGCAATTTTCAGGGCTGTGTGGGGGGAATGCTTCTGTTTGTGACGGGGATCCCAGGCGAAGGTTTTCTCTCTGCACCTTCTGGCCTGGTCTGTCCCCTGGATGGAGGAGAGTTCCTGGCTGCTGCTCTCCCTGAAAGCACAGGCACCTCACCCTGATCCTCTGAGAGCTCCAGGGTCCCCATGTAACAGACAGGCCACCCCATTTCTTCTGCAAGGACAACAACTCATAGTTCAGCCTCACTCCTGACAGCTGATCCCCGTGATTGTTAAAGTGCCTTTCAGACTTGAAACTCCTGTGCTGCTGGCAGGGCATTACCCAGGTGAACAAGGGTGGGGACACCTCTCCCACCCTGATCAGAGCTCCAGGACACAAGGGGAAACAGGCAGCAATGGAAATATCATTTAGTTATTGCTGAGCTGTATATTGTTTATTATTTCTCTCTTGGTGTGCCCTGATTGTCTCCATGCCCAGGTTCCCCACAGCTCCTGACCCTCTTCTCTCTCCCTCTTGTCCCCACTCCCAGCAGTGAACCCGTGCCCCAAAAAGCTCAGGGATCACTCTGGGGCTGTGCCAGGGCACCTGGTGGGGCTGGCAGGTGAGGACAGACACCAGGAGGGGAACTGGGGCTGCACTTGCAGAGGGGAGCAGGGAAATGCTAACGAGGGAGGGCCGCTCATTATCCCACGCTCCTGCTTATCCTCCAACTCTCCCTTTGATCCTCCTGCATTTCATCTGATAATTGGATGGGCCTTCCAGAGGTTGCTGCTGAGGGGTTTTGGGAGCTGAGGGAAGGAGGTGTCTTGAAACAAGGGACAATCCCAGGGGTATTTCCAGTGCCAAAGGAATGCTCGGGACACCACTCACCTTCCTGTCCCTGTTGAGGTACTGCTCAGATTTATTTGTGTTGTCTCTTGAATGGCCTCTTCTTGGTCACGTACATCCTTGTGGTTTCCCTTTTTTACTCAAATTTCATGGGGAACGGAGCTAAATGTTTATTTTCTCCTGCTTTGGAGAGGTTGGAATTGGATTATGTTTGTGTCTCATTGCTGCAGTCCTGTATGACCATTCCAATAAATAGATTTACTGATATAGGTGCATTTCGTGGTGGCTACTGCAGCAGCAAGTCTGAAGACAGCTCCAAAACCATCCATGGAAAGAGAATTTGGAATCCTGAAGGCTGATGGCTCCAGAGGGAAGGAAGAGCTGCATTCACCCAGGACTGTGACAGAGAGGAGCCTGTGCCCCACCATCCCCAGGTCCTCAGGAGGTACAAGAAGAGCACGGAGTGCTCTTTAATAATCTTTAGTGCTCTCATAATCTTTAAATTATTACGGTTAAATTCCCAAAGGAATCCCAAACCTGGAGCACCAGGAATTCTTGCAGTCAAATCCAGAGAATTCCCTGCTGAGTTATGCTGGGGCTGCTCTCTTGGGTATCAGCTGAGGCAGGGGGAGAACCCTGCACTCAGTAATTCATGGATCCATAAAGATTTTTTTTTTTTTGAGCAAGCAATAATTCTTTGAAAATTAAGGCTAATTAAAAGCAATACCATCCTTACAAATGCACTCAGTGACTTGGTTAGGACGATTTTATATTTGCTTCCTGTGCTGCTCCCATGTGCACCCTAATCAGTGTTTGGCTCTAATTGTGAGTAGAGGCCGTAGCAGAGAGACAGACTCCTGAGAAACCGGGTTGTAATAGACTTGAGGGTCTCCTGGATATTTACAGTGCATTAGGCTGTTTTATTTTGGGGTCAGTGCAGCTTTAACCCCTGAGCAGAGGTTTATGGCTGATGGGTGCAGAGCACGGGTGAGAAGTGGCTGCTGCTTGCTGGACTTACAAAGTGACGAGAGGAACTTTAAAAACATCTCTTTGCTCTGCTCCTCCTCCTCAGTGACTGGCCCCACATTCCTCCCCAGCCTTTCCCAGGTAATCAGGAAGGAAATGTGTGTTGGAGCCCAGGGGTGCCATGTCTGCATAAAGCAGTTTTGGCTGAAGGAAGACGTGGGACAAACAAAACCTTTCTCTCCTGCTGTGAACAAAACGATGATTTGTATTTGCCAGGGAGTTAGATCATAATTTTAGGCATCAGGCATTAAAATGACTGGTGCACAGATTGCTCTGGCATTTCTGCCTTTGCCACGTGTGCTGTTAGTGCTCACAATTCCCTGGGTTTGCTCAGGGTTTGGGTTATTGGACTTGAGAGAAACAGAACTCTGGAAACCCACGGGCTGGGATGGAAATGCCCCAGGAGCATGGCAGAGATGTTTGCTCCCAGGCTGCTGAGTGAAGCACCTGAGTTTGGAGTCCCACAGGGAAGCAAAACAGGCAGGGCCAGAGGTTGGGATTCCTGACTCCCCACGCAGCAGAGATCCCCTTTGGAAGTCTGACAACAAATAAAACTCGGTGGTGACCAGCTGCAGCAGCAGCTTTTCTGTCCACACTGCACCGGCTGTGAAGGAGCAGAGCTGTTATTCCTCTTCTGAGAAACTCAAATCACCACGAGACGATCCAAATATGCAAATGCCTATTTACATGTTTTTTGAAATTCCCTTTGTTTTGTTTTGGTTCTCCCTTCCTTATCTCTTATCGAAGTTTCTGTTTGATTGAAGCCCTCTGTTGCAGTGTAGTCATGGCAACAGGTTTGTATGGAGTAGTCTGTTTTTATGGGACTGTAGGACTGAAAAGAAAACTGAACCAGACAAGAGGAGCCCTCAAGTGGTCCTGACCCAGGAGTTCCTCCGTGACGGAGCTGAGTGAGGACAAAGTTCTCGGTGTGTGTTTGTGGGTTCACTACTCGTGCTGGCGCTGTTCGTGGGGAGTTTTTGGGTGTGTTCTGTTCAGCTGTAACAAATGTGTACAAGGGACCACGTTCTGCTCCCTGTGCTGCTGGAGATCCTGAACTCCCATAATCCATGGAATCACTGCAGGGAAAGCCCAGCCCCAGGACCTGCAGGGACAATTCCCTGCTGGGGAGCTGCTGTGGGGTGTCCCTCAGAGCCCCAGTGGGAATCCAGTCACCTTTGGCGCTGGCAGAGGGACACTGGCTGCAGTCCTGTGTCACCTTGAGCAGGGCCTTCTGCACCTCTGGCCCCTCACTGCTGCAAGGAGAACTGCTCTGCCGAATTCCTGGAGGGATTTACACCCTGCTGGGGTCCCAGGTGCTGACCCCGGGGTACTGACTCCACTGCACCAGTCTCTGGGAAGGAGGAGAATCAGAGCAGCACCAAACCCCTCTGCACAGGCTCCCAGTGATTTAAAGACTTCAGGAGATATTGGCTCTAATTAACGAGCTGGGAGCTGGGAGCCAGCTCGAGGTGGCACTTCAGCACCTCCTAAATTGGTCAAGACAGGTTCTGCTGAGTCCCTAATTTGATCTTCCTATTAAAAGCAGTCACACCTTGATTACACCGGACTCTTGTGGCACACCACTTCCAAAGGATTCCTGAAAAAGGCTCATCTCTCTCACCCCACAAAAGCTGCTCTGTGCCCTCATTTTTGTGTTCACCTGTGAATTACAGGAGCCACCCATGGTTTGTTTTCCATGGCCCTGTTTGATGCCAGGAGGGCACACCTCATGTTATCTGCTTTTCAGTGGTCACTAATTTCTTCTTGTTGTAACCTGGCCGTAGATTCCAGCCGGACACACATTCCTGGACAGTCAGTTCTTCCCATTTTTTGTTCCAGTGACTGCAGGAGGGAAGGCAGGCAAGAAGTTGGGGAAGTAGGAAAAGGAAAAGTTGGGCCACAGCCAGGCTTCATGTGACCATGAGTTCAGCATCTCCTGATGCACTGAGGCTTTCTTAGCAGAGGGGAATGAAGGCTTTAGGAGAAAGGGGAATCTGGTGGAGGCCTTATGAGGCTGATATCTTTCACACCAGCTACAAATTAGCAATAAATAACCTCTGAGGAGAGAGGAACAGACAAGGGAGAAAGAAGCATTTTTGATGGCAGTGTGCACAAAGAATGGTTAATGCAGAGGGGAGGACAGGGAGCTGCCCGAGGACTGCAGCTCTTGCCTTGGGAAAGGGCCAGAGAACTGTTATTTCTTCAACATTTCTTTATTAAACTTAAGGTTTATTCCACTGGTGATTTCTGTAAGGGCTTTTTTTGCACCATGGAGGCATCAGCTGAGTGTAACTAAACTTGTTTTCCCAAAATCTTTGCGGAGAAGGGCAACCCCTTGCTGTGTTATGGGGACTGGACACTGAGGAGGGCAGTCAGTAAAAAAATCTATCGTTGGATTTAATGGAAGTAGATTTGTGCCCTGATTATTTAGGAGAAAGGAGCAGCTGGTTTAGAATTGGAGTGCTTGCCTCCCAAATAAAAGTTCCTTCAGACATTGAATTCCTCAGGGTTTTTGGAGTTGTGATCTACTCAGAACTGGTTATGGAGCTGTGGCAGGGAAGGTGATTTGGAAGAGGCATTTTGTGAAAGTGGCTGAGTAAGGAGAGAGTTTCTCAAACCACTCGTCCCAGGCTGTTCTGGAGGCAGCCAGAACACCTTCCCTGGGGCGGGGGACACACAGCTTCCAGCTCTGGCTGTGAGAGCCCACAGCACCTGGACACTTCTTCCCAGAAAGGCAGGAAAAGCTCCTCCATTTCCACTCCAACAAAAGGCAGCGCCCTGAAGCAGCAGGATTAATGGGGGAACAGCCCAGCAGTTCCTGGGAAAGCAATTTTTCAGAGGCAAAAAACCCTTTCCAGCGGCCTTCTTCCCTCCCCTGAAGAGCCACCGGTGCCCTCCCTGAGTGCTGGGCTGTCAGAATATCTCTGCTAATGAAGCAGTCTGGCCTGAGGCTGCTCTTATTGCAATCCCAGCCCCGAGCCTGGCCCTGGCTGCTCACACTGAGCACAGAGCCGGGCTGCAGGCAGCGAGGGAAGGACAAAAGCAGGGAATCCTGGCTGTGGCACAGCCCTGGTGTCTCCCAGGCTGTGGCAGAGGCTGAGGGATGGGTCTGGCTGGTGCTGGTGAGGCTCTTTGGTCTCCTGCCCTGTCCTTTGGTTGGGGCAGTAGGGAGAGGATTGGTTTAGGGATGGAATCTGTGCTGGATCCTGCAGGGACAGAGCTCTGGGTGGAATCTGTGCTGGATCCTGCAGGGACAGAGCTCTGGGTGGAATCTGTGCTGGATCCTGCAGGGACAGAGCTCTGGGTGGAATCTGTGCTGGATCCTGCAGGGACAGAGCTCTGGATCCCTTTCTGGGCTCAGGTTGCTCATCTGACAGGTAGCTGGGTTTCTCTCTGCTCCCAGCCTCAACCTGTCTTTCCTGTACCTGCATCTGCAATGAGGCTTTAAACAGCTCAGAGGACCTTTGATCTGAGTTAGGAACTCAGAGGTTTGCTGAAGCACATGTAAATAAGTTCCATTTAGGAAGTTTTCCCTTCTTTTATTGGTTGAATAGTGGCGGAGTATCCAGGATAAGTAATTTGTCCCTAAAACTGGTGATAGGATGTGGAGGAAAATCTTTCTCTCTTAAGTTTAAGAGCTGTGCTTGAAGCATTATCTCCACTTAGAAAACACTTTCTGGCAACTCTTTGCAGTTGTTGACACATTTGACCTGAGAGAAGGGTTTTTGTTTCAATCCAAGGTGATGTATCCCAGAGGTGGGGAACTGAATGTTGAAAAACGATCACTCTCTGCTCTGTTTGCTGTGGTAGTGCCTCTGTGAGCAAATTAAGAATCATGCTTTCACTTTGCTGGGCGCCCTGGAGACACAGAACAAAAAGCCACGGAGATTCCTGCCCCCAGCCTGGGAAACCTGTTCCAAGTGTGGAGCTTGCAGAGCCTACCTGGCTCCCCCTCCCACCACATGTGCCTGGATTTGCCTGCTGCTCTCTGATCTGCTCTCCAGTGGTGAATCTGTTTACACTAATCCCAAAAGCTCTGCTATTAAAGAGGCTGGAGCTGAACAACTCCAGGTTCTGCTGCTGAACTCAGCCAGAGCTCCCGCTCTCCATCGCAGGCAGGGCTCCTCAGTCACTCCTGAGAGGCTGCAGGGATCACTCTCAGTCTCTTGCACCCCCAAATTTCCCTCAGTTCTGCCAGAACATCTTCCCTGTAGCCCTGGTTCTGCTCCTGAGGTGTTCTGGTTTTCTGGAATTCCTTCCCCAGGGAATTTCCTGTGAGCAGGAGGAATGTTTCTGTAGCTGTCACTTTGTTCTCCATCCCTTTCCCCAGGAGGGACTTCTCCTTGGTGTCCCTCTGCTCTGAGCAATGGCAGTGAAGAGCTTTTGCCTTTGTGCCACCCATGGAATTGGTCTGTGTGAAATGGTGTCAAAGGGAGACACAGCCCAGAGATAAAGGAGTCGTTTCCAGCCTCTGGCTCTCGGGGTCGGTGTCACTGTGGTGTCAAACAGCGTCACTTCCCTGAGGGAGAAAGGTTCCTGCAGGATCCAGGCCACTCCTGTCCTGCTCTCCTGTGACCTCTCCTGGAGGGAGCACGGAGCCTTCCCCTGGACAAGGCTGTGGCCAAGCTGTGCCTGCACTTGGAGGTGGAGCTGCCGTGAGGAACGGAGGTGGAACAACAATAAAACCCTGATGGCTGTCAAACAAGGAAGCTTTGAGAGAAAAAAAAAATCCCACTTCCTTCTAACAAGTGAAAAGAAATCAGTCCCAGGAAGCCAAGCTGCGAAGGAGATGGAGTCAAGAGGAGTCTGAAGAAGATTCCAAGGTTCTCGAGAGCCCAGAGCAGTTGGATGTGCCAGGAATGAAGGTTTGTGGGAGCTCAGAGTGAGCCCCTCTCACCACACAGCCCCTCACCTGCCCTCCATCCAGCATCCTCTGACTGCCACAGAAATGTGTCTCCCACAGCCTCTTCCAAGCATTTTCCTTGGATCATTAGGTGATAATAGAAAGTGATTTTTCCCCTGTCATCCTGAGCAATCAGAAGCATTAAGAATAAGAGCCTAAGCCTGAAAGCCTAAATGAGAAGGTTTGATGGGTCTGTGGATCTGCCTCCTTCATTAGAGCCAGAAGCAAAGATGGATCCCAGAGCTGGAGTTCCTTGAGAATAAAATGGCAAGAAACAAGGATCGTGGTCAGGTAGCACCAGGAGAAAACCGAGAAGTGGCAGGGGCATTACTGCTCAGAAATGACCCTGCCAGCTCTGCCGGTGGCTGTTGTCACACAGCAAAGTCACTTCTCACTGCCTGCAAGGCAAGGTCAGCCTGCCACCACCTCACCCTGCAAGAAGGCAAGTCCGGGGACACAGCCTGGGACGAAGCTGGGAGCTCGGTGCTGTTCTGGGGGCTCTGAGGCTGAACTCTCACTGTTCTGCCACCTGGTAGAGACTCGTGGGCCACATTTCTTGTCCCATGTTTAGGGGGATAATTTATTTTTGTTTCTTTCCTGGGTAGGATTCTTCCTGCCCAGTCAATCCCACTTTGGCATCCAGAGGCAAGGAGCTTCACCTTGTTGAGGTGACACACCCCTGTAATCACCACACAGCTTCATTTTGGGCAGCCTTGTTCTCTTGGGACCATTCAACATGGACCTTGTGCCGTGTCTTGTGACAGAAAACAGATTCACCCAGGGTGTCCTAAGCCTTGTTCCATCCCTCCATCCATGGATCCCTCCATCCATGGATCCATCCCTTCATCTCTCCATCCATCTATTCCTCCATCTCTTCCTCCATCCATCCACCCCTCCATCCCTCCATCCATGGATCTGTCTCTTCATCCTTCCATCCCTCCATCCATCTATTCCTCCATCCATCCATCCCTCCCTCCATCCATCTCTCCCTCCATCCGTCTCTCCATGTTAAAGGGAAGGCTGGAATCAGCTCCCAGCTGCCAGGGAGAGCGATCATCCTGCTCGGGGGTGCAGCGGGGTGGGCAGCAGCGGAGCTCGGCCGTGTCCCCGCGGGCCCGGGTCCCTCTCTGTCCCCCCAGTGTCCCCCCTTTGTCCCCCCCGTGTCCCCCAGGTCCCCGCGCTGCCGGCTCGGCGCTGTCCCCGCCGTCCGTCGCTCACCCCCTCGCCGCCGGCTCGGCGCTTTCCCAGCGCCTCCGCTGTTTAAAATGGGCCAAGTTCGAGAAGCGGCGGCGGCGGCGGCGGCGGAGGGAAATCTTGTTTGGCCGGAGTCTCCGAACTGTGCGGTGACTTCTGAGCCCCGATCAATACGTGTCTGTCCCGGCTGGGGGCCCAGCCCAGCCCGGCGCGGCGCTCGGGGGCTGCGGGCGGCGGCGCGGGGAGCGCACAGCTGGCGGCGATGGCACTGTAGATGTCCGTGTGTCTGTCTGTGCGTCTGTAGATGACTTTATATTTATATAGATATAGATATTTATAGGGCTGTGTGTACACAGAGGGATAAAGGAGCGTAACACGGCGTTTCTTGCAATTCCCTGCAGGAGTGGGGATTAAAACCCGGCTGGCGGGGGATCATAAAGGCTTCGGTGGGAGCGGGGCGAGTCTGCAGCGCGCAGGTGAAGGTGGGCGGCCCCGGGGAAAGTTCGCCGCCGCCCGGGTGTCTGGAGCCCCGCGGGCAGAGCCGGCACCGGCCGCGGCTCCGTCCTCCCGGCGGGCGCCGGCGGGGCGGGGAGGGGTCGCGGAGCGGCGGCGGGGGCGCAGCGTTTAATTTTAATTATTGCATATAAATAAATAAACCAGGTGTCAGTTTAAAGGAAGCAAGGGGGCAGGGTGAAAGGGGGCTGGCTGGCTGGGCGGCGGGGAACCCTCCAGCCTAGCGAGAAGGTGGGTTGATCTAGGGGAATCAATAAGCTTTTTTTTTTTTTTTCTCCCTTTTTTTTTTTTTTTTTTTCCCTCCCTTCCCTTAAACCAAAATAATGTCTACGGCAGCAGAGACCTCTCCGAGATGTCAGGTATTAGTCCGGAGGGGCAGATCTGCGAGGCACACAGCAGCTCCCGGGTCTACGGTACATTAGGCTCTCCGTGGGAGAGGGATCCCAGACAGCTCTGCTGGGGAGCCAGCCCAGGAGATTTGTTAGCGGGCTGCTCCGGGGGATACCAGCCACCTCCGGCACCCGAGCGCCAAAGGTGCTTGTGCTGCTGCTGCTGCTGCTGCTGGCGCATTTCATCCAAACTCCAGCCAGAGCGAGGGCAAGTTGAACCGGAGACATTGGAGCCGCTGTGCTTTGGAGAGACGAGGGCGCACGGGGAGCGCGGCGGCACCATGCCTGCGATCAAGAAGGAGCGACTTGACAGGGAAGAGATGGCCCTGGCAGCTTTTAACCAGCCCATGGAAACCTTACCTGACTACCTCGCGCCTCTGGCCGCCGCTGCCATGCCGGTGGTGGCCCCGCACCCGCCGGCTTACGAGCAGATCTTCGCCCACCGCGCGTACCTGGGCTTCCACGAGCCCCACCACCCCCACCCGCACCACCCCCACCACCTCCCCGAGGACCTGATGCTGGAGAGGTTTTCCTCCATCCCGGATTTCCAGCCCTTCTTTGACAACGGAGAGCCTTGCATCGAGGTGGAGTGCGGGGAGAACAAGGCGCTGCTCTACATCAATAAGTTGTGCCAAGGGAGCAAAGGACCCTCTATCCGGTACCGGGGAGAGTGGCTCACCCCCAACGAGTTCCAGTTTGTCAGCGGCAGAGAGACGGCCAAGGACTGGAAGCGCAGCATCAGGCACAAAGGTAAAAAGGCAGCGCTCGCCGTGTGCGGGGTCCCCGCGCCCGCCCCGCTCCTCCTCAGCATCCTCCCTCCTCGCCCCCGCGCTCGGGCAGCGGCATCGCGGGGAGCTCCGAGCCCCCAGCCCCGGGAGTCCGTTCCCCCGTCCGGCCCTTCCCCTGCCGGACCCCCGCGCCCCGGTACCGCCGAACTTTTCCGAGCCATTTGGGAACGGTTGCCTTTGGCGGGGTGGGTTTTTTTTTTTTTTTTTTTGGGAAGGGAGGGGGGGATTTTGGGGAGCTCCTCTCCGCTGGGGAGAAGTTTCATGCGGCGAGCCCCGCTGCTCGGGGTGGTCGCCGTGCCGCCCGGTGCCGGTGGCGGTGGCGGTGGCGGTGCCGCTGGCGGAGCCGGCGCGGCGGGGAGCGGCAGCGGGGCCCGGCCAGGCACCGGCGGGGCGGCGGGCGGGGCGGAGGGGGTGTTCCCCTCGCAGCTGGGTGGTGCGGGACCTCCGCGGCGCCGGCGGCTGCTGACGGGCGCCTGCCCTGCCTCCTTCCCCTCCCCGCCCGAGCCGGCGCCGCAGTCACGGCTCCGCGGCGGAGCTGCTGCTGCTGCTGCTGCTGCTGCTGCGGGCGGCAGGTGGAGAGCGGGGCCGGGGGGGCACAGCCCGGGCCGCACGTAATGAGCCCAGAGCTGGAGGTGTCGGCCCGGGGGGCTGAGGAGCGATTAGGAGGTGACTGACACCTCGCCTGGGTTATTGATCGCCGGAGACGCTTCGGGGCCGCGCTAATTGTCGCTGCCTCGCGCATCGCGCCCGCTTCTTTTATTCCTGAGCTCCTTCTGCCTTCGGGAAGCCTCAGCTGCTCCGGGGGTGAGTCAGGAGGAGCGAGGCGCAGCGCACGGAACGAGCAGCGGGAGGTGCCTGGGGCCGTACCCGGTACCCGGTCCGTGCCCGGTGCTGTGCCCGGTGCTGGGTACCCGGTACCCGGTGCTGTGCCCGGTGCTGTGCCCGGTGCTGGGTACCCGGTATCCGGTGCTGTGCCCGGTGCTGTGCCCGGTGCTGTGCCCGGTACCCGGTGCTGTGCCCGGGGCCGTACCCGGTGCCCGGTGCTGTGCCCAATGCCCGGTACCCGGTCCGTGCCCGGTGCCCGGTCGGTGCCCGGTGCTGTGCGCTGTGCCCGGTGCTGTGCCCGGTGCTGTGCCCGGTACCCGGCGCTGTGCCCGGCGCTGTGCCCGGTGCGGTGCCCGGTGCGGGGGCTGCGGGAGCGCCTCCGGCCGCCGCTCCCCGGGGCTGTGGGGCTGTGGCGGGCCCCGCGGGGGCTGTGCCGGGCTCCCCTCCCCGGGGACCCGCGGGGGCACAGCTGGCTGCAGGGCCAGGCGGGGATGGGGGCTGGATGTCAGGCAAGGGGAGGGATGTTTTTATGGAAGCAGACGCGTGCCTTCCCCCTCCCCCCCGTCCCTAAATACTTTCCTTTTATAAACGTGCTGATTCTTTTTTTCTTTTTCTTCTTCTTCTGCTTTCTCCTTCTCCGCTGCATATAGGGAAAAGTTTGAAGACTCTTATGTCCAAAGGAATCTTACAGGTACATCCTCCAATCTGTGATTGCCCTGGGTGTCGAATTTCGTCTCCAGTGGTAAGATTATTGTTAAACTATGTGCTTTGGTTAAGACATCTTCCCTCTCCTCTGCCTCCTTCCCTTAAAAAAAAAAAAAATTAAAAAAAATCAAATGCCTTTGGTTCTGTGCTGGAGAAGCCGTGATCTCAGAGGGTCACGGAGGCTGCCAGAGCCCTGCCCGCACCGTCAGGGTTCCAGCAGGGCTAGAGGTGAGCACAGAGCAGCTCGGAAGCAGAGCAGACGGGAAGAGCAGTGTTTGACCTGAAGGAAGCAGCACTCGGTGGGATTTTGTTTGGTTTTCAGGGGGAGCTGTGTGTGCGCAGAGGCAAATCGCTGAGGAGCCTCTTGCGTTTTCCCACCCCTTCGTTTCTGTGCCTTGTGCAGAGGTGTGAAAGGGGCTAAATAAAGCAAAAGGGAAATGTTAATTGTGCCCACGTGTCAGAGTCAGAACAGGCACAGTTTACACACCGTGGGTTAGGTGAACTGCATGAGGAGCAGCTCAGATCTTACAACTTGAGCATCATGGCGTAAATCAGTTTGGGCTTTTATAGATCTTCCCAACTTTTGGGTTCCTTGGGTAGTCTTGCTTTTATCCTGAGACTTCCAAAATCTCTCAGCAGCGTTTTTGTGGAGGAGATGTTGATGCTATAAATAAAAGGCGACTGAAATCGTAGTAAAGTAAGGCCTTAAAACAGTTCATCCTGTGTAAAAACAACCATAAAGTACAACAACATGTAACTGGGAGGGCAGAGCTGTTGGTTTGGGGAACTGAAGCAGCTCTTGGTCTGAAAGAACAACAGGGACTTAAAACATTGCCAGTAGCACTGTGGAAACGGGTACAGGTGGAAATGATGTGCTTTTATCCACTGGAAATGAACCATTTTGGATTTTGTTGCTTGTTCGGGCTCGAGTGGAGTGTCTGTGCTCTCATGCAGTGTCTCTGTGACTGGAAATGACAGAGCTGGGGGTTCAGCCCTTCCTGCCTGCTGTCTGTGTGTGTGCCTGGCTGTGCCATGGGAAAGGAGCAATAATTAACAGCCCCTAAATTAACGGGAGATGTGTCCTGCCTGCGTGGTGTGGCAGCACTGCCTGGCACCTGACCCCAGGTGTGCTGGCACCTGGCTCCTCCCAGCTCCTGGAGCTGGTGGGACAAGGTGTGATGTGCAGCGTGAGCAGCTTTCTCCAGCTCTGACTTTGTGTCTGTGCTTCGGTTGCCAAAAACCTGCCGGTGCCAGGGGTGTGCTGCTGTTGTGGGGGTGCTCAGAGGTGCCTGCTGATGTGGTCTGCTGGACATTTTCTGGGCTAGCAGTGGCCAGAAGGTCTCAGCACATTTCCCCAGCAGCAGCATTCTCAGGAGCTGTGCAGGGGTGGCTGCGTTTCCAGGTGGGAAGGCAGCTCTGCATGAAACCAGTGTCTGGTACAGCCTTGGAGAGCTGAGTTTGGAGACGACAAGTGGAGGGGAAAAGAGAAATAAATCTTTCTGGACTCGCCTCCCACTGCTGCCCCAGCTGGGAAAAGGGGCTTTGGATGTCGGAATTGGCACAGTGAGGCCACAGCCTGGTGAGGACTTCTGTCAGAGCTGGTTTTCAGTGCTCCTGCACTTTCTGTGCCGTGATTAGCTCATGTCCCTGACCAAAGGACAGCCCCGCACTGGAGCCTGAAGCCTTTCAGTAGTGCTGTGTGGTAGCTGCAGGCACTGCACATGCAGAGCTGTCACACCGGGAGCAGGATTAGGAATTGGGCACGGTTTGTATTTCCCCATTTAGAGACTGCCCGTCCAAGCACTGCTCAGATCCCGGGGCTGATTCCCCTCCAAAGCAGAAATGTTTTATATTTTATAGTGCAGATGATGGAGCCGTGCAGTGCCTGGTCCTTGTGCGATCCGCTGGGGGCGAGGAGCTGCTCCTGTCTGCTTCCACTGCTCCCAAATCACTCCTTGGACAGCGGGAATCGGCCAGGAGAACTCCAGCAGTGCCTGTGTTGGGGGCAAAGCAGCCGCCTTTGGGGCTCTGTGTGTCTGTCCGTCTGCTCCCCGCAGAGGCAGCGCTCCCGGGGCTGAGCCCGGCTGTCCCCGCGGGCACGGTGACATCCCCTGGCGTGTCCCCTGCCAGCCCCGGCAGCGCCGGCGGCACCGAGCCCCTGAGAGGAGGGCAGAGAGGAGGGCTCGGTCTGGAGAGGAAATTGCAGCGAGCCGCAGCCCCCGGGCTGGCAGCGCCCCCGGCCCGGGCTGAGCGCTCCCCGCTCCCCGCAGGGCTGCGAGCCCCGGTTCCCCCCGGTTCCCCCCCGGTGCCCCCCGGTGCCCCCCGGCCGCCGCTGGCGCCGCGATCCCCGCCCGTGTCCCGGGGGCCCGGCGCCCGCCCCCCGCCGCCGCTCGTTTGCCGCAGCTGCAGACGGGGCCGGCGCCGGGCCCCGCTCCGACACCGACCGCCGGTTTCCTGCTCCGCTCGGGGGGAGCGGCCCCGCGGCGCCTCCGCCCCCGCGCCCGCCGCCGGCTGTGCGGCCCTCCGTCCGTCCGTCCATCCTCTGTCTATCCCTCCATCCCTCCCTGCATCCCTCCCTGCATCCCTCCCTCCATCCCTCCCTCCATCCTTCCCTCCCTCCATCCCTCCATCCATCCGTCAGCGAGGGCAGCCTGGGGGTGACGCAGGGGCAGTCTGGGGGGGATTTGGAGGGTCCCTCCTGGCCGCAGGGTCGTGCTGAGCTACGGGGGATGCAGGCGGCCCCCCCGGGAATGGGGCAGTGTGGGGTGCACAGAGTGCATCCTTCCTGCCCTCCTTCCATCCCTCCATCCATCCATCCATCCATCTATCCATCCATCCATCCATCCATCCCTGTCTTCCTCCTTCCCTCCTTCCATCCCTCCTTCCCTCCATCCCTCCTTCCCTCCATCCCTCCGCTGCCGCTGGGACTCAGGAGGGGCTGAGTGTCCTTCCCAGGGCCGGGCTGCAGCACCGGGGCTGGGTCTGCCCCTGGGCTTTGTGCCCTCACACAAGTTATTTTTGCCATCTGGATGTGAGAATGGCGCAGGTCCCTTCAGGATGCCAGACCTCCCTCCCCAGAGTGAGCTCCAGATGGGAACGGGGCTGTCCCCCCACGTTTGTAGCTGTCAGTTTTGGGCAGGCACAGTTTATCTTGGTTGGAGCCCTGGCTGGATTGCAGTGTGTTCTGGTGAAACCTTTTCCCTCCAGGCTTCCTCTTGCTCCAGCCCCCACCCGTGCATTCTCTCCTTCCCCGCTTCCAGGGCTGCTCTTGGCAGGGGCACTGGGTTTCTACAGCCCGAGGGAGGGGAGAGCAGCTCTGAAATCCTCACTGATGGACGAAAACACCTCAGATTTGTTAAAATCCAGCCTCACACGTCCAGGGTAACAGTGGGAGGACATACCTCGATGCCCTTGATTATTTCTTATCAGACCGAGTGTGACCCTTGCTGTGTTTTCCTTTCTCGTGGGGCTGCCTCTGAGAGGGAGTTAGGGCTGGAGTTATTGCCTGGTTTTCCCATCGTTTCTTGGGCAGGGTGACTGTTTGGAAGGCCCTTCTGGGCTTCAGGGTTTAGGGCCCAGAGAAGGAAAGACCCATTCAAACAGAGCAAACCAAAAGGAGCAATAAAATGCTGTTTGGGTTTTGCCTGGTCTCAGTCACACGCAGGGACACGGGGTGGTTGTGCACAGCTGGGCCACTGACAGTGGGAATTCATTTACTTGCTCTTGGTTTGATTTATATGTGATTCCTTTTATTTGCTGGTTTTTTTGTTGTTGTTTTTTTTTTGTTTTTTTTTGGTTTTTTTTTTTTTTTTTTTTTTTTTTTTTTGGTTTTTTTTTTTTTGCTTTTTGTCATCGTGGTGGTTGTTTTCCTTTGCTGCCCTGAGGTTCAGGCGTCAGTCCAAGACTTTGTCAGGGATGGAAAGAGGAACTATCTGCTGCTGACTTCAAAAATGCCAGTAATGAGCAAAATCTGTTGTTTAGCCCTGAGGTTTGTGAGCCTTCTCCTGGTCCCTGTTTTGGGTGCAGCTCCGTGTCACCCCAGGGAGTGGCTTTGTGTCACTCGTGGTGCTGGCCTCTGCAGCTCCTTTCTGTCCTTCCCTGGTGTTCTCCTCTTGGCTGCTCCAAGGTTTCCTTGGGGAACCAGGAGCAGAGCAGCCCCTGGGCGAGGAAGGGAAATCCAGCTTGGGATCCAAATTCTGAGGCTTTGACCAAAAAGGGGAATCTCCTACACCAAGCACGAGTCTTCCAAGAGAACTCTCCTGTGCTGAGAGGACTTTGCCTGCTGGAGGATTTCCTTGGCTGCCTGCAGAAGTGGGATTAATTCTGAAATTTCACTGTTAACTGAATAGATTAGATTTAGGTTCCTTTCTGGGCTGCCCTGGGCTTAGGGATGGGAGCTGGAGAATGTTGGGGTTTATGTGCAGGGGACTGTTTTCATAACTTCGCCTTTGTGTCCCTCGGGGCTGCCTCATGAATGTGGAAAAAGCCCCTCTGTAAAGCAGACTTATAAACCTCCAAATCCCCCCCAAGGTCTTTGGCACAGTCTGTTGATTTTTATTTGTGGTTTCATGCTGATTTGGCTTGTTGCTTTTAATCCAGCACATTTTAGTTCAGGTTAGTGTTTGTTGGAGGTTTTGGAGATAGATGGGCTTTTTTTTGTTGTTGTTGTTGGTTTGTTTGCAGGGGGTTTTTGTTTCTGTTTTGTTTGTTTTTAAAGGACTTGACCCAGGTGGATTTTAACCTGTGTTGCCCTGCAGACTTGCAAGTTCAACTTGAATTCTTCAAGTTGATTCAAACTCTGTCAGATTTCAGCTTTGTGGAGGAACTGGAGATAAGGTGAATCCTGCTCAGAAATGGGGTGAGGGACTCCCGGAGCCATCCAGTGCTGGGCAGGAGTGCTGAGTTTGGGTCCAGTCACAGGATTCCTGCCCTGAGGACACCTCTGTGCTGCTGCTGCCACAGAAATGTCCCTAAAATTCCCCAGATCTGCTCTGGGCTCAGGGAGAGCTCCCAGAAGGGGACTTTTCAGGGGCAAACAGCTGGAAATGGGACTCAGCGTGGCTGGGAGAGGAGCTCTGAAATGTTCTCTGCGCTGGGAGTTTTTCCTGCTGGGATTCCCAGCTCTGCCCCCGGGAACTGCCACTGCCAGGGGGCTGCAGGGTGGGTGCTGCCCCCAGAAAAGGAGCAGTTATTGTTCTGTGCAGAGGCAGAACAAACCCAGATCAATGGCACTGGGAGTGCCAGCACAATGCTGAAGGATTTAATTTTGTGGATTATTAAATACCCTCTGGAAAGGAAAATATTAATTGGATTGCAGGCTCGTGAGTGAGCGGCGGAGATGCAGAAGCAGCTGTGGCTTAGGAAAAATAATTTTATCTTACAGAGGGCTTTGAGGAGCTCCAGCGGGGGTGAGTTTGCCCTGGTGCAGGAGCTGGGGTGAAGATTTCTGCTCTTGCAGGGAGCAGAGAGGAGGCAATGCAGGGGAAAGGTCTGGGGTGATGGCAGGGCACAGGAGGGGCCGTGGGTGAGCTCAGAGCTTGTGGAATCCACGCCTGGGAGAGAGGGAAGGAGAAGCTGTGCTGAGCTTGGTGTGTGTGAGGAGGGAGCAGATCTCCTGGGATGCTCTGAGGGGGTTCCTTACCCCTCAGCCACCGTGGGCTCCATCCCCTGGAAGTGTCCTGGGCTCTGCTGCAGGGAAAAGCCATTTCTGAGCCCTCAGCCCCTCTGGGGGTGAGTTTGACCCAGGAAATCAGCAGCTGCAGCCAGCACTGCTGCCTGCTGCTGGAATTGTGCTCTGAGGAGCAGAAAGTGAAGCCTGGGAGGAAAAGACAGACGAGTAAATGTAGAGGAGCAGGAGAAGCAGCATCATCTCGTTAGCGCCGTGTCAAGGGCAGCGTAAAGGTGACACAGGAGAAGTAATTTTGCTGTCAAAATTATTTAGAGATGTCATTAAACTGCTTAGGGCTGTCTCTGGTGCTTCAGGGCACAGACACCTGGTTTTAATTTGCTCTGCCGTGTGTCCAAACTCCCTGGCCTGGCTCAAGGTGCTGGTTTTGGTGGCAAAAGCCTTCGGTGAACTGGGGGCCGAAAGGCGAAGGGTGACCAAGAGCAGGGTGAACTCCCTCACAAACTTCCTCAATTTAAAACTTTCAAACCAGTTCAGGTCTGCAGAGGTGATGAACTTCTCAGAGTGCTCAGTCCTGGGACAGGGAGAGCAGGGAGCAGTTTTCTCCTGGGCTCCTGCTGGAGGTGGCCAGGCTGCACAGGGCTCCGAGTGGGAGGTGTCCCTGCCATGGCACAGGTGGGATTTCAGGTTCCTTCTGAGCCAAACCAGTCTGGGATTTTATGATTGGCCCCGGGCTTTGGAAAAGAAATCCCCTCTGGTTTTATTTAGTTATTTCTCGGCCAAAATATTGCACTTACCAAATCGCTTTGTTCGTTCTCCGTATTTTTATTTTTCCACCTCGTTTGTTTGCTCATCTGGGGTTTGTTGGTTGGTTTTTCCTTCCCCCCCTCCACACTTGTGCACTGTCCTGCCCTGTTACTCCTATCCCCTGTTTCCTTTACCTGGAAAATGTTTTGCTGCTCAGGAGTCCTTGGCATCCTCCCTCCCTTCTCCCCTCTGTTGAAATGCCTCCTCCTCCCTTCCCCAGCTGAAGGATTCACCATTCTCACCATTTCAGGGCTGCTCTTTCCTGCTGGGCCATGGCTCACGCCCCTGACAGCTGGCAGAGGTCACTGGACAGCTCATTTCTGTCCCAAACTTGTGTTTCCCAGCTGAGGGCAGGGAAAGTCTCCCCTGGAGAGCTCCTGGACAGAATCAGGTGAATGAAGCTGGGCTGTGCTCTCTCTGTGCTCTGCTGCCTCTGCCCACACTGCATTTCCCTCCTGTTGTTCTTGGCTCCTGTTGCAGCCTGGCCAGGGAGGAAATGGCACATTCCCCCGGGTCAGAAATACAATCTGAGAAGGGGTTTTCTCCCATCCCTGTCTGAGGGATGAATGGAGGGAATTCCCAAGCGCTGAAAGGTTTCTTGTTCATTAATTCCTCCTCAAGTCCCTGGCAAAATTGTCCCTTTTACTTTATTTTGCACGAAGCCACAGGATCTGGGAAGGCCACATTTGCCCTGGGTTTTGATTAGCTGCACAGAAATATTGCTGCACGTCCAGTCCCTCATTTTGAGGTGTCAGGAAAGCTGCAGCCCATGTGCAGAGCAGGGTCCTTAATCTCCTGTGTTTGCAGCTGGGAGGAAACTCCGAGAAATTCTCCAACCCAGCCAGAGAGTGGAGGCAGAGTCCCCTTGGGGTGACATCCCCAGGCACATCCTGAGAGTGGCAACCCCAGAGAGCTGGGAAACAGGAAAACCTTGAGAGCTTTTGGCCATGGAAGGGCAGAAAATAATGATAATGATAATAACAGTAACAATAATAATAGTAATAATAATAATGATAATAACAACAATAATAATGATTATGATAATAATAATAATACAAAACAAAAAACCCAACCAAACAAAAAAACCCACAAACGAACAAAACCCATACAAACAAAAAAACCCCCAAAAAACCCAAACAAACCCCCTCCCAAACCAAACCCTGCCAGATTTCTGGTGCCAGAGCTGCATCAAGGTGCTGATGCCCAGTTCATGGCTGGGATTGATTTCAACAGCAGCTCTGGGGTTTTTAAAGACCTTCAGCTCCACTCTCAATGACCCCAGCTCCTGGGTGGCAAATCATCAGTGCCCTTGGAAGAGCCTGGAGCTGTCCCGTGCTGGGCTCTGTGTTTGTCTGAGCTCCGGGGCTGCATCCAGCCTCTCCCTGCCCATCCCATCCCATGGATCCCATCCCATCCCATGGATCCCATCCCATCCCATTATCCCGTCCCATCCCTGCCCATCCCTGCCCATCCCTGCCCATCCCACCCCATCCATCCCATCCCATCCCATCCCATCCCATCCCATCCCATCCCATTATCCCATCCCATCCCATTATCCCATCCCATCCCATTATCCCATCCCATCCCATTATCCCATCCCATCCCATCCCATGGATCCCATCCCATCCCCATCCCATCCCATTATCCCATCCCACCCCATCCCATCCCATCCCATCCCATGGATCCCATCCCATTATCCCATCCCATCCCATCCCATGGATCCCATCCCATCCCCATCCCATCCCATTATCCCATCCCATCCCCATCCCATGGATCCCATCCCATCCCATCCCATTATCCCATCCCATCCCATCCCTCCCAAAACCTGCCCCCTGAGCCCTTTTATCCCGAGATGCATGGCAGAGCTGCTGCTGGAGCTGCTGCTGCTGGGTTGCCAGGACAACCAGGGCTGGCCCCTGAAGACAGGAAAGGGCAAACATTCCTTTCTGCTCCAGTCTGGAGCATCAGTGATTGAATGAGATTAGATGGAATTAGATAATCCTGAAATTCACAGTGATTTGACGCCAGGCTTTTATTAAATAAGTAAAAGTACCAGCCCTTATAATAAAAATGAATTCTTTCAGATCAATAACTTGCCCCACTGCTCGTCACAGCTGTGATTCTTCAGATTTTGTATTTTTCTCCCTGTGGCAGGGGGTGAACCACACCAACCTGCCTTTTTCTTTAATTTTATTTGTTTTTCCCCTCTCCCAGAGGGGACAATAATATCAAATCCTGTTTTATTTCCCCCTTGTGATTCACCCACTTAACCCTGAAGTCCCCTTGTGCTGCACGGTTCTTCAGGGATGATTCAGTGCGCTGGAATTTACAGCTCTGGGGTTACTTCAACACTGCACACCATTACTCTCAGGTATTAACAATGTTTTAGAGTTAAAGAAAATATGTGAAAATACGCCAGGAGTGGCTGGGTAGTTTTTTGTGGTTTAGAGTTTAAAAAAATTGAAAATACATGAAAATACACCATGGGTGGCTGGGTAGTTTTTTGTGTTTAGAATTAAAGAAAAGGAAAATACATGAAAATACGCCATGAGTGGCTGGGTAGTTTTTTGTGTTTTGGAGTTAAAGAAAATTGAAAATACATGAAAATACACCATGAGGGGCTGGGTAATTTTTTGTGTTTTAGAATTAAAGAAAATGAAAATACACCATGAGTGGCTGGGCAGCTTTTTGTGGTTTAGAGTTTTAAAAAATTGAAAATACATGAAAATACACCATGAGGGGCTGAGTAGTTTTTTTATGGTTTAGAGTTTTAAAAAATTGAAAATACATGAAAATACGCCGTGAGTGGCTGGGTAGTTTTTTGTGGTTTAGAATTAAAATGAAAATACGCCATGGGTGGCTGGGTAGTTTTTTGTTCCTTGTGTTCAGACTCTTGGGAGCTCATCCCTGGTGTGGACACAGAGGGACTGATAACACCGTGTCCCCATCCCCAGTTAACCCTGACGGGAGTGCAGGGTGCACTTTGGTCACAATCAGCCAAGGCTGACATCACTCCAGCTCCTCTGGCTCCTTTTCCATCCCCAGGCTGGCAGAGCTCTCCTCCAAACCCTCTGTGCCCCACAGGACACCAGCAGAGCCTGGAAAACTCGGGCTGTGCTCAAGCAGTTCTGGGTTTTATCAGAGCACAGGGTTGGTTTATTCAGATTGTTTTGGGGTTTGTTGGGTTTTTTTTGGTGCTGCCCCAGACACTGCTGAGGGTGTTTTTGAGCAGAGGACAGTTCATGGTCCCACAGCAGAGCCTGGCTGCTCCTCTGCAAAATGCTTTAATTCTGAATTAAAAATCTGATTCCGTTTTCTAATCCCTGCATTAGCAGTGTGATTTAAAACATCTTTGGCTTGAAATTCAGGAGCTGCTCGTGCAGGTCTGGGCTGGGTTTGTTTGTATCAGAAATGTGGATCTGGGGGGTTTTTTGGGGTTTTTTTTTTTTTGAAGTCTCACCTCGCTGTGATGGATTTCTCAGGAATAAGTTGAGTTCAGAGTAATTCCATCAGGCTGGGGGGAACATTTCTGTCCCCTGGCGTGTGCAGAGGGCAAAAATCATCCTCGCTTTGGGAGGATTTAGTTCTGCCTTTGATGTGCCTCCTGTTGTCTTTAAATCGCTGCAGGACCTGCAGAAAGGGTGTTTAAGGGATATTTGAAATGATGTGCCCGAGTTGCTGTGCTTTTTCCTTTGGCTGAAAAACTTCCATCCTGAGGGTCGTTCTGGGCTTGTGGAGGGACTCCTCCAAGCCCCTGCACTGATTTCATGGCAAACTCTGGAAAAAGGAGTGAAAATTCATGTTTTTCTCCCCCATATCATAAGGAAATACTGACATGGAGCAAAGGGGGAGAGAGGGAAGGACAGAGGAGGCTGAGGGAAGGGTGAGAGTGGTGGGCAAATGGATCTGCTCTGGGAATAAACCCACCTCACCCAAGGAGAACAGCACCAGTTGCTCATTTTTAGGATCCTGGAATCCTGATTTGGGTTGGAAGGCACCTTAAAGCCCCGAAATCTCATCCCAGCCCCTGGTGGGAGGATCCAGGCGGGCAGAATTCTCCTTGGCACGTTCAGAAAGTTGTGTGGTGTCAGGGCAAACGCCTCGCAGAAATCCGAGCACCACCACTATTGTCTCAGCAAAAAGAGATACATTGGTTTAACATCTTTTCCATTAACAAGCTTTAATTTGCATAAATTATATCACCCTCTGTTAATTTATTATTACCTGTTCGGTTTCCTCTATTTCATTCTTTCTCCTGGGAGTTATAAAAATTACCTGGATCGTTCTGCTTAAGCTTTTTAAAACACAGTCCCAGGGCTGTGTTTGCTCACCTCGCCGCTGCCCCAGCGCCCTGAGTGGGGCATTTACCTCCCGGGAGCTCCCTCAGATCTGGTGTCTCCAGAGTTAATGGGTGTAGGAGTTGGACCCTAATTTGATTGAAGCCTTATTTGGGTTTGGGCTGGGGTTTGCCTGTGCAGAGGTTACCCTGGGGAGTCCAGGGGATGTTGTGCTGTGCTCTGTGCTTTGAGCTGGAGTGGTGGAAATCCAGAGGAAGATTCCTGGAGCAGGATTTGTCCATGGCAGGGCTGTCCTGAGCTGGGGACAGGGATTCCTGGAGCAGGATTTGTCCTGAACTGGGACAAGGATTCCTAGAGCAGGATTTATCCTGAACTGGGACAGGAATTCCTGGAGCAGGATTTATCCTGAGCTGGGAACAGGGATTCCTGGAGCAAGATTTATCCATGACAGGAATGTTCTGAGCTGGGGACAGGAATTCCTGGAGCAGGATTTGTCCTGAACTGGGACAGGAATTCCTGGAGCAGGATTTATCCTGAACTGGGACAGGGATTCCTGGAGCAGGATTTATCCTGAGCTGAGGACAGGAATTCTGGAGCAGGATTTATCCCGAACTGGGACAGGAATTCCTGGAGCAGGATCAATCCTGGAGCAGTGTTCATCCATGGCAGGGGTCTCCTGAACTGGGACAGGGATTCTGGAGCAGGATTTATCCCGACCTGGGACAGGAATTCCTGGAGCAGGATTTGTCCCGAACTGAGACAGGGATTCCTGGAGCAGGATTTATCCCGAGCTAGGAACAGGAATTCCTGGAGCAGGATTTATCCCTGACTGGGACAGGGATTCTGGAGCAGGATTTATCCCTGACTGGGACAGGGATTCTGGAGCAGGATTTATCCCTGACTGGGACAGGGATTCTGGAGCAGGATCCCTCCTTGACCTTCCAGGCAGGTCTCCCCTTGGGGCTGGGTGTGAGCAGGGGAAATCCAAAGGTGTGAGTTGGAAGTGGCAGCTCCCGCAGGAGGAAAACGCGATGGAAAACACTCCCAGGGTGGGATTTCACTTTCCCTCGGGCAGCCTGCTCCCGTGCAGGTGCTCCCAGAGTGACCCAGAGCTGCTTAGCAGAGCACAAGAGGATCAGGAGGCCTCTGAGGAGTCTGTGTCTGCTGCAGCTGCAGGGGGGGAATTAGGATTGGCAGAGTGGAATTGGCAGAGCTTGTGTTTGGCTCGGCTCTTTTTTTTTTTTTTGTTGTTGTTGTTTTTGTTTAAACAGGCCTGGAAAATCAGCAAGTAAATAATAAATCGGGGCTCAGCAAGTAAATAATAAATGGGGACTCCGTGGAGCTTTGAAGGAGGAGGAGTGCCACCTCTGGCCCCAGGGCTCCCCTCCTCAGCAGCCTCAGCACAGGTGCGTTACACCTGAGTTTATCCAGGTAGAATTCCCACCCGGGGATGTTCCAGCACGGGCAGGAGCCGCAGCCTGGGGTGATTTACTCCTCCAGGAGGAACCCGGAGTGTCCACACTGAAAACTCCCCGGGTTTTAGTTTGGTTTAGCTGGGTTTTAGATGTGCTGTGTTTGAGAGCAGGGCACGGCAGCTGCAGAGGGGCCACCAGCAAAATCCGATTCTGCAGCTTTAGTTTTGATTTAGAAAAAAACAAGACTGAGCCTTGGGGGGCTCTGGGTGGAGGGAGCAGCTGGGATTCCGTCAGGAGCTGCTGGAATTCCTTAGGAACAGCTGGAATTCCTTCAGGGCAGCTGGAATTCCTTCAGGAGAAGCTGTGGTTCCTTCAGGATCTGCTGGAATCCTTCAGGAGCAGCTGGAATTCCTTCAGGAACAGCTGGAAATCCTGTCAGGAGCTGCTGTGGTTTCTTAGGAGCTGCTGGGATTCCTTCAGGATCTGCTGGGATTCTGTCAGGAGCTGCTGTGGTTCCATCAGGAGCAGCTGGAATTCCTTCAGGAGAAGCTGTGGTTCCATCAGGAGCAGCTGGATTCCTTCAGGAGAAGCTGTGGTTCCATCAGGAGCAGCTGGATTCCTTCAGGAGAAGCTGTGGTTCCTTCAGAATCTCCTGGAATTCCTTCGGGAGAAGCTGGAATTCCTTCAGGATCTGCTGGAATTCCCTCAGGATCTGCTGGAATCCTTCAGGAGCAGCTGGAATTCCTTCAGGAACAGCTGTGGTTCCCTCAGGATCTGCTGGAATTCCCTCAGGAGCAGCTTTGTGGCGCTGCTGGAGGCTCTGTCCATGGTGTCAGTGCTGCTGGAAGCCACCTCAGCCCCCGTGGCCCAGCTCTGCTTCCCACCCTGGGAATTCCTCAGTCCTGAGAGGGGAAGGAAACAATTCCAGATAAAATGTTCCACCTCTAACCCTTCCCCTCAGTTTTCCTCCAATTAACTTTGCTTCTGGTTTTCATATAAATATTTTTTTTTTTCACCTCAGAAAACTCTTCCCTCTGGCATTGCTTCTTTTCCTTTCTTCCCTTCCAGCTTCTTGTTTTTCATTCTTTTGATGAATTATTTACCTCTTTTTGTTATTGGTTTGGTTTTTTTTCCCTATTCTCTTTGTGTTTACCTTCAAAACACACAACTCCCAGCACTCCCCTCATCCTCCCGTGCTCCTGGGGAAGCCACTGCACTTTCTGGTCATTCATTTCCCAGTGTTATTTATAAATACCAATGTGGTAAATCCTGTGGTGTCACCTGCTGCTGAGCCAGCTGGGAGTGTGTTCTTGGTGTTTTTTGGAGTCCAGAATTTTGGTTTTTTGGAGTCCAGAATTTATCCTTGGCAGCTGAGTGTGTGTTCCTGGTGTTTTTTGGAGTCTAGAATTTATCCTTGGCAGCTGGTTGTGTGTTCCTGGTGTTTTTTTTGGGGTACAGGAGTTAATCCTTTGGGATTGTTGGTGCTCACAGTGTCAGGGATCTGTGCTTCTGGTGCAGGGAGTGACCCCAGCGCTGGCAGAACACACCTGAGGGTGTGCTGCGGCCAGGATGTCCCCTCAGGTGTGTCCCTCCTCCCTGGAGCATCTGTCCCCTCAGGTGTGTCCCTCCTCCCTGAGACTCTCAGTACCTGTCCCCTCAGGTGTGTCCGTCCTCCCCGGGGCTCTCAGTACCTGTCCCCTCAGGTGTGTCCCTCCTCCCCGGGGCTCTCAGCACCCCCAGGTTCCAGGAGCACAGGATTTGGGGTTTCCCTCTGCCCGAGGCTGTCCCCGCTGAGGGGTGCACTGGGTGCTGCAGCTGGGAGCACGTTCCCCAGCCCCGAGGAGGCAGGGCCAGCACAGTTCAGGATCAGTTTGTGTTTTATTGGATTTGAGTCGGGCCGAGCCCAGCCCCGGGGCTGGCTGCAGATAACTGACTTTCTCTTCTGGGGCCACCCTCCATCACATCCACCTGAGAGACCTCCCTGTCCCTGTCCCTGTCCCTGTCCCTGTCCCTGTCCCTGTCCCTGTCCCTGTCCCTGCCCCTGTCCCGTCCCTGTCCCTATCCCTGTCCCTGTCCCATCCCTGTCCCTTCCTCTGTCCCTGTCCCTGTCCCTGTCCCTGTCCCTGTCCCTGTCCCTGTCCCTGTCCCTGTCCTTGTCCCATCCCTGTCCCTGCCCCTGTCCCTGCCCCTGTCCTTGTCCCTGTCCCTGCCTCTGCCTCTGCCCCTGTCCCATCCCTGTCCCTGTCCCTGTCCCATCCCTGTCCCCAGTCCCCACTCCCCTGTCCCCTGTCCCCTGTCCCCTGTCCCCTGTTCCTGTCCCTGTCCCTGTCCCTGTCCCTGTCCCATCCCTGTCCCTGTCCCATCCCTGTCCCTGTCCCATCCCTGTCCCTGTCCCTGTCCGTGCCCCTGTCCCTGTCCCTGTCCCTGTCCCTGTCCCTGTCCCATCCCTGTCCCATCCCTGCCCCTGTCCCTGTCCCTGGCAGGCTCAGCCATCAGGAGGAATCAAATGGAACAAAATTCAGCGTCCCCTCCTCGGGCTGCTTAAGCCCTCGTGCACACAGACAGAGCCCAGAGGAGCTGAGCTTTGGAGCCTGCTGCAGCATTCCCACATTCCTGGGGGTCACCTGCAGGACGTGCTCCGGGCTCTGCCCCAGGTGCTTCCCTCCTTTCCGGGGCTCAGATGTGTTTTGGGTGCCAGGGAGGAGCAAACCTGCAATTCCTGCTCACAAATCACACCCCAGCTGCTTCCCTGGAAGCCCCCCTGGCTCCTCCTCCTCCTCCTCCCTCCAAAACAGCGGGCTCAGGGTGACAGCAGTGTCCCCAAAGGCTGTGCTGAGCAGGGGCTGCTGCCCCCCAGCTGTGCCGTCTGTCCCCAGCTCCTGCCCCTGCCTTTGCTTGGCCTCGTGCTGCCTGAATCTCTTTTTAAAGCAATTTATTCCCGTTATTCTGTAGAATTCCTGGGTCTGGTACCAACATTTGCTGCCTCTCTCTGTAGTCAGGGGAGGAATAAAAGCCCCAAACCCTCGAGTGGTGCTTGGAGCCCTTGGCCATCCGTCAGCCAGGGGTCACAGGAACTGCAGCTCCTGTGCTCAGGCCTCCAAACCTGCAGGAGATCAGTCTTTGTTACACGTGAAATAAAGCAGTCTATGGGGAAAATAACCATAAATGTTCATTATTTGTACAGGAAAATCAATTTGTAGGCCAATTGACCAAATAAAGTAATACAATTTGCTGGGAAATCCCCCAGGTGTGGCAGGCAAATCGCAGAGCAGGGGTGGAGGCTGAGGTCTGTGTGGGGAGTGTGGGGTGGGAGAGGTGTGGGATGGGTTTGGATAGGGAATGTGGGGTGGGAGAGGTGTGGGACGGGTTTGGATAGGGAATGTGGGGTGGGAGAGGTGTGGGACGGGTTTGGATAGGGAATGTGGGGTGGGAGAGGTGTGGGACGGGTTTGGATAGGGAATGTGGGGTGGGAGAGGTGTGGGTCTGAGGTTTGGATAGGGAATGTGGGGTGGGATGGGTTTGGATAGGGAATGTGGGGTGGGAGAGAGGTGGGGTAGGTTTGGATAGGGAATGTGGAGTGGGAGGGATGTGGGATTGGTTTGGATAGGGAATGTGGGGTGTGATGGGTTTGGATAGGGAATGTGGGGTGGGAGGGATGTGGGGTGGGTTTGGATAGGGAATGTGGGGTGTGATGGGTTTGGATAGGGGATGTGGGGTGGGAGAGGTGTGGGTCTGAGGTTTGGATAGGGAATGTGGGGTGGGATGGGTTTGGATAGGGAATGTGGGGTGGGAGAGGTGTGGGTCTGAGGTTTGTGTGGGAAATGTGGGGTGGGAGGGACATGAGGCCGAGAAAAGGAGTAAAACTGCAGAAAACGGAACAGCCCATGGGGGGAGAGGGGAAAATGTTTAAATGTTTGAGTTTTTTGGTGGTTTTTTTGTGGTTTTGCATCATTCTGTGTGTGATACTGAGATAGGTGCTGTGGGGAGGGGATGGCGGGATCACAGGGACAGGGACAGCTCTGGGAGTGAGGCAGGGGGACAGGGGGACAGGGACAGGAGCACAGGGGCAGGGACAGGGGGACAGGGACAGGGGGTCAGGGACAGGGACAGCCCTGGGAGCTGCTCTCCTGTTCCTCTGCCTCTGCAGAGGTGCAGCAGTGAGGTGTGGGAAGAGGAGGGGACATGTCTGAAAGCACCCACACCCTTTGCTCCTTCTCTTCACCTGAGAGGTGGAGCAGGCCAAGGAGAGAAAAAAGGGGAAAAATCTCCAAGTTTTGCCTTTGTTTAGGAGGCAGCAACAGCGTTCCTCTCTCAGCTGGTGCAAGTTGACTTCTGCTCCATCAGAAGTGACTTACATTGCCCGAGGACCTGGCCTCACATCTCTGCTGCCTCCTTTGCAACCTCAGGCTGAAAGGGACAGAGTCATTTGATGTGGAAGCAGACACAGAAAACAGAGAGCAGGACACTTTTCAGCCTCCTTCCAAAGAGGTTTGGAAAACGGGTGGCTCCAAAGGCCTGATAGATTTTCTGTCTTACACCTACCTCCCTTCAAAGCCTGGAAATTCCAATTGGCTTTTCCCAGAAAAGCGTGGCTCTTGCTCTATTAACAAATTGTCCTTCGGGCTTTATAACTCACTGAGAGATTCGAAATGGGAAATGTTCCCTTCTGTTCCCAGATCTTGTTCATCTGCTCCTTCAGAAGCACGTTGTTAATATTGATGGGAAGAGCTGCAGCTTCGCTTCTGGGCAACTTCCCTTTGGGTTAAAACTCCCCGATTTTCTTCAATTCTGCCTTTTGCAGCTTCCTCTGGAAAGTTCAGATCAGTTGGGTGTGGTCTTTTGGGGGTTTTTTTTGTTGGTTTTGGTTTTTTGGTGGTGGTGGTTTGTTTGGTGGGGTTTGGTTGTTTTTGGTTGTTGTTTTTTTTTTTTTTTTGGCTTTTTTTTTTTGTGCGTTTTTTGTGGGGTTTTTAATGTTTTTGTTTTTTGTTTTTTGGGGTTGTTTTTTTTTTTTTTGGGGGGGGGGGGTTGTGTTTTGGTGGTTTTTTGGGTTTTTTTCCCAGAGAAGCTGTTATTATTTAATAATAGCTGTCTGTTCCCTCCTGCTCTCCCTCCCTTTGGGCCATCCCTGCTGGGCTGGGACACTCCCATGTGACACTGGTGTCCCTGGGAGGAGCTGATGGAGGCTGAACCCGTCCCCAGCCAGGTGACAGTGCTGTCAGCAGGGGAGGGGACACTTGGGGAACTGTTTTATTCGTGTGTTCATGACTAAACCCCGGGCCAGGAGACGGGCTGAGAGCCTCCTGTGGGCTGTGCTGGGATGCAGATCCTGCTGAGCCCAGGGCTGGGAGCAGCTAATGACAGCCCAGGGGACAGCGCAGGATTATCCTGGAGGGAACCTGACCCTCTCCGAGGTGTTGACACTAATCACAGCTGAAGGGAAATGCAAACTCTGCCGCTTTTCCTGCGGGGGGATGTGTGGTCCCCGCTGCCCTGGGATGATGGCCCTAATTAAAGCCATTCCGCCCGCTGGATTGATTTGGAAAAGCAAAAAGAAAAAACATTCCCCCCGAAACCTCCCCCTTTTCCTTTTCCCTATCTTTATTATCAATAAAAAAAAAAGGGGGGAGAGAAAAATGCTGTCTGGGCTCGAGGATTTCCTTGACATCTGGAAGAGATTTGGAGTTCTCCTGCTGCCCCCAGCACTCCCTGGCTGCTCCCGGGTTCCAGCCTTACCTGGGGAGGAGGAATGCACGGGCTGCGGTTTTCCTGCAGGGTTTTAATCCGAAAGCAATTCTCTTTGGAGGGCTGAATCACAGGCACGTGAATCACCTTTGCAAACAGCTTTGATATTTGGAGGTGGGAGCAAATTCTTGGGGTGTTTCTGTGCCTTTTTTGGTGGTTCTGCTGCTGTGTGTCCCCGGGGATGCACCTGCTCCTCTGCTGGGGTCAGAGGACCCCACTGGGGTTCCCACTGGGATCAGCTGTCCAGGCTTCCACTGGGATAAAACCTCTGCTTTCATCTGTGTTAGTATGATTTTTGTTCTTTTTTGCCTGGGATTAATGAAATGCTTCCCCCAGGGATTGTCCCAGGATGGGCTCTTCCCTTCCCTGGCTGCTCTGGGGGTCAGCCCGGGCTGTTCAGCAGCTCCCAGGGCAGGAAACTCCTTCCCTTCCCTTCCCTTCCCTTCCCTTCCCTTCCCTTCCCTTCCCTTCCCTTCCCTTCCCTTCCCTTCCCTTCCCTTCCCTTCCCTTCCCTTCCCTTCCCTTCCCTTCCCTTCCCTTCCCTTCCCTTCCCAAACCTTCCCAAACCTTCCCAAACCTTCCCAAACCTTCCCTTCCCAAACCTTCCCAAACCTTCCCAAACCTTCCCAAACCTTCCCTTCCCTTCCCTTCCCTTCCCTTCCCTTCCCTTCCCTTCCCTTCCCTTCCCTTCCCTTCCCTTCCCTTCCCTTCCCTTCCCTAACCTTCCCAAACCTTCCCTTCCCTTCCCAAACCTTCCCTTCCCTTCCCTCTCCCAGTTGTCCACCTCTGGATTTTGGGCTCCTTGCCTGGGAGGACTCAGCTGGGGAAAAGGGTTTGGTTTTGGGGCTCTGCTGCCCCTGCTCAGCCCCGAGAGGGATTTCCCCCGTCTCTCCAAAGGGAAGAAAACCTCCCAGTGCTTCTCCATCCTTGTGCAGCTCCTTTCCTCTCGTGTCACAGAGATCAGGCTTCCAGCCTCCCCCACTCCCAGGACCTGCTGCTGTTCCCAGGTTCTTGGTTCCTTGGGGTTTTTATTTTCTTTTTTTAATTGCAGCTCCATCTCTGGATTTGGGTAACTTTAAATAATGCAATTTTTTTCCCCAGGTAAAGGCAATATTCCTGGCTGTGATTTTTTTTTTCTTTTAAAAAAAAACCAAGCCACCCTCTACCCTGCCCATATTTTTAAGAAGCAATGAAAGCAATTAACGGTGTCAGAAGAACCCCGGGAGGGTGAGGAGGCAGGAGCAGAGGGGGAATGTGGGGCTATGGACTCCAGCTGTGCTTCCTTAGCTGCGACCAGAAGCCACCAAATGAATCTTTAACGATTCATTTAGAAACACCTAAATAGGTGTGAAGGGAGCCCTGGGACACGGGGCTGTTCTGCAGAGCCCTCAGCCCTCACTGAGGTTCTGGAGATGTTTGGTTATATTAATTGAAGAGAAAAAAACCGTTCTGCTCCCCATCCCTGGGCTGGGGAATTCCTGGTGTTGGGAGAGGAGGATTCACAACCTCCAGAAGGATTCACAACCTCCAGAAGAGAACCAAGAGGTTCCCTGAGCTCAGCCAGCGCTGGGGATCTCCTCTGGCCCCTCTCGGGCATCCAGGAGGCTCCTGGAGGGTTCCTGAGCCATACCTGTGCCTCGACACCTGCCCCAGGTGTGTCTGGAGAGCAGCTGCTCCCTGGGAATGCTGCGGAGAGGATTTTTGTGTTTGCAGCTCTGCCCAGGGCCCCTCTGAGCCCCTCCAGGCCAATTGTGGCAAGAGAATTGATTTTGGAGCAGGTTCTGGGCCAGGCTCCTGGCTGCCTTTGTGCTTCACTGGCCACTGATGTGTGTTTGCTGCTGGCTTCCTCTAAACGGATTAGGGAAGTGCAATTGATTCCAAACGGGCTGTAGATGAATATGAAAGGCAAAAAATTGATCGGCTCAGTCTATATTTTAATTTTCTGGCGACGGAGGGACGTGGGGAGTAAATAAATTAATAAATGAGTTGCGCCCCCAAACCTGAGGGTAAAAGTAAAAAGCAAAACAGGAGTTGGAAAATTGCTTTCTTAGGGCTGAAATTCTGGGCTTGGCAAGGAGGAGCCAGTCGTGGTTCTTGTCCCCTTTTGGCTGGGTTTGCTCCTGTTCCTCAGCTGCCTTTGGGCAGAGGCTGCAGCTGGGTGTTGTAAGTGTGTGTTAGAAAATCGGCCTTTTGCAAGATGTGTGCTGTATGAGTCATAACTTTGTAGTAAGAGATGTAAGGTTTTATTTCTGATATTATTAAAAATAAAAATTAGATGTAGTAACAGTAGTTGGTATAGCAGTCGCTTGGACTGATTGTTTAGTCAAAATAACATCCAGTGAACATGTAAAGAAGACCCTGGTGTTGATATAATATTATTTAAATTGTTTGATCAAAATAACATCCAGTGAACATGTAAAGAAGACCCTGCTATTGATATAATATGGCTTAAAATGTCTGTTTAATCAAAATAACATCCAGTGAACACGTAAACAAGACCCTGCTGTTGATATCCCAACTATCAGCATCTACCATTTGAAAAAAATACAGACCAAACCCCAAGGTAAAGTGATAATGAAGATAAAATGAAGCCAAAAACCCCAGAGAGGCAGACCCGGGGAGGGGCCGTGCAAAACAGCTCCTAGGACATAGAAACTAGGTTATGGGAAAATAGGAATAGTCAACAGATTGATGCAATAGAAAGGGTACTTTTAAAAGCCTCTGCAATAGCAGGGGGTGGACTTGGCTGAATGTTGACTCACCTGGCCTGGCCATGCTTCCTTGCCTTAATTTGTTTCCTATTTGTCTTATTTTTATTAATTATTATTAATATTTTATTATTATAAATATTAATAGTATTATTAATATTATTTTATTATTAAACCTAGTTCTTAAAATGGACCAAGGAAGTGAGCTCAGTTATTCTCACGTGGGGCCCGTTCCCTGTGTGGAGGAGTGGAAAAGCCCAGGGAGGATTTGAGGGCAGGAGATGCCCAAAGTGTCTGATTTCCCCCCAAATTTGCCCCATTTGAGGCCATTTTTTGGCCCGGTGCTGCTCCTGCCCGGGACCTGCAGCTCCAGGGGAACATCCACTTGGGTGATGCCTTCCAGATGTGCTCAGCTCGTTATCACGGCGATTAGGGCTGCCCTTAACGAGCACAGCTGGAATTTATGGACAGGGGGAGACAAGCTTTTGTTTGCTATCGGTGGAAAAATTCTTAATTTGGTTAATTAATAACGCCTGGGCTGTGCTCTGAGCGCTGCTCCCTGCAGAGAGCCTTGGCCAGGACTTCTGCCTTTTCCAGGTTCCTCTGGAAAGGTAAAATCAGGTGGGGTTTTGTTTTTCAGAGAAGCTGAATTTATTATTTAGTTGTTCCTAAACGGTTGAAATCAGTTTGTTGGTTTTTTTTTTCACGGAAGTTTTTATTATTTAGTTGTTCCTAAACAGTTGAAATCAGGTTTTATTTTCAGAGAAGCTGTTACTGTTTAGATGTTCCTAAATGGTTGAAATCAGGTGTTTTTTTTCAGAGAAGCCGAATTTATTATTTAGATGTTCCTAAACAGTTGAAATCAGGGTTTTTTTTTTAGAGAAGTTGTTATTATTTAGATGTTCCTAAACAGTTGAAATCAGGTTTTATTTTCAGAGGAGCTGTTATTATTTATCTGCTCCTAAACAGTTGAAATCAGGTTTTATTTCCAGAGGAGCTGTGATTTTTCAGCTGTTCCTGTGCAGTTACTGGCCCTGTTCCCCTCCGCCCAGAGCACGGGCCCAGAGCTGTGGCCTCACTTTCCCTTTCTGCTCTCCCCATCCCAGTGGCGCTGCAGCCCCCGGCGCTGCCTGTGGAAGCCCTGTGACTCCCCTGGCACAGCCTCGGTCCGGGGGGACTGGAAATGAAATATTCTGGAGGCAGAGATTGGTGCCTGGTTCTTCCTTTCCCTCTGCAGGGGATGAGGTGAAGGGGTGGGAGAGGCTGGAAATGCCTGGTCTGGTCAGAACTGGGGGGAAAAATAGAATAAAATAAAATAAAACAAAATGAAATAAAATAAAATGAAAAAAATAAAATAAAATAAAATAAAATACAATGAGAACTAGAAGTGCTGCTGGAAAACCTCTTCACAAAGATTGAGCAGGACAAAGCCTGAGGCATGCAGGGACTCCCACTTTTGACAAAATGACCTTTTGGACCGAGATAAACAAGAAATTTATTTCTATTTTTTTTAATTTATTTTTTTTAATGGCAATACCGACATTCCTCACCAAATAATTTATTTCTTTGGCTTTTTTTTTTCTCTTTCCCCCACCCCAGAACCGAGGCCGCCTGGCAGAGAAGAGAACCATCCCGCTGCCCCCCAGCAGGCTCCCCAAAAAAGAGCTGAGCTGCGTGTTCCCGGCCAGCGAGGAGAGGCAGGAGGGCGAGGCGGGCCATGGGCCGGGCCCCGCGGTGAAGCAGGAGGAGGATCTGCACATCAGTATCATGAAAAGAAGGTACCGGAGCCCTGCTGGGCTGGGGCAGAGCCTCACGGGGCTGAGATCGCTCTGCACACGGACGGCACAAGGTTCTCATCCTTTGGGTCTTCCTAAGAGTTGAAATCAGTTGGGTTTTGTTGTTTTTTTTTTGGTTTTTTTTTTTTTTTTTTTTTTTTTTTTTTTTTTTTTTTATGATTTGATTTGGTGTTTTTTCTATTTATTTATTTATTTATTTATTTATTTTTAGGGTTTTTTGGTTTTTTGGGTTTTTTTTTTTTGGATATGACTTGATTTGGTGTTTTTTCTATTTATTTATTTATTTATTTACTTACTTATTTATTTATTTTTAGGGTTTTTTTGTGTTTTGGTTTTTTTTTCTTTTCAGAGAAGCTGTTGCTGTTTAGGTGTTTCTAAATAGTTGAAATCAGGGGGTTTTTTTATAAGGTGTTATTATTTAGGTGTCTCTAAATAGTTGAAATCAGGTGGGTTTTTTTCAGAGAAGCTGTTATTATTTGGGTGTTTCTGAATAGTTGAAATCAGGGGATTTTTTTTAAAGGTGTTATTTAGGTGTTTCTAAATACTTGAAATCAGTTGGTTTTTTGGGGGTTTTTTTGGGTTTTTTTTCAGAGAAGTTGTTATTATTTAGATGTTCCTAAATAGTTGAAATCAGGTGGTTTTGTTTTGGGATTTTTTTTTCAGAGAAGGTGTTATTATTTGGCTGTTTCTAAATAGTTGAAATCAGGATCTTTTTCAAAGAAGCTGTTATTATTTAGATGTCTCTAAACAGTTGAAATCAGGGGTGTTTTTTTTCAGAGGTGTTATTATTTAGGTATCTCTAAATAGTTACAATCAGTTTTATCTCAAAGAAGCTGTTATTATTTAGGCTAAATATTATTTAGGCGGTTACTCTAAACGTAAATAATAAATACTCTTTATGCTGGGTGGGGATTTTTCACTCGTTGGCAGTTTGCACTCGGCATCCCTCGGCTCTCACTCTCTGTCCAGGGCTCTGTGACCCAGGAATTGCAGAAACTGTGTGAAATGCCCAGATTTGGGTGTGGCAGCCCCGAATCCTGCCCGGGGCTCTCAGCTCTGGTGTCACTGAGGCTGGGGGCTGCAGGCTTCGGGCGAGGCTTTATCCTCTGAGGTTTATCTTGGCCTGGGAAGTGTCAGAGCAGCTCCAGGAGCCGGGGAGGAGTGATGGAGATGCAGCAGGGAGGAGGGACTGCTTGGCTTTGGTCCTCTTCTCCTCCTTGCCACCTGGAATCCAGCTCGGGGCAGGGGGAGAAGGGCAGGGGGGAGCTCTCAGTGCCCTCAGCGCTGAGCTGCACAGCTCCAGACCTCTTGGGGAAGATGGATCAGGGAAACCTTATCGATATCATTGCTTAGCAAAAGATTCTGAAAATATGAAACCTGTAATGGAAATAGGAATGAAAGCTGACTTTGAGTTGTAGGAGACTGAGTCTCAGTTCCTTTATAACCTGAAAACAATAACGTAGCTATAGGAGAATCCCTTTGGATTGAATAATCCCTTTCTGTGGCTGAGGGATCCAAAGGCCAATGCAGCAAAACAGAAGTTTAAAGAGTAGTTTTTAGAGTTTAAAATCTAACCCAGTGTGGTGATACAGCAGTTCTTACAGGCTGGGTGTAGATTCTATAGGATTTTGTGTCTGGTGTCGGTTGGTCACTGAAAATTAGAATATTCCTCACAAAAGGAGATAGAATGGATTGTAACAAGGACCTCGCTCTCTTACCTCTTCCTCCTCTCCTCCCCGCTGCTCTCAGCTCGCTCTGACCCTTCCTCTTCCCCCCATTCTCACTCTCCTGCTCTCTGACCCCTGCCCTTTGCTCTCTCACTCTTCTCTCTCAGCTCTCACCTGCTGTTCTCTCTCCCTCTCTCTTTGGGATTTCCCTTTGGCTGAAGCTGGGGGCTGAAGGCAGGACCCTTTTACCCACCACCCTTGCAATAACCCCCCAATGAAACGTTCTAGAACACACAGGTGGGCAGAATTCCTTGTCCCAGCCGTCCGCGGATTCCCCTACACAGACCCAGGGCTTTCAGAGGACCCTTTGAGGAGCCCGAGCCCCTGGAGGCAGCTCAGGGCTCCTCCTGTGGCCTCTGCTCTGCCCGTGATGCACAGCCGCGCTCAGAGCCCCAGACAAGCCCCATCAAACCAGAGCACGGCGAGCTGCAGGGCTGTAATTGCTTTTCTCCTGTTTTATGTGCTCCTTGGCTGGCAGCAGAGGAGCTGTTCCCTCCCACAGACCCCGTCCCCTCCGCAGCTCAGGGCTGGAGACAAAAGAGCAACCAGCTCTTTGGCCATAAAACCTCCCGTGATTAAACTCCGGGTTTATCACTGCGCCTCTCCGGGAGCCTGGGAAAAGGGAAAGGTGTTTTTGGGAATGCCCCTGGAGCCTCCCAACACAGGGACCCCTCCCAGTCAGGTTTGGTGAACTGCCCTGCTCCTCCTGCCCCCTTTAATTAGGCTTTTAATGGCTCATTAGGAGGGAGAACAACGTGATAACTCCCTAATTGATAATGCTGCCCCCCCCCCCCCCAAAAAAAAAAAATACAAAGTGCTCTTATCTTAAATCTTTAATTACTGTAATTGCTTTGCCTTGTTTATTAGGAAATGAAGGAGGGATGTTTGGCAGCTCTCAGGCAGCCGTGCCCAGCTCACCCAGGCTGTGCTCTCCAGCAATCCTCCAGCAGTTTTCTCTTTCTGATTTCCTTGGAGGGCAGCAGGATTCTCCCAGCTGGTTCAACCCTCGCTGCTTGGGGACAGTTGTTGTTTTGCTGGGAGCTGTGCTGCAGTGTTGGGGAGGAAGGCTGGGGCTGGTGGAGCAGGCAGAAATCCTGAGAGTGCAGGAATAAGGGGAAAAAAACCAGGAATTCAGTGCTCAGTGCCCAGGCAGGGAACATGTACTGCTCCCACCAGCGCTCCCAAACATTTTATCCCTTGGACACAGAGAGATCCCCCAGCCCTGCTGGGCCACTCAGGGGAGACTGGGCACCTCCAGCTGCTCCAGGGCCTCGAGTGGGCAGCAGCCAGACCCCTTCTGCTGCCCTGGGGGTGGCTCTGGGGACAGTAGGAGCAGCCTGTCCCCCTCCTGCTGGTCTTGGGGTGGTGGCAGTGGCAGCAGGACCAGGCTGGGGTGACTCTGGGGACAGCAGGAGCAGCCTGTCCCCTTCCTGCTGGCCCTGGGGGTGGCTCTGGGGACAGCAGGAGCAGCCTGTCCCCTTCCTGCTGGCCCTGGAGGTGGCTCTGGGGACAGCAGGAGCAGCAGGCTTGGCTTTGCTGCTGCCCTCTGGATTGTCCCAGGCCCCAAAGGTGGGAAGTGGGGCAGTCTCCATCCCTGGGAAGGCTCAGAGAACGCTCAGGTGTGGCACCTGGGGACGTGGTGTGGTGGTGAAGGCGGCAGTGCTGGGGTAAAAGCTGCCCTGGAGGAGCTTAGAGGGCTTTTCCAGCCTCAATGATTCCAGAATTCCCAGCCAGACTCCACAAATGCCGTGGCCGGGCAGTAGTTGGGGAAGTTTTAACTTCCCCCCAGCCCTGGTCAAGGCATGAGCTCAGCGTGGAGCTTTCCCACCCCGGGATGGTGTCAGGATCCCCGGGCTGTTACCCCAGCAATCTCCAGGCAGAGGAAGGCTCGAACAGCAGCATCCTCACACTCCGCTGGAGTTAAGCCCAGCAGTGTCTTGTGGGTTGATGCTTTTAATTCCTGGTTTAAAGAGCGGCCTCTTGCCCTGGCCTGGGAGGAGGAGAGAAGCAGTGACAGCGTCTGGGGTGGAGCAGGGAGGGACAGCCACAGCCCTGGCCACGGCCCCAGCACTGGGATGGGTGCCTGAGGGTGGGTGAGGCTCCAGCACCTGCTCCCAGCCCTGGGAAGGTGTCACTGACCCAATGAGGACGTGGATTTGAGGGAAAGAGAGGGGAGAAAGCAGCCACTGGCCTCCCTGGGGTGCTGAGGATCCCAAACAGCCCCCAAATCCCTCCCTGCCCAGGAAGGAGATGTGGGAGCAGCAGGGAGGGTGAGGTGGAGGAAGGGAAGGGAAGGAGGTTTTGCCCCACAGGGGCTTTTGGCAGCTCTGCCCATGTCCCTGTGTCGGGGAGCTCTCCTTAGTCTGACCCTCACAGCAGCAGTTTGTCCTCCAGGAGCCGGGGATGAGATTCCCTGAGTCCCTGTTCATTCCTGCTCAGCCTTCTGAGGGCTGGGGACCTGCCTGGATACTGGGGGCTGTGCAGCCTGGGACTGGGATAACTGGGAGGAGCAGGGAGGATCCAGCTCTGCCCATCCGACCAAAAAACCCCATAAAACCACCCAACCCTCCCAATTAAAGCTGCTCTGCTTTAATTCAGGATATTGTCCACCCCAAAGCTGCTGCCTGTCACAGGCAGGGTGACAGAAAGGTGCTGGGTTAATATCTGAGGGGGGAATTGCTGATAATGAATTTCCAGACGGGGAGGGAACACAGAACACGTTTGGGGCTTCTGGCTGAAATGTCAGTGCTGAGCTCCTTCTGCCTCCTCTGAACGGGGCCTGGGGGCTGAGACAGCGCCCTGCAGCGGGCAGGGAGAGGGGCTGGGGCAGGAGAGGGTCAGGATGGGGCAGGAGAGGGTCAGGTGGAGCAGGGAGAGGGTCAGGAGAGGGTCAGGATGGGGCAGGAGAGGGTCAGGATGGGGCAGGAGAGGGGCTGGGGCAGGAGAGGGGCTGGGGCAGGAAAGGGTCAGGATGGGGCATGAGGGGGTCAGGATGGAGCAGGGAGAGGGGATGGAGCAGGAGAGGGGCAGGAGAGGGTCAGGAGAGGGTCAGGATGGGGCAGGGAGAGGGTCAGGATGGGGCAGGGAGAGGGGCAGGAGAGGGTCAGGATGGGGCAGGAGAGGGTCAGGATGGGGCAGGAGGGGGTCAGGATGGGGCAGGAGAGGGGCTGGGGCAGGGAGAGGGTCAGGATGGGGCAGGATGAAGCAGGAGAGGGTCAGGATGAAGCAGGAGAGGGTCAGGATGGAGCAGGAGAGGGTCAGGAGAGGGGCTGGATGGGGCAGGAGAGGGTCAGGATGGGGCAGGAGAGGGTCAGGTGGAGCAGGGAGAGGGTCAGGATGGGGCAGGAGAGGGGCAGGAGAGGGTCAGGATGGAGCAGGAGAGGGTCAGGATGGGGCAGGATGAAGCAGGAGATTATTTCCCGGTGTTGAGCAGCTCCTGGGTCCTGCTGTGGACACAGAGCTCCCAAGTGAGGCTGGGCAGGGCAGGATTTGGGGCTGGGCAGGGCAGGATTTGGGGCAGGATTTGGGGCTGGAAGAGGCAGGATTTGGGGCTGGATGGGGCAGGATTTGGGGCTGGGCAGGGCAGGATTTGGGGCAGGATTTGGGGCTGGGGGGCTCTGGGGGTCCCCAGGGTGGAGCAGGCTTGGAGGGGCAGGAGAGGAGCGCTCGGCCCGTGCCTCTGACCTCTCCTTTGTTTGTTTGTTACAGGATTCACACCCACTGGGATTTAAACATCTCCTTCCGAGAGACCTCCTGCAGGTACCGCTTTGGGCACCTCTCTGTGTGGTGGGCTGGGAGCTTCTGCTTTGTTCTGGGTGCTGCTGGATGGAAATGAACGTTTTCTGTCAGTTCTGGGGGCCTTTTTTCCTTCCTTTGTTCCTCATTCTGCCCTTGCCACACACGCTCTCTTTTGGTTTTGTTTTGGGGGGGATAAAATCCATGAGACTCCTCAAGAAAGCCCAATTTTGATACGTTTACTCTGGTCCCAAGAAAGTGCAAATTCATAAATAGAAGATCTCCAGTTGCAAACATGAATATTCCTCTGTGAGCCCTGGGCCAGCTGATCTCCTGGGCGTGGTGCATTATCTTCATGTCACAAACTCTTCTCATCCTTCAACTGTCCAGCTGCAGAGATTTGCACTAAAAACTGGGAATTTTGAAAGGTCTCTTCTGTTCTGGGCTTGCCAGATCAGGATGCAGCCCTTGAGTTGTGGAGGACTCTTCAGGGTTTGCAGAATGAGAAAAATAAATCTGAGCAGCTGGGAAACTTCTGAGGGAGGAGAGAAGGGAGCAGAGTGAGGGTCTGAGGATGCTCCATCCCCTCCTGGGTGCTGGGGAACTCAGGATCTGCTCCCTGGGATCTGCTGGCAAAGGGCAGCCCAGAGAGAAACTGGAGTTCTGCTGAAAGGAGTTTTGTGTGAACCTGTTCAGTTAGAGATGGAAAAATAAAAAAAAAAAAAAAAAAGGGGAAATCAGAGCACTGGTGGAGCAGAGGACAATGTCTGTGACTGACAGGGAAAAGAGGAGGAATAAACAGATTTTCCCAGCTGGAGGGAGCAGAGAGGCCTGAAAATCCCAATCTCTCTTTAACTGAGAGGGAATTAAACCTTGGCCATGGGGAATCCGTGTGGACTCATCCTGCACTCCAGGGAGGGCAGAGCAATTCTCTGCTGTTTCACTAAGCACAGACTGGGGCTCTGAACCACAATTCCTCATTTTTCCAGAGCACAAACCCCACCCCAGAGTGAGCAGAAGGAGCCAGTGCAGCAGCTCAGGCAGCCCCCATAAAAACAGGTTTTGGAAAGGCAACCCTTAGAATAAACCCTTTGGTTTGCTGCTCCAAGCTTTTGGGAGTATTTCTCAAATACAAAAGGATGGATTCTTTCCAGGCAGAGCCTTTCATGCTAAATTTCAGCCCAGAGCACAGTTTTATGGCTGAGTTATAACCTCCTAAAAGGCAGAGGTTTGGGGTGGAAGCGCTGACAGTGCCTTAATTAATGGCCCTGTGAGCAATGATTCTGCACAATGGCAGCTGAGGGTGCCAACACCTTTGGAAATCAGAATCCTTGTCTTTAAAAAAAGAAAAAATAGAAAAATCTGAAAAAAAAATCTGAACTTGTAACGTGTGGAATAAAATAATGGCCTGATTTTTATGTCAAATATATTTCCTTGTCTTCCTCAACTCGACTGTTCAGCTCTGTCCTGGAAGAAACCTCAGTAATTCCCCTTGGGGACAGAAGTTTGGCTTCTCCTGATGAGCCCAGCTGTCAAAAGCTGCTCATCCAGCACATTTAGAAGGGGGGAAAAAACCCCAACAGTTATGGTGTGTGGCAGGAGAAGGGTTTGGGGTTTATATGGCAGGAGAGAGGAAGGATTTGGGGTTTATATGGAGAAGATTTTGGGGTTGATATGGAGAAGGTTTTTGGGGTTTGTATGGAGAAGGTTTTGGGGTTTATGTGGCAGGACAGAGGAAGGATTTGGGGTTTATATGAAGAAGGGCTTGGGGTTTGTATGGCAGGACAGAGGAAGGCTTTGGGGTTTATATGGAGAAGGCTTTGGGGTTTATATGGAGAAGGTTTTGGGGTTTGTATGGAGAAGGTTTTGGGGTTTATGTGGCAGGACAGAGGAAGGGTTTGGGGTTTGTGTGGAGAAGGATTTGGGGTTTGTATGGAGAAGGATTTGGGATTTATGTGGAGGTTTTGGGGTTTGTATGGCAGGAGAGAGGAAAGATTTGGGGTTTATATGGTGAAGGTTTTGGGGTTTCCCTGGCAGGACAGAAGAAGGGTTTCTCTGTGAGTGGCCCAGGTGGCCACAGAGCCCTGTGAAGGATCTCAGTCCCTGCAGGAGGGCTCAGCTCAGCTGGGCTGGGCTCTCAGGGGCTGCACCCCGGGGTGTGCTGCAGCTGCAGCCCCGGGGAGCTGCCTGAGAACGGGGAATCCATCAGGGCAGGCAGGAGCAGGAAAAAAAGGGCATAAATCAGGGTTGGGGGGAAGGAGGAGATGAAAAACACCTGGGGAAGGAGACGGGAGAAGGGAACAAAATGGGAAATTCAGTGATTTAGCTCCTTCCTCTGGGAAGACGGGCGGGGAGGGCAGGGCAGGGTTGAGAAGCAGCTGCTGCTGGAGGTGTCAAGGCTGCTCCTGACTCAGCAGGAGCTCTGCCGAGTGACACAGGTGACGTTATCGAGTGCCACCCGCTGCTGCTCTGCCCTTCCAGCAGGATACAGGATGCCTGGGGGAGGCTGGCTGGGTTTATTTTATATTTTATTTTATTTTCCCTTCTAATCCCCGAGACCTGGAACGGGGCACTGAAAGGTCAGAGGGAGTTTTCAGCAGCCTCAGCCTTCAGCAGGTGCTGGCAGAGCTGGGGACAGCCCTGCAGGGACACCAGGAGGGGCAGAGTGTCCCCAAAAGGGACCTGCCTTCCCCCTCTGGCACTCCCTGGCTGCTCTCCTGCTGTTCCCCTCTCTTCTTCCTTTCCCTGGGGGTGACATTTTGGGAGGGGTGGATACCTGGGAGGGGTGGATACCTGGGAGGGCAGAGGTGGGAGCTGGATTCTGTCAAATCCGTGTCTCAGAAGGACAGAGAGGGACCCAGAGGGGTTTTTACCAGTGGTGAAGTTCTAAAAGTTACCCCAAAGGCCGAGCAATAAAAATAGAATAGAAACACAACAGAATCTATAATAATAATAATATTTAATAGAAATATGTAATATATAACATAATATGAGAGAGAGAGAGACCCAGAGGGGTTTTTACCAGTGGTGAAGTTGTAAAAGTTACCCCAAAGGCTGAGCAATAAGAATACAATAGAAATTCAATATACTATATCATAGAAATATATAATATAGAACACAGTAAGTGTAACAGAAGCTGGTGCTGAGGTGGACAAGGTGAGCTTTGCCCATCAGGTGAAGTCAGGGGAGATTCCAGCTGGGGGGGACTGCAGAGCTGTCCCCAAAACTCCTGGGCACTCTGGGGGACAAATCTGCCTCCTGACTCTGTGGGAGACTCTCAGAGTCCCCAGTGAGAGCCCAGAGATGTGTCAGCCACGGCAGGAAAAGCAGATTTCTTCAGCATCAGGCTGAATTCAGCCCATCCAGGTGATTCCTGCCCCGGCTTTGGGCAGTGGGACGCTCGGGGGAACACCTCAATCCTCATCCTGTGGTTTTAGGAATCAGGAACCCGAGTGGCTTCTCCCTTTCCTGCAGGGACGAGGCCAAACCAGGAGAAAATTTGGAGCGATGAAAAGTATGACTTAATCTGAATTAATTATGTCATCATCGTTTCATTAGCAGCACTTTCTGCTCCTGCATTCATCCCCAGGAAGATTTATCTGGCTGCAGGGGTGGGGTGAGGAAGGGAGACCCTTTATGGGCTAGCAGAGATTCAGATGCTAAAGGGGAATGGGGAGCTGATAAATCTGTTTTAACTGTGATTTTTAAAGCTAAAATTGCATTTTTGATAGAGGGGAGAAGAGCTGTTAGATGCCTACAAGAAAAGGGAGAGAGTTCATTTAAAAAAGTTTATTATTTATTATTCTGGCCACGTTGTTTCTTTGAGGATTGTGTGAAGTAAGAAGTACCAGGAGTTCTCGATGCTCAGTTTATCCCAGATCCTTTAGGGTACCCTACAAAAGGTGCATTTCCCTCATCTGAGAGCACCAATCCCCAAAGACAGAACCTGGGCCTGGAGATTTCCTCCAGCCCTCCCTCCTCACACCCCTCTGTGGGATTGGCGTTGGGTTTGGAGCAATTAATTTAAACTGAAACGAGCTGAAATTGTGACCTGGCTGCTGTGAGGGACTCCTGAGGATCCTCCCTTCCCTGGGCTCAGGACCTCCCCCGCTGCCCCAGCCCTGATTAAAGCTGAGGAGTTTAATATTTCATCAGCTCAGGGCTCAGTGAGGGGAGAAAAGGAGGGGATTTGGGATGTTTGAGGGGTCCTCAGCGGTGCCAGGCACACACTGCTGTCACTGCCTCAGCAAAACATCTGTCCCCGTGTCCCTGACAAATCCCCAACCTCAGGGACCTCCCCTCCCCGTCTCTCAGGGTGCTGTAACCCCAGCTCGATTCTTTTTTTTTTAGTTTTATTTAGGAGCTTGCAGGGAGCTGAATGACAAAGGTGCAAACATCTTCATACTTATTGCCACCTGATTTGGGAGTCGCCAGCCCAACTGATCATTTTTATGAACTGTCATGAGCATTAATGAAATTTTATGGGCATTTTGCTGGGGACATTGCAGGATGATGGATTTGTTTTCTCAGCCTCAGTGTGCAGGGAGATTTAGGGCGCTGCTGCCCACGGCTGGGGGTGGGAGTTTCAGGCCTCTCTGCTCCCTCCACTTGGGAAAATCTGTTTATTCCTCCTTTTTTTTTTCCCTTTTCCCCCTCATTTCTCCTTTCCCCTCTCTTTTTCCTGTGTCTGGGGGGGGACATCTCAGAGGGGCAGAGGTGGAGCTGAGTTCTCTCAAATCCGGGGCTCAGAAGGACCCAGAGGGGTTCTTACCAAGGGTAAAGAGTTCCAAAAGTTACCCAAAAGGCCGAGCAATAAAAATAGAATAGAAACACAATATAATCTGTAATGATAATAGATAATAGAAATATATAATATATAACATAATATGTATAATCTATAATACATATAACTTATATAATATGTTATATAAAAGTATAAAATACGAAATACAGATACATAATACATATAATAATATATAATATAATCATATACAATATAGAATACATACTATAGAATATATACTATGATACCATGTTTTATCTAGTACGTAATAAAGTATATTATATATACTATATATAATATTCAATAGATATAATGTACAAATACATATAATATACATATTATGCATATTATGTATTATATTACATATAATACACAATACATATAATATGCAATATATAATATGCATATATAATATATAGTATATATTATATACTATATAATAGATAGTATATAATATAAAATATGTAAATATAAATGCAGAATACATTAAATAACTTACAATATAATATATAATAACATATATTTTAATCTAGAATATAAATATAAAGTATAAAAATATAAATACATATTTAAGTAATAAAAGGATACAAATATAATTTAAAAAATAAAACTAGTAATAAGAAGAGGTGGCCAGGTGGTAGCAGTGACAGTGACAGAGAGGTGCCAGGGGTGTGACAGTGACAGGGAGGTGCCAGCTCCTGCCCAGGGTCACAGTGCAGCCCCTCTGCTGTCCCCACCTGTCCTCTCTGTCCCCACAGATCTGTGATGACCCCAGTCCCATGCCCAGCCCTGGGTGCTGCCCAGGGACAGTGAGGTGCCAGGGGTGTGCCAGGGAGGTGCCAGCTCCTGCCCAGGGTCACAGTGCTCTGTGCAGCCCCTCTGCTGTCCCCACAGATCTGTGACCCCGATCCTGTGCCCAGCCCTGTGTGCTGCCCAGGGGTGTGACAGTGACAGGGAGGTGCCAGGGTGTGACAGTGACAGGGAGGTGCCAGGGGTGTGACAGTGACAGGGAGGTGCAGGTGCCAGCTCTGGCCCAGAGTCACACTGCAGCCTCTCCTGCTGTCCCCACCTGTCCCCACCTGTCCCCACAGATCTGTGACCTCAATCCCATGCCCAGCCCTGGGTGCTGCCCAGGGGTGTGACAGTGACAGGGAGGTGCCAGGGGTGTGACAGAACAGTACCAGGGGTGTCCCAGGGAGGTGCCAGCTCCGGCCCAGGCTCACAGTGCTCTGTGCAGCCCCTCCTGTCCCCTCCTGTCCCCACGTGTCCCCGCAGATCCGTGACCCCAATCCCGTGGCCCGGGCGCTCCGCAGGCTCCGGGGCTGTGGCCAAGGTGAGCAGCAGCAGCAGCAGCAGCAGGAGGAGGGGACAGCGGGGCTGAGCTCAGCCTTTCCCTGAGCCTTTTCTGCTGACACAGTGACCCACAGTGGCTTTACTGCGGGGGTCAGCCGCACTGACCTTGCCTGGCTGCTCAGGGGCCAGGGCAGGGCACAGCCAGCCTGGAGAAAGTTCTCCCGCAGAATTCCCTGGCCTGGCATCACTCCTGCCTCTGCTGAGTGCTTAATCCTTTGGTGGGGGCAGTCAGAGCTTGTGAATTTTTATTGCCTTTTTTTTTTTTTTACTTAATTTATTGCGAGGAATGAGCTGAGGGGATCCATCAGTCCTTGGGAATGACCAGGATTTTATTCCCAGAGCGCTGGATTTGGCCTGGCCACGGCTGACACGGGGAGAGTCTCTGTTCCTACTGAGCACACACACAACTCACACATTCATTTCTTTTTATTATTTTTTTTTCTTTCCACTCTGAGCTGCCACCATTAACTGGGAGCACCAGGGGCTGATTTCCTGACAGGCTGTGAGCAGGAGGTCAGAGCAGGGGGGTAGAGCACTCCCTCCTGGGGCTGGAAAATCAATGAGGCTGTGATTAAATGGCCCACGGAGGGTGGACACTGCAGCTCCAGGGGAAGGCAGGGATATTCTTGGTGCTGCTTTATCTGGGGGCCGCAGCACGAATTGCTCTTGCAGCTCCTTCTACAACCCCCAGATTCACCAAACAGAGATTGGGTTTTTGGGGTGTTTTTAGGGGTTTTTTTTTGGTGCTGTTGTGGGGTTTTTTTAGGGTTGGTTGAGGTTTTTGGTTTGGTTTTTTTGAGTTGGTGTTGGTGGTTTTTTGGGGTTTTTTTGGTGGTGTTTTTTGTTGTTGTTGTTGGGGTTTTTTTGTTTGTTTTTTTGGTGTTTTTGGGTTTTGTTTTGGGTCTTTCGGGTTTTTCCTGGGGAGAGGGTGTTTCAGTTTTATCCCAGGGGCTGGACTGGAGTGTTGATGTTTCTTTAGAAATCACTTCTTAGTTTTGTTTTTTTTTTTTTTAAACCATCCCCACTAGGAAATGTGAGCCCCCCCGAGTGCCTGTGCTGCCCCAGCCCTGCCACCCCACGCTTCTGCTCTTACATAAGGTCCTTTCTCAGGGCTGTAATGATGCAACAGCATTGATGGACCGATCTGGGCTCTCCTTTAATGGCTTCCATAAAAAGCTCATTATTCCCTGCCTGATTTACATCCCTCCCGACCCTGGGCGTGTGCTCCACTCCGGGCAGCCCTGAGCCCTGAGCCCTGCTCTGCTCCCACTGAATCCTGCTTCCCAGGTCACCAGAGCCAAGCCTAGCCCTGCCCCGTGTCCCCAGGGGCCACATGCCCACATCCCTGGGCAGCCTGGACAGGCTTTAGTCCCCCTTTTTTGGGTGGGAAATGTTCTCTGCTCTCTGATCTAAACGTCCCCTGGTGAAACTCGGGGCTGTTTCCTGCAGCAGCTGGTGGGACAAACTCCTGACAGCAGGAATTGGATTGGTGTGCTGCTGGGGCTGACAGAGGAGGGAAAATCCCTGGTGTTTCTGCAGCTCCTGGGGATGGTCTCGTCTCCTTGGGGCTTCTCTCTGCCACTCCTCAGGGAGGGAAAGGAGCTGGACCTGGCACCTGAGCCAGGTGAGACATCCTGGGTTTGTGCCGTCCCCTCCTGGAGTTCTGCACCCAGAGAGAGGGGTCAGGAAGGGCTGGGAGGGACTGGGATGGAGGATGGGGATGGAGAACAGGGAACTGGGATGGGGAACAGGAACTGGGATGGGGAACAGGGACTGGGATGGGGAACAGGAACTGGGATGGAGAGGAAGGGAACTGGGGATGGGGAACAGGGAACTGGGATGGAGAACAGGGAACTGGGATGGAGAACAGGGACTGGGATGGAGGATGGGGGTGGAGAACAGGGAACTGGGGATGGAGAACAGGGAACTGGGGATGGAGAACAGGGAACTGGGGATGGAGAACAGGGAACTGGGATGGAGAACAGGGACTGGGATGGAGGACAGAACAGGGACTGGGCTGGAGAACAGGGAACTGGGGATGGAGAACAGGGAACTGGGCTGGAGAACAGGGACTGGGGGTGGAGAACAGGGAACTGGGATGGAGAACAGGAACTGGGATGGGGAACAGGGAACTGGGATGGAGAATAGGGAACTGGGATGGAGAATAGGGAACTGGGGATGGAGAATAGGGAACTGGGGATGGGGAACAGGGAACTGGGATGGAGAACAGGGACTGGGGGTGGAGAACAGGGAACTGGGGATGGAGAACAGGGACTGAGATGAAGAGGAAGGGAACTGGGCTGGAGAACAGGGACTGGGGATGGAGAACAGGGACTGGGATGGAGAACAGGGAACTGGGATGGAGAACAGGGAACTGGGATGAAGAGGAAGGGAAGTGGGCTGGAGAACAGGGAACTGGGGATGGAGAACAGGGAATTGGGATGGGGAACAGGGACTGGGATGGAGAACAGGGAACTGGGGATGGGGAACAGGGACTGGCAGCCCTGGGTGCAGCCTGGCAGCTCCCCCTGCCCTGCCCTGTCACTGCCCTCCCCTGCAGGCCCTGACATCCCTCCTTTTGCATATTGGATTTTCCCTTTCTTTATTGGAGGGCTGGGCAGAGGGTCGGGACAGTTTTATGGCCGCTGTATTGATCAGTAAAATTTAATATAATCCCTGCACTTACTGGGTGATTAAGGGGATGGAGAGCCGGTGAAATGTATTTTAAAAGAAATACTTTTCCATCTTATTTCTTCCCTCTTTTACTTTCTGAGTCTCTCTTCTCTTCCAGTCTCCTCCTTTGCATCCCTTCAGAGATTTTTCACTGTGTTTTCCCAGCTTTGATTTGATTCAGTGTTAGGAGAAGTCTGGTGTGGTGCTGGAGCCATTCCTCTGCAGTTTCTGGGTCAGAGAATTTTGTGTCTGCTGGTTTAGGGCTCACTCAGGTTTTATCCCAGCTCTCCCTGGAGCTCCTGTGGCTGCAGGACCAGGTGGGCTGGAGGATAAAGTGGGCAGAGCTGGAGAATAAAGTAGATATTTGTTAAAAGGCTTTTAGGGTACACCTTGGGCAGGACAAGAGCCTGGCTACAGCCAGGGTGGACCCAAAATGGACCCAAAATGGTCACAAAGTGGACACAAAATGGACAAACAGTCACCAGGTCTGACACTTTGATAAGTTTTGGTCCATTTGCACATTGAGGTTTAATTGTCCAGTTCCAGCTGCAGGTGATGAGGTCCCATCCAGTTTGTTTTCTGTCTTTAGCCCTCCCCTGTTTGTGCTTTTGGTTCTGAAAACTGTAACCATTGTCCTTGGTGTGCAGCAGGAGAGGATTTGTTTTGTGTCCCTGCTGTGTGCAGAGCTGAGTGACGCTGACTGTGAGCCCTGGGCACCACAGAACCCGAAAAACATGAAATGAAAACTTGAGGCATCACCGTGAGGAGGAGGGGACACTCAGAGCCGGGTCACTGCTCAGTCCTGGGAGCTGCAGCAATCAGAAAGGCAGCCACGAGTGAAGATTATTGAAATTCGGACCAAATTGCCTCGTTGCCCCCCTCCCCGCAGTCTGGGCAGGGCGCCGGGCTGCCTGTGCTGGCTGCACAGCCCCGACACTGATTTATGCTCTGCTTAATTGTCTCCAGCCGTTAGTCTGCTCATCCCTCTCCTCGTTAAAGATGCACTGGCTGCTGATGGCTCCGAGTGAGACACGAGGAGGAGGAGGAGGAGGAGGAGGAGGCTTTGCCCTGCCAGCCCGGCTCTGCCTGGGCAGCCTCTGGGCGCTGGGGTGTGACCCTCGGGGACATCTGGCAGCACCTCTGTGCCCACTGTGGCTCCCAGGACAGCGGCCAGAGGGGCCTGGGGCCTGTGTCCCATCCCCTGCTGGAGTTCTGCACCCCAGGGGGATGGATCTGAGAGCGCTGGGAGGGACTGGGATGGAGGATGGGGATGGAGAACAGGGAACTGGGATGGAGAACAGGGAACTGGGATGGAGAACAGGGACTGGGATGGAGAAATAGGGACTGGGATGGAGAACAGGGAACTGGGATGGAGAATTGGGGTGGAGGAATAGGAACTGGGATGGAGAAATAGGGACTGGGATGGAGAACAGGGAATTGGGGATGGGGAACAGGAACTGGGATGGAGAAATAGGGACTGGGATGGAGAACAGGGAATTGGGATGGAGAACAGGGAACTGGGATGGAGAACAGGGAACTGGGATGGAGAACAGGGACTGGGATGGAGAAATAGGGACTGGGATGGAGAACAGGGAACTGGGATGGAGAACAGGGAACTGGGATGGAGAACAGGGAACTGGGATGGAGAACAGGGACTGGGATGGAGAACAGGGGCTGGATTTCCCTGATTCCATGGGTGAACTGAGTGCAGTCAGCGCCTGGAGTGTGCCTGTGCTCCCTGAACCTGGGTTTGCTGATGCACCTTTGCACACCACGATGTTTATTTTAAACCCATGGAAAACCTCCTGAAAGGATTTTGGGGAGAAGGAGAACACCTCTGCTGGTGTGGGGATGTTTCCTTCACGGAGGTCTCCTGGGTTCTGTTTTCCCTGGACATTTCACTGTTTCCCCTGGTGTTCTGCACTCCCTGGCTTTGGAGGATCCTCTCCAGAGGGTCGGGAGCTGCATTTTCCTGGCGGATAAAACAATCCCTGCCCGTGGCTGAAGGTGTTTACCCACCAAGCGCTGCTCTGGCCTCCATTGGGATGCGAGGCACCGTGCAAACGCAAAGATGTAATTATCCCATTTTTCTCTCCCCACTCCCTGCTCTCCTCCGCCCTTTCCGGGCCTTGTGCTGATGGCAGCGTTTATCTGCATTTGTCCTCTGTCCCTGACAGCCACTTATTGATTGGCATGATTAAAAAGAACTGATAATCACTTCACATTAATCCCATAAATGACTTAAGACACCCAAATATTTGCATAATGCATCTTAAAGGTGGCAGCTAAAAGAGGATAAGACCCAAAAACTGCTTGGCACAGGAGAAATGGGCTTCCACTCACCTGTGGGCTTGCTTAAGTAATGAGCCTCGTGCTTGCATAAGGAACACTCCGAACTGCTTTAGGAGGAGGGGAGAGATGCTCAGAGGATTTGGGATCCCAACATCCCTCCTCCTGCTGATCCCCTCGAGGGGATCCTGGGGGGGCTCTTTGTGTCTGCAGCCTCTTTCCCCCCCCTCCCCGAGGAAAAAAATCTGCAGCCCAGACGCCTGCTGAAAGTACCTAAAGACTTTCTGTCATGACCTGATCTGATTAGCAGGGAGCTAGACAGGGCTTAGCCCCAGCTGCAGCCCGGGGGCCGGGGAGAGCAGCGCTGCGGGGATTTGGGGGGGTATTTAAGGCAGATCAGTGCCAGGTAATTCTGCAGATAATGCACCCTCCGGGCTGCCCTGCTGGGCCCAGGTGAGGACACCCCTGGGTGGGAGCCGTGGCTGGGCAGGGAGGGCAATATTCCTAATTATTATTATTATTTTTTTATTTTTCCCAGTGTCTCTGGCTCTCCTGGCTGTCAAATTCCCTTCAGTGAGAGAGAGGGCAGGGAGGGCAATATTCCTAATTTATTATTATTTTTTGTTTTTGTTTCCCAGTGTTTCTGGCTCTCCTGGCTGTCAAATTCCCTTCAGAGAGAGAGAGAGGGCAGGGAGGGCAGTATTCCTAATTTATTATTATTATTATTCTTTTTCCCCCAGTGTCTCTGTTTCAAATTCCCTTCAGAGAGAGAGGGCAGGGAGAAAAGCGGCTCAGTTTGGCTCGGGGTGAGCCCCTGCTGCTGGGGACATTGAGGAGCTCAGCATCCCCTGCAAACCAACCAAAGGGACATTTCCCAGCTCCTGCCATGGGGATCCACCTTGTTCTTCCTCCTCACTCTTGCCAGATCATTTATTCGGGAATATTTTGCAGCTGGAGAGGGGTTTGCCAGCAGAAGCACTGACCACTGAGCTGCAGTATCTGCTACAGTGAATCGGGGTTTGTGTTTTTCCTCTCCACAGAAGGGGAAAAAAATAGAAAAAAAAAAAAAAAAAAGGACTAACCCAGCGTAGTTAGCAGCAGTGTGATGCAAGAACAGGCAAAATCATGCTGAATTGCTCTAACACAGTCTCTTTTCCCAGGAGGACGAGCATTGTTTCAGGATCTGTTGGAGGGGAGAGTTGAAAATGGGTTTTTGTAAATAAATCTGTCCCCTCAGCTCGGAGTGACGCTGCTCGTGGTGGGTTTCTCCCTAAGGAGAAAAACCATCGCTCAATCAAACTCCAGCAGCCTTTTGTCCCAGCAGTGACGGAATGGAAAAACTCGGGGTTTTAAGAATAGAGGGGTGGCAGCTGATAGAAAACTATCAGTTATTTCAGTTCAAGTTTCCTCTTAATTCTGGAGCAGATCTGCCAATCCCTGCACTTTTCAGGGTGGGTTTTTTTCACTTTTTCCATGTGAGATGTGAGTCCTGGCCCATGCGAGTTGTATCTTGGCAGGGCTGAGCCAGGAGCTCTGGCAGCTGCAGGGTCCTTGCTGGGAAATGAGAGGGGAGCTCAGGAAGGGCTTTGAAATCCCCCAAATTGAGGAGAGTTACCCCTGAGGGAGCTCTCCTGCAATCCAGCTGTGCTGGAGCTCACAAAAACCCTCTCCCAGATGTGCTCACAGGACGGCGGGGGAGAAAAAAAAAATAAATCAATTCTTGTTGGGTGCAGGTGAGATTTCCTTAACGTGGGGTTTGTGTGCTCTGCTGCAGCCGTGACAGCGACCTGGCCACCATCATCTCCAACCTGCACCAGAGCCGCCAGCTCGTTATGCCCGAGAGCCAGAGCCGCTGTGAGTTCAAGAGGAGCCCCCTGGACGCGGGGCTGGCAGCTGCAGGTGAGGGCTGGGCACCTCCTGCTGCCCGGGGTTGTGTTCTCCCTCCTCTCCCTTTTCCCTTCTCTCCCTTTCCTTCCTTTCCTTTTTTCCTCCTCTCCCTTTTTCCCTCCTCTGCCTTTCCCTCCTTTCCTTTTCTCTCCTCTCTCTTTCTTTCCTCTCCCTTTTTCCCTCCTCTCCCCGTTTTTTCCTCCTCCTCCTTTTTCCTGCCTCTCCCTTTTTCCCTCCCTTCCTTTTCCCCCCTCTCCCTTTTTTCCTCCGTTCCTTTTCTCTCCTCTCCCCCTTTTTCCTTCCTCTCCCTTTTCCCCTCCTCTGCCTTTCCCTCCATTCCTTTTCTCTCCTCTCCCTTTCCCTCCTCCCCTTTTTTCCCTCCTCTCCCCCTTTCCCCTCCTCTCCCTATCCCTTCCTTTTCCAGTTGTGGTGTTTTTTTCCCTTCCTTTTCCAGTTGTGATTTTTTTTTCCTGTGTCACGTTTTAGCTGTAGGAAATCTTTGAATATTCTGGTTAAAAAAGATGAACGTGGAAAAGGATTTCCCAGTGCTGGTGAAGCCCTTTCTGGAGGTCCCAGCCTTGTGTTGTTCCCAAATGCAGTGGTGTGTGTTAAAGGAGCTTGTGGCAGCACGGGAGTGCAATGTCCCCAGGGCTGGTGCCAAGTGAAGCAGAAAGGCCTTGCAGAGAGCATGATTTGATTTGTAATTTCATTAATCAGAGGTTCCCCACGCTGCTGCTGGGCCTGCCAGCCTCCTCTGGGAGCAGGATTGTTTGGGTTCCTGCTGCTGCCTGGCAGGTTTGGGGTCATTCCCCTGGTTTCAGCCCTGCCCAGTGGGATGCTGCCAGCCCTGGGACTCCCTGGATGTCAGGAGGGATGGCAAACCTGCAGAGATCAGCGAGGGAGAGTCTGCAACAAATAAACCCTTGCTGATTGCAGGAGCCTCCAATTATAAATACAAGTGGAGGGAAATCTGGGGTTTCTGTCAGGTTTTGTACTGAGTGATGTGTGCCCTCCCAAATGAGAGCTGGATCTGTGTGTGAGGGTTTCTGTAAGGTTTTGTACTGAGTGATGTGTGCCCTCCCAAATGAGAGCTGGATCTCTGTGTGAGGGTTTCTGTCGGGTTTTACACTGAGTGATGTGTGCCCTTCCAAATGAGAGCTGGATCTGTGTGTGCTCACTGAGCCTTCTCTGGAAATCTGCTTGTGCCTTTGTGTGTGTGAGTGAACCCCAAAGGCAGAGGGAACAGCCCTCCTGACCTCTTTGGAGGGTGAGAACTGAAATCACTCCTTCAGTCCCAGGTGTGCCCAGGAGGGAGTTGTGGTGTGTGTGGAAATCAGCCCTGGCAGCTCCCAGCCCTTCCCTTTCCCTGCTGAATCTCCAACCTCCTCATTAACAGTTTTCCAAAGGCCTTTTCCCTGCACAACCCCAAAAGCCAACCTGGCCATAAATCCGTTTTTTCCCTGTGACCCTGCTGGAGCCAGTGAGGCTCAGCTGACCCTGGATGTCACAGTGGGTTTCAGTATTGTTTGCTTTGCAGGGAAACTGCTGGGCTTTGATCAGCATTGCTGGAATTCCTGGAGACCTGGGGCATTCCAGAATGCAAAAGGGTTCTTCTCATTCCCATCAGGAGAAAAGATGAGGATGTAAATCTCTGATTCCTGTTTCTTAATTGAGGTGCTCTGGTTTGTTTTATAAATGAAGGAACTGTAGGAAGTGGCCTGGAGCTGTGCCAGGGGAGGTTTGGGTTCAAAATCAGGAGGAATACCTCTGGAAGAGGCTGCCCAGGGCAGGGGTGGGGGCAGCACCCCTGGAGGTGCTCAGGCGAGGGATGTGGCACTTGGGGACAGTGGCTTTAGTGGTGCTGGCTGATCTTGGAGGTCTTCTCCAACCTCAGTGATCCCGTGGAATATTCCTGGAGTGAAAAGGAAGAGGCTGATGCACTCCAGAGGCCACTGAGCCAGGGACAAAGCTCTGGAGAACACACACAGCAGGTGTCCCGGGGTGTTCAGGTGGGGACAGGAGGCATCAGAAGGGACAGGGGTGGCTTTGTCACCTCTCCCCAGGGCCACTTCCACGCTGGGCTTTGGGGCTGGGCACTGCTGGGGCTGGGAGGAGAGCTGGGCCATCATCAGTTGCTCCACACACAACTTCCAGAGGTGCTGCTGGGTCACTCTGAAGGGTTGATCGTTGCTGAAACCGTTTTGTTCCAAGAAGGAGAGGAGCAGGACCTTGGCCCCAGCTGCCTGCCCAGCTCTGTGTGCTGGGTCAGGAAAAATCCCCCTGAAAAAGGCACCTGGAGATAAACAGAAATGAATAAATGATTCAGAAAGTCCTGCCTGGGAGCTGCTGCTGGCATCTGCTCTGAAACGCTCCTGCTGCTGCTTTCTGGCTGGGATTTGGTCCCAGGGAGGGCAGGAGGAGCTCCCTGGAGGCTCCTGTGCTCCTCACTGAGCTCCGAGTGCTGCAGCAATTCAGCGGTTCCTGAGCTTCAGGGCAGGACTGGCAAAAGGAGGCCAGCACAAATGGCAGAGATGTGCTGATTGCCAGCCCGTGGGGGCAGCCAAAGGGCTGGAGCTGGCAGGGGTGGCTGCTTTGTCATTAATTCTGGGAGGGAATTCCTCCACTTGTTGTTAGGAGCAGGATTAGAGGCAGTGCTGTGGTTCTCCAAACAGCACGGGCTGGAAAATCAGCGATGTTATTGGATCTTGGATGGTCTTTGAAATGCAAGAAGGGGCTGAAACGGATAAAAAAAAATAATTGTGTGGGGTCTTGGGGCTTTTCTGACTGTGAGAGGGTAGGAAAGGGCTGTGCCTGGGGCTGATCCCTGTGCAGGGAGAACTGCTGGAAAAGCAGCTTGAGGGCTTCCCAAAGCCCCCCAGAGCAGTTTCCCTACAAACCAGGGCTGGTGTCCCCTCAGCTGGTGCAGAGGGGGAGTCCCTGCTGTCCCCCTCCTGCAGAGGGGAGTGCTCAGATGCTCTCCTTGGGGCTCACTGAGCTGCACCCCGGGATGGAGGAGAGGGAAAGGGCATGGAATGGGCTCAGAGGGTCTCAGGAGGTGCCTCCCCTCCCGTGTCTGTGTGCTTTGCACAGTGCTTTGGGGCCTGCAGCAGCATTTTTGCATCACAGTCTTGGTCCTGAGGCTTTAATTCGTTCCTTTCCTGAAAAAAAACCCACCCAAAAATCCTGTTAATCTCTCCTCTTTCTCTCCTCAAACGCCCTCTGTTCTGCAGTGCCACATTTCATGGGTTTCCAGTTGCAGTAGGACTATTTGCATGGATAGACGTGGAGGATTCAGGCTCCCTCATGCTAGAGGAAGGTGGGTAGCTCTTCCCTCTCTTCCTTCTGCCCCTGGTGCCTGCAGGGACTTGCTCTGGTGGCTGGAGATGGTCTGAGAGGGCCCAGAGTGGAGACAGAGCCTCAAAGAGGGACAGAAATCACTGAGTTGTGCAGAGAACGTTTGGGGCTGAGGTTGTGGAGTGGGCAGCAGCAGCAGGGCAGCCCTCCCCTGGGGCACAGCTCTCAGAGAGGGGCCTTTTGGGTCAGTGTGATGGGATTTCCAGGGCTTTTCTGGGGGATTTTGGTCAGTGTGATGGGAAGGACAAACCTCAAGAGGCTCCTTGGCCCCGTGGGGCAGCTGCAGGGATGATTCCTGTGGGAATTCCTGTGGGAATCCCCATGCTGGGGACAGTGTGACACCTGTGTCCCCACCTCAGGAGCCCTGCTCCTTTAGGGCTGGTTAATTCCTGGGGCTTTTGCAGCCCTGGGAGAGCAGAGTTCAGCCCCGTGGCTCAAAACCAGAGCTGGCAGTTCTCTCCGTGGTTTGATTTGTTCTGCACTCACCCTCTGCTCGTGTTGTCTTCCCACCTGGTGCCCTGTTGGCTGAGCAAGGAGGACGTTTTGGACTGTAAAAGAGATTCAGATGTCAGAATTTGGGGGTTTATTCTCCAGGCAGTGCCTGTAACTCCCAGTGTGGATCCACAGCTCGCAGGTGCCTCGGTGCATTGTGTGTCCCCACCATGGCCACAGGGACCGTGCTGTGACCTCCTTTGGCTTTGCAGAGAGACCCAGAGCCAAGGAGGAGTTCATATTTGGGCTGCCAAGGAGCTGGGCTCAGGGATGTTGCTGCTAATGGCCGCAGACAGGATCCCAGCCCACGGGGGAATGAGCTGGGCTCGGATGTGTTTGCATTTAACCGAGCCAAACAACAGGGGGAAAAAACCCCAGCAGCCTTTATTGGACTGCTGCCTTCAATTGAGCAGAAAATCAGCACCAAATGGGCATCCAGGAGCTGCAAGGCCGGGCCCTGCTGTTGCTGTGTTTGCCCGGGAAGGACGATTTGCCTTGGCAGTGTGAGGGGCCAGGCTCTGCCACTGCCCTGCATCCTCTGGAGCTGGAGCTGGAGCACTGTCCCCCCTCTCTGTGCCCCAGGGAGGTTTGTTTGACACCTCCCGAAGGCTGGCAGGAGTGGTGACCCGGCACGGAGGGGAGCAAGGGGCAGAGCTCTTGGGCAGGGGGAAAAGCCAACGGGGAAGTGTGTGGGCTGTGGAAATGGGAACGTTTGCTGCCAGCACAGGTCGCTGCTGGAGCTTTGGCTGCGGTGGTGTCCAGGTTTGCTTGGCCTGGCCAAGAGGACAGGGAGCTGAGGGAGTTGAGGACTCCGTTGCTGGAGCTCAGTAAAGGTTGGAGAAGATCTCTGGGATCGTCGAGGCCAAGCTGGGCAGGGGTGGGCTCGTGTAGGGTGGCTCTGCAAACCCCTCTGGGGAGGTTTTGGGCTCTCAGGGGGTGTCTCCCTCACTCTGAGGGTGTCTGTGCCCCGTGAGGAGGAGGAATCTGTCCTTCCCTGCGGCAGGATCCACCAAACCCACCCCAGCAGCAGCTTTGAAACTGCAGCAGCCACTGCCTGCTGCTCCCTTTGCCTGCAGCTCTGGGGAGAGCAAGATGCTGCCAGAAATAACCTCTCCCCACCCCCTGCCTCCACCTTCTTTGCCAGGTGCCTTCCCAGGCAGCCGGGGGACAGCTGGGAGCAGGTCCCTGGTGTGCTGTGACACTCCCTGGTGTCCTGTGGCACCTCCCTGGTGTGCTGTGACACCTCCCAGGTGTGCTGTGGCACCAGGCTGGTGTCCTGTGGCACCTCCCTGGTGTGCTGTGACACCTCCCTGGTGTGCTGTGACACTCCCTGGTGTGCTGTGGCACCTGCCTGGTGTGCTGTGGCACCTGCCTGGTGTGCTGTGGCACCTCCCAGGTGTGCTGTGACACCTTCCTGGTGTGCTGTGGCACTTCTCTGGTGTCCTGTGGCACCTCCCAGGTGTGCTGTGGCACCTGCCTTGCCCACCCTGGGTGGCTGCTGGGTGGCACAGCTGGCAGAATGTCCCTGCCCTGACGCTGGCACCAGGCTGGGAGCTGCTGCTCTGCCCCCTGGTCCTGCCAGGGGTGCCCAGTGGGTGACAGGGGACACGGGGGGACAAGTCCTGCTGGAGGGAAAGGGCTGCAGGGAGCTGTCAGTGTTGGGGGACGCTCGTGGGAATGTTGCCCCAGGCTTTGGGATGGATAAACTCGAGAGAAATCCACCAGGAGAAGAGCCCTGGGCAGTGAGAGCCTCAGGGCAGGGTGGGAGTGACCCTGGGGCAGGGTGGGAGTGACCCTGACACTGCCCCATGGCACTGAGTGACCCTGGGGCAGGGTGTGAGTGACCCTGGCACTGCCCCATGGCACTGAGTGACCCTGGGGCAGGGTGGGAGTGACCCTGGGGCAGGGTGGGAGTGACCCTGGGGCAGGGTGGGAGTGACCCTGGCACTGCTCAGGACAATGAGTGACCCTGGCCCTGCCCCATGGCCCTGAGTGACCCTGGCAGTGCCCTGGTCAGTGAATTCCTGCGGCCAGCCTGCGGTGCCCTGGGCAGGAGGCCTGAGCTGTCTGTGCTCTGGGAAGGGTCACTGATGGATTATTTTCCCTGCTGTCCCTGCACGTGGGACATCCCAGGGCTCAGTGCACACTCCCGTCCCTCCCTCAGCATCTCTGGTGACTCCTGGTGGCTCTTGGCCGCTGCAGATGCAGGAGCTGGTGGGGATCTGCGGGGTTAAAGTGGGGCTGTGGGCTCTGGGCTGTGTCCCGCTGCTGTCCCAGGCAGAGCTGGGGGATTCTCCCTGCCCAGGGATGAGCAGGCCTTTGGCAGCAGCCTGGGGAAGAGTTATTTCAGCACTGGCCACGGCGAGGGTTTTATTCATGATCTGCTGTGAGCAACAAGAGGCTCAGCTGCCTCTTCCAGTCATTTCTCAGCTCTGCACAACCTTTTTGTTCCCAAATCCGTTCCTTCCCTTTGCTGCTTTCCCTTTTCCCTGCTCTTTCCTCTCCTGCCATTTCTTTCTTCTCAAACCCTTTTTTTTTTTTCCCCTCACTTCCTTTTCCATTCTTAATCCCCACCTCTCCCTCACAGACACACACATCCTTCTTCCTTCCCATCCCTCCTCCTCCTCCTCCTCCTCTCCAGTTCCTCGTCCTGCTCCTCGCCCAGCTCCTGGGGAAGGAGACAATTTGAAGGTTTTCCTCTCTGCTCTCAGCTGAGAGGCTCCTTCCCCTCAAGCCAATCAATGGGAGCCTTTCAGCCCCACTGGGGCTTGGCAAACACGAGATCAATAAGTTATTAGCACCATTCTGTCAGCTGTAATGTGGAGATTGATCGGGGCCGGGGCTGCTGCTCGCTGCCTGGCACTTCCCCAGCCTGATAAAGATGACAGATTAAGGGAATAAGAAAAAGGAATTAAGGAGTCTGGCTGTCAAAGCTGTCACGGGCTGGAGGAGCAGGGGTTTTTTTTTGTTTTTTTGGAGTTTTTTTTTAGGGGCTGAATGAGTGCAATTGGACATTTAAATGGTGCTCAGGGGGTCCAGCACCACCAGCAGCTCTGCTGGAAATGGCTCTCCCCGTGCTCAGGAAAGGCTTTGGAAGGAGCAGCCAGGGAGGTGCAGCAGCTCTGCTGGAGCCTGCAGGGGGACAGGGATGCTGTCCCTGCCTCACCTGGGCGACAGGTGACATCCCCAGGGCTCAGGGGGGATCTCTGTGCCAGGGGAGTGGTGCCAGTTCTCACAGCCTTGTGGCACAGGGGGAGAAATCGGGGCCAAACAAAGATTTGTGGTCACAGAATCCCAGACTGAGGGGACTCCCACTGTCCCCGGGGGCTCCAAGCTCCTCCAGCCCGCCCTTGGGGATGGGGAATTCATATTTTGTCTGGGCTTTAGGTCTCTGATTTATCAAACTTCCCCTTCCTCCTGCGTTTCCCACTGGAACCTGCTCCTTTCCAGGCAGGAAAATGAGTCTCCAAAAGGCCTGGGCTTCCAGCCTCCTCTCCCAGCTGCGTTCTTTAAATCTTTTCTGAAAGAAAAGTTGAGATTCACAAGTTTGTGATTGCTAAAAAGCCTCTCTGCAGCATATAAAATTAATTCAGATCTCTCTCTTAAGTGCAGTATATCCTTTCCATGAGCAGGTTTTTTTTTTTTTTTCCATACTATGAATATTTACCACCTTTCTGTGGCTTGGGTGCATGCTGTAAAAATGAATTTTGGAAGAACCTGGGAGCCAGGAGAGGGGGGAGTGTTGGAGCACCTTCCCTAATAAACAGCTCCAGAAAGGCTCCAGCATCACCTGCATCTCCTCGGGATGAGAAATGTTGGGACATTTCCCCTGGAGGTGGGCTGTGAGGGGTTGGGGACACCCTGTGGGTGCTGCTGAGGGGCACTGGCTCTCCTCAGAGCCCTCCTCTCCTCCTGAGGGCAGTGAGTGCACAGTCCTGAGCCAAAGTCCTCCCAGAGTGAGCCAGGAGGAGAAAACCCTTGGATTATTCAGTGTTACTCAGTGAAGAGCCCATCCCCGTGTCCCCTCTCTCCCTCCTCCCCTTTGTTCCCTGTTTGCCCTCCCCTTTCCAGCAGTCTCCCGTGGCAGGGAGCTGGAAGGGGGATGCTGAGGGTGGCTTCTCAGGCGGCCTGGGGACACTCCTGAGGCGGCAGTGCCACCGTGTCCTGCGGCCTGAGCTGCTCCTGCCCCGGAGCCAGCCAAAATCTGAGAGATACCACAGAGCACACCGAGGTGTGGGGACAGGGACTGAGGCTGGAGCTGCTCCTGCCGTGTCCCAGCACCATTCCCTGACCCACTGCTGCCTTTATTTTGGCTTTTCCAGAGTGCAGGGACCCAGCAATATTCCCCATCCTCTCCTTCCAGGGAATTCCTGCCTTTGTTTTGGCTTTTCCAGAGTGCAGAGACCCAGCACTGTTCCCTGTGCCCTCCTTCCAGGAATTCCTGCCTTTATTTTGGCATTCCCTGTGCAGAGACCCAGCAATATTCCCCATCCTCTCCTTCCAGGGATTCCTGCCTTTATTTTGGCATTCCCTGTGCAGAGACCCAGCAATATTCCCTGTGTCCTCCTTCCAGGGATTGCTGCCTTTATTTTGGCTTTTCCAGAGTGCAGAGACCCAGCAATATTCCCTGTGCCCTCCTTCCAGGGAATTCCTGCCTTTATTTTGGCTTTTCCAGAGTGCAGAGACCCAGCAATATTCCGTGTGTCCTCCTTCCAGGGATTGCTGCCTTTATTTTGGCTTTTCCAGAGTGCAGAGACCCAGCAATATTCCCCATCCTCTCCTTTCAGGGAATTCCTGTCTTTATTTTGGCATTCCCCATCCTCTCCTTCCTTGCTGCCCTGCTCTGGAATTGTTCCAGGATCCCAAATCCCAGAAGCTGACTCCTTCCCTGCCCCCAGCTTCCCCAAGAATTATTTTTTTTATTTCCCCCCCCATTCTTGTTGCCCTCAGTGAAATTGTGGCCCGTTATTCCCATGACCTCGTGCTTCCCCCTGCCTTTGTTCCCGGGATTCCTGCTGGCTGGGGCTGGATCCTGCTCCCCCAGCTTTTGTTGGGAGCAGCTCTGGGCCTGCTGAGCCCCAGAGAGCTGGGGCAGCTCCTCACAAAGGCCCGTGGCTGGGAAAGGGTGTCCCCAGGGTGTCCCCAGGGTGTCCCCAGGGTGTCCCCAGGGCTGCTGTGGTGGACACAGCGACAGGAGGATGGAGCCTGTCCGTGCCACAGGAGCAGGGGAGATGCTGCCAACACATCTCAGGCTGCCCAGTGGGGATTGGCATCCTCAGGGCTGGAGCTCAGAGCAGGGGGATGGTTTTCCCTCTCTGAAATAACGGGGAAGGAGGTGGGACAGGGGCTCTGGTCTCTTGGGGGCTGCCTGGCCCAGCCTGGGTGCTGGATTCCCGTGGAAGTTGGCTCTGCTCTCTGTTTACTCAGGACTCTGTGCTCCAAAAGCTTTCAGAGCAGCCCAGGGCTGCGCATGGGGAGCGTGAGATGGGTCTGCATCTCCTCCCCTGCTGCACAGGCCAGAGGAGTTCAGTGCAGCCCCTGAAACTGGGACCCTTTGCAGCAAAATCCTCACTGATTTCCCTTGTGCAGGAGACCCCCGGAGTGTCCCCGGTGCACATTCCCTGTGGGCAGTGGGGTAAAGCCCCTCTGTGTCTTTGGGGAAGCCTGGGGATAGGTTTTCTAATCCCCCCAGCCTTAGGCTCCCAGGTGCTCTCCTGAAAGCTGATCAGGAGGCTTGGGCTTCTTAGATGTGCTGCTGAGGATGACTCTTAAGCCGGGCAGCTCTGCTGAGTGCGGGCAGGCTGAGGATTAGAGCAGGGGCAGGAGACAAAATAACCCCCCCAGGGCTGCCTGCCACACCAGCTGCTCCATGGGGCCGTGCCCACGTCCTTTCTCCTGCTGCTGCAGAGCCTGGGCTGATCCCTGAGCAGGGCACAGAGGTGCCCCAGCCCTGTCTCCAGGAGTGCAGCAGGTGAGTGCTGGACCTCCCAGCAAAGAGGGAAAAAAAAAAAACCAACCAGAATCTGCTCTGATTTCTGCAGCTTTGGGGGAAATTTGCTCGGTGTTGTCTCCAAATGCTGCCTCTGGGTCAGTGCCTGGGCTGCCTTGGCACACCAGCAGGAGCCTGGGCTGTGCTGTGGGCTCTGGGGGCTGTGTGGGAGGCCTGGCTGAGGGGTTTGTGCTGCACTGGTGCCTCTGGGTGCTCCCTTTGCCTCCCTTCCTGCTGCTATTGCCTGGCCTTGCCTTCCTAACTCCCCAGTTCCACTGCTAATGCCGTTCATTTTCAGCTGTAATATTAAAACCTGCCCCGATTTGGCTTCCTTTCAGCCGCAGTGCTTTGTCACAAGGCAGGGGACAGGAGGCCGAAGGATTTGGGGGGACAAAACCCCCCAACCATCCCTCCCCATCCTTTCGGGTGGACGTTGCCTTGTGCAGGGGCTGAGCAAAAATCTGCTTTGGGGCTTTGTGGTCCTTGAGCAGCAAGGCCCTGAGAGCACAGCCTGCCTCTGGGAGGCTGCTGAGGCGGCCAGGAGCTGCTCTGCCAGCTCATTTGCAAAGCACAGTTGGTTTTGCTGCTGCTGCTGCTGCTGCTGCAGAGTCAGGGGGAGAGGGCTGCTCCCATCTCGGTGGCCTCAGGGCACACAGGGGTTCTTGGGTGGGTGCAGGTGGGGATGCAGGGCTGGGCTGGGGCTGCAGGGTCCTGGGGAGGGGATGGGTTGGGATTTCAGGGTCCTGGGGAGTCCCTATTTGGGATTTCAGGGTCCTCTGGAGGGGCTGGGTTGGGATTGCAGGGTCCTGGGGAGTCCCTATTTGGGATTGCAGGGTCCTGGGGAGTCTCTGTTGGGATTTCAGGGTCCTGGGGAGTCTCTGTTGGGATTTCAGGGTCCTGGGGAGTCCCTATTTGGGATTGCAGGATCCTGGGGAGTCTCTGTTGGGATTTCAGAGTCCTCTGTTGAGGCTGGCAGGTGCAGGTGGGGTGGCAGAGCTGTGCACTGAGGTGCTGAGGAGGAGGAGGAGGATGGGTGCTGCAGCACCAACACCTCAGAGCTGGGAGTTAATTGAGTAATTAAAGCCAGTGGGACCTGCCTGGTCTCTGCTCTGCAGCTCAGGAAGCAAAGATGGGGTTGGACTCCTTAAAACACTGAGCTGGGACCCAGGAAACTGTGCTCTCTCCTGCCTCGGTACCTTTGGGGCTGGTCGTTGGGTGTTTTGCTGATCTCTGTGCTGCTCCTCGTTCCCTTTCCTCACCCGCTGCGTCTCTGTTCAGTCCCACACTTGTGGGGGCCAGAGGCGTCTCTGCCAGGGGCAGGGCTCTGCCTCAGCTGAGGGAACAAGGGAGGAAAAAAAAACAGGGGAAATGTTTCTGTCTGAGATGTCACAGGAAAACTGCTGGGAATGGCTGGGAATAGCTGGGAATAGGGAATGGCTGGGAATGGCTGGGAACAGGGAATGGTATGGGAATGGTATGGGAATGGCAGGGAATACGTGGGAATAAGTGGTAATATGTGGGAATAGGTGAGAATGGCAGGGAATATCTGGGAATAGCTGGGAATTGGGAATATCCGGGAGTAACACGGAATAGGTGGGAATATCTGGGAATAGGCAATATCCAGGAATGGCTGGGAATATCCGGGAATAGCAGGGAATAGGTGGGAATATCTGGGAATATCCGGGAATAGGGAATATCCGGGAATGGCTGGAAATAGGTGGGAATAGCTGGGAATAGGGAATATCTGGGAATATCCGGGAATAGGTGGGAATATCTGGGAATATCCGGGAATAGCAGGGAATAGGTGGGAATAACAGGGAATAGGTGGGAATATCTGGGAATATCCGGGAATAGCAGGGAATAGGTGGGAATAGCAGGGAATAGGTGGGAATATCTGGGAATATCCGGGAATAGCAGGCCCCCGAGCGAGTGTCTGCCGGCAGATGGGCCCGGGGGTGGGCGAGGAACAGCGGGAGGGAACAGGGACGGGGGGGAACGAGGTGCCTTTGGCAGAGCTGTGAAAGGCAGGAATCTTCAGTGCTCCCATTCCAAGTGCTGTCACATGGAGCTGCTGTCACCAGCTCTTTTCCATGGAGACTCCTCTGCCTGCCGCCCTGCCCGGGCTGGGAGGGGCGACAGGAGCGAGGGGGGGACTCGATTTGGTTCCAAAGCCACAAATGCTGGCTGGGAAGAGCCCTGAGGAGGAGCAGGAGGGGGGATGTTGGAGGGTTTGCAGTGGCAGGGGATGAGGCTTCCAGGAAAAGCAGCGGTGAGGGATGGAGAGTTCCAAAGGGCTCCTTGCCCCAGCGTCCTCCCAGTTTGGGAAGCTGGGAGGGGCTGGCAGGGGTAAACTGAGGCAGGAGGAGTGAGGACATGCCCGCTGTGTGCTCAGGGTGAGGATGAGGAGTGCTGAGAGAGCTGTCCCCACTGCTCTTGTTCCTCCCCTGGCTGTCCCCAGTCCCCTCTGCCCTGCTCTGTGCCCCTGGCTCCTCACATCCCAAGGCTCTGTGCCACCCCCGTGCCAGCTCTGTGAAGGGTTTGGGGACGAGTTCAGAGGCAGCCCGTGCTCTTTGGAAGCCCTGAAGTGCCACTCGCAGCTCCTTGGGCAGAGGCCCCTGGGGCTGCCCTGCCCAGCGCTGGGCTGTGCTCCCCCGATAAATCCCTGCCACGGCACCACCTGCACTGCTCGCTGCACTCCGGGAGATGCCGAGTGATCCTGAGCGCAGGGGACAGTCCCTGGGCTGGAAATGTCCCCTGGAAGGGCGAGGAGGTTGTTGTTGTTGTTATAAATAGGACCGAGGGGTTTTATAAACCCTTCCTGAGCCCCCACGTTCGGAGGCAGCCCGGCTGTGTTTGGGCAGAGCCAATCCATTCTCACTCCAATCTGCTGCTTGTTTGTCAGAGGATTTTTATTCTTTCTTTTTTATTATTATTATTATTTTAATTTTTTATTTTCCCCTTTAAGATGCTGCATCTTTAACAAGCCCTTGATAGATGAGGATTTGATGCTCGCAGTGACAAACAGGCTCTTCCTTCCTGCCCATATGCACCATCATGCTTTCAGTTTCCCCGGCGTTATTAGGGGAGGATATTGATTGGAAATCTGCTCGGGGGACGCTGTAATTGTGTATTAGAGATTTGGTGGTGCTTCGGAGGGCTGCAGTAATGCAAAAGGCTTTTGAGTGTTTCCGTGCAATCCAGAGGGGGAAGATTGCTGAGGACCTTGAGGTTTTGAAGGAGGAGGGGGGAAGGAGGGGGAGAGACTGAGAGAGAGAGAGAGGGAGAGAGACACAGATACTGTGGTAGGAAGATTCAGAGATCTGGTGTGCTTTTTTTTTATTTTTTCTCCTTTCTTTTTTTTATTTTTTTTCCCTGTGTTGTTTTTTTTTTTTCTTTTTCCAACCCTTCCTCTCCCCCAGTTGCTTTGCATCAGGGCATGAAAGGAGTGGAAACACCGGGGGGACAAAAGGCACCAGAGCAAATGATGAAACTCAGTAAGGAAATCAACTGGATTCAGAATTTATGGCTGGAAAACGTTGCATTGATCAGTGTATGAATAGTCATTATGTGCTTTTGGGCTGCGTGATTAGGAAAGCAGATCAAGGCTCTCAAGATGATGATTTTTCTTACTTTCATTTTTTTTTCTCTCTCTCTGCTTCTAATATCAGTGTGTGTGTCTGTGTGTGTGTGAGAGAGAGAGAGAACAGCAAAATACCAAAAGTCTCTCTGGTCGCTCCTGCAAAGAGGAAAGTGCAGCCTTCTCTGACACTCAGCTTCATCTCTCTCCCTCCCAGATGAAATTTTAGGCAAGAGAAGAGTATGTTCTCCCAACAGCAGCAGTGAGTGTCCTTTAGAGAGCAAGAAAGCCCGAAGTGAGTCCCCAAAGGGTAAGTGCTGCTTCTCCCTCCCCCATCCCCTTCCCCTTTTCTTCTCCTTTCCCCTGAGTGGAACTTAATTGAAATTAAGAAGGGAGGGCTGGGAGCTGTGTCTGGCTCCGGGGGTGCAGGAGGAGGCGACCAAGGCTCTGTTTGTTCCTTTATCTCCTCGGAGGGAGCCTTGCAGGGCGACAGAGGGATTGCCTCTTAATTACAGTAATTGCTCGATGATTAAAAAAAAAAAAAAGGCAAGCAGGCTGCAGCCTTCGAGGTGGATTTTCGGGATGTTCCTACTTTTTTTTTTTAATTTTATTTTAAGGCAGAATTGTCTTGATTTTACACGTTTAAATATGAAAGGTACTCACGGGGTTTATCGTGCTGGCATCTGCTCCTTTAAAGGGAAAAAACAACAACCAGGAGCCTGTCAGGGAGAATGGGGCTGCTGAGTTTTCTCTTATGCATTTATGGCACCGTTCCTATAGAGATGGAATCTGCAGAAGGTTTCTCTATTTAGGGTTTGGTTTGTTGTGTTGTTCTCTCTTTTTTTTTCTTTTTTTTTTTTTTTTTTTTTTTTTTTAACTCTTGCTTTGCTTTCCAGTTCTTTCCTATAAACACGATTTTTAAACTTTCTTTACGACCTGCAGAGTGGGCTGGGTAATGGAGCCTGCACTTAATGACTTTGTCTCCAGGTTGAGTAAATGAGGGGTTTTTTGCAGCCGTTTACTTAAAGGCTTTGTTGTTAATATCAGACTAATTAGCTGTCAGTGATACCCACCTCCATCCCCCTGTGCTTCAACCTGCACTTTCTGGCCACGAAAAATCCCAAATAGAGCAGCTGGGTCCTGCTCCAGGGCTTTGGAGTCCAGCTGAGGCTCTTCCAGGGGTGATTCCCAATCACCCAGCCAGGGAATCTCAAAGGTCACCTCTGGCAGCACTTTGTCCTGAAGCCTCTTTAAACCACGTCCTTTTTTATTCTGCTTTTATAAAGATCCGTGGTGGGGATCTGTCCTGCAGCCTGATTTCACGGAATGTTCCTGTTTCTGCCCTCCCTGTGCCCAAACGTGCATCTGAAGGCAGAATTCTCTGAGAGGATGTTGAGGGCTGGTGTCACTCTGTGGAAAATACTAAATCCTCTCTTGGTGTAACCCTTTCCTGCTCATTCACTAACAGCAGAAATGCCTCAGGTTTTACTGGGAACCCTTTGAGCTGCTCCTCTTTGTGTTTTCCCTGGTTTTTTCCCCCCATCTGCTCTGTTCCTGTTATCCCTGACGTGTTCCTGGTGGCTGTGCAGGTGTGCTGCAGATCCGTTTATGAACCCTTCCATAGGATCATAAACAGATTTGTTCCATCAGCCTCCACGAGGCTCCTGGGACACGTTTTGGATTTTGCTGTCCCTGCTGAGGTTGTGCCCCTCGTAATTCCCAGTGTGTGACAGAAAACGGAGTCCAGGGAGCAGACCCTGTGTGACCTGGCTGGGAGTGGGCTGAGCTTTAACCCAGCCACCTGAAAACAAGGGATTGCCTTTGGATTCATGCTCCAAGAGGTGCCTGAGCTGGCACAGGGGGATGTTTTTGGCACGGGGAGCATCGGGGGTCAAGTGACCTCATTCTGTTCAGGGTGAGGAGCCCTTGGCTTTGCAGGAAGCACTCAGGACCCAAATCCTGCTCCTTGGCTCCAAAGTTCCAGCTTTTCCCAGCTGCAAACAGAGGGGAGAATTGGAATTCCCCCAGCTTTTTAACGGAGGGGTTCCCAGGAAGCCCCTGGATCAAGCAAAGTTTTATTTTCTACTCCCACTTTGAGGTGAGACAGAATGGAAATGGGGAGCTGGGGCTTTTGTTGACGTCCCACTGGTTTTTATTAAATCCCTGTTCCCTCCAGAGCAGTGCAGGAATCTCAGGCCAGGCTGTGCTGATGCTGGAGTTCCATTGGGACAGTGAGGGGCTGAGGTTCCTGTGCTTTGGGGCTGTTTGGGGTGAGAAAAGGAGGTGACAGGAGGGGCACAGGGTTTGTGTGAGCTGAGAGCTGCGAGCTCCCATCCTGCTGTGATTCCAGCAGCATCCCTGTGCCGTGGGGAAAACACAGTCCCCGTGTTCCCTGCTTGGAGACAGGAGGATGCACCTGGTGTGGCAAAGCATTCCCAAACTAAGGGATGCTCAGCTGGGCTTTGGGAGCTGCTGCTGCGGGGCTGTGGCACCCAGAGAGCACTTTGGGACTTGGGAGTGGGAATGGAAGTGAGGACTGGCTGGAATTCAGGACCCCATCAGCCCCACGTGTCCTGCTGGGGCTCTCCTGAGACCCCTTTTCCTGCAGCCTGGTGTGGGTGCTGCTCCTGCACCTCCTTCATTCCCAGCGGGGTGATGGGCTCCAGAAAGGATCTGCTCCTCTCAAACCATACATGGGAGGATCTGCTCCTCTCAAACCATCCCTGGGAAGATCTGCTCCTCTCCAAACCATCCCTGGCAGGATCTGCCTCTCTCCAAACCATCCCTGGGAGGATCTGCTCCTCTCCAAACCATCCCTGGCAGGATCTGCCTCTCTCCATCCTACACTGATCCTGGGAGCAGTTCTGGCTTGGGCACAGCTGATCTGGCTCTGGAGGAATCTCTGGAAGAGGAGGAAGAGGAGCCTTTGGAAGAGGAGCCAGAGGAAGAGGAGGAGCCTCTGGAATAGGAACCTGAGGAAGAGGAGCCTCTGGAAGAGAAGCCTTTGGAAAGGGAGCCTCTGGAAGAGGAAGGAGGAAGAGGAACCTTTGGAAGAGGAGGAAGAGGAATCTTTGGAAGGGAAGCCTTTGTAAGAGGAGGAAGAGGAGCCCTGGAAGAGGAGGAAGAGGAAGGAGGAAGAGCAGCCCTGGCAGAGGAGGAAGAGGAAGGAGGAAGAGCAGCCCTGGCAGAGCAGCAGTGACCCCGTGGCTCAGCTCCCGCTGCCGTGGCCGGGCGCAGGGGAATCGCTGCCGCTGGCTGAGCGAGAGCACACGTGTGGGGCTGGAAACCCTTCCCGAGGGGCAGCAGCCCCCTGCCCTGCCCATCCCTGCCCTGGGCACAGCCCCCTGCCCTGGGCACAGCCCCCTGCCCATCCCTGCCCTGCCCCTGGGCACAGCCCCCTGCCCTGGGCACAGCTCCCTGCCCATCCCTGCCCTGGGCACAGCCCCCTGCCCTGGGCACAGCCCCCTGCCCTGGGCACAGCAGAGGAGCTGCCGTGTCTGGGCAGCAGCGGGGTCGAGCAGAGCAGAGGGTCCCTGTGCCATCGGAGTGCCCAGAGCAGATCCCCCGGTGAAAGCCCCTCTTGGGGTCTGTGTGCCCCAGGAGCTCCTGCCCCGCAGCCTCCAGGCCTGCCACGGAAGGGAAAATAGGGAGGAGTGCTCCGGTTCCCCTTGGAGCAGCTGGAAAATCCGTCGGCTGGAGAGCGGGGCTGGATGGAGAGCTGGAAAACACAGGAACAGTGCCGGGCTCAGCCTTGGGCTGGCGATGAGCTCACAGGCTGCTGCTGCTCCTCATCCTCCTTTCTGGGGATTCCAACCAGCCCCAAACCTGCCTGCATCCCTGGGAACACAGGAGGCCAGAACTGCGGCTGAGCGATTCAGATCCAGCCTCTGTCCCTTTGTCCCTCTCCTTTGGAGGGGACATCCACGTGCTGGTGGCGCTGGCAGCTGTCCCAGTTAGGCCATGGGAAGAAGAAATGAGGTTTTGGTTCTTGCTGACAGCATCGCTGCCCCCCAAAGCCAGGCTGCTGCATGGGGCAGTGGGCACAGGAAAGGGAAACCCTAAAGCTGCTGGCCAAGCCCTGGCCTGAGCTTTGGGGGAAATGGGCACAGGAAAGGGAAAACCCTAAATCTGCTGGTCAAGCCCTGGCCTGGGCTTTGGGGGAAATGGGCACAGGAAAGGAAAACCCTAAAGCTGCTGGCCAAGTCCTGGCCCAGGCTCTGGGCTGAGATGGGTTTGCTGCGGGTCCTTAGGCTCAGACTGGGGTTGGATAAAGGGAACCTTGGCCTGTCAGGGGCTTGTTTTAGGACGGGAGGGCCAGGCTGGCTGCTCCTCTCTTGCCTGAGGCTGTGGATGAGGCAGAGAAAATGCCGTGGGGAGGCTGTGAGATGTCCTTGGCGCTCTGTGCAGGACCTGTGGCTGTGGCTGCAGGAGCCCGGCCGGGGCTGGGGGGATGTTCTGGGGGTCCCCGGGGGGATGTGCTGGGGGTCCCCCGGGGGATCTGGGGGTCCCCGGGGGGATGTGCTGGGGGTCCCCGGGGGGGTGTGCTGGGGGACCCCAGGGGGATGTGCTGGGGGTCCCCAGGGGGATGTGCTGGGGTCCCCGGGGGGATCTGGGGGACCCCAGGGGGATGTGCTGGGGGTCCCCGGGGGGGTGTGCTGGGGGACCCCAGGGGGATGTGCTGGGGGTCCCCGGGGGGATGTGCTGGAGGTCCTCGGGGGGATGTGCTGGGGGTCCCCGGGGGGATGTGCTGGGGGACCCCAGGGGGATGTGCTGTGGGTTCCTAGGGGGATGTGCTGGGGGTCCCCGGGGGGATCTGGGGGTCCTCAGGGGGATGTGCTGGGGTCCCCGGGGGGATGTGCTGGGGTCCCCGGGGGGATCTGGGGGTCCCCGGGGGGATCTGGGGGTCCCCAGGAGGATGTGCTGGGGGTCCTCGGGGGGATCTGGGGGACCCCAGGGGGATGTGCTGTGGGTTCCTAGGGGGATGTGCTGGGGGTCCCCGGGGGGATCTGGGGGTCCCCGGGGGGATGTGCTGGGGGTCCTCGGGGGGATGTGCTGGGGGTCCCCAGGGGGATGTGCTGTGGGTTCCTAGGGAGATGTGCTCGGGGTCCCCAGGGGGATCTGGGGGTCCCCGGGGGGATGTGCACAGAGCCCAGCAGATGCCTGGCTCGGCTCTGCCTCCCCGGGGCAATGCCAGAGTCCATTTCACACCTGGCGGCGGCAGGAGATTTGGCGAGCTCAGCCTCCCGCATTACCCCCGGTAATGACAAAAGCAGACAGCAAAGCTCCGGCAAAGCTGGAATTACTGCTGCCTGAGTCATGTGAAATCTTCCAAGTTCTAAAGCGTGGAAATCCAGCCTTTCCCTGGATTCCTCCTTCCTCTCTGAGCCTCCCCTCGCCACCCCCATCCTCCCTCCCCTCCCTGCACCTGAAATCTGCTCTGCGGCTGATCCGATAGAGTTTATGGTAATTAAGTGTTATTAAATCCCCTCCCCCTCCCCTTTTTTCTTTTTTTTTTTATTATTTTTTTCTCTCTCTAATGACACAGCTGTGGGGGGGGAAAATCGGTGTTTTTCTAGATCAGGTCTGTGGCTTTGCTCCTTAGACCTTTGGGTAAGAGCATCAGGAGGGAACTGAAACCCTGAGCTGCTGCATCCCTGGAGGAGGAGGAGGAGGAGGAGGAGGAGGGACTCCTCCCGGTGAGGAGGAGACCTGGAAGGGAATTCTGCCCTCTGCTCCCTCCCCTGCTGCTTCCACGGGTGTCCTGCGGGTTTTGGGCTGGGATTGAGGGTCAGCAGGGCTGTGCCCAGAGCAGCCCCTGCCTTTGGGGTCGGGTTTTTGGGGCTGGGGGACTGTTGGAACCCCAGTGCTGATCCCAGAGCAGCCTGTGGAGCGGCGGGGAGCAGATGTGTGTCACTGGGGCACCGCTGAGGCTGCAGGGCCACGGCTGCGCTGGGGCTGAGCCGAGCTGGAAGCCTTTCCTTTTGGCCCTGGGAGCCACGGCTGCAGCCCTTGGGCCGTGAAATGTGTAGCTCAAACTCGATTATTATTATTATTATTATTATTATTATTATTATTATTATTATTATTATTATCCTCATTATCGTCATTATTAACATTATTGTTATAATTATTTATTATCATCATAATTACTATAATTACCGTCGTTATTACTGTCATTATCGCTACTCGTTATTCATTGTTATTTATTTGCATGCTCTATTTGATTATTGTTTTATTATTATTACTGGGATGATGAGATGATGATGGGATGATGATGAGGTTGAGGTGATGATGATGACGATGATGATGATGATGTTTCCCCCCTGTATTTTGGGGAGGGGGCGGTCTCATGAAACCCTGTGAATGTTGCATCCCCCGAAGGCCCCGTGCTGGGCTGTGCCGTGGCTTTGGTGTCACACAAAACTGGTGTCACCCAAAGGCAGCCCCAGCCCCGCCTCCTGTCACTGCCCCAAAGCCCCGGGGCTGTCCCCGCCTGCCCCACACTCACCTGCCCTCACCTGTCCCAGCCCCACAGCCCCTCCCAGCAGCGCTCCTGTGCGTGTCACAGGTGCCACCGCCGTGCCTTTGGGGCCAGCCCGGGAGCACCATCGCCTGCCCTGCGCCCCAGGGCTCTGGGGGAGGCTGGAGGAGCAGCAGGGATGTGGGGCACACACAGGATGGTGGTCCTGTCCCTCCCCAGGGGTTTGGAGGAGGCTAAAGGAGGAGGAGGAGGGATGTGGGGCACACATGGAAGGTGGTCCTGTCCCTCCCCAGGGGTCTGGGGGAGCAGGGCTGTGGATGTGGGGCACACACAGGATGTGGTCCTGTCCCTCCCCAGAGGCTGGAGGAGCAGGGATGGGGATGTGAGGGGCTCAGGGGAGGCTGGAGGAGCAGCAGGGATGTGGGGCACACACAGGAGGTGGTCCTGTCCCTCCCCAGGGGTTTGGAGGAGGCTAAAGGAGGAGGAGGAGGGATGTGGGGCACACAGGGGGGATGATCCTGTCCCTCCCCAGAGGCTCGAGGAGCAAGGATGGGGATGTGGGGCACACACAGGAGGTGGTCCTGTCCCCCCAAGCACCGCGGTGGCTCTGTCACATCCTTTCCCCTGTGCCCGCCCGGATTTTGCGCCTGGGAGTTCTCCGCGAGTAATGAAAAGGTTCTGCCTGTGGGAAAGATCGCAGATAAAGCGGTGTGGGAGCGGCCAAGGCGGAGAGCAGCGATTAGCCCGAGCTGTGCTTACAGTAAACACCAACGCCCGCGGTTGTGTCTCGGTGCCGGGCGGCCCCGGAGCCGCCGGGATGTTCCGGGATGTTCCGGGATGTTCCGGGAACACCGCAGGGCTTGGGGTGGCCTCGGGGTGCCCGGCCATGGCTGCGGGTGGGGACTGCCTGCGCTGGGTGTCTGGGCAGTGGATGTCACCGCTGTGCCCTGGGGGTGTCACCATCCCTGGGGTGTCACTGCTGTGCCCTGGGTGTGTCACCGCTGTCCCCTGGGGGTGTCACCATCCCTGGGTGTGTCACTGCTGTGCCCTGGGGTGTATCACTGCTGTGCCCTGGGGTGTCACTGCTGTGCCCTGGGGTGTGTCACTGCTGTGCCCTGGGGTGTCACTGCTGTGCCCTGGGGTGTGTCACTGCTGTGCCCTGGGGGTGTCACCATCCCTGGGTGTGTCACTGCTGTCCCCTGGGGGTGTCACCGCTGTGCCCTGGGGGTGTCACCATCCCTGGGGGTGTCACCGCTGTCCCCTGGGGTGTGTCAGTGCTGTCCCTTGGGGTGTGTCAGTGCTGTCTCCTGAGTGTGTCACTGTTGTGCCCTGGGTGTGTCAGCGCTGTCTCTCTGGAGTGTCACCATCCCCTGGGGCATCAGCACTGTCCCCTGGGGGTGTCACCATCCCTGGGGTGTCAGCACTGTCCCCTGGGCTGTGTCACCACTGTCTCCTGGGGTGTGTCACCACTGTCCCCTGGGGTGTGGGGACAGCTCTGAGCTGAACAGAGATGTCCCCTCCCCAGGGCTGAGAATTCCTGTCCTGGAATGACTCTCCCATCTCCCTGCCCCTGGGAGGGCACACGGCTGGCTGCTCATTTTCTGCTGTCACAACGCAGAGCTTGCTGCTTTAGGGGGGAAAAGAAAACTGGTGAGGTTTTTTTGAGTGCTGTGGACTTTTCCTTGTGTGGAAATTTGAGATTTTTGGGTGCTGTGGACTTTTCCCTGTGTGGAAATTCAGAGATTTTTGGGTGCTGTGGACTTTTCCCTGTGTGGAAATGTGAGATTTTTGGGTGCTGTGGACTTTTCTCTGATGGGAAATCTGGAGATTTTTGGGTGCTGTGGACTTTTCCTTGTGTGGAAATCTGGAGATTTTTGGGTGCTGTGGACTTTTCCTTGTGTGGAAATTCAGAGATTTTTGGGTTCCCTGTTGTCATGGGAAAGGAATATTGTTAACATGAGGTTGTTTGGGGAAAAAGAAAAAACTATTGAGAAGTTTCCTTTGGGAAGAGCTCAGCAATTCTCAGGCTCAGAAAATATCAGATCCACAACCTTCAAGGTCCTGGTGTCCAACCCAGTCCCAAACACCTCAAAGTAAACCACGGCCCCCAGTGCCACACCCAGTCTTGTCTTCAGGGATTAAATTACTGGAAGAGCTAAAAAATATATAAAAAATAATTGTATTTTTCCAGTGTTTTATCACCCTGTTCCGGGTTTGACCCACACTCCTGAGGGTCCAGCCTGGCAGAAACGTGGCTGATGCTAATTAGTGAGACTGTGAGCTCTGGAAAATCAAAAAGCTTGTATTAAAGTAGGAAAATAATCCAGAGAACAAAAAGCTGAACACAGCACAGAGACAAACCTCCTGCTTGCTACAACACCTCCAAAAACGTGGAGTTTCTTTGTTCCCTCTTTAGCACTGAACAGCCTTAGGTGGCCTCTTTGGCCCAGTGACACCAACAGCAGACCCAGAGTTACATTCCTGCAGTCCAGTCCACGCTCCTGTGCTGGCCCCGAGCCAATCCCGAGGAGAAACCCCCAGAACCTTCCAGCTAAACTTCCTCACGGGTGTGCAAAGGTGAAGTGAGCCCCTGGCCCTGCTGGGAAACACCTGCTGGAGGTGTGGGGACGTGTCACCCGATGGAGGAGGTCACACTCATGCTGTCAGGCTGTGGGAAGAGAAAGAAAGGAGTTTATTTGGGGATTTGCACTGATGGAGTGTTTGGGGTTTGGTCAGGGGTTGGGGGATGAGGTTGGCACCTCTGTGACCCCGCTGGTCAAACCTCAAGTCCATCAGTTCCCCATGGAAGGAACACACAATTTACAGACCATGGCTCTTTGTTGATGGTCCAGTGCTGTGACAAGGCTCCAGCACAAACCCTAAAACATCAGAAGGATGAAAAAAAACCATCAGGGCGACAGGGGCTGCTTCAGTACACCCTGTCTGTAAACAAACACCCTTCTCCCCAACATCCAGGCTACACCCCCTGGGCGCAGGTGCCCTGTCCTGTGTCAGCTGCTGCCTGCAGAAGGAGCCCCAGCCCTGATGTCCCTTTGTGCCCACAGAGAACTCGCAGACGCTGGAGGAGGCGGCCGTGGCCCTGCAGATGACCCCCGAGGAGCACTACAGGCGCATGATGTCGGCCCTCAACGAGCACGGCTCCTTCGAGGAGCAGCAGCAGCAGCAGCAGCAGCGCCTCTACCAACTGGCCAACAGCATGGCAGTGCCCAGCCACGGAGGTACGGGGGCACAGGGGGGCACAGGGGGCTGCTGCCACCGAGGGGCAGCTGGGGGATGTCCCTGAGCCCCTCTGGAGTCATTTGAGGTGGGGCTGGGGGATGTTCCTGTGTCCTGGAGTCATTTGGGATGGGGCTGGGGGGTGTTCCTGTGTCCTGGAGTCATTTGGGAGATGTCCCCTGAGCTCTGGAGTCATTTGGAATCAGGCTGGGGGGTGTCCCTGAGCCTTGGAGTCATTTGGGATGAGGTTAGGGGATGTTCCTGTGTCCCAGAGTCATCTGGGAGATGTCCCCTGAGCCCTGGAGTCATTTGGGATGGGTCTGGGGGATATCCCCAAGCTCTGGAGTCATTTGGGAGATGTCCCCAAGCCCTGGAGTCACTTGGGGTGAGCCTGGGGGATGTCCCCAAGCCCTGGAGTCACTTGGGGGATGTCCCCGAGCCCTGTTGCACAGGTAGAGGATCCCTGCTCAGGTCCCTGCCCCTCACCTGCCCTCAGGTGAGCACAACCCGCTGGCCCTGGCCGTTTGGCCCCGAGCAAAGCCGAGTCCTGCCCTGCAGGGGAAGGAGATAACTGCCAGCTCGGGCAGGGACAGGGCTGTGACAGAGGTGCCGCTGTCCCACAGGGCCGGGGTGTCCCCAAAGGGCAGGAGCTGTCCCCAAAGGGCAGGAGCTGTCCCCAAAGGGCAGGAGCTGTCCCCGTGCTGCCCCTGCCCGAGGTGTGCGGGGCTGAGGAGCTCGGGCAGCCTCAGCAGAGCATCAGGCAGAGCTGCAGGAGAATCTCCGGTGTGGAGTGTGAATCCCCAGGGCTCCTCGTTAGGTTAATGAAGAGGCTGTCTTCTTTTCCACTCTCTTTGATTGGATTGGCTTCTCTGGGGGCACGGAGGCCATGGCTGTGGAGGAAGGATTTGCTTATCAGCAGCAAAGGACCGGCACAGACCTGCCCTGGTGCCCGTGGGGAGCGTGGCCCTGGCTCATGGCACCTGCCCGTGGCACCTGCCCGGGGTGGTGGCAGGCACTGCAGAGCCCCTGCAAACTCACCTGGGGGCTTGAGGGGCACAGCCCAGTGTGCCACGGGGCTGGGATGGCACCGGGCCCTGTGGGAACACGCCCAGAGGGTGACAAAAGGGTGGCACTGGAGCGTGGCTGGAGGCCAGCACACAGCCCAGGCCGTGGGTGTGAGCAGGGCTGTGACAGCCCTGGGCGGCTGCTGGACACAGGGACGTGTCCGTGCCCCCGGTGTGTGCTGGGGGACAGCCCTGTCACCCCTAGAGAGCCAGGAGAGCTCATTGCCTTGACAGGCCGACGTGTTTTTATGGTGATGATTCAATTGTCTCCTCAGCGTTATTTTTGGGAGGGGTCACGCTGGGTTTTTGGGGGTGAGCAGGAGCCTGCACAGCCAGACTCGCTCGGGGAACACTGACAAGACAAAACTTGGTGTATTTTTGGCTTGTCTCCACGCCACAGGCCTCTGGTTGGGATATAAATTATTAGTGCCAGTACAAAGCGCAGTTTATCTGCGGGCTCACATGGAGGCACCAATAACATTAATAATTTAAAAAATGTTAATAATTTAGAAATCTTTTTTTTTTAATTGCTTTTCAGCCTCCCCCCCCTCACCCTTCCCTCTCCTTCCCTCCACCCCCGTTCTCCCAGTGGCATTCATCCCACATTCTGAATTCAGTCTGTCTCCGTGCCTGGAACCTCCATCCGCCAGCGTCCCACTGTCAATCAATCTGATTTCCCAACTGTCAGAGTGCAGGATTGTAAATACCAGATCCTCGGGGGGGTCTGGGCAGTGGGGAGGGGGCGCAGGGAGGGGAGGAGGGGGAAGGGAAGGGAAGGGGAGAGGAGAGGGGGGTGTGTGCGGGGGGTTGTTGCGGTCATTCAGGATCAATGCTGCTCCTGCAGCTGGCTGCACGCCAGCCTTCTAAATTACAGCCGCCGTGGCAATCAGGAGTGACCCGGGGTGGGTTGTTTTTTTTTTTTTCAGATAATTAATTTATAAACATTGGAAGGTTGCACGGTCTCCCTGGCTCGGAGAAGTCTCCGGGCTGGTGCTGTGATCTGATGGCGTTTGGCTGTTCTGTGCAGTTCAGAACTGCAGCCCCAGTGTTTGTCCCCTCGGCTGGGGGCTGTGGGGACAGGGACAGCAATTGGGGCACTGCTGTCCCCCTTCCTGCCAGCAGCAACAGCCGCTGTGGGGATGTTCTCACCCCAGCACGGTGCTCCAGCCCTGACCATCACCAGAACGTTTGATGCTGTGGCTGATGGAGCTCGGGCTGGGCTGGGCACAGCTTTGTGCCTGGGGTTTCCAGAGCTGAGGGAGAAGAGCCTGGTGGGGGAAAAAAGAAGATCCAGGGAGATGGGATTAGCAGGGCTGTGCAGTGCTCCTCCAGCAGCGTGGCTCTTCCAGCTGTGGGAAGAGCCAGATGTGCTGCTGGATGTGCTGCTGGAGGTGAGGGCTGCACAGGGCCACTGGTGGAGGTGATGCTGCCCAGGGTGTGCTCAGGGAGATCACACCTCTGCTGCTCTGTGCCTCTGCTGCTCTCCCCAGCCGTGTTTGGGTTTCCTTGGGCGGGCTGGTGCTGGCTGGAGGTGTGAGGGAGGTTTTGTCTGCGGGGGATGTTTCCTGTGCACATCGTGGAGGGCAGCAGAGGCCCTGCGGTGGGCTGTGGGATGTGTGCAGGGGGTTCACACACACACCGGGACTAAGGGAGGGAGCAGCGCCCTGGGAAAGCCCCGGCACACCTGGCACAGGTGTCCTGGTCACTGTTCCCTCAGGGCAGTGGCACATGGACCTGCATCACCTGCCCGTCCTTGGGGCTCCTTGGGGTGGTTCTGGCCTTGCTTGCACTGTCCATGCCCAGCGTGTGGGCAGCCTGACCCCCCTGTACTGCAGGGTCTGCACAGGTGTCACTGCAGAGGTGTCACTGCACTGGTGTCACTGCACTGGTGTCACTGCACAGGTGTCACTGCACAGATGTCACTGCAGAGGTGTCACTGCACAGGTGTCATTCCAGAGGTGTCACTGCAGAGGTGTCACTGCAGAGGTGTCACTCACTGCACAGGTGTCACTCACCACACAGGTGTCACTCACTGCACAGGTGTCACTCACCACACAGGTGTCCCCGCACAGGTGTCCCCGCAGGGTGACACGGCTCACAGCACTGTGGGAGCGGTGCGGGCTGAGTGAGGGCCGCCTTTCCCTGTGCCGTTTTCTCCGGGCAGAGCTGTGCTGGGGCCGGGAGCAGGGTCCCCTGCTGGGGTCCGTCCTCAGCTGCTCGGGGCCCGGCTGTCCCCTGTCCCTGCCGTGCCACGCAGGTGTGGCCCTGCAGAGCCTCGGCGGGGGCACAGGGGACACGGCGGGAGCGGGGCAGGTGCCAGCTCAGCACCGACCGGGAGAGGGAGTTTGGGGAATGCCTCTCCTCTCCTCCAGCCCTCCTCACATCCCTCCATCCCTCCTTCCATCCTTCCCTCCCTTTTCTTTTTTTTTTCTTTTTTTTTTTTTTTTTCCGCTCTTTCCTCCCCTCCTTCCTCCCCTCCCCTCCTCCCTCCGGCAGGAAAGGCAATTAAACACACCAAATCCACCCCCCTTTTGCCGTAAGTTGCACAATTTCCTCCGCTGCCAAAAAAAATCTCCCTGGGCGGCGGGGGCGGATCGCGCCCGGAGCCTCCGGGGCCGGGGGAACGCCGGGGCCGCTGCCGCCGCTCCCCGCCGGCCTCCGCCGCCACCCCGGCGCCCCCGAGCCGCGGGGACAGCGGGGACAGAGGGGACAGCGGGGACAGAGGGGACAGCGGGGACAGCAGAGCTGCTGTGGCCCGGAGCTGAAGCGCCTCTGTCTGTCCGTGTGTGTGTTGTGTGTGTCCGTCTGTCCGAGGAGCGCGGCAGCAGCAGCAGCAGCTCCTCCTCATCCTCCTCATCGTCCCTGTCTCCTGGGCTGTCCCCAGATCTGCTCCGGGCGCGACAGGAGGTGGCGGCGGCGGCGGCGGCGCGGACCCCGGGAGCGATGGAAGCGCACATCCCCTCGGCCGGGAACTCGTCCAGCCAGCGCAGGAAGCAGGGTCTGCCTCAGCACCGCGACAGCCACTTCCCCGACAGGTACCGAGCCCCGCGGAGCTGTGACAGCGCCCGGGGACACGCTGCGGCCGGTGGGGACACTCACTGGGGCAGCGGTGGGGATCCCGGGTCACGGGTGGCGGAGGTGTTCAGAAGGTACTGGGGGCACGGTTTGATGGTGACCGCGGTCAGGGGAGGATTTGGTGATTTTCAGAGGGATTTTCCAGCCTTTAGGATTGTGTCGTTCCATGGGACAGGGTGGCAGTGCCCGGGGCGAGGTGTGACCGTCTCCTTTGGGGGTTGTGTAGGTGCTGGGGATATTCCTGCCACGCTCTGGGCTGTCTGTATGGGAAAGGGGGGGAAATCTGTGCCCGTGCACATCTGCATCACATCCTGGGGGGCCACTGCCAGGCCGGGGTGACCCCAAACCTGTGCTGGAGATGCCACTCTCACCTGTTCTGGGGCACAGAGCCAGGGAACGTGTTGAAGTTTGCATCTCGTAGCGTCCCCAGAGAAGGAGAGAGAAGAACTGCTGAGATGGAACAGAAAGAGAAGAAGTTTTCTTTGTTAGGGAAAAGAGGCTCAGCTTGCCTCTCCCTCTGCCAGGAGTGCTGGAAAGCCGATCTCCCCCCACCCCCAGGAAATCCGAGCTCGTTTATCTTGCTCTGTGCCACGAGCCATTCCCTCTGCAATCAAGAACTTCAGAGGGAAATTAAATTAAAGCTGCGTGCGTTCCTGACAGCCATGGCGGGGACAGGAGGGGGCTGTGAGGATGCAAAGGCTTCGGATGTCACGGGCTGAGCAGTGAAAGGCTCCGGCATTCACACTTTCCTTGGCTTTTGTGCCGGCGTGGGGGCAGAGCAGGCTGCTCCATCCGCCCCGGAGCGTTCTCATGTGCTGAGTCCGGAGTTTTCCCCAGCTCCTTAGAGCCTTGGAGATCCCGTCTGCCTTTCCTCCTGTGCCGGCAGCAGCGTGGAGGGCCCTGGAAAAACCTCTCCTCCCACAGCGTGGACTTTGGCTAACCCAGCCCATAAATCCCGGGCCCTGGGCAGACCTGGGAGGAATGCAGGGGCTGGAGGAGCCTCCTGCAGCCGCTCTCAGGAACGTTTCCCCGGCGCTGTGTGGGCTGGAGAGGAGCCAGGCCGGCCCCAGGGCTGCTGCAGGAGCATCCAGGGAAAGGTGGAGGCTGTGAGTGGGGAGGGCTGTGAGCGGGGAGATGCACATCAAGCCCAGAGGGGTTGGTTTGGCACCGGCGGGCAGGAGCTGGGCCGGGCCAGGAGGGGTTCCATGGCTTGGGAAGAGGACAGGGAAGGTGCTGGCTGGCTCAGGGGACAGGGACTGAAGGGCAGGAGGTGGATCTTGGAGCTTTTCCTGCCGGGTCAGTTCTCCAGATAGCTCCAGGAATAGTTGGATTGGCAGGAGAGGGACACACAGGGACACACAACCTGTCCTTGATGCCGAGAGGAATCCCTGTGGGAGCCTGGGCCAGGAGCCCCCCAGTGCCTCAGTTTCCCCTGTTGCAGTGGCTCTCAGGTTGAAAGGAGGTTGTGTTCAATGTTTGGGGAGGTTTAGCTGCAGGAGAGCAGAATGGAGTGCTTGGTGGAGCAGGGCTTGGAATGAGGTGGTCTTTAAGGTCCTTTCCAACCCAAAGCAGTGTGGGATCAGCTCACAGGATTGTTATTTCAGGTCTGCAGCCCCCTGAGCACCACTGAGGCTCAGTGTGTGTCCCTCTGCTCCCCGCCAGAAGTGACCTGGTTGGAGCTGCCCTGTGCCAGCTGTCCCTGCAGGTGTTTTTGGGAATGCCAGGAGGAGCTGTGGCCGTGTGCTGCAGAGCAGGGAAGTCCTGTGGGTGGCAGTTTATTCCCTGTTACCTTGGGTTTGTGCTCAGGGCAGCCTCGTGCACCTTTATCCTGGAGGAACAGACATTCCCAAAGGTCCAGGTGGGCACTGGCAGAGGAGGAGGAGGAGGAGGCAGGGGAGGAAGGTGCCTCACATTCCCAGGCACACCCAGGTGGGTTCCTGGTGTCTCCCAGGAGCAGGAGAAACAGGGTGCAGGGGGATGAGGAGTGTTCCCATTCCAGCTCCGAGCTTTGTGAGCAGCCATAATCAGCCACTTCAGCCCTTGTGTGTGGCACAGGAAGAGGGGAAAACTCCCACTGCTGACCCAGTTTTACCTGTCAGGGCCGGGCTGGTGTTTCTGCAAAGGCAATGGGAGCTGTCCCTGCAGCTCTGCAGTTCCCAGCTGGGAAGGGGCTGAGCTGACACTGGGGAAGGTGGGTTTGCTCAGATATTCGTTATTAATTAATTAATCATCGTGTCTTTGCTGGTCAAAAACAGGCTGGGAGGTTTGGCTTTGTGGGGATGAGGCACACAAACACAGGGACAGGGATTTCCTTGGGCCGGGGTCCTGGTGGTGGCACAGTGGTCCCTTCACCTCTTTGCTCCCTTCTCCATCTCTTGGAAGGAGTCGCTGAAACTGAGACATCTTGCCAAAAGCAGCTTCCAGCCACAGTCTGGAGAATTCCTTCTGTTTCATGGTTCTGGTTGCCTAGATCCTAGATTTGGAGATGGATTCAGCTCGGCTGCTGGAGTGCCAGGGCCTGGTGGTGTGTTTGGGAAGACGAGTTCGGGGTTATAAAAAGACTTGGAAGAGGAGGAGGGTACAGCTGAAAGGTGCCACTGTAACTACTCCAGCCTGGAGCTCTTCCCGTGCCCAAAGTGCTGCCTCTCCTGCAGGGCTGGCAGGTGGCTGTTCCCTGCAGAGCTGCTTGCATCCTGCTCCTTGGCTGCTGCCAAATCCAGGATTTCTTGGCAGTCTTCTGCTGGGGTCCTTCAGCCTGGCGTCTTCTTCCCCCAGGTGCTTCTCTCTCTGCGTGGAGCCTGGGGAAGGTTTCCTCTGGAGGGAAAATCCTTGGTGCCCTGCACACAGAAAGGGGTTGGAGAGGAGCTGAGGCAGGGCTGGGTGTGGGCAGTGGGGTGAAGCTTTTTGGCCAGGTTTGATGCATCAGGTTTGGGCTGGGAGTTGGTTTTTGGGCCTGCAGGGTGAGGCGTGGGGTCTGGGGGGCCCTGCCCGTGTTAGGGGAGAAGCAGAGCCAGGGCAGGAGCTGAGGAGGATGTTGGTGGAGGCACTCAGGGGCTCTGTGCTCCCTGAGCAGGCACTGGGGGCACAGCTCATCCCCCAGCATGTGGGGCAGGCAGCAGGAATGCCGAGGGACACACGGAATGCTGCCAGCCCGAGGTGCCATCAGCACCATCCCAGGGTCCTGGGGAGCTCAGCCCCTTGGCAGGAGGGAGCTGAGGGTGGGAGAGGCACCCACTGCCTCCCCTGCAGGAGCTGACAGACACCCTGTGCCAGCCAGAGGCTTCCTCTGAGCAGAGATGTGCCCAAAATACCCAGCCTGCGTTTTTGGATTCCCTCCTTCCCATCTGCTGTTGCTACGGTTTGTTCTTCATTCCTTCCCTCCCTGCTTTGGGGAGGTTTTCCTTTTCCCTGCTGGCAGCTTGGGCATAGCTCCTGCCCTCCCTGGGAACATCTCCTGCCCTCTCTGGGTTCATCTCCTGCCCTCTCTGGGCACATCTCCTGCCCTCTCTGGGCACATCTCCTGCCCTCTCTGAGCATGATCTCCTGCCCTCTCTGGGCTCATCTCCTGCCCTCTCTGGGCTCATCTCCTGCCCTCTCTGGGCTCATCTCCTGCCCTCATCTCCTGCCCTCCCTGCCCTCATCTCCTGCCCTCTCTGGGCTCATCCCCTGCCCTCATCTCCTGCCCTCCCTGGGTTCATCTCCTGCCCTCCCTGGGCTCATCTCCTGCCCTCCCTGGGCTCATCTCCTGCCCTCATCCCCTGGGCTCATCTCCCTCCTGCTCTTACCCAGCCCAGCCCTGTGTCCCCCTCTCCTCTCTGAAGGCTCTGATATTCTGATTTTTGCCCTGGCAGGATCCCTCCCTGGTTCCCACCTGGCCGAATGTTCTGTGGAGCAGAGGCCAAGAAGAGCCTGACCCGATGTAACCAGGTTGCTTTCAGCAGCAGTCTGGATTTGGAGGGGGCAGCACAAACCAGCCCCTCTCGGTGGCCAGGTCTCGCTGCTGGGCAGTGGCAGCACGTGTTCTTTTCCTGCCTGGAAATCCCAAACACCATTTTTAGCGAGGCCTTTGATTTTATTTTATTTATTCTCCCTTGCTGGCAGTGTCTGGGGATGGCAGAGCAGCGAGGAGCTCTGTGCCTCCTGCCTGTTACCTCGGGTTTAAAGTGTCTCTTCCTATCAAATGCAGAGCAGAAGAAAGCAGAGCTTTCATGCATTCTTTTCCAACCTCCCCCCGCTCCCTTCCCTCTTCTTCCATCCGTTCTAAATTTATTTCCATGCCTTGCCGGTTTCAATCTGCATTTCCTGACCCTCTCACATCTCCAGTCACAGCCTGTGCTCCGAGCCTTCCCCGGGAGCCTGGGCTGAGCTCCAGGCCGGGGAGGAGACGATGGGGTTAAAGTGAAAGGCTTGGTTTTAACAGTATAATGTGTAACCCCCATAATGACTTTAAATATTGATTATTTGAAGGCCATTAGCGCTTATTGTTAAAGAAAAGTCGATACTTTTTAAGCCTTGTGAAGCATTTGTCTCCTGTTAAAGGACATATCAAATTTAGCGGCGTGCAGTGCAAATCCCCTAATACCCGGCTCACGAGCCTCCAGCTGGCATTTTAGGGGGGGGGAAAGGGAAAAAAACAGGGGGCAGGGGGGAGGAATGTGCAGCAACACAGAACTGCTCTCTGCAAGGTAAGGACAAGGCTTATCAGATGTAATTGCCGGGGGCTAAATTCACCTCCTCAGAGCAGGGGCACTGCAACTGTGCCTCTGAGCCGGGGAGGAAGAGGAGGAAGGAATTTAATGGGGGATTGGAGGCTGGCAGGCGCCTGGGAGAGGAGGATGCAGGGAGCAGGGTTTGCTGCTCAGCTGTCTGAAAGCACAGCAGCCTTTGCTGGGGTTTCAGGGGGCTGTTTACTCTGGGGTTCTTTCCCCAGCTGGTTGGGAAGTCCGGGAGGGCTGTGCCCAGCCCTGTGCCAGGCCAGGGCATGGTCCCCAAATATTTCTGAGCATCCCTGCTGAGGTCTCTGCTGCTGGGCACTGCTGAGCAGGAGAGGTGCGGTGTTTGGCCTTTTTTTTTGGCTCTTTTGGCCATCTGGCCTCCCTGCTGTGACCCCAGGGCTGCGACAGTGCCAGCTGAGGGACCTTGGGCAGCTCCTGCTCCCCAGCAGCAGCCTTGTGTGGATGTTTGGGGAGCCCCAGGGCTCTGTGTCCTGCTGTGGCGGGCAGGCAGGTGACAGCGTGTGTCAGTGCGTGTCCTAAACCTTCAGGGGTGTGTGGGACTGATGTGTCCCGGCCAGCCCCTCTTCCTGCCACCTCCAGCTGCCCTCCAGGCTGCTGTGCTCCTGGGGTCGGCTCCAGGAGTGCTGGCTTTGTCCTTGTCCCTTTGCCCCATCCCAGTGCTCAGCCCTGTGCCTGGCAGTGGGACCAGATCCAGGAGCCATGGCTTTGTCCCTTTTGCTCCAGGCCAGCCCAAAGCAGGCTCAGGGAGGCAGGGGAGCTCTGAGGGAATGAACTGCAGAGTCTGGAGCAGATGTGAATTCCTCAGGGATCAAAGTCACGCCCGGTGGCACAACATGAAAGCCTAAAACCAGCCGGGGATGAGCACTGGGAGGGAGAACCTTTCACTTCCCAGCGCCCAGCCCCGATCCCCATCCCACGCTCCGCTTCCAGGGGCCCAGACCGATGTCAATGAAGCAGCTCCTTTGTTTTTGAGCTGCCCACGGAGCTCCTGCGGGATCCCCTTTCCCCGCACCATCCCCGAGGCGCGCACAGCGGCGCACGGCCACTGCACGGTTAACAGCGACTTGATTTCCTAAATTGCTTCTTATAAAACGACCAGCGCGTCTGCCAGCCTCGTCTCCCCATGATTACAGCTAATTACGATCGAGCGGACACCTCGGAGCCCCCGTCACGCCGCTTTAATTGTCCCTTTTTCATCCGCGGGGCCAGCCCGGGTGGCAGCAGCACTTGGCAGCCCCGACGAGCGCGGCCCCGGCTAATTGCGAGGCCTCGGGGATTAGGGCAGGTGATTACACACTTCACGGTGTAATTACATAAGCATCGCTTGGCTGCTGCCCCGGCTCGGAGGCGAAGGTCGAGCGCGGCGTTACCTGAGATTAATTGGAGCTGCCAGCGGAGCGCGGCGCGGCGCACGGGCGGCATTAACATTTCAACAGCCCCCGATCGATCCGCGCCGCGCCTCCAGACACCGCCGGCTCCGCAATTAGCTGCGGGGAGAGCCGGGCCCGCCGCCGAGGAGGGGAGGAGAGCCGGGAGACGGGCACGGGAAACGAGCGGTTCGGGAGGGGAAGAGCAGCCGGGCCGGGGTTTTGGAGGGGGTGCGCCGAATGGGGATAGGGCTGAGCTGGGAGGGGCTCTGCTCGCCCACTTTGTGCCCAGGGGTCCTGGGCTGGCTTTCCGTGAGCTGGTTCATTTCCATGAGGTGATCCATTTCTATGAGGTGGTCTATGCCCATGAGGTGATCCATTTCCATGAGATGATCCATGCCCATGAGGTGATCCATTTCCATGACCTGGTCCATGCCCATGAGGTGATCCATTTCTATGAGATGATCCATGCCCATGAGGTGATCCATTTCCATGAGGTGATCCATTTCCATGAGGTGGTCCATTTCCATGAGCTGGTCCATGTCCATGAGTTGATCCCCGAGCTGATCTGTGCCCATGAGCTGGTCCATTTCCTTGCCCACTTTGTGCCCAGGGGTCCTTGTCTGGCTTTCCATGACCTGTTCCATGCCCATGACCTGCTCCATCCCCATGACCTGCTCCATGCCCATGAGCTGCTCCATGCCCATGACCTGCTCCATTTCCATGGCCTGCTCCATTTCCATGACCTGCTCCATCCCCATGAGCTGCTCCATCCCCATGACCTGCTCCATGCCCATGGCCTGCTCCATGCCCATGGCCTGCTCCATGCCCATGAGCTGCTCCATGGATGCCCGGGATGCTCCCATTGTTATCCCCCGCTGCATGTGCTGCGTTTGTTTCAAAGCCACCGGCACCTTGTGCCTCCCTCTCCCTGGCCCCGCAGCCTCCCCCGGAGCAGATTTTGCCAGGGAGATAGTGTAAAATGAAAACAAACGGCCCCGCACTTGGCTCTGCCTCTGGATGCCCTGCTGAAGGTAATAATGTTGTAAGTGGCCATCAAAAGGAATTAAGAGACGTGCAGCCGGAAAGCAGATTTGCTTGCAGGCTCCCAGGGCAGATTTGACTAATGGAAGAGACCTTGGCTCTTATTCCCTTCCTGCTTTTTTTTTTTCTTTTTTCTTTTTTTTTTTTTCTTTTTTTTTCTTTTTTTTATTATTACTATTATTATTATTTCTGCCTTCTCTCCTGCTGCAAGTGCTCCCTGCCTCTTTTCCAGGCATTTTGTCCCCTTCCTACCACCCAGTCCTGCCTCTCCCTGCCAGCTTCCCCTGGCATCTGCTCTGCCCATTCTGCCTGGCTTCACCCACCCCTTCTCCAGCAGGATTCCTCCCCACTGCCCTTCCTGCTCACATCCCTCTCCTGTCTGCATTTTCCTCTGCCTCACTTCCAGCTTTCCTCTCCACGATTAAAGGTCACGCCTTAGCCCAGCTAGGACGGGGTTTTTTGTAAGGCAAGCCAGTGATGCCTTCAGACCCACTCTGCAGCCCCCCAGACACTGAATTCCTCCTCAGGTGTGAGGTAGTTGAGGCAGAAACCCGAATGTGATAAGGGGAGGGGCAGATGGAGCATCTTCACTTGTCCCCTTTGACCTGCCACGGGCAGGGAAAATCCCTTTGGACTGAAAGGCTGCAGAAGCGAAGGTGGGAAATGTGTGGGACCTGTGGAGTCCTGGCTGCTTTCTTCCCCTTTTGCTTTTAGAATCTGTGCATGAGGCTGGAGGGGCAGAGAGCAGCCTCTGGGGCAGGATGCAGCTCGTCTGCAGCCAAGATGTTCTTCCTGAGGCAGGGCCTGGAGCCTCCAGGTTTTCATGGTGGCTTTGTTTTGTGATCCCTGCAGGGAGATATCCCACCCACCTCCTCTGCTGTCGCCCCAGAACGCTCCCCACATCGCCCTGGGGCCCCACTTGAGACCTCCCTTCCTCGGGGTGCCTTCGGCGCTGTGCCAGACGCCAGGTGAGTGCTCAGGTGACCTTTGTGACGGCCTGTGACAATGTGCACTGCGGCCAGGCAGCCCGCACACGTTTTCTGTGTCCCCCCACCACTGCTCCACGCGATCCTGTCCCTGCTGCCCCCCACCTGCCTGGCTGGCCCTGTGCTCTGGCCGTGGCTCTGGCAGTGACGGGTGCCTGGGCTCGGGGGCAGAAAGGCAGAGCTCAGGTGCCCTTTTCCCCTCTGGGGAGCTGCTCCTGAGGCAGCCGAGGCTCGGTGCTCAGATGAATAACCCCGGTGCTCTCCCTGCCCCAGGTTACGGCTTCCTGCAGCCGGCACAGGCAGAGATGTTTGCACGGCAGCAGGAGATGCTGCGGAAACAAAACCTGGCCAGGTAAGAGCGCAAAGGGCTGCCTTTGTCCTGCCGTGGGGTGACATGACCAGCTCTCTGGGAAGGCTGTGCAGGTGTGGAGCCGGCCCCTCTAACGTGGAGCCTTCCCCACACCGAACCCCGCCGTGTCCCCACACCAAACCCCGCCGTGTCCCCACACCAAACCCCCCCGTGTCCCCGCACCGAACCCTGCCGTGTCCCCACACCGAACCCTCCCTGTGTCCCCACATCCCCACACCAAACCCTCCCCGTGTCCCCACACCGACCCCCGCCGTGTCCCCACACCGAACCCTCCCCGTGTCCCCACACCGACCCCCGCCGTGTCCCCACATCCCCACACCGACCCCCGCCGTGTCCCCACACCGAACCCCGCCGTGTCCCCACACCAAACCCCCCACACCGAACCCTCCCCGTGTCCCCACACCGAACCCTCGCCGTGTCCCCACACCGACCCCCGCCGTGTCCCCACACCGACCCCGCCGTGTCCCCACACCGAATCCTGCCGTGTCCCCACACCGACCCCCGCCGTGTCCCCGCACCGACCCCCGCCGTGTCCCCGCACCGACCCCCGCCGTGTCCCCGCACCGACCCCCGCCGTGTCCCCACACCGACCCCCGCCGTGTCCCCGCACCGACCCCCGCCGTGTCCCCGCACCGACCCCCGCCGTGTCCCCCTGGCAGGCTGGAGATGTCCGCCGAGCTGATCCGCCAGAAGGAGCTGGAGACGCTGCACCGGCAGCGGCTGCTGGCCGCCGACCCTCTGAGCCTGCACCCCGCCCTGCCCCCGGACCACCCGGCCCTGCGCAGCGTCCACGATGTCCCCGAGGGCCACGCGCTCCGCGACGAGCTGTCCCGCCGCAATGCCATGCTGGTGCTGCGCCACAACAACGCCCCGCTGCTGTCGCTGACCCCCGGTGGCCCCGGCGGCGGCACGGCCACCAGCCCGCCCAAGGAGCAGCCCCGGCGGCCCGGCGCTGGCCGCAAACCCTGCCAGCCCCGCGCCGAGCCGCAGGACGAGCCGCGGGCCAGGGATGGAGCGCAGCAGGACTGTAACGACGAGGACATGAAGGACTCGGAGAGCGACGCCGAGGCCGCGGAGGATAAAGGCGAGGGTGTGAAAGCGGAGGGAGGCTCGGCGGCCGAGCTCAAGGAGGGCAAGGAGGGCTCGGGGAAGGCGTGCGACGGCGGAAAGGAGCCGGCAGAGGCGGCCGCCGGCAGCTCCTCCAGCGCGGAGTCCCCCAGCCACCTGCTGGGCCCCGGCATCAGCAAGGGCGAGGTGAAATACCTGCCTCCGGCCTCCCTGCCCGCGCCGCAGCCGCTGCCCTTCGGATTCCCCTACACCATGAGCCCCTATTTCCACGCAGGTGAGGGGCCGGGGGCTGCGGTGGGTGATGGGGTGGAGCAGGGAGGTGTTTGTCTGGGAAAAGGGATCTCCTCCCTGCTCCCTGCGGTGGTGGCGGCTCGGCCAGCTCCTTCAAAAGGAGGAATTTGTGCCTGGGAGGGGCGGGCAGGCACTTGGAAGGTGGTGTCACCATCCTTGGAGGCGTGCAGGGGAGGATGGAGGTGGCACTCGGTGCTCTGCTGGAGAGGTGACCAAAGGCTGGAGCCCTGGATGACCTTGGAGGGCTTTTCCAGGCTGGTTGCCACTTGTCCCTGTCCGGGGCAGGGGCAGCTGGCCTCTGTGCCCGGCCTGGGCTGCATTTCTGTGTCACAGGCTCTGGGAGAGGGACAGGGAGCTCAGCGCCAGCTCTCTTCTCTCACTGGGGGTGGCACAAACTGGGTCTCAAACCCAGGAAGCCCAGCCAAGATCCCAGATCTGCCCCAGCTAATTACCTGGCAGAGCAATTAGCGGGAGGCACACGAGGAGGGAGAAGGGAGGGAAGCTGTGCTCTGTGCTGCTCTCCACGCCAGGAGCTGCCTGTGAGCTCGGCTGCCCATCCCTCATTAGAGCTGCCTCCCAGGCGGGAAGGAGGAAGCGATTTTTCAGCGACAGGCAGGTGGCCAGGATGATAAATATTGCTGCTGCCTTGGGCTGCCGAGGCTCCCTCGCAGGAGCCTTTTCCTCTGGCCATTAAGGAGGGGACGGGCTGAGCTCCGTGGTGCTCGTGGCTTGTGAGAGGCTCTGCGGGGAGCTCTGGGCTGGGGCTGCTCCCCTCCCTTCCCCAGCAGTGGGTGAGTCGCTGTAATAGCCCATTTATTATGATCACTTTGGATTTATATCACCAGCACATCTCCAGGCTCCGGGCTGGGTTTCCCTGCCCAACTCTCTTGGTCTGTGCAGCCTGTGCCAGGGCTGCAGGGCTCCTGGCTGCCGTCGCACTCTGCTGGGGCTGCTCTTCTGGGGCTCCGTGCTGCCCCAGAGCAAATCCTCCCACCTGCAAAGCCTCGGGAGGACAGGGGCTGCTGTGGGGTGCAGCACCGGGGGCTGAGGTGGGAGCTGAGCAGCTGAAATATTGAGGCTTGTATCGATCCAAGGGCTGCAGCCGTCCCGGGGGCAGTGAGAAATGTGTTCTGTGGCTCTGGGGGAGCACGGAGCACCCGCGGGTGGGCAGGCAGAGCTGCACCCTCCTCTCCCCCCGAGCCAGACAATTCCTGTGCGCCCTTTTTGCACAGGGACTGCTCCCCCAAGAGGGGTGGGAGACTGGAATTATCGAATAACCAGTCTATATTATAGCTCCAGTCTACCCCAGAGACTGGAATTATCAAATAACCAGTCTGTCTTGTAACTCCAGTCCACCCTGGAAACTGGAATTATTAAATAACCCAGTCTGTATTATAACTCCAGTCCACCCTGGAAACTGGAATTATTAAATAACCAGTCTGTATTATAACATAGCTCCAGTCCACCCTGGAAACTGGAATTATTAAATAACCAGTCTATCTTATAACTCCAGTGTATCCCAGAGACTGGAATTATTAAATAACCCAGTCTATATTATAACTCCAGTCTACCCTGGAAACTGGAATTGTTAAATAACCAGTCTATATTATAACATAACTTCAGTCTACCCTGGAAACTGGAATTATAAAATAACCAGTCTATATTATAACTCCAGTCTACCCTGGAAACTGGAATTATCAAATAACCCAGTCTATAACATAACTCCAGTGTACCCCAGAGACTGGAATTATAAAATAACCAGTCTATATTATAACTCCAGTGTATCCCAGAGACTGGAGCTACAAACAACCCCCAGCCAAGGCCGGTGAGGAGGAGGAGGAGCGGGAGAAGGTTCCAGCTGGGCAGGAGGCTGGGCTGCGGCAGCTGCTCTGGGGCCAGGAGCTGCTGTGGCCCCGCCGGAGCCTCATCGATGAGCCCGGGTCGATTCCCTGAGCCGCCTTCGGGGGCTGTGGCTCCGTGACCTCATCTCCTCAAGGTTTCAGCCTCCTCCTCCTCCTCCTCCCGCGCCGTCCTTTGGAAAAGGTGAAGGATGGAGTGTGCAGGAGGCTAAAATCCTTCTATTGATTGCAGTCTGGAGAGCAATTAACGGCAGCCTTGTGCTGCTGCTGACCCAGCCCTCGCCGGGGGCGGGAGAACGGGGATGGGAATGGGAACAGGGATGGGAATGGGGCTGGGAACAGGGATGGGGAAGAGGCTGGGAGCGAACCTGACTGAACCCCGAGGTGGGCTGCCTGCTCTGGGTGGCACTGTGACCCCAGGTGCCACCTGAGCTGTCCCCTGTGGTGCCAGGAGCACAGACCTGGCTGTGCCCGTGCTGTAGAGCTGGCTGCTGTGGGTGGCATTGTGTCCCCAGCTGTCCCCTGAGCTGTCCCCTGTGATGCCAGGAGCTGTCCCCTGTGGTGCCAGGGCACAGACCTGGCTGTGCCCATGCTGCAGAGCTGGCTGCTGTGGGTGGCACTGTGTCCCCAGGTGCCACCTGAGCTGTTCCCCTGTGATGCCAGGAGCTGTCCCCTGTGATTGCAGGAGCTGTCCCCTGTGGTGCCAGGGGCACAGACCTGGCCGTGCTGAGCCTGGAGCTGCTCTCCCTGGCTGGCAGGGCCAGGAGCTTTGCTCTCCGTGGTCCCTCCAGCCCCTCTGGCTTCTCTCCCGGAGCAGCTGGGTGTCAGGAGGAGGAGGAGGGACAGGAATTACAAATGGCTTGTGGCTGGGCTGTGCTGGGGACACCTGTCCTGGGACGATGGATTCCTTTCAGCCCTGCACGCCGGGCCGCAGCTGCTGAAAGGCTCCTAATCCATTTGCAGCCTGCTGGCCCATCATTTATCAGGCAGGCAGACGGAGCCGGCCTGGCAGGGAATGGCTGCTGCCCTTTGTGGCTCTGGCAGCCGCTGACAGGTCATTATTGGGATCGAAGGTGCGGCCCCTGCAGCCACTTGGCACCGATTTGTTCTCATTGTGCGGGCTGCCAGAGCAGGGGAGGGGACACGGACGCAGCAGCATCCTCCCGAGCAGGCACAGGAGCACGGGCAGGAGCCCCTCTGCTCCAGGGAGCTCAGATTTGGGGGGTGCCGAGGGAAGGGTCCGTGCTCAGCTCCAGAAATCCTCCCCAGGGTCGTTCAGTGGTGGGATGCTGGAGACTTAGATTTAAGATTTTAGTCTGTAGTGACACGTGAGTCAAGATGGAGGATTTGGGTGTTGTCTGAGTTCTTCTTCTTCAGGGTTTAGGTGGTTTTCTGTAATTAAAAAACCATTAGAGATGCTGAGGGACGGCAGGGCTGGGAGCAGAGGGGACGCCTGGACACCAGCCCTGACTGACTGAAGGTACCCAGGCTGGCACTGGGAAAGGTCTGCTGAGTGTCCTGAGGGCTCTGGGCTGGAACAAAGCCCTGGCAGGGAGGGTCAGCAGAGAGGAGCAGCCCTGAGCCAGCTCCAGAGGACGGGCAGAGGCAGCAGCCAGCACAGAACCCCAGCAAGGGTCAGGATGGAGGGACCACTGCAGCTCCTCTGCTCCAGCCCCTCTTCCAGAATCCCCTAAAAGCCTCCTGTGGATTGTGGAGAGCTCCAGGCGGGACATCCTGCCCCTGCTGTGTTTGTTCTGCCCGTGGCATGGACTCACCCTGAGGTCTGGAGCTGCTGCTCCCCGTGGCCCCTCTCCTCCAGGAGCGATCCCAGACCCCGGGGAGCTGCTCCTGGGCTCCCTGCAGCTGTGCAGGGGCTGTGGCTGTGACAGCCAGGACTGTCCCCTGCCCAGACTCGGGGGTGCAGCTGCAGGAGCAGCGAGGGGGAGCAGGACATTGGGAAGGGCGATGTGTGGAGATGATTGCAGAGCCTCTGCCTGCTCCCTGCGCAGGCTCTGCTGCTTTAAAGCATCTCACTGGCACTTCCCGTGCAGACCCTGAGCTTTTCCTGCTTCCCTGGGTGTGCTGGAGCCTTTGCAGGGAGCGTGTGAGGTCCTGCTGTGTGGCTCTGCTCCCTTCCCTCAGCCCTGGGGTATTCCCCAGGGAATTGGCTGCTCCTTGGCCTCTCGGCCTCAGCTCCCCACCCTGGTTTTGTTTTATCCGTTTTTCTCTTGCCCATTCCATGTGGAAATGCTGTCCCAGCTGCTGTGGGCAGGAGCAAGGGTTAGATCCATCAAATCCACCAGGGAAAAGCCCCAGGCCCGCAGGACAGATCATTTTATCCTGACAGGCTCCTGGGAGAAAGATTTTTCTCCTGGCAATTCCGTTCTCCGTGCCCTGAGCTCACACCCCTCATCAACTCCTTCTCCTGCCTGAGAACCCGGGATGTTTTCATCCCTAAAAACCTCCTGGTGCTCTCCAGCTCCACACCCCCCACAGCAGCGAGTTCCAGGGGGGAATATTGGTGTTCCCCCACCCTAAAGAGGTGCTTTGTGTGGGATTCTGTGTCCTCCCTTTTCCCCCACAGCAGGTCCGAGTTACCGGAGCTGTTCCCTCTCTCCATTTCCATTCCCTGCTCCTCCCTGGCTCCCGTTGGGAATTCTCTGAGTGCTCTGTCAGGCTGCAGGGCCGGGGGGCTGCCCCAGCCCCTGGGGGCTGTCACCTCCGTGTGACAGGGGTGACACCCCCCCTGTGACAGGGGTGACGCCCCCCCTATGACAGGGACAACACCCCCAATGTGACAGAGATGGCACCCTCCGTGTGACAGGGCTGGACCCCTCCGTGACAGGGACAACACCCCCAATGTGACAGAGATGGCACCCTCCGTGTGACAGGGCTGGACCCCTCGGTGTGACAGAGATGGCACCCTCGGTGTGACAGGGGTGGCACCTCCCGGGTGACAGGGGTGGCACCGCAGCCACTGTTGCGTTTCAGGGAAGTGACAACGGCTCCATCCCATCAGGGCTGGCAGGGACAGGGCAGGGACAGGGCAGGGACAGGGCAGGGACAGGGCAGGGACAGCAGGGCCAGGATGGGGACAGCAGGGCCAGGATGGGGACAGGACGGGGACAGCAGAGCCAGGATGGGGACAGCGGGGACAGGATGGGGACAGGGCAGGGACAGCAGAGCCAGGATGGGGACAGGGCAGGGACAGCAGGGCCAGGATGGGGACAGCAGGGACAGCAGGGCCAGGACAGGGACAACAGAGCCAGGATGGGGACAGCAGGGACAGGATGGGGACAGGACAGGGACAGCAGAGCCAGGATGGGGACAGCAGAGCCAGGATGGGGACAGGGCAGGGACAGCAGAGCCAGGATGGGGACAGCAGAGCCAGGACAGAGCCAGGACAGAGCCAGCCCCATGCCGGGGCCGTTCCAGGCCGGGCAGGGTGGAGGGGCAGCCCGGGGAGGGAAGGAGCAGCAGCTCCCGGCGGTTCCCGTTGTCATTCCGAGCACGTTCCCGGAGCGGGGCTGCCGCAGGAGCCCACAGGGCAGGCAGAGTTTTCCTCTTTGTGGTGTGTGTGTGTGTGCACAAACTCCTCCAGGCTTTGCTGCTCTCCCCTTCCCTCCCCCTCTGCTTCCCCCGCAGCTGAAGAACATTAAACACATGAAATGCATTAGCTCGGATTTTTCCTTCCCCCCTTGCCCCCCTTCCCCAGCCGGGGACCTCCAGGAGGAAGAGGCCTGTGAATTGACCCTGCCCAACGCTTTAATTGACAGGTCATTAAAGATGAATGTGTGGCTAGAGAAAAATATTCAGATTGCGAGGCCGCTTGTTGTCCGTGTGGGATTTTAATGATTTATGTTCCTTTCTCCTCCCCTCCTTTCCCACTCTCCCCTGGCTCCAAACAATCCAGGCACCATGGGAGGTCTGTTCCTGGACGGGGAGGAGAGCCCAGCGCTGGAAGACATCAGCAAATGGACAGTGGAGGACGTTTGCAGCTTCGTGTCCAACTTGTCTGGCTGCACTGAGTACACTCAGGTAAAGCCACGGCCCAGCGTGTGCTGGGGGAACATCCACCATTCCCTGGGAGCCCCATCCCTCCCTGCTGGAAGCTCCATCCCGGAGCCCTGATGAGCTTCTCTGCCTTTATCTCCTCGTGGGCTGCTGAACTTGCTGCCAGCCGAGGTGTGGCATGAGTCCGGGGCAGAAATAAGGAGGGGATGGGGTGAGGACTGAGCCTGAGCTCAGGTAGAACAGGCTTGGTTAAACCCAGCCTGGCTCTGGAGCAGACAGCTCCAGAGGGCGGCTGAGGGGCAGCAGTGTTTGTTCTGGAGGTGTGGGGCAGGGAGCCTTCCCCAGGGGCACTGCCCGGGGGTTTAGGATGTGCCTGGGAGGGGATCAGGCTCTGATCGAGGTGAGATCTGGGTAAAAGGAGGTGGATTCTGGGTGTTTATGTCTCTGTGTGTACAGGGGAGTGCAGGAGCTGCGTTTAGTGAGGATGAGGATGGTCCAGGACTGTGACGTGTGAACTGATGGAGAGCTCAGGAAAAAGGCTCTAAACCCCAAATCCCAGCTCCTCCCATTCCCACCCTGCAGCGTTTGCATTCCTGCCCTGGGGAATGACCACTGCCATTGCTTGGGAGCTCCTGGGAGCAGGAACCAGCAGTGGGGCTGCTGCTCCCTTCCCAGAGCATCCCAGGCAGCCCCTGGCCCTGCTCAGTCCTGTGGGGCTTTAGGGGATCAGGGTTCTGGAACAGGGGGGGTTTAATGGGGTTTTTTTACTGTGTGAAAATGCCAGAGCTCCAAGGCTCTGCCTGTTCCCTGCTCCAAACCCGCAGCTGCCAGGGAGGTCTGGCACTGCTCAGCTCCCTGCTCCTGCCAGGAAAGGGCCTGCAAAATTCCCTGGAACGCTGATTCCAGAACAGGAAAGGGCCTGCAAAATTCCCTGGAACGCTGATTCCAGAACAGGAAAGGGCCTGCAAAATTCCCTGCAATGCTGATTCCAGAACCAAGAGAGCCCTGTGGAATTCCCTGGAATGCTGATTCCAGAACCAGGAGAGCCCTGTGGAATTCCCTGGAATGCTGATTCCAGAACCAGGAGAGCCCTGTGGAATTCTCTGGAATGCTGATTCCAGAACCAGGAGAGCCCTGTGGAATTCCCTGGAATGCTGATTCCAGAACCAGGAGAGCCCTGTGGAATTCCCTGGCATGCCCTGCATCCAGAACCACGGCTCAGGCAAACCAGGGAACTTCAGCACAACTAAAACTGGCCCCAGCCTGGCCAGGATTCAGCTTTGTGTCTGCACCAGAGCTGGGGGACACCCCAGGGGATGCTTTTCCCAGGCTGAGGATTTTTGTGGAGCGTTTCAGGGAGGGTTTTGGCTCCTGGCCCTGCTGGCTGCAGAGGAGGGGGAAGGAACGGGTGCAGTGAGTTGTGCAGCTCCTGCTGCAGCCCTGGGAAATAAAAATAAACCCCCCTGTCCAAAGGGATGGCTCCAGGCTGTGGGTGCAGGACTGGGAACAGCCCTGGTGGGGAAATGCGGGCTGAGGGTTTGGGAGTTCAGCTTTTCCAGGGCAGCACAGGTGGCCCAGGTGTGTCACTGAGCCCTGGGCGTGTCCCCTCAGGTATTCCGGGAGCAGGCCATCGACGGGGAGACCCTGCCCCTCCTGACAGAGGAGCACCTGCTGAACAACATGGGCCTCAAGCTGGGACCCGCCCTGAAGATCAGGTCACAGGTAGGAAAATCTCCTCCCCCAGAACAAGTGTCACCATTTTAAAGCTGTCCCTGGGGCTGTCCACAAACGTGGTTTATCAAATATCATTTACTGAGCAGTAATGTCATTGAAATTGTTTTGAGAACAGCTTGGTCTGTCCTTGAAAATGTTCCACAGCCTCACCTGAAACCTGTCCCAGGGGTTTGAGGGGGAAATCCTCACCTGAAACCTGTCCCAGGGGTTTGAGGGAGAAGCCCCTGACAGAATTCAGTGCCCAGGGACAGGAATAACCAGTCCAGGCTGAGTGCTGGTTGGGAATAACAGGGATACAGTGGGAAGCTTTTAACACGAGCTGGTTCCAGCCTCAGCAGCTCCATTCCTCTTGCCCAGAACATCTCTGTGGATTCTTTCCCCACTGAGTGCTTGGGAAAAAAAATCTCTCCTGACACATTTAAAGGCTGTGTCCCCTGGGGAATTGTGTCCTGGCTCTGGCTGTCCCTGCACATCCCTGGGCCCAGGGACAGCCCCAGCCCAAACCCACGCTGTTTGTGCTGGAACAATAAGAGCAATTTTAGTGCTTTCCCTGCAGCCCTCCCTGTTTATGAGGGGGCTCATAAAAAAGGTTCTGTGGGCAATTGTTCCCCGTGGGTCAATTCAGGAGGAAATAAAACTCTTTATGTTCCTTAAAAAACAAGAGAGCCCTGAGCAGCCCAGGGATGGGGCTTGGGGTAGGGGGAATTGGAGATAGGGGCTGGAACTTGAGAAATTCCTGCGATTTAATCGAGAGTGTTTAAAGTTGTGTACGGAGGCAGGGCTGGGGGTTGGCTGGGGGTGGGAGCAGAGCCTGATGCTGCTCCCTGAATAATGTCCCACTTGTCTGGGTCCAGCAGCAGCCCCTGGTTTTGTTTAAGCTCAAATGGGAAGCAGCTGTGGAGGTGCTGGGAGGCAGGAGCTGCTGCAGGAGAGCTTCAGGCTCCTTCCAGCAGCAGTTTTATTTTTCCCCTCCCTGCCTTGGCCTTTTTTTGGGAGCAGTTCCCTGGCACACTTCTTCTTGCTGTCCCTCTGCTCTGACCAATGGGAGTGAAGAGGTTTTGCCTTTTCAGTCGAATTGGTCTGTGTAGAAGAGTATAAAACAGTATAAACCAGTGTAGCCCTGGTTCCATGCCTGAGATATTCTGGTTTTCTGGAATTCCTTTCCCAGGGAATTTTCTGTGAACAGGAGGAATGTTTTTATAACTGTGCCTTTGTTATTTATTCTTTTTTTTAGGGAGGGACTTGATGTCCCTCTCTCTGACCAATGGGAGGTGAAGAGGTTTTGCCTTTTCAATTGAATTGGTCTGTATAGAAGAGTATAAAGGGGATATAATAGTATAAAATAGTCAAAAGGGATATAATAGTATAAAATAGTATAAAATAGTATAAACCAGTGTAGCCCTGGTTCTGCTCCTGAGGAGTTTTGGGTTTCTGGAATTCCTTCCCCAGGGAATTTCCTGTGAGCAGGAGGAATGTTTCTGTAGCTGTCACTTTGTTCTCCATCCCTTTCCCCAGGAGGGACTTCTCCTTGGTGTCCCTCTGCTCTGAGCAATGGCAGTGAAGAGCTTTTGCCTTTGTGTCACCCATGGGATTGGTCTGTGTGAAACGATACAAAAGGGAGACACAGCCCAAAAACCCAGAGGAGTCATTTTTTTATCTTTTTCACCCTCGCAGCCCGTACCTCCGCGGTGTAAAAACAGCATCACTGGGGGATTATTTTGCTGTCTCTCCTGCGTTCCCCCATGCCGCCCCTGATGTCGTGTTTCTCCCTGTGTCCTGCAGGTGGCCAGGAGGCTGGGCAGGGTGCTGTGCATGGCCGGGTTCCCGGTGGCGCTGCCGCTGCTGCGGCCGGCCGAGCGGGAGGCGGCGGCGCCGGGGGAGCTGGGCCCGGGGCCCGCGGGCAGCAGCGGAGGGGCCTCGCCCCTGGTGGGCACCGTGCAGCCCTGCAGAGCCTCCCCCAAACAGGAGAACGGCAGCGCTGCTTCCCTGCTCAGCGACACCACCAAACCCCCGTCCTAACTCGGGCAGAGCCCAGGGAACGCCCGGGAGCCTCTCCTCTCAACGCGGGAAGGAAGGATTTTTATTTTCTTCTTTATTTTTTTTTAATTTTTTTTTTTTTTTTAATTTGGGGAAAATGAAAAAGGAAAAACCCCACGGAGAAGATTTCTGAACTGTCAAAAAAAAATTTAAAAGTTTCAAGGGAAGGAAGGAAAATGATCCAAAGATGTCGTCGTGGGATGACGGCAGGGGAAGGGAAGGATGCTGGAGGATGGAGGCAGCATTCCTGTTCCCTTCCACCCTCCTGGGTGGAGATGGAGAGCCCTGCACTGGGATCATGGACAGGCTGCTCTTGGCCTGCAGGAACTCCGGGCTGTGACTCCACAGGGAAGGGAAAAGGGCTCTGCTCCTCCCAACGGTACTTCGAGCAAAAAAACACAAACCAAGAAACCAAGAAACCCATCCACGCCCAGCCCAGCCACCTTCCAGCCCTCTCCTCCTCCTCCTCCTCCTCCTCCCTGGAACCTGGGCTCAGCTCCTCATTCAGGTGTTCTATGCATCTCTAGCGACTTTGAAAACAATACCAAAGACAGACAAAAAAGAAAAAAAAAAAAAAAAAAGCATAAAAACACAAACCAAAAAAACAAAAAAAAAAAAAAAAAAAAAGGACAAAAAGCCCCCTAAAAAAGGCACGTTCCCGTCCATGTTTACTTGGTGCAGATGGTACAGAGCCCTGCTCTGGGGGGATTTCCAGCAGCAGTGATGCTCTGGGGGAGGAGGGGGCTCAGCCTGGCTGCCCCCACACTCCTTCCTGCAGCTGGGGCAGGGCCGGGGTGGATTTATTCCTTTGGGTTGGTCTGGGTGGGGTTGAAGCCTTGTTCCAGAGGTGGATGTATTGCACACTCTGGCTGCTGTGGAGCACCAGAGCCTTGGCACAGGCTGAAAACAAAGGGGCAGAGTTTTTACTACTGTGAATGAGCTGGGAACTGCTGGGGGTGACCTCCTGTGACTTGTACAGTCGTGAGCAACAATCACATGTGGTACTTTTCTCTCTCTCTCTTCCCCCAATCCCTTTTTTTTTTGGGTTTTTTTGTTTAAACGTTGCACGTGCTGCCGTTTTTTCTTACAGAATAGCTTTGGTGGTACTTTAGCTTCTTTATATTGTAAAAAAAAAAAAAAAGGAAAAAAAACCAAACCTCATTATCCATCACGTCACGATAAAAAAAATGCTTTCCAGCAATCAATTTAAATAAAAAAAGAAAAACACTTAATTTACAAATGGTACCTGGCTTTACACCCAAGCAGTCTGTGTCCTTCCTTTCCTGTTCCTGCCTGGAATAAATCCCAGGCTGCTTCCCAGCTGGCAGAAGGCAGCCAGCACCTCGCCCAGCCACGACAGAGCCAGGAGAAAAAGGGAATTCCTTTCTCTTTGGGAAGAACAGGTAAGTTAAATCTTGTACAGAGTGAAAAATCTTCTCTTTAGAGTTCAGGTGGTGCAGTTCTCACCTGGACACTGTTTCCCACATGATCAGTTTTGCCTTTTTTTATTCCTTCATGCCAGCACAACGTCCCCAGCCCAAGAAACTTTAATTTAAAAGTTTCCTTCTGCAGCACTGTTGGAGCCAGCTTGAACTGATCAAGGCTTCCATGGGAGCTACAACGCTCTGGAAGAGTCTGTGGAATCCTCAAGGGTTTTTTGGGTGCCAGGGAGGGTTTGGTGAGCTAAATCTGGGGGGGTTGGTGGAGCAGAGAGGAGAAACCTTGGACAAAATCCTCGTCCTTCCCTTGCTCAGCTCACTGAGCAGGAGCTGGAAGTGAACCCTGTGCTATTGAAAGCAGATTTTAATGAGGGGCTTTAATTCCCTCTGCTGAGGAGTTTTTACTGGCCTCCACTCGGCCACGGTTTTATTGGTACCAAAAAACAGAACCGGTAGGAAAAAAAAAAAGCTGGAAAAGTCCAAGCTGAGTTGAAAAGCCGTGGGTTGTGTCACCTGAGGCTGGTCCCACCTGTGCTGCAGGTGCTGCTGCAGGCCGGGAGAGGGGCTGGGGCTGCTCAGTCCTCGTCAGAAAACTGCAGGTCCTGCACCACGTCGTCCCCGCCCTGTGCCAGCTGCTGCAGGTCGGATGGGGACAGCCCCTGAGGGCGGCGGCTCCTCCTGTGCCGGGAATTCCCGGCTCCTTCCTCTGCTGGGGCAAGGCAGAGGTGTCAATTAACCACCCTGCAGCTCATTAACGCCTCCCCGAGAGCGCTGCGGGGCTGGGCACGGCAGCCAGAGCTGCCCCGCCTGTGGGTGAGGCTGGGAGGGAAATTTGGGGACGTGGGGACAGGCAGCGATGCCAGCAGGGTGTGGCCACTGCAGGGAGCTCAGGGAGGGCAGGGCTTGGGCAGGGCTTGGGCAGCTCTCTAGCAAGGAGAGGGTTAACCCCGTGTCACCTGCAGAGTGTCACCTGTACCCCAGGCAGGTGAAAGGTGAGTACACCCTGGCAGTGTCACCTGCAGTGTCCCTGTGCCCCAGGCAGGGCTCCGATGAAAGGTGAGTACACCCTGGCAGTGTCACCTGCAGTGTCACCTGCAGATTGTCACCTGCAGTGTCCCTGTGCCCCAGGCAGGTGAAAGGTGAGTACACCCTGGCAGTGCCACCTGCAGAGTGTCACCTGCAGTGTGTCCCCTGTGCCCCAGGCAGGGCTCCCTGTCCCTGCTGGGCTGCAGCAGGCCCCCGAGATGATATCAAAGGGGCTGAGGGGCTGTGAGGGGCTGGGAACACTTTAACCCTTTGCCCTCTGCAGCTCAGAGCTGCCAGCTGTCCCCTGCAGGCTGTGGGGACACCCTCAGCAGCCCCGGGGCTGTCAGGAATTCCTCACTCACCCTCGGACTCGCTGTCCTCTTCCAGTTCTTCCTCATCCTCCTCCACTTCGTAATTTCCTTCCTCGTCGTCGTCCTCGTCCCCAAACTCCTTGCTGCTGGCCTCGGAGCTGTCATCTGAGGCCTGCCTGCCTCTGCCCTGCCCTGCAAAGGTTCAGGGTGTCACTGGAACAGCAGCACAGCTCAGGGGCAGAGAGCTCAGGAGGGGAGGTTCCTCCACATTCCTCACCAGTATCCCCCCCAAAAAGCCACCTCCCTTTGCTCCAGCAGAGGCCCAGCACCTCTCCCTGAGCTGTTCCTCATTCCCAGCTCTCCCCTTCGGCCAGAAATGCAGCTGGATAAACACAGGAGTGCAGCTCCTGGCTCCTTCCTGCTCACAGATTCCCAAAATGGATTGTCTCCCCTCTTCAGCCCTTGCAGAGACCCCAGCCAGGGATTCTTTCCTGCCTGACAAACGTTTCCCATTCCAGGGGGGAGCTCATCCTCGGTGTGCTGGAATTCCCTGCCTCCAGCACTTGTCCTGCTGCCCTGGGATGATTCTGGGGGTGTGATCCTGCTGGAATTCCTGCACCAGGAGCAGGAAATCTCCCCTGGACCCCCAGCACCAAGCAGGGCCTGCAGATTCCCTTCCCTTCCTGCTGCACACACCCAGGACATGCCAAACATTCCAGATGGCAGAGGGAACACCCAGATTTATCCCCAAACTCTGCTGGAGCACTTCCCAGGCAAGGCTGCACAATTTGCTGCGGCCCTCTCGTGGTCACAGCCCAGGTGACATCACCCTCCTGCTCTCCAGGATTATTTTTTTGGTTTGGAACATCAGTCAGGATAAAGGAAATAAAAATCTGAAGTGCAGCAAGGACAGGATCAGAGATCCCTGTGCTGCACGGGGCTCTGTCCAGCCAAGCACCTCCTGGTTTTTGGGATCTGACCTGGTGGGTGACAAAAGGAAGGTGCCCAGGGAAAAGAACCACAGCGCTGAGGCTTTCAAAAGAGCTGGACTGAGAGGGAGAGAAAGATAAAACCACCCCAAACACCTCCAGTGCCACTTCCTCCTGTGCTCTCCCTCCTTAGGAGGGAATGTTCTGAACACAACACATGTCAGCATGAAACCCCCTTAGGGCAGGGCCAAACTGACCTCTGCCACATGGAATTGTGGACTAGGAAAATGGGGCTGTGGACAAGGGAAACTGGGCTGTGGACAGTGGAAATGGGGTTGGGGACAAGGGAAATGGGGTTGGGGACAAGGGAAATGGGGTTGGGAACAAGGGAAATGGGGTTGGGGACAAGGGAAATGGGGTTGGGGACTAGGAAAATGGGGCTGTGGACAAGGGAAATTGGGCTGTGGACAGTGGAAATGGGGTTGTGGACAAGGGAAATGGGATTGGGGACAAGGGAAATGGGGTTGGGGACAGTGGAAATGGGGTTGTGGACAAGGGAAATGGGATTGGGGACAAGGGAAATGGGGTTGGGGACAGTGGAAATGGGGTTGGGGACAAGGGAAATGGGGCTGTGGACAGTGGAAATGGGGTTGGGGACAGTGGAAATGGGGTTGGGGACAAGGGAAATGGGGTTGGGGACAAGGAAAATGGGGTTGGGGACTAGGAAAATGGGATTGTGGACTAGGAAAATGGGATTGTGGACAAGGGAAATGGGATTGGGGACAGTGGAAATGGGGCTGTGGACAGTGGAAATGGGGCTGTGGACAGTGGAAATGGGGTTGGGGACAAGGAAAATAGGATTGTGGACAAGGAGAAGGCAAGCCCAGCCCCAGCCCTGTACCTTTCACAGAGAATCCACCGTTCTCCTCCTCAGAGTCACTGTCCAGCTCAAATAGATCCTTGAATTCCTTCTTATCCTCCTCCTTCCTCTCCTCCTGCTTCCTGCGCTTGATTTCTGGGAAGTTCAAGTCCTCGAGCTGGAAAGAAAACAAACCCCAATCAGTCAGAACTGCCCTGGTTTGTGCTTTTCCAGGGTCAGAGGCTGTGTTTAAAGGCAGGATCTTGGCTTTGGCCTGCCCAGAGCAGCTGGGTCTGTGTGCTGCCAGCCCCAGGCAGGTGAGGGGCTGTTGGGGGTCAGAGACACACACACACACAGAGCTCTGCACATCCATCTGCCCCCCATCAGCTGCTGCAGCTCATGGAACCTCCTCGGCAGGAGAGAGATGCAGGATACAGCCACTGGAGGCTGGCTGTGGGAGCTGGGCAGCGGGAGCCACGCAGGGCAGGCTGGGCTGGGCAGCTCCTGAGCCACGCCCTGGGGCTGGGGGCAGATTTCAGGGGTTTGGGTGCTGATTTCAGGATTTGGGATGCAGATTGCAGGATTTAGGGTGCAGATTTCAGGATTTGAGGTGCAGATTTCAGGATTTGGGGGGCAGGTTTCAGGATTTAGGGTGCAGGTTTTGGGTGCAGATTTCAGGATTTTGGGGTGCAGATTGCAGGATTTGGGGGCAGATTTCAGGATCTGGGGTGCAGATTTTGGGATTTCGGGTGCAGATTTCAGGATTTGGGGTGCAGATTTTGGGATTTCAGGGTGCAGATTTCAGGATTTGGGGTGCTGAGGATGCTCGAGGTCTGTCTGCACACCCCGCCCTGATGGAGATCAATGGGCCAGGAGCCCCCGGAGCAGGCAGCCAATATCAATGCCATTAAGTCCTCTCAATTGACACCACCTCAGTGCTCTTTACACCTCTCCGGAGGGGGATTAGGGGCAGGATTTACTCGCAAGGGCTCGGGCCAGCAGGGCAAAGATAATCAGAATGCAAATGCAATCCCAAGTGCTCCCTGAGCATCAGCTGCCCCTGCCCTGCCTGGCTGCAGGACAGGACCCGAAATCTCCAGTTCTCTGGGCAGGGACACCTTCCAGTGCCCAGAGCTCCTCCAGCCTGGCCTGGGACACTTCCAGGGAGCCTGGGGCAGCCCCAGCACGGGGTGAAAGCATTTCCCATCATTTCCATCTCCATTCCCATCATTTCTGGGCGTTTCTGGCAGCAGGACAGGGCTGTTAGCTGGGATTCTACATCCCCACAGTGCCCAGAGGGAAAAAAATCCCCTTTTCCAAAGGCACTTTTGGATGACCCAAAACCCAAACTGTGGGTTTGGAGAGCCTCAAAATAAACCCCAAACCTGCTGTGGAGTGATCCCAAAGGGCTGAGATTTGCCCTCGGCACAGCCCACAGCCCCTGTGCTCATCACACACAAGCACTAATTAGCTAATTTGGGGGCCAGCCTTTTAATCCCCAGCTAGAGGGGTTCCTATCTGCTGAGTCTCACCAAGCTGATTAGTCTCCATCCCATTAAAAACCATTGGGGAAAAAAAAAGCAAATGGAATGGGCAGAAAGGGTCAGAGCTGTTGTGTAAGGCAAAGCTGCAGCTCCCAGCCAGGCTGGCTTTCTTTTTTTTCCTTTTTTTTTTTCCCTGTTATTACCTTTTTCCCCCCCAATGGCTGCTAATGGGACATGGATTTTCCCAGCCCTAATGGGCCTCATGGTGTTCCCTCTCCTGCTGGGGCTCACAAAGCTGCATCATTAAACCACCAGTCCCCACTGAGCCACACAACAGCCCCATTCACCAGCAGAGCTGCCAGGCAGCCTCTGGGACAGCAAACCCCAAATCTGCCTCTCTGTGCTGAGAGAAACCCCAAATCTGCCTCTGTGCTGAGAGAAACCCCAAATCTGCCTCTCTGTGCTGAGAGAAACCCCAAATCTGCCTCTGTGCTGAGAGAAACCCCAAATCTGCCTCTCTGTGCTGAGAGAAACCCCAGTTCTGCCTCTCTGAACAGAGCAAACCCCAAATCTGCCTCTTTTTGTACAGAGCAAACCCCAAATCTGCCTCTCTGTGCTGAGAGAAACCCCAAATCTGCCTCTCTTTGTACAGAGCAAACCCCACATCTGCCTCACTGAACAGAGCAAACCCCACATCTGCCTCTCTGAACAGAGCAAACCCCAATTCTGCCTCTCTGAACAGAGCAAACCCCAAATCTGCTTCACTGAACAGAGCAAACCCCAAATCTGCCTCTCTGAACAGAGCAAACCCCAAATCTGCCTCTCTGAACAGAGCAAACCTCAAATCTGCTTCTCTGAACAGAGCAAACCCCAATTCTCCCTCTCTGAACAGAGCAAACCCTAAACCTCTCTGTTGAGGAAAAAAAAACCCCAAATCTGCCCCTCTCTGCAGAGAGCTGCTCCTAGAGCAGGGCAATGTCTCACCACAGCAGCAGGGCCAGGAGCTTGGCCCCACTGTGTCCCCCTGTCCCCACGCCCTGTCCCCACTCCCCACGTGTTTTCCCCCTCCCTGTGCTCTGTCCCCTCTGCCCTGGGCAATGCCAGCCCCTGCTGGGCTCTGGGTGATGTCCCTGTCCCTGTCTCTGTCCTGTGCCAGGCTCTGGGACCAGCTCTCCTCCTCCTGTGCCAGGGATGATCCAGCCACTGTGGGGTCTGTCCCAGGCCACTCTGCCTGTATTGGGTGAGACAATTCAGAACCAGAACCAGGATCAGAACCAGGATCAGGATCAAAATCATTATCACCTGGCTGGAAGAGACCTCTGAGATCATCAGTCCAACCCCGCCCTGACACCTCAACTAAACCCTGGCCCTGAGTGCCAACTCCAGTGTTTAAACACACCCAGGGACGGTGACTCCAGCACTCCCCGGACAGACAATTCCAGTGTTTATCACCCTTTCTGTAAAACACTTTGTCCTGATCCAGCCTGAATTCCCCCTGGTGCAGTTTAAGGCTGTGTCCTCTCCTGTCAGTGCTGCCTGGAGAAAGACCAACTCCTCCTGAGCACAGCCACAAACTCTGCAAACCCTGGACCCCGAATCTCCTCCTCTCAGGGAGCTCTAGAGGGTGATAAGGCCACCCCTGAGTCTCCTTTTCTCCCTCAGTGCAGCTCCTGGAGTGGCCACGGAGCATTCCCTGGGCCAGGAGATGTGCCAAGTGACAGCCCTGGCCATCTGTGGGCACACACCAAGTGCCAGCACCACGCTGGGTGTCACCAGGGTGTCACTCTGCTCTCCCCACAAGGCTCAGGCTCAGCATTTGGTACTCACTCTTTCCTTGCCACTGATTTCCAGCTGGATCTCCTTCTCTCTCAGCTTCTTCCACTGAGTGTAATATTTGCTCAGGGGTGTCCCCTCCTCCTTCACCTGCTTCTCCCACTGCTCCTGTGGAGAAAAGGGGACAAATTCAAACGTTTTCCAGGCAGTTTTCCAATGAACACAGGGAGTCAAGGGCACAAGGTGAAGACCCTTTCCCCAGCCACATTTTCCCAGCTCCTGGGCAGAAATTGGCAACCACAGCTCGGAGGTAAAGCAGGATTAAATGAATTTAGGCTCAGTAATTTCAGCAGCTGCTGAGTCAGGAGTGGTGGGACTGAGAAGTCTCCCCAGGCCAAGCAAAGGCTGGCCACTGCAGGGAAAACAGAGCCAAAAGCTGGAGGGGAAAAGTGGAAAATGCAATTCCTGTGATGCCAAAGGCACTGAGGGGCTGCACAAAGGAGAGTCTCTGGGGGTCTGGAGGGTGCTTCAGCTCATGGCAGATCCCCAAAGGATCTCAGCACTGAAATGGGAGCTCCCAGATGCCAATTCCTGCCTGCTGGAAAAGCTCAGAGTCTCAGAGCTATTCCCAGTTTCTGTCCCTGTCCCCGGGCCATGTCCCCAGACTGGATCGGTGTCCCTGTCCCTGTCCCCAGGCTGTGTCCGTGTCCCCAGTCCCTGTCCCTGTCCCCAGTCCCTGTCCCTGGGCTGTATCAGTGTCCCCAGGCTGTGTCCGTGTCCCCAGTCCCTGTCCCTGTCCCCAGACTGTGTCCCTGTCCCCGGGCTGTATCAGTGTCCCCGGGCTGTATCAGTGTCCCCTGTCCCTGTCCCTGGGCTGTATCAGTGTCCCCTGTCCCTGTCCCCAGTCCCAGTCCCCGGGCTGTATCAGTGTCCCCAGGCTGTGTCCGTGTCCCCAGTCCGTGTCCCAGTCCCCAGTCCCTGTCCCTGTCCCTGGGCTGTATCAGTGTCCCCAGTCCCTGTCCCTGTCCCAGTCTCACCACAGCCCCAGTGCTGGCCACCCCGAACGCCGCTCGCTGCCGCCGCTGGCCGATGTGGGCAGAGTTCTCCTGCACCTTCTCCAGCAGCTGCCTCATGGGCCTGCAGTAGTTGGCCACCTTGCAGTGCTTCAGGAAGGACTTCAGCTGCCAGGAGGGAGAGGAGAGGGACAATGGGAGCTGTGTGAGTGTTCCCATAAACATCCTGGGGGGAAAAAGCGTCTCCCACGCTCCGAGAGCAACGGCAGCTGGAGCTCATCCCACACTGCCATGGGATTTGTCACCCCGTCAGCCTGGGGGTCCTCATCCCCTGGGCTGCGAGGATGCAAAAGCTGCAGTTTGCCCCAAACCAGCTCAGTTTGCCCCAAAGCAGCTGCAGTTTATCCCAAACCAGTTCAGTTTGCCCCAAACCATCTGCAGGTTGCCCCAAACCATCTGCAGTTTGCCCCAAAGCAGCTGCAGTTTGCCCCAAACCAGCTGCAGCTTGCTCCAAAGCAGCTCTTTAACACTGCTTTGCCCTGGAAAAGATGCATCAGTGCAGGAAAAGCTCTGTGCTCGTGGGGCCTCGGCTGCCACAGCGCCTGAGTGCAGCTACAACTGCCCAGCCAGGTGAAGAGGAGGATTGGGGAGCTGCCTGAGGACCAGGGACAGCAGTGGATCCCCGTGGCTGTCCCGTGGCCAGAAGCACAGCGAAGGCAGCCTGGAATGAGGGGAGTGTCTGGGGGTTAAGGCTGTGGAACATCATTTGGGATTGGGGTGGGAATATCCCATACAGGGGAACGATGGCTGGGACTGAAGGCAGGGTTTGAGAAGAGATCTAAAACTGTGTGGAGGTGTCTGTGGACTGGGAACGAGGGGCTTTGCCTCAGTGGGGAAACCTGGTGCTGCTCCAGGGTCAGGATGGAGCCAGCAGGGTGAGGTTTGCTCCAGGTGTGCTGCACCAACCCAGCTCCAGCTGGCACCTCTGGAGGCCTCAAATCCACACCAAAAATGACAAAATTAAACTCTCCAGCAGCACCACCCTGCTGTGGTCAAGAACTGAGGCAGCACTGGATGCTCTCTTGGTGACAGGAGGAAGGATGGAGGTGTCCAGGTTGATTCATGACTCGAATCCCAGTGACTCCCCTCCCCAGCTCTCCCCAGCCCCAGGAGTGCTGCCTGAATCCTGCAGGCCAAGCTCTATTTTTTTTTTGCTGGAGCCATAAATAAACACACAAACACCTCCCAGATGTCTGATTTAGAGAAAGAGACCCAACAAGGCAGGAGAAAACCTGGTTAAACCACGGTGGAGCCTTGCCCTCAGTGGGCCCAGGAGATGCTATCAGGAGGGAGATAAAGGGTTTGCAGGCAGCAGATCCATTACTGCCTGCTCCACCCGTGGCTCCCGAGGTTCTGGGGGAAGGAAGGAGATGTCTCCCTGCTGTCCACGCCATGTGGGGAAGTGTTTCTGTTCATCAAGAGGTGGCAGTGGCAGCCAAGCCCCTCTCCCTGCCAGGACTCTGCTCTCTGAGGGGTGTTTGCTGCAGGATTTCCCCATCCAGCAGCTCCAGGGGCTTCCCTTGGCCCTCTCCCTCCTGCACACCCCAGAAAAAAGACAATTCAATGACAGCCAGGCCTTCCCTGCTTCCTCCAAAGCCAAAGAAACCATCAGCACAACAATTCTGCTGCTGCTGAAGCCTGTCCTGCCCTCACCACCTTCCTCCCCCTTTCCTAAAATATTTATTTTTCATAGGTGCTGCATATTTATCTCCACTGAGAGATGCGTTTGTCATTCGATTTATCTCACTTGATCCCCCCAGCTGCAGCCCCAGATCCATTCCATCCGCTGCCACATACATTATCATTTTTCTTCCCTTGCACAAGTGTCACCAGAAATCCTGCAAAAATTCCTGGGCTCTGTCAGTGCAGTCTGGAGCTGTGTGCTCCCTCCTCACACAGCCCCAAAAATCTGCCACAGAAATTAATGAAACCTCACGAGGTCTCAGCCCTGGGTGGAGAGGCAGGGAGGTAAAAGAAGATAAAGGACAGAGAAAGGAAAAAAAAAACACAAGGTCTGTGTGTGCTTTTCCCTGCCCTGCCGAACAGAATGATCAGATTTTTGGAGAATAAAAGCAATCAGAACAGCAGTGTGTGTGTGTGGATGTGGCAGTCAGCCCTCACATCCCAGCCCTGTCATTACTGGTGTTGCTCCTGTCCCGCTGCCAGCCTGCAACACACCACGGGTTCCTCCCAGCAGAGACACCACAGAGCAAAACCCCAAAACCACAGCTCCTCTTACTGGAAGTGATGCAGGGGAAGCCAAAGCCAGCCCTGTGCCCTGCTCCCAGCAGGGAACACTTCACTGGGGGACACGGGGAGCAGCAGCAGGCGTGGTGCTGCTGAGGAGGCAGCACCTCCTGCCCTCCTGGCTGGCTGCAAACTGAGCCTGGCTCCTGCCAGCTCCTGCCTCAGCGCCAGCTCTTCCCCTCCAGCCTCCTCCTCCTGCTCCCTGCTGCCTGCCAGGGGGAAGGGGCTCTTCCCTCTGAGCCCCTGCAGGCAGTGACCACCACGGGGTCAGCCCTGGGCCAGCAGCAGCAGCAGCAGCAGCAGCAGCTTTGAAGTGTCTCCCATCCCCACTGGCTCTCTCCTTCCTCTCCTTTCATCTGCCGCCTGCTTCCTGCCTTCCAGGCAGAGAAATTTGGGAAGCTGAGCCTGGAAAGCTCAGCCCTGGAGCTGCTGACCAGAGCAGGAGGAGGAGGAGGAGGAGGAGGAGGAGGGACGCAGCCCCTGCCAGCTGGAACAGCCCTGTCACGGCGCTGGGAGAGGCGTGAGCTCAGCAGGGAGGGACAGATGGATCTCCACAGCGGGCTGGAAGAGCTCCAGGAGAAAAGCCTCTCCCCACACGCCTTCCCCAGCTTTTGGGAAGCCAAGGGCAGCCCGGCAGACGCCACGAGGCTGCAGAGGCAGCGGCAGCCAGGCAGGAACCCGAGAGCAGCAATCCCTGCAGGATTCCAGGCTGGGTTGGGAAGGCACGGGGCCGTCAGCAGCTCCTCATTCCAGCCCCACACGGGCTCTGACAGCTGCTGGCTGCCAGCTCAGGGCCCCTGTGCTGCCAAAACGGGGCAGCAGGGCCAGGCACAGGCACAGGAGCTGCTCTGCCTGCACACACACACACACAGAGGCTGGCAGCAGCCCCTGTGCCAGCCTGGGGGACACGGCCAAGAGCCCTGTGCCCGGCAGATGCCAGCCCCTGGCAGGGACACGGAGCTGTGTGCCACCAACAGCCTGGGGGGGCACAGCCAGGGCTGCCCCAGCAGCCAGGGAAACCCCAAAATGTCTGTGGGGCACAGCCAGGGCTGTCCCAGCAGCCAGGGAAACCCCAAAATGTCTGTGGGGCACAGCCAGGGCTGTCCCAGCAGCCAGGGAAACCCCAAAATGTCTGTGGGGCACAGCCAAGGGAACCCCAAAATGTCTGTGGGGCACAGCCAGAGCTCCCCCTAAGCAGCCAGTGAAACCCCAAAATGTCTGTGGGGCACAGCCAGGGTTCCTCCAGCAGCCAGGGCCACCCCAAAATGTCTGTGGGGCACAGCCAGGGTTCCCCTGGCAGCCAAGGAAACCCCAAAATGTCTGTGGGGCACAGCCAGGGTTCCTCCAGCAGCCAAGGAAACCCCAAAATGTCTGTGGGGCACAGCCAGGGTTCCCCTGGCAGCCAAGGACACCCCCAAAATGTCTGTGGGGCACAGCCAGGGCTCCCCAAGCAGCCAGGGCCACCCCAAGGTGTGCAGGGGCTCGTGGCACACACCAGGACAAGCAGAGGTTCGTGTCCCCACAGAGGAGGTGACAGCAGCCACTCCCGAGTTAGAAACAGAGGGCTGGGAATGAGGGGACACATTCCAAAACTGTCACACTGAGCTGCAGCTCCAGGTGAGGGAGCCTGAGAAGGGAGGGGAGACTGGGGAAGGGAAAACTGTGGAAGATTGGGAGGGAGAACTGGGGAGAAAAAGACTGGAAAGGAAGACTGGGGAAGGGAAGATCAGGGAGGAAAGATAGGGAAGATTGGGGAAGGGAAGACTGTGGAAGATTGAGAGGGAAGACTGGGGAGGAAAGACTGGAAAGGAAGATTGGGGAAGGAAGATTGCCATCTTGTGGAGAGCACCTCGGGGAGGCTGAGGACAAGGAAAATCTGGGGCTCAGAGCTCTGCTCCAAGACCCCACAGCAGCTGGGACACCTCTGAATCCCCAAGAACTCACCTGAGCTCACCATGCCAAGCCCATCCCAGAGCAGTTCTGCAGCCTCTGCTCCACTTTGGCCCCAAACAGATGGCAAACTCCAGAGCCACTTTCCCCCTGATTAGATGGGATGCCTCTGTTCCTCCCCAACAACTCCCCAAAACACAAATCAAAATTAAAGTTAAGCAAAGGAAAATGGCTCTCCCCTCATTGTGAGGATTCACTGTTAGCTTACATGACTTTAGCCCACTCTGTGCACACTCATGGCCCCTTACCTGGATGACAGTGGGGAGAACCAGCTCTGGGAAGCCAATGCTGTGGGCTTGGCCATGGAGATATTCCAAAATCAGGTCATAGAGCTGGTCAATGAGTCCATCCTGAGCAGGAGAAACACAGATCAAGGGACTGGGTATGACCTAAACCCTACAGATTTCCTACAGCACCAAAACCTTACAGATTTAAACCCCACAGATTTCCTACAGCACCCAAACCTTACAGATTTAAACCCCACAGATTTCCTACAGCACCTAAACCTTACAGATTTAAACCCCACAGATTTCCTACAGCACCCAAACCTTACAGATTAAAACCCCACAGATTTCCTACAGCATCCAAATCTTACAGATTTAAACCCTAGAGATTTCCTACAGCATCCAAACCTTACAGATTTAAACCCCACAGATTTCCTACAGCACCTAAACCCTGCAGATTTAAACCCTACAGATTTCCTACAGCACCTAAACCCTGCAGATTTAAACCCTACGGATTTCCCAGACTGGGAAAAGTGTCCCCAGCCTTTGGGGACAGGGACACAGAGCACAGTCCTTGTCACAGGGCACTGCTGGAGGTCCCACTCACCCTGAAGGCCTTTTCCTGCAGGTTGGCATTGGAGAGTTTCAGGATCACAGCAAAGTTGATGGGTTTGGAACTCATCCGTCCTGGCTTCTTGTTGAAATCCACTTGTTGGAAAACCTGGAAGAGGAAAAAAAAATATCAAATGAGTGTGAAGGTGACCACAGAACAAATCAACCACCAAAGGACCCAGCCAGGAGCGTGCAGGTGGTGGCAGAGCCAAGAAAACAATCCAAAAACCCCAAATCCTGATCACTGCTCCACAGTTTTCCTCAATATCCCAGCCAGGGATAAGGAGGAGCAAACCCCTGAAGCTCTGGAGACCTGGTGTGAAAGGTGCTGCGGTGTGAGGAGGAAACCAACACAAGCCAGAGCACCAGGAACTGAGGTTTGCTCCTCAGCCCCACTTTCCTCGTGGTCACAGGTTGTACCTCAAAGCTGGGGTGGGTTTTGGAGCTGCCCCTGAAGGGGAGAAGAGTTCCAAAGCAGGGCTAAGTGTTTGCTCACACCAAATCCACTGCTGTCACTGAAATCAGTGTCCCACCTGCTCAAACCAGTGGCTCTGAGGCAGATCCCCACCAGAGGATCCCCCGTGGTGACCGAGGGAGGCTTCAATCCCATTTAAACAAAAACCAAAAGCCACTCACGGGGTGAGACCTGCACATCTGATGGCACCCACAGAGGGGTGAGGAGCACCTCCTGCTCACCCACACCCTGCAGCAGCCCCAGCTCCTCCCTCCCTGCGCCCAAACACCTCCAGACTGCCCCTCCTGAGCGGGAAATAATTCCCTCTGCCCTCTGTGCAGCAGCAGCACATCCATCAGCAGCCCAGCACGGCGGGGAGGCAGCACAGGGGAGCAGGAGGGAGAAGCTGCTCAGGTCACAGCAGTGCCCTCAGGCCACAGAAGCAGGAGACTGTTATTGATTCCTTACATTTTATTTGTCAATCCAGGCTCTCTGGAAAGGAGGGAGGAGCGTGGGGGGCCTTGTGCAAACAAAGAGCCCTCGCCCGGGGAATCGATGCCATAAACCTCGTTATGCACAGTTATTTCTTTGGCCCAAACAGAGCTATTGATCCCCCAGGTCAGACACATTAAAGGCACTGGGGGCTCCCTGGGATCCTCCCAGGACTCCAGGCAGGCAGGGAAGTGCAGCCACAGGCTCTGGAATTTGCCCAGGAGGTGGCAGGGACTTTGGGAAGGGGAGGAAGCGTGGTCCCCTGTCGCTGTAGGACACGAAAGAAAGACTCTGAGTATTTCAGAAGGCAAAGAGCATAGAAAAAAAGGCTTTATTTCCTAATTCTTACTACCTTTTATAAAGTGTTCTGATACAGCCTTAACATAACTGGGGTGAATAGGAATGACACCTCTCCAATTCCATATTTTAAACAAGAGAAACAGCAAAACACCACCTGAAGAAAGATTATTTTGAGAGAGTGGTTTGCTGAGATCGTTTTGAGAAGAAACCCTCTTGCAATACTTTTTCTTAGGGAAAAAGTCAATGGCTGCTAGGCAGGCTAAGAATCTCTCAGGGCCAGAAATACCAGGCCCACAGAGCCCACGCTGAGGGCTGACAGCCAGGCTGAGGAGGCACAGCCTGCCTGATGTCCAGGGATTCCTTGGGGCGGGCTGGGAAGGGGATAATGAGGGGGCACAGGGCCACAGGACGTCACAAGGCAGCAGTGTGGCTGGAGGGAAAACCACTGGCAGACAGAGGAGAGGGCAGGCAGGAAGGAGAAGGGGATTTTTGGCTCTCCCACGTGGGAAGCAGGAAGGGAGTTGGGATCTGCAGCTCCCACTGCCAGAGTGCAAAGCAGCTCTGCCCCACAGCATCAGCCCTCCCTGCCCAAGGCACGGGGGGAATTCCTGTTGCCTTGGAACTCCCTGTGCCCCTGGGAGTGCACAGACACTCCATCTGTGTCCCCTGAGCCAGCAGCAGCCACGGCGCAGCAGGGAAATGCAGAGTGTCAGTCACTCCTTCCACCAGCACAGGAGCCTGGTCCTGCAGAGCCCTGGCCAAAACCTGCCCAGAACAGGTCACAGGCAACACCTGAGGGTGCTCAGGGGCTGGGTGACAACACCTGAGGAGCTCAGTGAGAACACCTGAGGGTGCTCAGGGGCTGGGTGACAACACCTGAGGGTGCTCAGAGGCTGAGTGAGAACACCTGAGGGTGCTCAGAGGCTGAGTGAGAACACCTGAGGAACTCAGTGGGCACACCTGAGGGTGCTCAGGAGCTGGGTAGAACACCTGAGGGTGCTCAGGAGGTGAGTGAGAACACCTGAGGGTGCTCAGTGAGAACACCTGAGGGTGCTCAGGAGGTGAGTGAGAACACCTGAGGGTGACCCTGGCACAGTGGGAACACCTGAGGGTGCTCAGTGAGAACACCTGAGGGTGCTCAGGAGGTGAGTGAGAACACCTGAGGGTGCTCAGGCTGCAGAGTGGCAACACCTGAGGGTGACCCTGGCACAGTGGGAACACCTGAGGGTGCTCAGGTGCTCCTGGAACACCTGTTTGGGGCCTGACACCCAGCTCAGGGCCAAGGTGTCAGAGCCAGACTGCCATGAGAGGGGAAGGCTCTGAGTTTTCTCTCTTACAGCACTAAAAAACAAAAAGAATCCTCCCCCTGAGTGCCACGAGCCCAGAGGGGAGATGCCTCTGTCCCAAAATCTGGCTGGCAGGGTTTCAGACACACAGAGGAGCAAGAGGAAGGAAGCAGGGGATGGCAGAGCCGCCCCAGCCAGGGAGCAGGAGGTTTATAAACATCCCACAGGCTGAGGATGTGGTTTGCAAGGGACTTTTACAACAACCCCAAACCACAACAGCCTCTGCTTCAAGAGAGCTTGGTTAGTCAGGCCTGATTCAGCAGCGTGTGTCCTTCCTCCTCAGTGGCCAGCCTCATGCCGAGCTCAAATCCTCACAGAGATCTTCCAAAATATTTGTTTGGGTTATTTTTTTCCTTTCATTTCCCATTGTCTGCAGTCAGGAACATCTCTGCCTTCTCCAAACAATGACCACAACCAGCAGGATGGAGCTGGGGGGATTCCTGCAGTCAGGAACCACTCTGCCTTCTCCAAACAATGACCACAACCAGCAGGATGGAGCCTGGGCAGTTCCTGAGTCAGGAACAATTCTGCCTTCCCCAAACAATGAGCACAGGCAGCAGGATGGAGCCTGGGGAATTCCTGCAGTCAGGAACATCTCTGCCTCCTCCAAACAGTGACCACAACCAGCAGGATGGGAACTTGGGCAGTTCCTGCAGCCAGGAAGCACTCTGCCTTCCCCAAACAATGGGCACAACCAGAAGGATGGAGCCTGGGCAGTTCCTGAGTCAGGAACATCTCTGCATTCTCCAAACAATGGCCACAACCAGCAGGATGGGAACTTGGGGAATTCCTGCAGTCAGGAACATCTCTGCCTCCTCCAAACAGTGACCACAACCAGAAGGATGCAGCCTGGGCAGTTCCTGCAGTCAGGAACATCTCTGCCTTCTCCAAACAATGACCACAACCAGCAGGATGCAGCCTGGGCAGTTCCTGCAGCCAGCTGCAGCTCTGAGTTCCCCTGGGCCCACCCCAGCTGCAGCAGTCCAGCCCCTGGAGATGCATTTCTGCACCCAGCTGATTTCACACAAGTCCAATCCTATTTTCCCCCCAGCTCTGGGGCTTTTGCCAGGGATTTTGGGAGCAAAGGGGAATCCCTGGGAGCTGCTGGTGGGGGCTCAGGAGGGACAGACCCACCTCGAGGATGAAGGGCAGCACGGGGATGAAGGTCCTGGTGCTCTGGGACAGCAGGGTCAGGGCACGGATGCAGTGCATGCGCAGGGGGTAGAACCGGGACGTTGGCACCAGCCTGGGCACGGGGGAAAAATCAATTAAAAATGAATAAAAATGAGTAAAAATAAATATAGATAAAAATATAGAAATAAATGAGAAGAAATCGAAATTAAATTAAGTATAAAGAAATAGAAATAAAAGATAAATGAGGATATAAATAAAATTAAATAGAAATAAATAAAATAGAAATAAATATAGGTATAAATATAGGTATAAATACAGGTATAGATATAGGTATAGATATAGGTATAGATAGATATAGGTATAGATACAGGTACAGATATAGGTATAGATATAGGTATAAATATAAATAAATAAAAAACGAATATGAATATAAATATGAAAAAATGAATAAAATCTATACATAAATAAGAATAAATATAAAGAAAATTAAATAAATATAAGTAAAAACAAATACAAAGAAAATGAAAGAAAAATAAATATAAAGAAAATTAAAGAAAATTAAAGAAAATTAAAGAAAAATATATAAAAATTAAATTATTTTAGACCAAATATCTAGAGGAACTGCACCTGCAGCTTTCAGTGATGCAGGAGAACATCTCCTACCCTGCTGAAGAAATCTGCACAGCAACTCGGGCTGCTGGAGCCACCCCATAGCTGGGGATAAAATCCCCACAGGAGGAGGGAGGAAGAGCCCTGACTTTTACCTATATTTTAAATAATTAAGGTAATGAAGATAAGAGTTGAGCCAATTCCCAGTCAGGCTGGGATGGAGCAGAATCATCTCCTCCAGGAGCAGGGAGAAAATGGAGAGCAACCCCAAAACCCCATTTCTGCCCCACTCTCAGCCCCTCGCTCAGTGACCTGAAGTCATGCAAGTCTCCAGCATTAAAATGTTGATGTTTTTAAACCACAGCTCTCAGGTGACAGAGCCAAGCTGATAAATGAACCCTCCCCAAAGGATTTGCTGAGCAATCCAGGAAGAGCCCACGAAATAAAAACGTTTGACCAGGCGCCATAAATCAGCTGCATCCCCCTTGCAAATAGTGAAATAATTATCACTGGGCCCAGTGCAGGAATCAATCTGCTGGGCACCCCCAGCTCTGGCACCTCTGGAGATGACCAAAGCCATTCTCAGGGATTAATTGATGGAGGAATAAAGCTGTTAGGTGTATGGATTTACTGTAAACCAAAGCCATTCGTTTCAGAGGGTTCCACATCCTGGGAATGCCAAACACAGCTGGGAGCAGCTCAGGGAGCTCCTGGTGCCCCCAGAGCGACTCCCTTCACCTCCCTGGGGAGTCCCCAGTGCCTTCCCATCTCTTGGAATGGCTCCTGTCCTTCTCCAGGCTTGGTTTGGTTTGGCACAGCCCTGGTGGCCAGAGGGGACAGGGACATCTCCTCTCTCTGCTCCAGGTCACCTGCTCAGGGACACCCAGGCTGGAATGTCACAGGCATCAAAATCCTCATTTAACCACACAAACACCAGGGAACAGCTTGGTTTTTACAGCCCAGACTGGGAGCAGGGCACAAATCCCAGCAGGTAAAGCCAGGAAAAGTTTATGGGGAAAAAAAGAGGGGTGCAGGAGCAGGAGCTTCTGCTGCTAAAAACAACCAGCAGAGTGGAGAGGGGCCAGCTCAGGGAGGAGGGAGCAGGGCCCAGGGACACCAGGACACTGTGACACTGTCCCTGTGCTGGAGCCAGGCGCCACCTCCCGGCACAGGGGACAGCAGGGACACTCCTGCCACCCACCCCTGGGGACAAACCCCACTGCACACCTGGAGCAGCACAAAGGAAGGGCTGCAGAGGTCACAGTGTCCTGCCCCACGGAGCCACAGCACTCCTGCACCTGCCAAGCTGCCTCCTTTATACATATAATATATAAAAAATACATATTTTGTATATATATATTAGATATATGCATTATACCTTTTATATTTTATATCTATCTGTTATATATAATCTATATATATCTATAGACATATGTTATATATATGTGTGCTTATAGATACATTTATATTTTTATATTTACATACATATTTAGTTATATTTTATATATTTATATTTACATACATATTTATTTATATTTTTACTTATATTTTTATATTTACATTTACATTTATATTTTTGTATTTACATTTATATTTATACATGTTATCTATGTATTCCTCCCAGCCTGGCTCAGGGAGGAATCCAGGTGGGCTCTGATTCTGTTTTCCCAAGGCTGGAACCACAGAATCATGGAATGGTTTGGGTTGGGAGGGAGTTAAAGCTCCTCTAGTGCCAGAGAAACCTTCCACCACCCCAGGGTGCTCCAAGTTCTGTCCTTGGACATTTTCCAAGCCACAGCTTCTCTGGGAAATCTAATCCAGGGCCTCACCACCCTCAGGAGGAGGAATTTTTTCCCTGATATCTCTCATGTGAAGCCACCCTCTCTCTGTTTGAAGCCATTCCCTGTGTCCTGTCCCTCCATCCTTTGGGAAATCCTCTCTCCACCTTTCCTGTAACTCCTTCAGGTCCACAGTGAAATCACCCCAAACTGATCTTTGGGGCTTCCCAAACCTCCAAAGCCTCTCCAGGCAGTGCCAAAGCTGCTAAAAACACTGCTGAGCCTGACCCCACTGCCCTCTCCTGGGCCCCAGACCCCTGACTGATCTGCTGGGAGCTGCTGGATCCATCCCCAGCAGCAGTGGGGGATGCCAGGAGGGATGTTTGCACCCTCTGATCCCATATCCTTGAAATCTGCTTATCTTCAGCACCGCTGGGGAGTTTTTCCAGAGCTGGGTTTTAAAGCTGAGAAATCTGGTTACCAGAGCTAACAGGATTTGGGAGATCACCAGAGATCCCCAAATTCCCTCAATGCTCCTCGTTAACAGGCACCTCAGAGCACAGACATCTCATCCAAACACAAAACTGGCACGAGGAGGGAATTCTCAGCAGACACCCTGAAAACAACAACTGTGTGTCCCACTTCTCCAAATCCCAACAAACAGGCCCTCAAAAAATGCAGCTCCTAAAGGTATTTACAGAGCTGGGGATGAGGATTTTCTGAAGCAGGGCAGATCGTTTTCCTTGCAGTTCCAAGGATCATCTGCCCAGGTTATTCAGGCTGAGACTCTTCTTACACAAAGAGGAAAGAACAACCCACACCATAGCTCTGTCACCACCTCACAGCTGCTCACACACACCTTGGGCTGGAAAAAATTCAATTAAATTTGAGCTCTGAGACCATTTGTGGCTAAATCCAAATCACAGAGCTGTAAAAGGACACAACAAAGCAGAGCAAGAAGAACTGAAGGGTTCTACTCACTTGATACAGCCAATAATGACCTGTGTCAAGGGGTAGATGAGGGGCTCCAAGACCTCACTGGGGTGGATGGTGCTGAGAACTCGACACCAGAAGTACAGGCAGTGGATGTACTGCCAGTTATAGACTGACTGGAAGTTCTCCTGCAGGAAAAGGGGGGAAAAAATAAAATTAAATGAAATGAAAATGTGGTATTTGATAGGTGCTCACCCTGCTTCTTGCTCAGGGAGGATTGACAACACTGGAGCTGCCATCCCCAGGGTACCAGTCACTGCCTGGAGAAAAAAGGGAATAAAAGGAGAAAAAAGGGAATAAAATCAGTCTGGTGTGGCTCAATTGTGGCTCATGGAGAAGGACAAGTCCCCATCCTCACAGCAGGCACTGGGATGTGGCCAAGCACAGGGAAATCCTGCAGCAAACTTTTGGGAGAGACATCACCCAGGACAGCTTCATTTTTTTTTTGGTAGCTGCAGGGTGGAAGTGGCAGCAGCAGAGCAAAGCTGCAGCTCTGGTTACCAGCAAAAGCCCTGCAGGAGGCCAGCAGTGACATGTTATATATATAATTTTTACTTTTTTAATAGATATTTTTATATTTTATATATATATATGTATTTGACAGCAGGGACAGGGACCCAGCCTGGCTCAGCAGCCTTGCACCAGGCCAAGATGCTGTTCTCAAGACTCTGGGCAGGTGCTGCAGCAGCTTTTTTTTTTTTATTAAATAAAAGATTCTTAATTCTAGATTGACTGAAAGCCCAGCTGGAGCAGGAGTCCCTGAAGGAAACCCTTCCCAAGAAGTTCTGTAGCTGTGCAGGTAGTGCCCAAACCCACAGCAGACTGCACTCACAGGGTGAGTTGTGGGTTTTCCCCCAGATTTCTGAGGCCCAGCTCATCTCTCCATGGAAAATCAGGATGCACAAGCCCAGAGACAGGCACAGAACCCTCGAACTGCAGCCTCTGGGCCAAACCTTGCAGCAGGGAGTTAACCCAAGGCACAGCTGGGCACGGCAGGGCTGTGCCAGCTCTGCCCAGGCCACTGACATGTTCCACAAAGCTCTCCTCAGCTCCTCCTGCACAGGGGCAGACAGGAGCAATCTGCTCTGCTCATCACCACGCCCTGCTCCATCTGAACAGGCTCAGAGCTGGCACTGGGACGTTTTTGGTGGTGCCATTGCCATCTGACCCTGCCCAGCTGTGAAATCAAGTGGATTTAACTCCTCGTCTGGGCCACAACTGAGGGTGTAAGGAGCCAGTGCAATCCAATTAGGGGATCTGCAGCCCAGACTTCATTTATCTCTGCTTATTTATCCCCATGTCTGCCCAGCCAGGAGATTTAGCTTGGGCACTGACCCTGCCCTGTTTGGGGGCAGATGAACAATTTAATCTGTGGGGTCTGTTTTGCTAAACAGAACTAAATCCAGGATTAGCAATCTGACTGAGATTTCCCAGGTCAGACTGAAACCCAGGGCTGCTCCCCAAAGGTCTGAGCAGCTTTGTTGAGTTAAATCCTTTAAACAGGACTTTGCTGGGGAGCTGCAACACCCCGGGGTGGCTCCTTAAGCTGCTTTACCTGCAGCTTTTGGAACAGAGGCTGCAAACAGCAGCCTCAGAGTGTAAAAAGGGTGCCCAAAGTGCAGCACAAACTCCTGTTGAGTAGGGAGAGAAAAGCAACTCCCACCCTGCAGGAGGGTTTGGGTTCAGAGGGACCTTAAAGATCATCCATGGGCAGGGAGAGCTTTCCACCACCCCAGGCTGCTCTGAGCTCCATCCAACCCGGCCTTGGAGGGCTGGGGCAGCCACAGCTCCTCTGGGAAACACATTCCAGGGCCTCCTCATCCTCACAGAGGGAAGGATTGTCTCCTGGTATCCAACCTAACCCTCCTGTCAGGGTGAATCCACTCCCTCCCATCCTGCCACTGGAAAACAGCTGGACAGAGACTTTCCCAGAGGTTCCTTTCTGGTCCTGAAAGGCCTCAATTAGCTCACCCCAAAACTTCTGTTTTTTCCTCCCTCCTGGCTGAAATTTTAACAGAGACACCTCCCAGGAGCCCCAACAACGGGTTGGGGTTTAAGAGCTCCCCACAATTCCTCCTCTCCACACATTTCCTCCTAGGAGAAGGGAGACTAAAACCTCCTTCCCCAGCCAGGAGGGCTGCCCACCCCAAAACTTCCATTTTTTCCTCCTTCCTGTTCAGAATTTTAGCACAGACACCTCCCAGGAGCCCCAAAACTGGGCGAGACACCACCAAAACCTGAAGAGCTCACGGCAATTCCTCCTCAGAGAAGGGAGACTAAAACCTCCTTCCCCACCCAGGAGGGGTGCCCACTCCAAAACTTCCATTTTTTCTTCCTTCCTGGTCACAATTTTAGCACAGACACCTCCCAGGAGCCCCAGTGATGGGTCCCAGGAGCCCCAAAACTGGGCGAGACACCACCAAAGCCTGAAGAGCTCACGGCAATTCCTCCTCTCCACACATTTCCTCTAGGAGAAGGGAGACTAAACCCTCTTTCCCCAGCCAGGAGGGTGCCCACCTTCTTCCTGAGGGTGATGGCACTGCGCAGGTGGATGGCCAGCTGGCGGATGTAGATGAAGGCGTGCTGGTAGGAGCTCTGGGTGTCCAGGGCCAGCATCTCCGTCAGCGTGCGCTGCATGAAGTTGATCATGGGCAGCGCGTTGGGGGAGGTGAACCTGGAGTTCTTCACAAAGGCAATGTACATTTGCTGCCAGGGGGGGAGGAGGAGAAAGAAATCAGCGTGAAAAACAGAGTAAAAAGTGTTATTGGGTCCCTCCTGGGTGTGTCCAAACCAGGGTTGAAATGTTGCTTGTCAGAGAAAGGGAGAATCCAAACCAGGGTTGAAGTGCTGCTTTTACAAGAAAAAGGAAGAATCCAAACCAGGTTTGAGGTGTTGCTTTTGCCAGAAATAGAGAGAATCCAAACCAGGTTTGAGGTGTTGCTTTCACCAGAAAAAGGGAGAATCCAAACCAGGTTTGAAGTGTTGCTTTTGTCAGAAAAAAAAAGGATCCAAACCAGGTTTGAAGTGTTGCTTTTGCCAGAAAAAGGAAGGATCCAAACCAGGTTTGAGGTGTTGCTTTTGCCAGAAAAAGGAAGAATCCAAACCAGGTTTAAGGTGTTGCTTTTGCCAGAAAAAGGAAGGATCCAAACCAGGTTTGAAGTGTTGCTTTTGCCAGAAAAAGGAAGGATCCAAACCAGGTTTGAGGTGTTGCTTTTGTCAGAGAAAGGAAGAATCCAGCCCTGCTCCTCCTCTAGGGGACACAGGAGTGTGTTCAGCTTGCAGCTGTCCCCCAGCAGAGCTTGGCAGCAGGAGGACAAGGCTGCAGGAGGGTCTGAGCTGGGCACAGCTCCCCTGCCCAGGTGCCACTGTGGCAGGAAAACACACCTGGGAACTCAGCTGAAAGGGCAGAGCAGCTCAGGAGGCTGGGAGATGAATACTCACCAGGCACCACAGACCTGCCCTGCCCAGCCTCTGAGCCCCCAGCAGGAAAGGCAGCAGTGGCAACAGGAACCTGACAGAATTTCTGCCCTCTCTGGTTTTCTGGAGGCTGCCAGCATCACCTGCTCACGTGCAGCTCGAGGCTCTGAGGTGTTTACACACAACACGAGGAAGGAAAGGTGCAGATCTCATCATGAGCCAGGCTTACCTTGAGCAGGGGGCTGAGGTAAACCTCCTTCTTGTGCCTGCAGATCTTGTTCAGCACCAGGAAGGCCAGGACTCTGACTGTCTCCTCCCCTGTGCTCCACAGCGTGATGCTTTGCTGGGATAAAACACAGAGGGCAGGTGAGAGAAGGGACAAAGAGCTCCTGGCTGGCCACAGACACGCCTGAACCTCCCTCTTTTCCCTGCAAGAAGGTAACCAGGAGGCAGGTGGCACAGAGGTGGCACAGAGGTGGCACAGAGGTGGCACAATGTCCTGTCAGGCAGCCCTCCTGTCCTCACACTCTCACACAACAGCCAAGGCTGACGTTCCCATGGTCAATAAAGGAACCTGTGCAAAAGCAGCACCTCTAAAAAAAACACACAGCTTTTATTCCTGTGCTTAAACACTCGTTTGAACTCTCCTGAGGCACTCCATCTCCCCCAGGTTCACCTGGTGCCCCCCAAAACCCCTCACCTGCACCAACAAAGTGCACAGCACGGAGAGAGGGCTGGAAAAGCCTTCTCAGAAATGCCTCCCACCCTTCAGCTGAGAGGTGTTCCAGCCTCCCAGAGTCATTTCCAGCATCAGAGGCTTCCCTGCCTCCCCACAGAGCTGCCTGGCAGTTCCCATTCAGCTGCCACCCTGCTGCCCTGGGTGTCTTCCCCCACACCTCCTGTGTTGTTGTTCACACTCAGCAGTTGTGACTGAGCTGAGCCACGGAAATATTCCACCCCCAGCTCCTCGAGTAGAGAGGAGAGAGGCAGCACAGACATTCCCAGGGCCTGGTAGACAATTTTCCTCCATCTGGGGAGGAAGGAAGCAGCTTTTCCCCCAAAAACACCTCCCTGAGGGGGAGCAGCAGCTACAAAACAGAGGCACCCACACGCTCACCTCAGGCTGGCATCACCCCCTGGCACCTGAGGAGAGGCAGGAATCCTCTCAGCACAGCAAGGGAACACCACAGAGCACTGAACTGCCAGGGGATCCAGCCCAAATTCCACCAAAGGTTCAGCTAAAAGGGGAGGGAAAAGCCTTTGAGATGTCCATGGCACATGCCCTTACCTTGAGCAGGGCCCTGCACTGCTTTGGGAAGGACAGGTAATATGGGACTGTGGAGTTCACGTGCTGCAGGACTGCTGCACTCACTGAGGCCTCTGTCAGGCAGGACAGCAGCTGTGGAGAACACAACACCCTCAGTCCACGGGCAGAGCTCATCACCTCTCCCTTCCCCAGCTGCGTTGTGCTGGTTCCTCAGTCGGGAGGGAGCTCACAGAAACCCCAACAGCTGGATCAGGGCAGCAGCAGACACAGGGCAGGTGAAAAGGGCTGAAAATGGCAGCTCAGGATGCTGCACCTGCGTGGCTGATGGCCCCTGAGCTCAGCACAAGGCACCTCCCTCGTGGACACTGCAAAAAAAAATCTCAGTTTGTCTGCAGTGCAGGACACCAAAATGTCACCTCGGTGCAAACCCAGCCCCAGCCTGCACGAGGAAACATCACCTGAGCTGGCTGACAGCACCCCGGGCTCCTGAAACTGCCAGCAACTCCAGTGCTGAGGGGTGGAATTCCCAGGATTTCTGAGGGGGAAGCTGGGATACTCTGGGTATTTGGGTGAACCGTCCCTCAGGGGAAAGGCTTTTACAAAATGTGCAGAACCAAATCTTTGTGTCTTGTCCAGCTCAGCTGACTGCAGGCAAAGCCAAGGTGAGCTCCAGAGAGAGGCTCTGGAAACAGCACAGGCATTTTGTCCACATTTCATTTGCCTCCTCGCCCTCCTCCTTGATCTGCAAAGGTTCTGGGCTTTGCCAAGTCTGCTCACACACCAAAAAGAGGAGGTTTTGTTCAGAAATTGTGCCAGAAAATCCACCGTGGTGAAGGCTGGCACTGAGGGCTCTCAGCAGTGAGCCCAGGAGCTGGGATTGCTCCCAGGGACTGCATTCCCAGCTTTTCCTGGTCTGCAATCCTCTGCTGCTGGAGAGAGGCACCACAGCTCGAAGGGAAAAAAAAAAAAAAAAAAAAAAGAGAAAGCTCTGCTGATCAAATTGCTCTTTCTGCTAAGTCATTGTGCCAGCTGCCAGCTGAGGGACAGCAGCTCTTGGGTTGTCTCTCCTGGTATCCCTTCCCTCAGCTGCTGAAAAATCAGTGTCTCAGTTTTAACACTCCAATTTGGGGATGCTAATGAGGCAATCTCAAGCAAACGAACAAAAAAAAAAATTAACTGGGGGCAGGAATTTCTTTCAGAAACAATCCACAAATTGTCTCTGAAACAGCAGGGATTCTTGGATGGATGGGATGAGACGTTATCACAGTCAGAGGTGCCACATGTGAGGTCACCAACGGAGCATCTCAGTGTTTACCTCAAGTGGAGAGATCACAGCACCAAAAAAAACAAATTAGTGATGCAGAACGCAGGAACACAGACTGCAAACTACTTTAAAGCCTATTAAATATTAATCTGCCAGACAAATTAAAACACAGAGAGCTGCCAGAATGTTAATTCAACCCTTCTTCACTGCCTTATACCCAATCTGATCCAAGCATCCTCCAAATTGGTAACTGGACCAAATAATTCCAAATAATCCCCAAACAACACGGGGAAACAATGAGCACAAATCTCAGAGGGACAAACCCCATCTGCCTCACTCCAAAATACCAAAAACAAAAGGCACAGGCTGAGCCCACAAACAGAAAATGATGGTTTTTCTTACTTGTATGGTACAGCCAAGATAAACTTTGATGTCCAGCCGTAGCTTTCCCCAGAGAGGGCTGCTGGAAGGGAGAACCATTCTGGAAAGGAGCAAGAGGTGGGTTTAGCTTTAAAAAAAAAACCCAAACAAACCAGATTTCAGCAGCAAAATGAGCAGGGAGATCAATTCCTTGCACCAACAACTGTCAGGCACGAGGTGCTGGATGGACTGGGGTGACACTGCGGGGACACAGCAGAAAGGTTGGTCCCTTCCCCTGAAAACCAATTTCCAGAGCCTGAACTGTCCCTTGAGGGCAAGGACAGGCAATTCCAGCCTTTCCTGAAGCCACACACCCTCTGCAAACACCTGGAGTTTGACATTGGAGGGGACACAATGGGGAGGAAGAAAAGAAGAACCCTGTGAGCACCCTCAGGCACGCAGTGTTTGGGAAGGGCTGGGACTCTCCCCCAGGCTCAAAGGCAGCTCTGAAAACCCCCAGCAGCTTTCCTGAAGGTCCCAAACCCCCTGAAGGTCCCAAACCCCTCTGAAGGTCCCAAACCCCTCTGAAGGACTTACTTGAGTTTGTTCTTGGGGGCTTTGGGGAGCAGCAGCTTGTGCAGGTGCTGGAAGAGGTCCCGGATACAGAAGGACACCAGGGCATTGAACACTGGGTAAAACAAACCAGGGAGGCATTTGTAAGGGATTTCCCATGGATTCCTGGTTTTCCCAACAGGAAAAGAGCTCCTGAAGTCTGCAATTTCCATGGCAGAAGTGCTGCATTTCCTTCTGGAAACCCCCAGTTTGCCTTATATCCAAAATTCTTCAATTTAAGATTTCCAGGGGATGCTTCTCCAAGGAAAAACCCACCCCTGGAAGCAAAGATCCCAGAGCAGCACAGCCAGATAAGCTCCTCAGTGAAGTGAAAGGGTGAATTAAGTCCTGCCTGTGCCCATCTCCCCTCTCTCCCACAGCTCAGTTTCCCCCCAGGAGATTTCCCTTCCCTCACCTGCAGTGTCAGTCACCTGGAACTTGCTGGGGTCCCCACCACTGTCACCTTTGGTGGTGGCCACGGCTGCCTTGTAGGCTTGGGTGATCTCATGGAAGAGTTTTGGGGTGAGATTCCTCTGGGGAAAGAAGAAAAGGGGTTGTTGAGGATCTGCTGGGACTCTGCAGCTCCTGACTGGGACAGGAGTGCTGGAATTCACTGGGACTTGGATGGTGGCAAAAAGAGCTCCAGCCTCAGGACAGGGTTAACAAACTCAGTGGCCTTCACCTCCCCTAAAACTGGCTTTTAATTGCTGAGGCTTGAGAAGGAATTAATTAGCTGCAAGTAATTTCCAGTCTGAGCTTCCTTCCCCTCAGCTACTCCATCACTACTGAATATGTGACTAAGAAAGCTCCTGGAGCTGCCAAAAAAATCCAAATTTGATCATTCTGGCCTCCTCTGAGCCACATTCCTGCAGCTCCTCCCTGATATGGAATGGAAGCACTGAAATCGTGCAGCCCAAGAGAGATGACAAAGTCATGCTGAAGGCACAAAGAGCTCAGGGGGGGTTTGGGACATAAATTTTGGGCCAGATTAACACATCCCAAATAATTTTTTCATAGGCAGGGAGGAAAAACTCTCCAGTGCTTTGTGTTCCAACTCCCTGCTCACCTGGGCAGCTTCCTTCCAGCCCTCCACCATCTTCAGGCTCACGTGGATGAAGGAAACTTTCTTCTTTTTGGCTTTTTCTTGCTCTTCGTCTTCATCATCATCATCATCATCATCATCTTCATCACTGGCTTCCTAAAGAAATCAGCAGGAGGGAGTGAGGGAAGGTTTCCCCAACTCCTGCCTGGCCCCAGCTCTTTCCCTGGGCAGCTGCTGAGGAAGGAGGGCAGGCAGGGCTGGTTTATTAAACCCTGTGGAAAGCAGGAATGGTTTAGGTGGGATACTGGGAATAAATTCCTCTCTGTGAGGGTGGGGAGGCCCTGACACAAGGTGCCCTGTGGCAGTTCCATCCCTGGAAATGTCCCAGGCCAGGCTGGACAGGGTTTGGAGCAGCCTGGGACAGTGGAAGGTGTTTGGGGGTGGAATTGGATGAGTTTTAAGGTCCTTTCTGGCCCAAATCACTCAGGGCTGGCCCAGGAGCACAAACACTGCGCAGGGAGTTGAGCTCAGCAGTCCCCAGCAGGTACCTCGAGGGTGTCAGGGGGTCTGTGCACAGCCTCCTCCTCCTCAGAGCTGTCTGAGGCATCAAAATCCAGCAGCCTGCGGTCGTTCTCCTCCAGGAACTTATAGAACTCGGGATCCCTGTCCTTCAGCCTGGAGAGCTGATCCTTGTGCTCAGATGCCTTTCCCTTCTTCCTGCAGGGAGAGAATTCATTGTTTATTCACTGCTCAAAGTCCTGCTGAGGCTGTAAGAAAAAAACCCTTTCGTGAAGGATTAAGAAATCTCGATGGGCAGATACCAGATTGAGCTGGGACAGATGGAAACACCCAGGAAAAACACCTAAAGTTCATTTCTCAGCTCCTCAGGATTTCTGCAGGGATGGGGACAGCACCATCTCCCCGGGCAGCTCCTTCCAAAGCCTGACCACCCTTTTCCATGGAGAAACTCCTCCTGATGTCCAACCTGAGTGCAACCGAGGCCGTTCCCTCTCCTCCTGGAATGGAGCAGAGCCCCACCTGGGGCTGTCCCCTCCTGTCAGGGAGATGTGGAAAGCAAAAAGCTCCTTTTCTCCAGGCTGAGCATCGCCCACCCAGCTCCTTCAGCCTCCCCTCACCTGCCCAGCCGTGCCTGCAGCCCCTGGGCCGCCTTCCCGCTCGGCCGCCGCTGCCTCGCAGCGCCCTTAAGGGCCCGGCCGCCTTCCTCCTCCTCCTCCTCCTCCTCCTCCCAGCCGCCGTCGTGCTCCGAGTCCGAGCCGGCAGCCAGGAACTCGTCCACGCTCAGATCCTCCAGCTTCCTGCGGGGAGAGAAAAGGGAATGTGAGGGGGAAAAGAGAGTGTGAGGGGGGAAATCAGCGTGTGAGGGGGAAAGGAGCGTGTGAAGGAAAATCAGCGTGTGAGGGGGGAATCAGCGTGTGAAGGAAAATCAGCGTGTGAGGGGGGAAAGCAGGCTGTGAGAGAGGAAATCAGCGTGTGAAGGGAAGGCAGGCTGTGAGAGGAAAGCCGCGTGTGAAGGGAAGGCAGGCTGTGGGGAGGGAAATCAGCGTGTGAAGGGAAGGCAGGCTGTGAGGGGAAATCAGCGTGTGAAGGGAAGGCAGGCTGTGAGGGGAAATCAGCGTGTGAAGGGAAGGCAGGCTGTGAGGGGAAAGCCCGTCCCGGCGCGGCGCTCACCTCCTCCCGGGGGCCGCCATGCTGCCTCCTTCACGCGGCCGCCGCTTCCGCTCCCGGCGTGTAGCGCGGCGGAGAGGCCACGCCCACTATTATGCAAATCAGCTCGTTGCCGTGCTTAGCCACGCCCCACAACACCGCTGACCCCGCCTCCCTCCGCGTTGGCCCCGCCTCCTCCCCGCCCCGCCGGCCGATCCATGCGTCCCGGCCGTTCCCGGCCGGAATGGGGAATAGCGCGGCCGGCGGGCTCGGCAGAGGGATTGTCTCCCTTCTCCGCAGTGCAGAGGCCGTGCCTCCAGGGGTCTGTCCCCTCCTGGGCCGCTCACTTCGGGAAGGGCGTTTGGGGTGCCACAGTGTGCCCACTGGAAGGGCATTGAGAGGCTGCAGTGTGTCCCCGGGTAGGACGTTGGGGTGCTGTGTGTCCCCTGGAAGGTCATTGAGAGACTGCAGTGTATCCTCGGGAAGGATACTGGGGTTCAGTGTGTCCCCTAGACGGGCATTGAGGGGCTGCAGTGTGTCCCCGGGTAGGATATTGAGGTGCTATGTGTCCACTGGAAGGATGCTGGGATTTAGTGTGTCCACTGGAAGGGCATTGAGAGGCTGCAGTGTGTCCACTGGAAGGATACTGGGGTCCAGTGTGTCCACTGGAAGGGCATTGAGGGGCTGCAGTGTGTCCCCGGGTAGGATATTGAGGTGCTGTGTGTCCACTGGAAGGACATTCAGAGGCTGCAGTGTGTCCGAGGAAGGGGAGTGAAGCTGGGGAAGGGTCTGCACCACACGTCCTATGAGCAGCGGCCTAAAGGAGCTGAGCCTGGAGAAAAGGAGGCTCAGGGGGGACCTTCTCCCTCTCCACAAAAACCTGACAGGAGGCTGCAGCAAGGCAGTGGCCGGTCTCTTCTTCCACGTAACAAGCGACAGGACACGAGGACAGAGTTTCCAGCTGTGCCAAGGGTAGCTTCTGGTCGGACATCAGGAGGAATTTCTCCATGGAAAGGGTGACCAGGCCTCGGAGAGGGCTGCACAGCGAGGTGCTGGAGTGCCCAAGGAGGTGTAAAGGAACTCCTGGAGGTGTCACTCACTGCTCTGGGCTGTGACAAGGTGGAGATCATTCCCAGCACGGCCTCGATGACCCCAAAACTCTTTTCCTGCCTAAATTATTATTTTGCCACCCCTCAGGCCACGCCCACCAGCATTAACCACGCCCCCAGTATAACCCCGTCCCCTCACCCTTTGTGCGGCGCGCAGCACCCGGGGGCGGGGCGATGAGCACAGACCACGCCCCTTTCTCCCCCGTAGCCCCGCCCCCGGGCTCTGGCCCCGCCCCCGGTGCCGGTACCGGTGCCGGGCCCTCAGCGGGGCCGGTGCCGCTGGGATCGGTGCGCCGGGCCCTCACACGGACACACGTGCGGGGCCGCGCCTCCCGCGCCTCGCCTCTCCGCGGGGTTATTCCGGGTGACGGAGGAAGCCGCAGCCGCGGGGCCGCCCCGGCTCCAGGAGGAGCGGCCGCCGCCGCCGCCGTGCACCTGCCCGCCCCCGGCCCGCCCCGAATCCCCGGCGCGGGGCCCGCGGCAGCGGTGCGGGTGTAGCGGCACAGCCGCAGCATCCCCCCGGCTTGGGCCGTGGCCGCCCCGGAGCCGTGAGTACCGCCGGGGCACGGCCCTGCCGCCCGCACCTCCTCTCCTCTTCTCTTCCTCTCCGGCTGCCTCTTCTTCCTCTCTGCCTCTTCTTCCTCTCTGCCTCTTCTTCCTCCTCTCTCTCCCCTTGTCCCTCTTCCCGGCGGGGCCGGGGCCATCAGACCCGCGGGGGGATAACGGCATGGGGGGACACCGCAGGGGTCACCGGGGATCGGGACACACCGCGGGGGTCACCGGGGATGGGGACACACCGCAGGGGTCACCGGGGATCGGGACACACCGCGGGGGTCACCGGGGATGGGGACACACCGCAGGGGTCACCGGGGATGGGGACACACCGCGGGGGTCACCCGGGATCGGGACACACCGCGGGGGTCACCGGGGATCGGGACACACCGCGGGGGTCACCGGGGGATGCTGGGGGGACCCCCGGAGGAGCTGCCGCTCCATCCCTCCCGGCGCCGCTCCTGCGCATCCCTCCTCAAGAGAACAAGTTTGCTCTCGGGGTACCCCTCAGCACGTCCGGGGGCGACCACCGGCGCCGTTTCCGGAGGTTTTGGCACAACCGGTGTCGTTCCCAAACCTTTGCGGAGGTTTGGAGCAGCCGGTGCCTTTCCCAGCCTCTGTGGCCGTTCTCTCTGCATCATCCCCGGGGCCGGCAGCATCCCTGTGCCCTCCTTCCCTGTCCTCTGCCAAGTCCTGGCGACATCCCGTCGGCAAAGGGAAAAGCCGCAGCTCCGGAGCCCCGGGAGGCGCCGCAGAGCGGGGCTGTCCCTGTCCCTGTCCCTGTCCCTGTCCCTGTCCCTGTCCCTGTCCCTGTCCCTGCCCTCGGTGCTGCACACGGGGGCTCGGTGCTGGCCGTGAAGGGCACGGGGAAGAAGCATCACCTCGGGTTTTCTGCAAACTTGTGAGGGCCCTGGGATGCAGCTTTTTGGGTTTTTGTTTTTTTTTTGGTGGCCTCTGCAGTGGCTGTCAGGGGCCCAGGGCTCTCCTTGAGCCACAGCAGCGCTGCTGGAGCTGGAGCTGGAGCTGGTCCCAGCCTGGGCCAGGCTGGCAGCTGGGCTGCTTCTGCTGCCTGAGCAAACCCTCCTTCCCCGGGGAACAGAGCCCTGGAGCTCGGCAAGGCAGGAGAAGGTGCCTGTCCCTGCCCTGTCCCTGCCCTGTCCCTGCCCTGTCCCTGCCCTGTCCCTGCCCTGTCCCTTCTGTGCCAGCAGTGGCCTTGCCCTGGAGGCTCTGTGTGCAGGATCCCAGCTCTGCTGTGACTTCTGTGCCTGCTGTCCCACAGCATTATCCCCGGGGGGCTCTGCCCTGCTGGAGGTGATCCTGGAGTGATTCAGCAACACGTGGATGTTCCTGGGTGCCTTTTAGCACCGAGATGTGCTGGTCTGTTCCAGGTCTGGTGTTTTGGGGCTCGCTGACCCCTCGGTGTCCAGAGACCTTTTGTGTTTCATCCCAGCAGCCAAAGCAAACCGCTCTTTGCAATCCCTTCCCTCTGCACCCCGAGTTTCTCTCCCCTGACCCGTGAACATCTGCTGGAAACCCTTTTTTTGTTCAGCACAGCAGTGAGTAAGACTCGGGGAGATGTTGGGTGTAGAGATCTGACTTTCCTTCCTGAGCACTGAGTGATTAATGAATCACAGCGAAGAGCAGCTAATTCAGAGCACACCAGGAGCTGGCAGGCAGAACAGGCACCTGCTCTCTTGGCTCTGGAGCCCAGCATCCCAAATGGAGCTGCTCCTGAGCATCTCGGGGGGCTGGGATGGGCCCTGGGGCCTCCTGCCAGCCCAGGTCGGCTCGCTGGGGGTGGCAGGGGGACGTCTTTGTTCTCCAGAGCCTCCTCCAGCCGCTCTCTGCCAGGCACAGACAGCGACCATCTGCCCCTCAGCCAGCCTGGCTCTCTGGAGATGGAGTGAAAATGAAAGCAGGAGTCCTCTGAAGGCTGGGGATCTGCTGGGGATCTACTGAGGAGGCTGGGGAGCCTGGGGATCTGCTGGGGATCTGCTAGAGAGGCTGGGGATCTGCTGGGGAGGATGGGAATCTGCTGGGGAGGCTGCTCTGGGTCCTTGCTTTGCTGCATTTCAGGCTCAGCACCTCCCAAACTGAAGTCCTGGTGCTGCCTGCTGGATGTCCTCAGGAGCTGGAGCCTCCAAATCCTGGAGCAGGCTGGCCTTGGCAGGGCTGAGAGGCTCCATCTGCTCAGCCTGGCCTGCTGCAAACCATCCCCAAAGGATGTGGCTCCTCGGGGACAGCAATTCGAGCTCCTCCAGCTGCAATTCCCAGGGTCTGGGACCTGCTGGCCTTGGCACTGTGCCCCTGAGCTCAAGGCCGTGGTGTCACATGCCCCTCAGTGCTCGGGGATGTGGCCTGTGCTGCTGTCAGCCACAAGATGTGAGGGAATTCTTTTGTTTCCTGGCTCGGAAAGACTTTCCCACTGCTCCACAGGAGTTTGTTCAGAGCAGGGGTGCAGAGCTGCTGTGCTGTGTGTGGGCAGAGAGGGGCTGGGGGAGGCTTTGGGAACCACCCCTGTGGTGCTGAGCCAGGCAGTGCCCACTGGTGACCTCCTGCTCTGCAGAGAAAGCAGAATTACTTCACGTCCTGCCCATCTGTAAAAGATCCCCTGTTTGCAGCCAGCAGATCCTGAGTGGTTTTTTTTCCTGCTCTCCCTGCTGCTGCTGCCTCGTCTCATGGAGTTATCCTTCCCTTTGGAAGCCAAGGGCTGTCTCCTGCTGCGTGTCCCCAAATTCATCGCTGTCCTGTGACACCAGGGCACTGCTGGGCAGTTGGGAAGTGCTTCCTGGCGCTTCATGTGAGGCTCAGAACCTCCCTGGGCAGCACAAAAACACGAAAGCTGAGCCAAAAGGCGTCGTGGTGACCCGCTCTGAGCTGGCCCACTGTCACCTGGAGCCACCAGCAGAGAGAGGAAGGACACAGTCCTTCCCTCTTTGGGCCAAGGATGCTGCAGAGAGGCAGGTCTGGGGGCCAGGAGAGTGGCTGGGAGCACTCCCACGGCCTGAGCTCTCTCCCCTTGGTGCTCACCAGTCTGAAAATCCAGCTGGGGACACAGATTCTGTCCCAGGGCGGAGCAGGAGCTGCGTGTGACGAGGTTTGGCACAGCCCAGGCTGTGACAGAGCCTCCTCTGCCGTGGCTGCTGGGGACACTGGGGAGGGGAATCAGGACATGACCCACATTTCCAGCTGCTGCCAGAGCCACAGGGCTGGTCTTGCACAGATTTTGGTGTGCTTTGGGCTGTGGGAGCTGCAGCCCAGCCCCAGTGCAGCAAAACCTGCACGTTCTGCTGAGCATCCCGAGGCAAGAATGCATCTCCAGCCCTCGGGAATTGAGCAGTCCCAAACCTCCTCCAGCCCCGACCCTCAGCACCCAGAATGACCCAAATATTGCTGCAGATGCCTGGGAATCCCTCAGCCGTGGAGCCCTGCTTGGAGCTGCAAACCACGGGAGACAAAAGCTGAGTTTGGAGGTGTCTGAAGGGAGAGGTGCTGCCTGTGGGAGGGGAGGAGAAGATGAGGGTGTTCTTCATCCCCTCTGAGACGTGATGATGCCCCAGGGCAGCCAGTGCTCCTCCTTCCTCTCACTTTTTTTGGGCTAAGAACAACACAGACCTTCCAAACAGAACAGCAAGGAGGCTTTAATTAGGAGAGTCCTGCAGGCTGATGTGTGCCCCAGAACCCGCTGCTGGCAGTGCAGGGAAGGGCTGGGAGCCTGTGCCCAGCTCGGTGTGCCCTTCTTGCCTGCAGCCAGCTCTGTCTCCGTGTGCCTGGAGCTGGCAAGAGAGTGCAGCTTTTCCCTGTCCTCCCCACCCCCCTTTTGCCGAGGCTCCACATCCTCCCTGGCAGCTTGTCACTTCTCTGCAGATGTCTAGACGGGAGGATTCAGTGCGTGTCAGTTATGCCTAATTCATTAAAAAAAAAAAAAAAAAAAAAAAAGAATAAAAAAAAAGCCCCAACCCTCCTGGGAGCTCGGGGATTCTCAGTCCTGCAGACTCAGCGCTGTCTGCTCTGCCTTGAGGCTCCCTCGCAGCAGATTCATCCCAGGGAGCTGCAGGAGCAGCAGGGGCTCGGTTAGGGGAAGGCAGGGGCACAGGGAAGGCAGGAAAGGATTTTATTTTTAGGGCTGGGCCGTGCTCCTTGTCCCCGCTGCTCACCCCGGCTGTGTGCTGCCGTGTCCCCACCGAGGGGTTCCAGCCCCCCCTGGCACTGCCAGCTCCCCAATTCCTGCGGGCAGGGCTGGTTCCAGCAGGGAACAGCTGCCTGGGTGCCACACTCCCATCCCAAACCCCTGAGCCCCGTGTGGGTGCAAAGCCCAGCCCCGAGGAGCTGAGCTCTCCCTGCCTCTGCCTCCCCGCCAGTGCTGGCTCCTCCAGCCTGAGCACACAATGGAGCTGCTGATGTGAACGGGAGCTGCTGCAGGCTGTCAGGGCCTCTCTGAGCTCCCAGGAGCAGCCACAGCCTCCTCTGCAAAGGGCTCAGAAATAAAAAACACCCCTGAGCGTTTTGGGGTTTTTTTTCTGTGCCGGTGACACTGCTGTGCCACGTCCTGGCAGGGATTTACTCCTGCCTTGGGTTTAGTGCCTGCTTTGCATCTGGGTCCTGGGCAGGCACAGCTGAGTGCTTCCCATCCCCTCTGCTGCTGGGGGAGGTGGGGATGCAATTTATTTTGTGGTTGGCCCTCTGAGAGAAGGAATAATTCAGGATATCCGAGTTCTGAGCAGTAAGGGCAGTGCAGATCTGCTGTAGCTGTGAAAAAAAAAACCAAAACAAACCAGCCTTGGCATTTGATTATGGACAAAAAAAAAAAAAAAATGCTGCTCCACTGTGATCCTCTTCCTCTCCAGGGATCCCCAGGCTTTTGCTCCATCCCAGGGGGAGTTTGGCTGTGCCGTTTGCAGCCCTGGAAGGTCACCACGGTGTCACCTGCTTTGTGCTGCTGTGACACCCTTGGGCTGGAGCCCAGTGCCAGCCAGCCCTTTGTGCCTTCCCCAAAGGCAGCACTGCTGTGGGAGAGGGCAGAGCTGTGCACAAGCAGCTGCTCTTTCCAGGGGAGAGGCGCTCAGGGACGTGGCACAAAGGGATGGGGACACATGGCTTGAAGCTTGGCTGCCTGGCAGGGCCTGAGGGCACAGGGCTGTCCCTTGTCCCCAGCTCCCCTGTCCCCAGCACGGAGCAGCTGCACAGGATGTGTGTCCCTGCTGCCTCCCAGCCCTCCTGCCAGACACAAAATCCCCATCCAGGCTGTCAGCAACAAAAAACCCCCTCATTCTCCAGGGCCTTCCTGGGGGAAAGGGCAGGCTGGGAACTTCTCCCTGGAGGATCCTCTGTTCCCTGTTTAGAGCTCAGCACACTTCTTTTCACTCCCAGCAAAATATGGGCGTTTTTTTTTTGTGCTCAGAGAACAGGCCTCCCTTTGGGCAGGGATCATTTGCATTAATTAACAGAGCTGTTATGCATGGCCACGCTCAGGCGCAGAGAAGCCAAACAAACGCCTGCTTTTTGATTTTTTTGGGGGGGTTTTTTGAGGGTTTTTTTGGTGCCACAACCTCCGAGTTTATTCCGAGGGAGAAGCAGCACATCCGTCCCAGCCCGTGGGGACACGTGCAGTGCTGCTGCCCACAAAAGTGGCCTTGTGCTTCCTTCCCCACCTCTGGAGCTGTGGACACTGCTGCACTGTCTGCCGTGGTGCAGGCATTAGTGTCCCCCCATTAATCACATCCCACAGCCCCCTCGTTTCCCGGGCGTGAAGTTTGAGCCAGGAAATGAGGAACGTTTCGTGCACGAGGGAGCAGCACCGGGGTGTTCCATCCCTCTTCCCATACTGGATTTGTTCTGTTCGAGCAGAAGAGCTCTGATGGGGACAGGTTCTTGTGGGGTGCAGGGGACAGTGACACTGATGGGGACAGGTTCTTGTGGGGTGGAGGGGACAGGGGGACTGATGGGGACAAGTTGTTGTGGGGTGGAGGGGACAGTGACACTGATGGGGACAGGTTCTTGTGGGATGGAGGGGACAGTGGCACTGATGGGGACAGGTTCTTGTGGGGTGGAGGGGACAGTGACAGTGATGGGGACATGTTCTTGGGGGTGGAGGGGACAGTGACACTGAAGGGGACAAGTTCTTGTGGGGTGGAGGGGACAGTGACAGTGATGGGGACATGTTCTTGGGGGTGGAGGGGACAGTGACACTGAAGGGGACAAGTTCTTGTGGGGTGGAGGGGACAGTGGCACTGATGGAGACATGTTCTTGGGGGTGGAGGGGACAGTGACACTGATGGGGACAAGTTCTTGTGGGGTGGAGGGGACAGTGGCACTGAAGGGGACAGTGAGACTTGGGCTGTCCCCAAGGTTTCACCCAGCCCTGTGCCAGGGCTCCGGGAGGGTGACACTGTCCCCTCAGTGAGCAGCTCCTCACCGAGGCTGGAACCAAAAAATCACCCAGCACAGCTGCCTCAGGCTGCCAGGACTGTCCCCTGCTTTGGGGACACCCCTGGAGCACAGTGGCACTGCAGTGGCTGGGGTGGCACCTCCCTCTTTGTCCTGGCTGGGTGACACTGTGGTGGTGTCACTCAGGGTGGGTGGCACAGTCCTGTGCCAGCCCTGGGGACCAGGGACAGAGGGCACTGAGCTCTGCCTGCTGGCCATGGGGGTCACTGCACTGTCACAGTGTCACTTGTCACTCGCCCAGGGCCACATAATTATAATGATAATAATAATAACAATAACAACAACAACAACAATAATGATGGAAACACCTCCTTTGTGGGGTGCAGGCGGCTATGGAATAACCCGGGAATAACGTTGGAATCAATATGACTCCAACGGAAGTTGTTCACTGTTGACATGACGTGATCCTAGGTCTGCTCTCCACGTGGGCACACGTGTTTGGGTTTGACCAAGCTGCTGCTTCTTCCTGAGGCAGGCACACATCCTTCAGGACGTCCACTTGGGCCATCCTCACCTCGTGCCTCCCTTACCCGGGGTTTACATTTTTTGCAGACATTTTCTCAGGCTTTCTCTTCTCGTTTTTGACCCCGTTGTTCTCTCTGTAACCTCGATGGATCCCTGAGAGCTCTGACAACAAAACTGCCAGCAGTTTATGATATTCCTCCCGGCCAGTTTGGCTGGGGCATCAGAAGGGCCTCTTACAGAGATATATCACTGCACTGGGGGCGTCTCCCCCAGCAGATGTGAATTAGGGGCTGGGGATGTCCCGGGGATGCTGCAGCTTCCAAAATGTGGGAGGATGAAGCCACACTCCTGGGGTTTTCCTTGCAGCTGAGGGCACGGTGACACGGTGACACGGTGACACGGAGAGCACCAGCAGGCCCTGCCTGAGCTGTCAGGGCCAGGAGGAATCTCCTATCACCCCGGGGGATGTGAATAGAAAAGGGCATCGCAGGCTTCTCCCCGCTCAGGAAACATGTTTATTCATCTTTTATTCTTTTTTTTTTTTTTCCACCCTCCCCCAGAACTCTGGTACGTGCTACAACTGCTCTTTAAAAAAGGAACAAAAACATTAAAAAAAAGGGAAGAAAGAGGTGGCTGAGCAGGCACAGGATGCTGGGCTGCTATTTTTAGGCTGATGTGGAGGTGTGCTGAGGAGGAGCTGAGGGGATTCTCTCGCCGAGGGGATGCGGGGGCAGCAAAATCCCGTTTTTGATTTCCAGCTGCCTTTTTTCCCTGCTGCTGCTGCCTCCTCCTCCTTCCTCCCGCTGCTCCCTCAGCCCCTCCTCGCCCTCTCCAGCTCTCCCTCGGGTGCTGCTGGCACGGAGGAAGCCAAGAAGGGTTTTTTGGAGCAGCCTGGATGCAAACAGCACCGGGAGGGGAGGGATGGAAAGCTCTGCATGAATAAATGTTCCTTGATCACGCAGGTTTTGTTTTCCTGGAATCACAGAACGGTTTGGGGGTTGGAAGGGACTGTGAAAATCATCTGGTTGCAGTGGCAGGGACACCTTCCACTACCTCAGGGTGCTCTGAGCTCCATCCAGCCTGGCCTGGGACACTTCCAGGGATCCAGGGGGAGCCACAGCTTCTCTGGGAAATCCATTCCAGGGCCTCCCCATCCTCCCAGGGGAGAATTCCTTCCCCATATTGAACCTGAATTTCCCCTTTGTTTGAACCAAGGGGCATTTCCCCAGCAGGGCCTGCTCAGAGGGTCACTGTCAACACAGAGTGTTGGAGCCGTGGTGGCTCCCACAGGGATCAGCCAGGGCTAAAACCTGGATTGATGCCTTCAGTTCCAGCCTTCACGTTTTTCCAGATTCTGCACTGCATTGGGACATAACTCTGAATTTCATATGAAGTGTTAGCAAGTCCTTATCACAGCTCAGTCAGACAAAACAATCCTTTTCCAGCCCCAGGACCAAGGACACCGCTGTAGCTTCAGGCCCAAAAGTGCAAACAAGAGCCAAATTGAGGGGAGCAAACTGGGAGGATGGGACTGGGTCACCTGGAGCTGGAACTGGACAATTAACCCCAATGTGTAAATGGACCAAAGCTTATAGAAGTGTGAAGACTCGTGACTGCTTGTCCATCTTGGGTAGAGCCATGGGCAGGCTCTTGTGCTGCCCAAGGTGTATCCTGTAAAGGCCTTTTAATAAATATAGGATTATTCACACAATCACCAGGCTGGAAAAGATTTCCAAGGTCATTGAGTCCAACCCAGCCCCAACACCTCGACTAAACCCTGGCCCCAAGTGCCACATCCAGTTCTGCTTTAAACACACCCAGGGATGGTAACTCTACCTGGGCAGACATTCCAGTATTTATCACCCTTCCTGGAAAAAGCTTTTTCCTAATATCCAACTTAAATTCCCCTGGTGCAGCCTGAGGCTGTGTCCTGTCCTGTCAGTGCTGCCTGGAGAAAGAGCCCAGCCCCACCTGGGCACAGGCTCCAGGGAGTTGTGGAGAGTGATGGGGTCACCCCTGAGCCTCCTTTTCTCCAGGATAAACACCCCCAGCTCCCTCAGCCCTTCCTCACAGGGTTTGTGTTCCAAGCCCCTCACCAGCCTCAGTGTCCATCCTGAACTGAGATCCCAAACTGGACACAGCACTCAGTGTCCATCCTGAACTGAGATCCCAAACTGGACACAGCACTCAGTGTCCATCCTGAACTGAGATCCCAGAGCTGGACACAGCACTCAGTGTCCATCCTAAACTGAGATCCCAGAGCTGGACACAGCACTCAGTGTCCATCCTGAACTGAGATCCCAGAGCTGGACACAGCACTCAGTGTCCTTCCTAAACTGGACACAGCACTCAGTGTCCATCCTGAACTGAGGGGCCAGTCCAGTAGCAGGTGGCAGGAGCCATCCCAGGGGCACTCAGGGGCCAGAACTGGACACAGCAGTCGAGGTGTGGCCTCACCAGTGCCCAGTCCAGGGGCAGAGTGACCTCCCTGTCCTTCTGGCCACACCATTCCTGATCCAGGCCAGGCACCCTTGTCCTTCTTGCCCACCAGGGCACACTGCTGCCCCATTTAGCCGGCTGTATTCCTTTAACACACCCACACTACCCCTTCACTGTGTCCCAGGCCGTCTCTTTAGACATCAGACTAACCATCTGCGTTTCTCCCCCGTTTTTCCAGAGGCGGTGGGAAGGGGCAATCCCCTTCCCTGCCCAGCGCAGCCATGGAAGGAGCTGTGCAGCTGCTGAACCGCGACGGGCACAGCATCTCGCACAACTCCAAGCGCCACTACCACGACGCCTTCGTCTGCATGAACCGCATGCGACAGCGCGGGCTGCTCTGCGACATCGTCCTGCACGTCGCCACCAAGGAGATCAAGGCCCACAAGGTGGTGCTGGCGTCCTGCAGCCCCTACTTCCACGCCATGTTCACAAGCAAGTAGAGTCCTCTCTTCCCCAGGGGTTCGGGCTGGTCCTGCCCCAGCCCTCCCCTTCTCCAAAAAATCCTTTCCCCGTCCTCTGCTTTGGAAACCGAAGTTCTTTTCCAAATGCTCTGTGCCCTGTTCTCGCCGCCCTGCCCTTTCGTGTGTGATTTCTGGGAGCGAGAGCAGGGATATTCCTCCTTTCACTGCCTTCCCCGATTCCCTTTGCCCCTGTGCAGGATCCTGGTGTCCTCCTCCTGCACAGGATCCTGTCCCCCGGTCCCTAGAGCTGGGCAGGAAACCTTCCAAAAACGAACCACTTGTTCCATACGTGGTTAACTCACCTCCATTTCCCTCCCTTCCCTGATTCCCTTTGCACATGCACAGGATCCTGGTGTCCTCTTCCTGCACAGGATCCTGGTGTTCCCATCCTGCAGACCTGGTCCCCAATCCCTAGAGCTGGGCAGAAAGAAGCTGTTTGTTTCAAAACCAAACCATTTGTTCCATACATGGTTAAATCATCTCCATTTCCCTCCCTTCCCTGATTCCCTTTGCCCATGCACAGGATCCTGGTGTTCCCATCCTGCACAGGATCCTGGTGTCCTCCTCCTGCACAGGATCCTGGTGTCCCCGTCCTGCACAGGATCCTGGTGTTCCCATCCTGCAGACCTGGTCCCCAATCCCTAGAGCTGGGCAGGAAACCTTCCAAAAACAAACCACTTGTTCCATCTATGATTAACTCACCTCCATTTCCCTCCCTTCCCTGATTCCCTTTGCCCACAGCTCCCTGCACAAGGATCCTGGTGCCCTTTCTCCAGTCCTGGCCTCCAATCCCGACAGCTTCTCCTCACTAAGATGTGGGCAGAAAACCTCCCTGGGCTGTGGTGTGGAGGTGCATGCAGCTCATTCCGTGCATGGTTAAATCCTCCATTTCCCTCCCTTCCCTGATTCCCTTGGCCCTCAGCCCCCAGGGCACAGGATCCCTCCTCCAGGGTCCCCACTCCCCTGAGCTGCACAGAAAACCTCCCTGGGCTGGGATGTGGAGGAGGATTCAGCTCGTTCCACGCCTCCTCCTGTGGGGAAGCAGCCCTGCTGAGGGGGGGTTTTGTTGATTTTTGGTGTCCTTTGCCCCAGATGAGATGAGTGAGAGCCGCCAGACCCATGTGACACTGCATGACATCGACCCCCAGGCGCTGGAGCAGCTGGTGCAATATGCCTACACGGCTGAGATCGTGGTGGGAGAGGGGAATGTGCAGGTAGGAGCTTTTCCCCGGAGCTCCCTTTCCCCACAAAGCTGTTCTGTACCACATCCGCCTCCTGGGGACTGCTCTCTCCTTCACTGCCAGCTGTTCCTGTGGATCTGGCCGTGGTCAGGGGGTTTAGCTGCTGCCCTTCCTCAAAGCACTGTGCAGTTCCCAGCTCTGTTGCTGAGCACCTGCCATTCTCCTGGCCCCTGGGGGTGTTACAGGTGTCCTTCCCAGCTGTTCTTTACCTCACAGACCAGGAGTGCTCTGTCCTTTCTGTGCTTCTGTGCCTGGAGGTGCTCACTAAACCTGCTCTGCTCGTCACTCATGGCAGGATGAGGGTGAAAATCGTTCCCCTTTGCCCTGGAAAATTCCTTTTTCCTCCCCATTCTTTTCCACCCTGCCAGACCCTTCTTCCTGCTGCCAGCCTGCTTCAGCTCAATGGTGTGAGGGATGCTTGCTGCAAGTTCCTGCTCAGCCAGCTCGACCCCTCCAACTGCCTGGGCATCCGGGGCTTTGCTGACACCCACTCCTGCAGTGACCTCCTCAAGTCTGCCCACAAGTACGTCCTCCAGCACTTCGTGGAGGTGTCCAAGACAGAAGAGTTCATGTTGCTGCCCCTCAAACAGGTGAGGCCCCGCTGGCAGAGTCTGGGTGCAGCAAAGCTTTTCCTGCTCTGTGTGGGAGCGAAGAGCCCGAGGGGTCTGTGCTGAGGGGATGGGCTTTGGCAGGGGGGTTGTAGCCAGGTTCTGGGCTTTGGCCCCTCTCTCTTCAGGCTGTGGGAAGAGCTTTGTCAGCAGGCTGAATCCCACGGGAAATACGGATGGGAGGGTAGGACAGAGGGTGATTTTGGGCCACGTGAGCTCTGAGCACACTGCCCTGGCTCTGGGAGCACAGCCCAGGCAATAGGTCCTGGCTGCCCTGGGCACGTGGCTGGGATGTTTAAATCAGCTCAGATAATGTTTCTTGCTGGTCATCGTGTGGTGCCAGTGTGGCTCATCTCCCCGGGCAGGAGCAATTCCCAGTCCTTGCTCTGCATCCCCCACCTGTGTGCTCCCTCAGCAGGATCAGACACCTCCCTTCACCCATCCCCGGGCCAGTGGGAGGGTGGCAGTGAGGGGAGGGTCCACATCTCCCCCTGCTGCAGCTCTGCAGCCCTTGGCAGGGGAAAGGACAGCTCTGGGAGCAGCCAGGGCTCCTGGGTCTGTCCCAGGAAATACGGGACGAATGCCAGCAGAGCCATCTCACTGATGCCAGTGATGGGATTTGTCAGGCATTGCAGCAGCCTCGGCCACAGCAGGGGGGTCAGAGATGTCCCCATCAAGCTGCACCTGTTGCTTTTGGGCCACCCAGTTGCTGTTTGGAAGCTCCAGCATCTCCAGGAGGCAGAGCTCTGCCTCTGGCCCTGCTGGAGCCACGGGCTGGGAGCTGGGAATGTCTCCTTCCCTCCCAGTCCAGCCCAAGCAGCACTGCCCTCCCCACCCCGCCCTGCAGGTGCTGGACCTCATTTCCAGCGACAGCCTCAACGTGCCCTCGGAGGAGGAGGTGTACAGGGCTGTGCTCAGCTGGGTCAAACACGACGTGGACAGCAGGAGACAGCACGTGCCCAGGGTGAGAGCGCTGGGAAGGGGCTGAGAGTGGGCTGGGAGTGAGGTGAGGGTGCTGGGAAAAGGGGCCTGGTTCTGCTCACCATCTCCGAGTGCCTGGGCTGGGTGGGCACGTGGCTGGAGGAAGCTGCAGGACAGGGCAGGAACAGCAGGTCCCTGTCCCACCACTTCCAGTCCAGGTTGGAAAGGACCTTAAATCCCATCTCATTCCACCCCCTGCCACGGGCAGGGACACCTTCCACTGCTTCAGGTTACTCCAACCTGGCCTTGAATGCTTCCAGGGATGGGGCAGCCTCAGGACAACCTGTCCAAGGCCTCACCACCCTCTGAGTAAAATGTTTATCCCTGATCTCTTTTAGTTTAACCCTGTCCCCTCATGCCTGTGTCCCAAGGCCTGCTCTTCTGTCCCCCCCATTGCAGGACCCCTCTTGTTAGAGGGTAAAAATGAGCCGAGACACAGAATTCTTGTCAAACACAGCATAAAAAGGCTCCTGGTTTATTCCTCTTCACGGCTTAGTCATCCTAATTCCAACCATTCACTGACACTGGCTGCAGCAGCTCCTGCTGTGGGTTTCCCTTGAAGCCTCTGCCTGCTGGTTATTCCCTGTAAACTCTGACTGCAGGGATTGGTGTGCAGACTGTGACTGCAGGGATTGGTGTGCAGACTCTGAATGCAGGGATTGGTGTGCAGACTCTGAGTGCAGGGATTGGTGTGTAGACTGTGACTGCAGGATTTGACCCAGCTAGACTGTGACTACAGGTATCAGTTTGCAGACTAACTGCAGGCTTTCTCCCAGCCAGACTATGGCTGCTAAACTATGACTGCACGTATCAGTTTGCAGACTCTGACTGCAGGCTTTGACCTAGCTAGTTTATAAGTACAGGTTCCGACAACAAGCGCAAACTGCAGACCCAGACTGACCTCACAGCGCTGAATCTCTCTCACCAGGATCCTTCTTCTTCATGATTCTCTCCTTCACTCTCCTCAAGGTTCCTCCTCCATGATGATCCTCCCCTCCCCAGCTCACCCCCTGTTTTCTCTCACTCACCCTTGTTGGATATGGCTGTTACTCATCAGGGGCCAGGCTGAATTGGTTAATTAACACAGCTGTTAGTTACCAGGGCTCACCTGTAACCCTTCCCCCCCCAGCTCATGAAGTGCGTGCGGCTGCCGCTGCTGAGCCGCGATTTCCTCATGAGCAACGTGGACACGGAGCTGCTGGTGCGGCACCACTCGGAGTGCAAGGACCTGCTCATCGAGGCCCTCAAGTACCACCTGATGCCCGAGCAGAGAGGGGTCCTGGGCAACAGCCGCACGCGGCCGCGGCGCTGCGAGGGGGCCAGCACTGTGCTCTTCGCTGTGGGTAAGGCCCTGCTGCCCCCCGAGCCCCAGAACTCCATCCCAGGGGGTGTTGTTTGGGCTGTGGTTGCTCTGTTGAGTGGTGGTGTTCCTCAGGGGTCTGTGCTCTGATCAGTATTTTAATTGATGGTGTGGGTGAGGGTATTGAGTATTTCATTAGTAAATTCGTGGATGGCACTAAGCTGGGAGCTTGATGTGTTGATGTGTTGGAAGGGAGAAGGGCTCTGCAGAGAGACCTGGAAGGGCTGGATGGATGGGTAGAGTCCAATAGGATGGAGTTTAATATGTGCAAATGCTGAGTCCTGCATTTTAGCCACAAAACCCCCCTGGAGCACTACAGGCTGGGGACAGTGAGGCTGGACAGTGCCCAGGCAGAAAGGGACCTGGGGGTGACAGCAGGCTGAGCATGAGGCAGCAGTGTGCCCTGGTGGCCACGAGGGCCAATGGCACCTGGCCTGGATCAGGAATGGTGTGGCCAGCAGGGAGGTCATTCTTCCCCTGGACTGGGCACTGGTGAGGCTGCACACTGAGTGTGTGTCCAGTTCAGGAAGGACACTGAGTGCTGTGTCCAGTTTAGGATGGACACTGAGTGCTGTGTCCAGCTCTGGGATCTCAGTTTAGGGTGGACACTGAGTGCTGTGTCCAGTTTGGGATCTCAGTTCAGGATGGACACTGAGTGCTGTGTCCAGCTCTGGGATCTCAGTTTAGGATGGACATTGAGGCTGGTGAGGGGCTGGAACACAAACCCTGTGAGGAAGGGCTGAGGGAGCTGGGGGTGTTCATCCTGGAGAAAAGGAGGCTCAGGGGTGACCCCATCACTCTCCACAACTCCCTGGAAGGTGCCTGTGCCCAGGTGGGGCTGAGCTCTTTCTCCAGGCAGCACTGACAGGACAGGACACAGCCTCGAGCTGTGCCAGGGGAATGCAGGTTGGATATTAGGAAAAGGTTTTTTACGGAAAGGGTGATAAAGCACTGGAATAAAGTACTGCCTGGGGAGGTGGTGGAGTCACCATCCCTGGGTGTGTTTAAGGAAAGACACTGGCTGTGGCACTGGGGCCATGGTTTAACTGAGGGGCTGGTGCTGGGATGGACTCCATCATCTTGGAGCTCTCTCCCAACTTGGTGACCGTGTGATTGTGTAATTATGTGACCCTGTGACCATGTGACCATGTGATTGTGTGACCCTGTGACCATGTGACTGTGTGACCATGTGACTCTGTGACCCTGTGACCGTGTGACCGTGTGACCCTGTGACCGTGTGACCCTGTGACCCTGTGACCATGTGACCCTGTGACCATGTGACTGTGTGACCCTGTGACCATGTGACCATGTGACCATGTGACCATGTGACTGTGTGACCCTGTGACCATGTGACCATGTGACCCTGTGCCCGTGTGACCATGTGACCCTGTGACCCTGTGACCCTGTGACCATGTGGCTGTGTGACCGTGTGACCGTGTGACCGTGTGACCCTGTGACCGTGTGACCCTGTGACCGTGTGACCCTGTGACCGTGTGACCGTGTGACCGTGTGACCGTGTGACCCTGTGACCGTGTGACCGTGTGACCGTGTGACCCTGTGACCCTGTGACCGTGTGACCGTGTGACCATGTGACCATGTGACCCTGTGACCGTGTGCCCGTGTGACTGTGTGACCCTGTGACCCTGTGACCGTGTGACCGTGTGACCATGTGACCCTGTGACCATGTGCCCGTGTGACCGTGTGCCCGTGTGGCTCTCTTTGCCCTCCCCGAGCAGGTGGAGGGAGCCTGTTTGCCATCCACGGGGACTGTGAGGCCTATGACACACGCACGGACCGCTGGCACATGGTGGCCTCCATGTCCACGCGCCGCGCCCGCGTCGGCGTCGCCGCCATTGGGAACAAGCTCTACGCCGTGGGCGGGTAAGGGGACACGGGATGGGACAGGGGACAGCCAGGGAGGGTGGCACAGGGCTGGGGGAACATGGGACTGTGACCCCTCCCTGGGGTCAGCACCGTCTGTGGGGCAGCCACGTGTCACTGTCGCCATAGGACACGAAATGAAGGACACGCATGCAGTCAGTGGTTAGGGCAAAAAGAGGGGAGTTTAATTTTTTGATTTTGACTTCTATAGATTTTTGGACAATGACTACGAGTTGGACAATGAGGTTGACCCCTCTCTAACCATACTGGTCAAACTAGAAGTCTAGGACTAGAATTATTATAATTAGGTTCTAGAATTATTAGAACTAGGCTAGAACTAGAATTGTTCCTCCTCAAGAGAGGAACCATAAACAAGGAGAACAGTTTACAAAACATTGCTTTTGTTTACGTGAAAATCTGTGAGAAACTTCACTGCAAAAGGCTGAAAAAGATCAGGGTGACATGTCACAATAGGACACGATGTAAAGGTTGTGACTCCAGTCAGGAGGCAGTAGAAATCAGAATGTAGCCCTGGTTTCATGCTTGAGATGTTTTGGTTTTCTGAAATTCTTTTCCCAGGGAATTTTCTGTGAACTCTTCCTATGTTTACATTTTTTTCCCTAGGAGGGACTTCTCCTTGATGTCCCTCTGCTCTGACCAATGTGAGTGAAGAGATTTGTCTTCTTGTCACCAATCAGATTGGTCTGTGTAGAGTAGTATAAAAGGGAGACACATCCCAAAAAGAAAGGAGTCATTTTCAGCCTTCTGAATCTTGGGATCTGTGTCGTTGTGGTGTCAAACAGCATCATCAGAAGGTTTATTTGCAATTCATTCAGCCCTTTTATAACACGCTGCACTAAAAGTCACGTTATTGGTCCATAAGGCTGACACCTCTGCCATTGGCTCAGGAGCAGAAATAACAAACATCACCTGTTGTCATGGGAAAGGAACATTGTTTACACGAGTTTTTTTGAGGGAAAAAGAAAAAGCTGTTGAGAAGTTTCCTTTGGGAAGAGCTCAGCGATTCTCAAGCTCAGGGAATGTCGGGTCATGCATCATCTCTGGGGCAGCCATGGAACAGTGCTCTGGGGGCTCACTCTGCCTCCTGAGCTGAGGGCATTTCCCTCCCCTTTCTCTTAGAATCCCAGACTGGTTTGGGTCAGAACCCTAAAGCCCATCTCATCCCACCCCCTGCCATCCTCCCACCATCCCAGCTTGCTCCAAACCCCATCCAGCTCGGACATTCCCAGGGATGAGGCAGCCACAGCTTCTCTGAGCAGCCTCTTCTCTCCCTGCAGCTACGATGGGACCTCTGACCTGGCCACGGTGGAGTCCTACGACCCTGTCACCAACTCCTGGCAGCCCGAGGTGTCCATGGGCACCAGGAGGAGCTGCCTGGGCGTGGCAGCCCTCCACGGGCTCCTCTACGCTGCTGGGGGGTACGATGGGGCCTCGTGCCTCAACAGGTAAGGGGCTGCCTTGCTCCAGCCCTCCCTGCTCCTGCATGCTCTGTCCTTGGAGCTCCAGCCCTGCTCCTGCCCCTTCAGGGGAGGATTTGCAGCCCAGCTCCTTCTCCCAGCGCAAAAAATAAAACAAACAACCCACTTTTTAGCCCTCTGCCCCAACAGAACCTGTGTCAGCTCCCTGCTCCGTTTTCCCCTGTCTGTCCCCAGCTCCCTTGGGAGCTGCGTGTCCAAGGGCTGTGACCTGGGCATTTGCAGTGTCCCACCTTTTGTCCCTGTGTCCCCGCCTGCTGCAGTGCGGAGAGGTACGACCCCCTGACGGGCACCTGGACCTCCATCGCTGCCATGAGCACCCGCAGACGCTACGTCCGTGTGGCCACCTTAGGTGGGTGCTGCCTGGGGGGGCTGGGGGTGGTCCTGGGCAGGCTCTGCTGCACTGCTGAGGGGCTCCTGTGGCTGCTCTGCTCCAGTTCCTGCCCCCTCTGCCCCGTCCTGCTGTGCTCCCTGCCTCTGCCCGGCTCTTTTTATTAATTACTGGGATTCATCACACTCCGAGGACGGCTCCTGAGGGGGTCCACAGATTGTTCCCTTCTGGTTTGGGGCTGTGGGTGATCCCCTGGCCCTGGAAAGGAGGGGACAGCCTGATTAACCCTTCGCTGTAGGAGCAGGAGAGTCCTTTCAGTGACGATCCCAGCCCGGCTCTGCCCCCAGCAGGAGCTGGATCCCCCGGGGATGTTCCCCCCCTGTCCCGGTGTCCCCGTGCCTGTCCCCTGCCCTGCTCTCCGCTTTCAGCTCCCACTGCTGACTCAGAGCTCCCGTCCCCTCCATCCCCAGCCCCCTGGGAGCCTGCCACAGCCGAGCCTGGCATTCCCCTGCTCCAGCCTCTGCTAAAAATACCGCGGGGCTCCGGCGGGGAGCACGGGCAGCTCCGGGACCAGCAGGTCAAGAAGCAGCAGGAGCTTCTCTGGGAAGCCTCACAGAGGAGCTGCCTGGTGAATATCTCACCACTCCTGCTGCAAGGGGAGAGACCTGGGCTGGCTGTGCTGGGAGGAGCTGCCTGGGGCGGGGGAGGCTCAGCCCGGACCTGTGTGACCACCTCAGAGTGTCTGTCACCTGTGGTGAGGCTCACCTGGACCTGTGTGAGCACCTCAGAGTGTCTGTCACCTGTGCTGAGGCTCACCTGGACCTGTGTGACCACCTCAGAGTGTCTGTCACCTGTGGTGAGGCTCACCTGGACCTGCGTGACCACCTCAGAGTGTCACCTGTGGTGAGGCTCACCTGGACCTGTGTGAGCACCTCAGAGTGTCACCTGTGCTGAGGGTCAGCCCAGACCTGTGTGACCACCTCAGGAGTGTCACCTGTGCTGAGGCTCACCTGGACCTGCGTGACCACCTCAGGAGTGTCACCTGTGGTGAGGCTCACCTGGACCTGTGTGAGCACCTCAGAGTGACACCTGTGGTGAGACTCAGCCCAGACCTGTGTGACCACCTCAGAGTGACACCTGTGACGTTGTGAGGGGCTGTGGTGGCACAGGGAGGTGTCTTTAGCTCACCCCTGTGCCTCTCTGGGTGTCTTTGCAGAAGGCAACCTCTATGCAGTCGGGGGCTACGACAGCTCGTCGCACTTAGCCACGGTGGAGAAGTACGAGCCCCAGGTAAACAAAAAGGGGAGATTTGGGTGATTCTTCTGCTCCTGCCCTCTTCAGAGGGGCCTGGAAGGCCTTAACCCAGCGTGCATGGCTGTGAGAGGGAGGGGGATCAGCGGGGACAGAGCATCCAGGGTAAAATCCTCAGCAGAGTGATCCAGAGCTGCTCTCTGAGAGCTCCCGGTGAGGTTTTGGCCACCCTCTGTCCCCACATTCTGTATTCCTGAGGGAAGCAGGGATCCTCTCCATGCCCTGAGCTCTCCCCAGCTCCCAGCTGAGCTGCTGCTGACTGCACAGCCAGCGTGGTGAGCAGGGAGTGTGGCAGGCTGGGGACATGTGTTGCGCCCAGGGACACACAGCTCTGCTCCAGCAGGGTCAGTCACTGCAGAGAGATCAAAGACAAGGTCCTGGAGGCTTTTTCATGAGCTGCAAAGCCCCAGCTGCACTCACACAGATTGGAAATAGATACAGCTCAGCCCCCGTTGGCTGGGCTGGCAGTCAGCAGGGACACAACTGGTGGCCTGGCACAGGGATGTGTGTGCCCCTGGCATGGCTCCTGCCAGCTGCCACTGGGCCCCTCGGTTTGGGATGGACACTGAGTGTGTGTCCAGTTCAGGATGGACACTGAGTGTGTGTCCAGCTCTGGGATCTCAGTTTAGGATGGACACTGAGTGCTGTGTCCAGCTCTGGGATCTCAGTTCAGGATGGACACTGAGTGCTGTGTCCAGCTCTGGGATCTCAGTTCAGGATGGACACTGAGTGCTGTGTCCAGCTCTGGGATCTCAGTTTAGGGTGGACACTGAGGCTGGTGAGGGGCTGGGAACACAAACCCTGTGAGGAAGGGCTGAGGGAGCTGGGGGTGTTTATCCTGGAGAAAAGGAGGCTCAGGGGTGACCCCATCACTCTCCACAAGTCCTCTCTACCCTGGTGCTCTCCTGAGCCCAGCAGCAGAGATTCCTGCTGGGGATCACGGCGAGCAAAGAACCGAGACCCCCTAAAAAAAAAAAGATTTTCACACCAGGATCTGTGTGATCAGACCAGGACTGCCCCCACAGCGCTGCCCTGGCAGGGAAGGTGTGAGAAACGCCCCACACAGTGTCTGGTGTGTTCCCTGTGCCCAGATCAACACCTGGAGCCCCATTGCCAACATGCTGAGCCGCCGCAGCAGCGCGGGCGTGGCCGTGCTCGAGGGGATGCTTTACGTGGCCGGAGGCAACGATGGCACCAGCTGCCTTAACTCTGTGGAGCGTTACAACCCCAAATCCAACACCTGGGAGAGCGTGGCCCCCATGAACATCCGCAGGTAAGGGGCTCTTGGTGCTGTGTGACACCACAGTGACACCGACCCCGAGAGCCAGAGGCTGGAAACGACTCCTTTATCTCTGGGCTGTGTCTCCCTTTGACACCATTTCACACAGACCAATCCCATGGGTGACACAAAGGCAAAAGCTCTTCACTGCCATTGCTCAGAGCAGAGGGACACCAAGGAGAAGTCCCTCCTGGGGAAAGGGATGGAGAACAAAGTGACAGCTACAGAAACATTCCTCCTGCTCACAGGAAATTCCCTGGGGAAGGAATTCCAGAAACCCAGAACACCTCAGGAGCAGAGCCAGGGTTACACTGGTTTATACTATTTTATACTGTTTTATACTATTATATCTCTTTTATACTCCTCTACACAGACCAATTCCATTGAAAAGGCAAAAGCTCTTCATTCCCATTGGTCAGAGCAGAGGGACACCAAGGAGAAGTCCCTCCTAAAAAAAAAAAAGAATAAATAACAAAGTGACAGCTCCAAAAACATTCCTCCTGGTCACAGGAAATTCCCTGGGGAAGGAATTCCAGAACCCCAGAACTCCTCAGGAGCAGAACCAGGGCTACAGGCTCTGCCTCCACTCTGCAGCCTCAGGAGTGGGGATCCCACCCTAAACCAGAGGCACATCATTGGGGTTTTAGGGTTTGTGGGTGGCTCACCACACTCCTGCCGTGCTGAGAGGGGTTGCAGGGTGTGCCAGGAGGGATTTTCAGCACAGGGATTTATCCTCAGCAGTTTGTGTGGCCACAAAGAGCCGAGGCTTGAGCTGGCTGAGCCCACGGAGGTGCCCCTGGGCTGTGGGAGGAATTAAGGCTTGCAAGGGAGAGGATTTGGGGCTCAGGGAGTTTGGTATTTATGAGGTTTGGACGAGAGTGTCAGAGGGAAGGGGGAGATCTGTGGCTCTGTGCTGCTCTCTGCCTGTTTGTGCCCCAACAGTTCATTTTCACAGGGTTTTTATGGGGTTCTGGAGCTCTGGGCAGATCTCTGCCTCTTTGTACCCCAACACTTCATGTTCACGGGGTTTTTTATGGGATTCTGGAGCCCTGGGCAGATCCCTGTGATGCTGTACCCCAACAGTTCATTTTCACAGGGTTTTTATGGGATTCTGGAGCTCTGGGCAGGTCCCTGTTATGCTGTACCCCAAAAGTTCATTTTCACGGGTTTTTTGTGGGATTCTGAAGCTCTTCGCAGGTCCCTGTTATGCTGTACCCCAGAAAGTTCATTTTCACTGGGTTTTTTTGGGACCCTGGAGCCCTGGGCAGATCTCTGCCTCTTTGTGTCCCAACAACTCATTTTGATGGTTTTTTTATGGGATCCTGGAGCTCTGGGCAGCTCCCTGCAGCTCCAATCTCCCCCCCAACCCCCTCCCATCCTCACCCCCCGTTCTCCCTTCCCTCTCCCGCACCAGGAGCACCCACGACCTGGTGGCCATGGACGGGTGGCTTTACGCCGTGGGCGGCAACGACGGCAGCTCCAGCCTCAACTCCATCGAGAAATACAACCCGCGCACCAACAAGTGGGTGGCGGCGTCGTGCATGTTCACCCGCCGCAGCAGCGTCGGGGTGGCCGTGCTGGAGCTGCTCAACTTCCCCCCGCCCTCCTCGCCCACCCTCTCGGTGTCCTCCACCAGCCTTTGACAGCCAGGGGACAGCCAGGGGACAGCGAGGGGACAGCCCCCGGCGCGGGGGACAGCGCTGCGGGCTGCTGGCTGTGATGGGCATGGCGCAAAGGGCAGCCGGGACTGTTCTAGGCGGGCTTTGGGGACATTCAGCAGGTCACCGGGGTCACCAGTTGTGTTTTGGAGTGGAGGGGGGGGTTGTCGCTCTGGTCGGAGTCGTTCAGCATCTGCTGCCCCCCAAAAAAGGCTGCTTTGGGCAAAAGGGGGGACCCCAAATCATTGCTGCTTGTGGGATTGTCCCGTGCGCTGGCCGTGCCATCTGGCAATGCCACCCTGCCGGGGGACATCGCTGGGGACACGGCCAGGGGACACGGCCACCCTGCCGGGGGACACGGCCACCCTGTCAGAGACACAGCCAGGGGACACGGCCACCCTGTCAGGGACACTGCTGGGGACACGGCCACCCTGCCGGGGGACACGGCCACCCTGTCAGGGACACTGCTGGGGACACGACCACCCTGTCAGGGGACACGGCCAGAGGACACGGCCACCCTGCTGGGGGACACTGCCAGGGACACGGCCACCCTGCCAGGGGACACTACTGGGGACGTGGTCAGCCCTGCCAGGGGACATGGCTGGGGACATGGCCACCCTGCCAGAGGTCATGGCCACCCTGCAAGCTCTCCCAGGGGACACGGCCACCCTGCCAGCCCCATCAGGGGACACGGCCACTCTGTCAGGGGACACGGCCACTCTGTCAGGGGACAGGGCCACCCCCAGCCCCGTCACTCCCAATGTCACTGTCGGCCAGCCAAGCCCGTGTGCACTGTTCCGGGCTCTGAGGGTGTCTCTGATGCCTTAAACGCAGCCAGGGGAGGCCCCGCGGGGTGGGAGGCCGAGCTGGGAGCAGCAGCCCCAGCCCTGCAGCTCCCTGACCCGCTGAGGTGCCCCTGGCCGTGCCTCTGGCCAGCGGCCAGCCGGGCAGGTGGCCCCCGAGGGGACCTTGGTGGCCTCGGTGCCGTGGCTGGCACTGCCAGGCTGCAGGGCTGAGGCCTGGGGACAGCCCAGCCTCTGCTCTTCCCCTCTCTGCACAGCAGATCCTGGGGTTTTTTGTGGAAAGGGATCAGTTCTTCTGAACGAGGAGCATTGCCTGGCATTAATTACTTTTTTTGGGTATTATTTTATTATTATTATTAGCCTTTTTTTTTAATTTGGGCGCTACAATGACTTCATATCCCTTTATTTTTGACCCTGCCCCTGGTACTGCCCATCCCCTCTGCTCTCGAGGGGTGCAGCTCCTTTTCTCATTTGTTGAGGAGATGGTTCCTGTGCCCTGGAAGGATCTTCTCTGTCCATGGCTGTGGGAGATGCCGAAATCTCGAGGCACCGTTTCCAATCGGCGGCTCCCTGGCAATTAAGCGACCACTTTAACGAGCTGTAGGTTGGATAAATCAGCTCTGTGAGGTGATTTATCTGTCCTAGAGCCAGGGTGGCGCTCTCAGGGTGTGCTGTGTGCCTGAGCCGTGAGCTGAGGCACAGCTCAGGTGCTCCCCACACCACAGAGGGACCCCTCGACCTCTGGTACCTCAGTCCTGTTCAAATGTAGCATTGGGAATGCTGGAAATACCCTCCAGCTCCTTGGAACTCCTTCCTGTCTCCTTTTTCCCCCCTGTTCTCACCCCCAGGGCTCACATTTCGCTCCTGTGGTACCTGAATTTTCAAGTAGCAAGAGATTCCTCCTCTTTTATTTTTTTTTCTTTTGGGAGGGGAGGGAGGATGAAAGAAGAATTTAAAACGAGACAGAGACTCCTCATCTCCAGGTCCTTTTCCAGGCAGTTTGATTTGCCCCGGACAGGCGCCTGCAGTTTTCCAAGGCCATGGCATCCTTCACGTGCCCACTCACAGTGCCTCACCTTGTCCACCTGGAATTCCCAGCAGCTCCAGGGCCACTTCCTTCCCCCTCCGGCCTCTCCCCGAGGCCAGGCTCAGCTCCTCGGGCTGCGGAGGCCTTTTTGGCTATTGGAAAACAGGCTCTAAAATCTTCTTTTTGTCCCTTTCTGGCTGCCCCAGCCTGTCCCAGCTCAGCAGCTCTCCCATTTCCCTGTCCTGCAGAGAACCCTGCGAGAGGCTCCAGGCTCTGCACTTCTCTCCTGGTCCTTGTGGGCTGCCCCGGAGGAATCTGCTTTGTCCAAAAAACAACAAAAAAAAGAGGTGAAATCAGTGAAATCCGCTCTGCTTTGCCCGTGTGCCTCCCCCCGAGCGAGCTCTCCGCCCTTCCCATGCCCACGTCGGGTTCCCTCTCCTGCGGGGCTCACAGCCAGGTGTGTCCCAGCCCAAAACCCCCGTGGGGAGGGACAAGGGACAAGGTGCTGGGCGCTGAGGAGCTCAGGAGGAGGCAGGAGAGAAGGAAGAGCAGGAGCTGCAGCCAGGGGCAAACAGGGCTGGTCTCAAACCTGGCCCAGAGCGAGGAGGGAGCTGTGCCTTGGGAGCAAACCCCGAGGGGAAGGAGGAACGCAGCAGCCGAGGGGAATTCGGATCCCTTGGTCCCCCTTGGAACCGGCAGTGGTCACTCCGTGTGACTCTGTCCTGCTTCCTGAGGGACAAGGACAGGCTCCTGGCTGCGTCCTGAGCAATATCCCAGGGGTCTGACCCACGGAATCCCATCGAGGAGGGAACCTCCTGCCTCCGCCGCCCAAACTATGCAGGAGCGCAGCGCTCCCCTGCGCCGCAGCCGGGAGGAGGAGGAGGAGGAGGAGGAGGAAGGAAAGGGCCAAACAATTCCCCAGCATCTCCTGGGGGGTCCCGAGCACCCCCCTGACCCACACTGTGCGGACACGAGGTGTCAGCATCCCTGCCCCCGGGCCACGCCGGGCTGGGATCGCTCCTGGTGCTGCTGCGCGTCCCCTTGCGCCGAGGAGGAGCGGGAGGAGCTCGGAGGGGACGTGTGTCTGTGTCTGTGTGTCTGTCTGTGCGTAGCCATCCGTGTCGGAAAGGCGAGGAAGAAACAAACTGCGTGTGGCTTCCCCGCCCGCTCTTTAGTCCGTGCTGTCTCACCCGAGGTGTGTTCCTTGTCTCAATTCCCAGCTGAGGAGCGGCCCCGAGCCCGGGGGCTCCGCTTTTGGGGCTTTTCCTTCCCCAGCAGGGCCAGGCAGGAGCCCCTGCCCTGATTTCGGGGGGCCAGAGGGGCTCCCCTTGGGCCACACCTGCTCCAGGTCCGTGTCCGAGCGTCGTCCCTTTGATTTCTCCGTCACCTTGAACCCGACTTTATTTATGTGGAACTCTTGTCGTTCTCTGAATTTTTTGCACTACGTGGGGCTGGGGAGGGGACACAAGCAATAGAAGCCAACGAATAAAGAAGTTTTCTTGGAGATCCTGCCTCGTGCATCCTTCAGTGTCCCTTTCCCTGGCTGGCTCCTGCGGCTGCTCCCAGGGCAGGGGATGAGCTCCTGAGCAGCCAGGAGACATTTAGGGAGGCTTTGGGATGGAAATCAAGGAAAAGGTTCTTCCCCCCGAGGGTTTTGGGCACTGAACAGGCTCCCAGAGCCTCAGGAGAGTTTGGACAGCGCTCTCAGGGACGGGGTTGGGGATTTTGGAGCTTTAGGGGAGCTCTGGGTTGTGCCAAGGGAAGGTTTGGGATGGAGACCAGGGAAAAGGTTCTTCCCCCCGAGGGTTTTGGGCACTGAACAGGCTCCCAGAGCCCCAGGAGAGTTTGGACAACACTCTCAGGGATGGGGTTGGGGTTCTTGGGGTGTCTGGGCTGGGCCAGGGGTTGGACTCTGACCCCGTGGATCCCTTTTGGGGAAGGGCTGTGGTTCTAGGCGATCTCATCTGCCGGGGTGTCAGCGCTGCAGGCGCTGGGGCTTTTGCTCAGAGCTCCCCTCTGGAGCCCAGCTGGGGCTGGCCCTGCCCGTGGGGGAGGCCAGAGGGGCCCAAAGCACTTTGGAAGGTTCTGTTTGTGCCCCAAAAGGTCATTTTCATGGGGTATTTATGGGGTGGCAGAGCTCTGGGCAGGTCCCTGTGATGCTGTGCCCCAAAAATTTATTTTCATGGGTTTTTTTTGGGGGGTTCTGGAGCTCTGGGCAGATCCCTGCAGTGCTGTACCCCAACATTCCATTTTCATGGGGTATTTATGGGGTGGCAGAGCTCTGGGCAGATCCCTGTGATGCTGTGCCGCAAAAATTTATTTTCATGGGGTTTTTTTTGTGGGGTTCTGGAGCTCTGGGCAGATCCCTGCCTCTTTGTGCCCCCCACAATTCATTTCCACGGGGTGTTTATGGGCTGCCAGAGCAGCTGGAAAAAAGGAGCAGCTTTTTCCCCCAATCCCAGCCCCAGGGTGGGTGTGTTGGGGGCCTGGGTGGGCAGGGGGGGGCTTCGCACTCCCAGCTGGGAGTGTCCCCACCGTGTCACCCTTGTCACCCTGGAGCAGAGCTGCTGCTGGTGCTGGACACCCGAGGGGAAAGCCCCAGGGGCAGCAGAGCCGGGCTGATTTACACCTCCCCTGCCTTCCAACCCCTCTCTGGCCTCCCCAGGAGCTGCTGAAGCAGCACCCAGAGGAGGAACCCCCTGTGCTGCCCCTCCAGCTGCCCCCCTCAGCCCCTCGCTCTGCCAGGCAGAGCTCTTCCCGTCCCTTTTCCCACCCTGCTGTCCGGGGCAGGGAATGCTGGAGCGGATTTCATGGTGCAGGAGCAGCAGGAGCTGCTGGCACCAGCCCCTGGGCCCCTGGAATGCCTCGTGTCCCCTTTCCTGCTGCTGCTTGGGCTCCTATAATTAACTGCTGAGCTCTAACAACCCTCCCGGACATCCAGGGGCTGCCCAGCCTCCAGTTCAGCCTCTGCTGGGAATTTTGGGAGAGCTTTGGTCCCCCTCCAGCCTGTCCTCAGGCACTGGTGGCACCTGCCAGCCCTGCTGGTGGCACCTGCCAGCCCTGCTGGTGGCACCTGTCCCTGCCAGCCCTGCTGGTGCCACTGCTGTCCCCGTGAGTGACCAGGACCTGCCACAGCAGCAGCAGCAGCAGGAGGAAAGGGGAGGACACGAGGAGGAGGTTTTATATTTAGGACAAACTGGAGGAACAGCACGTTTGTGGTCACGGTAACTCTGAGTGTGTTAGCCACGGATCCCAGCAGGAATCACAATTTTCCTGAAAAAAAAAAAACAACCCCAAAAAAGCCACAGCTGGGGCTGCAGTGGCTGCTCTGGGCCAGGAGGTGCTGGGCTGCTGCTGCTTTGTGCTTTCCCAGCCGTGCCCAGAGCGCTGAGCTCACAAGCCCTGAAAACTCACCCCGTTTTCGGCGGGGGCCCCGCGGGGCTGGGCAGGGGTAAGGATCCTGCCCAGAAAGGGGAGGCGATGAAGGAGCTGCTTTGAAAGGTCAGAGGTTGGGTGGCACAGCCCCTTCTCAGCTGCTCTCTCCCGGCCTGAGCGTGCAATCACTTGTTTTGGGGAGGAATATTTTATTTCTGTGAGGGTACAACACACTCTGTGTGTCCCTAAAGCCCATCCTAACCCCATGGGTCCTCCAGGAAAACCTCCCCTCAGAGTCCCCCTAAAACAACCTGTGCATTTGTCCTTCATGCTGTTTCTCATGTCTCTATTATTTCTGTTCACTAAACCTGAATTTTTTAATGTTTTGGGTTTTTTTCCCCCCAAAGCTGCTATCGATTCCATGGGTTTGAGGGGTACAACACACTCTGTGTGTCCCTGAAGCCCATCCTAATCCACGGATCCTCCAGGAAAACCTCCCCTCAGAGTCCTCCTAAAACAGCCTCTGCATTTGTCCATCACACCCTTCACACTGTTTCTTACATCTCTATTATTTATATTCACTAAACCTGAATTTTTTATTTTTTTTCTCCCCAAAGCTGCCATCGATTCCATGGGTTTGAGGGGTACAACACACGCTGTGTGTCCCTAAACCCCACGGATCCTCCAGGAAAACCTCCCCTCAGAGTCCCCCTAAAACAACTTGTGCATTTATCCATCACGCTGTTTCTCACATCTCTGTTATTTCTATTCACTAAACCTGAATTTTTTATTATTTTTCCCCAAAGCTGCCATCGATTCCATGGGTTTGAGAGCTCTGACTGCCCCAGCCCCACGTCATTTTGGCTTCTTTGCCTCCTCCTGCTGCAGTTTCCCCAGGTGAACCCAGCAGCTCCCTGGCGGCTGTTGCAGCATTTTCCCAGGGGATGATTGCCAAGCCCATAATTACCGGCCTGGGTGGTTTTTTTTTCCCAGGGAAACATTGATTTCTCTGCTCACTGATGCAATTTCTCTGCAAATCCCGTGCTCCTGCAGCAGCCGCAGCCCTTGGTGCTCGGCCCTCTCAAACTTTCTCACCTGAATTCCCTTTGGGTTTTTTATTTTTATATTTAATTTTTGTGTTTCCTTCTTAGCAGCCGCCCGAAAATAAAAAGGGTTTCTCCTTTCTTATTCCTGGGTTTGGGTTTGTTTCTTTTTTTGGCACAGAAATGTTGAGTCTGCATTTACCTTTTGTCATCGACTTCTCCTTTTTATTGGTTGTGTTTCCACGCACTGAGGCACTCACAGAGATCTTCAGTTTGCTTCCTTTTAAAAAAGCGATTTCTTCCTTTATTCTATTATTATTTATCTTTTTTCAAAGCAGTTTTATAAAGCAATTTATTAAAAATATTTCTTTTTGCTGCTCATGCGCCTCTCCTTTTGCTCTTTGCTCCCTTGATCCATTTCACACCGTTCCTAAATTTGGATTAGTGTCCATATGGTACTTTTTTCCCCACTGCCCATTTAATTTTTATCTCTTTCAATTTAATTTTTCTAACTTTAAATTTTATTTTTCTACCTTTAAATTTCGTTTTTCTACCTTTAAATTTACTTTTCCATCTTTAAATTTAACTTTTCCATCTTTAACTTTTCCACCTTTAAATTTACTTTTCCTATCTTTAAATTTATTTTTTCTACCTTAAAATTCAATTTTTGCATCTTCAAATTTAGTTTTTCTACCTTTAAATTCACTTTTCCTATCTTTAAATTCAGCTTTCCCATCTTTAAATTCAATTTGCGTCCTTTAAAAATTCAATCTTTATGTCTTTAACCCCTCTGAGAACGGGGGAAACCCTTTGGAACCCTTCAGCCGCCTCAACCCGGAGGATTTTTTTTTTTGTTTGTTTGTTAATGCTTAAACAACTTTTATCTCGCTCCATCCTTATCTCGGCCCGTTGCGGGGACGGAATCGCAGCCGGGAAAGGCTCGGGATGGAGCTGTGCGGGGCTGAGGACCCCTTCCCGGGGAGACGGGAGACGGGAGAGGGGAGAGGGGAGAGGGGAGAGGGGAGAAGGGAGAGGGGAGAGGGGAGCCGTTCCCAGGGGGCAAGGAGCAGGAGAAGGAGAAGGAGAAGGAGAAGGGAGCGGGAGCCGTTCCCAGGGAGCAGGAGCAGGGGCAGGGGCAGGAGCAGGGGCAGGAGCAGGAGCTGTTCCCAGGGGAAGGGGCAGGGAGCAGGAGCAGGGAGCAGGAGCAGGGGCAGGGGCAGGGAGCAGGAGCAGGGAGCAGGAGCAGGGGCAGGGGCAGGAGCAGGGGCAGGAGCCGTTCCCAGGAGCAGGAGAACGAGAACGAGCAGGAGCCGTCCCCAGGAGCAGGAGCCGTTCCCAGGAGCAGGGGCAGCGGCAGGAGCCGTTCCCAGGAGCAGGAGAAGGAGAACGAGAACGAGCAGGAGCAGGAGCCGTTCCCAGGGGCAGGAGCCGTTCCCAGGAGCAGGGGCAGGAGCCGTTCCCAGGAGCAGGAGCCGTTCCCAGGAGCAGGGGCAGGCACCGGCCGCTCCCCGCCCCGGGGCGGGCCCAGGGCCAGGACCGGCCCCGGCGCTGCGCTCACACGGCCCGGCGGGGCCAGGACACACCGGCGGGGCCAGGACACACCGGCGGGGCCGGGACACACCGGCGGGGCCAGGACACACCGGCGGGGCCAGGACACAGCGGCGGGGCCAGGACACAGCGGCGGGGCCAGGACACAGCGGCGGGGCCAGGACACACCGGCGGGGAGAGTGCGGCTGGGACCGTGCTGGGAGCTTGCAGCGACCCTACAGCGAGAGCTCAGTGAGCCTACAGCGATCCCACAGCGACCCTACAGCGATCCCACAGCGAGCCCGCAGCTGGGACCGTGCTGGGAGCCTACAGCGAACCTACAGCGATCCCACAGCGAGCCTACAGTGAGAACTCAGTGAGCCTACAGCGATCCCACAGCTGGGATAGCGCCGGGAGCCTACAGCGATCCTACAGTGATCCTACAGCGGTCCTACAGCGAGAGCTCAGTGAGCCTACAGCGAGCCTACAGCTGGGATCGCGCTGGGAGCCTACAGTGAGACTACAGTGATCCTACAGTGAGACTACAGCCAGGATCGCTCCGAGAGCCTACAGCGAGCCCACTGGGGTCCTACAGCGATCCTACAGCGATCCTACAGCGATCCGACAGTGAGCCCGCCGGGATCCTACTGAGACCCCACTGAGACCTCACAGCGATCGAACTGCCATCCCACAGCGACCCCACAGAGACCCCACAGAGACCCCACAGAGACCCCACAGCGGCCCCACAGAGACCCCACAGAGACCCCACAGCCACCCCACAGCGGCCCCACAGCGGCGCGGGCTCCGGGGCGCTGCCGGCATGGGGAACATCGCCTGTGTCCCGCAGGCTCCCGGCGGCTTCAGGAGCTCCTTCCGCAGGAAACCCTCGCTGAAAAAAGAGTGAGTCCCCCTTGGGCTGTGGGAGCGGGGCTGGATGTCCCATTTCCCGGTGGGATTTCTTATTTCCCAGTGGGGGTTTCCAATTTTCCCCGTGAGATTTCCTATTTCCCGGTGGGATTTCCTATTTCCCGGTGGGATTTCTTATTTCTCGGCGGAGATTTCCTATTTCCCTGTGGGATTTCCTATTTTCCGCCGGGGATTTCCTATTTCCCGGTGGTTTTTGGGGCGCTGGGCACTGCCAGAGCCCGGGATCAGCTCGCCCCCAGTGCCTGGGATGGAATTCTCGGCGGACAGGGAGCGCCAGCCCTCGGGAGAAGCTGAGGTTAATTTGGGGGGGGTAATTAAGCTCTTCCCCAGGGCGGGACATGGTGTAGGGACACCTGATATCCCCATTTTTCGCTTCTGAGGGGTTTAATTCAGAGTTGCACTATGAAAACAACATTCTCACTCCTCAGGATTTAGGGAGAAAAAAAAAAACAAACAAACAAAAAAAAAAAACAAAAAAAAAAACACCAAATCCCAGAACTCTGCTGTAGGATTTCTGTTTGTAAACCTCAAAGGAGGAGAGGCAGAAAAAAATCCATGAAATCCTTTTTGGCTTTTGGGCGTTTGGGCTGGCCGGGCTCAGGTGGGGCCGTCCCAAAACTTCCAGGGAATGCCCTGCAGCTTCCCAACTTTCCCAGTGCCCCCAACAGCACAGCCAGAGCCGGGAAAGAGCTCTGGGGGGCACCCGGTGATCCCTCGGGAACCTGTGTAGGGTTCAGTGCCAAAAAAACCCCAAACTCTGCCAGGGTGAGGGGTTTCTGATCAAAGGGACACCCCGAGCTGTGCCCTGGTGTCCTGTGCTGCCAGAAATCAGGGACAAAGCTGTGGGGCCTGAGGGGTTACTGGGGGTAAAAGAGGGGGGATCCCATGGGAAGTTTGGGGTAAAAGAGTGGGAATCCCTCAGGGATTTGGGGCTAAAAGACAAGGGATCCCGCGGGGGTTTGGGGTAAAGGAGAGGGGATCCTATAGGGTGTTTGGGGTAAAGGAGAGGGGATCCCATGCGGAATTTGGGGTAAAAGAGAGGGGATCCCGTGGGGAGTTTGGGGTAAAGAGCAGGGATCCCATGGGGTATTTGGGGTAAAAGACCGGGGATCCCTTGGGGAATTTGGGGTAAAGAGAGGGGATCCCTCGGGGAATTTGTGCCTTGGGGTCTCACATCAGGGCCCTGTGGTGGAGCCAAACTCCAGAACTCCTCCTGTCCCATTGAATCCCAGTTTCCCACGGGATTATCCCGGTTTTCTGTGCGGTCTGAGGCAGGAGCTGGCAGGGAACTCCCAGCCGAGAGCTCCCAGCTCTTCCCAGCAGCACCAGTGGCTGCCTGGGACTGGTGAGCACGCCGGGAGAAACTGGGAGAGGGAGACAAGGGACAGGGAGGCCCCCGAGGCAGAAATGAACCTTCTCCGGGAATATCTGCAGCATCCCTTTGGATCCATCCCCATCCAGGAGGAGCTGCCAGGGCTGGGGTTGCTCTTTGTGCTCTCCACGGAACACCCAGGCCCTGAGTTTTGGGGGGCACAGATGAGCCAAGACGATCATCTGGCTGAGCAAAAAGCTGTAAAAAAATCCGAGAAACCCCACCAAAAGTGCAGCAAGTTGCCGTCGCTGTTGTGCCAGGCTTTGTCAGCCCTGGGCTGGGCTGGGATGACTCGAAAGCCCGTGACAAATTTGGTGTCCTGGCTTCCTTCTTTCCAGGGCAGGATTCACCCTGCCTCAGCCTCTGTGTTTCCATGAGTGTTTTAAAGTTTGTTTTTTTTTTCCCTTCTCTCCGTAGACAAAACGGCAAGAAAAAGCTGCCCAGCTTTTTTGGGATAGACGGGGGCCAGGAGAGAGACACGACCACGGATAAAATCCTGCAGTATATTCCAGCAAAGGCGAGTCCCAGCACCTCCAGCCCCTTCCCCACTGCTCCGGGGGGTTGTTCCCACCCACCCATTAATTCCCGCTCCTTTATTCCCACCCACACATTAATTCCCACTCCTTTATTCCCACCCTCCCGTTTATTCCCACCCATTCATTCCCAGCACAGCGCTTAGGGGGACCTTGGGTTTGGGTGTGTCCTAAAGAGATCCAGCTCGGTCCTAAAGAGATCCCAGGAAGGGATGAGCCCTTCCCAGGGATGAGTTCCCTGCCCGGGGTCCCTGTGCAGGTGTGGAGGGGACGCGGCTCAGGAGCCCAGCAGGGACATGGGGACGTGGGGACATGGGGATGTGGGGACATGGGGACATGGGGATATGGGGATGTGGGACATAAGGACATGGGACATAAGGACATGGGGACATGGGGACATGGGGATCCGAGGTCATTGCAACCTGGGGACATGGGAACATGGAGATATGGGGACATGAGGGTATGGGGATACAGGGACCTGGGGACACAAGGACGTGGGAACATGGGACATGAGGACGTGGGACATGGAGACATGAGAACATGGGGACGCAGGGATGTGGGGCCATGAGGCCATGGGGATATAGGGACATGGGGATATAGGGACATGGGGACATGGGGATATGGGGTCATTGCGACATGGGGGCATGGCGACATGAAGATATGGGGGCACAGGGACATGAGGACATAGGATTATGGGAACGTGGGGACATGGGGTTATGAGGACATGGGAACATGGGACATGGGGACATGGGGACATGAGAACATAGGACTATGGGAACATGGGACATGGGAAAATGGGGACATGGGAACACGGGACACGAGTCCGTGGGACACGAGGACACCTTTGCTCTGGGTTCTGCTGTTTCTGGGTCGCCTGCGAGGGGAGGGAGAAGCGGCTGAGCTTTGGCAGGTGGGATGATTCATTCCCAGGGCAGAATGTGACGGAGCAGGAGCGGATTAACCACGAGCCTGGGAAGGGAATCAGGAAGGGCGAGGCTGCCCCGGGCACGGCCCGGCCTTGTGGCCACGTTCCCCCTTTTCCCAGCCCGGGGAAAGCAGAGGGAGGCCAGGAGCCCCCCGAGGGCTCTGTGGGTCCCGCTGGGTGGGCCCAGGTGTGGGTGGAATTTTTTTTGGCAGAGTTTAGGCTGCGGTTGGGTGTTCGTCAAATCCCGGCACGTGTGGGGAAGGGGGAAACTGAGGCACGGCAGAGGGAATTCCAGGGAAGGCTTTCCCCCTGTGGGAATCGGCTGGAGCCAAAGATCAGACACAAAACAAAACAAAACAAAAAAAAAAAAACCAAAAAAACAAACAAACAAAAAAAAATCCCCGTAGATCAGACAACAAAAAAAACCCTGAACCAAACCAATCGAACCCCAAAAACCAAAACCAAAACCAAAAAAACCCAAACAAAAACCCACCCCAAACCCCCCAAAAAACAAACAAACAAACCCCCCAACCCCCCCAAAGGTCAGAGAGCCCCACGCGGCTCCCGGCGGGACCCTGGGGAAGCGGGATGAGGATGAGCTGTGGGTGGGAGTGGATCGGGAATCCCGGCCGAGGGCACGCTCCCGAAGATCGCTCCCGGGAGCACAGGGATGGAGGGCAGGAGGCTGGAGCAGGATTTCAGCCTTTCCCCGGCCTGGGGCACAGGGGATGCAAACTCCGGGCTCAGCCACCAGCTCCCTGTGCAGCCTGCAGCAATCCTGGGCTTTTCCCCCTCACCCGCGGATGTTTTTGGAAGCAGCAGGGCTGGATGGCAGTGGAGCTGCCAGCACAGGGCTCTGGTACCACCCCACAGCAGATGGCATCACCCAAACCCCTGACCACGCCAGGGACAGGGACAGGTGACATCCCTACACCCCCCGCCACCCCCAGAGACCCCCACCCTGACTCCCACAGCCCCCGGTGACAGCCAGGAGGGCAGCAGGGTGTCCCCAGAGCCTCTCGTTTGGTGTTTTCCACATGAAACGGCAGCTCCGGGAGCCGCAGGGCTGAGAGCTGAGAGTTCTTCCTGCTGCTGATTCCCGGCGGGGCTCGGGGGCTGCAGGGGCTGAGCGGGTTAATGAGTAACTCGTTCTACCTGCAGGGTGAGAACATGTCGGGACACTCGCAGCTCTGCAGGGATGGGCAGCGCCGGGATAACGGGAATGGGGCTGGAGGAGAACTCCAGAGGCAGGGAAAACCTTTCAGGCGGGACCTTTGAGCTCTGGCTGAGGCATCCCCATGGGTTGGGGGCTGGAAGGGCAGCAGATTCCAGGGATGTGGTCCCGTTAGGAGAAGGGTTTTTTATGGAAAAAGTGATAAATCCTGGAATTATCTGCCCGGGGAGTGCAGGAGTCACCATCCCTGGGTGTGACAAAGTCTGGATGTGGCACTCGGGGCCAGGGTTTAGTTGAGGTGTTGGGGCATGGAGTCAATTATCTTGGAGGTCTCTTCTAACCTGGTGAATTATTGGGGAAAAGGTTGGGGTTTTTTTTATGGAAAGAGTGATTAATCCTCGAATTATCTGCCCGAGGAGGTGCTGGAGTCGCCATCCCTGGGTGTGTTTAAACAAAGTCTGGATGTGGCACTTGGGGCCAGGGTTTAATTGAGGTGTTGGGGCTTGGATTTGATGATCTTGGAGGTCTCTTCTAACCTGGTGAATTATTAGGGAAAAGGGTTTTTTTATGGAAAGAGTGATTAATCCTGGAATTATCTGCCCGGGGAGTGCTGGAGTCACCATCCCTGGGTGTGTTTAAACAAAGTCTGGATGTGGCACTCGGGGCCACTCAGTCGAGGTGTTAAGGCTGGGATGGACTGGATAATTTTGAAGGTCTTTTCCAACCTGATCATCCTGTGCTTCTGTTTTCCCACGGCTGTGGAGCTGCCCCTGTGCTCAGCCATCACATCCAGCCGCTCGTTCTCACTGCCCAGCCCTCCCGAGCTTGTGTGGGAGAGGGAAATATTCCATTTATCCCTCGCCACACGGCTGGGAGCTCTCCCTGTCCCTCCTGCAGATCCCTCTGGCAGCTCTTTTCCCAAGGCTGCATTCCCAGCTCCCAGATCGCTTTTCCTTCTCGGCGCCTCGTTCATTCCGGGGAAATTTGGCTGCCACGCCCCAGGCAGCAGCAGCAGTGTCCCGGCAGCTGGTGGCTGCTGCTGCTCCTTATCTCGGTGCCCATGATTTTATCACGTCACCCTCTCCCCACTCCCAGGTGCTGCTGGTGCCCTTATCCGAGCTGTGTTTTGTTATTTGCTGTACCCGTGACCGGCTGCTCTTTGCTCTGTGTTTGTGGCACAAATACCTGGTTTTTCCCCTACGCTGAGCTGCCCCAGTGAGAGGCCTTTACTGGGCTCCCAGTGTGCTCCATGAATTCTGGGGATTTCCGCAGCTGGGAGACTGGAGGGAGGATTTCAGTGGGGAAGGGTTAAAAGCAGTGTCCTAAAAACAGCAGCCCAAATTCAGCGAGGCCCTGGAAAGAGCTCTGAGCTCTGCAGGTGAAAGGGCCCCGACTGCTGTTCCCTGTCCCTGTTCCCAGCTCCATTCCTGGTTCCCCAGTTCCCAGTTCCATTCCCCGTTCCCAGCTCCATTTCCAGTTCCCAGCTCCATCCCCAGTTCCCAGCTCCATCCCCAGCTCCATTCCCACCCCGTTCCCACCCCGTTCCCATCCCGTTGCCATCCCCGTCCTCGGGGCCTCTCCCGCGGGGCTGAGTCCATGCCAGCTCCTCATCCTCATCCTCATCCTCATCCTCATCCTCATCCTCATCCTCATCCCCATCCTCATCCTCATCCATCACGGGCACACGCAGCTGTCCCTGGCACGGCGGGAATGGGCTGGGGATTGGGAACACTCCAGGAATGGGGCCGTGCTGGGAGTGTCCCCAGTCCCTGCAAACCCCCCTCACAGCCCCAGCTCAGCTCGGGGAGAATTCCCGGGGTCGGGATGTGCCCGGCAAGGCTCGGCTTCACGGCTCTGTGCAGCCCCTTCCTCCCCAGGGACATCAGCCAGCCCAGGAATCCCTGTCCTTCCCAGGAAAAACTGTCCTTCCCAGAAAAAACTGTGTCCTTCCCGGAAAAAACTGTGTCCTTCCCGGAAAAAACTGTGTCCTTCCCAGAAAAAACTGTGTCCTTCCCCAAAAAAAGGGCTTTAAGGAAGAGTTTTATCCCCCGGGGCTGAGGAGGAGTGAGGGCTGTGGGCTTGTGCTCCTGCACAGAAGGAAGAATTCCCAGAAAACCAGGAAATCGGGGCAGCTCCAGCCCCGAGTGCTGCCTCCTCTCCTCAGCCCTGTGGACTCCTGTAGCTTCTCCAGGGACAAAAGTCTGATTTTTGGGGGGGCTCTGCCCCAGAAGTGGCACCGGGAAGCCAGAGCAGCCGAGGGCAGGGATCCGAGACGGGAGACTCCAGGTGGAACCAGAGCAGAGGAAACCTTTCCCCTTGGTGGAAGGCACACTCAGGGATGGTTTATCTGCAGAGTTGGGACACCCGAAAAGCCAAATGTGCCTCTGCCCCGGCTTTAGGGGATCAGGATTCTCCTCTCAGGCTCCCAGCCCCGGCCCCACGTTGGCAAGGAGACCCAACAACAAACAGCCCATCCCGGGCACCTGCCCAGGGCTCCTGGCCCAGGAATCCCTGCTGGGAACATCTGCTGGGAACGTCCCTGCCACCAGCTCTCATGTGCTCTTTCCCCCTCTCTGTGTCCTCCTTACAGATTATCCAGAAGCAGGAAAACCAGAAGGAGAATTTGGACCAGAGGTTCCCCAGCCTGTTCAAAAAAGGCCGGAGGAAAACGGTCGTCAGGAATTTGGGCAAAATGATTTATTACTCCAAGGTCAAGTTTAAGTTCCAGCACTGCCAGGTAAAACCTGAGACACCTTTTTTTTTTATTTTGGGGGTGGGTTTCTCTGCCCGGGGGCGGTGTGACCCTGCAGGGCTGGGAAAGGAGGGGCAATCCCGGGAAATGGCTCTCGTGGAGAATTCCCACCTGCTGCCGTCCCTGTGGGCACCTGCAAATGCCTCCACGAGCCCTTGGAGAAGGTTTTCCGTGCAGGGATCAGCCTGGGATGCAGAGGGAGGCTGGGAGGTGTCCTGAGATAACCCCCAAATTGTCCTGGGATAACCCCAAATTGTCCTGGGATAACCCCAAACTGCCCTGGGATAACCCCAAAGGTCTCCTGCCATCACCCCAAACGTGTCCCCCTTCTGCAGGAGATCAACAGCTGCTTCCTGGAGCTCTTCCAGTCCTACCTGTACTTCCAGTCCACGGGGCCCAACGGCCTCACCTACCAGGTAGGGCCTCACCTGGCCGTGCTGGGCGCCGGGGGCACAAACCCTGGGAGATGTCCCCAGCTCCCTTCCCGGGGATGCCAAACTCCAAAAAAAAAAAGGTGTTTTATCCCAAAGCCCGTCCCCACAGCAGCTCAGGGTCACCTGTGGGTGACAGGAGAAGGTGAGAGGTGACCTGGAGGTGACCTGGAGCCACCTTTGTGCTGAGCACCAAGCACAGCGAGCTGAGCCTTGGGAAACCCCCAAATCCCCCTGGCCCTGGTGCCCGTGGGGGTCTTGACTTCTGAGCCGAGGGCGAGTTTCTCCATCCCCAGGCTGAGCTTTTCACCATTAATTAATTATTCCGTGGGAGAAGGTGGGGTGAGAAACGCGAGCCTCGGGGAGCTCTGCTGGCAAACCACTCATGAATCTTTTATCCCCGTGGTGCTGGGGAGTCACAAATAATGAATGGAGCGCTCTGCACCGCGGCGAGGAGGCCACAGCTGTCAAACAACAACCCCGGGGATGTTCTCTTCTTCCTCCACGCCAGGGAGGAACTGAACCTGAGCGTGTTTGGGAGAGGACTGGAAGATTAGTTCCTCTTAGGAGCGATTGATTGGCCTTTAGGTGACTTGAGGTTGATGTAAAACGTGAGGAAAACCTCTCCAGTCACCCCTTCTAGCGAAAATCCCCGGGTCAGGAGAGAGAAAAACACATCCCAAACCCTCCTGGCTGTTTTAGAAACAGAGTTTATTGGTAGTGGAGGAATTAACAAGGAATTAACGTGCCCCAAGGCGCTGGAGCCATTAGCATCTTTTATGGAGGTCGTGTAGGGAGCCCAGAGGAGGGAGAACAAAGTTGTCACCTGCTCCTGGCTTTTGTCAGAAATCTGCACACCCAGAGCCTGGCAGCTGGACACTCCATTTTCCTTCGGGGTCAGTCCTTTCCCTTGTTAGATCAGCCTTGTTTTGCTGAGGTTCTTCTTCAAAAGAAAAGGGGAAAAAAAAACCAAAAAAACCCCCCAAAACAACAAAAAACAAAACAAAACAAAACAAAAAAAACCAACAAAAAAAAACCACCACAAAAAAAAAAAAAAAACACACACACACACCAAAAAAACCTCCAAAAAACCCACCAAAAACAAAAAAAACCCCAAAAAACAAAAAGAAACGAAAACAAAATCAACCCCCCAGTGGATTACAAAGACATTTCTCTCCGTGGCGGTGGGTTGCTGCAGGCTGGAGCCCCAGATAACCCTGCTCTCCTTCCCCAGGGGCTGCTGCCGCTCAAGGAGCTGGAGGTGCGTGAGCTGGGGCCCGGGCAGAGCCCCGGAGAGCAGGACCACGCTTTCCACATCTCAGGTGGGTCCTGGGGGGCTGCTGGGGCTCGGAGAGCCTGGGGCTGGGGCATTGGGGTGTGTGTCACCTCCCTGTGTCCCCTCCCTGTGTCCCCTCCCTGTGCCAGCCCCAGGGAACAGCCCCAGGGAGGCTGCAGGGAGCTCAGCTCTGCGTTTCTTCTGGGATTTACGGCTCCCTCTGCTCCAGAATGCCCAGGGCTGCCGCAGGGAAAGGGTGGCAGGGACGTGCGGGGACATGGGGGGACATGTGGGGACATGGGGGGACATGGGGGGACATGTGGGGACATGGGGGGACAGTTCCCACCGCTGCCCAGTTGTTGGAAGGAAGGAATGGAGCAAAATTCCTTCTCCCTCCTCTCCTGGGTTATTGGAAAGAAGGACTGGAGCAGAATTCCTCCTCCCATTTCTGCCCAGTTATTCCAAAAAGGGAATGGAGTAAAATTCCTTTTCCCACCTCTGCTGGGTCATTGGAAGGAAGGAATGGAGCGGAATTCCTTCTCCTACATCTGCCCAGTGGCTGGAAGGAAGGAATGGAGCAGATTTCCTCCTCCCTCCTCTCCCGAGGGCAGGGAGTGACCCTGTGGGTCCTTTTCCAAGGAAGGAGGAAGGAACCCCGGGCTGGCCGAGGCACAGGGACGTGTCCCTGGGGCTCAGGGCGATGGCAGGGCCCGAATTCACAGCTCAGCCTTCTCACAGGCGTGTTCCAGGAGTTCCTTTCCTCATTTTCTCTTCCTCCTGCGCCCCGTTTGGACGTGGCAATGGGCGACGATGCCCTGGGGGTGTGTGCCCCGGCCGGTGACAGTGCCACGCCGAGGGTCACGCTGAGGGTCACGCCCTGGCCGCAGGGACTCCTGCGAGCTGCAATTTGGATTTTTATAAGCCCTGGATGCCCAGAGAGCAGCATCACAGCCTCCTCTGTGTGCTCCTTGCGAAGGCCGGGAAGGGGAAGGGAGAGGGAAGGGGAGAGCCCCAAGAGTCACGGGCACACGTGGGTGCCGGGAAAAACACCCAAATTGCTGTCGTGGGTCTGGAGTGACCCCGCGAGCCTCTGCCCCACCTCGGCTGTGTTTACTGCGGATTTCCCGCACGGCAGACGCGCCTCCAAGGCTCAGCGAAAGGCTGTTTATAAATAATGCAGGAATTAGGGCACTAAAGATACCGCAGGAGGGCAAAGTCCCGCCTTGATCCGGCTTATCTGCGTCCTGCCGAGCCCCGCAGAGGCACATCCTCCTGCGGCCGCAGCCGGCAGCGCTCGCTGTGGGGCTGAGTGGTGAATTATTAATCACAACATCCACTCGGCATCCTGCCGGGAGCGGCCCTCGCCCTGGCCGGGCTGTGTCTGCAGAGAAGGGCGTGGGAGGAGGTTGTGCTCCTGCTCCGTGGTGAGTGGGAGCTCGGGAAAAAGCTCAGCTGGAGGAGCTGCAGGGATGTGTGGAGTCACCGTGCTCAGCCCGGGTGGCGCTGGGCGAGGCAGTCAGCGAGCCAAGTGTGTCACAACAACCCGGTGCTCCACATGCGGAGAGCCGAGGTGAAGCTGGGAGATGACAGCGGCGTTTCTGCTCGGGGGACAGCTCTGGGGACAGTCCCTGCCCCACAGGGAGCCCGCCCAGAAACTGCCGGGAGAGGCTTGGGAAGCTGAAACGTGCCCGTGGAGGGCGGGCTGGGCTTTTGGTGCCTTCTCTGGGCTTTGTTCTCGGCCCGCTTTGGGGTCCAAAAGCGGCCGGTGGCCAGGGGTGGTGTGAGTGACAAGGGGCTGGAGCGGTCTCAGAGGGTTGGTGGGACAAAGGGGTGACAGGGAGGGCTGGAGGGGGGTGACAGCAGGGCAGGGGTGTCCCCACAGCCCTGGAGAGCTGGGCAGAGGGTGGCAGCTCTGCCGTGGGGACTGGAGGGAGGTGACAGCAGAGCTCTGGTGTCCCCACACCCTGTGGAGAGCTGTGCAGAGTGTGGCAGCTCTGCCGTGGAGAAAGGGTGACAGGAAGGGCTGGAGGGTGGTGACAGCAGAGCTCTGGTGTCCCCACACCCTGTGGAGGGCTGTGCAGAGTGTGGCAGCTCTGCCATGGCTAAAGGATGGCAGGGAGGGCTGGAGGGAGGTGACAACAGAGCTTTGGTGTCCCCACACTCCATGGAGGGCTGGGCAGGGTGGCAGCTCTGCCATGGGGACTGGAGGGAGGTGACAGCAGGGCAGGGGTGTCCCCACAGGCCTGGAGAGCTGTGCAGGGTGGCAGCTCTGCCGTGGGGACTGGAGGGAGGTGACAGCAGATCTTTGGTGTCCCCACACCCTGTGGAGGGCTGTGCAGGGTGGCAGCTCTGCCGTGGGGACTGGAGGGAGGTGACAGCAGAGCTCTGGTGTCCCCACACTCCATGGAGGGCTGTGCAGGGTGACAGCTCTGCCATGGGGACTATAGGGAGGTGACAGCAGATCTTTGGTGTCCCCACACTCCATGGAGAGCTGGGCACTGTGACACCTCTGCCAGCTGGTCCCGACGGGCGCTGCAGTCCCTGGGTGGCCCGGCTGTGCTCACGCCGTGTCCCCACACCCCCAGGCCCTCTGCTGAACCCCCTGGTCGTGTTCTGCCCGTCCGAGGCCGAGCTCAGGCAGTGGCTTTACCACCTGGAGAAGCAGATCCAGCTGTGTGGAGGGAGCCTGGCCCTGCCCCTGCTGTCCCAGGTGGGTGTCCCTCGGCCCTGTCCCACTCCCAGCTGGGACACGGGGCTGGATTCCCTTCGGGGGCAATTTCCTGGGGGGGAAAAAAGGGGTGCAAAAAGAGATTTCCAGAGGGGTCTGAGAGCCTCTGGCAGGGGAGATGTGCTGGGAGGAGGAGTTGCCACCCATGGGTGCCACCAGCTCCGTGGGCTCAGAGGAGCTCTCACGCTTTTGGGTGTTTGTGCAACCACTCAGAGCTTGCAAAACATCAGGAGGAGGAGGAGGCTGAAGCCTAAAAACCAGGCCCAGATTCAAGAGATTGTGTCTCCCAGCCTCTGAGGGTGTTTTAATTCCCTCCCCACTGGTGGAGCAGAAATATCCCCCTTGGAAAGGCGTTTCCAGGTGTGGAGAAGGATCATCCATTCCCAGGTGGAAAACTGCCTCCTGCTCAGATTTATTGATCCGTTCCTCCTGCCATGGGACAGGAAATAAAGATGTTTGACTCCTGTCAGGAGGCAGCAGAAACCGGAAGGTTTTATTTACAATTTATTCATTTTATAACATGCTAAAAAGTCGCGTTATTGGTCCAGAGTGTTGACACCTCTCCCCTTGGCTCAGTGACACCCGTCGTCACGGGAAAGGAATATTGTTTACACAAAGTTGTTTTGGGAAAAAGAAAACCGTTGGAAAGTTTCCCTTGGGAAGAGCTCAGCGATTCTCAGGCTCAGAAAATATCGAGGACACACCTTCCCACTCCTGCCACACCAAAACAGTGTCCCCGGGTGGATGGAGGGATGACGGAGGGATGATGGAGGGATGATGGAGGGATGATGGAGGGATGATGGAGGGATGATGGAGGGAAGGATGGATGGGTGGAGGGATGATGGACGGGTGGTGTGGGCTGTCCCTAGAGCGGCTGGACACAGAGCCAAGGGGACAAGGAGGAGCTGCGCTGGTCCGTGCAGAACCTGCCCGTGCAGGAGTGGAGAGGAACCCAGCGGGAATCCCTGGGGGAAATCCTCTGTGTGTCCAAGGTGAAGCTCCAGCACCTGCCCTTCCAGGTATGGCACAGCTCTGGGGAGGGAGGGATGGATCCATGGATGGAGGGATGGATGGAGGGATCCATGGAGGGATGGATCCATGGATGGAGGGATGGATGGAGGGATCCATGGAGGGATGGATCCATGGATGGAGGGATGGATGGAGGGATCCATGGAGGGATGGATCCATGGATGGAGGGATGGAGGGATGGATCCATGGATGGAGGGATGGAGGGATGGATCCATGGATGGAGGGATGGATCCATGGATGGATGGATGGATGGAGGGATGGATCCATGGATCCATGGCTGGAGGGATGGAGCACAGGGAAGCAGCCTGGCTCTCCCCAAACCCATCTCCCAGCCCACTGGAGCAGCTCAGCCGCTCGCAGACCCTTGTCCCCGGTTGCTGTGAGGACAGAGCTCGGGGCTCCCCAGCTCCCAGCCCTGCTGTCCCCAGGCCTCCAACCCTCTCCCTTCTCCTCTCCCAGGAGCAGCACGACCGGCTCCTGGTGCTCTACCCCTCCACGCTGGTGATCGTGTCCGAGGAGCCCACTGGCCTCTGCTTCAAGGTGAGATCCTCTGGGAGCGTCCTGCTGCTCCCTCCCGTGTCACCTGCCCTCCCCGGTGTCCCCTCCCGTGTCACCTGCCCTCCCTGGTGTCCCCTCCCGTGCCAGCTGGCAGGGGCAGCTGCCCGGGGACCACTCCGGAGCCGGGAGCAGCCTGGCAGAGCAGGGAGGGGAGGGGAGGGGAAGGGAAGAGAAAGCTGCTGGCATCGTTGTCCCCCCGCGGGAGCAGCAGGGACAGCGGGGACAGCGGGGACAGCGGGGACAGCGGGGACAGCGGGGACAAGGAACAGCCCAAGGGATGCCAGAGCAGCTCCTGTGCCTGTGGCAGCAGCGCTGGAGCCGCAGCACGGGCAGGGGGTGGCTCTGAGCTGTCGGAACGGCCCCAAATTCCCCCAGCGCCATCCGCGGTGGCACCTGGGGACACGGCTCGTGGCTGGGCTGGGTGGCGGCTGGGCCGGGTGATGCTGCGGGGCCTCTCTGCCCTTCCCTTCCTGCCACTCCGAGCTCTCGAGCATCATCCGATGGCTCGTCCAGAGCCCCTGAAGCTCTCTGGGCTTCTCCCGTGCGGGAGCGAATGCGCCCAGAGCTGCGGTGACCCGTCCGTGACCGCGGAGCTGCTGCTCTGCTGCAGCCCGGAGCCACCGGGGACAAACCAGCCCGCAGAGCTGCGGGGCTGTGTGTGACATCCACGGCGAGCCCGCGCGGCTCCGCGGCCTGCACAGCGCTTTTATTGGGGTTTTATTGGGATTTTATTGGGGTTTTATTGGGATTTTATTGGGATTTTATTGGGATTTTATTGGGGTTTTATTGGGGTTTTATTGGGATTTTATTGCTCTCGTTCTCGCCGGGAAGAGCACCATCGGGGCAGAGCGCTCCCCCCGCGGCACAGCGGCTCGGGAAAGGCGTTTTCCAGCCGCTGGGACACAGCCCGGGGCACAGCCCGCTTTCGGGAACGTCCTGGGAACGGGGAAGGGCTGAGCTGGGCTCTCCCATGAGCTCATCGCTTTTGAAACCCAAAACCTGCCCCGTGCCTCCTTCCCTTCCCTCGGCAGGCAAAGTTCCCTTCCCAGGCAACGTTCCCTTCCCACGGTGTCCGCGGGCCCGGGGCTGATTCAGCCGGGGCTGGGAGCGGGAACCGGCTTTTCCAGCGGCGTGTCAGGGCACGGGAGCCTCCTCCTCCTCCTCCTCCTCCTCCTCCTCCTCCTCCTCCTCCTCCTCCTCCTCCTCCTCCTCCTCCTCCTCCTCCTCCTCCTCCTCCTCCTCCTCCTCCTCCTCCTCCTCCTCCTCCTCCTCCTCCTCCTCCCGGGGCGCTTCCCCGGCCCGCGGTCCGGGCTGGGCGAGGGAACAGCCCCGGCCCTTTTGTTCTGCGGCTCCAGGAGCTGCCCCTGCCGAGGGTGTGGGGCTGGGATGGGCTGGGATGGGGCTGGGATGGGGCTGGGATGGGGCTGGGATAGGGATGGGGTAGGGTGGGATGAGGCTGGGATGGTTCTGCAGCTTCAGAACCACCACAGGAGCTGCCCCTGCCGAGGGTGTGGGGCTGGGATGGGGCTGGGATGGGATGGAATAGGGATGGAGTGGGATGGGGCTCACCCCAATCCTCCGGTGGGTGGGAAAAGACCCCGGGAGAGGTGGGAAGCAGCGAGGGGGAGCTGCGGGAGGTGTCGGTGGGATGTCGGTGGGATGTCGGTGGGATGTCGGTGGGATGTCGGTGAGCTCCCCGAGGTGGGGCTCGGTGCCCAGGTCTCTGCACCCTCGGGGGCTGCTGTGGAGGGGAGGATGGAGCACCGGGTCTACACAGCCGTGCTCGGGGCAGGAATCCTGCTGGGGCTGCAGGAGGAGGCAGGAATCTCACTGGGATGTGCAGGAAGTGGCAGGAATCCTGCTGGGATGTGCAGGAATCTCACTGGGATGTGCAGGAGGCAGCAGAAATCCCACTGGGATGGGCAGGAAGTGGCAGGAATCCTGCTGGGATGTGCAGGAATCTCATTGGGATGTGCAGGAGGCAGGAATCTCACTGGTATGTGCAGGAATCTCACTGGGATGTGCAGGAGGCAGGAATGTCGCCGAGATTTCTCCTGTGGGAGCAGAGTGTGGCTGCCCAGCCGTGTCCCTGGGCACGGCCAGGAGCTCTGCTGGCTCCCTGGTCCCCATCCTGCCCCTCTCTCCACAGGGAGAGCTCCCGCTCAACGCCATCCAGGTGCTCTTTGAGGAGAACGACAAAACCTCCTTTTTAATCGAAGGTGGGCGCCTGGCACGGGCAGGGGCTCGGGGTTGGTGAGTGGCGCCTTCCCGGTGGGCAGCCAGGCTCCCTGAACTGCGCTGCTGGAAATCTGGGAGCCTCTGTGTCCTGGCGGGAGAGACTGGGAGGCACAGCGGCACCGAGGGCAGAGCACTGCGGCTCAAAACCATCCCACATCCAGCCTGATCCTAAAATCATCCTGATCCGACATCCAGCCCCATCCCACATCCAGCCCCATCCCACATCCAGCCTGATCCTAAACTCATCCTGATCCCACATCCAGCCCCATCCCACATCCAGCCCCATCCCACATCCAGCCTGATCCTAAACTCATTCTGATCCCACATCCAGCCTCATCCCACATCCAGCCTCATCCCACATCCAGCCTCATCCCACATCCAGCCTGATCCTAAAATCATCCTGATCCCACATCCAGCCTCATCCCACATCCATCCTGATCCTAAACTCATTCTGATCCCACATCCATTCTGATCCCACATCCAGCCCCATTCCACATCCATCCTGATCCCACATCCAGCCCCATCCCACATCCAGCCCTCTTCCACATCCATTCTGATCCTAAACTCATTCTGACCCCACATCCATCCTGATCCTAAATCCATCCCGACCCCACACCCATCCCGATCCCCCGCCCATCCCCATCCCGCCCGCAGGTCGCTCTGTGGGATGCAGGGTGAGGCTGGAGCGGAGGATTCCCATTCCCGAGGGGTTTTCCCGGCCCGGGCTGAGCCCTGGGGGATGTTTTATTCCAGGCCGATTGATCAACTCCATCCGGGTGAGGTGCTGCAGCTACCGGGACTACCAGGAGTGGCTCTACTGCCTCAAAACCGCCCAGTTCCGAAACGCTGACTCCTCCCTGTCGGGCTCTGAGGGGCTCCCGGGGGCCAGGGTCCCACAGCCCAGCCAGGTGAGGGATCCTGGGGGGTCCTGGGGGGGCAAATCCCCCACACCCCCGCCAGGTGAGCGACCTTGGGATGCCAAAACCCCACACCTCAGCCAGGTAAGGGATCCTGGGGGGTCCTGGGGGGTCAAACTGCCACACCTCAGCCAGGTAAGGGGTCCTGGGAATCCTGGGGGGGTCAAATCCCCCACACTTCAGCCAGGTAAGGGATCCTGGGGGGTCAAACTGCCACACCTCAGCCAGGTAATGATCCTAGGGGGTCCTGGGGGGTCAAATCCCCCACACCTCAGCCAGGTAATGATCCTGGGGGGTCCTGGGAGGTCCTTGGGGGTCAAATCCCCCACACTTCAGCCAGGAAAGGGATCCTGGGGGATCAAACTGCCACACCTCAGCCAGGTAAATGATCCTGGGGGTCCAAGCCCCTCCACCCCAGCCAGGTGAGGGATACCTTTTCCTGCTGGGCACCCCCTCACTCTCTTCACTCACCCCAAAACCAGCACGTCCCACACCCCAGGCACAGCCATGGGGACACAAGGGCTGTGTCCCCCAGGATGTCCTTGTCCCCAAGGGCGTTCCTGTCCCCGAGGATGTCCCTGTCCCCGAGGATGTCCCTGTCCCCAAGGGTGTCCCTGTCCCCGTGCGGTTCACCAGCGGTGGGAGGGGATCTCTCAGCTCTGATGGGGACACGAGGGCTGTGTCCCCAAGGGTGTCCTTGTCCCCAAGGGTGTCCTTGTCCCCGTGCAGTTCACCAGGGGTGGCAGGGGATCTCTCAGCTCTGATGGGGACACGAGGGCTGTGTCCCCAAGGATGTCCCTGTCCCCAAGGATGTCCCTGTCCCCGTGCAGTTCACCAGCAGTGGCAGGGGATCTCTCAGCTCTGATGGCCGGACCAACTCCTGGGCGTCCGGAGGCAGAGTGACCACGCTGACCCAGCTGTCCCAGACCAGCGGCTCCCTGCCCGATGGTCACTCCTTCCTGCTGAGCCCTGAGGGCCGCCTGCTGGAGGAGCCGCTGTCCCCCGGCTATTCCCAGCCTCTCCACGTGAGTGAATCCCAAAAGAAGCCGGGGATGCCTCCGGGGATTCCCCTTTGGGGCTGGTGGTGTTTGCTGTGGGGTTGGAGCAAAGCCCTGCCCGGAGCCTGGGCAGGGAAAAGGGTGCTGAGGGACCCCAGTCACAGTTCCAGTTCCAGTCCCATCCCAGTCCCATCCCAGTCCCAATCCCAGTTCCAATCCCATCCCACTCCCAGTCCCATCCCAGTCCCATCCCAGTCCCATCCCAGTCCCAGTCCCATCCCCATCTCAGTCCCATCCCAGTCCCATCCCAGTCCCAATCCCATCCCTGTCCCATCCCTGTCCCAATCCCAGTTCCAATCCCATCCCATCCCAGTCCCATCCCAGTCCCATCCCAGTCCCAATCCCATCCCAGTCCTCTGCCCCAGACTGGCACTGCTGGAGATTACAAAAGAGCAAACAGGAGCTTCAAAGGCCGTGAAATCCCAAACCAAACCTGCGGGTGGGTGGAGGATTTTCCCAGGCAGGAGTTTTGCTCTGACCCTGGGCAGGAATCCCGAATGCAGGGATCTCAGAGCGAGTGGGACAATTCCTGACCCTGGAGTGACGTCCCCGTGCACTGCCAGCCCCAGGAGAGGCCCTTTCGGGTCTGTGGTGTCCCTTTAGGGTCTGTGGTGCCCCTTTAGGGTCTGTGGTGTCCCTTTCGGGTCTGTGGTGTCCCTTTAGGGTCTGTGGTGCCCCTTTCGGGTCTGTGGTGTCCCTTTCGGGTCTGTGGTGTCCCTTTAGGGTCTGTGGTGTCGTTGCAGAGCCTGGCCCAGCCCGGCTGGCCCAGCCCAGGGCCGCCCCAGCAGCGGGAGCTGTGCAGAGGGAACAGCGGCAGGAAATCCACGGGCAGGAGCGGCGAGGACAGGAGCGGCCCCGCAAATCCCAAAGGAGAGCTGCAGTCCCCCGTGTACCACGAGCCCTACACAGCCCACGGCCCCCACGGCCCCCAGCAACAGCCCCCGGGACAGCTGGAGCTGGGCAGGGTGAGGGCGGGGTGGGATAGGGATGGGGATGGATGTGGGATGGATGTGGGGTGGAGATGGATGTGGGATGGGGAATGGGGATGGATGGGGAATGGGGATGGGGATGGATGTGGGATGGATGTGGGGTGGAGATGGATGTGGGGTGGGGAATGGGGATGGATGTGGGGTCAGGATAGATGTAGGATCAGGACTGATGTAGGATCACAACTGATGTGGGGTCAGGATGGATGTGGAATCAAGATGATGAGGGATGGGATGACTGTAGGATGGGGCAGGATGTAGGATCAGGATGGAAGTGGGGTCAGGATGGAAGTGGGGTCAGGCTGGATGTGGAATCAACATGGATGAGGGATGGGATGAATGTAGGATAGAGCTGGATATAGGATGGGGCTGGATGTAGGATCAGGATGGGTGTGGGATGAGGCTGGATGTAGGATCAGGATGGGTGTGGGATGAGGCTGGATGTAGGATCAGGATGGGTGTGGGCTGGGGCTGAGTGTGGGCTGGGGCTGGATCCTCCTCCCTGGGAAGAACAAGTTTCACCTTTCCCTGCTGCTGCTGTTGGCAGGCACAGGGGCCTGGCAGGTGCTTCAGAGCAGGTGTGGGAGCGTTTCCCTGGGGAAAGGGGAGAGGTGGGGCAATCCCTGCCAGCCCTGCGATTGCTGAGGCAATCCCTGAGTGGGTGGTTATTGCCCCACGGCACACAGCCGGCTCTGACACGGCTTTTCCAGCATGTCCCCATCAGCTTGCCACTTCCCCAACCCCCCGGTGACTGGCCCTTGAGGAATTCCCCTTTCTGAGCACAGCCCCAGCATCCCACATGGAGCAAAATTTGGGAATTTACAGCCCCTTGGTGACTGTCCCTTAATTCCCCTCTCTGAGCACAGCCAGGGCTCAGCCCCAGCATCCCACATGGAGCAAAATTTGGGAATTTACAGCCCCTTGGTGACTGTCCCTTAATTCCCCTCTCTGAGCACAGCCCCAGCATCTCACACGGAGCAAAATTTGGGATTTTACAACCATTCCCTTGAGGAATTCCCCTCTCTGAGCACAGCCCCAGCACCCCACATGGAGCAAAATTTGGGATTTTACAGCCCCTTGGTGACTGTCCCTTAATTCCCCTCTCTGAGCACAGCCCCAGCATCCACATGGAGCAAAATTTGGGATTTTAAAGCCATTCCCTTGAGGAATTCCCCTCTCTGAGCACAGCCCAGCATCCCACACGGAGCAAAATTTGGGATTTTACAACCCCTCAGTGGCTGTCCCTTAATTTCCCCCTCTGAACACAGCCCCAGCATCCCACACGGAGCAAAATTTGGGATTTTACCGCCCCTCTCCAGCCCCTCCTGGGGCCGGGCCGCCCTGTCCCTGTTTCCATCCTGCCTCGGGGCTGAGCAGACGGGGCTGGGTGAGGACTGAGCCCTCCGCAGCTCCCCCTTTTCACTGCTCCCTCCACTCCCAGTTGCTCCCAGTGCTCCCAGTGGGGCCGTTCCCAGTGTCCCTCCTGCAGGAGCCCTCGGCTCCGGGGATTGTGCTGGTTCATTCCCGACCCTCTGCGGAGGGATGAGGAAACTCCGTTGCTGCATTTCGGGCTGGGGCAGGGCTCGGCGCAGCTCCCCGTTGTTCCTCCACGCCGGGGGAACAGGTTGGCCCTGTCTGATCGCAGCAGACACACACGGGCACAGGTGTCAGCCAGGCTCCCGAAACTGGAGATTCCCCAGCGCCGGCCCCAGCCCAGTCCCGGGATGAGTCAGAGGCACAGAGCTCTGCTCACCCCCCAAAAAACCCAGCTGTGATAAGGGAGTGCCTGAAGGGCACATTTCAGCCGTGATCATCAAATTGGGAAAGATTTTCTGAGCCATGCTCCACCCTGGGGTGATCCCCCTTCCCTTGAGTGGGTTTTTATCCCTCTGGGCAGGTCCCCCCGTGTCTGTGGAGCCACAGAGCGCTCTGCCCACCCAAAAAAAACCCCAGCTGTGATAAGGGAATGCTTTAAGGGCACATTTCAACCGTGATCATCAAATTGGGAAAGATTTTCTGGGCCATGCTCCACCCTGGGGTGATCCCCCTTCCCCTGAGCGGGTTTTTATCCCCCTGGGCAGGTCCCCCCGTGTCTGTGGAGCCACAGAGCACTCTGCCCACCCCAAAATGCCCAGGTGGGCAGCACCCAGGTGGGGGACATTTCCCAGGCGGGGGACATTTCCCAAGTAGGGGACATTTCGCAGGTAGGGGACATTTCCCAGGTGGGGGACATTCCCCAGGTGAGGGACATTTCCCAGGTGAACATTTCGCAGGTAGGGGACATTTCCCAGGTGAGGGCCATTTCCCAGGTGGGGGACATTTCCCAGGTGGGGGACATTTCCCAGGTGAGGGGACATTTCCCAGGTGAACATTTCCCAGCCAGGAGCCGACCCGGGGCTGTTTTGTGTTGCAGCTCCTGCAGTGCCACGGGCAGACAGGACCGTCCCCGTGTCCCCAGCCGCTGTCCCTGGAGCAGTGGCACTGCCAGCCCCTGCCAGCGGGACACACCAAGGAGGTGCCCCCCGGCCCCATTTACAGCACCCCGGGCCCCCCACGGCGGCCCCGGGCCCACCTGGGCCAGGTGAGGCTGGAGAGTCACCTGGGAGGGCCGGGGGACACTCGGGGGACACTCGGGGGACACCCGGGGGACACTTAGGGGGTGTAAGGGGACACTCAAAGGGTGCAGGGGACACTTTGAGTGACACTCAGAGGGTACAGGGGGGCATTCAAGGGGTTCAAGGTGACACTCGGGGTACAGGGGACTCTCAAGGGGTGCAGGGGACACTTTGAGTGACACTCAGAGGGTACAGGGGGACACTCAGGGGGTTCAAAGTGACACTCAGGGGGTGCAGGGGACACTCAAAGGGTGCAGGGGACACTTAGGGTGACACTCAGAGGGTACAGGGGGACACTCAGGGGGTTCAAAGTGACACTCAGGGGGTGCAGGGGACACTTTGAGTGACACTCAGGGGGTGCAGGGGGACACCCCCGGGGTCCCAGCCGGCCCGGGGTGGTCCCTGCAGGGCTCTGGCCCCTTTGCTCAGGCCCATCCTGGGCAGCAGAGCCGAGGCTGGTGCCCTGTGGGCACTGTCCCAGCCCTGCCACCCTCACCGGGGGGTCCCTGTGTCCCCAGATCTCCTCCCTGCCAGAGGAACACCTGGGATCTTCTGTGCACGGCCCAGGTGAGACCCCTGGGCTGCTCCAGCCCTCCCCGACCCTCATCATCCTCCCTGGTGCCCCTCCCTGGGTTTGTCACCTGCCCTGTGCCCCTGGCACCCCGAGGGACCCGCCTTGCTCTGAGACCTTCCTCCTCCTCCTCCTCCCTCTGTGATTTTCCTGCCTCCCTGCCGGCTGAGACAACCCCTGGGCTGCCCCTGACCCCTTTTCCCGTTCTCTTTTACATGGCACACCTGGTTTGAACAGAAAATACTCCCCAGAATTATGAGGGACGGGTCCTGGAAGGGATAAAAACCCCTGCCCCAGCTGGTTTGGACAGAGCTGGCCCATTAACAGAGGAATATCATCCCAGAGTTATGAGGAAAGGTCCTGGAAGGGATAAAGAACTCTATCCCAGCTGGTTTGAACAGAAAATATCCCCCAGGGTTATAAAGGACAGGTCCTGGAAGGGATAAATAACGCGGCCCCAGCTGGTTTGTAACCTTTGGTTACACCTTGCGTTTCGTCCCACCACACGAGCTCAGCGCAGCGCTCGTTTATTGACAGAAAAGGAAAAAGAAAAAAGAATCCTTGTTATCTCGTTGCCACAACGACCCTTTACGGCTCTGTAAACACATAAATATATAAAACATCCCCAATCTAAAGCACCTTTCTCCCCGTTTACCCCGCAGGTGGGAGCGGGGACACCTACGAGGTGACAGATGTCACCTGTCCCCGCCGGGACTCCGCCTCTTACCACGACTACGCCGAGCTGCAGAGCTTCCACAGCGACCTCAGCTACGACAACCTTTGGGAGGCCGAGGAGAAGGAGCTGGGCTCCTGCTGCAGCTCCCCTTCTCCTGCCCGGCACATTTACCACGTCTAGGGGCTGCCCCGGGCACGGCAGAAACCCGCGGGGCTCTTCTCTGCTCCTCCGGGAGGAGCCCTGAGCTCTGCCCTGTGGGATCTGGGCAGCTCCAGGGGTCCAATTCCTGCCCCGAATTTTAGGGTGAGGGGCAGAGAACAGCAGCTTCAATCTCTTTGGGGCTGCAGGAGTGTGGGGAGTGAGCAGGAGGGTGACAGCTTTGGCCCTCCCTCGAAATCAAAGAGCAAAAAAAGAAGGAAAAAAAGGGGGTCAGGCTACTTCAGGTTCCTTCAGGAACTCAGTGTTCAGATGCCCCACCAAAAATCAAAGAGCAAAAAAAGGGGTCAGGCTTTTTCAGGTTCCTTCGGGAACTCTGTGTTCAGATTCCTCCCCAAAAATCAAGGAGTAAAAAAAGGGGTCAGACTTTTTCAGGTTCCTTCAGGAACTCGATGTTCAGATTCCTCCCCAAAAATCAAGGAGTAAAAAGGGATCAGGCTCCTTCAGGTTCCTTCAGGCTCCCTCGGGGGAAAGGGATTTGGTGTTTCGAGGGAGCAGCCGCTCAAAACCCCAAAAAAGCATCTCTGGATCAGTTGGATTCCTTTTCAGCAGAGCCCTCGGCTGGTGCTGTGGTTGTAGGGCACGAAAGAAAGATGAGAGTCTCCAAATATTTCCGAGGGCAAACAGCATAGAAAAAAAAAAAAAAAAGGTTTTTGTTGTCTGATTTTTATCACCTTTTATAAGGTGTTCCCGTACAGATTTAACATGATTGTGAATAGGAACGACACCTCTCTAATTCTCTAATAAACCAGAGAAACGGCAAAACGCCACCTGGAGAAAGATTGTCCTGAGAAAAGAGAGTTGTTGGCCGAGATTGTTTTGAGAAGAAGCTTCCCTGAGAAAGTTTTTTCCGTTGGGGGGAAAAGTCAGCAGCTGCTGGGCATGAAAATCTCTCAGGGGAATGGGAATGGCCCAAGGTGGGCTCTGGAGGATGCACAGGGCACTCCCCAGGCTGGCACCCGGGGCTGGGCTCACAGGATTGTCCTGTCCTGAGATCTGGGGCAGCCCAGATGGATGAGGATGGAGGAGGAAAAAAAAATCAAAAAAATCCTCCCAAAATTTAAAAAAAAAAAAAAAAAAAAAAAAAAAAAAAAAAAAAAAAAAAAAAAAAAAGTGAATAAAATCCCGCCCAGATCTGAGCACTGTGAGATTTATGGTTTTTAGCCCGCAAAATTCCTTCCTACCACTGCTGCCTCCAGACCTGGTTTCAGCCAGCGAAAATTCCAGGTGATCTGTGCTCCACGAGGTCCTTCCCTGCAGAGAAAACCCCGAATTCCCCTCGGGGGGGAGGAATTTCCCTCCTGTCCTCCCTGCCCTACCCACCCCAAAATTCCCCACGGGGGAAAATCCGGGAGAGCCAAATCCCTGCGGAGGCAGGACAGGACACAGAAACCCCAGGGTTGTTCCCTTCAGATCCTTTGGAAGGCCAGCAGCAAATCCAGATGTTCTCACCCGGGGCTCTAAAGGCTCGGCTTTTGTCCCCCGCGGAAGCAGCAGATGAACCACGGCCACAAAAACCTTCTGTTCTTTCTCTGGTGCCGCCGCAACAATTTGTACTTGAATATCTCGGGTTGTGTTTTCATTTATTTTGGGTTGTTTTTTCGGGTTCTTCTTGTTGTTGGTTTGTTGTTTTTTTCCAGGAGGTATCCAACGAAGTTTACATGTAAAGTCTGTGTATTTAAATGTAAACGTGGTTGAGTTGAAGAACAATTTAATTTTTTTACCTGTGGCTGGTGGTTCAGTTCTGTAAAACATTCGGGGATGTTGTGGGGTCGGGTCTTGGAGGTGCTGCTGTTTCCTCTCAAGTTTGCTCTGCTCTTGGGGGAGGATTTGTACCAGATAACCCCCCAAAAATCCATTTATTCCCAACAAAATCGGTCTGGGGATGTCTCAAATGAGATTAACAGATCCCAAAAAAACCCTCGAATGAACACTTTGAGGAGTCACCATCACATTTGAATGGATTTGGAGCAGCAGCACCCGCAGTGATCAAAGGAGATCCCCTTGGTGTTGATATTAAAGTTCCCCTGTGGGTTTTGGTGAGTTTGGACAATTCCAGTGCTCATCCCATGGGATCGTTTCCCTCTTTGCCATCCTCTGCTTGGAAGGTGAATTTTTGCCCCTGGGGGAGTGTCCAGGAGGATTTCCAGACTCCTGAGTGTCTCCAGTTCCTGTTTTCCTTTGATCCTTTGGCGCCGTGTGACACCGCAGTGACACCGACCCCGAGAGCCAGAGGCTGGAAACGACTCCTTTATCTCTGGGCTGTGTCTCCCTTTGACACCGTTTCACACAGACCAATCCCACGGGTGACACAAAGGCAAAAGCTCTTCACTGCCATTGCTCAGAGCAGAGGGACACCAAGGAGAAGTCCCTCCTGGGGAAAGGGATGGAGAACAAAGTGACAGCTACAGAAACATTCCTCCTGCTCACAGGAAATTCCCTGGGGAAGGAATTCCAGAAACCCAAAACTCCTCAGGAGCAGAACCAGGGCTACACTGGTTTATACTATTTTATACTGGTTTGGACTCTTTTCTACTATTTTATACTGTTTTATACTATTTTACACTATTTTATACTATTATATCCCTTTTATACTCTTCTATACAGACCAATTCGACTGAAAAGGCAAAAGCTCTTCATTCCCATTGCTCAGAGCAGAGGGACACCAAGGAGAAGTCCCTCTTAAAAAAAAAAAAAAGAATAAGTAACAAAGTGACAGCTACAAAAACATTTCTCCTGGTCACAGAAAATTCCCTGGGGAAGGAATTCCAGAACACCTCAGGAGCAGACCCAGGGTTACAATCCGTGACCAAAATCCCCGCAGGGTTTGTCAGGGTTTGGGTTTTCCCCAATTCCGCTCCGGGTGGGTTTGAGGCTGTAAAAATTCCCCCTTTTCCTGCTTCTCAGCAGACTCAGGGTTTAAAAATCGGTTTCTTTAGAGCAGAATCAGCTGTGTCTGACACCGAGGTGGAAATTGGGACCTGCAAACCCAAAACCCCCTCTGAAACCCCCTCTCTGGGTCCGTCCTTCCCCTGGCTGCAGCAGGAATCTGGGATTTCTCTCTGGTTGTTAAATCACAATTCCAAACTTTTTTTTTCCTTCAAAGAATAAACAGTGACATTTAAGGGGAAAAAAAAAATAAACAGTAGAAAGCTGAGCTTGTAACCTGCTCCTTTGGCTTTAAGAGAAATTCTCAGTGAGAATACACAGGGTGTGACAAAACTCAGTCTGTGTCTGGATTTTAAAATTTTGTTAGTTAAAAACATGTAATTTACATAATTAATATAGAAGTATTATATATATAAAATATATATTATAAATGTATACAATAAATCTATATTGTAAATGTATATTATATATTATAAATATATGGTATATTATATTTATAATAATATATTTTATAATTATAAAATATATATTTATAAAGCATATGAAATATATTTAAATATTTATATATTTTAAATATATCGATTTTTTTAAAAAAAAATTAAAATGACAGAATTTAAATTTCTAAATTACCAATTCAGCAATGTGTCGATTTATAAAATATGAATATTTACCCATTTAAATTTTTAACAGTAAATAATTTAATAATTTTCGAATAGTTAATACATTCGTATATTTATGTTTAGCGTATGTTTATAGATAAATATATAATATGATTTTATATATATTATAATATATTTTTATAGATAAGATTACATATTGTTTATATTGCATACATAATTTTATATTCTATCTTTATAAAGATATAATTTTATTATATAATTATAAATATATGGCATTATATTATATATATTTTTATATAGAGAGAAAAATATAGATATTTATATATTTTTTAAATGTTTATATCTATATCTGCTCCGGGTTTTGAGGAGCAACTCCCCGAGCGCCCTGTGGGTGGGAGAATCCACCCAAAAACCATCGGAGCTCCGCCGGCTCCTGGAGAGGGACAATTCGAGCTGCTGCCGCCTCCGCCTCTGTCCTGCGTTAGCACCAAAAATCCTCCGCAGGGCAGCGAAAGGACACAGAATTCCCTGGGAAATGGGGAAAAAGGGAGAAAAAATGGGAGGAAATGAAGGGAAAATGGGAAGAAATGAAGAAAAAAATGGGAAGAAATGAAGAAAAAGTGGGAATAAATGAAGAAAAAAATGGGAAGAAATGAAAAAAAAGTGGGAATAAATTAAAGAAAATGGGAAAATAATGAAGGAAAATAGGAAGAAAGAAAATGGGAAGAAAAGGAAAATGGGAAGAAAAGAAGAAAAAAGGGGAGAAATTAAGAAAAATGTGAAGAAATGAAGAAAAATGGGAAGAGAAGAAGGAAAAGGGGAAGAAGAGAAGAAAAAATTGGAAGGAAAAAGGAAAACGAGAAGAAAAAAGGGAAAATGGGAAGTTAAGAAATAAAATGGGAATATCTGCTCGTGTTTCGTCACCGAGAGGTGAAGAGGAGAAAAAAAATTAAAAAATAATAAAAAAAAAACTTTAAAAAAATCCGAGTGACGGAGCTGCTACTCCCAAACCCATTCCCTGGGGGAGGGAAAAAAAGGAAATAATAAAAGAAAATAAAAAAGTGGAAAAAAATAAAAAAGGGGGGGAAAAAAAGGAAAAAAATTTAAAAAAGCCCAGGGGCAGAGGGCTCCCTGGAGTGTCTGCGCAGGGTGAATTACGGGCAGCACCTGCCTGACTTTTTCATGTCCCTGGCACCGGGGAAGTGTCAGATGAGGCAGCGACGTGCGGGGCACAGGCAGGGAAGGAGGGGCACAAAAAGGAGGGAAAAAAACCAATCCCGGATAAACCAAAAGTGTCCGACCCGCCGTGTTTGATTACTGAATTCTGGTGGGTGAAAGAAGGGGGAAATGTTGAATTTGGATCTCAGTTTTGGCCAAAAACAATTAAAAAATAAAATAATAATTAAAAAAAAAAAGAAGTCCCAGGCGCGCTTGGCCTTGCTGTGAGAGGAGAAGGTCAGAGAATAAAGCAAGCGTTGAAATTTCAGGCTCCTCCTCCTCTTCCTCCTCCTCCTCTTCCTCCTCCTCCTCCTCCTCCTCTTCCTCCTCCTCACCCGGGCCAGGTGAGGGGGCTCTGGGGACACCTGTGACCTGCTGTGAGCTGGCACCTCTCAGGGCAGGGCCAGGGGCCAGGGGTCAGGGGTCAGGGGTCAGGGGTCAGGGGTCAGGGGTCGGGGTCAGGGGTCAGGGGTCAGGCACCAAATATCCCATCTGTAATGTCACATCTCTAATATCACCTATGGAATATCACCTGTAGAGTATCACCTATATAAGATCACCCATATAATATCACCCATGTAATATCACTTATATAATATCACATATATAATATCACATATACAATGTCACCTATGCAGTATCGCCTATAGAATATCACCTATAGAATATCACCTATATAAGATCAGCCATATAATATCACCTATATAATGTCACATATATAATGTCACCTATGTAGTATCACCTATAGAACATCACCTATGTAATACCATCTATGTAATATCACCTATATAAGATCACCCATATAATATCACCTATATAGTAGCACATATATAATTTCACCTATGTAATATCACATCCGTAATATCACATCTGTAATATCACCTATAGAAGATCACCTATAGAATATCACCTATATAAGATCACCCATGTGATATCACCTCTATAAGATCACCTATGTAATATGACCTATGTATCACCTCTATAATATCACCTCAATAATATCACCCATGTGATATCACCCATATAACATCACATGTAATAGCATGTATATAGTAACACCTATACAATGTCACCTATTTATCACCTATATAATATTGCATATATCGTATCACATGTATGATCACATATTTGATTCAAATATATCCAAATATCACGTATCTAAGATAACATATCTATTATCACATATATATTATCACCTATACAATATCACCCATATAATAACACCCATGTAGACCATCCATATAATATCACATATATTATATATATTATATCACACATATAAATCACATAATATCACATATATCATCAAATATATCCAAATATCCCCTCTATAATATCACACACGTAAGATCACGTGTCACATCCAGGATGCAGCTCCAGCTGTTCCCGATGCAGCTCCAGCTGTTCCCGATGCAGCTCCAGCTGTTCCAGATGCAGCTCCAGCTGTTCCCAGTGCAGTTCCAGCTGTTCCCAATGTAGCTCCAGCTGTTCCCGATGCAGTTCCAGCTGTTCCCGGTGCAGCTCCAGCTGTTCCTGATGCAGCTCCAGCTGTTTCTAATGCAGCTCCAGCTGTTCCCAGATGCAGCTCCAGCTGTTCCCAGGGCAGCTCCAGCTGTTCCCTATGCAGCTCCAGCTGTTCCCGGTGCAGCTCCAGCTGTTCCCGGTGCAGTTCCAGCTGTTCCTGATGCAGCTCCAGCTGTTCCCGATGCAGCTCCAGCTGTTCCCAGTGCAGCTCCAGCTGTTCCCGGTGCAGATCCAGCTGTTCCCAGTGCAGCTCCAGCTGTTCCTGATGCAGCTCCAGCTGTTCCCGATGCAGCTCCAGCTGTTCCCAGTGCAGCTCCAGCTGTTCCCGGTGCAGCTCCAGCTGTTCCTGGTGCAGGCCCCGCGGGCAGCGGGCACACGGACAGAGGTTGTGCCCCTGGGCGCAGCCTCCCGCTCACTGCTCCCCGGGCCCGGAGCTCCTGGGGCACGAGGGGCGTGCACCCGACATCCCCTGAGCCTGAGAACCGCTGAGCTCTTCCCAAAGGAAACTTCTCAACAGATTTTTTCCTTTTCCCCCAAACAACCTCGTGTAAAGGATGTTCCCTTCCCATGACAACAGGTGATGTTTGCTATTTCTGCTCCTGAGCCAGTGGCAGAGGTGTCAGCCTTATGGACCAATAACGTGGTTTTTATCTGTTATAAAAGGGCTGAATGAATTATAAATGAAGCTTTCTAAAGATTTCTGCTGCCTCCTGACTGGAGTCAAGCTGTAACTCTGGTCCATACCTGAGGAGTTTTGGGTTTCCGGAATTCCTTCCCCAGGGAATTTCCTGTGAGCAGGAGGAATGTTTCTGTAGCTGTCACTTTGTTCTCCATCCCTTTCCCCAGGAGGGACTTCTCCTTGGTGTCCCTCTGCTCTGAGCAATGGCAGTGAAGAGCTTTTGCCTTTGTGTCACCCGTGGGATTGGTTGGTCTGTGTGAAATGGTGTCAAAGGGAGACACAGCCCAGAGATAAAGGAGTCGTTTCCAGCCTCTGGCTCTCGGGGTCTCTGTGTCACTGTGGTGTCACACAGTGTCACCAGGCCGTGTCCCAGAGGGGCAGGGCTGAGCCAAGGACAGGGGACACAGCCCCAGGCTCTGCTCTGTCCCCAGGGCTCCAAACCCCTCAGCTCCTGCACTTCTGGATCCACACACACACGGATTCACCCTCCTGCAAAGCCCAGGACTCCTCTAACAGCCCCGTGAGGGCTTCTCCAGCCTCAGGGATCCGGGGCTTTTCATTCCAGAGGAAACAAACATAAATAAGATCCAGAAAAAAAAATAAAAAATGGAAAATAGTGAAAAGCAGAACTCGACTTTTCAAGTCAAGGGAGTCTCTTGTGTCAAAGCAATTCACTCCCAAAGCATTCACTCCTTCAATATAATAGTAAATATAATATAAGAATTTACACCTTAAAATAAATGCAAGCATTTATATAAGCATTTACTCCTTAAATAGTAATAGTAAATATAATATAGCATTTACTCCTTAAATATAATAGTGAATATAAGCATTAACTCCTCAAAAGAAACATAGGCATTTACTCCTCAAAAATAAAATAAACTTTTATATAGGCCTTTACTCCTTAAATATAATAGTAAAAACTCCTTAGATACAATAAATACATTAAATATCCAGCTGAGATCTACCAGCTGCAAGTCAGAGAGTTTGCCCTGTGGTTTGCATTATTTCATTCTCTCCAGCACATCCCCAAAATCCGCAATAAAACCTCTGCTGCACAAATCTGTACCTAATTCAGGTTTTTCCTACAGAGGGAACGGACACAGGGGTAGTAAATGAGACAGGACTTTATTAGAAGCTTCCGGAACATTCCATCTGCCTTCCTCCTCCTCCTCCTCCTCCTCAGCTCCCTGCCGGCTCCATCTCGCACCCCCAGCCCCAAATCCCGCTGTCGGGGACAACCCACGGCCCCCAACCCGGCCCATTTAACAAACAAATGTTTGTTAAACACACACCAAAGCTCCGGGAATTCTGATTCTCCTCTGATTCGGGAGACAAAACCCCTGCACAGCTCCAAAGCTCCGGGAATTCTGGTTTTCCTCTCTAATTCGGGAGAAACTCCCTGCAGACATTAAACCTCCGGGGCACCCTCAGCACCAGGGAAGGGATTCTGATTTTTCCCTCTAATTCAGGAGAAACTCCCTGCAGAAATTAAACCTCCAGGACACCAGGAAAGGAATTTTATTTCCCCTCTCTAATTCGGGAGACAATCCCCAGCGCAGCCCTCAGAGCCTCCCATCCTGGGAGAGAATTCCTCCTGGATAATGCCCCTGAGCGCTGCGGAGAGGGGAACGGAACCATCTCCTTCTTCCCCCCCGTTTCCATTCCTCGAGCCCTGCCCAGCCCCCAATCCGCTCACCCCACATCTCCCCCAGCCTCTCTGGGGGAGGCACAAAAGGAAATAAATCGAATTCCCAAATACCCTTTTCCTCGCCAAACCCATCCACGTCCTTCTCCGTCCTGTCCAACCTCCTCCTGTCCCTTTTCCTGAGACTTCCCGGAGCTCTCGGCGCCTTTCCCCCCCTGAGCGTGTCCCTCGGGACCCTCCCGGACTGCCCCTTCCCCCGGGTGACCCCTGCCCGTCAGGGATGGATAGGGACGTGTCCCCTCAGCAGGTGTCCCCAGGGATGGATGGGGACGTGTCCCTACCTCAGCTGTCCCCAGGGATGGATGAGGACGTGTCCCTGCCCCAGGAGTCCCCAGGGATGGATGAGGACATGTCCCTGCCCCTGCTGTCCCCAGGGATGGATAGGGACATGTCCCCACCTCAGCTGTCCCCAGGGATGGATGGGGACATGTCCCTGCCCCAGGAGTCCCCAGGGATGGATGGGGACATGTCCCTGCTCCAGGAGTCCCCAGGGATGGATGGGGACATGTCCCTGCCCCTGCTGTCCCCAGGGATGGATGAGGACATGTCCCCACCTCAGCTGTCCCCAGGGATGGATGGGGACGTGTCCCCACCTCAGCTGTCCCCAGGGATGGATGGGGACATGTCCCTGCCCCTGCTGTCCCCAAGGGACAGAGCCATCCGTGGGTGCCACGTGCGACAGAAACCTTCTCCCGGAGCTGCCGCCCCGAGCTGGGACTTCCTCGGAATCCAAGAGGACGAGAGAGCTGCAGGGCGCTCCGGGGGATCCCGGGGGTCACGGGCAGCGCGGGGCTCTGCCGGGTGACAGCCCCTGTGTCCCCTGGACGCAGCCCGGGCTCGGCCAAGCTCGTCCTAAAGCTGTCTTTTAGTCCTCCGCCGATATCCCGGGTCTTTTGTCACCTTCTTGTGCCGCCGGGTGATTCCAGCAGGGAGGAGGCACGGGGGAGGGCAGTGCCAGCTCTGTCCTGTCCTGTCCTGTCCCCACGGTCACCTCCTGTCCCCGGCGCGCTCCCGTCCCCTGTCCTGTCCTGTCCGGCCGGGCACGGCTCCGGAGAAGTGCTCGGTGCTGTCCCCAGGCTCCTCCAGCGCTGTCCAGAGCCGTGTCCCCGGGCTGTGCCCCTGCCGCCGGCGGTGCCGGGGCTTAAGTCCGGGGCTGCCCTTCCCTGACCTGCCGTCGGAAGTAGCGGATGGCCGAGAGGGTGCCAAAGCTCGCCAGGAACACTGCAAAAGAGCCCGACACGTTCCCGCTGTGACTCTGGGGGCTCCTCCCACACCTCGGGGTCTGTCCCCAGCCTGTGGAAGGGTCACAAATTGCTCCTCTCCCAGTCCCCTCCTGCCCTTGGTTTCTGTCCTCAGCACACCTCGGGGTTTATCCCGGTGAGTTCCCGGCTGCCCACGGCCAGTCCCGGGGTTTGGGTGCACGGAGGAGCCACCAGTCCACGAAAAAAAAAAGGTTGGTTTTGAGGGAAATGCTCAAGGCGCTCCCTCGGTGGTGGGCAGTGGGTTGGGACAGAGGGATCCAGAGGGAGATTTCATGGATTGGGTGGATACAGAGATCCAAAATGAGATTTAATGGTGATCCAGAGGGGGGTTTAATGGATCAGGTGGATGCACAGATCCAGTTGGGGATTTCATGGATTGGTTGGACACAGAGATCCAGTTGGGAATGTCACAGATTGGTTGGAGTCACAGGTCCAGAAGGAGATTTAATGGACTGCGTGGACACAGAGATCCAGTTGGGGATTTCCTGGATCCAGTGGATTCACAGATCCCATGGGGGATTTCATGGATTTCTTGGGGGTCACAGGTTCAGGGGGAGATTTGATCTTGGATGAGAAAGAAATGCCACAAAATCCCCACTGGGGCATCAGGACAGCACCTTCATTTCCTGCTTCTCTTTGGACCAGGAGGACGCCAAGAAAAAATCCCAGTTTGGGGATTTTCTGGTCCCAGCCAAAAGCAGCAAATATCCAAAAATCCAAATTAAAAGCCAAGGAATAACTAATGGGGGTGAAAGACAAATCAAGCCCTGCTCTGCACTTGCACCCGATGTTTTTGATTTGGTTTAGAAGAGATTTTAAATTCCCTCGATTCCCGAGCAAAACCAGGAATCCAAACCGTGTTTTTTTTGGGCTCCACGCTTCAAATCCAGACCGGAATTTTGATTTATGTGCTAGAAGAACATAAACCTCAGCTTGTAGGAAGCCCAAATTCCTGGAGAGAACAGAGTGTGGAGCCTCTCCTGCCTCCCTCCTCTCCAGGTTATTCCACCCCGGGGCACGAGGAGCGTATCCCGCTTTCCACACCTTTCCTCCATCCCAAAAAACCTCGGCAGCCCGAGGGGGGAACAGGCCAAGAGCTGCGTGTGACGACGGCACGGAGCAGCCTTAGCTCAGAGCTATTCGCAGCCCCGCGGTGTCGCCTTCCTGGTGACCTTAGCAGGGAACATTCCTCGCCTGGAAAAGCAGCAGGAAGCCTCGCTGCTGGCCTTTCTTCCCATGGAAAAGGAGCTCTGCGGGGACAAGGGATGAGGAATGCTGCCCTGGGAGGGTTCTCCGGGGCTGGACCTGCTGCATCCAGGGCAGGAATTGGGATTGTTGGTCTCTCTGAGCTGTTCCCTGCTCGCCCAACCAGCCCCGCTCCCGTGGGGTTCAGAGAATTTGGGTTTCCTCTCACCCCATCAGATTCCAGGGGCTGAGGTTGGAGAGGAGAAGACCCCACAGATCCGCAGGGAATTGCAGGAGGATGATGATGCCCCTCCCTGCAGGAGGATGAAGGCTCAGCTGAGCTGTGTTTGGGGTGGGGAGAGGATTAAACCTTGCGAGCACATCAGGAAAACATGGGAATTGTGTCTCGGCTGGGATGGGGGAACCTCAACCTGCTCCCTCCAGGCCCTAAAGAATTCCTGACAAAAGCTCCTAAGGAAGTCCCTGCCAGGGGCTGGACGGAGCAGGACCGAGGCTCAGCTCCAGCCACTTTGTCCTGAGCACAAAATCACAGGGATCAGGATTAGAGGAGAGACTTTGCAAAACCAGGAAAAGGCTGCGCTTCCCCCCGGGCAGCCGCAGGTATAAATATCCCGGATTTTTCTCCCCGCCAGGTGCCTCCCCCAGCCCTCCCCAGCCCTCTCCAGGCAGGCACTGCACGTACTGGTCTTCCAGGCATCCGGAGCCTGCAGGTCAGATGTCTTGACGGCCCAGGAGGCGAAGGCGCAGAAGACCAGGCACATGTCCTTGTGGCTCAGCACCCGCGGGTCCTCTGCCGCTCCTGCCACGACAGCAGCACAAGGTCTGGCTGTGTCACCTCCTCTGCCACCCTCTGCCCTCCCTCCGGGGCTGCAAATCCCTGGTTCCCCCTGAAGGGGTTTTGCACCAGGGGTGAAGTCAGAGTGGGCTGTGAGTCCCCAGAGTGGCACGTTTGTCACCACTCTCAGCCTCAGCCTTTGTCCAAAACCCCGAGGAAATGTTTGTCTGTCTGTGGAGGGTGGAATTGGGTCCGGGAAGCAGATTTGGGGCCGAGAAATTCCTGGCTTTGCACCGGGGGTGAAGCCAGAGGGGGCTGTGAGTCCCCAAAGGACAGTGGCACGTTTGTCACCACCCTCAGCCTTGCACTTTGTTCAAACCCCCAAGGAAATATTGTTAAACCACCCCAGGCTGCCTCACCCTGCAGACCTTCCCAGCTCTCTGTGGGGGCTGGAATTGGGTCCGGGGGGCAGATTTGGGGCAGAGAAATTCCTGCTTTTGCACCGGGGGTGAAACCAGAGGGGGCTGTGAGTCCCCAAAGGACAGTGGCACGTTTGTCACCACCCTCAGCCTCACCCTTTGTCCAAAACCCCGAGGAAATGTTTGTCTGTCTGTGGGGGCTGGAATTGGGTCCGGGGGGCAGATTTAGGACACGGCCGTTCCTGGGGACACAGGCAAGGTCCCCTCCCTGTCGCCAGTGTCCCCAGGCACACCCAGCCCCAGGACAACACCTGGGAGTGCTCAGCATCCCCCCGGGCATCGCACCGCACTCGTGCCTCCTCCGGGGATGGAAGACATCGCTGAGTGCCCTGCATTCCCTGCCCCTCTGCCCTTCCAGCCCGCGGGAACAACTTGCTTTAGGCCTGTCACAAGATCTGGTTATTTTTGCTCCTATTCCTTTGATCAGGCTTTTAAATTAAAGCCGGCTGATTAATTAGCTGTGACCACCTCAAAGGGTTCTTTTTTTCCTGCGTGCAAACAGGCTGGGAGCTCGGCTTTGAGGCTCCTTTTGGGACGGCTCCCTCGTGGTTTGGGTTTGATATTAACTCCGAGGCTCTGAGCATCTCAAAGCCCAACCCCTTCCTGTCCTCATGGAACTTTATCCCTTTATCCTCATTTTTCTCACCCGCCTCCGGGAACAGGCAACGCCCAGGTGGCCTCTGGGGTCTCTGGGGGGTGTTCTTTGTGACCACGGTGCGTTTTACAATCCCACGTTCCCTGGCCAGCCCTGGCCAGGAGCAATGGCTTGGCATGGGGACAGAGGGACATCCCAGGGGAAAGCTGAGGGGACAGAGGGACATCCCAAAGGACAGCCCAGGGACAGAGGGACAGCCTGAGGGGACAGAGGGACATCCCAAGGGACAGCCAGGGTGACACAACCTGGGCCATGTCCCTCCAGGGGACACCAGGGTGACACAGGCTGGTCCATGTCCCTCCAGGGGACACCAGGATTTACCTCTCAGTGCCAGCGCCGTGTCCTCGTCCTGTGGCCACACCTGGGCTCCTCCCAGCGGGACCAGGGCCAGCTTGTCCCCGGATCTCCTGGGCACCAGGGCCTGGGAGGAGCTCGGGGCTTGTCCTCCTGCGGGCTGGCTTTGTCTTTGCAGCAGGGCCCTCAGAGCCCTCACAGCTCTCTTCACCTCGGAGGCCGGGGCCATGGAGAAGATCCCCCTCCAGCCCATCCTGTTCCGCGGTGACTCGGGGAAGAAGTGTTCGTACACCTCAGGCACTGGGATGACCACGGTGTCCTCCCCTGGAGCCGAGCTGGGAGCCTCCTTCTGCAGCCCAGAACCGCTGAGCTTCTTCCTCCTCCTCTCCTTCGCTTTGCCTTTCTTCCCTCTTCCTTCTGACTCGTTGAAAAAATACTCGTAGAGCTCTGGCCAGGAGATTTCCCTCTGCAGGGGAGACTTCCTGCCCTCGGGGGAGCTGCCCAGCTCCTCGTCCTCCCCCTGGGAGTCGCAGAACAGGTGCTCGTACATCTCGGGCCACGTCACCTCCAGGCAGTTGGCCTTGGCCGAGGCCCCGCCGGCGAAGCGCAGCGGGCTCCTGGCCCTGGGGGGCTCGGCTGCTGCTTCCCAGGGGATCCCCTCCGCAGGGATCGTGGGGATCCCCTCCGCAGTGATCGTGGGGATCCCCTCCGTGGGCTCACAGGGGATCTCAATGGCAGGGATCCGCGGGATCTCGGCTGCAGGGATCCTGGGGATCTCAATCGCGGGGCTCCTGGGGATCCCAACTGCAGGCTCCCAAGGGATCCCCACTGCAGGAATCCTGGGGATCTCAGTTGCAGGAATCCTGGGGATCTCAGTTGCAGGCTCCCAAGGGATCCCCACTGCAGGAATCCTGGGGATCTCAGTTGCAGGCTCCCAAGGGATCCCAGCTGCAGGTTTCCTGGGAATCACAGCTGCAGGCTCCCAAGGGATCCCAGCTGTAGGAACCTCAGGGGTCTCTGAGGCTTTCCTGGGAATCTCATCTGTAGGGATGCTGGGGATCCCAGCTGCAGGCTCCCAAGGGATCCCAGCTGCAGCTTTCCTGGGGATCCCAGCTGCAGGAGCCTCAGGAGTCTGTGAGGGTTTCCTGGGAATTTCAGCTGCAGGAACTGCAGGGATCTCAGCCGCAGGAGTTCCAGGGATCTCTGAAGCTTTCTTGGGAATCTCAGCTGCAGGAACTGCAGGGGTCTCTGAGGTTTTCCTCGGAATCTCAGCCGCAGGAGTTCCAGGGATCTCAGCCGCAGGAATTCCAGGGGTCTCAGCCGCAGGAATTCCAGGGGTCTCAGCCGCAGGAATTCCAGGGATCTCAGCAGCAGGAGTTCCAGGGATCTCTGAGGTTTTCCTGGGAATCTCAGCAGCAGGAGTTCCAGGGATCTCAGCTGCAGGAATTCCAGGGATCTCAGCCGCAGGAGTTCCAGGGATCTCAGCAGCAGGAGTTCCAGGGATCTCAGCCGCAGGAGTTCCAGGGATCTCAGCCGCAGGAGTTCCAGGGATCTCAGCAGCAGGAATTCCAGGGATCTCAGCCGCAGGAGTTCCAGGGATCTCAGCAGCAGGAGTTCCAGGGGTCTCAGCCGCAGGCTGCCCCGCAGCCCCCTCAGCAGCGTTCCCCCCAAGCGCTGCTGCGCTCCCGGGCTGCGGAGGCTTCCCTGGCATGTCCTGGCACTCCCCTGCCGCAGCAGGGACCGCGGGGACAGTGTCACGTACGCCCGAGCCACCGGCCCGCCCTGCCTTTGGGGACTTGGTGGCTTTTGTCTTGCCCGGGGACTGCGGCTCCTTCCCCCGCGGCTTTTGGGGAGCAGCGCCGGGATCGGGGCCATCCCCGGCAGCCTCCTCGCTGCTCAGCCTCACCAGCGCTGCCTTGGCCGCTTTGTCCTTCCCTTTGCCCTTCCGAGGGGACATCGGGGATCCCGGGGGCGCCTTCCCGGCTCCGGCCGCTGTCGCAGCCCCAGCGGTGTCCTTGTCCCCCTCGGCGGCTCCGGCTCCTCGCTGCCGGCGGCTTTTCCTGGGCTGTGCCGGCACTTTGGGTCTCACCACGCTGGGGGATCCCCCCGGGGAGCTCGGCTCCGTGGTCACCCTGTCCCCCTCCGCTGTCCCCCGGCACGGGCCGGGGTCCCCGCCGGCCTCCGAGGGGACAGCGCTTTTCTCGGCCGCTCCCTCCGAGGAGACGAAACCTGCTGGAGCTTCTGGTTGTGCCACTTGTGCCACTTGTCCCCCTGCTGCATCCCCGCCCTGCCCGGGGGCTGCGAAAGGCTCCGTGTCCCTGCTGCTGCCTCCTGTCGCCGTGTCCTGAGCCGTGTCACCCGCCGCGGTGGCCGCGGGTGGTGGCCTTGGTGGCTGTCTCCTCTGCGCGCTGGGCATGGCAGCAGCGGGCGACAGGCGGCTGTCCTTGTCGCTGTCACACAGGGACCTGCCCACAGAGCCCAGCTCCGCTTCGTCCTCGCTGCCCGACGGGAGCTCCCCAGGGCACGGGCAGCGCACCGCCGTGTCACCACGTGGGACAGCGGTGACAGCGCCGGGAGGAGCTGGCTCGCTGCCCGCCTCGGCTGCGGTCACGTTGTGGTCTCCTCGGGGACAATCCCGTCCCGCTGTGTCGCCTGGCTCAATGTCACCGAGGCACTGCTCCTCCTGGGCCAGCGAGGCGGGCGCCAGGCTGCACTCCTCGGCCGCCCGCAGGAACTCGGCCCACTCGCGGTCGTTCAGCTGGATGCTGTACTCGAAGTTATCCATGCCTGCGGAGCGGGGACAGCTCAGCGGGGACGGGGTGACACCGCGGTGTGTGTCCCCAACCCCCCCCTGACGGCTCGTCCCCTCCAGCTCCTCATCCCCGCGCGTTCCCAGCTGGAAATCCCGGCCCGGGCATGGGCATGGCTGTGCCGGGCCACGAGGCGCTGAGAGGGATCACTGTCACCGGCTCCTGTCCCCGCTGTCACCCTGATCCTGTCCCCACTGTCACCCCTCTCCTGTCCCCAGTGCCACCCTGCTCCTGTCTTTGCTGTCACCCTGATCCTGTGTCCGCTGTCACCCTGATCCTGTCCCTACTGTCACCCCTCTCCTGTCCCCAGTGCCACCCTGCTCCTGTCCTTGCTGTCACCCTGATCCTGTGTCCGCTGTCACCCTGATCCTGTCCCTACTGTCACCCCCTCCTGTCCCCAGTGCCACCCCACTCCTGTCTTTGCTGTCACCCTGCTCCTGTCCCTACTGTCACCCCTTTCCTGTCACCCCCCTCCTGTCCCCATTGCCACTCCGCTCCTGTCCCCGCTATCACCCTGCTCCTGTGTCCTCTGTCACACCGCTCCTGACCCCGCTGCCACCCCACTTCTGTCTCCACTGCCACCTTGCTCCTGTCCCCGCTGTCCCCCTGCTCCTGTCCCCGCTGCTCCCCAGTATGGCAGCACTGGGACGGGGGTGCTCCCCACAGGTGCCAAGAGGGTTTGGGATTCTCCCCACAGCTGCCGAGAGGGTTTAGGGTTGTCCCCAGAGCTGCACTGGGGCTTTGGGGTGCTCCCCACAGCAGCACCACACCTCCCACCCCCATGTTTTAAACTCATCTCGCCCCCAATCCACCCTAAACCCCGGGAGGGACATTCCTGAGCACTCCTCAGGCAGCAAAGCCACGGGAGCGGCCCCGGCCCTGGGGAGAGCGCCCAGCCCCGGGGGGACCGCGGAGGTGACAAAGGCGGGGAGGTGACAAAGGCGGGGAGGGGACAAAAGCCCGTCCTACCTGTCCCCCAGCCCCAGGTGGGGATGGAGCCATTCGAGGAGCCACGCAGGAGAACCCTCCCGGCACAACATGATGCCTCGGCGGGGGCAGAGAGCCCGGCTCCAGCTCCAGATCCATTCAGGGGCTAAAAATAGAGCCCTCGTCCCTCCCCGGTGTCACTTGAGATCCAAGTGTCCCCTGCCCGGAGAGGGCAGGGCCGTATATAGAACTGGGGACATGCCAGGGTGTGACTGTGCCCACGTGTGACAGTGCCACAGCCACCTCGGGGGGCATTGGCACCACTCCTGGTGGCCCCTGCTCCCTTCTGGGGCGGTGAAAATATGAAATTTTTTTGGTCCGGAAACAGGTAGAAACATGAATAATGTTTCATGTTTGCCAAATTTAGTGTCTGCCCTTTTTCACCTCTGGGGGAAAAGATTTCTGGGAGAAAAAGGCAAAACGGGCCCCACTTAAAAGTGAACAGATTTTATTAACAGACACTAAGATAAAGAAAATAAGGAAAGAAAAAAAAAACCAGAAATGAAATTTCTAAACCAACTCTTCCTCCCACCCCAAACTGTTCATTTTCTACCAGCAACATAAAGAGACAAAACTCAGAACTCCAGGTCAGCACCACTTATAAAAGAGTCATTAATTGTCATTAATTCAGTCTTTGAGAGAGGGAGGAGTCTCTCCTGTTGGTTTGATGACTTTCCGCCAGAGAAACAATCTGCTTGTGGCTTCTAACTCCCAAAATAAAAGAGCTCAAACGCAGCCCCCAGTGCCACCAATTATTGCAGTCGAGTTTGGGGAAACATCTGGGGAGATCTCAGGGGTCAGCACATCTGGAGAGCAAGGGATGAGTGACGCTGTTTGACACCAGAACGACACAGACTCCGAGATCCAGAGGGCTGAAAACGACTTTTGGGGTTGTGCCTGAGGAGTTTTGGTTTTCTGGAATTCCTTCCCCAGGGGATTTCCTGTGAGCAGGAGGAATGTTTCTGTAGCTGTCACTTTGTTCTCCATCCCTTTCCCCAGGAGGGACTTCTCCTTGGTGTCCCTCTGCTCTGAGCAATGGCAGTGAAGAGCTTTTGCCTTTGTGTCACCCGTGGGATTGGTCTGTGTGAAATGGTGTCAGAGGGAGACACAGCCCAGAGATAAAGGAGTCGTTTCCAGCCTCTGGCTCTCGGGCTCGGTGTCACTGTGGTGTCAAACAATCCTTTCTCCAAACAATCCTTTCTCCAGGAGCTGTTTTGCTGTTTCTCTGGTTTAACCCACGGGATCTGTCGTTCCTATTCACCCCAATCACGTTAAATCTTTGTGGGAACACCTCATAAAAGGTAGTAAAAATTAAACAATAAAAGCCTTTTTTTCTGTGCTCTTTGCCTTCTGAAATATTTAGAGCACATTTCATTTTTCTATATATTTCATATATATCTAGAGAGTATTTCATATCTTCCTTTCATATATCTACAGTCCATTCCATATCTTTCATACATATCTAGTGTATTTCATATTTCTTCTTTCTTTCGTGTCCTCCAGGGACGGGGCACAGGTCATGGCACCCCTGGGTGACAGTGGCTGTCCCTTTTTCCCACAGAGCCACCGGCCTGCCTCGGTGGCCGTGCCCAGGGTGACACAGGATCACCTCGGGGGCAGGGTTCACCTCTTCAGGGCGCTCCCAGGGCGTTTATTGCCGGCCAGGGGTGACACCAGGGGGTGACAGCCAGCACCACGGGTCTTGTGACAAACCCCGCGGGGATGTGGCAGCTGTCCCACAACGCCCAGGGCCACCTGGGCCACGTGGGCTGCGGCCTCAGGGACAGAGTGGCCGAGGGTCACCTGGCAGGTCACAGAGACGAGCCAGAAATAACCCTGAGCTCCCACCAGCCCCGGAGCCTTCCTCCTGCCTTCCTGCTCCTCCTCCCGCCTTCCTCCTCCTCCTCCTTCTGCCTTCCTCCTCCTCCCACCTTCCTCCTCCTCCCGCCTTCCTCCTCCTCCTGCCTTCCTCCTCCTCCCACCTTCCTCCTCCTCCTCCCGCCTTCCTCCTCCTCCTCCCACCTTCCTCCTCCTCCTCCCACCTTCCTCCTCCTCCTGCCTTCCTCCTCCTCCTCCCGCCTTCCTCCTCCTCCTCCTGCCTTCCTCCTCCTCCTCCCGCCTTCCTCCTCCTCCTCCCGCCTTCCTCCTCCTCTTCCCACCCTCCTCCTCCTCCCACTTTCCTCCTCCTCCCGCCTTCCTCCTCCTCCTGCCTTCCTCCTCCTCCTCCCACTTTCCTCCTCCTCCTCCTGCCTTCCTCCTCCTCCTCCCACTTTCCTCCTCCTCCTCCCACCTTCCTGCTCCTCCTCCCGCCTTCCTCCTCCTCCTGCCTTCCTCCTCCTCCTGCCTTCCTCCTCCTCCTGCCTTCCTCCTTCTCCTCCCACTTTCCTCCTCCTCCTCCCACCTTCCTCCTCCTCCTGCCTTCCTCCTCCTCTCACCTTCCTCCTCCTCCTCCCACCTTCCTCCTCCTCCTGCCTTACTCCTCCTCCCACCTTCCTCCTCCTCCCACCTTCCTCCTCCTCCCACCTTCCTCCTCCTCTCCCCTTCCTCCTCCTCTCACTTTCTTCCTCCTCCTCCCACCTTCCTCCTCCCACCCTCCTCCTCCTCCCCGTCCCAGGGACAGAAATAACAGCCCTGGGGGAGCTGCCTGCAGGACAGGGGATGGGACAGGGACCCCCCCCCCCCCCGGCACTGCTGTCCCCAGGACACCCCAGAACACTCCAGGACACCCCAGGACACCCCGGCTGGACCGGCTGAGAGGGACCCGTGGGCTCTGCACCCCCTTGGGGGTCCCACAAAAGCTCTGCAGGGTCCTCCCCACGGCCAGGTGCGCCCCAGGGCCCCCCGACCACCTCGGGGAGGCGAGGGACACCTCCTGGCTCTGTCCCCACAGGCAGGGGACACCTCCTGGCTCTGTCCCCACAGGCAGGGGACACCTCCTGGTTCTGTCCCCGCAGGCAGGGGACACCTCCTGGCTCTGTCCCCGCAGGCAGGGGACACCTCCTGGCTCTGTCCCCGCAGGCAGGGGACAGCAGAGCTCTTTGTGGTGGCCCGGCCATCCCGCGGGGTGGAAGCTCCCCGTGGTGGCCGCTGTCCCGCACTGCACGGCCGGGACAGAGCTGGGACAGAGCTGGGACACAGCCGGGACAGCCAGGACAGAGCCAGGACAGAGCCAGGACAGGACCAGGACAGGACCAGGACAGAGACAGGACAGAGAGAGGACAGAGAGAGGACAGAGAGAGGACAGAGCCAGGACAGGACCAGGACAGAGCTGGGACGGGACCAGGACAGGGAACAGCCCGGACAATGGCGAGAAATGTGGGGGTGGCAGTGCCAGGGGCACATGGTGGCAGTGCCAGGGGCACGGTGACATTGCCAGGGGCACGGTGGCAGTGGCAGGGGTGGAGGTGACGCCATTATTATATTATATATACCCTATATTATATTGTGACATTATATATTGATATATATCATCAATTATAATCTAATGCCGATTTTCGTTTTTCTCGCAGATCCTCAGAAGAGGCCCCGGGGCTGAAGTTTCAGCTCCCAGGAATCCCTTTCCCCTCCCCAAACCCGACAGGCTGGAGGTTCTACCTGTGCCCTCCTTTCCCTGCCCTTCCCACTAGATGTCACCTATAGACACAAAGTCAGCGCTTCCCCTGGAATGTTTTATTTTGTTTCCTTCCCCTCCTGCGCCCACAACGGGCCTTTGGGATGGAGCAGACATGGAAGGCACGGGTGGCCACCACGGTCACCATCGTGGCCACCAGGAGCAAGGCCAGGCTCCGGAACGAGACAGAGAAAAGGGGAAAAGGAGCCGAGATTCCTCTCAGAGTGTCCAAACCAAAGCCTCCGTGCTCTGGCTGCCGGCCTGGAGGGCAGCGGTAGCAGGAGCAGCCCTGGCGGCTGTCCGGGCAGTGATTAACGATGTTTTCGGGGCTGGAAGGGCCTCTCCGCCCTGCCCGGCCCCAAACGCCAGCTGTTCCACATCTGCACGGCCTCTCCGCCCTGCCCGGCCCCAAACGCCAGCTGTTCCACATCTGCACGGCCTCTCCGCCCTGCCCGGCCCCAAACGCCAGCTGTTCCACATCTGCAGGGCCCCGGCAGGAGCAGAGCTCCCATCCCGGCACTGCCCGGCCCCTTCCCGGCAGCGGTGATCGCCAGCCGGGGGTGGGTGTTGTGAATGCTGCACATCGATCCTGGGTGATCCTGGGTGATCCTGGGCTGATCCTGGGTGATCCTGGGCTGATCCTGGGTGATCCCGGGCTGATCCTGGGCTGATCCTGAGTGATCCCGGGTGATCCTGGGTGATCCTGGGTGATCCTGGGTGATCCTGGGTGATCCTGAGTGATCCCGGGTGATCCTGGCCCTGATTCCAGGCTGATCCTGAGTGATCCTGGGTGATCCCGGGCTGATCGCAGCACTGATCCTGGCCCTGATCCCAGCCGTTATCCCAGCACTGATCGCAGCTCCGATCCCAGGCTGATCCTAGCCTTTACCCCAGGCTGATCCCAGCTCTGATCCCAGGCTGATCCCAGCCTTTACCCCAGGCTGTCCCGGCTCCCCCGGCTCCAGCAGCTCCAAGGAGCAGAGGCCAGCTCAGGTTGCAGCACCGCCTCGCCCTCACACCGCCCTCACTCAGCCCTCACACTGCCCTCACACTGCCCTCACACCGCCCTCACTCCGCCCCGGGGCTCCGGCCTGGCCTGGGCTAAAGCCGGGCCCGGACGTCCCTTAGCCCCCCCAGCCCCAAAGTGCCCATTCCCGAATGCCTGGGGGAGCTGCAGCCCTGCCCTGCCCACCACAGGGGCTCCCAAAGCCCCCCCAGGGCGTGCCAGCGGCCAGGGACAGTGACACTGTGCCGGGATGGTGACACTGTGCTGAGACGGTGACATTGTGCCAGGATGGTGACACTGTGCCAGGACGGTGACACTGTGCCGGGACGGTGACACTGTGCCAGGACGGTGACACTGTGCCGGGACGGTGACACTGTGCCGGGATGGTGACACTGTGCTGAGACAGTGACACTGTGCCGGGATGGTGACACTGTGCTGGGATGGTGACACTGTGCCAGGATGGTGACACTGTGCCGGGACGGTGACACTGTGCCAGGACGGTGACACTGTGCCGGGATGGTGACACTGTGCCGGGATGGTGACACTGTGCCAGGACGGTGACACTGTGCCAGGACGGTGACACTGTGCCAGGATGGTGACATTGTGCCAGGACAGTGACACGGTGCCAAGATGGTGACACTGTGCCGAGATGGTGACATTGTGCCAGGATGGTGACACTGTGCCAGGATGGTGACATTGTACCAGGACAGTGACACGGTGCCAGGATGGTGACACCAGGCCAGGACAGTGACACGGTGCCAGGGACAGTGACACGGTGCCAGGATGGTGACACCAGGCCAGGCCAGTGACACGGTGCCAGGGACAGTGACACGGTGGCAGCTGTGAGGCAGGGAGCCGTGCCAAGAGCAGCATCAGGCTCAAATGTCACTGTCAGAAGGGCTCGAGCTCTGCCAGCTCCTGGGGACCTGGGGACATCCTGCCCCTGATCCCGAGATCCGCCTCCTCCGCTCACCTGGGGACGAGCTGGAGCCCTGGAAACTGGGGATTTAAACCCTAAAGACTAAAATTTAAAGTCTAAAACTGTAGTAGTATATAATAAAGCAATGTGGAAGATTTAAAGTTCTTCCACCTTCTCCACGGTTTTGGGCAGTAATCCATAATTTAAAAACCGACAGGAATGGAAAGGTCCGACCTGAACAGACTTTCCTTGAGTTTGCTCCCCCGTTTTTAGGGATAAACCCCCGTGGGGAATGGCAGCCAGCGCTGGTCTCCTCGGGCTGCCAGCGGGTTTTTACGGGGGTTTCTGAGGCAGAGCTGGGGTCGGAGCTGGTGCCGCAGGAACGGCTCTGGGTTATCCACTGCAGTTGCCTCAAGGGCTCCCAGCAGCCAGGGCAGAGCAGCAAACCCAGCAAAAACACGGGGCTGGGACAAATCATGGAATGCTGGGATGGTTTGGGCCGGGAAAAAGCTCAGAGCCTTGGGCAGGGGACACCTTGCACTGTCCCAGGTGGGGACAAACCCCAGCCAGCCTGGCCTGGGACACTCCCACAGGGGCAGATCCTGTGCCAGCGCCGCCCCACCCCAAATTTCCCCTCCTAAATTCTTCCTTTTCCTTTCCCAGGTGAAACCCCTGGGGGTCTCGCTGTCGGTTCCACATCCCCGCTTTTCCAAGAGCCCTCCTGCGCACCGTGGGGCAGGTCAGGAGCCCCGGCTGGTGTTGGGATAATTAATCAGCTCCTGGGTAATTGCCCAGGCAGCGCCTGGAGCCAGCGAGGGGCTGCTGGAACGAGGCAGGAGCGAGTCAGGCAGCAGCTGAGGCTGTTCCTGCACCTTTTTTTTTTAAATTATTATTATTTTTATTCCTCCCCCGGGGGGCAGAGAGGCTCAGGAACTCCCGGCGTGGGGGACCCGAGGCTCCCCTGCTCTGGCATCTTAACAAGAAGCAGCTGCTGGAGGCAGAGTGAGGGGGAAAAAAAAAATTTAAAAAGCGCAAGGGAAAGGCTCCCGCTGCATTAATTAAAGGTCACGGAGGCCATTCCAGAGGCTTCCCAATTACCTCTGGAAGAGTGTGGCTAATGTGAGATAATGATGTCACACAGCCGCTAATGAGGCAGGTTATCCAAACCCCGCCAGGATCCCCGGGATGGGATTTCCACTCTTCCCTCTCCACCTTTTCCTTCGGGATGCTGGAGAACGGAGCCAGGGGAGGCAGGAGGAGAGGCCGCAGCCCTTTTGGAGGGTTTTGTGCCCGGGAGCACTCTGTGGGATCGCCCCTCAGGGGTGACAGCAGGACATTGGGAGAAGATCCAGCTTTTCCAGGAGGACACAGCCGAGGAGCTTTTGCCCACCGGGAGCCCGTGAATCCCCCGCAGGCTGCAGCAGCCCAGGGCGGGGTGTCCTCCCTCTGCCAGCACCGTGACATCTGCGGCAGGAATTCGGCTCCCCCGGCCTGGGTGGGATTTCTTTTTTCCCCGCGCACTCACAGATCAGCCTTAAATCAACAAAAACCCGTCTCCCGAGCTGCAGGAAAGGAAGAGGCAGGGAAGGGCTGGAGCGCTAAACCCTGACCTTTGCTAATCCCCAGGCAATCAGCGCGGGCCAGAAGCTTTGCTGCAGGCGCTGGCAGACTTTGCTCTCCCCACGGGCAGCGATTTTAACCTCCGCAGCAGCCGAGATTTCCTGTCAGCCGCCGAGGCTGTGGGAGCTGGCAGCCGCTCCCGGGATGATCCCAGCGCTGGGCTTTGGGCTGGAAAGAGAAATGGGATGTGCTGCTGGCCCCTGAGGAGACTCCCGAGAGCAGCAGCACCTCCCTTCGCTGCCTCCTCCATTGCTAAAATGGGGATAACGAGGCTGAAGACCCTTGTTGCTATTAAAAAACAAACAAAAAAATAATAGATAACGAAAACTAATCCCTGTGTAGCAACTGGAGCATTTACAGCGGCCTGGGAAGGTGCTGCTGCTTCCAACCAAAATATGGATGTTCCCAGCGAATTCCTTGGCTGCTCTGGCGGCAGCAGGACCCTCCCTCACTGATGAGCCAGGCCCGGGTTTGGTTCCAGGTTTCTGCTCCCCCGGGCTCCCTCCTCGGCCACGGTGCAAATCCAGATTTTATTTTTGTTCCCCTCGAATTTCCCTCGGATTTCCTTCGAATTGGAATCCCCGGGGGCCGGTTTTCTGCAGCCCCTTTCTCCTGTCAAAACATCTCCAGCTTGGAGAGACAAACGGAGGGTGGCAAAGCTGAGCAGCACCTGCTGCAAACCCAGCCCCGGCCTTCCTCCCCCTCCTCCTCCTCCTCTTCCTCCTCCTCCTCCTCCTCCTCCTCCTCCTCCTCCTCCTCCTCCTCCTCCTCCTCCTCCTCCTCCTCCTCTTCCTCCTCCTCCTCCTCCTCCTCCTCCGTGCCCTGGCAGCCGTGCCCGCAGCACGTGTGTGCAGAGGTGTGTGCAGAGGTGTGAGCAGCACGACCAGAGGCAGACGGAGCCCTGGGGACAATTCCCATCCTGAGGAAAAAGGGGTAAAATCCCCAGCCGCGGATGCGGGATTCCCGCTGGAAACGTTTCAAATCCCGGCCCCCAGATGGTTGAGGAGGGACTAAAAGCCCTGAGAGGTGCCTGCCGAGGGGGCTGGAGGGCACAGCCTGTCACGTTCTCATGTCTGTCACGGCCGGTGTCATCGTGTGGGGACAGTGACTCAGGGAGCCGTGACTCATCCGCAGCTCGGCGCTGCTGGAATCGTTTCCCCAGCGCCGCTTCCCGCAGGCAAGGCGAGCCTTCAGCTCCGCGAACCCTCAGCCTCCTCCCGCCGTGTCCCCGACGGGGCGGGCCGTGAATCCGGGATGTGCCGTGGATTCCAGAGCTTTGTTCTCCTCTGGAAGCCGCCCCCGGCCCCTCTGCGCGCCGAGAATAAACACCGAGTCTGTCGCCCCTGAGTTATGGGCCGCTTCAGAGGCCGCAAGTGTGAAGAGAGGTAATTGCCTGACACCGCCGTTCATCACCCCGAGCTGTGCCAGGGCCACCGCCGAGGGGTGGCTTGTGTCACTCCTGTCACCGTGGGCCCTGCGGGAGCCTTTGCCCAGCCAGCCCTGGGGGTCCAGTGCGGCCCCGGGAGCCCGGAGGGGTTTGTGCTGCTGTGGGTTTGACCAGCACGGGCTGGAGAGAAAAACCCACCCGTGGGTTTCTGGGGTGTTTGCAAAGCCACCGGCGAGGGACGCCCACCCCGGACCCCCGGGGCTCACAGGGGCTGGGGGTGGATGGAGCTCGGGAGTTTTCATCCCGTTCCCTTTCCCATTCCCCATTCCCCATCCCCATTCCCCATTCCCCATTCCCATTCTTATTTTTATTATTATTTTAATTAAACTTAGATTATAAAAAAAAAAAAAAAAAAAAAAAAAACAAAAAAAAAAAAAAAAACAACCAAACACCAAAAACCACCAGAACTGATTTTTCACAGGAGTGGAATCAGCCGGACCCTCGTCTCCTGACGGAGATCTGCTCACTCAGGCCCCGAGCATCATCATCATCATCATCATCCACCCCAACCACGGGCTTCCAGCAGGGAAAAAAAACATCCTGCGGGATGCTGAAATATTTTTTGCACTTGACCGAAAATCAAACGTATTTATTTTGGTTGGTTGTTTTCCGGCACAAGTGGCACAGGAGCGAGGCAGGCGCGGCTCCTGGGCGCTGGCAGGAGGACCAGGAGAGCTCTGGAGGCCAAATTCGCGTCAGCTCCATGAGAAAGGAGGCCGGGAACTCGGCTCGGTGTCCACGTGTGAGTTCAGCTCCTCTCGGGCTGTCCCTGCTCCCAGCCGGGAAAAACGAAGGTGTTTTGTGCCCCGGGCACCCGCCTGATGGGATTTAGCCTCGGGCGGGACAGGACGATGTGGGGATGGAGGAACACCTCTGTCCCAGCGGGCCGCCAGCCGCCCTTGTCAAAATAAAACACAAAAAGGGGGAATTGGCCGTGGTTGTCCGGCGGGTGCCCTCCTCCCTGTCTGGCGCTCCCTCCCGCGGGGTTTGTCCCCTCTGGGGCCGGGTGTGAAGCGCTAATGGCTGTTGTCACCCTCCAGGCCGGCGGGTTCCCTTCCCCTGGAGGTGGCGGTGTCACCGCGGTGTGAGGTGTGAGCCTGCCGTGTCACCGGGGGTGGGGACAGCCGGGCCTGGGCTGTCTGCGCCTCCTCAGCAGCGTCACCTGGGCTCTTCTCTGCCCCTCCTGCGGCTGCCGGCTGCCCTGCGGGCTGTGGGCACACCCCGGGCCTTGGGGGACCCCTGCACCCCCTGCTCCTGTCAGAAGGAGCCGCCAGGAGCCTGAGTTTCCTTGTCCCGGATGCCTCGGCCCATCATAAATATTTATTTAGGATATATATATATATATATATATATAAAATTTTAATATATATTTTATATATATAATATATATAATATATTATATATATACATAATTTTATTTTATATATGTGTGTGGGGTTTTTTTTTAAATTTTTTTTATTATTATTTTTTTAATTCCCCTGACTAAACCTGGCGCTGATCTCGCCTCTCTTCCCCGCGGCTGCAGCAGAAGCTGCGGGTTCTGCCAACCCCGGGCCGCTCCTTCCCGGCTCTTTAACGAGGACATTAAACCCCAGCGCTCAGCCGGGGCCGGAGCAGCCCCGGGAAAAGTCTCCGGGGAACAATTGCAGCGAGCAAAGGCGGCTCCGGGGAGGGCGGTTTGATAAATTACCTTTGGCAATGCTCGCCGCCCGTGTCATGCCAATAAAGGCAACCGAGAGTGAAAAAAGGCGGCCTGGAAAGGTGGGGGAGAACAGGGAAGGGCTGCGGGGAATTGGCAGAGACAGGCCCGGGGAAGGAGCCCCGGTTCCTCCCCTCGTCACGGTGACACCGCTCCGGGAGTTAAGGAAAAATGACAGCCCTGCCCAAAAAAAAAAAAGAATTTTCTTACAGCAGCGGGGCCTCAGAAATCCTTCCTGGAACCGCAAATGAGCTGCGAGGGCCCGGCACCATCACCTGCCTGCTGGCACCATCACCTGCCTCCTGGCACTGTTTTCATCCCGAATTAGACACAGAACAGCTCAGCCAGGGCTGGAGCTGCTGAAAGCGTAAGGAAATGTGAGAAATCACCTCAAATTGCAGCCCTGAGGACACCAAAGAGCTCAGCCAGGGCTGGGAATGGTAAAAGGAAAAGAAAATCTGGGAAATCACCAGGAGCTGCAGCCCCTGAGGACACTGAAGAGCTCAGCCAGGGCTGGGAATGGTAAAAGCAAAGGGAATCACCAGGAAATGCAGGAACATCTGAGAAAACAGCTGGAACTGCAGCCCTGAGGACACCAAAGAGCTCAGCCGGGGAAATGGTAAAAGGAAAAGAAAATCTGGGAAATCATCAGGAGCTGCAGCCCTGAGGACACCGAAGAGCTCGGCCAGGGCTGGAAATGGTAAAAGCAAAGGGAATTCGGGAAATCATCTGGAACTGCAGCCCCGAGGACACCGAAGAGCTCGGCCAGGGCTGCAGCTGCCAGGGAGGAGCAGCTCCTGTCACATCCCCAGCCCCAAACTCGGGGCCAAGCGCCAGGCAGCGCTGCAGAAACAACTTGGATTTTGTCCCTGTCCCAGATGAGCCCCTCCCGGAGCGGGCAGGGCTGGGAAAGGCTCTCCCGAGGTGTTTATTGCAGGAGCCAGCTGCCCTGGCTGCTGCCGAGGCCCCGCAGAGGCCGGAGGGTCCCGGTTCTCCCTCCCCGGGGCAGGAGCAGCGCATCCCGCTGGGATTTCACCCGGGGCTCGGGAAAAGAGCCTCGGGCAGCGGCGGGTGTGGGGCTGCGGCCGGCTCCTGCAGCGCTGAGGAGCGGCTCTGGAGAACTCCGCGCTGCTGCTGCTGCCAAATTCCCGGGGCCAAAATAAAACCACCACCCAGAGCACAGACGGGAATGATTAAACGGGAGAGGCGAGGCTCCTTCCCCAGCCACCCCAAGGCTCAGAGCGACCCCGAGGATTTTCCTCTCGGGGCTTTTCTGTTAAAAAGGCCAATTTTCTTCTCCCCGCTCCGTGCCCAGGGGACACCCGGAGGGGTTGTGGGGGGGATTTGTAGGGAAACGGGGCGTGGAGCCACTCGGGAGGGGATCTGGGGGTCTCCGGGCAGTGGGCAGGCACACAAAGCCCGTGGGTGCCGTGGGCACTGAGGCTGGTCCCTCGCCCGGCTGAGTCACTTCCCTCCTATCGCATTTCCCCCGGCGACAACAGAAGGGTTTGATAAGCGCCGCTGTGTGTGGGTTTAACCCCGGAGCGCCCAGGGCCCTGAGTTCATGTCCCAGGGTTTGCTGGAGGACCCCGAAGGTGGGAAAACACCTCCAGGGTCACCCCGAGCCCCCGGGAGGGCAGAACTGGTGGCTCAGTGGCCTGGCTGGGGACACAGGGCTCTGTCCTGGGGGGTTTTCTCTGTCCCCAGGATGGGCTGTGTGAGCCAGGGCTGCCCAAATCCCTGCTCCAGGCTGTCCAGAGAGAGCTGAGCTCGTCCCAGTATCCCCAGAGCCTCCAGCACTGGGAGGAACTGGGCTGGGAGCCTTCCCTGGGATGGGAAAGGAACGACCCAGGACCCGCCTGTGGCACAGACAGAGGTGACCAACCCGGGCAGGTGGCCTGGGGACAGCGTGGCACAGCCACCAGAGGCCAGCCAGGACACTGTGACCCCGCGGAGAGGTGCCCATGGACACTGTGACTCTGGGGACAGCGTGGCACCGTCCCCATAGCCACAGACAGGGGACGTGACTTTGGGGGACAGGTCCCCAGCCTGTCCCAGGGACACTGTGACACTGGTGACATGTGCCCATCCCATGGACACTGTGACACTGGGGACATGTGCCTATCCCATGGACACTGTGACCCTAGGCACATGTGCCCATGGACACTGTGACCTCGGGGACAAGGCCAGCCGCGGTCCCAGAGCCGGGAGTGCCACCCACCTGCCAGGAGCTGCCTCTGCTCACCCGGCACCGCGACAGCGGCTGAGATCCGCCTGTGCCCCTGCTGGGGACCGAGGCACAGCCCCCAGCTCTGCCCTGGCACGGCACCAGAACCCCTGATCCCTCCTCAGCCCTTTGGGAGGTGCAGCCCCAAACCCAGCCCCGGCCCCATCCCAGAAATGTCCTGGGATCTGTGATCCCCCTCTGCCCCTCAGGATCACCGAGGCACAGCCCCCAGCTCTGCCCTGGCGCGGCACCAGGGTCTGATCCCCCCTCTGCCCTTTGGGGTCAGTGAGGTGCAGCCCCCCGCCCACCCCACACCCTGTCCCATCCCAAATCCCACCTCAGGGAAGGCTGTGGGACCCCCGTGTCCCCCCAGCAGTCCGTGTCCCCCCGGTATCCCGTGTGCCCCCCATGTCCCCGTGTCCCCTGTCCCCCCCGTGTCCCCTGTCGCCCCCGTGTCCCCCCCGTGTCCCCCGGTATCCTGTGTCCCCCCAGTAGCTGTGTCCTCGTGTCCCCACCCGTGTCCCCCCCGTGTCCCCCCGTATCCCCTGTCCCCCCGGTATCCCGTGTCCCCTCGGGCACTCTGTGTCCCCCCCGTGTCCCCGTGTCCCCCCAGTAGCTGTGTGCCCGTGTCCCCCCCGTGTCCCCCTGTCCCCCCGGTATCCCGTGTCCCCTCGGGCAGTCTGTGTCCCCCCAGTAGCTGTGTCCCCGTGTCTCCCCCGTGTCCCCCCCGTGTCCCCCTGTCCCCCAGTATCCCGTGTCCCCTCGGGCACTCTGTGTCCCCCCCGTGTCCCCGTGTCCCCGTGTCCCCGCGTGGCGCTGCCGCTCCGAGCCGCCCGGCGCTGTCATTCCGGCCTCCATCCATCTCGGCCTCGGGGTTTTTATTGAATCCCTGCCCGAGGGGGGAGAAGGAGCGGCAAAGGTTGAGGGAGAGCAGAGCTTTCCCACGGCTCCCGGCGCACATTCCGCGCCTGCCGGAGCTCCGCAAATGTTTGGACAGCCTTGAACAAATAACACACCTTTCAAGAGGCCAGCGGGAGGGGGGTTAGGGGTTTTTATTTCCCCTCCCACCGCTTTTCCATCCCCCTCCTGGGTGTGTGTGTGTGTCCGTGCGTGTGCTCGCCCTGTGCCTGCAGGTTTATTTATTTTATTTTATTTTATTTTATTTTATTTTATTTTATTTTATTTTATTTTATTTTATTTTATTTTATTTTATTTTATCCTCCTCTCCTCCCCTTTTGTCTGGCTGCTCTCCGGCGTTTTTTGGGGAGTTCGTGGGGTTTTGTTTTTTCGGGGGGAGAGGAGGAGAGGAATTCTGGCCTCAGCCTCAGAGGGGCCGGGATAGGAGTGTGGAAATAAGGGAGAGGAGAAGGGGTTTTGGTGCAGGGAGGGATTTTTTGGGCTCCTCCCGGGTGCAGTGAGGGGTTTTTTGGGGCTCCCCTGGGTGCAGGGAGGATTTTTGGGGTCCCCCCAGGTGCAGTGAGGGTTTTTTGGGGCTCCCCCCAGGTGCAGGGAGGATTTTTTGGCTCCCCCAGCAGCCGCCGCCGTGTGAGTTCCTTTTCCCCTCCCGGCTCTGTTTATTTTTAGCGCCTCGGTTTCCACCGGGAATGACAAATTTGGCACCCGGCGCTCTCGGATGTGGCCGGGACAGCTCACAACAATAAAAAACCCCAAAGCTGACCAGGCTGGGGCTGCTTCTTCCTCTTCCTCTCGCCGTCCCCTGGGTGAGGCCTGTCCTCAGGAGGAGCAGGAAACCCTGGAATGGTTTGGATTGGGATTGGAAATGGAACTTTTCCTGCCCCTTTCCAGGCCCTGGGGACACTTTCCACCAGCCCGGTGTCCAAGCTGCCCTTGGGACACTTCCAGAAATCCACATCTCCTCGGGAAAACTCCTTCCCGTGCTCGGAAGGCTTTGCCAGCCAACAACAACAGCCGGGGGAGAGAAAGGCAGGGACGTTTCACTCGTCCTTGGGAAAGAGACAAAACTAAATAATAATAACAATAATAATAAAAATTAAATAAAAAAATAAAAAATAAATAAAAATTAAATAAAAAGAGATCTGTCTAGTGGAAAACAACTCGGATTTCTGGGATGGCACATCCGCTGTGATGGTGGAGAATTAAAAAGGAGGGAAAATGAAAAAGAAGGGATAGAAAAAGATTAAAGATTGGAGCTGGGATCAGCTGGAGCTGGGATCAGCTGGAGCTGGGATCAGCTGGAGCTGGGATCAGCTGGAGCTGGGATCAGCTGGAGCTGGGATCAGCTGGAGCTGGGATCAGGATCCTGCCTGGACACCAAGGAAACTCCCAACCACAGTCACAGGGACACATCACCATCACCACCACCATCACCACCATCACCACCATCACCATCATCACCACCATCACCAGCACCATCACCATCACCACCATCACCACCATCACCATCACCACCATCACCATCACCACCACCACCACCACCACCATCACCACCATCACCACCATCACCATGACCACCACCATCACCATCACCATCATCACCACCATCACCACCACCATCACCACTACCATCATCATCACCATCACCACCACCATCACTATCGTCACCATCACCATCATCATCACCACCATCACCACCACCATCACCACCACCATCACCACCACCACCACCATCACCATCACCATCACCACCACCGTCACCACCACCACCACCATCACCACCATCACCATCACCACCACCATCACCATGACCACCACCATCACCAGCACCACCATCACCACCACCATCACCATCAATCACCATGACCACCACCATGACCACCACCATCACCATCACCACCACCATCACCACCACCATCACCACCACCATCACCACCACCACCACCATCACCACCACCATGACCATTACCACCACCACCACCATCACCACCACCATCACCACCACCGTCACCACCACCACCACCATCACCACCATCACCACCATCACCATCACCACCACCATCACCATGACCACCACCATCACCAGCACCACCATCACCAGCACCATCACCATCAATCACCATGACCACCACCATGACCACCACCATCACCAGCACCACCACCATCATCACCACCATCACCACCACCATGACCATTGTCACCCTCAATCACCATGACCACAGTGCCCGGGGCACGAATCCAGCGCTGTCTGTGGACAGTTTCCTGCAGGGCAGGAGGTGACCCCGGCGGTCCCAGAGGAGCTGCTGCCCCAAAAGGGCATTTCTGGGGTGCCCCCAAACCCCAGGGAGGAGTTTGTGCCCTGCCCCGCCGTGGTTCTGGCTGGACAATGTTTGTTCTCAGCAGCAGGAGGGGGAGGCTGACAGCGACAGAAACACAGAGCAGGAGGAAAAAAAAAAAACAAACCCATAAAATAAAATAAAAATAATACAATAAACTCGGCCGGGAGAGGAGGAAGGAAAGGGGAGGGGATGGGTGTGCAAACACAAATAAACACACGGCAGCAGCTGGGCGGGATGAGCAGCGACCCACGGCACGGACAATTTGGGGAAGGGGAACGAGCCAAATTTTGAGGAAGGGGATGTCCCTGGATAATTTTGGGAAGGAGGATGAGCCCAATTTTGAGGAAGGAAGGAAATGAGCCCAGATAATTTTGGAGAAGGAGGATGAGCAAAATTTTGGGAAGGGGGATGTGCCCAGGTAATTTTGGGGAAGGGGAATGGGCCAAATTTTTGAAAAGGGAGATGAGCCCAATTTTGGGGAAGGAAGGAGGTTGTGCCCAAATAATTTTGGGGAAGGGGGATAAGCCAAATTTTGAGGAAGGGGATGAGCCCAATTTTGGGGAAGGGGGATGTCCCTGGATAATTTTGGGAAGGGGGATGAGCCCAATTTTGGGAAGCGGATGAGCCCAATTTTGGGGAAGGGGGATGTGCCCAGGTAATTTTGTGGAAGAGGAATGGGCCCAGATAATTTTGGGGAAGGGAATGGGCCCAGTTTCGGGGAAGGAAGGGGGCTGTGCCCGGCCCCGCAGCTCCCGGCAGCAGCGAGGCGGCTGCAGCAGTGACAGCGGCGGGGAAGGAGCGGAGGAGGAGGAGGAGGAGGAGGAGGGGGAGGAGGATGACGAGGAGCTGCTGTGACACACGCCGGCAGCTCCAGTGGCGGCTGCGTGGGTGGCAGCGCGGGCTGCGTGCCCGACTCGCCTTTCCCAGGCACGAAGCGGCTCCCCCCGCACGGAGAAATAAATGGTCATTAGGATGTGCTGCTGCTGCTGCCAACCCTCCTGCTGCTGCTGCTGCTGCTGCTGCTTCCACTTCTGTCCCTGCTGCTGCTCCCACCCCTGTCCCTGCTGCTCCCGGGTGGGGGTGATTTACCCCACTTTGGGGTGATTTACCCCAGTTTGGGGTGACTTATCCCCTTTTTGGGGGGATTTATCCCAAAAAAGAAATGCTTTTGCTCCCACCCACGTCCCTGCTGTCCCCTCCTCTGTCCCTGCTGCTCCCGGGTTGGGGTGCTTTACCCCAGTTCAGGGTGATTTAGCCCAGTTTGGGGTGACTCACCCACTTTTTGGGGTGATTTATCCTAAAAAATAAATGCTGCTGTTTCCACCCCTGCTGCTCCCAGTCTGGGGTGCTTTATCCTGGTTTGGGGTGATATATCCCATTTTAGGGTGATTTACCCCATTTTAGGGTGATTTACCCCAGTTCAGGGTGATTTACCCCAGTTCAGGGTGATTTAGCCCAGTTTGGGGTGACTCACCCACTTTTTGGGGTGATTTATCCCAAAAAAGAAATGCTGCTGCTCTCACCTTTGTCCCTGCTGCTCCCAGTCTGGGGTGCTTTATCCTGGTTTGGGGTGATATATCCCATTTTAGGGTGATTTACCCCATTTTAGGGTGATTTACCCCAGTTCAGGGTGATTTATCCCCTTTTCGGGATGATTTATCCCAAAAAATAAACGCTGCTGTTCCCACCCCTGTCCCGGCTCCTCTTTCATTCCCTTCCCAAATCCCCGGGAGCCCCTGGGTGGTTTCTGGGCTGGGGTTGGGATGGTGCCCAGCCTCGTTAATTCCCGATAAAACCCCGGGAGCCAGCCCTGGGAAAAGCCTCGGGGCAGAGCAGGACCTGCTCGGAGCCCCAGCCACTCGGGGAGGATCCCAGTACAGACCGGTGTCACCTTGTCACCTGGTGTCACCTTGTCACCTGGTGTCACCAGCTGTCCAGGCCAGGGACACACAGCTTACAGGACACTGAATTTTTGGGGTGCCAGGGACACACAGCTTACAGGACACTGAATTTTTGGGGTGCCAGGGGCACACAATTTACAGAACACTGAATTTTTAGGGTACCAGGGACACACAGTTTACAGAACACTGAATTTTTGGGGTGCCAGGGGTACATAATTTACAGGACACGGATTTTTTGGGGTGCCAGGGGGAGGTTGGAGCCTCTCTGGCCACCCCAGAGCGTGGGGTTTAAATAACCTTCCCCTCCCGGGTCACAGCTGATGTGACCCTGCCAGCCCTGGGCTCACTTCGGGTGATGTTTTCTCACCCTCATCCTGAGAATTTCCCATTTTCCTCAGGGAAATGGGGGTTTTCGGCCCCCCCCCCGGAGCTCTGGGTGCCGGTGCCGGCCTCGGAGGTATCGATCAGCTGATTTAGGTCAGCCTCGGGCGTTTCCAGAGGGATCAATCACCCCAGCCCGGCTCGGCGCGACTTTCATCAGCGTGACAAAAGCTGAGCTGAGGGGGAGTCGGAGCTCGGCTCTGCCCTAGATTGGATTGGATTGGATTTTTTTTTCACCCTTTATCTCCAGCTCTGCTCCCGGAGAGAAGCTGGAGCAGGAAAACGCTCGGGGTTTAATGCTCTGGGAATGCCCAGAGAGTCCTGAAATGAATCCTGGCTTCATAAAACCGAGGATTTGTTATTTTATTTATTGTTTATTCTCCTCCCCGTGCTGCTGGAGGCTGTGAACGCCACGTGTGTGTGTGGGTGTGCTCTGCAGAGCTGCGCACTGCCCCAAACCCCCCAAAATCCGGATTTAGGACGAGTTACATCGCAGCCTCCCTCGGCGGCGTGGAGAGGCTTCTCCCCAAAGTGACACTTCTGGGAACCAGCCGCGAGTCGTGTCCCTTTGCTGTCCCACGGGGGATTTGAGATTTTGGATTTGGAGCCTGTCCTGGTGCTTTTAATTCGGATGAGAAAACAGAAAATTCAGGTTTTTTGTGAAGGGTCACGAGGTGACGCCTCCCTCCCGTAACTTCTGGCGCGGTGGTCTAGATGTTACAAAGAGATAAAATAATAATAAAAAAACCCAACCCAGTCTTAACCCTCTGGTATAATCAGAAAATGCACATTCATTACCCTAATTAATAAAACCCAATACAGTACAATTGCACATACAGTAGTCACGTTCATATTTGACTATATAAAAGGCATTTATAACACTGCCCAGCCCCAAAAGGCCGGCGATGTCCCTTGTCCCCCGCCAGGGCCGCGTGTCACCCTCCCGGCAGCTCACGCCGTGCCCTCGCTGCTCCCGGAGCAAACAAGAGCTTCAAAAATTGCACAAGGAGCGTCCGAATTCCCCTCCCATCACACGGCTGGGGACGGGAATTCACGGCTCTGGCCCAGCAATTCCCGGCCGGGATCCAGACACGTTCCCTCCGCCTGCTTCTTATCACCCGCAGCGCCCCCGAGGCGCTCCCCGTCTGGCCGGCGATGTTATCGCTGCGGGCTGATAAGGGCCGGCCTCTCCTCTCCTCTCCTCTCCTCTCCTCTCCTCTCCTCTCCTCTCCTCTCCTCTCCTCTCCTCTCCTCTCCTCTCCTCTCCTCTCCTCTCCTCTCCTCTCCTCTCCTCTCCTCTCCTCTCCTCTCCTCTCCTCTCCTCTCCTCTCCTCTCCTCTCCTCTCCTCTCCTCTCCTCTCCTCTCCTCTCCTCTCCTCTCCTCTCCTCTCCTCTCCTCTCCTCTCCTCTCCATTTTCCTATCCCATTTCTCTCTCTCCTCTCTCCCAGTTTTATTTTGGGATGATTTTTGTGTTTTTATGGCTGCAGTTTGTCCCGGCCGGACATCCTGACCCTGACCCTGGGGTTTTTGGGGCTGCAGCCCTCGCTCCGTGCCCGGGCCGTGGGCCAGGGGCGGCTCCACCTGCGGGGTGTCACTGGGGGACGGGGACTCGCCCCAAACCCGTGCTGCCTGTGGGCAGACCCCTGAGCTCCATCCCGCGTCCTCCTGATGGAAAAACACGAGTGGGCCAGGGCTGGGAAGGGATCCCTGAGGGACAACGCCGCTCCTCCCGGGAGATTCCCCTGGCAAAGCTTTGCCTTGTGCGGCTGCTGCCAGCCCAGCGCTCCTCCCCGGGCCCCAGACAACACTTCGGGGCTTTTTTATGGCGTTCAGAGCGTTTGTGGGATTAAAGACATCCCGTTGCAGAGCCGCAGCCCGGCCAGCAGCCGGGGCCGAGCAGAGTCCGCCGCTGAGCGGGGTGGAAGCGCAGCCCGGGGGCTGAAGGAGGCTGCGGTGGGTTTATAAACCACCCGCCCGTCCCTCCAGCCCTCCCGGCCACTGCCCCGGGGCACATCCCCAGGAGCGGCCTCGGGGGTCACGGGAAGAGCAAAAGCAGAACCGAAAGCGCCGCAGGTAGAAATCCACGCCGCGGTTTATGGCCCCTCTTCCGTGGGCCGGCGCAGAAAAGGGCCGAGCAAACATTCAAACCCCGGGGGCAGTAAAGATAAAAGTGTAACTGGGTTAGATAAGGGCTGCGGGTACTCCCCGTTTACACCTGGACCATAACCTTTGTTTGCCTCGGGGCCACCCGAGTGCGACGGCAGAGATTTCCCGGAGGGCCGACAGCTCCGGGTGTGACATCAGCCCCGGGATGTGGGGACATCAACGTCGGGGCGTGGGGACATCAGCCCCGGGGGCGTGGGGACATCAACGTCGGGGTGTGGGGACATAAACCCTCGGGGTGTGGGGACATCAACTCTGGGGGTGTGGGGACATCAGCCCCGGGGGTGTGGGGACATCAGCTCTGGGGTTGTGGGGACTCCCTTCCCCAGGGGCCACCGGCACCACAAAAACTCAAAAAAAAATATCACAAAAATTCACAAAATTTCCCCTTTTCTTCCTTTTTTTTTTTTTTTTTTTTTTTTTTTTTTTTTTTTTTTTTTTTTTTTTTTTTTTTTTTTTTTTTTCCTTTTTTTGGGTTTCTGTCGGGGTTTTTTGGGCTGTCCCCTGTCGCCAGCAGGGTTAAAGCAGCACAGCCCTGGTGGCACTGCCCGCCTGCAAGAGCCACGTGTCGAGGGCACAGAGCAGCGGCCCTTGGGGACGCGGTGGTGGCACAAGCACATGCCTGGCTTGTTGGGGCTTTTTTTATCATTATTATTTCTTTTTTTCTTGTCCTTTCTGCCTGCGTCAAGGCGGCGGATTCCATCCGAGTGTCACGGCCGCGCTGCTGGGCGGTGGCGTGGGGACATTCCTGTCGCCGGGGCTTTTGGCCGCCCTAAAAGCCTCTTTATCAGTTCCTGAAGGCGGCTCTGCAAACAGCCACGGAGCCGCGGGGTGAGGGGCAGGAGCAGGAGGAGGAGGAGGAGGAGGAGGAGGAGGAGGAGGAGGGGAGGAAAAAACCCAGCCAAGCAGGAAGGGAAAAAAAAAAAAAAAAAAAAAAAAAAAAAAAAAAAAAAAAAAAAAAAAGCAAAGCTTTGTTAATTTTAATTTTCCTGGGGTGTGTTGCGCTGTGTCCCTCCCGCATCTGGCACAGACGGCGGCCGGGTGATGACAGGGCTGATAAACCCCCCCCGGGCCCCGCGGAGCCCCGGCCCGGAGCTCAGCGCTGTCTCCAGCACGGCAAAAGCCTCCGGGCGCATACTTCTGTAATTAGCCTCTTTCTGCTCAGCACTTTTGTGCTGCAGTTTTGGTTTTTATTGCAGCTGTGATGACACCCGCCTGTCGCCCCCTGGTTTCTCACGCTCCGCTCGGCCAAGGCTTGGCCCGGGGCCACCAGCCCGAGGTCACCCGGCCCGCGGTGGGGACACGCGCTCGGGGACACGGTGGCGGAGGCAGGAGGTGGCACCGGGCCAAGGAACGAGCCCCGCGGCCGCTGCAGCCGGGCTGCGAGCCCCAGAGGGCCGCTGCTGGCCTCAGCCCGCTGCTGCTCCGCGGGCTTTAGACAGACACAGACATGTATTTTTACATATTTAAAAATATATATATATATATAAAAATATAGAATAAATTTATTATATCTATTATATTCTATCTATCCTATCCTATTCTGTTCTATCTTATTCTATTCTATTCATTATATAAAATATATTCTATTCTATTTAACATAATATATATTTGTTATATCTATTCTATTGCATTCTATTCTGCTTATTATATAAAACATATCCTATTCTATGAATTATTATATGCATTTATTATATATAGTCTATTCTATTGTATTCTATTCTATGTATTCTATAAAATATATTCTACTCTATTGATTATATTTCTCATAGAAGTATTATGTAATATGTACTTATAATACATATTATGTATAATATGTATAATATGTATTATAAGTACATATTATACACATATGCCTGTTATAAGTATATATAAAATATATGTTATATTAATTATACATTTATATATATTATAATATATTTTTATATATATAAAATACAGAATATATATTATATATAATACAGATATATAATATAATAATATCCCTGCAGCTCCTGATCCCATCCCTCCATCCCTTTCCCTGCAGACCATGGATCCCTCCATCCCTTTCCCTGCAGATCATGGGGTGGGATCCCTGGGGTGGGATGGGATCCATGGAGTGGGATCCATGGGGTGGGATGGGATCCCTGGGGTGGGATCCATGGGGTGACATCCCTGGGATGGGATCTATGGGGTGGGATAGTATCCATGGGGTGGGATCCATGGAGTGGGATGGGATCCATGGGGTGGGATCCATGGGATGGGATCCATGGGGTGACATCCCTGGGGTGGGATCCATGGGGTGGGATCCATGGGGTGGGATGGGATCCATGGGGTGAGATCCCTGGGGTGGGATCCATGGGGTGAGCTGTGCACCCCCTGCCCAGCCCCGGGGCTGTCACCGTGTCCCCTCCCTGTCCACATGGACATGATCCTTCTTTCCCCCGGGGCTGTCACCGTGTCCCCCCTCCTTTCCTCCCCTCTCCCTCCCGTGCTGCCTGTCCCCGGATCCCGGCAGTGTCCCCGGCCCGGGCGGGGTTTGGGTCACCCCGGGACAACCCATCCCCTGATCTGACCCAGAGCAGCAGGAAAACACCCCGGGACTGGAGCTGTGCCTCGGGATCCTGGAAAAGGCTGGACACAGTCTCCAGACACCCCAAAGTTTTCCCGGTTTGGGAACGTTTCCCGGATTTATGCAGGTTTTCTGCAGGGCAGAATGAGGATCACGGAGCCTGGGAGGGTTTGGGCTGGAAGGGACCTTAGGGATCATTTAATAACAGCCGAATCAAGACACTTTAGCATTAATTGAGTAATGTATTCATTAATACAATAAAGTAGTAATTAATTAATTCATAAAATCCAGGTTTTCCTTCCACTGGGGACTTTCCCTCTGGTGCCACTCACACATCGAGCAGCCAGACCCACCCACGCCCCTCTGCAATCACAAAACATCCTCTTTGCTTAGTTTTCATGACCGCTAAACCTTTATTTTATTTTATTTTATTTAAATAAATTCCAACTCCAAGCTGATTGTGTTTTTCTGCTGACATCACTCCAGGAGCCAAAACCTGGATTTAAAACCGCTCCACCCTGGGAAAAAGCTCTGCTGAAATGAGGCTGGCCCTGAAAACTCAATCCTCCCCCCGAAATCAGGGAGAGGGAAGGAGCCAGCAGCTCTGAAGGAGCTCACCAAAGCGCTCCCATTTATTCTTATTAGCAGGCGTCGCATGCCAGCTCCCCTGGAAAGCTCTCCGGGAAAAACAGCCAGGAGGAAATTAGATTGAAAATTAAAAAAAAAAATCGATGGAGGCCTCCCTCTCTCCCAGCAATTCACCAATCAGCTGGGTCGGGCCCAGATCCGTTTCTGGCCGGGGTTTTATCAGCCAGCGGCTGGTTTTATTCCTTTTATTCCTCATTTTCCCGGGTGGAATTCACCCCGGGGGATTGTTGGAGTTCAGGGTTGGTGCCGGCCTTTGGCACGAGGATTTCCCCCTCCGAGCCGCCTCCCCGAGGTTTGGGGTATTCCTCTGGATAGTTCCCCCTTTTCCACCATTCCTTTGGATATTCCCCCCTTTTCAATCATTCCTTTGGATATTTTCCCCCTTTTTAACCATTCAATTTGTTTTATTTTATTTTATTTTTTTCTTATTTTCTCTTTTCTTTTCTTTTCTTTTCTTTTCTTTTCTTTTCTTTTCTTTTCTTTTCTTTTCTTTTCTTTTCTTTTCTTTTCTCTTTTCTTTTCTTTTCTTTTCTTTTCTTTTCTTTTCTTTTCTTTTCTTTTCTTTTCTTTTCTTTTCTTTTCTTCCTTTTTCCTTTTTTTCCCTTTTTTTCCTTTTTTTTTCTTTCCTTTTTCCCTTTTTTCCCTTCCCCCCGAGACTCTTCCCGGGGCAGGTTCATTTTCTCCTGTCAGGACGAGCAGAGGGACGAGCGGGTGACGAGAAGGGCGCAGCCTCCCAGGGCATCATTATCCCGGGATTTGAATGATTTCCCCGCTGGAATGGCACCAGGGCTGCTCCCCCACCTGTGGGCAGAGCTTTGGGAGCAGCTTTTGTTCCCTCAGCCTCTTCCTCCTTTTCGGCCTTGCTGAATATTCCCCGGTGATTTTATTCTTTTTTTTTTCTTTTTTTTTTTCCCTTTTTTTCTTTTTTTTTTCCCTGCCTGGGCTGATGCCGTTTTTATAAATAGTCTCCTCATGCATTTATTATCTGCTCCTTTGCAGTGACACAGACCTGTCTGTTCCCAGCTCGGGGATGTTTCTCTGATTCCCCAAGAAATGAGGAATTGCAGCAGCCGCCGTTCGAGCTCCTTGTCAAAAATTTAACAAAATAAAAAAAAAAAAAAAAAGGAGGAAAAAAAAAAAAAAAAAAAAAAAAAAAAAAGGAGGGGGAAGGATGAAGGATGAGAAATCCAATTTTAGAAAGAACTTCCAGATCTCTTCATCCCAAGCAGCTCCCAAAAAACACGGGAGGACTCGAACCCAACAGGGAAAATTTGGGAAGGGACAGAGAAATCCTCCAAATCCTCTGGAGCGTTTTTAGGGTGTTCGTGGGGTGTCTCTGCTCTGGGGCCTCCTTCTTTTGGGGTTTTTAATTCTTTTTTCTCTCATCTTTAAACTTTTTTGTCTTTACCGACTCCCGCGTTTTATCACTTATTAGTAATTATTCATTACTTCAGCAATAATTTTAGTCATTATACGCTAGATATCATTTATATAGATATATAATTTAATAATTTTAATAAGTATTTATTGTTTATTAGGCTGAATTCTGTGCCTCAGGCAGGGAGCAGGAGGAGGGAAAAAGCAGCTCTGGGTGTTGTGCCCTGTCACAAACACGGGTGGGAAATCCCACGCTGGGTTAATTTCAAAAAAACCCACAGAGACAAAAAAAAAAAAACCCAAAAGCCCCCAAAAATAGGGAAAATGGGGGAAAAATATGGAAAAAAGAAAAAACCTGGGAGAATTCCCCCATTTCTGGAGCCATATCCCAGGAATTCTCCGTTCTCTCTGCCTGGGACCTGTGGAAATAAAAAACTGTCCCACGGGGAAAATCACCACTCAACCCTAAAAGTGCCGGCTGGGAAATGGAATTTCAAATGGAATTTGAAGTTTAAATGGAGCCTTTGGTTGCCCTCAGTTTTCCCAGCCTCTGGTGTTCCCTCGAATGACATTTTTCAGCCGCCAGGGCCGGATTTGCAGCACTTTTCTTTTTTTTTCTTTTTTTAGAAAAAAACAAAATCTGAGTTTCTCACAGTGCCGGGGGCCGCAGGAATCGTGGAGCGGGAGCAGGATTTGGATCTGCAGGGATAGAAAAAGAATCTCAGGGAGTTGGGATGCTCAGGAGGAGCGGGATTTGGCCCTTTAGGGATGGAAAAGGAACCCCGAGGAGCTGGAATGCTCAGGAGGAGCAGGATTTGGCGCTGTAGGAATATCCTGGATAGAAAAGGAAGATGAAGGAGCCGGGATGTGCAGCAGGAGCAGGATTTGGGTTTGTAGGATGGTAAAAGAACCCCGAGGAGCTGGGATGCTCAGGAGGAGCAGGATTTGGCCCTTTAGGGATGGAAAAGGAATCTCAGGGAGTTGGGATGCTCAGGAGGAGCAGGATTTGGATTTGTGGGATGGAAAAGGGATCTCGGGGAGTTGGGATGCTCAGGAGGAGCGGGATTTGGCTGCACAGGGACATCCCCCGCTCCAGCCTCTGCGCTGCCCCGGGGATGGGGAGGGGAAGGGGAGGGAGGGAGGGGAGGGGAGGGGAGGGGAGGGGAGGGGAGGGGAGGGGAGGGGAGGGGAGGGGAGGGGAGGGGAGGAGAGGGGAAGGGGAGGGAGGGGATGGGGAGGGAGGGGAGGGGAGGGAGGGAAGGGAGGGGAGGCAGCTCCGCGTGTTTCCCCCTCGGCAGCGCCGTTCCCAGGAGAATTTGCCCTTTCACAGCCGCCGCAGCGAAATGTCAGCGAATGCCAAAGGGCCCGAGGCGCGGCCCCCGGCGCGGGGGAAGCTCCATAAATCAGGCAGCGGTTAGTGGGAAAAAATCCGGTTCCAAGGAGGAAAACAGTGGGATACGGGCCTGGTTTTGTTGTTTTGGGGTTTTGTTGTCTTTTTTTTTTTCCGCCCTCCGAGGCGAGGGCAGCAGTTTGAGTTCATTATGCGGCTCAGCAGTGAAGGAATCCATCACAGTGTCAATGCCCGGCGCCTTTTTTTTTTTTTTCCCTTTTTAAAATGATATTTTTTAATTATTTTTTAAATTTAATTTCAGCGGTGAAGGTGGCACGGACAGGAGCGCCCCGCAATCAGCTTGGGGTGGGCTGGGCACCGACAGGGGACAGCCCGGGGACAGCGGCCGGTGACACGGGCGGGGCCGAGGGGACACAGCTGTGACCGCTGCCAGCACAGCTCCCCTCCATATGGAGCCACAAAAAAACCCTTTGTCAGCGCTTCCAAGGGTTTTCCCGCTGAGAGAGAGAGAGAAAAAAAAAAATCTTAAATATTTCATTAGGCTCTTCTTGTGCTTTTCTTTTCGCCTTTTTTTAAAAAAATTGTTTTTTAGCTGCTCTGGTAAAAAGGAAAAGAAAACACCTAAAAAAAGTTCTAAAAAGTTAAAATAATTATTAAAATAATTTTAGGTTTTATTTAAAATTTCATATAGTAAAATACAATATAGAATAATATAAAATATTGTATAATATGATGTAACATGACATGATATTATATAATATGTATTTATATGATGACGTTTTATATAGAAATAAATATGGGCGGGGACACTCCACCATCCCAGGCTGCCCCAGGCTGCTCCAGGCGGCCCTTGGACACTCCAGGGATGGAATAACCCGGGCCAGGGCCGGCTCACCCTCCCAGGGAAGGATTTATTCCTAATTCCAGACCCAAACCTCCTCTGTGGCCAGAGGTGTGAAGGCTGCAGGAAGAGGAGGTGGGGAAGGGAAAGTCAGGAGTCCCTTCGTGTCCCAATCCCATCCCATCCCATAAATCCCATTCCATCCCATTCCATCCCATCCCATCCCATCCATTCCATAAATCCCATCGCATCCCATAAATCCCATCCCATGAACTGTATCCCATGGATCCCCTGGATCCCATCCCCTGGATCCCATCCCATGGATCCCATCCCATCGATCCCATAAATCCCATCCTCTGGATCCCATCCCATCCCATCCCATCCATCCCATAAATCCCATCCCATAAATCCCATCCCATCCCATCCCATCAATCCCATCCATCCCATAAATCCCATCCCATCCCATAAATCCCATCCCATGGATTGTATCCCATGGATCCCCTGGATCCCATCCCCTGGATCCCGTCCCACAGTCCCCAATGACCTCCCCCAGGTGAGAGAAGCCCCCCCGGCTCTCCCCCGACCCTGAGCCCACAGACCCCCGGTTACAGCCCCCAACCCTCCTCCAGAAGCCCACCCCAGGGACCCCGAGAGGGACTCATCCCCCTGCCCCATTCCCCTTCTCCCGCCCGAATTCCAGCGGCTCCGGGCACCCGCGGCCTCACTCCTCCTTTGTTCCGTTAAAACCCAAATTTAATGAACCCCCCCTCCTTTTACAGACCCTGCTGAATAATTCAGTGTTATCGCTCAGGATGACGCTGGAGTATTGCACTGCGTCCTCCTCCTCCTCCTCCTCCTCCTCCTCCTCCTCCTCCTCCTCCTCCTCCTCCCAGAACCTTCACATTCTTTTCACACGCGAGCGGCTTCAAAGGAAGTGGCGGAAGGCGAAACACACCGACGAGGGGAGAGGGGAGATCTTTGCCTCTCTGCCCTCCGCTCCTCAGCTCCATAAATAGGAATGTATCACCAATTAAAAACCCATCGCCGCCCTCTGGCCGCAGCCAGGCCCCGCTCAGAGCCTTCCTCCTCCTCCTCCTCCTCCTCCTCAGTGATAAGCCGCCCTTATCGTTGTTGATCACACAGGCGCTGGGGGATTGTTGATTTTGGGGTTTTATTTCCCACCCCGGGCACTCGCGGGGCTCCACATTGGCGATGAAATGAGTTATTCAGTGGCCATCAGCGGGAAATCAAAAAATGACCCCGAAACTCTCTGATTTTGGGGTTTGCTCTTGTCACCAGAAGGCGCCCGATGAGATCCAGAGCTGCAGTTGTGTGCCTCGGGCCTTGTGTGATGGGCTTTTATTATTTTATTTTACCTCCTTTTGATTATTTTTGGCCTTTTTTTTTTGTTGTCCCCCCCCTCACAGCAGCGTTTCCATGGGAATGGCGCCATCCCATAATTTCACCCGGGGGTTGACCCTCGACGTGTCCCCACTCCAACAGAGCAGATTGATGTTAATTTTCTTTATTTTCTGCCCTCCCTGGGGACGTTCCACACCCAGCTGGGTCACGCAGGAAAAGCTCCTGGCTTTTCACCCTCTCTTCTTTATTTAATTTTTTTTAAATTTATTTTTATTTTTAATTTTTTGGCCTCTCAGCGCCTTTGGAGAAAGGAGAAAGAGACCCCTGGAATTCCTCACGGGGAATTTGGGACAGTCCCAGAGCTCTGCCCTGCCCCAGAGGGGGGTTTTTTGGGTTTTTTTTTTGGTGGGGTTTGGGTTTTTGTGGGTTATTTTAGAGTGGTTTTTGGTTGGGTGGTTTTTTTTTTTTTGGTTTTTTTTTTTGGTTTTTTTTTTTTTTGGGTTTTTTTTGGGTTTTTGGGGGGGGTTTTTGGGGGGTTTTTTTTTAGTTATTTTTTACTCCAGCAGAGCTTTTGGGCAGGGCTGGGAGAATCCTTCAGTCAAGGGGGAGGGTTGAGTGATAAAGATGCTTCTCGTGCGGCATTTGAAGTGGAAATTGATGCAGATTCGGAGCCTGGGATGCTCCCAGCGACTGTTCTGGGAAGCTTTTGCTCCTTAGATCCGTGTAATAAAAGTTCCTCCCGCCCACCTCGGCCCGGCTCGTCCCCGGCCTGTCTCCGGGAACACTCTGGAATCTCTGAAGTTCCCCTGCGATGTTTCCCTGGAGCTGGAAAACAAAAGGATTTGCAATCAAAGCCTTGGAATGGTGGGGGGCGGATGAGGGGGGGAAGGAAGGGGGAAAAAGGGAAGGAAAAAGAAGGGAAGGGAAAAAATGGGAAGGAAAAGAAGAAAAAAAGGGAGGGAACAAAAAGGGAAGGAAAAAGGGGAAAAAAGGAAGGAAAAAAAAAAAAAGGAAGAAAAAAGGAAGGAATAAAAGGGAAGGGGAAAAAAAAGGAAAAGGGAAAAAAAAACCAGGAGTGAACCCCAATTTTCCTGCTGCTCTTCCTGACATCTTCCATCCCCAAGGCTCTGTCCTGTAGCCCTGGTTCTGCTCCTGAGGTGTCCTGGTTTTCTGGAATTCCTTCCCCAGGGAATTTTCTGTGAGCAGGAGGAATGTTTCTGTAGCTGTCACTTTGTTATTTATTCTTTTTTTTTTAGGAAGGACTTCCCCTTGGTGTCCCTCTGCTCTGACCAATGGGAATGAAGAGGTTTTGCCTTTTCAATTGAATTGGTCTGTGTAGAAGAGTATAAAAGGGATATAATAGTATAAAATAGTATAAAATAGTATAAACCAGTGTAGCCCTGGTTCTGCTCCTGAGGAGTTTTGGGTTTCTGGAATTCCTTCCCCAGGGAATTTCCTGTGAGCAGGAGGAATGTTTCTGTAGCTGTCACTTTGTTCTCCATCCCTTTCCCCAGGAGGGACTTCTCCTTGGTGTCCCTCTGCTCTGAGCAATGGCAGTGAAGAGCTTTTGCCTTTGTGTCACCCATGGGATTGGTCTGTGTGAAATGGTGTCAAAGGGAGACACAGCCCAGAGATAAAGGAGTCGTTTCCAGCCTCTGGCTCCCGGGGTCGGTGTCACTGTGGTGTCACACAGCGCCAAAGGATCAAAGGAGAACAGGAACTGGAGACACTCAGGAGTCTGGAAATCCTCCTGGACACTCCCCGGAGCCCCCAGGGGCAAAAAAGTCACTGTCCCCTCTGTTCCCTGAGGCGAGGAGGAGCTGGGAACGTTTATCCTGGGAATATTTATCCCAGGAATGTTTATCCCCGCAATGATTATCCCAAGGCCTTGCATTTCATGTCCAAGATCCCCCTAATTTGTTTTTTATTTTTCCTTTTCCAAGTCCCGTGCCGGGGTTTGAAAGAGGAGCAGAACTCAGAGCTCAATGTTACAGGTGTTTATTATTCAACTTTTATCCCCAAAGTCCGACACCAGGGTTAACGTGCAGGAAAACGCCTCTGCCAAGGGCCTGGCGTCCAGGGCCTCTGAAAGGTTCCTAATCCAATTAACTCCTGAAACGGTCTGTATTTAGAGTTCTGTACCAGTAATTAATGCCAATTTGGGAGGAGATGGAGGAGGAGGAGGAGGAGAAGAAGAAGAAGAAGAAGAAGAAGAAGAAGAAGAAGAAGAAGAAGAAGAAGAAGAAGAAGAAGAAGAAAAGAAGAAAAGAAGAAGAAGAAGAAGAAGAAGAAGAAGAAGAAGAAGAAGAAGAAGAAGAAGAAGAACAACTCAAGACACCTCCCATAATTCTCCGTCTTTTCTCCATCTCCTCTCATTCTGAACCCCCAAACTGAACATTTCCCCCCGTGACAGCCCAAACCCCGGCTCCATTTCGATTTCTGTCCTTCTCTTTTCCTCCCTGAGGGTTGGTGGTTTTTTCCCACGGGCTGAGGTCGAAGGCAATGCTGTCCTGGGGTCCCAGCGCGGGGCTCGGAGCCCCCAGGGCAATTTGAGGGGTTTTTCCCCCTGTGCCTCGGACTCCTCCAACACCACGGGACCGGGAATATTTATCCCGGGAATATTTATCCCGGGAATATTTATCCTGTCAGTCCCCGGGGGCATTGACACCCTCACCCCCATCTCCCCTCCCCTTTCACCCACCTTAGAGATTCCCCAGGCTGTCAGTAACGAGGCCACGAGGTTGGTGTTTTTAAAAAAAAATAATAAAAAAAATAAGATAATCTGGGAATAATTGGGACTTGAGGAACTGGTGGTGGGAATCTGATTTTTTTTTTTATTATTATTTTTTTTTCCCCTCTGGCGGCCGCTGCCATTCAGGAAACAGATGGACATCTTATTCCGCCCTAATTTGATGGGCTCGCTCCACAAAACGGCGGAGGCTGCGCTCGGCTGCAATAATCAGCTGCCACTCAGACTTTTGTCAAGGGGCTGGTGGAGGTTTCTTCTTAATTAGAGCGCGGCTCCGTGTCGGGGAGGAGAAGCCCGCGGCGGCTCCGGGACATTCCCGGCAGCTTCTCTGGAGCCTGGAAAACAGAAAGGGAAAAACCCCACGGGAGTTTGTGGGGTTGTGTCAGGTTTGGAGGGGTTTTTTTTAAAAAAAATCCAGAGTGGGGATAATGAATTCACGGATTTGCTCCCTCTGCCCCGGGGCAGGTTTCCCTGGGTTGGAAAGGGGCGTTTTGGGAAGTTTTGGGATTTTCTCCCCGAGGTTTGCAAACTTCACTTTTCACTCGCAAAAAACCCCAAAACAAACCCAAAAAACCCCTTCCCGGTGCTGCCGTTGAACCCCTGAGCTCCTGCGCGGCTTCGCTGCCCCTCCTGGCTCCCAGATCGCTCCATCCAACCCGGCCCCGGGCAGTTCCCGGGCTGCAGAATCCACAATTCCTCCTCCTGCCTCCCGCTGTGCCCGGCCGGGGCATCACCCCGAGCCTCTCCAGCGCTTCCTTCACCCGAAAACATCCCCCAAAACCGCCCAGAGGAGCAGATCCTCCTCCTCCTCCTCCTCCCTGGGGATCCTCACTAAAAATCGCTTTCTTTTCGCTGCCCATGGGCTCAGAGATGTTTTTTTCCTTGCAAACCTCCGGGGAAACCGTGTCTTTATCAAACCCTCTCACCTCCTCCAGGCCGCAGAGGAGCCAGAGTTTAATCCAAGGTCATTCCGGCCTGCTCCAGACATTCCCTGGAAGGAGCCAGGCCGTGGAAGGGCTGTCAGGAGACTCCTCTGGGGTCACTGTGAGCATCTCCACCCTTCCTTCACCCCTAAAACCACCCAGAGGAGCAAACTCCGCTCCTCCATGGAGACCCTCACTAAAAATCACTTTCCCCATCACCCCGGAGATGTTTTTTTCCTTGCAAACCTCCGGGGAAACCGTGTCTTTATCAAACCCTCTCAACTCCTCCAGGCCTCAGAGGAGCCAGAGTTTAATCCAAGGTTCTTCCTTGATTTAAAGCTCAGCCCCTGGAAGGAGCCAGCGGTGGAAAAGGGATCCCAGGAGACTCCCGGGGGATGCCAGAGCCCCCCACCCGCGGGTGCCACCTCGGGCCATCCCCTCCGCATTATTCTCGGCGGAGGCGGGGAGGATTTTAACCAAACCCCATCTAAGGGAGCGCTGGAAACGATAAATCAGCGCGGCTTTGTGCAGGTCATTACTTTAAACAAAGACAGCCTTGATGGAGCCAATTAAAGGCACCCGAATCGATAAACAAACCCTTGAGTGTCGGGAGGGGGTTGTTCTGCAGCTTTGGGGGTCCCCCCTCGCCCTCGCTGGAGGCCCGGGGATAAATTTACATGTGATTGGAGTTTAATGGGCAGTAAGCATCCCGTCGCCATGGCAACCAGCCCTTTGCTGCAGCTTTTAAACCCTCCGGCCGCGGCCTTTTCATCGCCGGCCCCACGCCCTGGGCGCTGGGCTGCAGCAATTTGTCCCTGTGCCCCCCCGGTCCGTGTGCTCCCGGCCGGGCCAGGAACAGGCCTGGGGACACACGGCGACAAAGAGCTGGCCCTGGGGACTCCATGGAGACCCCTGCCCTGGAATGGTGACATCTGCTCCCTGCTGACCCCGCGGGAGCGCCGCTCGGGGCGCTTTTTATTTGGTGCTGGGGTTTTATTCTCGCCGAGGTCGAGTCAAGGAGCGCAGCTCTCTCCATTTCTCTCCTCCCCGGTTTGTTTTGGGGGTTTTTCTCCCGCTGAAATCTCTGCCCGGGAGCACCAAAGGAAGAATGGGAGAGGGGAGGGAAGGGGGAAAAGAGGGAGGAAAAGGCTCTCGGCGTCCCGGGGATGTTTGCTTTCCACTCGGCTGGAAGCGGAATGGGCGCGGACGGAGCGGGGACAGCTCCTGGGGTTCTGGCCCCGGAGCTTTGGGGTCAAAGGGGTCTAAAATCCCAACCCACTGCAGCCCTTCGGCTCGGCCAGGGAGCTCCAAGGTGGCCTGGGACACCTCCAGGGGTGGGGCAGCCGCTGGGGTCCCATCCCCAATGGACCCTCGGGGGGTTCCCTCGTCGTCCTCCCAGGGAGGGGTTTATTCGGTGATTTATTCGGTGATCTATTCGGTGATCTATTCGGTGATTTATTCGGTGATCTATTCGGTGATTTATTCAGGGATTTACTCAGTGTCCCGCCCTGCCCTGGGCAGTGGGGTCCCTTCCCTGGGTCCTGTCCCTCCAGCCCCTGGCCCCGGCCCCTCCCCCGCTCTCCTGGAGCCCCCTGAGGGCCCGGAGGGGCTCTGAGCCTCTCCCTGAGCCTTTTCTTCTCCACAGGGGCATTCCCAGCTCTTGAGGGGGGATCGGGCTGAGGAGCCACTCCTCCTGGCCCTGGATCCCTCCTGGGTCACATCTGGATCACACCTGGATCTCACCTGGATAACACCTGGATCACATCTGGATCACACCTGGATCTCACCTGGATCACACCTGGATCACACCTGGATCTCACCTGGATCACACCTGGGTGACACCTGGGTCACACCTGGGTCACACCTGGATCACACCTGGGTCACACCTGGGTCACACCTGGATCACACCTGGATCACACCTCGATCACACCTGGGTCACAAAAGCAAAAATTCCAGGGTCTTCTCTTGTCTTGGAGCACTTGGAAAGGGAATTCTTGGAGCCAGGGCTGGGAAAACCAGAAATCCCAGGGTTCCCTCCAGGTGTTGCAGCACTGGGAGAGGGAATTCCTGCAGGCAGGAGTGTGACAGATCCCACTGAAATCCTTTATTTGGGGTATTTATCGGCCCATTTTGATTTGGAGTCTTTAGAATTTATTTTCATTAACGTATCCCCAGGGCTGTTCTCAGCTGGAGATTCAACTCCTGGGTTTGAAATCTGCCAGGAAAAAACCTTGGAAGTTCTGCTTGGGAAGATCCCACTGAAATCCTTTATTTGGGATATTTATCGGCCCATTTTGATTTGGTTTTTTTGTTTTTAAATCACAGGCAGCAAAACTTCCCCTTCCCAAGGCAGCAAAATTCCCTCTCCTTCCCATCCCCAAAATCCTCCTTTCCTCGCCATTTGCTCCGGAGGGATTTTTTTTTTCCCTGCCAAGTTTATGGCCAGGCCTTGCATTTGAAAGGAAAAATTGTTCTTCCTGGAGCCGATGGGAGCAAAAGGAGAGGTGAAAACTTGGCCCGGAGGATTCCAGCTGCAGCAGGAGCCCCGCCGTGTCCCGGATTTTCCCATCCCAGGCCGGAATTCCGGCGGCTCCCTTGATTTCTAAACAGGATCTGGGCGATGCAGGACATCCCCAGGCCGGAGCAGGATGGTTTCAATCAGCAGGGGAGGGAAGGGGAAAGGTGCTGAGGTGAGGAAATGACGCCAATCCCAACCTCAGATCCCGACATCCCGCTCCAAGGGCTGGGCATGAGCCCTGCTAATTGCGTGCCGTTAATTAATCACGGCGAGGGGTGCCTCCAGCATCCCTCCTGCTCCTCAAGGTCGGGGCAGGAGCGAGGAAAATCCGTGTGGGGGATGGCAGGGCTCAGCTTTTCCTTGGGATTGCTGCAGGGAGGGGAATTTCCCCGCTGGAAATCCGGGAATTTCTGCAGCCGCCCCAAGGAACTCCTTCCTCCTCATCCTCATGGAAAACCCTCTGCGGAAAGGCTGGGAACGCTCCGGGCTGGGATGAAAGGAAGGTGAAACAGCCCGAGGAGAGGAGAAAATCCCGCTTTATGGCATCCGTTTGGTGCCTGATGGATTCATTCCCGCGTTTCCCGCAGCCCTCGACATTTGGGCCAGCCATAAAAGCTCCTTTTCCTCCTGCGCCGCCCTCCTTCCCTGCCCAAATTCCCTCCCCAAATTCCCTCCCTTTGGAAAACCCTTTCCCAAAGCTGCTGCCTGATGCAAAACCTTGATATTCCATTTTATTTTTTTTAATGGATGCTGCAGGACAATCCCTGGACACCTGCAGGGATGGGGCAGCCTCGGCTGCTCTGGGAATTCCATCCCGGCCGCTCATCACCCTCACGGGAGGAATTTATTCCCAATCTCCCATCTAACCCCGCCCTCCCCAGTGGGATCCATTCCCTGGCTCCTGGCCCTCCATCCCTGTCCCGAGTTCCTCTCAATTCCCCTCGAGCTTTTTCCTCTCCAGATGAACATTCCCACATTTGGGATTTTCTCGCAGCCCTCGACATTTGGGCCGGCCATAAAAGCTCCTTTTCCTCCTGCGCCGCCCTCCTTCCCTCCCCAAATTCCCTGCCCAAATTCCCTCCCCAAATTCCCTCCCTTGGGAAAACCCTTTCCCAAAGCTCTCCATATCCGTGCCAAAGCTTTATACTCTGAATATTTTTTAATTCATCCCCCAGGGATGCGGCAGCCTCGGCTGCTCTGGGAATTCCATCCCGGCCGCTCATCACCCTCACGGGGAGGAATTTATCCCAAATCTCCCATTTAACCCCGCCCTCCCCAGTGGGATCCATTCCCCGGCTCCTGGCCCTCCGTGCCCCTGGAGTTTTACACCCTGAAGATTTTTATTTTATCCATCCCGCAGGACAATCCCTCCGGCGTGTGCTGCCTCCCACAAAAGTCTCTCCAGGCTCCATTCCGTGTGTGTGCCACAGGAAAAAACCAGCTCCAGCCCTGTAAACACTGAGGCTTCCTGCCCCGCGCTGATGACCCGAATTTACCCCTTTTCCTCCAGAAATCCGGGTTGGTGCGAGGCGTTTTCAGCGCAGGGAAACGGCAGAGGCTCCTCTGGGCCTCAGCCCCGGCTCGTGAAGGGATTTAGTGCCTTTGAAAGGGAATTCCTAATGCGGAAATCAGACGGTTTTTAATAGAAATAGAAATAATAGAATTATTAGAAATAATAGAAATATTAGAAATAATAGAAATATTAGAAATAATAATAGAAATAATAGAAATAATAGAAATAATAGAAATAATAGAAATAATAGAAATAATAGAAATAATAGTAATAATAGAAATAATAGAAATAATAGAAATAGAAACTGATATTTCCCCTTTTCTAATGAGTAGATGGAGCCGGTGCTGAGTCCCTCGGGGCCACCACGTGTCACCGCTGGTGGCTTTGGGGACTCTGGGGTCAGCCCCCAGCACAGAGCCAGCAGCGCTCCAGGGGCTCAGCCCGTGTCTGTGAAGGAATAAATCCCGTTTAAAATGAAATTTCGGGGTAAGAAGGTAGAACTTCACTAACAGAAACATGAAGAAGTTTTATTTCCCCTCTCCTCCGAGGAGGCGGAGCGGGGCTCGGGCCGCAGACGGGCACAGCCCGGCGGGGGGGCGGCGGGAGCTCTAATCACGGGGTTATTCCGCTAATGAGGAGGTTAATAACGCGGCCACACCCGAGAGGGACCGGCCGGGCCGGCGGCTCCGGGCCCCGCGGCACCGGCACAGAACGGCGGCTGCCGCGGGAACCCGCCCGGGCTGAGCCCGGCTGGGCTGGGAGAGGGGTGACTCGGGGGGACAGCCGGGGACAGACCGGGGATAGACCGGGGATAGACCTGGGACAGACCGGGGACAGAGCTGGGACAGACCGGGGACAGACCGGGGATAGACCGGGGATAGACCCGGGACAGACTGGGGACAGAGCTGGGATAGATCTGGGATAGACCTGGGACAGAGCTGGGATAGACTGGGACAGACTGGGGACAGCCGGGGACAGACCGGGGATAGACCCGGGACAGATCTGGGATATACCTGGGATACCCGCGGACACTGCTGGGACAGACCGGGGACAGCCGGGGACAGACCTGGGACACCCTGGGATAGACCTGGGATACCCGGGGACACTGCTGGGACAGACCGGGGACAGCCGTGGGACGGACCTGGGACACCGCTGGGACATCAGAGCTGGGACAGACGTGGGAGAGTACTGGGACATCACTGGGACATCACCGGGACAGCCTGGGACATCACTGGGACATCACTGGGACAGCCTGGGACATCACTGGGACACCCTGGGACACCCTGGGACATCACTGGGACACCCTGGGACACACTGGGACATCACTGGGACACCCTGGGACACACTGGGACATCACTGGGACATCACTGGGACACCCTGGAACACCCTGGAACAGCCTGGGGCACCCTGGGACACCCTGGGACATCACTGGGACATCACTGGGACATCACTGGGACACCCTGGGACACACTGGGACACTCTGGGACAGCCTGGGACACCCTGGGACATCACTGGGACATCACTGGGACATCACTGGGACACCCTGGGACATCACTGGGACACCCTGGGACACCACTGGGACACACTGGGACATCCTGGGACATCACTGGGACACTCTGGGACACCCTGGGACATCACTGGGACACCCTGGGATACCCTGGGACACCCTGAGACATCACTGGGACACCCTGGGACATCACTGGGACACCCTGGGACATCACTGGGACATCACTGGGACATCACTGGGACACCCTGGGACACCACTGGGACACACTGGGACATCCTGGGACACACTGGGACATCCTGGGACATCACTGGGACACTCTGGGACACCCTGGGACATCACTGGGACACCCTGGGACATCACTGGGACATCACTGGGACATCACTGGGACACCCTGGGACACCACTGGGACACACTGGGACATCCTGGGACACACTGGGACATCCTGGGACATCACTGGGACACTCTGGGACACCCTGGGACATCACTGGGACACCCTGAGACATCACTGGGACACCCTGGGACATCACTGGGACACCCTGGGACACCCTGGGACATCACTGGGACATCACTGGGACACCCTGGGACATCACTGGGACATCACTGGGACATCACTGGGACACCCTGGGACATCACTGGGACACCCTGGGACACCCTGGGACATCACTGGGACACACTGGGACACACTGGGACATCACTGGGACATCACTGGGACACACTGGGACACACTGAGACATTACTGGGACACCCTGGGACATCACTGGGATACACTGGGAGGCCTCAGCAGGGGACACCCGGGGGGAAGAGGGGACACAGGAGCTGTCACCCCTGTCCCCTGCCGGCCTGTGGCAGCAGCCAAGCCCCAGCCAGCACCGGCGGTGTCCTTTTGGGCGAAAAGAGAAGGATTTCTCTAAAGCAGCCAGAAATAAAAGAAAAACCCCAACAAAACATCCCCTAAATGGTGTCAGCCTCAGAAGGCGCCCTGGAGCTGCTCTGGGCGCTCCGACACCCGCAAACAACCCGGGAAATCCGACCCTGGAGGGAGGAGGGGGAAAACACACAAAAAATACTATAAATCCACATGTCCGGGAGACAGCTGAAGGAGATTCCGAGTGGGGAGCTGGAACATCCAGGAAATTCCTGATTTTTTCCTCCCCACATCTGTGTGCGCAGCTGGGGGAGGGCGAGAAGCCTCTGCTGTCCCACGCCCAAACTCGAGCTGGAAGAACAGGAATTTATTTCCTGCTGCGAGTTTTTCCGAGCAGGGCCTGGAGCTCTCCCACATTTCCCTGCCTCTCCAGCATTCCCTGAGCCCTCAGAGGCACGAGGATTTTTTTTTTTATCTTCATCCAGCACTGAGAAAAAATAAATAAAAAAAAAACCATAAAACCAGCTGCCTTAAAAAAAATTAAATAAAATAAACTTTTTTTTTTTTTCCCAGCCCGTGCTAATAATTTATTCTTATTCCAGGTTTTATTGGGACTGTTTTTTTACGGGGTAAAGAGCACAGGAGGATTTCCTCCCCGCTGGGAGGTTTGATGTGGAAAGCAGAGGTGTCAAAGGAGCGGCTCAAAGGGCCCGTGGTGGCCCTGGAGAATTCCACATCTGGCCCGCAGCTCGGCCTTTAACACGTTTTTAAACTCTCGCCCCCGAGCAGCTCCGGATTTCCCTCCCTCGGCAGCCGGGTGAGGGGTTGATTTAAGAGGCTGAGAGCTGCAAAGGGAAAAAAGCCAAAAAGAAAGAAAAAAAAAAAAGAGAGAGAGAGAGATTTTTTTAAAAAAAATATTGTCCAAAAAAGAAGAGAATTTTCTTTTAATTGCCATAACAAAAGAGAAAAAAAATTGAGGGAAAAAAAAGAGAGAGAAAAAATATAAAAATTGCCAAAGAAGAGAGAGAAAAGTTTTTTTAAACTTGCCAAAGGCTCTTAAATGCCTCTTTGGTGGCTCTTTAATGGCTCTTTGGTGGCCCCTGGGTGGCCCCTGGGTGGCTTTTTTTGGGTGACTCTTTGTTGGCTCTTTGTTGGCTTTTAGGTGGCACCTGGGTGACCCTTGGGTGACATTTCAGTGGTTCCTTGTTGGCTCTTTGGTGACTCTTGGGTGACTCTTTGGTGGGGCCCCTGGGCTGCTGAAACCCTCCCAAACCCTCCCAACCCTCCTGAGATCCTCCTGGAACCCTCCTGAGACCCTCCCAAATCCTCCTGAGACCCTCCTGAAACCCCCCCAAACCCTCCTGAAACCCTCCCCAAATCCTCCTGAAACCCTCCCAACCCTCCTGAAACCCTCCTGAGACACTCCTAAACCCTCCTGAAACCCTCCCAACCCTCCTGAAACCCTCCCAAATCCTCCTGAAACCCTCTTGAGACCCTCCTGAAACCCTCCTGAAACCCCCCCAAATCCTCCTGAAACCCTCCTGAGACCCTCCTGAAACCCCCCCAAACCCTCCCAAATCCTCCTGAGACCCTCCTGAAACCCTCCCCAAACCCCCCCAAACCCTCCTGAAACCCTCCCCAATCCTTCTGAGATCCTCCTGAAACCCTCCCGAACCCTCCCCACCCCTGAAGCCCAGCCGCCTCCCGCTTTCCCAGGCTCCGGCCGGACCCAGGTGCCGCTCCCCGCCCCGCGGCTGAAGGAGGATGATGACGATGATGATGATGATGAATAATTTCCCCTCGAGGCACGGCCCCGGGAGCGTGTCTGGACCTGCGCCGGTGATTCAGCAGCGGCCGTGGCTTCCCCGGGCTGAGTTCCGTCAGCGGCCAGGAATCGCTGAGCACTCGGGAGGAGGGGAAAGGAGGGCAAGGGATGGGGAAAGCTCCAGGGAGCCCTGGAACAGCTCGGGGTGGCGATGGGGGAAAGGCACCGCCAGAAAAATCCTGCAGGAATCGCTGTCTGTGTCCATCCCTCCTGGGTGTTCCTATATCGTGTTGGGTGTTCCAGCCTCTCTTCCCTGGGGGAAAAGAGAAAAAAATCCTCAAGTTGTACCAGAAATAAATACCGCAGGGTTTAGTGCTGGGAGCAGGGATATCGCCATAAAATCCTGCAGGAATCGCTGTCTGTGTCCACCCCTCCTGGGTGTTCCAATATCGTGTTGGGTGTTCCCTCCTCCCCGGGGGAAAAGAGAAAAAAATCCTCAAGTTGTACCAGAAATGAGCTGTCCCCCCAGGGTTTAGTGCTGGGAACAGGGATATTGAAGGAAATCCTGCAGGAATCGTTGTCCTGTGTCCACCCCTCCTCGGTGTTCCAGCCTCTCCTCCCCGGGGGAAAATCCTCAAGTGGTACCAGAAATCAATACCGCAGGGTTTAGTGCTGGGAGCAGGGATATTGAAGGAAATCCTGCAGGAATTGAGATTGACTGCCAGTGTCCATCCCAGCCTCTCCTCCCAGAGAGGAAAAAAATCCTCAAGTTGGATATTTAGGTTGGTTATCAAGGAAGAATTCCTCGTTGGGAGGACGGTCAGGCCCTGGATCGGATTGCCCAGGGCAGTGGTGGGATCCTCACCCCTGAGAGGGCCCCGAAAACATCTGGATGTGACATTTGGGGACAAGGTTTGGCTCTCCTATGGCCTGGTGGCGCTGGGTTGATGCCTGAATTCCTTCTCCAGCTTTGGTGATTCCCTAAATCCCGGCCTTAAAGGGCAGAATTCAGGTGGGCTTCTGAGCTGTGCCCCAGCGCTGGGGCCAAAGGGAGCAGGAGCTGCTGCTCCAGGGGGGACAGAGGGGACAGGGGAGCAGGGCCACCCCCAGCACACTGCACAGGACAGAGGTGGCTGCTCGGATTTTGGGGACAGAGGGGACAGAGGGGACAGAGGGGACAGAGGGGACAGAGGGGACAGAGGAGCAGGGCCACCCCCAGCACACAGCACAGGACAGAGGTGGCTGCTCAGATCTTGGGGACAGAGGAGCAGGGCCACCTCCAGGACACAGCACAGGGACAGAGGTGGCTGCTCGGATTTTGGGGACAGATGAGCAGGGCCATCCCCAGGACACAGCACAGGGACAGAGGTGGCTGCTCAGATTTTGGGGAGCAGCCAGACTTTGGGCTGAGCAGGGGAATTGGGAGGCAGCTCCTGGCGGGATGTGAGGGACGTGAGGAAGCTCCTGGCAGGGTGAGGGATGTGAGGAAGCCCCTGGCGGGGTGAGGGATGTGAGGGATGTGAGGGATGTGAGGAAGCTCCTGGCGGGGTGAGGGATGTGAGGAAGCTCCTGGCGGGGTGAGGGATGTGAGGAAGCTCCTGGCGGGGTGAGGGATGTGAGGGATGTGAGGGATGTGAGGATGCTCCTGGCAGGGTGAGGGATGTGAGGGATGTGAGGGATGTGTGGCAGCCCCTGGCAGGGTGAGGGATGTGTGGCGTCCCGCCATGTCACGGACACCAGAACCTCCAGAATCTCGGGATTTCCCCCAGGATTCCCCAACAACTCGCACAAAACCAACCCTGAAACACCCCCATCAGGAGCCCCCACCACGAGCTGCTCTGCCCAGAACCTGGGCTGGTTTTTCCGCGGGTTTTGAACCCTCCCAGCGGCTGTGAGGCTGGAGCTGAGCCCCGCTCCCGGGCACAGGCTGCGGTCGCTCCCTGCAGCTGTCACTCAGAGGTGCTGGCAGCACAGAGCTGTCACACTGACGGCCCCGCGCTCGTTATCGGGGGATGTGGCACCGCAGCCCGGACTGACGGGTCAGACCATTCCACCTGCCGTGGATTTATGAGGAGCTGGCTGGAGCAAATCCTCCCCTCCCGCACATCCCCCCGCGGGACATGGGATGGGACATGGGATGGGACATGGGATGGGACATGGGGTGGGACATGGGATGGGACATGGGATGGGACATGGGACGTGACATGGGATGGGACATGGGATGTGACATGGGATGTGACATGGGATGTGACATGGGATGGGACATGGGATGGGACATGGGATGGGACATGGGATGGGACATGGGATGTGAAGGGCTGCAGCTGGGTGGGGTTCGGGGCTCCGAGGGGTCCTGAAGGGGCAGAAAATGGGGGGAAAAAGGGAATTTCCATCCCTGCCCCTCCTCCTCCTCCTCCTCCTCCTCCTCCTCCTCCTCCTCCTCCTCCTCCTCCTCCTCCTCCTCAGCGCCCCGGGGCTCAGGGGGCCTTCATCCCCCTCGGCAGCAGCTTTCGGAGTGTCAGGGACACGGCCCCAGAGCCCCACATCGCCCTGTGCCACCTCCCCAGGGACATCAAGAGGGGAATGATGCGGGGAAATAATGGGGGAAATGTGGAGGAAAAAGGGGAAATGTGAGGGGAAAATGAAATATTGGAAATGTGGCGAAAAAGGGAAATGTGGGATGTGTGGGAAATGTGGGAAATGTGGCTCCACTCCCAACCCCCTGCTGGAACTGAAACTCAGAAGCAGAACCCAAAGGACAGGAGATGGGAGGGAAAAATTCTCATCCAGAACCTCCAGGGATTTTCCAGGTGCTTTTTCCTTTTCCCCTGGTGACTTTGGCAGGCCCAAAAGATGGGAAGGGGAAAATTCTCATCCAGAACCTCCAGGAATTTACCTGGTGATTTTCCTTTTCCCTTTTTCCCAATGGTGACCTGGGCAGGCCCTGGAGCTGGGAAAAGAAAAAGGTTCATCCAGAACCTCCAGGGATTTTCCAGGTGTTTTTTCCTTTCCCCTTTTTCCCCAATGACCTGGGCAGTCCCAGGAGCTGGGAAAATTAAGTCTCATCCAGAACCTCCAGGGATTTTCCAGATGATTTCTCCTTTTCCCCTGCCGATGAGGGAAATAGGACACGGAGGAGTCCAGGCCCAGGAGCTGGGAAGGAAAAAACTCTCCTCCGGAACCTTTAGTGCTTTTCCAGATGTTTTTATTTCCTTTCCCACTTCTCCTTTTCCCCAGGCCCGGCAGCCGGGAGGGGCTGGATTCCTGCCCGGAGCCTCGGGGGACATTTCCCTCTCTCCAGCCGGGATTTCTCGGGGTGTCCGCGGGGTCGGGGCGCTGCGACAGCCGCAGCTGAGCCCCTGGAACATTCCAGTGAGTTTTCGCTCCTGGAACTCCCATCCCCGGCCCCGTGGAGCTGGAAATGGCTCGTTAACGCCTCTCGCCACATCCTTCCCCACGGAAGGAGGAATTCCTGCTTTTCCCCGTCCCTCTCGCAGCTCTCCTTGGCCTCCACACCCCGAGAATTCCCCGGGGCCCGTCAGCTCCCCGCTGCATTTATCGCTCCGTCCCTTTGGACTTTCCCCTCGGGGCCGGGCGCGCACTTCGCTCTCTCCTTTAAAGGGACGAAAGGAAATTTCCAAGCCTCTGGAAAAAAGGCTTTTGGAGGAGCTGCTGGTGCGGGGCAATAACCTGGGGATGACCCGGGAGAGAGGAATTGATGGGCTGGGTTCGGCCCAGGGGTGGAGCGGAGCTCACCTGGAGCTCGCCTGGAGCTCACCTGGAGCTCACCTGGAGCTCACCTGGAGCTCAGGGCAGGGTCGTTTTGGGGCAGGATTTGGGATTTCTCACCTGGAGCTCACCTGGAGCTCACCTGGAGTTTTGGGGCAGGATTTGGGATTTCTCACCTGGAGCTCACCTGGGGCTCACCTGGAGCTCTCGGCAGGGCCGTTTTGGGGCAGGATTTGGGATTTCTCACCTGGAGCTCAGGGCAGGGACATTTTTGGGCAGGATTTGGGATTTCTCACCTGGACCTCACCTGGAGTTTTGGGGCAGGATTTGGGGTTTCTCACCTGGAGCTCAGGGCAGGGACATTTTTGGGCAGGATTTGGGGTTTCTCACCTGGAGCTCAGGGCAGGGACATTTTTGGGCAGGATTTGGGGTTTCTGAGCAGCGCGATGAAGGTGCTCAGCCCTGAGCAGAGGTGGGCGCTCACTCTGCCCCGGGGGGCTCTGAGGTGACGCCGTGTTGGCATTTCCAGGCTCTCACTCCCACAGGGAGAGAGGGCTTGGAAGGATGGACTCGCCTTTCTAATCGAAAAAAAAGAAAAAAATAATAAATAAAATAAATAAAAAAATATGGGTTTGTGGCACTGGATGCGCTGTAAACATCAGCTCGTTCTCCTAGTAGAAAAAAAAAATTAAAAAATCAAATAGGACAAAAATAATAATAATAAATGGGTTTATGCCATTGGATGCTCTGTAAAGATCAGTTCTCCTAGTCTAAAATAAAATAAAAAAGAAAGATAAAAAATAATTAAAAAATGGGTTTGCGCCATTGGATGTTCTGCAAAAATCAGTTCTCCTAGCCTAAAATAATAATAAAAAAAACCAATTAAAGACAGATAAAAAAACAATTAGAAATGGGTTTGCGCCATTGGATGCTCTGCAAAAATCAGTTCTCCTAGCCTAAAATAATAATAATAAAAAAAAAACAATTAAAAATGGGTTTATACCATTTGATGCGCTGGAAAGATCAGTTCTCCTAGCCTAAAATAATAATAAAAAAACCCCCAAAAACAGATAAAAAGCCAATTAAAAATGTGTTTGCGCCATCGGATGCTCGGCTCGCTCTCCGAGCCGCTGGTCGCACGGGCTCACCCAGCCCTGCCCCCAGCAGGACAATCCCGGGGCTCCGGGCACAGGGAAATCGGGCATTTCAGGACCCCCCGGCCGCTGTGTGCCCGGCCCCCGAGGCTGAGAACCTTCCCCCCGAGGCTGAGAACCTTCCCCCCGAGGCTGAGAACCCCCCGGGCCGGGCAATAAGAGCAGGATCTGCCGGGAGGATGGGCTCACACACAGGCGACAGCTCAGCCTCTCATCCGCTCCTCCGCACGGAGAAAAGGAGGCGCAGAGCCGCTCGGGGGGTGGAGGAGCATCGCTGCAACGCGGTTTTCTCTCCGCTGTTGCATAACCAAAGCTCCCACGGGGAAAAGCTGCTGCCTGAGCTGGAGCCCGGCTGCTCTCCGGGCGATGGGGGAAACTCCCCGGCTGCTCCGGGAGCGCAGCAATCGGCCCGCAGGGTCCGGACCAGCCTCCGAGCCCCCCGCGCCTGAGCCATCGGGAAGCTGTAAAAAAAAAGCCTCCGGGAGCCGATAATCTGCTTTTTATCCCCTCCCCTGCGCACACAGCCCAGGGCTCCGCGCTCCCAGGAGGAGCAGCTTGCTTGGGAATGGCAGCTTGAAGGATGGAGCCGCATTTCTAGCCTAAATTAATAATAATAATAATAATTGTAAGAAGAGATAAAAACAGAAGGAGATGCCTGGGTTTGTGGCGTTGGATGCTCTGCAAAGATCGGCTCGTTCTCTTGGTGTAAAAAAAAAAAACAACAACCAAAAAACAAACAAAATAGAAATATAAGAAAATAATTTAAAAATGGGGTTGTGGCATTGGACGCTCTGCAAAGGTCAGCTCGTTGTCTTAGTATTAAAAAAATAAAAAATAAAAAAAAAATAAAAAACCCCACCAAAAACAAAGATAAAAAATAATTTGAAAATTGAGTTTATGGCATCGGACGCTCTGCAAAGATCAGAGCTGGGGAACTGCTGGTCCCACTGGGCTCATCCCAGGACGCAGGACAATCCCCGGGCACGGGGAAATTCGGGATTTCAGGACCCCCCAGGACACCCCCAGGACACCCCAGGACACCCCAGGACACCCCTAAACCCACCAGGACACCCCCAGGACCCCTCCCGGACCCCCCAGGACCTCCTCAAGACCCCCCAGGACACCCCAGGACCCCCCGGACCCCCCCAGAACCCCCCAGGACCCCTCAGGACTCTCCCAGGACCCCCCCAGGACACCCCAGGACCCCCCCAGGACCCCCCGGGACACCCCCAGGACCCCCCCATGACCCCTCAGGACCCCCCAGGACCCCCTCAAGACCCCCCAGGACCCCCCAGGACACCCCGGGACACCCCCGGGACCCCCCAGCACGCCCCAGGACACCCCAGGACCCCCCAGGACACCCCAGGACCCCCCGGGACACCCCCAGGACATCCCCAGGACCCCCTCAAGACCCCCCAGGACCCCCTCAGGACCCTCCAGGACCCCCTCAAGACCCCCCAGGACCCCCCGGGACCCCTCAGGACACCCCAGGACCCCTCCAGGACCCCCTCAAGACCCCCCAGGACTCCCCCGCCCCCTGAAGCCGCCTCTGGCACTCCGCAGCTCCTCTCCTGCCCTTTCCTCCCGCACATTCCAGGACGGCCCCACCTCGCAGATTTGGAGCTGAGCAGCACAAAGCTCCCATTCCCCCCCTTAATTATCTTTTTTTTTTTTTTTTTCCCCTCCGCACCGCGGCCCTGATTTAATTGGCGACAACTGGAAGCGGCTCATTCTCCGCGTGTGTGCGAGTTTCGCTTCCCCTTGGCCGCGGTTCAAGTGCCCGGGGGGTGACTCAGAATGGGTGGCAAAACTGTCTTTTCCTCACTTTTCCCCCCTCCTCCTCCTTTTTGGCTGGGCGGCGGCGAAGAAAAAGCCACAAAACCCCCACCTCGAGGGCGAGTTATTCTCTTTTTTTTTTTTTTTTTGTTTTATGAGGTGGGTATTGTGAGGCCGGGCAATTGAATTTACAACAGCTTTGAGGACCCGAGTCTATCTGGCCCCTGTCAATGAGAGCGCCGAGAAAAAAAAAAAAAAACAAAAAAAAGGAAAAAGAAAAAAAAAAAGAAAAAAGACACACATTAACCCTGAGCTCGGAGTTTCCCAGGAGTTTCAATAGGGCTCCCGAGTGGCCAAAGAGCCCGCTGCATACTCGATGAGCCCCTTTTCTACCTCCTAATTACCCTCCCGACAATGGGACGGGCTCTGCCGCCCGCTTTTGTGGCTCGGGGAGGAATTTCTGTGCCACCCCCGGGCCCCGGCACCAGGCGTTTCCTCAGCTTCCAGCAGATTGTGGGGTTTTGGTTGTTTTTTTTTTTTTTTTCCTTAGGAATCCTTCTGATTGCAAAACTCGGCCCCATCGCTTTCCCCTCCCCTCCTCAATTTCTTACCCAAAGCCCTTCCAATTATCCCGAAATAAAGTCCAGTCTTATGAGATTTTGGTGCTTTTTTTGAGGATGAGCTCGTCCTTGCTCACTCTCAAACCAAAATGAAAAGGTGAAGGGAAAAAAAAAAACCTATTTCAAAGAGTTCTTTTATTGAAACACCTGCATTTTTTTTCTCTTTTCGGTTTTTTTTTGGAAGTCTTCGACACAGGCACGCACACACCCACAGACCGACGGGATACAAACAACTTTGGCATTATAACTTTTGCAATATCTCGTTACAAAACTATTTCTCCTTTATTATTATTTTTTTGTTTGTTTGTTCGTTTCTGTTCGTTTCCTTTTTTTAAAAAAAAAAAAAAAAGTATCTCAAATAAAGGCATTTTAAAGGAGTAAAAATACGAGTCGAGAGATCCCAACCTCTGAAAATAATAAATACCACGTTCAATAGCGAGGTCCTTTTTCTTCCTTTCTGCTTAAATCTTGCTTTTTCTTTTTTAAAAAAAAAACCAGAAACAAACCAACCCTCAAAACATAGCAGGGGGCTCCATACAACGGAGCCGACGAGAGGGGTTTTGATGGGTTTTTTGTTGGTTTTTTGTTGTTGTTTCGGAGCTTGTGAAGGGCTCGGAGGAAGTCACCAGGGTCTCCAGAGGGATTCGCTGCCGCGTTCCCCGAGGGGACTCCCGCCTTGGGACGCCGGCCCGATGCTGCCCCCAAATGATGTCAAACCCTGCACCGGCGACACCGAGGGAGTGGCGGCCGAGTTCCCGGAGCCTCCTCCTCCTCCTCCTCCTCCTCCTGCTGCCGCCAGCGGCACGTTGGCGTTGGCGTAGAGAGGGATGAGGGGCGCGGGGCCGGCGGGGAACGCCGCGTTGGGGATGAGGAAAGCGAACTGCCCGTCCGTGGCCGGCACCAGCTGGAAACCGCCGTAAACTTTGGGCGACAGAGCTTCGGCCGGGCTGAGCTTGCAGGGCACGGGCACGGCTCCAGCTGTGCCCGGCGGCAGCTGGACCTGCTGCTGCTGCTGCGCCAGATGTGCGGGCTGGGCGGGGGGAGGCGGCGGAGGAGGCGGCGGGGGGTAGTTCATGGCCACGATCTGACCCAGGCACGCCGAGAGGTGGCTCAGGAGCCGCGTGCGGACGTCGGCGTTGACCCCTTCGCAGGTGGACAGGAACCGGGTCACCTCGTTCATGCACTCGTTGAAACCGGCCCGGTATTTGCCGAGGACCGTGGGGTCGGCGCTGAGAGCGGCTGTAGGAGGGGATGGGGGGTGAGGAGGGGGCGGCAGGTGAGTGGCAGCTCCGGAGGACCGGCCCCGATAGCCCGGCCCCGATAGCCCGGCCCCGATAGCCCGGCCCCGATAGCCCGGCCCCGGTCAGCTGTCCCCAAGCCCGGGTGTGTCTGGAGCCCGCTTCCCGGTACTGTCCCTAACCTCGGTTCTGGAGCCCGCTTCCCGGTCCTCTGTCCCTAACCCCGGTTCTGGAGCCCGGTTCTCGGTCCTCTGTCCCTAACTCCGGTTCTGGAGCTCGGTTCTCGGTCCTCTGTCCTTAACCCCGGTTCTGGAGCTCGGTTCCCGGTCCTCTGTCCCTAATCCCGGGCGCAGAACCCGGTTCCCGGTCCCCAGCCCCCGGTCTGGAGGCAGGTTCCCTGTAAGCAGCCCCGTGCCCGTCTCCTGTCGCCAGCTCCAGTCCTCAGCCACTGGGTCAGAGTCCGGTTCCCGGTGCCCTGCCTTCGGTCCTGATCCCCATCCCCGATCCCTTCTCCTCGGCTCCCGGTGCAGAGCCCAATCCCGATCCCCGGTGCGGCTCCCGGTGCCCGCGGGCTCGGCACTCACCGGTCATCTGCGCCCGCTGCAGGTTCCGCAGGTGCTTGACGGTCATCTCCAGGATGTCCGCCTTCTCCAGCTTGGAGTGCCGAGAGCTCTGCGGGACAGGAGCGGCTCGGTCAGGGCTGCCCCGCGTCCGTCCGTCCATCCATCCATCCATCCATCCATCCATCCATCCCCCGGTGTCCCCGCTGTCCCCCGCAGCCCCACTTACGTCCTTCTTGAGCGCGTCCAGGATGAGCGTCTTGAGCTGCCCCAGGCTCTCATTGATCCGCGCCCGGCGCCGCTTCTCCATGATGGGCTTGGAGGACTGCGGGGGCAGAGCGGAGCGGGTCAGCGCCCCCCGCACGACCCCCGGGGACCCCCCCCAAAAACCCCCGCCGCCCCCGCGTCATCCCCCGACCATCACCGACCTCAGCACGGCCGCGGGCTTGCCGCCATCCAGCTCCGCCGCCACCGCTGCTGCGCCCCGACCGGCACCCTCCTCCTCCTCCTCCTCCTCCTCCTCCTCCTCCTCCATTTACCTTCCGGTGCTCGCTGGCGCTCCGCGGCTTGTCCGGCGTGTGGCTGGCGCTGGCGGGCGCGCCGGCGATGGGCGACGCGGTGGGTTTCTCCATGCCCGTGTCGGCGGGCATGGCCGTGGCGGAGCCGGTGAACGGGAGCCGGGGGCGGAACGGAGCAGCAGGACGGACGATGGCGGAGGAAGGCGGGTGTCGGTGTCGGTGTGTGGGGGGGGGGGTGCGGGGACGAAGCGGAGGGGGCGATGGCGGCGCGGGCGCGTGCGGCGGCGGGCGCGGGGCGCGTGCGGCGGGCGCGGGGCGTGCGGTCGGTGCAGGCGGCGCCCCCCGCCCCTCGCCCGCGCCCTTTTATAGGCCCCGGCGGCGGCGCCCATTCGTGTGAACCCGCCGCCGCCGCCGTTCCCACACTCCCGCCCAGCCAATCGCCGCCCGGCCCGCGCCCCGCGCCCGCGCGTCCCGCCTTCCTATTGGCCCGCGCCTCAGGACTCCGCCCCGCCTCGTCACGCGCGCTGGGGGACGCCCCGCCCCGTCCGCCCCCTCAGCGAGCCCACGTGGGGTGAGGGAGGAGGAACCGTGAGGGAGGAGGGGGAAATGGAGGGTGGGGTGTGAGGGGAGAGCGCGGGCGGGGCTGGCCCCGGGCACCGCCGCCGCCTTGGCCCCGGCCGCGGCCCCGCTCAGCTGTGACACCCGGCCCCGGGGGCGGCGGCGGCGGCGGCGGCGGCTGGCGCGGCACGCGAGGCCAACGGGGCGGGGAGCGCGGGGCGGCCGCCTCGGCTGCCATTGGCTGGCGGCGCCGCCGCTGTCAATCAAAGCCGGCTCTTGTCGCCCGCCGCTCCCGATGCGCTCCCCCTCCCCGTTCCCATTCCCATTCCCATTCCCATTCCCGTTCCCATTCCCATTCCTCCTCCTCCTCCCCGTTTTCCCCCGTCCGAGCACGTGCCGGAGCGCTCCCGGCTCCATGGGAAAACCCCGCCCCGCCAGCGGCAGCCGCCCCTCCGCACCGCCCGCGGGGCCGCCGCCTTCCCCCGCTTCCCCCGCCGCTTCCCCGCCGCTTCCCCGGCGCTTCCCCGGCTCCTGCACAGCCCGGAGCGGCCAGCCCGGCCTTGGCGGGGCGGGATGCGGGCGGGGGGGTGATTCCCCAGCGCCTCCTCACACCCCGGTGATCCTCCGGTACCCGGAGACCCCCCGGTTTACCGGGGCTGGAAGGGGCAGGACCCCCCCTGCGCTATTGGGGGACCCCCATTCTGTCCCTCTGGCCTTTATTTCCTCCTGATTCGCCCCTCGGGAGCAAATCCCGGTGTGGGGGGCTCGGGGGGCAAAGCCCCCAGCGCCTCCTCTCACCCCCGGTTATACCCCACGACCCCGGGACCCCCCGGTTTTACCGGGGCTGGAAAGGTCAGGACCCCCCCTGCGGTATTGGGGACCCTCATTCTGTCCCTCTGACCTTTATTCCCCCCATTCTCCCCTCCCGCAGCCCCCGGGGCAAATCCCGGTGTGGGGGCTCCTCACTCCCGGTGATGCTCCGGGACCCCCCGGTTTATCCGGTCAGGACCCCCCGGGAATCCTGAGGGACCCCCCAGTGTCACCCCCCTCAGTGTCCCCCCCCTCAGTGTCACCCCCCCAGTGTCACCCCCCCCAGTGTCACCACCCTCAGTGCCACCACCCCCCCAGTGTCACCCCCCAGTGTCACCCCCTCAGTGTCACCCCCTCAGTGTCACCCCCCTCAGTGTCACCACCCCCAGTGTCACCCCCAGTGACACCCCCCCAGTGTCACCCCCCCAGTGTCACCCCCTCAGTGTCACTCCCCTCAGTGTCACCCCCAGTGTCACCCCCCCAGTGTCACCCCCCTCAGTGTCACCCCCTCAGTGTCCCCCCCTCAGTGTCACCCCCTCAGTGTCACCCCCCTCAGTGTCACCCCCAGTGTCACCCCCCCAGTGTCACCCCCTCAGTGTCACCACCCCCAGTGTCACCCCCTCAGTGTCCCCCCCCCCAGTGTCACCCCCAGTGTCACCCCCCTCAGTGTCACCCCCAGTGTCACCCCCCCAGTGTCACCCCCAGTGTCACCCCCCAGTGTCCCCCCCTCAGTGTCCCGCCCTCAGTGTCACCCCCTCAGTGTCACCCCCTCAGTGTCACCCCCAGTGTCACCCCCAGTGTCACCCCCTCAGTGTCACCCCCTCAGTGTCCCCCCCCTCAGTGTCACCCCCAGTGTCACCCCCAGTGTCACCCCCAGTGTCACCCCCTCAGTGTCACCCCCTGTGTCACCCCCAGTGTCACCCCCCTCAGTGTCCCCCCCTCAGTGTCACCCCCAGTGTCACCCCCTCAGTGTCACCCCCCCAGTGTCACCCCCCTCAGTGTCACCCTCAGTGTCACCCCCCTCAGTGTCACCCTCAGTGTCACCCCCTCAGTGTCACCCCCCTCAGTGTCACCCCCTCAGTGTCACCCCCAGTGTCACCCCCCTCAGTGTCACCCCCCTCAGTGTCACCCCCCTCAGTGTCACCCCCAGTGTCACCCCCTCAGTGTCACCCCCCTCAGTGTCACCCCCAGTGTCACCCCCCCAGTGTCACCCCCTCAGTGTCACCACCCCCAGTGTCACCCCCCCAGTGTCACCCCCAGTGTCACCCCCCAGTGTCCCCCCCTCAGTGTCCCGCCCTCAGTGTCACCCCCTCAGTGTCACCCCCTCAGTGTCACCCCCAGTGTCACCCCCAGTGTCACCCCCTCAGTGTCACCCCCTCAGTGTCCCCCCCCTCAGTGTCACCCCCAGTGTCACCCCCAGTGTCACCCCCAGTGTCACCCCCTCAGTGTCACCCCCTGTGTCACCCCCAGTGTCACCCCCCTCAGTGTCACCCCCTCAGTGTCACCACCCTCAGTGTCACCCCCTCAGTGTCACCCCCTCAGTGTCACCCTCAGTGTCACCCCCAGTGTCACCCCCCCAGTGTCACCCCCTCAGTGTCCCCCCTCAGTGTCCCCCCTCAGTGTCACCCTCAGTGTCCCCCCCTCAGTGTCACCCCCCTCAGTGTCACCCCCAGTGTCACCCCCTCAGTGTCACCCCCTCAGTGTCACCCCCTCAGTGTCACCCCCCTCAGTGTCACCCCCCCAGTGTCACCCCCTCAGTGTCCCCCCTCAGTGTCCCCCCTCAGTGTCACCCTCAGTGTCCCCCCCTCAGTGTCCCCCCCCTCAGTGTCACCCCCCTCAGTGTCACCCCCTCAGTGTCACCCCCTCAGTGTCACCCTCAGTGTCACCCCCTCAGTGTCACCCCCTCAGTGTCACCCCCTCAGTGTCACCCTCAGTGTCACCCCTCTCAGTGTCACCCCCTCAGTGTCACCACCCCCAGTGTCACCCCCAGTGTCACCCCCCTCAGTGTCCCCCCCAGTGTCACCCCCCTCAGTGTCCCCCTCAGTGTCACCCCCAGTGTCACCCCCCTCAGTGTCACCCCCCTCAGTGTCACCCCCCTCAGTGTCCCCCCTCAGTGTCACCCCTCTCCGTGTCACCCCCCCAGTGTCACCCCCCCAGTGTCACCCCCCCCAGTGTCACCCCCTCAGTGTCACCCCCTCAGTGTCACTCCCCCAGTGTCACCCCCTCAGTGTCACCCCCCTCAGTGTCACCCCCCCCTCAGTGTCACCCCCTCAGTGTCACCCCCCTCAGTGTCCCCCTCAGTGTCACCCCCAGTGTCACCCCCCTCAGTGTCACCCCCCTCAGTGTCACCCCCCTCAGTGTCCCCCCTCAGTGTCACCCCTCTCAGTGTCACCCCCCCAGTGTCACCCCCCCAGTGTCACCCCCCCCAGTGTCACCCCCTCAGTGTCACCCCCTCAGTGTCACCCCCCCAGTGTCACCCCCCCAGTGTCACCCCCCTCAGTGTCCCCCCTCAGTGTCACCCCCTCAGTGTCCCCCCTCAGTGTCACCCCCCTCAGTGTCCCCCTCAGTGTCACCCCCAGTGTCACCCCCTCAGTGTCACCCCCTCAGTGTCACCACTCCTTTTCCTTGTCCCGAAGGAAAATCCCTTCCTTGTGCCCCGCCGTCATTAACCGAGCTCCTCCCGGCTGATTTCAACCCCGGCCTGCTTTTAAAGGCCTTATTATTATTATTATTATTATTATTATTATTATTATTATTATTTTTTATTCGGGGGAATGCGGCCCCGGTGTGAAAAGCTGCCTGCTGCTGCAGCCTTTAATCTTTTAATAATCATTAATTGGGAATTAGCTGCTCACGGGCCGGCAGCTGAAAGTCGGGAGGATTCCTCAGCCGAAAAAACGCTGCTCTTTTTTTTTTTTTTTCCCCTTTTCCTCACCCCGTTCTGAAGGATAAAAATGAGATTTTTTTTTATGGTTTTTTTTTCGGGAAACTCTGAGGAAAACACGTCCTGAAAACCCTGAGGGGGACCCGGCTGAGTTTGTGGGAATTCTCTGGGAGGAGAAAAGGGAAGCGCACGTTGAATTGAATCCCCTTTGTTGGCCTGACTCCTGCTCGCCTCTTTAATTCCCTCCAGTGAATCGTTCCCGGGGGGAGAAGGAAAAGGGAAGTGAAGAAGGAAGGAAAAGGATGGGGAAAAAAAAAAAAAAAAAAGGCAAGAAAAAGATGGGAAAAAAGGGAAGGAAAAAGAAAAAAAAAACGGGAGGGAAAAGAGAGGAAAAAGGGAAAGAAAAAGAAAATAAATGGGGAAAAGAAGCCGAAAAAAAGTGAAAGAAAAAGAAAAAATGGGGGAAAGAAGACAGAAAAAAAGGGAAATAAAAAGGAAAAAAAAGAGGAAAAAGGGGAAAGAAAAAGAAAAAAAAAAATGTGGAAAAAAGACGGGGGAAAAAAAGGGAAAGAAAAGCCCTTGGAAGTGTTCCCAGTCTCCGGCTGATCGGATCCCGGCCCTTTCATCTCTGGAGCAATTCCAGGTGCTTTGGCACATCCCGGCACCATCCTCCCTCCCGCAGACATCAAAGGCTCCAGGAGAATTCATTTATTCCAGGAGCCTTTTCCTCTCTCTCTGTCTCTCCCCGAGGCACACGTGACCGAGGAACGGCAATTCCGGGCTGAAGTATGATTTTTTTATTATTATTATTTTTGCTGTGTGGGAGGCGTTGTTTTTGTCAATGGCACCGAAGTGGAGCCCTGTTCCTCTGGGATAAAAAAATAAAAATAAAAATAAAAGGTGCAGGTTGTGTCCCTGAGGAGGACTAAATGTTAGAATAAATGTTATTAAAGGGGGTTTTTTTTTCTTCTTTTTTTTCTTTTTTGGAGTGTCATTGCAAAGGTTCAGGGATTCTGAGAGCAATAAACTGCTCAACAGCAGCCCCTTGCGCAATTCCCCCCTGGAAAATAAGGGCGGCTGTAAAAAAAAACCAAACCAAAACAATCCCGGGAGGAAATCAGTCATCATCAAAATAAAAATAATAATAATAAAAAAATAGCGTCATCATCACATTCAAAATAAAAATAATAATGATAATAAAATATATATAACGTCCCTCCCTCGGCAGCTGGTTGTGAATGCATTAATTACGTAATTATAGTGGGGAAAAAATTTAAAAAAAAAAAAAAAAAAAAAAAAAGAAAGGAGTAATGAATGCAGGATTTCAGCAGGATCCACAGGGAGTGATGCAATTCCCAGGCTGGGAGCAGCTCTGGGAGCCTGCGCTCCTCTCCAGAGGGAATTCTGGGGATTGTTCTCCTGGGCTCCTCTCCAGAGGGAATTCTGGGGATAACTCAGGGAATTGTTCTCCTGTGCCCCTCTCCAGAATTTCAGGGATAACTCAGGGGATTGTTCTCTTGTGCTCCTCTCCAGAGGGAATTCTGGGGATTGTTCTCTTGTGCTCCTTTCCAGTGGAAATTCTGGGAATTGTTCTCCTGGGCTCCTCTCCAGAGGGAATTCCAGGGATAACTCAGGGAATTGTTCTCCTGTGCTCTTCTCCAGAATTTCAGGGATAACTCAGGTCCAGAAGGAATTTCAGGGATAACTCAGGGAATTGTTCTCCTGTGCTCCTCTCCAGAGGGAATTTCAGGGAATTGTTCTCCTGTGCTCCTCTCCAGAGGGAATTCTGGGGATAACTCAGGTCCAGAAGGAATTTCAGGGATAACTCGGGGCATTGTTCCTGTTCTGAGCCCCCGACAGCACTGCCAGCCCCCTCCTCCGATTTCCCCCATCCTCAGGGTTCAAATCCTGGGGAAATCTCCTTGGATTTCCCATTGATCTGGATGATCCCGTTCCAGATGAGGCCTGGATTCTGTCCTCCTCCAGGACTGGCTTTCGGCAGGTTTTGTGTGCTTATTTTATATACTTTGGGGTTTTATTTGTTGTTTTATCCCCACCTTTCCACCGTCCTCAGGGTTCAGAACCTGGGGGAATCCCATCTCCTTCCATCCCACCTGAGGCCGGGGTTCTGTCCTCCCCCAGGATTGGCTATTTTGGATAGTTAATTTAAATTTTTGGGGCATTTTTTCCGTTGTTTTATCCCCACTTAACCCCACGGTTGGATGGCCCAGGCCCGTTTCCCATCCTGAGGGGTTGTTACACCTTTTTAGGGGCACACGATGGGGACGGGATGGGGACACAAACCCTGTCACCTCCCAGAGCTGCTGTGGCCAGCTGTGGCCAGCTGTGCCTGCCCAAAGCTCCCACCCCTGCAGCTGGAAATCTCCCTAGAGAGAGCCCAGAGAATTCCCTGTTCGCACTCCGGGAGCGAGGAGGTGGGGAAAGATCCCCTGGGACAGGCCGAATTTGGGGATTTTGGGGATATCAGGGAAAAGGGGCCGAGGGGGTGGGGAGAGGTGCTGAGCACAGCCGCCCTCCCCGAGGCTTTTCCTCCTCTAAAGCCGCTTTTCGCCCCATTTTCCGTCCCTTTCCCAGAGATTTTCCCACCGCTGCGAGGCCCAAGGGGAAAAAACCCGCCAGGACTGAGGGATCCTGCAGCGGCAGCTGTGATAAAGGCATTTATCCCGCTGCATTCACCCCGCTGCATCCACCCCGCTGCATCCACCCCGCTGCATCCACCCCGCTGCATCCACCCCAGTGCATCCACCCCGCTGCATTCACCCCGCTGCGTTCACCCTGCTGCATCCACCCCGCTGCATTCACCCTGCTGCGTTCACCCTGCTGCATCCACCCCGCTGCATCCACCCCGCTGCATCCGCCCCGCTGCATCCACCCTGCTGCATTCACCCCGCTGCATTCACCCCGCTGCATTCACCCCTGCAGCTGCAACTGCAATCGTTTTATTTCTTCCCTCCTGCAATTCCTGCCTTGAGCTGGGGATAATTCGGGTTTTCCAGCTTGGAATAATTTGGGTTTTCCAGTTCAGGATAATTCAGATTTTCCAGTTTGGGATAATTCAGATTTTTCAGTTTGGGATAATTTGGATTTTCCATCTTGGAATAATTCAGGTTTTCCAGCTTGGAATAATTTGGGTTTTCCAGTTTGGGATAATTCAGATTTTTCAGCCTGAAATAATTTGGGTTTTCCAGTTTGGGATAATTCAGGTTTTCCACTTTGGGATAATTCGGGTTTTCCAGTTTGGAATAATTTGGATTTTCCAGCTTGAGATAATTTGGATTTTCCAGTTTGGGATAATTTGGGTTTTCCAGTTTGGGATAATTCAGGTTTTCCGTCTTGGGATAATTCAAGTTTTCTATCTTGGAATAATTTGGATTTTCCAGCTTGTGCCAGGGGAATGAAAGCCTTTAAAACACCCTCTGTCTGGAGACTGGGGATTTTCCTTCTCGGGGCTTTGTCACAAAGTCCCCGTGACTCCTCTCTGCCCTTGGCCTATATATTTAATCTTGATCCCTTTGAAAAAAAAACCAACCCGAACCTCCCTCATGTTCATCCACGGCGAGATGTTTTTAAATAAAACCAGCTTAAAAGCTTTGAATCCTGGCGGTGAGAGAGCGAGGGGCTGGCGGTGCCCATCCCGGGCTGGGGGAGGTGACGAGGGGACAGGGGACACACCGCTGCTGGCCGTCCCCACTTGTCCCTGCCCCGTCCCCGCGCCCCCCTTTGATCCCTAAACCCCGTTTGATTACATCCAGGCCGCTGGAAATTCGGGAGAATCCACGGAAAACTCGGCGGATAAAGAGGCTCATAAAAGGTTTCCCGGGGGTGGGGTGATTTGGGGGGTTTTGGGGATTTTGGGGTTTTTTTGGGGTTTTTTCGGGGATTTTTTTGGGGTTTTGGGGGGTTTTGGGGGTGTTTTTTGGGGGGATTTTTGGGGGTTTTGGGGGGGGTTAAGTTTTTTGGGGGGGATTTTGGGGGGGGTTCGGTGGTTTTTTGGGGTGGTTTTTTGGGGGGATTTTTGGGGGTTTTGAGGGGGGTTTAAGTTTTTTGGGGGGGTTTTGGTGGTTTTTTTGGGGTTTTTTGGGGGGATTTTGGGGGATTTGGGGGGGTTTGGGGTGTTTTTTGGGGTTTTTGAGGTGGTTTTTTGGGGATTTTTTAGGGTTTTTTGGGCGCTATTTGCTCGGGGCACTGTTGGGAGGACAGCTGGGGCTGCTCAGCCTCTCCAGCGCCGCTTTTCCCGGGGATTGGCCTCTAATCCCGGCGGGATTTCCCCGGCCTTGATCCCATCCATCACTCCGGGATGTGTCACGGGGAACGCTGCGGCAGAAATGAAGACATTTCAGGGCTGGCAGCTCGCGAGGAGGGCTTTTTTTTTTTTTTTTTTTTTTTTTTTGCCTCTTTTAAATTTTTTTTGCCTTTTTTTTGCCCTTTTTTTTTTCTTTTCTTTTTTCCTTTTTTTTTTTTTTTTTTTTTTTTTTTTTTTTTTTTTTTTTTCCTTTTCCTGCCTTTTTTGTTGTTGTTGTTTTGTTTTGTTTCTTTGGGTGTTTTTTGGTTTTTTGTTTGATTTTTTTTTTTGGCCAGCCCATAACAGATAACAAATTACAGCCCTGAGCATCTCATGGCAAAAAAAACCACCCCAAAAACAACCCCACAAAAAAACCCTCCCCCTCCCGTGGCCTCTGTTGTCCCCGCGGAGTTTCCAGCTCTAATCAGCCGAAATTAATTAGCGGGGGGGAGTCACGTGGCCTCCAAAATCCTCCCCACCCCAAGGAAGGGTTTGGGGAAGTTTTTGTGTCCTGATCTGTCCCATCCCTGCTGTGCCTCTCCCGTCCCTCCAGGGCCACGCGGGGACATCCCAAACAGTGTCACAGCAGGGAAAAATCCAGAGAAAATCCGTTTTCCAGGGAAAAATCCAGAGAAAATCCACTGTCCAGGGGAAAATCCAGAAAAAAAACCCCATTTTCCAGGGAAAAATCCAGAGAAAATCCGTTTTCCAGGGAAAACCCACAGGCTCCAGCTCCAGCTCAGCCATTTCCCTGTCACCCAAAATCTGGATATTTCCAGGTGTCAAAAGCTCCGGAGTCGAGGCCGGAGGCTCTTCCAACTTTTATTTAAATCTGATTTCGGTCCAAAAAAATAAACCACCCCCCAAAACTCCTCTTGGGAAGGGCCGTAACCATCGGAAACTGGGGGAATTCCCGATCCCTGGAATTGTTCAGGAATCTCCTGGATGTGGCTGGAGGACATCGTGGGCTGGGTGCTGCCCGAGGCTTTTCCCAGCCTCTGGAATTCCACAATTCCCTGATTCCCGTGGATCCACGAGGAGTGCCCAGGGCCTCCCTCGATCCTGATTTTTCCCTCTGGATTCCAGGACCATTCCCGTCTGCTCCAGCAGGGAACCAAACCCCAGCAACAAAATCCCGGGAGCTCTTGGATTTGAAACGGGGGAGATTTCCAAGAAAATTCTGATTAACTCCTCTCCATCCCACCTTTTCAGGACATTCCCTTTGGAGGGCTCCGGAAAATCCCTGTCTGCACTAATTAATTAACTCCTCTCCATCCCACTTTTTAATTCCTTTCCGAGGCCTGGGAGCCGCCGCTGCAGGAATCTCTTCCCCTTAGAAATGGAGATTTTTTTTAAATTTATTTTTCTTTTCTTCTTTCATTTTTTGCTCTTTTTCACCAGGAAGCGAATGGGCTTTAATTTCTTTTCTCCCTCTCTTCTCCTCCTTCCCCGCCCTTGGAGATTTTCCTCAAAGGAAAGACAAAAAAATAAAAACCACCCCATTTTTTTGGGGAAGGGGGAAGATTTCGCCGGGTTTTTGTCTCCCCGAGTTGCTGAGAGCTGAGGAGGAGCTGGCACACAGAATAACGCAGCTGATTGAGGCAGATGTTCCCTTCTTCTGCAAACACCAAAAAAACCCGAGCTGCTGACTTCCCCTTCCCTGGGAAACATCTTGAAAAGGCAAAAAGATGGAGAGGAGACGCGTTTTCTGCGGATTTTCCACATCCCAGCGCTCCCTCCTCTCACCCAGGGGTCCCTTTTAGGGGTTCCTGCTCCTCTGGGGACTTTGGGGACAGAGAAAAGGGGCTGAGCCTCGGCCCTGAGCGTGCAGGAGGCAGAAAATCGAGTCAGTCACGGGCAGCCTTGGGCAGAAACATCTCCTGCCACGCTCGGCGCCCACGTTGGTCCTAATCACCTGAGGGGTTTAAAGCCCAGCCACAATTCCAGCTTGCAGCATCCCCGGGTGGTGAGGATGGGACGTTTCTGGCGGGGTTTTGGGTCAGCACTCAACAAAAATGTCATTTTATCCGTGGGGTGATGGTGGCACCAGCCCCTTTTTGTGCCCTGGAGCGGGGCACAGGTTCCCGAGGGTGAGGAAGGTTCATTCCTCCTCCTCCTCATCCTCCTCCTCAGATTGCTGCTGCTGCTTCCAGAGTTCGGGGAATGCCTCTGGGAGCAGGGGAATGATGGTTCCTAAGGGACGCAGGAGCATAAAAACCCTCATGGGAATCCTTTCATCCCTCAAAGGGATTTTTTTTTCCCCCCCAAAGAGCAGGAGAACCCCGTCTGCCACCCAAACACGTTCCTCTGCTGGTTCTGATTGACACCACAGTGACACAGAGCCCGAGATTCAAAACGCTAAAAATGACCTTTTATCTCTGGGCTGTGTCTCCCTTTGACACCATTTCACACAGACCAATCCCACGGGTGACACAAAGGCAAAAGCTCTTCACTGCCATTGCTCAGAGCAGAGGGACACCAAGGAGAAGTCCCTCCTGGGGAAAGGGATGGAGAACAAAGTGACAGCTACAGAAACATTCCTCCTGCTCACAGAAAATTCCCTGGGGAAGGAATTCCAGAAACCCAAAACTCCTCAGGAGCAGGACCAGGGCTACACTGTTTTATACTGTTTTATACTGTTTTATACTGTTTTATACTGTTTTATACTGTTATATCCCTTTTATACTCCTCTACACAGACCAATTCAATTGAAAAGGCAAAACCTCTTCATTCCCATTGCTCAGAGCAGAGGGACACCAAGGAGAAATCCCTCCTAAAAAAAGAATAGATAACAAAATTACAGCTACAGAAACATTCCTCCTGCTCACAGGAAATTCCCTGGGGAAGGAATTCCAGAACCCCAAAACTCCTCAGGAATAAGGCCGAGGCTGCACTCAGCCATCCGGGACATTTCCCAGCCCCTTTTTTCCCTCTAGTTTCCCTTTAATCCCCTCGAGTCTCCCCTCCCGTACCTGGGGAGAAGGGAAGGAGGGGCAGAGGAACGGGAGCCCCCAGCGCTGTTTGCTTTGCTGGGAGCAGATTTGTCCTTTTGCCGTCTGCAGGCGGCCGTGCTCCCCCACAAAGGGGTTTGTTTGACTTCTCTGCTCAAAGAATCTTTAGGTTTTGGTGGTTTTTTTCTCTTTTTTGGGTTTTTTTTCCCTTCCTCAGCCCTGTCCACAGCTTTTCCCCCCACCCCTCCCCTCATCCCTTTCACTGGGGGCTGTTGATGAGCTTGGCCTTAATCAGATTAACTCGACCCAGACGCAGCAGCGGCAGTTTATTCTCTTTTAAAAGGACTCCACCGGCTTCCTACAAACCTTTTTTGTAAACTCTTCATCTCCGGCTCGGCCCCTTTTGTGAGCTGGGGGCAATGAGGAGCTCTTAGAATGGGTCACTAATCCAGAAGAGGGGAGAAATTTCCTTTAAAGCCGCGCACTGAGGCATTGGGGGAAGAGGGGATGGAATTCCCCGGGAGCCGGGACGTTTCGTTCCAGGCCGAAAATTGAAATTTTTTGAAGGGGAAAAGCTCGGTTTGTTCACACCCTGGGGTTCTCCGGGTGCTGGGACACTGTTTGGGGTCTGTCCTTTGTCCCTTCACATCAAACAACCCTCGGGGGAACCGAGGGAAAACAAACTCCAAGATTTGGGGGTTGGAATTTTTGGGTCATTCTTGTTTTGGAAGGCAGAAGGAAAAAAAAATCGGTTTGGGACCTTCCCAGACCAGAATTCCTGATCCTCTTGGGAGAACTGAGGGGAAATAAACCAACAGCTCCAGGATTTGGGGAGGTTTTGGGTCATTCTTGTTTTGAGAGAGGAAAAAAATCAGTTTGGGACCTTCCCAGACCAGAATTCCTGATCCCAGTCCGGAAGTCTGGAATGGCCAAGGATGGAAATTCCTCCCGAGGTCGAGTTGAAGCTGTGCCCAGTTTGTCCCCACTTGTCACCGGTGCCTTGGACACCTCCAGGGATGGAATGAAACCCTGGTTCTGCTCCTGAGGAGTTTTGGGTTTCTGGAATTCCTTCCCCAGGGGATTTCCTGTGAGCAGGAGGAATGTTTCTGTAGCTGTCACTTTGTTCTCCATCCCTTTCCCCAGGAGGGACTTCTCCTTGGTGTCCCTCTGCTCTGAGCAATGGCAGTGAAGAGCTTTTGCCTTTGTGTCACCCATGGGATTGGTCTGTGTGAAATGGTGTCAAAGGGAGACACAGCCCAGAGATAAAAGGTCATTTTTAGCGTTTTGAATCTCGGGCTCTGTGTCACTGTGGTGTCACACAGCCTCAGGTGGGGACTCCAAACCTCCTTGGGCAGCACATTCCAAATTTTTGTATAAAGGGGCTTTTCCAGCCCGGAAAACTCAACTCTGGAGAACTCCAGCTCGTGGGGACAGGGAATTCTCGATTTTCCAGCTCTTCCCAAGTGTCCCAGGAGCTGCCTGGTGAATGCAGAGGCTCCCCACAGCCTGGGCTGTGATCCTGGGTACACAGGCTGCCTCTCGCCCCCCAGGTTTTAACAACTGGAAGGTTTTGGTTCAAATAAAAAAATAAAATAATTTTTAAAAAGAAATAAAAAAATAAGGAATAAAAAAATAAGGAATGAAAATAAGGAGTAATAGTTAATAAAATATAATTAAAAAAAAAAAAAAGAAAAAAAAAACCAAACAAGAACAACAACCAAAAACCCACCAAACTCTGCCAAACCCCGAAATAAACAGGGAAAGAAAAGGAACCGGGGCCTCGAAGGCGGCAGCGTTTCTCCCGACCTCATTATGTGCTAATTGGGATTTTCCCAAGGCTTGCCCGGCCCCGAGCAGGTGGCCGGGGACAACTGGTGACAGCGCAGTGACATCAGGACAGGGCCCGGGGATGTGGCTCCTGCCGCCTCAGCCCCGCCTGCCCGGCTGCCGCCCCATGAATAATTAATTAATCCATTAATGAGACACCTCTCTGCCAGGGGAGGGCTGGAATTAAACCTGGAGCTGGCCATAAAAAACCCCAAACCCAAACGGGAGCTGGGAAAGGGAGTGGAAAGCTGGGCCTGGAATGGGATGGGGAATTTGGGGGATATTCGGGGATTAAATGCGGGGATTGAAGCCTGGAAGGGTGCTCAGGGGGATATTTGGGGTCTGAGGATATGGAGAGAGTGATTCTGAGCCGTGGAGACGCTCAGAGGGTTGGGAAATGCAGCAGGAACAGGACGGGAAATGCAGCACGAGATTAAAGGGAAATGCAGCAGGAACAGAGCGGGAAATGCAGCACGAGATTAAAGGGAAATGCAGCAGGAACAGGGTGGGAAATGCAGCAGGAGATTAAAGGGAAACGCAGCAGGAATGGGATGGGAAATGCAGCAGGAACAGAGCGGGAAATGCAGCAGGAGATTAAAGGGAAATGCAGCAGGAACAGGGCAGGAAATGGAGCAGGAACTGGATGGGAAATGCAGCAGACACAGGGTGCAGGAAATGCAGCAGACACAGGGCAGGAAATGCAGCAGGAGATTAAAGGAAAATGCAGCAGACACAGGGTGCAGGAAATGCAGCAGACACAGGGGTGCAGGAAATGCAGATCCAGCACGTGGGGAGAAGAAGGAACATCTCCTCCCTCCCCTCCAAATTCCAGCCAGAATCTCCTTCCCCTGGAGCCACCCAAGAGGCCAAATTCCCGGTTTAGGCACCCCAGGTGTGGCCCAGCTCCAGCCCCAAACCCCTCCCGGGCTGCCCCCGGCCGTCCCTGGAGCCGGCAGAGCTCCAAAATCCTCCTCCAGCAGCGCCCGGGAGCTCTCAGCACCTCGGCATGCGCTGGGCGAGGAGCCAGCCCCGGGAAAAGCTGCTCACGATGGAAAAGGCAGAGCTGAACTTTGGGAATTCGGAATTCCCGAGGCTGGGGAGGGCTGCGGGCTGTTTGCCCCCGCTCTGCGGAATCGTCCACCGACGGTGTTTGCCAGGAATTGTCTCCCAGAACATCCCAGCAAAGAGCCCCTGACCCTTATTGTAGCAAGAGGAAACAACCTCCAGCCCCAGGGGAGGAATTTCCCCATGGAAAGGCCACGAAAATTTGGAATGAGCTGCCCAAGGAGGTTTGAAGTCCCCACCTGAGGCTGTGTGACACCACAGCGACACGGAGCCCGAGATTCTAAAAGCTAAAAATGACCTTTTATCTCTGGGCTGTGTCTCCCTTTGACACCATTTCACACAGACCAATCCCACGGGTGACACAAAGGCAAAAGCTCTTCACTGCCATTGCTCAGAGCAGAGGGACACCAAGGAGAAGTCCCTCCTGGGGAAAGGGATGGAGAACAAAGTGACAGCTACAGAAACATTCCTCCTGCTCACAGGAAATTCCCTGGGGAAGGAATTCCAGAAACCCAAAACTCCTCAGGAGCAGAACCAGGGATACACTGGTTTATACTATTTTATACTGTTTTAGACTCTTTTCTACTATTTTATACTATTTTATACTATTATATCCCTTTTATACTCTTCTACACAAACCAATTCCATTGAAAAGGCAAAACCTCTTCATTCCCATTGCTCAGAGCAGAGGGACACCAAGGAGAAATCCCTCCTCATAAACAGAATAAATAACAAAATTACAGCTACAGAAACATTCCTCCTGGTCACAGAAAATTCCCTGGGGAAGGAATTCCAGAACCCCAGAACACCTCATGAGCAGAACCAGGGTTTCACTCCGTCCTCTCCTAAGGCTCTGGCATTTCACCGCCACCTTCCCCCCACTGCTCGGCGAAGAGGAGAAAAAAAAAAGGCTTTAATGAAAAATTTAAAGGCCGGCGTGTGTCTTAAAATAAATTCCCATCCAGGCTGAAATTTCACAGCGGCTGCTGAATGTCTCTGTCTCTCTCTGCAGGACTTGAGTGAGGAGGGGAGAAAAACAATTTCTTTCCTCCTTTTTTTTCCAAAGGGAAAAAAAAAAAAAAATCGTGGCCTTGCTGGGCTGGGGGGACACGGAGCCGGCTCCTCCGGAGGGGTGGGAGGTGATGGATGTAATTAAAAGCCCCTGGATGTAATTAAAAAGCCCCGGGAGGAGGCAGGGAGAACAATAAGTGGACGCCGCTTCTGTGGCGGCTGAGGGCTGATGTTCCCGGACGTGGAACATATGGGAATTTCAATAATGGATAAACGCTTTCCAAAGGGACCTGGAAATGTTGGGTTTTAATGAGGACGTGCCTGAATTTCCCCCGAAATTCACCTTTTTTTTCTGCTCTCCCGAGTGTCCCCAGGTCCTGTCACAGCTGCTACAGAACCCGAGGGCTCCAGAGGGCCCAATCCCCCAGTAAAATCCCCCCCAAAATATCTCCAAATAAACCCCCCCCAAAATATCCTGGAATAAAATCTCCCCCCCCAAAAAAAACCCCAAAAAATTCACCCAATAATATCCCCCCCAAAATATTTCCCCCTCAAGATTCCCTCAATAAAATCCCTCCCAAAAAAAAAAAAAAAAAGAATCCCCCAATAAAATCCCCCCCACAAAAACTCCCCCCCCAATTCCCCCAATAAAATCCCCCCAAAATATCCCCAATAAACCCCCCCAAATATCCTGCAATAAAATGTCCCCCCTAAAAAAACTCCCCCAAATTCCCCCAATAAAATCCTCCCCAAAGCCCCCCAAAAAATTCTCCCAGTAAAATCCCCCAAATAATTCCCCCAATAAAATCCCCCCCAAAATATCCCCCCAATAAAATCCCCCCAAATAATTCCCCCAATAAAATCCCCCCAAAATATCCCCCCAAATTCCCCCAATAAAATCCCCCCAAATAATCCCCCCAAATAATTCACCCAATAAAATTCCCCCAATAAAAATCCTCCCCAAAAAATATACCCCCAAATTCCCCTAATAAAATCCCCTCCCAAAATTCCCCCAATAATATCCCCCCGAAATAATTCCCCCAATAAAATTCCCGCAATAAAATCCCGGCTGGTTTAGGGCCAGGCCAGTTCCTCTCCTCCGCTGTGGGGTTTTTCATTCCCAGCTCAGGCAAACCCCTGGGATTTATTTCGTGTCCCCACACGGAGTTTTTGGTGGCCCAGGGACCCTCCAGAGCTCCGGATTTTGCCTCTTTCCCAGGTGATCCCTCCGGAAAATCGATGGGGTTGGGTAAACGGGATTTTCCCGCTCTCAGGGTGTGGGTTTTGTCGGGCCACCAGAGGTGACAGTCAGGGGGAAATGTCCCGGCACCGCCCTTGGCTCCCCGAGACCAGCCCCAAACATCTGGGAGCACCAGGGGAACTCTGATCCCAAAAAACCCCCCCAAAAAATCCCAAACCTGATTCCCGGGGAACTCTGGACAGCGGGAGCCCGGAGTTGTGGGATTGGGTTGGCCTTTGGAGGGATTTGGTCGGTTTTTGTGAGATTGGGTCAAGTTTCTGTGAGATTGGGTTGGTTTCTTTTGGGCTCAGGTCAATTTGTGTGGGTTTGGTGTTTTCTTTTGTGGGATTGGGTCAATTTTGGGGGGCTTGGGTTGGGTTTTTGAGCAGTCGGGTTGGTTTTTGTGGGATTGGGTCAATTTTTTATGGGATTGGGTTGGTTTTGGTGGGATTGGGTCATTTTTTTGTGGAATTGGGTGGGTTTTCTCTGGGATTGGATTGGTTTTTGTGGGATTGGGTCAGGTTTTGTGGGATTGGGTCAGTTTTCTCTGGGATTGGGTCAGGTTTTGTGGGATTGGGTTGGTTTTGGTGGGATTTGGTCTTTTTTTTGTGAAATTGGGTCAGTTTTCTCTGGGATTGGGTCAGGTTTTGTGGAACTGGGTAAATTTTCTCTGGGATTGGGTCAGGTTTTGTGGGATTGGGTCAGTTTTTTGTGGGATCGGGTCAGTTTTTTGGGATCATCCTCCCGTCTGGCATTCCCTGGTGAAGGAAAAGGGGCTCTGAACCTCACCCCACATGGATTTAAACCTGGAGAACTCCCGACCTGACCTCGGGGAACCCCAAATCTGACCCAAGCGCTCACCCCACAGCTCCTCTGAGCCCACAGAACCCCCCGTCCCCGCCTTCCTTCCCTGGGGGCGTTCGGAACCACCCGAAAAAACCATCCCCGGCTTTTTGGGGAGAACCGCCCCGATTTTTGGCGGCTCGTTAGGGACAATCAGCGGCCCCTGCCCATCTGTCGGCTCCGGGCAGGGACCTGGCACCCAGCGCTGGGAAAAAGGATCCCTTAATCCGCTCCGGCGCTTCCCAGCCCCTAATTACAGCCCGAAGTGACAGAGGCAGTGAGTGGAAATTGATGAATGTAATTAAAATCCCAAGGAGGGAGAGAGGGAGGGAGGTGGGGAAGCGCAGAGGAGGGAGGAGATGTCAAGAGAGGGAATCCTGGGCTGGTTTAATTAATGAAAGAAAGAAAAAAATAAATCTAGGGACTTATTATTGATAAAATCCTATATTTTTCTTTATATTTTTTCTATTTTATGTTATCATATATAATTCTGTTTTAGATAATATTTATTTATATTGTATAGTATTATATGTTATTGCGTATTTTAATGTTCTATTTGTTGCGGTTTTATGATTATTTTTTCTCTTAATGAGCTATTTTTATATTTCCTTTAAAGCTCTCCCACAAATCCCACAGCTCCAGGATCCCTTTAAAGGAAAGGACAGGGAGAGTTTTGTGTCCTCATCTTGGGGAGAACTTTGCCAATCCCATCGGATTTCGGGGCTCAGGGAATTCTGGATTCCAGAGGGAAAGGAGAGGACAGGGGAAGTTTTGAGTCCCCATCTGGAGGAGAACTTTCCCACCCCACGGATCCGCTCTGGGATCAGCTCCCCAGCCCCATCCCGAGGGGTTTTTTCCCTCCCTCGGGATCAGCCCCTCTCCAGAGGGAGATTTTCCTGTGCCCATCCCCCTCCCCGCGGGTGGGAAATTCCAGGAATGCTCCGGTTTTCCTCATTAGCCCAAACTCCCGCTGGCGCTGGTTTCAAACAAGCCGCGGGGAGTTCCCTTGATCGGTGATGGATGAGCGGGGCAGGGCGGGCACCGAGCCCACCCGAGCCCACCGGGACAGGGCAGACACGGAGCCCACCCGGGACAGGGAGGACACCGAGCCCACCCGAGCCCACCCGGGACAGGGAGGACCCCGAGCCCACCCGGGGCAGGGAGGACACGGAGCCCACCCGGGACAGGGAGGACACGGAGCCCACCCGGGACAGGGCAGACACCGAGCCCACCCGGGACAGGGAGGACACTGAGCCCACCCGGGACAGGGCAGACCCCGAGCCCACCCGGGGCAGGGAGGACCCCGAGCCCACCCGGGACAGGGAGGACACGGAGCCCACCCGGGGCAGGGAGGACCCCGAGCTCACCCGGGGCGGGGAGGACACGGAGCCCACCCGGGACAGGGCAGACACTGAGCCCACCCGGGACAGGGAGGACACGGAGCCCACCCGGGACAGGGAGGACCCCGAGCCCACCCGGGGCGGGGAGGACACGGAGCCCACCCGGGACAGGGAGGACACGGAGCCCACCCGGGACAGGGAGGACACCGAGCCCACCCGGGACAGGGAGGACCCCGAGCCCACTGGGGACAGGGAGGACACGGAGCCCACCCGGGACAGGGCGGACACCGAGCCCACCCGAGCCCACCCGGGACAGGGAGGACACCGAGCCCACCCGGGACAGGGCAGACCCCGAGCCCACCCGGGACAGGGAGGACACGGAGCCCACCCGGGACAGGGAGGACACCGAGCCCACCCGGGACAGGGAGGACACCGAGCCCACCCGGGACAGGGAGGACCCCGAGCCCACGGGGGACAGGGAGGACACGGAGCCCACCCGGGACAGGGCAGACACGGAGCCCACCCGGGACAGGGAGGACCCCGAGCCCACCCGGGACAGGGAGGACCCCGAGCCCACCCGGGACAGGGAGAACCCCGAGCCCACCCGGGGCAGCGCTGCCGCCCCTTCCCCGCCCTGCTGCCCCCGAGGGCCGCCAGAACTCCCCGGGGGCCGCCCCGGGTGGGTCCCTTTTATCCATCGTGCCTCTGGAAAGGGGAGGGCAGCGGGTGTCTGGAGACACGAGCACCCAAGGGGGCAGGGAGGAGATGGGGATCTGGTCTGGGCACCCCAAAGATCAGTAGGGCCTTGTCTGGGCACCCCAAAAGGTAAGAAAGGGCACTGGGACCTTGTTTGGGCACCCAAGGGATCAGGGAGAGTAATGGAATCTTGTTTGGGCACCCCAAAGATCAGGGAGGGCGCTGGGGCCTTGTTTGCCACAGCTGATCCAGCTCAAGCCGTGGAATCCCAAAATCTCAGACTGGTTTGGGGTGGGTGGAAAGGACCTTAAAGCCCATCCCATTCCATGGATCCCATCCCACAGATCCCATCCCAAGGATCCCATCCCATGGATCCCATCCCATGGATCCCATCCCATGGATCCCATCCCACAGATCCCATCCCATGGATCCCATCCCATGGATCCCATCCCAAGGATCCCATCCCACAGATCCCATCCCATGGATCCCATCCCAAGGATCCCATCCCATGGATCCCATCCCACAGATCCCATCCCAAGGATCCCATCCCATGGATCCCATCCCATGGATCCCATCCCACGGATCCCATCCCACGGATCCCATCCTACGGATCCCATCCCACGGATCCCATCCCACAGATCCCATCCCACTGATCCCATCCCATGGATCCCATCCCATGGAACCCCCAGCAATTCCCGGAGTTTCGTGTCTCCAGTCCCGGGTTCCCGGAGCTCCCCGCCCTGCAGGGCCCATCCACGGCTCCTGTCACCCCTGGGGACATCCCAGCTTTGGTCACAGCCATTCCCACCCCTGTGTCACCTGCAGAGAGCCAAGAGCCAGCCCAGGGCGCTTTCCTCATCCCAGCAACTGCAGAAATGTGGGAAAACCCTGCGGGGATGTGCTGCCCCCATCTCACATCCCACATTCCTGGGAATGCTGTGCCAGGCGGGATCTGCGGCCCTTTTCTGCCTTGGGTTTGGGGTTGGGGTTTAGGCTTTAGGGTTTGGGGTTGGGGTTTGGGGTTTGGGTTGGGGGTTTTGGGTTTGGGGTTTTGTTGTTGTTGTTTTGGGGAAAGGGAGGGGCCGTCCCTGTGGTTTTCTTGTCCCCACGTTAACCCTGGCTCTGCTCCTGAGGTGTTCTGGTTTTCTGGAATTCCTTCCCCAGGGAATTTCCTGTGAGCAGGAGGAATGTTTCTGTAGCTGTCACTTTGTTCTCCATCCCTTTCCCCAGGAGGGACTTCTCCTTGGTGTCCCTCTGCTCTGAGCAATGGCAGTGAAGAGCTTTTGCCTTTGTGTCACCCATGGGATTGGTCTGTGTGAAATGGTGTCAAAGGGAGACACAGCCCAGAGATAAAGGAGTCGTTTCCAGCCTCTGGCTCTCGGGGTCGGTGTCACTGTGGTGTCACACAGCGTCACACCATGACCTAAAAAAGGGAGATTTTTCTCACTTTTCCCCTCAGTCCCTCCAGAGCCGCATCCAGAGAATGAGGTTTTAGGGATCAGACGGATCCAGGGCCATGATTTAGGGATCAGATGGATCCAGGGCCATGATTTAGGGATCAGGGGGACCCAGAGGAAGGATTTAGGGATCAGCCAGATCCTGATGTGCTCCAGGAGCTGCCCTGGCAGAGGCCCCACAGGAGATTTCCCATTTCCCTCCTGCCAATTCCAGCTCTCCGACAAACAACCCCCGGGAAATCCCGAGGTGGCAGCTCGGGGCTCTCAGGTCCCCTGGTTTGGGTCAGCAGAGGCGGGAGCGGGTGACAAAACCCATTTATCACTTCCTGGGAGCGGGGAGAACAGGGAGGGGGGAATTCTGGCCGTGAGTGACAGGCAGGTCCCCGCTGTCACTGTCGCTGTCACTGTCACTGTCGCTGTCGCTGTGCCAGCCCTCCCGCCCTCCCGCATTAATCATCCGCAGGATGCTGCTGCTGCCCACGCCTCTGCCGGCTGCGAAATCAAACCTCATCCCACCCACCTCGGCCGGCTCCAGGCACGTTCCAGCCCCCGGGGAGCCGCTCCAAAGCCCCGAGTGAGGAGTGCCGAGCCTTCCTCCCCTCCCCTGCCCTGCCCTGCCCCTGCCGAGGCGGTGACAGCCGTGTCACCCCTCCCCGGAGCCAGCCGGCCCGGTGGCACCGCCGGGGACACGCTGCCGGGGATTCTCGGCTCCGAGTGTGGATTGTCTGCCTCGGGGAGCTCCCGGTGCGGGACGAGAGGATTCCCGGGGGATGGACGGGGACGTGCGGGGGTCACCGGGGTTATCCGGGACAGGGACAGGGCAGGGGGACGAGAGGATTCCCGGGGGATGGACGGGGACATGCTGGGGTCACCGGGGGTTATCCAGGACAGGGACAGGGCAGGGGGACAGCTGAGGGTGTCCAAAATCCGCTGTTTTCACTTCTCTCTGTGCTGGCAGTGATGTTTGGGATCCTGGCCCTGCTAGGATCAATCTCCTCTCCTATTTCTTTTTCTCTCTGTTCCTAGCAGTGGTTTTTGGGATCCTGGCCCTGCTGGGATCAATCTCCTCTCCCATTTTCTCCTCTCCCTGTTCCCGACAGTGTTTTCTGGGATCCTGGCTCTGCTGGGATCCATCTCCTCTCCCATTTTCTCCTCTCCCTGCTCCTGGCAGTGGATTTTGGGATCCTGGCCCTGCTGGGATCAATCCTCTCCCATTTTCTCCTCTCCCTGTTCCTAGCAGTGGATTTTGGGATCCTGGCCCTGCTGGGATCCATCTCCTCTCCCATTTTCACATCTCCCTGCTCCTGGCAGTGGATTTTGGGATCCTGGCCCTGCTGGGATCCATCTCCTCTCCCATTTTCTCCTCTCCCTGCTCCTGGCAGTGGATTTTGGGATCCTGGCCCTGCTGGGATCAAGGCCAGGGAACGGTGAGAGGTGCAGGAGCTTCTGCCTGTGCTAAAATCCCGGCTGAGCACCCACAGGTGAGACAAAATCCGTGTCAGAGATGGAAAGGACGTGCCCAGAGGAGCTCGAGCAACGAGACCGAGAGGAGAACCCCCTCGGGGAGGTGATGTGGGGGTGGAAGAAGGAGGCCTCGAGGGAAGTTTAGTTTGGATATTAGAGGGAAAAAAAGCAGATTTTTCACGGCAATGGTGGCCAGGCTGCGGAGCTGCTCAGGGCAGTGGCGGAATCACCGCCCTCGGAAGGGTTAAAAACCTTCTGAAGGTGACACTTGGGGACGTTTTTAGTGGTGACCACGGCGGGGAACGCTGGGATTTGATGGTTTTGGAGGCGTTTTCCAACCTTTCCTCCCTTGGGTCATTCCCAGCCCTTGGAGGGAAAGAAAATACTTCCCCATGGAGATCCCAGAAACCAGAATTTCCCGGTGGAGATCCCAGAATCCAGAATTTCCCGGTGATCCCAGAATCCAGAATTTCCCGGTGGAGATCCCAGAATCCAGAATTTCCCGGTGGTGATCCCAGAGGCCCGCTCAGGGCAGGGGGAGCAGGAGGAGCTGGGAGATCCCAGAGCTGCCCCTTCCCTGCCCAGCGCAGCTCTGGGAGGGGCAAATCCGGGATTTTCCACCCCAAAGCAGCAGGGCAATGGGAATTCTGCAGGCCTGGGGCTGGCGGGGAAGGGGCCGCGCTGCCTCCACCCTCCCGGTGACCGGGGACTGCATTGAACCTCATCCTCATTAGCCTGAAACCCATTTTAATTAAGCCAGGCCGGGCTCCTCTTTTGTCTTTGCTTTAATTGGAGCGTTCCCGCTGCTAAATGGGCAGCTCGGGCACGGCCAGGACCCCGAGAAAAGTCTCCCGGTGGCGTTGGGAAGTGAGGGAAGAGCAGAATAATCCCCTTCTTCCTCTTTGGGGCCGCCCCCGGCTCCCAGCGCTCGGCCCCCAGAACGGGGCCCTTCATCCCTGGGGTTCGCCGGGGTTTTCCTGGGTCTGTCCCCATTCTCTGTTCCCATTTCCCATCCCTATTCCGCATCCCCATTCTCTGATCCATTTTCCGTTCCCCATCTCCATTCCTTGTCCCCATTCCCTGATCCCATTCTCTGATCCATTTCCCCGTTCCCCATCCCCATTCCCTGATCCCATTCCCTGTCCCCATTCTCTGATCCCATTCTCTGATCTTGTTCCCCATCCCCTGTCCCTATTCCCCGTCCCCATTCCCCATCCCCTAATCCCATCCCCTGTCCCCATTCCCCATCTCCATTTCCCATCCCCTATTCCCTGTCCCCATTCCCTGATCCCATTCCCCATCCCCATCCCCTGCCCTTTCCCCTTCCTCTCCTCGAGGCCTTTGTGCCTGGAAATTCCTCCCTTAGAGGAGAAAAAACTGGGAATTCTTTGCTCTCTAACTCCTGAATTCCCCTCTTCCACCCTCTCCCATTATTATTATTATTATTATTAAATTTAGGATTTATCCACCCAGTTCTCCTCCCTCGTGCTCCTCATCTCCATTGTCCCCGCACTTTTTTTCCTTTTTGGGTTTTTTTTCTCCACAAACTCCTTTCCTGTTCCCGTTTTTGGGGCCAGATTTGGGCTCAGCAGAACTTTTTACTCTCAGGAGAAGACGTGCAGAGCAATCGGGCGCCCGGGCATCAATTAATTGGGTTCTCACCCCCGCGAATTAATTGGCCGACACGAATAAAATTATTTTTTAAAAAAAATCTCAATTAAATAAATTAACGCGCATCGATTAATGGGGCGCCCATGCGCGAAACAGCTGCGCGCTCACGCGTGACGTAATCGGCCGTTCATGCATTAATTAATTGGCCGCGCGTGCATGACGTCATTGGGCGCTCACGCATAAATTAATTGGGCGATCATGCGCGAATTCATCGGCGTGGGGAGGGGCCCACGCATTAATTAATTAATTGGGCGCCCAGGTGAACTCACCGGGCGCTCAAGCGCGGCCTAATTGAGCAATCAGACGGAGGAATTAATTGGCACGGGGGGAGGGGGGGCGGGGCTCATCAGGTGCCGCTAATTAGGCCCTCGTGCATTAATTAGCGGGGCGGAGCTTTGGGGCCTCACCCGGAGGGGCGTGAGGGTGGGAAAAGGGTTGGGAATGCTCCAGTTGGGAATGATCCCGTTGGGTGGGCGGGGAGCTGCGCCTCCTGCCCGAATCCCGGGGTTTGGGACCCCCCCAGATTCCCGGGTTTGGGGTCGGAGGGGTTTGGGAGCTGATCGTTCCCCCAAATTCCCATTTTTTGGGGTCAGAGGGGTTTAGGAGCTGGTCGTTCCCCCAAATTCCCATTTTTTGGGGTCAGAGGGGTTTTAGAAGCTGGTCGTTCCCCCAAATTCCCGGTTTTGGGGTCGGAGGGGTTTTAGGAGCTGGTCGCTCCCCCAAATTCCCATTTTTGGGGTCAGAGGGGTTTTAGGAGCTGGTCACTCTCCCCAATTTCCCATTTTTTTGGGGTCAGAGGGGTTTTGGGAGCTGGTCACTCCCCCCAAATTCCCATTTTTTGGGGTCAGAGGGGTTTGGGAGCCGCTCGAGCAGGAATTCCCAAGCTTTCCCTCCTCGGCGTTCCCGAGTGTTCGTGTGGTGGAGGAGTCAGGGCTCAGCTGGGAGTTTGGGGCCCCCTAAATCCATCAATAAATCCATAATTCTCATTCCAGGGCGCATCCATCACCTCTCCTGGGAGACTCCCGGGTTTCCAGGAATCTGAAAAATAAAACCCACCCGGTGGCACTTGAGGGGGGGAAAAAAGCTCAGTAAATCACACTTAATTAACATTTAATTAATGCACTTGATGGCTTTCTGTGTTTCCGTGCGGTGCCCTGGAGCTGCCTGCGCTCGTGGAGGTGGAAATCTGGGAAACTTTCCGTGTTTTCCAGAGGAAATTAACCCCTTTTCCCACCTTTTCCACGGGTCTTTTCCAACCCAATCCACGATTTTCTCATCCGTGGACTCCTGGGATTTTCCTGCACCATCCAGAGGCCTGAAAAGAGGGAATTTGCAGCAGTGGAACGAGGCTGGGAGAGCCTCAGGAAATCCCGGGACGTTCCTGGTGGAATTCCAGCCCTGTCCTTCCCAAAAAACAACAACAGAAAAATCCTGGATCATCGCGGCTCATTAACGACAATTCCCCATCACAGCACTGGGAATATTCTTATGGAATTCATAGAAGAAAAAATTTCCTGAACCCAAACCCCTCCTCCCTGTGGCACGCTGGAGGCGCGGCCTCACCCTCTCCCCGTCTGCAAACAACTCACAAACTCCGCTTTTATTCCTATTTTTGGTTTTTTTCCTGCTTTTCCATGTGCTGCCGGGCACAGCTCGGGCCGGGAAAACGAGGGAAAAGAGAGGGGGAACAGGGGGAAAACAGGGAAAAGAGAGGGAAACCAGAGGGGGAACAGAGGGAAAACAGAAGGAAAGCAGAGGGGGAACAGAGGGAAAACAGAAGGAAAGCAGAGGGGGAACAGAGGGAAACCAGAGGGAAAGCCGAGGGAAAACAAGGAAACCAGAAGGAAAGCAGAGGGGAAACAGGGAAAAGAGAGGGAAAAGCAGGGAAAGCAGAAGGAAAACACAGGGAAAGCAGAGGGGGACCAGAGTGAAAACCCAGGAAAAACAGAAGGGGAACAGAGGGAAAGCAGAAGGAAAACAGGGAAATCAGAGGGGGAACAGGGAAAGCAGAAGGAAAACAGAGGGAAAGCAGAAGGAAAACAGGGAAAGCAGAGGGGGAACAGAGTGAAAACACAGGAAAAACAGAGGGAAAACAGGGAAAGCAGAGGGGGAACAGGGAAAGCAGAGGGAAAACAGAGGGCAAGCAGAAGGCGAGCAGCCGCCGGCGCTCCGGGAGCCGCCGAAGCCCCGCGGGCCGGGCCGGGGATGCGGAGCCCCGAACGTCTCCCTGGAAACCGCGGCGTGGGAGACACAATGAGCCTCCTTCCTCCTTCCCCCTTCCCCGGGAGCTGCGGCCTCGGCTCCCTCTGGAGGAGGCCCGGGAGATCCCCCTGCCCTCAGAGCCCTGCCCTTCTTCCATCGCTGCCCGCCACAAAACCGGGGACTCGAGCTGGGGACAAAAGGCCCCGGGGGGACACTGACAGCTCTGATTGTCACCGCCTCATTAACCATGCTAATTAGCGGGGCCGGGCAGCCGGGGGTGGGCTCTGCGTGGTTTTATCCTCCTCTAATCCCGTGACAAGCGGGATAAAGAGCGAGGGAGGAGGGAAGGGTGGGAACGGGGCGAGCCCCGGGAGGAGCGGCTCCGGGAGGGACGGAGGATGGAGCCCGGAGTGTCCCTGGGCCCTCACGGCTTCTCCCGGGGCTGGTGGCCCCCAGGGTGGGGTTGGAGAGGTGCAGCCCCGCTTCTGTGCCTGAGGAGTTTTGGGGTTCTGGAATTCCTTCCCCAGGGAATTTTCTGTGAGCAGGAGGAATGGTTTTTGTAGCTGTAATTTTGTTATTTATTCTGGTTTTGGGGAGGGATTTCTCCTTGGTGTCCCTCTGCTCTGAGCAATGGGAATGAAGAGCTTTTGCCTTTTCAATTGAATTGGTCTGTGTAGAGGAGTATAAAAGGGATATAATAGTATAAAACAGTATAAAATAGTATAAAACAGTATAAAATAGTATAAACCAGTGTAGCCCTGGTTCTGCGCCTGAGGTGTTCTGGGTTTCTGGAATTCCTTCCCCAGGGAATTTCCTGTGACCAGGAGGAATGTTTATGTAACTGTGCCTTTGTTATTTGTTCTTTTTTTTTAGGATGGGAATAACCCTGGATTTCCCTCCTAGGATGGGAATAAATCCTTGATTTCCTCCCCAGGATGGGAATAACTCGGTGATTTAGACCCCCAGATAAGAACAACCCCTGCATTTCTGCTCCAGGGTGGAAATAACCCCTGAGTTTCTCTCCTAGGATGGGAATAACCCCCGGGTTTCTCCTCCAGGGTGGGAATACCCCCGGCTTTCCCCGCAGACCGTGGCCAGACAAGCCCCTTCCCCCCATGGGCTGAGCGAGACCGGGATGAAATCCGGATCTTAAACCGTTCCCAGAGCTCAGGAATCCCCGGGAATCGCGGCGTCAATCGGGGTCGCAGCGAAGCAGGGCGAGGAAAGGCGGGGCTGTTTTGTCACCCGTGTCACCGCCCGTCCCCCGCAGCCGCGGGCCGCTCGTGCCCTCTGCCGGTCCCTTCGCGAGTGGATCCGCGGGGATCCCTCCTTCCCGGGGCTGCGGGATCCCTCCTTCCCGGGGCTGCGGGATCCCTCCTTCCCGGGGCTGCGGGATCCCTCCTTCCCGGGGCTGCGGGATCCCTCCTTCCCGGGTCTGCGGGATCCCTCCTTCCCGGGGCTGTGGGATCCCTCCTTCCCGGGTCTGCGGGATCCCTCCTTCCCGGCGCTCGGGAGGTCAGGGATGGCCGCAGTGGGATGAAGGAGCCGCCGAGCGCTGGGGAAGCGGAGTGACACAATCCTGGAGTGGTTTGGATGGGAGGGCGGAGGGTAAATCCCAATTAAATCCCATTCCAGGCTTGCCATGGGCCGGGAGACCTCCCGTCATCCCAGGGGATAAATCCTGTCCCAGGGGATAAATCCCATCCCGTATCCCATAAATCCCATTCCATCCCATGGATCCCATCCCGGGGATAAATCCCATCCCATATCCCATCCCATAAATCCCATCCCATGAATCCCATCCTAGGGGATAAATCCAATCCCATCCCAGGGGATAAATCCCATCCCCATCCCATAAATCCCACCCCATCCCATCCTATTCCAGGGGATAAATCCCATCCCATAAATCCCATTCCAGGGGATAAATCCCATCCCATAAATCCCATCCCATCCTATTCCAGGGGATAAATCCCATCCCATAAATCCCATCCCAGGGGATAAATTTCATCCCATAAATCCCATAAATTCCATCCCAGGGGATAAATCCCATCCTGTTACTCCACACTCCCAAACTTCCCAACTGGCTCAGCTCCCGAAATCAGCACTGGCCTGGGTTATTTTGGGACACCAGAGGCCAGGGAATGAGGATTATTCCCTCACACCGCTGAAAAAAATCCTCTCAGTAATTTATTATTGCACACTGAAGACCAGAATATCATAATCTAGACCAGAATATCAAAATCTAGACCAGAATATTATAATCTAAGTTTAAAAAAAGGGTAATTTTTAGTTCCCCTCATTGCAGAACACCAGGAGTGTCCCATAATCAAGAATTATTCCCTCAAACCACTTAAAATCTCCTCAATAATTTATTATTGCACACCAAAAACCAGAATATCATAACCTAAATTAAAAAAATATTAAGTTTTTTAGGTCCTCTCCCAAATCTTTCAGATGGTACGTGAAAGGAACCACGTTTCACACAGTGATTCCAATTATTTCTCCTCCGGTATCGTGAATTTGGGTGGATGATTCTTTTCCAGGGGTTTCGTTGGGGTTTTGTGGGGTTTTTTTGCCGCCAAATAATTATTCGAAGACCTTGGTTCTTCTTCAGAAATATTCTCTTTTTAATCAGAAAAAACCTCTCTTTTTAATCAGAAAAAGATTCTTTTTCATCAGAAAAACACTCTTTTTAAACAGAAAAGCATTCTTTTTAAACAGAGAAACTCCCTTTTTAAACAGAGAAACATTTTTTAAAACTCTTTTTAAAACACTCTTTTTAAAATAGAAAAACTTTTTTTAAACAGAAAAACACTTTTGAAACGGAAAAACTCTCTTTTTAATCAGAAAAACCCACTATTTTAAATCAGAAAAACACTCTTTTTAAACAGAAAACCGCTTTTTCATCCCTCTAAGCGAATTCGAGAGGCCTTTTGGCGGAGCTGCAGCGCGGTTTCCATCCACGAGAGGCCACTTCGCTCTCGCCTTTGCGCCGGGGAGAGGCTGGAAAGGGAAATTCCAGGGAAATCGGAGGTTTCTCCCAGTTCCCGGCTGGTTCCTGCCCCGGCTCCTTCCCGACTTTTCCTCGCTGCTTCTTGCCGGGAAGGGAGGAGTTGGTAACAAATCCTGATTCCTTCCCCTCTCCCTGTTCCCCCGTGTTCCAGCACCTCCATCCCTCATCCCAAACCCCCAATTTCCCAATCCCTGTGGGATCCCTCCGTTCCCCATTCCCTGTGAGCCATCCCCGCTCCCACCCTGCCTGTTCCCTGCTTTCCTGGGATTCCGTCCCACTCCGTGCCGCTGCTGAGGCAGGAATTCCGGCCAACCCTCCACTTTAGCTCCATTAAATCTCCGGGCTCAGCTGATCCTTTAATTAACGAACCTTCTCCTGGGCTGAGCTTTAATTGAACGTTCCCTGCCCGGCTCCCTCAGCCCTGGGCCACTGCCAGCGCTGCGGGGAGAGGGAAAAGGGTGGGAGAAGAAGGGAAAAGGGATGGAAAAAGGGTGGGAAAAGCGTGGAAAGAGGGTGGGGAAAGGGTGGAAAAATAATGGAAAAAGGATGGGGAAAGGGTGGGGATATTCCTGAGGATTGGGGATATCCCAGAGGATTGGGGATATCCTAGAGGACTGGGGATATTGTAGAGGGGTGAGGATATTCCAGAGGGTCAGAGATATTCCAGAGGGATATTCCATTTCCCTCCCTGGCCTGGGGCCTCACCCCTCAGACCCCTCAGATCCCTCGGGCACATCACCCTCGATCCCTCCCGATCCCAAATCCCGGCCCAGCTCCAGGATGGAGCCCTCCCTGAAGCACCTCTTGGCTTTGGCAGGATTTTGGGAGAAGGGGCAGAGATGCTGCTGCCATGACCTGGACCAGCCAAACTGGGACTGAACCAGTTCGGGAAGGTTCTACCCAGCTTTAAACTGGTTTTTGACCGGGCTGGAGCAGGATGGAAGGTTCCTGCGCAGGGCCCAGCCTGGTTTGGCCACGTCGGCTTTAAAAAGCAGAAATATAATTAATATTTGCGCCGTGGCAGCCTCCCCCAGGCTGAGCTCAGGGCCGGCAGCAGCAGGAGCCGCCTGCCCCTTCCCGTGGAGATTCCCGGGGCGCTCCTGGATCCCAGGAGTTGGTTGACTCAGGGAGGAGGGCAGGGGAGTGAGGGATCCTGCCTGACTGGACCTGGAGCGGGCCCTGGGCAAGGCTCTGAGCTTGGATTTGAGCTGGATTTCCTTCCCTTTCCTCCTCCCCGTCAAAGCCTCTGGATTCAAACTTCGGCCTCTTCCCCTTTGGAATATTTTCCTTTTTCTCCTTTCCCTTTCCTTTTCCCCCCCTTTTCCCCCCCTTTTCCCCCCCTTTTCCCCCCCTTTTCCCCCCCTTTTCCCCCCCTTTTCCCCCCCTTTTCCTTTCCTCTTTTTTCTTTTCCCCCCCTCTCCCCAAATCCTCCCGTTTTCCAAATTCCCAGTTTTCCAAATCCCCAAACCCCCTGTTCTCCCCATGGCAGAGCTCGGCCCGTGTCCCCAAGCCCCGGGCCGTGTCCCCAAGCCCCGGGCAGTGTCCCCAATCCCCGGGCAGTGTCCCCGAACCCCGGCCCGTGTCCCCAAACCCCGGGCAGTGTCCCCAATCCCCGGGCAGTGTCCCCAATCCCCGGGCAGTGTCCCCAAGCCCCGGGCCGTGTCCCCAAACCCCGGGCAGTGTCCCCAAGCCCCGGGCAGTGTCCCCAATCCCCGGGCAGTGTCCCCAAGCCCCGGGCAGTGTCCCCAAGCCCCGGGCAGTGTCCCCAATCCCCGGGCCGTGTCCCCAAGCCCCGGGCAGTGTCCCCAAGCCCCGGGCAGTGTCCCCGAGCCTCGGGCCGTGTCCCCAAGCCCCGGGCCGTGTCCCCAATCCCCGGGCAGTGTCCCCAAGCCCCGGTCCGGTCACAGTGCCACTGTCGCCGCCCGTGCCGAGGGGACACGCAGCCAGGGGCCAGGCTGAGGAGGCGCTGGGTTCCCAGCGCGGCTCTCCAGCCGGGATTATGTGTCTGGACAAGCCCTCGGCAGCTGTTTGCCAGCTCCTGCCTTAACAAAGAGCACTTTGATGGCTGCAGGGGAAGGAGCAGGAGCGGGGCCGCGCAGCTGAGCCGGGGCCGGAGGGGCTCGGGAGGGACCAGGGGGGATGTGGGCACTCGGGGTGACACCGGGGACAGCCTCTGTGCCCCCCAAATTCCCTTCCCTGATCCCCACAAAAAATTCCCGGCACCGTTTTTGGTGTTAAACCCGAGCCCAGCCTGCAGGGGGCTGGGAAAATCGGGGGTTCTTGGTGGGTTCAGCTTTTCCCGGAGCTGGGAAATTAGTTCAGATTTTCCTGAGGCTGGGAAATTTGGGGTTTCTTGATGGGTTCAGCTTTTCCTGGGGCTGGAAATTCAGATTTTCCTGGGGCTGGGGAATTCGGGTTTTCTTGGGGGTGGAAAAGTCAGATTTTCCTGATGGGTTCAGCTTTTCCTGGGGCTGGGAAATAAATTGAGATTTTCCTGGTGGGTTCAGCTTTTCTTGGGACTAGGAAATTCATTCAGATTTTCCTGGGACTGGGAAATTCATTCAGCTTTTCCTGGGGCTGCGAAAATTCAGATTTTCCTGGTGGGTTCAGCTTTTCCTGGACTGGGAAATTCTCATTTTCCTGGTGGATTCAGCTCTTCCTTGGGCTGGAAAAACTCAGCTTTTCCTGGTGGATTCAGCTCTTCCCCTTTCACCTTCTCTTTTCCCCTATTCCCCTTTTTTCCCGAGGAGAAGAGCCGCTCTGGGGCTGGCTGAGTCAGAGCAGCGCTGATGGATGATGCTGCAGAGCACTTTGGATAATTGAAAGGCTGTGCCAGGACTCGCTGCCCCGACAGCTCCGGAGCTGCCCAGGAGAAATCCGGAGGTTCTTTGGCTCCTCTCCCGCTCCCTGCAGCAAAACTCGGGCGGCCTCGGTGCCTCTGGGGGATGTGCCCGGCCGGGTCGGGCTCACATCGAGGATTTAGGGTGGGTTTGGGTCTTCACAGAGGTGAGGGGGGGGTTTCCGTGCCTGAGGTGGTTTTATTTGCTGAAATTATTATTTATTTATTTGTTTATTTATATTTTTAATGGAATTTTCTGTAAACAGGAGAGTTATTTTCGTAACCCGTACCTATGTTCTCATTCCCTTGTCTAGGAGAGATTTATTCTTGACGTCCCTCTGCTCTGAGCAATGGCAGTGAAGAGCTTTTGCCTTTGTGTCACCCATGGGATTGGTCTGTGTGAAATGGTATAAAAGGGATAAAATAGTATAAAATAGTATAAAATAGTATAAAATAGTATAAAATAGTATAAAATAGTATAAAATAGTATAAAACAGTATAAAATAGTATAAACCAGTGTAGCCCTGGTTCTGCTCCTGAGGAGTTTTGGGTTCGGAATTCCTTCCCCAGGGAATTTTCTGTGAACAGGAGAAATGCTTTTGTAACTCTGCCTTTGTTATTTGTTCTTTTTTTTAGGAGGCACTTCTCCTTGGTGTCCCTCTGCTCTGAGCAATGGCAGTGAAGAGGTTTTTCCTTTTCAATTGAATTGGTTTGTGTAGAAGAGTATAAAAGGGATATAATACTATAAAATACTATAAAATAGTATAAACCAGTGTAGCCCTGGTTCTGCTCCTGAGGAGTTTTGGGGTTCTGGAATTCCTTCCCCAGGGAATTTCCTGTGAGCAGGAGGAATGTTTCTGTAGCTGTCACTTTGTTCTCCATCCCTTTCCCCAGGAGGGACTTCTCCTTGGTGTCCCTCTGCTCTGAGCAATGGCAGTGAAGAGCTTTTGCCTTTGTGTCACCCATGGGATTGGTCTGTGTGAAATGGTGTCAAAGGGAGACACAGCCCAGAGATAAAAGGTCATTTTTAGCGTTTTGAATCTCGAGGTCTGTGTCGTTGTGGTGTCACACAGCGCCAAGGGGTTCCCTTGAGGGAAATTCTCCTCCAGGCCCCGGAAAAGGAGTTTGGGAATGGGGAAGGATCATGGGATTATGGTTTGGGTTTGGGTTTGAAGGGACCTGTAAATGTGACCCTGTCCCACTGCCCTGCAATGACATTTCCCTGGATTTTTTCCCTCCCTCTCCTGCCACTTTTTGCCGGGTTTTACAATCTGGGTCCAAGAGGCGGCTCCAGGGGAAGGAGCTCTCCATGGGACCCATCCCTCCTTCCGTCCTCCTCAGCCTCCAGCTGCCAATTCCTCAGGCTGTTCCATCCCTGGGAAGGGAATTCCTCCCAAAAATCACACTCCTTTCCTGGCCCAGCAGGTGCAGAGCTCCTGTTTTCCGGATTTTCCTGGTTTTCCTGCTTTTCCTGCACGGCCCGAGCTGAGCCAGCAGTGAATTTTGGGGTGATTCCCACGGTTTTGGTGTTTCAGCTTCTCTGGGGCAGCATCTTCGGGGTTATCACTATTTTAAACCAGGGGAAAAAAAATAGAGGGGAAAATAGATGGAAAACAGAGGGAAAATAGAGGGGAAAATAGAGGAAAAATAGAGGGAAATAGAGAAAAATAGAATAAAATAGAGGAAAAAATTAGAGAGGAAAGCAGAGGGGAAAATAGAGGGAAAATAGAGGAAAAATAGAGGGAAATGGAGAAAAATAGAATAAAATAGAGGAAAAAATAGAGAGGAAAATAGAGGGAAAACAGAGGAAAAATAGAGGAAAATAGAAGAAAATGGAGGGAAAAATAGAGGAAAAAAGAGGAAAAATAGAGGGGAAAATACAGGAAAATAGAGGGGAAATGGAGGGGGAAATAGAGGGAAAAATAGAGAAAAAAATGAGGAAAAATAGAGAAATTGCGGAAAAATAGAGAGGAATTGTGGAAAAATAGAGAGAAATTGCGGGAAAAGAGGCAATCCGAGGCAAAGCGGAGGGCAGCAGCGCAGCGCCGCGGGCAGGGGCCGGGAGCAGCGGGCACGAGGAGGTTAAACGCTGCCCTCGCCGTGTGTGTGCGGAATGAGGACCCGAGCTCGGGGCAGACTGAGATCCTGTCCTCGGTCCCCGCGGGATGAAACATCCCCGGGTCATTCCCTTGTGTGTGACTCACAAACCGAGTCCGGAGAGGAGAAATCTTTTCAGAGCTCTCGCTTTCAATGTCTTTTTTATTCTTTTTTTTTTTTTTTTTTTTTTTTCCTCCTCTCCCTCCCCTTATTTTATTTTTTTTTCTCCTTTTTTTGCCCACGCAGCAGCTGCAGGAAGGGTTTGGGAATAAAATTCCACACAAAAAGCCTCCATCTCCTGGAGAGCCCGGGCTAATAAATCCTGCTCGGAGGATGAAATGGGGTTTTGGGGGGGAGATGGGGGAGTGTGAAACCACGATTTGGGAGGGCTCTGCCCACCCCTGGGCATTCCAATCCTTCTGGGAGAGGCTCCAGAAACTTCCCGAGGGTTGCCAAGAGCCCTCGGAGGGACTGGGAAAACCTTGGCTCCTTCAATCCTTTAAAAAAAAAAAAATTAAATTAAATAAAAAAGAAGAGGGAGAAAGGGAAAAGCTGGATCCCTGCGTGCTCTGAATGCCAACATTTTCTCTTTCAGGTCTCCCGGTTGTGCTTTGTGTCATCAGGAAGGTTTTTGGGGAGGTTTTTGGGCGGTGCCCTGGTGGCTGTGCCCACCCCATCCCCACAGGATCCCCCCGGAGCCCCGGGAATGGCCCTGCTGGGACCTGGGGCTGTGGAATTCCTGGATTTTGGGGGGTTTAAAGGGTTTGTGGCAGAAGGGAATAAACGGGGTTTGCCAGGAGGAGCTGTGGATTCACCGCTGGAGCCGCCCGAGGCTGGGATGGAGCGACCTGGGGGAGTGGGAATTGTCCCTGGAATTCAGGGGGTGGGATTGGGGCAGGTTTTAGGGCCTTTCCCACCCCAACCATTCCAGGATTCCCCCATTTCTCCCCAGGCAGGATTCCACGGAAGAACAGGGCCGAGTTCTCAGCCCCTGGTGATAAATTAGAGCCGAATTTGACGTTCCAGAGACGGTGACATCCCCCAAATGTCCTTTGGCATGGGAAATCCAACCCCAAACAGCTGGGACAAGGCAGGGAATCCTGGAATTTAAACCAGGAAAGGGTTTTGGGGTGTCTGACCCCAAATATTCTTCACCTCTGCACCCACAGGCCCCACACCAAATCCTGGGAATTCTGAGCTGGGATCAGAGCAGAGACTGGGGATATCCAGTTCCAGCTGGATAAAATTCCCAGTGCTCCTTACACTGAACACAAGAATTCCTCTGGAATTTAAAACAGGATTTTGGGGTGTTTGATTCCAAATATTCTTTATTTCTGCACCCACAGGCCCCACCCCAAATCCTGGGAATTCTGTGCAGGGATCAGAGCAGTGAATGGGGATGTCCAGTTCCAGCTGGATAAAATTCCCAGTGCTCCTTATAGAGAAAATGGGCTCAGAAATTCTCTGGAATTTAAACCAGGAAAGGGTTTTGGGGGGTTTGACCCCAAATATTCTTCATTTCTGCACCCACGGCCTCCACTCCAAATCCTGGGAATTCTGAGCTGGGATCAGAGCAGTGAATGGGGATGTCCAGTTCCAGCTGGATAAAATTCCCAGTGCACCTTACAATAATTACAGCAACTCCTCTGCAATTTAAACCGGGAAAATCTTCACCTCTTCCCTTCCGAACCTCCCTGAGCCCCACTGAGGAGCGGATCCAGGACTCCCAGCCCCAAATCCCGCTGCACGGCCCCTCCCGAGGCTCTCCCCCTCATCCCCTGCGCCTTGGCACAGCCGAATTCTCCCTTTTGCTGGGAAAAGCGGAATGAAAACCGCTGCGGCTGCACTTTCCCTGCCCAGCTAATCCCATTTGTCTCCCCGAACGCCTCTGAAGGATTCCCAGCAATGCAGCAGAGAAATCCATTTGCCGGCACGAGGCGGCCGGGGAGGGGCAATTCTGATTTCCCAACTCGTTAGCGGGGTGACGAGGCGAGGGAGATTGATGGCTCACAAAAAGCTTTTTATTAGATTTTTTTTTTTTTTTTTTTTTTTTAACTTTCCCCAATTAATCCTGGCGTGGTCTTAATCACTCCAGGAGAAGGAGGAATTAGGTGGGAAGGTTTCCCTCTGTTGCTGCTGATGGATGGAGATATTTTTTTTCCTCCTGGAAATCCAAGGAAAATCCACTTAGCTCGGGGGGGATTTCTGAGAGGAGAAAAAAAAATATATATAAAAAATGGATATCAGGAGGTCAGGGCTCCTTTTTCTCCTGCGTGAGAGAGCAGATCCAGGCCGTCAGCCCGAGGAGGCTCCTGTGGCCACGGAGAATTCCAGCAGGAGGAATTCCAGCAGGAGGAATTCCAGCAGCTCTCCCCCTCCAGGCTTTTTTTCTTTTTTTTTTTTTTTTTTTTTTTTTGTTTGTTTTTGAGGGTGGGATTTGATCCTGGGGGAATCCTTTGGCCTCAAGGTCACGCTGGGCTTTCCCTCTGCTTTTTGGTTTTTTGGACCTTTTTTTGTTTTGTTTTTTAATGGGTTTCTTTTGGTTTTTCTTGGTGTTTTTTGGGTGTTTTTTTGGTTGTTTTTTTTTTTTTTTTGTGTGGTTTTTTGTGTGTGTGTGTGGTTGTTTTGTTGTTTTTTTTTTTGTTTGTTTGTTTTTGTTTGTTTTTGTTTTTAATGGGAATTTTTTTGATTTTTGCTGAGTTTTTTCCCCCTTTTCCCCTTTTTCCCCCCTTTTGATGGCGGTTCAAAGAGTCCTTGTGGCCCTGAGCTGGGGTTTAAATTAAACCCTGCTGGAGGTTCAGGGGTGTTAAACCCAGCCCTAAAACACCTGCAGGGGTATGTGATGGGGTTATCCTCAGGATTTGGGGCCCAAAACGCCCCAAAATCCCCCCAAATCCCCCCAAATCCCCGGGTGACCCCGGCCTTTATCCCGTTCCAGCTGAATCCCTCCCAGCCCGTCATTGGAGCTCAGAACCCGCCGAGTTTGGGGTTTTCTCCCGGGAATTGGGGCACATCCAGCACAAATTCCCTGATTTTCCTGCCTGTGCCTCCCCAGCAGCTCCAGCTCCGCCGTTCCAGATTAACTGGGAATTTTTAAACCCCATTTTAACCCAGTTTTTAACCCGATTTGGGGAGGAAAACGCCGAATTCTCCAATTATATTTTTTTTTTCTCCTGGATGTGACAGATCCCTGTGAGTTCCTTGATTTTTGGGGGTTATTTTTGGGAGGGAAAGGCCCAAGTTTTCCTGTCCCCCAAGAGAGAGCAGAGGGACAGAGTGACCCCCTTTGGACGCTGCAGTGGCCGAGGTGAACCCCCTGAACGCTGCTCTAATTAACTGATTTACTAATTAGGGGCTCATTATCCGGGCAGACACGGAGCATCCCAGAGGCAGCTTGTCCCAGCTGCTCCGGAGCGACGTCCAGAGCACAAAAAACACAACAAAATAAATAAAAGGAATTTGGCAGCGGCAGGAAGCACCGAGAGGGATTGGACTTGGAAGAGAACTGGGGGAAGGGTGAGGGAAAAATCACATCAAAACATTTTGGAGATTATAGGGAAGGAAGGAGGGTGATGGAAATGATGGAAATCCGGGATGGGGACATGGAAATGGGGGACACTGGGAATGAGGGGTGGGGACACTGGGAATAGGGACACTGGAAATGTGGGATGGGGACATGGAAATGAGGGACATTGGGAATGGGGAATGCGGACACTGGGAATGAGGGGTGGGGATGAGGGGTGGAGATATGGAAATGTGGGATGGGGATGATGGGAATCAGGGATGGGGACACTGGAAATTAAGCACGGGGACACTGGGAATGAGGAGTGGGGACACTGGAGATGAGGGGTGGGGACACTGGAAATCAGGGATGGAGATGAGGGATGAGGACATGGAAATGTGGGATGAGGATGATGGAAATCAGGGATGGGGACACTGGAAATGAGGGACACTGGGAATGAGGAGTGCGGACACTGGGAATGAGGGGTGGAGATGATGGAAATGTGGGATGGGGACACTGGGAATGGGGACACTGGGAATGTGGGATGGGGACACTGGAGATGAGGGGTGGGGACACTGGGAATCAGGGATGGAGATGAGGGATGAGGGGTGAGGACATGGAAATGGGGGACACTGGGAATGAGGGACACTGGGAATGACGGGTGGAGATGAGGGATGAGGACATTGGGAATGAGGGATGGGGACACTGGAATGAGGGGTGGGGACACTAGAAATCAAGGATGAGGACACCAGAAATCAAGCACGGGGACACCGCTGTCACCCCCAGGGCTGAGTTTCCCTCCCTTGGGACCTTTTCCCGGCTTTCCAGGTAAACATTCCTCCCAGACCCCTGCGGCATTCCCGCCCTTCCCTTCCCCTTCCCTCCTTCTCCCCTCTCCGCTCATTCCCCACCCCCTCCAAACAAAAAACCCCCCTCGGAATTCCCACCCCGAACCCCCCGGGAGCACGAGGAACCCGCCCCTGCCAGAATTCCGGGCACTTTTTCCATAACATTTTGATTTTCCAGAGGCACTGTGGAGACTGAGGCAGCTCCAAAAAGCATTCCCAGGATTTTCCTGAGCTCCAGGTTCTCAGGGAAGAGCCCGGGACAAACCCTCGGGTGTGTTTTTGTGTAATTTTTGTGTATTTTTGTGTATTTTTTGCGTATTTTTGTGTATATTTTTGTGTGGTTTTGTGTATTTTTGTGTATTTTTTGTGTATTTTTTGCGTATTTTTGTGTGGTTTTTTTTATTTGTTAGTGGTGTATTTTTGGGAGCTGCCGTTTGTTTGTTTTGGGCACTGATTTGCCAAAGAATTCGCCTCTTTTTTATTTTTTTTTCCACAGGAACATCCCAGGTGGGGTTTTGGGGTTTTTTGGGGTTTTGGGGGTTTTTGGGGGGGTTTTTTGGTGTGTTTTTTGTTTTGGGGGGCTTTTTTTGGGTTTTTTTTGGTGGTGGTTTTGTTTGTTTGTTTGTTTGTTTGGGGTTTTTTGGGGGGGTTTTTGGGTTTTTTTGTTTGTTTGTTTGTTTTTTTGGGTAGTGTTTTGTTTTGGGTATTTTTGGGGGGGGAAAGTTGGATTTTTTTTTTTTTTGGTTTTTATTTTTTTGCCCGTTTCTCCTTTTATCAGCTCGAGGTTCAGCGATTCCCCCCAGGGCTGTGAAGTAACCCTTAAAAAAACCCCAATTTTCTTCTTCTCCCGCCTTTTGGGAAATCCTTCTGAACCCCAAAACCAAAAGGAGCCCTTCCCATCTCTCACCTCCACCAAACAAACAACAAAAAAACCTCTCGAGGCCAAAGAATTCCGCTCAAACCGCACCAGATTGGGGCAAAAAAAAATAAAAGTTAAAAAAAAAAAGCTGTGAAACCCATTTTTCCTCCTCACAGCCCAGCCCTGAAAGCAGATGGAGGGGGCGGGGCTGTGAGGAAACAGAAAATCGTCAAAATTGTCAAAATTGTCAAAATTGTCAATTGTCTGGAGCCGGGAAATGGCCCGAATCCAGCAGAAATAATTCCTCTTTACGAGGTTCTGGAGCAGGGATTCCCAGCTGAGCTCCTGCCTGAGATTCCCACTCCAGGAACACAATCAAAATTAATTATTAAAAGGGCAGGATTTAAAAAAAATACAATAATAATAATAAAATAAAAAATAAAATCGGGGCGGTGAAATATTTATTTTTTTAGCTGATTGCTGGAGTTCCTAAGGACAGAAAGGAATCGTGGAGCTCCTCATGAGGAGTTTTGGGGATGTGGATTTGAGGGATGGAGGGTTCCAAGTGGCACTCACCCAAAAATTCAGGGGTTTTGGGGAAGGATTTTGGCAAGAAAATGAGAATTTTCTTCAGGTCACTTCCTCCTGGAATTTTTTTAGGGAATTTTTCAGTGGACAGAGCCCTGGGATGTGAAACCTGTGGGGCCTGGGATTGGATTTGAGGGATGGAGGTTTCCCATTGCCCCTTATCCAAAAATCCAGGCTTTTTTGGGGGAAGTTTTTTATCAAGAAAATTGAATTATGTGGATTTCCTTCAGGTCACTTCCTCCTGGAACTTTTTTATCGAATTTTTGAGTGGAAAGAGCCTTGGGATGTGAAGCCTCTGGGACCTGGATTGGATTTGAGGGATGGAGGGTTCCAAGTGGCACTCACCCAAAAATTCAGGGGTTTGGGGAAGGTTTTTTGGTGAGAAAATGAGAATTTTCTTCAGGTCACTTCCTCCTGGAGCTTTTTGAAGGGAATTTTTGAGCAGAAAGAGCCCTGGGATGTGAGACCTGTGGGGCCTGGGATCGGATTTGAGGGATGGAAACTTCCCAGTGCCCTTTATCCAAAAATCCAGGGGGGGTTTTGGGGAAGTTTTTTATCAAGAAAATTGAATTATGTGGATTTCCTTCAGATCACTTCCTCCTGGAAGTTTTTGAGAGGAATTTCGGAGTGGAAGGAGCCCTGGGAGAAGCGCTGGCCTCACGAGAAGAGCCCCGAATGACAGAAAATGTCCCGGCTGCGTTTTCCCCACAAACCCCCCGGGATTTGGGATATTTCCAGGCAGATTTCGGGGATCTCGGCTGCTCCATCCCCTTCAGGGACAAACTTCAGAGATATATATATTTATTTTATATATAAATTTCTCTCTATATTTATATATGTATATTAACTAAAGGAGAGAAGGGAGGGGGGAAAGGAGCGGGTTAAACCCGGGATTTAGGGAAGGAGCTCCTTGAGAATTTAGGGAAGGGCAGGAGGACACGGGGACACCTCACGTGTCACATCCTCCGCTGGCAGGTGGGTGAACTTCACCTGGGATCGGGAGCTTGACTTGGGTCACGCTCCGGGCGTTTTTAGGGCTTTTAAGGGCATTTTTAGGGCTTTTTAAAAGGCATTTTTAGGGCCTTTTCAGGGCTTTTGGGGGGCATTTTTAGATCATTTTTAGGGCTTTTTTAGGGAATTTTTAGGGCATTTTTAAGGGCTTTTTTAGGGTTTTGGGGTCATTTTTAGGGCTTTTTAAGGACATTTTTAGGGCGTTTTAGGGCATTTTTAGGGCTTTTTTAGGGCATTTTTAGGGCATTTTTTTCGGGCTTTTTTGAGGGGCATTTTAAGGGCATTTTTAGGGCTTTTTTTAGGGGCATTTTTAGGGGCATTTTTAGGGTTTTTTTAAGGGCCATCAAGCGAAACGGCCTCGTAAAGCGCCTCTGGGGCCCGGCTGATTTATGGAAGGCAGAAACAACATCCCTCCCTCGGTGCCACTTAACAACTTTTCATTTTCTCCCGGCCCCTAATTGCCGGGGACAATCCGGGGAAATCCCCCGGGGGGACAGCCCCGAATTCCCCGGCAGTGTCCCAGGGAATTCCTGGCGTGGAGGATAATGTCACCACCCCGCGAGAGCGTTTTTAAAGCTCTTGTCCATCCCGTGATGTCCCCAAAGGTCCCCGTGGGGTCCCTGAGGAGCAGGAGCAGCCCTGCCTCAGTTTCCCTGTAGGGAAAACCCGAGGGCGTCTTTGGGGTCAGCGCTGGGGGTGGGACAGGGGGGGAAATGTCGGGGTGTCACCCCTCTGTGAGCATCTCAGGGGTGTGGGATGGAGGGGACAACGCTGGGGACAGACTGGGGGTGACAAGGAGGGAAATATTGGGGTGTCACCCGTCTTTGAGCACCTCAGGGGTGCGGGATGAAGAAGGGGACAGCCCCAAACAGGGCTGGGGAGAGCTGCCACTCAGAGTAGGGGGTGACAGGGGGGGAAATGTCGGGGTGTCACCCCTCTTGGAGCATCTCAGGGGTGCGGGATGGAGAAGGGGACAGCGCTGGGGACAGACTGGGGGTGACAGGGAGGGACATGCCAGTGTGTCACCCCTCTGTGAGCACCTCAGGGGTGCGGGATGGAGAGGGGGACAGCGCTGGGGGTGACAGGAAGGGAAGTATTGGGGTGTCACCCCTCTTGGAGCATCTCAGAAGTGTGGGATGGAGAAGGGACAGCCCCAAACAGCGCTGGGGACAGCTGCCACTCAGAGTAGGGGGTGACAAGGAGGGAAATATTTGGGTGTCACCCCTCTTTGAGCATCTCAGGGGTCCGGGATGGAGAGGGGACAGCGCTGGGGACAGCTGCCACTCAGAGTAGGGGGTGACGGGGGGGAAATGTCGGGGTGTCACCTCTTTTTGAGCACCTCAGGGGTGCGGGATGGAGAAGGGGACAGCGCTGGGGACAGACTGGGGGTGACAGGGAGGGAAATATTGGGGTGTCACCCCTCTGTGAGCACCTCAGGGGTGCGGGATGGAGAGGGGACAGGACTGGGGACAGCTGCCACTACTCAGAGTAAGGGGTGACAGGGAGGGAAATATTGGGGTGTCACCCCTGTTCGAGCACCTCAGGGGTGTGGGACAGAGGGGACAGCCCCAAACAGCGCTGGGGACAGCTGCCACTCAGAGTAGGGGGTGACAAGGAGGGAAATATTTGGGTGTCACCCCTCTTTGAGCACCTCAGGGGTGCGGGATGGAGAGGGGACAGCGCTGGGGACAGCTGCCACTACTCAGAGTAGGGGGTGACAAGGAGGGAAATGTCGGGGTGTCACCTCTTTTTGAGCATCTCAGAGGTGTGGGATGGAGAAGGGGACAGTGTTGGGGACAGACTGGGGGTGACAGGGGGGGAAATATTTGGATGTCACCCCTCTGTGAGCACCTCAAGGGTGCGGGATGAAGAAGGGGACAGCCCTGGGGACAGACTGGGGGTGACAGGGAGGGACATGCCGGTGTGTCACCCCTCTGTGAGCACCTCAGGGGTGCGGGATGGAGAAGGGGACAGCGCTGGGGACAGCTGCCACTCCCGGCGAGGGGGTGGCGGGGCCGGCTGCGCTCCGTACACCTTTAAAAGTCTCCTCACGTTTGCGGCGCTGATTATCCATTAACCGAGGCGAGCTCCCTGCTTTGGTGGTTTTTTTCTTTTCCTGGGGGCGGCGTTCGCAGCGAGCGCTGCCAGCAGGGCGGCCGGGCTCGGCCTTCCTCCCTTCCCTCCTCTCCCTTCCTCCTCTTCCCCCCTCGCTCCCCTCCTTATCAGCAATTCAGATTACATGCAAATCTGCGCGCTTTTCTTCTGCCAGGGCCGCGGCAAAGGCAGAGCCGTGCGCTTCTCCGGAGAGCCAGATCTCCTCCTCCTCCTCCTCCTCCTCCTCCTCCTCCTGGGATTTTCCTCCTTCTCCCCTCCCCTCGTTCCCTCCCTGCTCTCTTTCTTTCCTCCTTTTCACCTCCTGGAAACAAAAGTGGCCCTCGGGGCTGCGCCGCCGCTGCCTTTTGGCACCACGGGAACCGCCGCCGCTTTGTCTTGAGCTCGGTACCGGCGAGGGGACAAACGGGGGACGGCCACCGGGGCCACCAGCGGGGCCACCAGCGGGGCCACCAGCGGGGCCAGCAGCGGGGCCAGCGGCATGGGGACACTGCGGGCCGGCCGGGAGGCGCTGCTGGCGCTGTTGGTTTTGGGCACGGCGTTGGTTTTGGCACGGAGCAGCTGCCCCGAGAGAGAGCTGGAGCGCCGGGAGGAGGAGGCCAACGTGGTGCTCACGGGCACGGTGGAGGAGATCATGAACGTGGACCCGGTGCACCACACCTACTCCTGCAAGGTAAAAAAATAATAATAATTTAAAAAAACAAACGAAACATAAACCAGCCCAGGGCGCGGTGACGAGGAGAGAAACTTGTTTATTTGATTTTTTTTTAATTTGGATTCGGGAGGGGTGAAATCTGATTTTTTTTAAGCCGCGGAAAGAGGCTCCCGCAGCTGTGGCCGAGCAGAGGAAGGCGGAGAGAGAGAGAGAGAAGAGGGAGAAGAGAGAGAGAGAGGAGGGGAGAGATCTCCAGAGGTTTCCTTTTTATGGGCATTTCCCTCTTTGGCTTTCGGCGTGATGCAGAACTGCCTTTGCCCAACTTTCCGTGCCCGGGCTGCCCCGGGAAGGTGCCCGGGGAACCTCTCGGTTCTCCCCGGCTTCTCCGCCGGCTTTAACATCATCTCGAGTTCCTGCAGCCGAGCCGAGCTATTGTTTAACCACCAACCTGCCCTCGGGCTCCGGCGTTTGGGTTTTTCTCTCCCCCCTCCGCCTCCCCTTTAAGAGGAGAGACGCTGAAAAAGTCCCGAGCAACCTGAAATCCCATCGGGCCGCTTGACAGGAAAACGTGCCGCATGCCTTAACCCTTTGCCGGGGCAGGAATTCGCTTTTCCCTTTGCTCTTTGCCTCTTCTCCCCTTCTCTCTTTTCCTCTTCTCCCCTTTTTTCTTTTCATCTTCTCTCCTTTTATCTTTTCCTCTTCTCCCTTTTTTTTTTCTTTTCCTCTTCTCCCCCTTTTTCCTCTTCTCCCCTTTTTTTTTCTTTTCCTCTTTTCCCCTTTTCTCTTTTCCTCTTCTCCCCTTTTTTCCTCTTTTCCTCTTCTCCCCTTTTTCCTCTTTTCCTTTTCTCCCCTTTTCTCTTTTCCTTTTCTCCTTTTTTCTCTTTTCCTCTTCTCTCCTTTTTTCCTCTTTTCCCCTTTTCTCTTTTCCTCTTCTCCCCTTTTCTCTTTTCCTCCTCCCCCCCCCAAAAAAAAATCCTGCTTTTTTTTCCCTGTCAGGACAAGAATCTGGCTCTTCCTTTGCCTTTTCCTCTTCTCCCCCTCTCAAAAAAACAATCTTATTTTTCCTGCCTGCCCAGCAAGGCCGGGGGCGACCTTTTGGTGGCGGGGGGGAAGGTGAAACTTTCCCCGCGGTGCTCTGGAGCATCCCCGGAGCATCCCCGGAGTATCCCCGGAGTATCCCCGGAGTATCCCCGGGTAATCCCGCGGGTCCCGCCCGTCTCCCAGCGCCCCCAGCCCCATGTGCATCCCCCCGGTGATCCCCCAGCCCCATGTGCATCCCCCAGCCCCATGTGCATCCCCCAGCCGCATGAGCATCCCCCGGCCCCATGTGCATCCCCCCGGTGATCCCCCAGCCCCATGTGCACCCCCCAGCCCCATGTGCATCCCCCCCGGTGATCCCCCAGCCCCATGTGCACCCCCCAGCCCCATGTGCATCCCCCCCGGTGATCCCCCAGCCCCATGTGCATCCCCCCGGTGATCCCCCGGCCCCATGAGCATCCCCCCCGGTGATCCCCCGGCCCCATGAGCATCCCCCCCGGTGATCCCCCGGCCCCATGAGCATCCCCCCCGGTGATCCCCCGGCCCCATGAGCATCCCCCCCGGTGATCCCCCGGCCCCTCGGGGCTGCCGGCTCCTGTTGGCCCAGCGTCTGGCACGTCCTTTGGGCGCTGCGCTCAAATTAATTCATTAACGAGCTGCTGATGTTCCGCCAGGAGGACACAGATGGGGGGATGTGTGTGGCCACCTGGGGCCGCGGCGAGGTGGCCACGGGAGGAGGAGGAGGAGGCCCCGAGGTGCGGAGGAAGGAATGGCCGGGAGAGGAAGGAATTCGGGTGGGTTTTGTGGGGTTTTGTGGGATTTTTATTCTCGCCCTCTCGCTGCAGGATGGGAGCGAGGTGTGGGGAAAGTCATCGGGCAGGAGCGTGGGGTGGGGAAAGTGGGATGGGACAAGGTGGGATAGGAAACCTGGGATTGGAAAACTGGGATGGGAAAACTGGGATGGGGAAAGGTGAGATGGGAAAACTCAGGTGGGAAAACTGGAATAGGAAAAACTGGGATGGGGAAACTGGAGTGGGGAAAGGTGGGATGGGGAAACTCAGGTGGGAAAACTGGGATAGGAGGAGCTGGGATAGGATAGATCAGGTGGGAAAAGCTGGGATGGGAAAGGTGGGATTGGGAAAGCTGGGATGAACTCAGATGGGAAAAACTGGGATAGGAAAAGGTGCGATGGAAAATACTGGGATAGGAAAAGCTGAGATGGGGAAACTCAGGAAAAACTGGGATTAGGAAAAGGTGGGATGGAAAATACTGGGATCGGAAAACTAGGATGGCAAAAGCTGGGATTGAGAGAGCTGGGATGGGAAAACTGGGATGGGGAAACTGGGATGGGAAAAGGTGGGATGGGAAAACTGGGATGGGGAAAACTGGGATGGGAAACGCCCGCGGTGACTTTTTGTGCAGCTCCGTCCCGATTCCTCCAGCTGGTGAAGGAAACTCTTCCCTGCCTTTTCCCTCAGCCTTGTCCTGCTCCCTCTGCAGCTCGGGATTTTTGCTCCTGCCCATCCCTAACCTCCAAAAAAACCCCAAAAACCCAAAAACAGAGAGAGATCATTCCGGCCTTGGAGTGGTGTAAAAGTGAAAGCAGGAAAGCTTCCAGCCTCCCCGGAGCTCCCACGGGAATGCTGACACTCCCCTGGCCCTCTCCCTGCCTCGGCCTTTTGGGGCGTTTTGGGGCGTTTTGGGGCGTTTGGGGGCGTTTTGGGGCGTTTTGGGGTGTCTGCAGGAGAAAAAAGAGCTCTGGGCTGGGTTTTGGGGTGTCCGAGGCGCTGGCAGCAGTGTCAGGGATCCATCTCCCGTCCCCGCAGTGGCCTGGGGATGTGCAGCAGCTCTGCAGCAGCCCTTGGCTCCGTGCCCTGCTCGGCTCTCCCCAAACTCTTGGAATTGTGTGGGTTGGCCATCCCTGGGGGGGGGTTATTTTAATTTTATTTTAATTTTATTTTCTCTTATTTCCTCTTATTTTATTTTATTTTATTTTATATTTTATTTTATATTTTATTTTATTTTATATTTTATTTTATTTTTTATTTTATTTTATTTTATTTATTTTATCTTATTTTACCTTATTTTATTTTTTATTTTATATTTTATCTCATTTTATTTTATCCTATTTTTTATCCTATTTTTATCCTATTTTTTATCCTATTTTATCCTATTTTTTATCCTATTTTATCCTATTTTATCCTATATTTTATCCTATTTTTCATCCTATTTTTTATCCTATTTTATCCTATCTTATTTTATCTTCTATTTTTATATTTTATATTTTTACTGTATATTTGATTTTATTCCATTTCATCTTTAATTTATTTTTTTTTTAATAACCCAAACGCCCGGATTCCATCAGCCGTTTGAGGATTAAAACCTGAGCCCCCGGCTCCTCGCCCTGCCCCTTGGAGTGAGAATTTGGGAAAAATTCCAGAGGCTCTCGTGCTGAGGAAATCCCGGCCCCAATCCCTTATCTCTTTCCCTTATCAGCACGGGGAGTTCCCTGGAGCCCACGCCCAAAATCCCAAATATTCCTGGAGCTGGGTGGTCCGCGAGGGAACTGTGAATTCCTCCCTCGGGGGAATTGTTCTTCCCCAGCTCCAAAAAAACCCCCAAAAATCCCTCCCCGAGCTCAGAACTTTGGGTGGCTGCAGATAAAAGCTCCAGGAGAAATGTGAGTTTAATGATTGATAAATGTTATTATCTGAAATAGCTGCTGCTGGGAAAGGAGGAACAGGGCTGAACTCCCAAAAAAATCCCAAAAAAATCCCAAAAAATCCCAAAAAAATCCCAAAAAATCCCCAAAAAATCCCAAAAAATCCCAAAAAAATCCCCCCAAAAAGGAGGATTTGACATTCCCTGGCTGCAGTTGGGGACTTTTTCCCAAAGCTGCTGCTGCTCTGTGCTGCTCCTGTCCCCGCTGCTCTGACCCCCCCAAAGGGCATTTTTGGGGGGGTCATCCCGGTGTTTTTATCAGATATATTATTATTATTATTTTATATATTTTATTATAATTATGGATTATTATTATTACTATTATTATTATTATAGGATCAATCCAGGTGCTGGGAATGTGGGGAGAGGATGTGGATCCTGTTCTGCACAATAGAACACTTGATTTTTATTTTAATTTTTATTATTTGTTATTTTTATTATTTATTATTTATTTTTAATTATTTTTTATTTTTTATTTTGATTTTTTTTATTGGGGAGTTCATAGGAATTGCTGAATCTTGGGGAAAAAGGGCAAGAAAAAGGCAAAAAAAAATTAGTAAAAGGGAGAGGGAAGGGTTTGAAGCGAGGCTGATTCTGCCTTTTCTCTCCCCAAAATTCCCGAATTTTCCTGCTCCTTCCGGCGTTTCCCGTCCCGAGCCGCGGCTCCTCCAGACGGAACTTTGCTCCAACTTTTCTCCCTGCTTTTGCCACCCCAAAGGCTCCTGCCGGGAATGCTCCTGGACACGTGGGATGCACATCGGAAAATCCTTCTCAATTCCGCCCTTTTTCATTTTTTAATTTGTTTTTTTCTCCCCCTGCCTTTAAAAGCACAAAACTCGTGCGAGGATCCACCTGCATAAAGTTAATTTATATTTTTTTTCCTTCTCCTGCCTTTAAAAACACAAAACTCGTGTGAGGATCTACCCAAATAAAGTTAATTTATATTTTTTTTCCTCCTCCTACTTTTAAAAGCACAAAACTCATGTGAGGATCCACCTGCATAAAGTTAATTTTTATAATTTTTTTTCCTCCCTCTGCCTTTAAAAACACAAAACTCGTGCGAGGATCCACCTGCATAAAGTTAATTTTTATAAATTTTTTTCCTCCCCTGCTTTTAAAAACACAAAACTCGTGCGAGGATCCACCTGCATAAAGTTAATTTTTATTTTTTTTCCTCCTCCTGCCTTTAAAAACACACAGCCCATGAGAGGATCCACCCGTATAAAGTTGTGCCTCTTCCTCCTCTTTTAAACCCGCTTCAAATTCGAATTTTTTCTCTTCTCCCTGCACCAAAAAACCCACAAAAATTCCCAAAAAAACCCAAATAAACCCCCCCCCCACGAGCGCTCCAGGTCACGATCCTCCAAACAGATCCCAGCCCAGTTGATTTATTTTGATTTTTGATTTTATTTTCTGGCCGGATCCCGGCTGCCGCCGGTGAGTCAGCGGTGACAAAGCTTTAATTAACGAATGGGATGCCCGGCAGGTAATTAACCGGGGCAGGTAATTAACCGGGGCTGGCGCATCCCTTCATTAGGGTGGGGACGAGGCCGCCGGACTCTTGATGTTTGCTGGCCACGCCAATTAACGCTAATTAATTCCCATCTGCTGCCGGGCTGGGAGGAGAGAGACAGAATTCTGATGAATTTTTATTTTTTCTTTTAGATTTTCTGATTTTTTTAATTGTTTTTCCCCCCTTCAAAACAAAACAAAAAAATCTGAGTTGTGAAAAAGCCACGTGCTTCTTTTCAGCCTCGGGCTGCGTTTTCTGCTGCTGGAGGAGGTTTTTATATATATATATATATATATATATATATGTATATTTATTTTTCTGTGTGGGGTTTTTGTTTGTTTGTTTGTTTGGGTTTTTTTTTTTGTTTGTTTTTTGGGGGGTTTGGGGGGTTTTGGGGGGGTTTTTTGGTGTTTTTTTGGTTTTTTGGGGGTTTTTTGGGGGTTTTTTTTGGTTTTTTTTTTTTTTTTTTTGGTTTTTTTTTTGGTTTTTTTCCTCCTCTTTTGTCTGGCTGGTTTATTTTATTTTATTTTATTTTTTTTTTAACCTTGATTTGCTGCTCACCTCCTCCAGAACCTGCCCTGGGGCTGCAGGAGGAGGAGCTGCTGCAGGAAGGTGTCTTGACTTGATTGTGGGGAGGAAAAAAAATGAGTTGTTTGACACCACAACGACACAGAGCCCGAGATTCAAAACGCTAAAAATGACCTTTTATCTCTGGGCTGTGTCTCCCTTTGACACCATTTCACACAGACCAATCCCACGGGTGACACAAAGGCAAAAGCTCTTCACTGCCATTGCTCAGAGCAGAGGGACACCAAGGAGAAGTCCCTCCTGGGGAAAGGGATGGAGAACAAAGTGACAGCTACAGAAACATTCCTCCTGCTCACAGGAAATTCCCTGGGGAAGGAATTCCAGAAACCCAAAACTCCTCAGGAGCAGAACCAGGGCTACACTGGTTTATACTATTTTATATTATTTTATACTATTTTATACTATTTTACACTATTATATCCCTTTTATACTCTTCTACACAGACCAATTCCATTGAAAAGGCAAAACCTCTTCATTCCCATTGGTCAGAGCAGAGGGACACCAAGGATACACAGAGGGACACAAATACATTTTATTTCTATATTAAAATATGTAACATATTAGAAACACATCCAAAATTATAAAGAAATATAGATATATATAGGTATAGATATAGATACAGATATAGATATAGATAGAAATAGAAATAGAAAATCTATTTTAGATATTTCTTAATAACCACTATCAATACCAATACCAATATATAAACGTATATAAACATACCTATGTTTAGGTTTATATTACCCTGCACCACTGCCATTCCTCCCATCTTTTCGGAGCTTTTGGGGTGGCTCAGTGCCCCCAAAACCCCCTCACCTTCCCTGCTGGAGGAGGAATGGATTTTAGGGAGATGTGGGGTCACCAATCCTTGCTGGGGCCACCCTTTAGTGCAGCCCTTTGGCGTCCCTGTCCCTGCTCCTGCTGCTCTTCCCTGTCCCTTGGCACGGAGATTTCCTCTCTGGGCAGGGCCTCTGGGGGGTTTTTGTGATTTTAGGGGCTTTTTTTGTGATTTTAGGGGGTTTTGTGCTATAGGGTTTTTTGCATGTGATTTTTGGGGGGGTGTTTTGTGCTTTTAGGGTTTTTTTTTGTGATTTTAGGGGATTTTTTTGTGCTTTTAGGGTTCTTTTTTGTGCTTTTAGGGCTTTTTGTGTGTGTGTGTGATTTTAGGGGATTTTGTGTGTGATTTTAGGGGTTTTTTGTGATTTTAGGGTTCTTTTTTGTGCTTTTAGGGCTTTTTGTGTGTGTGATTTTAGGGAGTTTCGTGCTTTTAGGAGTTTCTTTTATGCTTTATGTTTTTTTGTGCTTTTGGGGTTGGGGTTTTTTGTGCTTTTAGGGTTTTTTTTCCTGCTTTTAGGGCTCCTGGGATGGGCTCTGCTGGAAGGTTCTGCCACTCCCGGGGTGTTTGGGATGGCACCATCAAATCTGAGGCAGCCTGGGAGGGAAAACTGGAGTCCAGGGTGGGAAAACTGGAGCCCAGAGAGGGAAAATGGGAGCCCAGGAAGGGAAAAGAGGAGCCTGGAGAAGGAAAACGAGAACCCAGACGGGGAAAGAGCCCAGGGAGGGAATTTAGGATCCCAGAGAAGGAAAAGAGGAGCCCAGAGAGGGAATTGAGGATCCCAGAGAAGGAAAAGAAGGAATTGAGAATCCCAGGGAAGGAATTTAGGATCCCAGAGAAGGAAAAGAGGAGGAGTTGAGGACCCCAGGGAGGGAACTGAGGACCCCAGAGAAGGAAAAGAGAAGGAAAAGAGGAGCCCAGAGAGGGAATTGAGGATCCCAGAGAAGGAAAAGAAGGAATTGAGAATCCCAGGGAAGGAAAAGAGGAGGAATTGGGGAGCCCAGAGAGGGAATTGAGGATCCCAGAGATGGAAAAGAAGGAATTGAGAATCCCAGGGAAGGAATTGAGGACCCTGGAGAAGGAAAAGAGAAGGAAAAGAGGAGCCCAGGGAGGGAATTGAGGAGCCCAGAGAAGCAATTGAGAATCCCAGGGAAGGAATTTAGGATCCCAGAGATGGAAAAGAGGAGTTGAGGACCCCAGGGAAGGAATTGAGGACCCCAGAGAAGGAAAAGAGAAGGAAAAGAGGAGCCCAGGGAGGGAATTGAGCTCAGAGAAGGATTTGAGAATCCCAGGGAAGGAATTTAGGATCCCAGAGATGGAAAAGAAGGAATTGAGGACCCCAGGGAGGGAACTGAGGACCCCAGAGAAGGAAAAGAGAAGGAAAAGAGGAGCCCAGAGAGGGAATTGAGAATCCCAGGGAAGGAATTTAGGATCCCAGAGAAGGAAAAGAGGAGCCCAGAGAGGGAATTAAAGATCCCAGAGAAGGAAAAGAAGAAATTGAGGACCCCAGGGAAGGAATTTAGGATCCCAGAGATGGAAAAGAGGAGTTGAGGACCCCACAGAAGGAAAAGAGAAGGAAAAGAGGAGCCCAGGGAGGGAATTAAAGATCCCAGAGAAGGAAAAGAAGGAATTGAGAATCCCAGGAAAGGAATTTAGGATCCCAGAGAAGGAAAAGAGAAGAAACCAGGGACCCCACAGAATCAACCCAAACCCCCCCAAACCCCCCAGAGCCTGACCTGTGCCCTCCCTGTGCCAGGTGCGGGTTTGGCGCTACCTCAAGGGCAGAGACATCGTCACCCACGAGATCCTGCTGGACGGGGGCAACAAGGTGGTCATCGGGGGCTTCGGGGACCCGCTGATCTGTGACAACCAGGTGGCCACGGGGGACACGCGCATCTTCTTCGTCAACCCCGCCCCGCAGGCGCTGTGGCCGGCGCACCGCAACGAGCTCATGCTCAACTCCAGCCTCATGCGCATCACCCTGCGCAACCTGGAGGAGGTGGAGCACTGCGTGGAAGGTGAGCGCCTGGGACGGGGGTTAGGGGCGTTTTGGGGTTTTTTTTTGGGGGGGGTGGGGGTGGTTTGGGGACACCAGGAACAGCTTTGGGGCTGATTTGGGGCACCAGGAGCTGATTTGTGACCTTTTGGGGACACCAGGAGCAGCTCTAGGACTTTTTGGGGCCACGAGTAGCAGCTTTGGGGTTGATTTGGGACACCAGGGGCTGATTTGGGGACACCAGGGGCTGATTTAGGACCTTTTGGGGGTACCAGGAGCAGCTCTAGGACCTTTTTGGGGTCACCAGGAGCAGCTTTGGGGTTGATTTGGGACACCAGGAGCTGGTTTGGGGCTGATTTGGGGGCATGAGGGGCTGATTTGGGGTCACCAGGAGCAGCTCTGGAGCTGATTTGGGACCTTTTGGGGACACCAGGAGCAGCTCTGGAGCTGATTTGGGACCTTTTGGGGACACCAGGAGCAGCTCTGGGGCTGATTTGGGGCACCAAGAGCTGGTTTGGGGCTGATTTGGGGACACCAGGGGCTGATTTGGGACCTTTTGGAGTCACCAGGACCAGCTCCAGGACTTTTTGGGGACACCAGGAGCAGCTTTGGGGCTGATTTAGGGACACCAGGGGCTGATTCAGGGACACCAGGACTTTTTGGGGCACCTAGAGCTGATTTGGGGCTGCTTTGGGGTCACCAGGAGCAGCTTTGGGGCTGATTTGGGGCACCAGGAGCAGCTCTGGGGCTGATTTGTCCCTGTCCCTGTCCCCCCAGGGTCCCTTCCCTCCCTCTCTGTGCCGGAACATTCCAGAACGTTCCCGGCCCGGTGGCAGGAGCAGGTTCTGTGTGTTCGTTTGTTCACTAAATTCCTGTGGAATTTTAATCCGGATTGGGATCAAATCCCTCTGGGAAGGTTCCTCTGGCCCTGCTCCAGCACTTCCCTCGGGATCAGCTCCACCTCGGGGGCGGCAAGGCCGGATTCCCCCTGCCCAGGATCCCTGCATTCCCAATTTTCCCTTGCCTAGGATCCCCAAATTTCCCAGTTTCCCCTTTCCCAGTATTCCTGGATTGCCCAGTTTCCCCGTTCCCAGTTTCCCTGGACTCCCATTATCCCTGGACTCCCAGTTTCCCTGAATTCCCAGTTTCCCCTTTCCCAGTATTCCTGGATTGCCCAGTTTCCTCTTTCCCAGTTTCTCCCTGCCCAGGGATCCCTGGATTCCCATTATCCCTGGACACCCAGTTTCCCTGGACTCCCAGTTTCCCCTTTCCCAGTTTCCTGGACTCCCATTATCCCTGGACTCCCATTATCCCTGGACTCCCAGTATCCCTGGATTCCCAGTTTCCTGGCTGTCCCAGTTTCCCTCCCTCATGCCCGGCGCTGTTTTCCCTGACCTGTCCCTGCAGGAATCCTGCTCTGCCAGTCTGGAATTCCAGCAATTCATCCCCTGGAGCCTGGGCTGGGATCCTGCCAGGAGCTCCTCCGGGTGCTCCAGGGGAATTCTCCCGGGAATTTGGGCTGGATCTGCTCCGGGGAATTCGGGAACATTCCCGGGATGTGTGGGGATTATTTGGAATTCCAGGGAATTGGGGCAGTTTCCTGGGATATGTGGGGATTATTTGGAATTCCAGGGAATTTGGGAAGATTCCCGGGATGTGTGGGAAATATCCGGAATTCCAGGGAATTCGGGCAGTTTCCAGGGGGTGAAGACATTATCAGGATATTCTGAATTCCAGGAAATTTGGGCAATGCCAGATCTCGTCTGTCCAGGGGGAATTTGGGCGATTTCCAGGGATGTGAGGGGATTGTCAGGATATTCTGAATTCCAGGGACTTTGGGCAATGCCAGTGCTCGCTGAGGAGTGTGAGTGGAAAATTCCTTTTCCAGGGAATTCGGGCAATTTCCAGGGGATGTGAGGGGAATATCAGGGAATTCAGGGGAAATTCCAGGGAATTCAGACAATCCCAGAGCTCCCTGAGGGACGTGATGGGAACGCTGAGGAAAATTGGGGAAAATTGGGGAAAATTGAGGAAAATTGGGGAAAATTGAGGAAAATTGGGGAAATTGAGGAAAATTGAGGAATACTGAGGAATATGGAGGAAAAATGAGGAATATCGAGGAACATTGAGGAATATTGAGGAAATTTGAGGAATGACAAGGAATATTGAGGAAATTTGAGGAATATTGAGAAATATTGAGGAATATTGAAGAAAAATGAGGAATATTGAGGAATATTGAGGAACACTGAGGAATATTGCACCTGCCTTGCCCACAGCAGCATTTTGGGGATAATTTTCCCCCCTGAAATCCAGGATTTTGGCCTCTGCCGCTGCTCTGGGGGTGGGGAACAGCTGCCCTGTGGGTTTTTTTTTTCTGTGCCCTCCGTGGAAATGGAATTCTTTTCCCAGCCCCTCTCCCGGATGTGTCCCGTGGCGAGGGTTGTTTGGTGTTTTTATCTCCCGTGGCCCAGCTTTGTTTTGGAGCCGCTTGGTGGAACATCAAAGGCGGGATTTTCCCACCCAGTTACTGGGGAAAACTCGGGCTGGGCTGCCTTCAGGGACAGGGATATTGTGGGGGGGTCCAGGGATGGTTTTTTGGGGCCAGAGATATTTTTGGGAGGTCCAGAGCTGGTTTTCTGGGGGTCCAGAGATGGTTTTTGGGGTCCAGGGCTGGTTTTTGGGGGGGTCCAGGGCTGTTTTTTTGGCTCCAGGGCAGTTTTCTGGGTCCAGAGATATTTTGGGGGGTCCAGGGATGGTTTTGGGGGTTCAGAGCTGTTTTTTGGGTCCAGAGGTATTTTTGGGAGGTCCAGGGCTGGTTTATTTGTGGTCTAGGGCTGGTTTTTGGAGTCCATGACTAGGTTTTTTGGGGTCCAGGGCTGTTTTGGGAGGTCCAGGGCTGGTTTATTTGTGGTCCAGGGCTGGATTTTTTGAGTCCAGGGCTGTTTTTTGGGGTCCATGACTGGGTTTTTTGGGCTCCAGGGCTTGCTTTTGTGTCCAGGGGTGTTTTTAGGGTCTAGGGCTGGTTTTTTGGGATCCAGTGCTGGGGATTTTTTGGGGTCTGGGATGGATTTTTGGGTCCAGGGCTGTTTTTTGACATCCAGGGCTGTTTTTCTGGGCCCAGAGCTGGTTTTTTGGGGTCCATGGCTGGTTTTTGGTTGTCTAGAGCTGGTTTTTGGGGGTCCAGGGCTGGATTTCTGGGTCCAGGGTTGGTTTTTTTGGGTCCAGAGCTGGTTCCCTGCTCAGGGCAAGGAGCTGGAGTTTCCCTGGTGCTGGAGTGGGGTGAAGCCTCTTTGGGATGCAGCTCCGGGAATCCGTCAGGGTTTCACAGGAAAATTGCTTTGGACACAAACAGGATTCTCCCATTTGGAACTGACGGATTCAAAACTCCCGTGAGGATTGGGGAGGGGATGCCCGGGGGCACTGGGTGGAGAATTCCTGCCAAATTCCCTCAAAACTCTGCATCCCAAATTCCATTTATCCCAAATTCCTCAAAACTCTGCATCCCAAATTCCATTTATCCCAAATTCCCTCAAAACTCTGCACTGGGAGCACTGGGCTCTGGGGTTTCCACAACATCCCAAATTCCATTTAAACTCTTTATCCCAAATTCCCTCAAAACCCTACATCCCAAATTCCCTCGAAGCTCTGCATCCCGAATTCCCTTTAAGCTCTTTATCCCGAGCTCCCTCCTGCCTCCAGTGGATCCCCTCCCAAAAAACAGCCCTGGACCCCCCAAAAACCCTCCCTGGCTCCCGGCTCCAGTTCCCAGAGAAATCCCAGCTGGAATTGTTTTCCCAGCCTGGATCGTTTCTCCCAGACAGCTCCAGCTCCGCTCACGCTCTGCACTTCGCTTTCTGTGCCTCAGGGGAGATTTTTATCCCAGCTTCTGGAAGTGCTGGAGGATTCCAGGGATTCCTCAGGAATGGCCCAGCTCTGCATTTGGGATCATTTATTTAGGATCCCAAAAATCTGTGGAGGGTGAGGCTCCCTCTGGATTCCCTCCATCCCAAATTCTCCTTATTCCCAGCTCTGCATTTGGGATCATTTATTTAGGAGGATTTTTGGGCTGTGGGGGTCGAGGCTCCCTCTGGATTCCCTTTATCCCAAATTCTCCTTTTTCCAGCTCTGGATTTGGGATCATTTATTTTTTGGGAGGATTTTTGGGCTGTGGAGGGTGGGGC